>CM057459.1:1410647500-1411986000 GCA_016271365.2 Neoceratodus forsteri
GATCCTCCTTTACAGGAGACCAGTTTTAATATTGGTAATAGCTGTGCTGCCAAATAGTATGATGGAAGGTGTGGAAGGCCAAATCCTCCTCCTGTTTTTAGTGCTATCAGCACCATCCAGTTAAGCGGAGGTCTGCGCCCATTCCATATAAAATCAGATATTTTCCTTTTTAGTGTCTTCCATTCCCCAAATGGGACTAGAATTGGTAGATTAGAGACAAGGAACATAAGCCTGGGTAATTTGTTTTGTTTAACTGTGTCCTAATATACGCTTTTAATCAAGTTAGAAAACACCTCACCCCTATTGAATAAAACAATATATAAATAAAACCAAAATCCACAGCATTAGATACTTATTTACATTTATACAACTTAAAACTTAGGTGGTCCCGAATTAAAAGATTATGTTTTAAGTAAGCTCTTAAAATATCCCAAAGGAGGGCTCCTCTAATCATAGGTGGAAGTGAGTTTCACATCGTAGGAGCTGCAACAAAGAACACTCTGTCTCCTGAGGATTTAAGCCGGAAGGAAGGAACCATCAGGATACCTTCCCCCCCCTCAGAGGAATTAAGAGGGGGGGATGGCAGTGTATTCAGTCAAGAGGTTTTTCAGGTAGCTTGGACCTGAATCGTGTAGGGCTTTGCACATCAAAAAACATACATCTTGCCGGCCCGGTGGCGCTGAGGGTTGAGGCGCTGGACGCCACACCTCATGCCACGCCAGTGACCTGGGTTCGGGAATGGACTCGGGGCGCCGGGGGCTGGCAGGGGAAGGAGAGGACTGACCGTCCGTAGGGACTGCTCTCCTCTCCTGGGGTGGGTAGTGGGCTGGCATCGCTCTGCAATGGCCCCTGGTGGAGACCAGGAGCACTGCAGAGGGCGACGCATGGGGAACAGCGCAGAAAAGTGAAATCTGCCTGGCGACCGATCTGATGACGGCTGCCGGTCCTCCGTTACTGCCGATGCCCTGAAAGAACCCCTCCGCTTCAGCAGCACCCTGGGGCCAAGTATGTGCTGGCTGCCCCCTCTGGTGCCTTCCCTCTCAGAGGAGGGGGACCCACTCGGCGAAGGGTTACATCTGGGTTTCCCAAGGGGCGGCTGTGATGTGAAGCTGGAGGGGGCTCAGGACGGGACAGGCAGAGCGGGTGAAAGACCTAGGTAGCCCAAAGGAGTGGTGGGTCGCGAGGCATGAGGGAAGATAAAATAAATAATACAAAAAAAAAAACGTATCTTGAAGCTGACGCACCACCTCACCAGCAACCAGTACAGTTCCCAGAGCACCAGCGTGATATGCCCAGACCGCATGGTCCCAGCTATCAGTCAAGCTGCTGAGTTCTGCAAAAGCTGCAAGCAACACACCAGCCCCGCAGACAGCCCTAGGTAGAGAGGATTACAGTAATCCAAGCAGGAGACAAAACCGTGCACTAGGGTTTCCAGGGTAGAGCAAGTGGATAGTCCCACATGATATTTCATAGATGGTAGAAACTACTGCGAACCACAGAAGACACCTGATGTTCTAGTGTAAGACTACCATCCACAATATCACCCAAGTTCTTAACTGTAACCACAGCTCATAGTGTGGTGCCACACACTGATGGCAACACAGCATCACTATTCAATGCCACAGCCACCCAATCCGGTTTCACCAGTAGCACCTCTGTCTTTGATGAGTTCAGCCTAATCCAGCTTGAAGCTATCCAGTTCTGGATCTCTATAAGACACTCATCTAACACAGCCATCGCATTTACCCCATCACATACACATGACAGACAGATCTGGATCATCCGCGTAGCAGTGAAAACCCAGACCATACCAACTGATCTCCCCCAATGGCAACATGTACACGGCAAACAATATGGGCACCAAAAATCAACCCCTGAGGCACGCTAAAGCCCAGCACAACTACATCCAAGATGTTACCACCCAATGCCACCTGTTGTACTCTGCCAAATAATTAGGACTCAGACCATCGCATCACTATACCTGGGAGTCAGATGTAGTGTCTCAGATGGGATAACAGCACTCCATGGTCTACCAAAATCAAATGCCAAGAACAGATCCAAAAATACCATGATGGAACAATGGCGACTGTCTCTAGCCTGGAGAAGGTCATTTGAATCCCTTGATGAGGGCAGTCTCTTGCACTATAATGAGGCCTAAAACCAGACTGAAAAGGCTCAAAGATCTCAAGACATTCCAAACTATTTTGAAGCTGCACTGCCACAACCTTCTCAACAACCTTCCCTAAAAATCGGAGGTTGGAGACAAGCCTGTAGTTTGCCAGATCATCAGGTTCAGTGATGGTTTCTTCAGAAGGGGTTTCACCACTGCGCTCTTCAGTGAACACCTGACAATCTCAGCTATAACCGCAGCCAAGGTGGACCAACAACTTGAAAGAAAGCTGGTAGGCCCTAGATCCAAAATAAAGTACATGGGCCACACCTCCAGGACAACTCAGGAGATGTCCTCAACCAGGACTGGATTAAACTCCTCCCAAGGCAACACAGTGCTCAAATGTCTCACCTCCTGAACACTGCCAGGACGTGACAGGCCATCTGAGGAGACTGCAGCCCAGATGGAGGACACCTTCTTAAGGAACAATCAAATAAACTCATTGCACTCTTCTGCTGTAAAAACTCTTTCCAACTGCAGAAAGTGAGGGTTTTAACACAGTCTACAGTGTTGAAGAATTGAGCTGGACAATATTTTACCTTCAGCTGTCACACATGACAGGAATGCTGTCTTTTTCAGTGCAACAGTCTGCCGATATGCCACATAGACAGCACGCAAAACCAATTGACCCTCACCTGCTTCAGATCAACATCAAACCAAGGAGATCTGGGGAGGGATGTCAAGGGGCGAACACAATAAGGTGCCAGACAGTCACAGGACACTGTAAGAGCTTTATCATAACCCTCCATTGCATTCTCCATACCTCCAGCACAAGCTGATACCATATTTGAGATGTCTAGAATCACCAGGAAATGGTTTCCATATTTTTAAAAGGGCGATACCGGACCATTTCCACGGGGTTCGAAATGTGGGAGGCCCCACAACAAAATGAACAGCATGATGATCCAACCACCCAACTGGATCAACCCTGACATCCTCAATGTCAAGACCCAACACGAAAACCAAATCTAAGACATGTTTTTTTCTGGTGGGTCCTGGTGGCAACTGCCTGTACAAGGCCCGGTGAGGACATCAACTGGAGGAACTGTTGTCCAAACCGAGAGTCCTCATCGTTAACCCAAAGGTTGAGCTCACCTAGCACTAACAGGCCAGACGAGTTCACCATCAGGTCAGCCATGACGTCTTCTGGTTCCTACAGAAAAATCACCCCCATACCCAGAGGGATGGTATACGAGGATGATTCTGCAACCTGTACCCAGACCTCTTTAAACAGCCACACATTCAAATAAAGTGGTTTCCACATGGGGTATGCCATCAGTCCCAGAGTGATCTAGAACAGACAGCTACCCTCCCAACCTGGGCCACCACCTCTTGCAGTGCACCACCAAATAGCCCGCAAGGATAGATGCCTCCAGCACAGGGCCAGAATCATCACCTATCCAGGTCTCCGTGATGCATACTAAGTCTGCAGAGGAATCTGCAATGAATGCCTCCACCACTGTGATTCTATTCCTACGAGATTAGGCATTACAAAGAACTACATATGAAAGGGGGAGCAGGTAAGGCTGGTCCTCTCACTACCTGTTCTGCTGTAAATTGGAGACCCCTTAAGACCGGCACAAGACAGGAGGGTCCTCTGTCCCATGCCAGTCTATGCCTAAGGCGTCTTCTTTACATAACACACCCAATCACACCTCTTTAACTACCATTCCAAAAAGTCTGAGGTACTATCGAAATAGTAAAGAACTAGCAGCAAAGGACTTTAAAAAAAGACTTGAGGGTGGGGGTCATCATTGCTGGGAGGCAGACATGGCCAGAGCAATGTGCAGCAGCGGTAATTAAGGCAACTCAAATGCTGGATTACATTAAAGGGGCTCAACAATAGCTCAGCCTGGTATCATAACAGTAGCGCTACTGCTCACTACGCTGGTGACCAGCATTGGAAATGGACTCTGGTCCCCTGGGAGCTCACTGGGGGAGGGAAAATTGAGCATCACAAAGAAATACTCTCCTTCCTTGGGGGTGGGAGGGGGGAACTGGAGTGGACACAGCATCCCACTGCTTGCCTGCCACCTGACGGGAAGCTGGGTGGCAAGACCATCCTCAGATCCTGAAACATTTACGTGCACCGCCACAAGCGTATCACTGCACAACAGGTGGCCTGTAGGGAGAAAACTTGACAGAACCAGCCCCCCCCCCCCGCCAACAACACCTTCACAAGGCCTGCCCACCACTAACCACGACACTCACCTGCCAGAAGCTTGTTCTATATATGTGGTGAAGGCAAGTCCTGGAAAAAGAGAGTGATGGGGCTGGTGGGTGCCGGCAGATGGGGATAGGCTGGAGGAATGGGGGTTAACCACAGAATGGAAAAAGTACAGAGGCATAACATGCAGTCAAAGTGGTAGGACTCTGCCCCTTTATAGGATACTGGTAAGGCTGCACTTGGGAGCACTGTGTGCAGTTCTGCTCTCCATAATACAAAAAGGATATTGCAGCAATTGAGAGGGGGCAACAGGGAAGTGCAGAGCAGCTATGAGCAAGGCAAGTGATTCCCAGTCACGGAGCAGATTACAAAATGAAAAATAACCTTTTTTTGCAATTGCTGGTCTTATCTGTGGTCAAAGTGCCACTGAAAATTCTTTGTCCTGCATGGATGGTAAGTTTTGCTCTATGCACTGATCAGGAGTGGGGGTGGGTGTCTATCTGCCTTCCTGCCTCAGGGTGGGGAACAGTCAGTCTGTGAGCTGGTAGTCAGTTTGGCAACTCGCTTTCAAAATCTGGTAGCCAAATGAATATTTTTAGTGCCCATAATTTTTCAAGGCTCAAAAATTACTTTGTAGGGTTGTGGTAGCTTTTCTGCAGGAAACTCACCCGACAGTTGAGCACCTATAATTGCGCCGAAGCTGGGTGGGGAACGTGTAGTCTCCCACTTTGAGGTTCATCACCACTGGAGAGAGGTGGCCACTTTAATACACAACACTACCCCTTCAGTAGTCCACTCAGTGGATAGGGACCCAGAAGGTAGATTCATACAGGTTAAGGCAGAGTATAGGAAAGGAAATAATTTCTTCAGCAGGTCCTGGTAGATCGTGTAATGGACTCCTCCAGTTTGGTTTTAATGAGGGGTGTGGGATTTTAATGTTGTGACCAACCCCTCACTGGACAGATCTGGGTATACTGGATTATTGCACTCTAAGACAAGTAAGCTACATTCTTGCCTGAGCTCAGAAATGGGCTGTACAGAGGCCTGGTATTTCCTGCACCCCCACTGTACGTGATTATTTGTAGTATTCACCTAGACACAATGTTTACTCCAGTACAGATCATTTTTATAGTTCATCCTCCTGGATGTATATACTTGTGACCAGTCGAATTGGTTCCATCACCACCTCCGATCGTGTACCAGTACAGCTGCAGCTGTCCACTGCACCCCTACCCAAAAAATAATCCACATCGTGTATAAATGTCAGCCTACTAAACAAAGACAACTTAAAGGATCTGGGGACAGATGCACAAAATATTTGCCCCGGCGCAAACTGGATTTTGTGCCAAGTTGGTATTCACAAAAGCCCAGTTTGCACCCTCAGGGTTTGCGCCAGGGCAAAGTCAGGAGGGGGCCGTAATGCAAATTAGGGGGAGGGGACCTGCATACTGGCACAGTCCCATTCACAAAGCATTTTCTCCTTGCAAGTGCCATTTGCAGGGTTCTCTTGTGTGGAGGACATACCGCCAAGGAAAACCTCCTCTTAACTCCATACAACCCTAGTGATTGGCAGAAGTACTGTGCCCGCCTTCCCCCCCACTGCCGATCACTGGCCTGTTGGTATAAAACAAACAGCTCCCTGGTAGTCTAGTGGTCCCTCCCCCTCCTCAGATCGATATTAATTCCCTGGTAGTCCAATGGTCCCTCCCTCCTGCCCCGTTCTCCGATCGCCATCCCCAAATAATAATAATAATAATAATAATATTAATAACAACAATATGTCCCTGGTAGTCTAGTTGTCCCTTACCCATTCTCCAACCGCGATCCCCATATAATAAAATTAGTTTCCTAGTTGTTCAGTGGTCCCTCCCCCATTCTCCGATCACCATCTCGGTGATACCAAATAATATGTCCCTAGCAGTCCAGTGGTCCCTCACCCTTCCCCCGTTCCGGTGATAATAAAGTACAGTTACGTAAGAACTTATCATAACAGTAGATCTTTGAGAGGAGTTCTTGCAGCAGGTAACACATATAGGACTATGTCGCCAGGCACTAAGACCCCATGGAAACATTTCTAACTAGCAGTCCAAGGTGGGGGACTGCCCCCTGACGTCAGCCCCACCCCGACATCCTGCGTGGTATAAAGGGGGCGTTCCCCCAGCACCACCTCAGTTTGTCCCAGAGACCCGGCTGAGACACAGGATGGGGAAACAGAGAAGGATCTCCCATCCCCCAGAGAGAAATACAGTTACATAACCCCGGGGGCAGGTGTGAGGAAAAACCACCTGCTGCAAGAGCTCCTCTCGAAGATCTACTGTTACAGTAAGTTTTTACGTAACCGTATTATCTTACTTCGAGAGGGAGCTCTTGCAGCAGGTTACACATGTAGGTCTGAGTCCAAGCAGTACAAGGAGAGACCCAGGTCAGAAGGGTGACCGACTAGTAACAGTCTTTTTGGCACTCCTTAGGAGAATAGTCCCTGGAGAACCGCAAGGCCAAAACCTGTTCTCCTTCTGGAAGCAATGTCCAGACTGTAGTGCCTAATGAAAATGCGGACTGAACTCCAAGTAGCAGCTGCACAAAGATCTACTGCAGACACATTTTTGAGGGATGCAAAGGAGGTTGTGACCCCTCTTGAGGAATGACCCTCGACTCCAGCAAGGGTTACATAGAAACACAGACTCTGACGGCAGATAAGGACCGCTAGGCCCATCTAGTCTGCCCATTTCCTTACCTACAGGATAGGCCGCAGATCCTATTTAACCAACAGCCTATATCTTCCTGCCCCCCACAAGAATTGCCTTATGTCTGTCCCATGCATTCTTGAATTCTCCCACAGTTTTAGACTCCACAACTTCCTCAGGAAGGCTGTTCCATGCATCCACTACCCTCTCTGTGAAATAATACTTCCTCACATTGCCCTGAACCGCCTCCTTCTATCTTTAAATTGTGTCCCCTTGTTCTTGCAAGTCTCTTTTTCTGAAAGATGCTACCCTCTTGGACATTGTTTATTCCTTGAGGTACTTGAAAGTTTCAATCATGTCCCCCTCTCCCTTCTTTCCTCAAGGGTATACATATTAAGCTCCTTTAGTCTCTCCTCATACGGCTTCTCTTGCAGACCCTGCACCATTTTAGTTGCCCTCCTCTGGACTGCCTCTATCCTGTCTCGTCCTTGCGGAGATGGGGTCTCAGAACTGGACACAGTATTCCAGATGGGGTCTCACCAACTGTCTGTACAGAGGGATAACAACTTCCTGTTTTCTGCTGCTGATGCCTCTCCCTATGCATCCCAGTATACCCCGAGCCCTCCCTACTGCCTTCTCACATTGCTTGCTAACCTTAAGGTCATCTGATATGATTACCCCCAGGTCCCTTTCCTGTTTTGTTGTTGTTACTACCTCCCCACCCATTGTGTATTCTTGCCCTGGGTTCTGGTTTCCCAGGTGCATTATTTTGCACTTTTTTGCATTGAATCCTAGCTACCATACGTCAGACCATTCCTCCAACCTTGCCAAGTCCCTTTTCATCCTTTCCACGCCTCCTTGTGTATCAACCCTGTTGCAGATCTTTGTGTCATCTGCAAAAAGGCATACTTTTCCTTCCAGTCCCTCTGCAATGCCACTGATGAAGACATTAAAAAGGACTGGACCCAATACTGAACCCTGCGGTACCCACTAGTAACCGCCCTTTCTTCAGAGTGGACTCCATTTACAATTACCTTCTGTGTCCTGTTGTCCAGCCAATGTTTACTTAGGCTACCACCCTGGGACCCACTCCCAGGCTGGTTAATTTGACTAATAATCTTGTGTGGGACTGTGTCAAATGCCTTGCTAAAGTCTAGGTAGGCCATGTCCACAGCCCCTCCCTGGTCTACTACTTTGGTCACCCAGTCAAAGAAATCTATTAGATTGGCTCTGACATGACCTTCCCGCTGTGAACCCATGCTGCCTTGGATCCTGTGCTCCACTGACCTCTAGGCACTCAACTATTCTTTCCTTCAGAAGTGACTCCATCACTTTCCCTACCACAGAGGTCAGACTGACAGGTCTGTAGTTTCCTGCCTCTGTCTTGGTCCCACTTTTGTGAAGGGGAATCATATCCGCCTTCCTCCAGTCCTCGGGTACCACACCATCCTCCCATGATTTATTAAAAAGAGTAGCCAGTGGGTTTGTCATACTTTTGGTAACAAAATGTAATGCAGTTGATCAACCATTTGGCCAATGTCTGCTTGGTCACTGGAGCCCCTAATATTCTTTGGGCAAAGGAGACAAACAACTGGTCTGTCTTTCTTGACAGTCTGGTCTGGTCTATATAACAAGGGAGAATTCGGTGTACATCCGGAGTATGTAACAAGGCCTCCTCTCTGTCTGAGTACTCTGAATAGTAAACTGGTAGTTGGATGTGCTGATTTAAAGTGAATTTGGGCACCACCTTTGGAAGGAACTTCGGATTTGTACACAGAGCTACTCTGTCCCTGTGAAAAATAAGGTAAGGCTCTTTACACATCAGAGCTTGTAGCTCGGAAATTCTTCGAGCAGAAGTAATGGCAACTAAAAATAATGCTTTCCATGAAAGGAGGCGTAGCCTGCAGCTGGTTCAGAGGGAGGCAACGTAAGCTTCTCTAACATAAAAAGAAGATCCCATGGAGGGATGAGATCCTTCCTGGGTGGCTTAATGTGCAAGATATGCCTTAGGAAGGTCTTGCACAAATCCACTTATGCCAGAGCTTTCCCATCCATTGGCACACGGTAAGCTGACAGCGCAGAAAGGTGCACCTTAATGGATAAGTAGCTGAGTCCCCTGTCTGACAGGGAGAGAAAGTACTCCAGCACAGATTCCACCAGACAGAGGAAAGAGTCCATAGACTGGGGACATGCCCATAAGCAGAAATGTTTTCCTTTCATGGCATATGTCGCTCTGGTTGAGGGTCTTCTCGCTGCCATGAGAACCTCTGCCACTCTAGAGGATACTCCAGATCTGTCCTTGATCAGGTCAATAGGAGCCATGCATGCAGATGCAGAGACCAAAGATTCGGATGTACCAGGGTTCCCTGCTCCTGGGAAAGCAAGTGAGCGGACGGGGTAATGGGACCGGTGGTTCCGATGCCAATTGCTGGAGCAACAGAAACTAGATCTGATGAGGCCAAAAGGCCGCTACGAGGATCATGTGTGCATTCTCTACCTGCATCTTGAGTAGTACTCTCTGGAGGAGTGGGGGGGGGGAGACATACAGGAACCTCCCTGTCCAAGAGAGGGACAATGCGTCATGCTAGAAAACACTAGGCCCTGGATCTAGCGAGCAAAAACTGGGCAGTTTGGTGTTGTGTAGGGACGCAAAGAGGTCCAGTTCTGGCCGACCCCATGTCCGAAGAGGTCATCTGTGACTTCTTGCAGTAGTTCCCATTCGTGACTCTGCGATCAAGAGCAGCTTAGGCTGTCTGCAAAATTGTTGTGAATACCTGGAACATAAACAGCCATTATTTCCAGGTTGTGATCCACTGCCCAGTGCCAAACTTTCATCCCTTCCCTGCACAGGGGTCAAGAATGCATGCCCCCATGCTTGTTGAGGTTGAAGACAACTGGAGTGTTGTCTGACTAGACTAATAGAGCCTCTGGTGTGAGCATAGATTGGTATGTTTGCAGAGCACATAAGACAGCCCTCATCTCCAGCACATTGATGTGGAGACTGTGCACCACCAAATACCAGGAACCCCTTGTTTGGTGGGATGTCAGATGCGCACCTCAGCCCATCCCCGAGGCATCCATAGTATGGGCTCGCTGAGGACTGGGTTTTTGAAAGGTAACTCCAGCTGGGAAGGGGTGAGCCACCACTCCAGAATATGGTGTACTGCCTTGGAGATCCTGACAGGTTGGTCGAGATCGTCCATGCGTTGATCCCACTGAACCCTGGGGTTCCACTGCGGAACCCTCATGTTCAGGCGGGCCAGGGAAATGGTAGTGATGGCTGCGGCCATGTGACCTAAAAGCTGCCTCTCGGTAGGCCAGGGGAACGACTTGGAGAGGGTCAGAGTGATCCCCAAGTCTTGGAACAGTCTGAAGGTGTCCTCTGTTGAATGACTCAGCTGTTCCTCCATAGATCCCATGAGTAGCCAGTCATCTAGGTAGGGGTAAACAGAATGACCCTTTCTCCTGAGAGCTGCCGCCACGACTTCTAGGTACTTGGTGAAGACCCTCAGTGCTGATGAGAGACCAAATGGCAGCGCTTTGAACTGAAATTGCTCTCCTTGGAAGATGAAGTGGAGATGCTTTCTGTGGAACAGCAGGATCTTTATGCGCATGTAGGCATCCTGCATATCCAGTGAACAGAGCCAATCCCCTTGGTGGCTCATGGGTAACAGGCCAGGCAGAGTCACCATCCTGAACCTTTTGTACTCAATAAAGTTGTTCAGTTGGCTCAGATCTAGTATGAAGCGGCGGTCCCCCGTCTTCTTTGGCACAAGGGAGAAATGGGAGTAATATCCACTTCCCCTGTGACCTGGAGGTACCACCTGAATCACTCTCTTCTGCAAGAGCGATTGGATTTCTGCTCTTATGAGGGATGCATTGGACAGGGAGCAGTGGGTGGGAACTTGTGGGTTGTCCGGTGGAATCTGCATGAACTCCAGTGCGTAGCCCCTTTCTG
Source organism: Neoceratodus forsteri (assembly GCA_016271365.2). Taxonomy (NCBI): domain Eukaryota; kingdom Metazoa; phylum Chordata; order Ceratodontiformes; family Ceratodontidae; genus Neoceratodus; species Neoceratodus forsteri. Next base: position 1,410,658,480 of record CM057459.1, read on the forward strand.
TTATCTGGAGGACCCACTGGTCTGTGGTGACACTGGACCATCCTCTGAGGCAGAGGGAGAACTCTCCCTCCTACTGTCTCCCCTTGAAATTCCGCCAGAGGTGGGGGTGGGGAGAGACAGGCAGGGAGTCATGCCGAGGTGGAGGGATTGGGCATGGGAGGTCTGGCATTTTTTTTGCGTTTTTGGGACCTTGGGTGACTGAGGGCAAGGGAGGTCCTCTTCTCTTAAATCCCCTTTAGGTTGCTGACGCCTTCCCTGTTGCCCCTGGTTCTTACGAAAGGACCAGCATCTGGTAGTAGCTGGACCTGACCTGTACATTCGGGGGACGTCGGAAACTGCCTTACCAGAGTCCTGTAGCCCGGTGATCAGCTTTGCGGTGTCTGGCCAAAGAGAACTGACCCTTGAAAGGGTGCATCCAGGATAACATCCTGCAGATCCTGCCGAAATCCTGAGACCCTCAGCCAGGCGTGACATCTCATACAGACCCCTGTGGCAGCAGCTCTGGCAGCCTTATCCATGGAGTCTTACGAGCTTCTTAGGACGTGTTTGCCTATATCCATGCCGGGCTGAATAACAGCCATAAGCTCAGCTTTTTTTTTATTAGAATCCATCAGAGCTTTAGCCAAGTCCATTGCCTTGTTCCATAATGACTTTTGGTACATAACCATACGTGCCAAGAAATTCAGGGACCTGATCGTGCAGGTGGCAGAGGAATATACCTTTAAGCCCATTTGATCCAGCTTCTTAGACTCAGAATCAGGAGGCTGTGAACTCATATGCCTAGGCTGCTGTGCCCTACCATGAGCTGCGATCAGCACCATAGAGTCTGCTTTGGGTTGTTCACTCAAGTGAGGTTCTCCCTTTGGTGTCCTACAGAGGCGGTCTGCCTTCCTTGGGACAGTCAAAGTAGTGGAGGGGTGCTTTCAGGCCAATTTTGTGACATCCTTGCAGTGTCAGTGGCTCAGTAGGTAGCACACTCGCCTCTGAGGCCGGGAGATCGGAGGGCTGTGGGTTCAGTTCCCACATCTGGCACTTGGGTTAATATCCCAGTACTGACACTGTAATGCAGCATGAGAGGGGTGCTGCATTTCTGAGGTGCTGTCTTCCGGATGAGACGTTAAACCGAGGTCCCATCTGCCTGGATTGGTGGTAGTTCAGGTGGATGTTAAAGATCCCATGGCACTTATCGAAAGAGTAGGGGAATTTCCCCGGTGTCCTGGCCAAATTTCCCTCTTTCACTAAAAATACCACCAACAGCTTAATCTGGTTCAAGGTCAATTGGCATTCATCTGTATCCCCCTCCCCCGGGTCGTGCCTGAAAATAGGCAGGATTTGTCTAGTGCACTTACCCGGTCAACAAAAGCTAAAATAAATAAATAAATACAAAAAAAAATAAAATAAAATCCTGGAAGGGCTCCACTTGAGGAGGGATGACCAAGGGTTTAGGGTCGCTTGCCCCTAAAAATTTCGCCAAGCAATGTTTTTCTGGGTCAAGCTCCTCTGTATTCCACTGATTAAGATACTGTATGTGTCTCATTATGTCCAGAAAAGAAAGATCATCTGGAGATGTGGCGGAATCCTTCTTATGGTCTGGAGAGTGCAGAGGGAGCTCATCCTCAGAGGAATAATAGAAGGAAGAGTCCCCCAGATCATCTGAGGACGAATGCGGACATCCTTTTGAAGATGGAACAGATGACGGGTGTCGGCCATGGCCACTAGGCGATGGCGACCCCCGATCGTCGTCCATCGACAATGGTGGAGTCAGCAGTCAGAGGCCTTATCTAGGAGGCCTCTGAGGCGATGGCTCTCTGGGCAGAGGTGGCAGCGGGAGATGCCTAGGGCTGGGCGACCACTCCCGTGGTCTGGGTAGCAGGTCTCCCTTTATAGTGTTCCACCATGAGTTAAACAGAGCCCATACCTCCGCCAGTGGGACAACAGGCTGAACTGGAGGTGGGGTTGGGGCATTCGGTGCCCCTGGTGGCGGCCCTTGCAGTGCAACTGGTATGGCCATCTGGTCTACTGGCAGACTGCCATCAGACGCCGGTATCGGAGGCCCTGGGGTAGAATCCCCTGAAGGTTGGACATCCAACTCCTTAGGAGGAGGCGGTGATGGCGGGTTTGAACCTCGTTGAAGAGGTCTCGGCGATCGGTTCTCAGGCACAAGACCCACTGCCTGGTCCGATGTCTGGTCCTGCGGAGCAGACAGCCATTTGGGAGGGAGCTTCTGGTCCGGCACCGACATGGAATAAGAAGGCCCTGAGGTCAGACGATTCTCTGAAGCGGTCGCCACCTTCTCTCAGGGCAGCGGATGCTTCTGGTGGCGCTCAGATTCCTGGCGTCTGGTGGAGTCGCCCAACTCTTTTGCCTTTTCAGACGACTCCAAGGTCTTACGGGTGATGGATTCCAACGTAGCACTCAAAGAAGACACCTGTCCTTCTGGCTTAGACCCTAGCGACTGCTTGTGGGGCCTTAAAGCCAGGGATGTAGGGGTGGATCAACGCCTGTGCCCATGGGACTCCATGCCATGTGAATGGGAGGAGGCGGGAGCCCCGGGAAGGGTCAACAAACCTGGGGAACAGATTCCAACCTCCTGCCAGAGACAAAGGACTTGGAGGTCTTGTGGGGGGACCTAGGGTGGGGCTCTGACCTGGCTCGATCCTTGTCTCTATGGTGGTGTTTTCCACCCAATTTCTTCTTCTGGGGGATGAATCCCTGGCTGAAGAACAACAACTGTGTCCTGAATGGGTTATCTGCATGCCGGCCACTTCTTACTCCAGTACGTAAGCCTTTAGAATCTTGAGTCGGCAGATTAGAGTCTTGTTGTTAAACTTCTGGCAGAGCGGGCAGTCGTCCAGCTTGTGGGCCAGGCAGGCCAAATGACAGTCTCTGGACAAGATCTACTTGCTGCACCCACACTTTAAGATTTCTGCTTCGGAGGAGATGAAGAAGACATGCGAAAAAGGTGAGGAGAAAAACTAATTGAACAGTAACTGCATGAAGCATGAAAAATGGTGGTAAACTGTGAGAGAAGCATCCATAGAGTCAATACCAGTGGATCGATGGCAGGAAAAGAACTGAGGTGGTGCTAGAGGACTGCCACCCTTTATACCACGTGGGATGTCGGGGTGGGATCGACGTTAGGGGGCGGTCCCCTGCTTTGGACTGCTAGACAGAAATTTTTCTGTGGAGTCCTAGAGCCTGGTGTAATAGTCCTATGTGTGTTACCTGCTGCAAGAGCTCCCTCTTGAAGTAAGATCTTCAATTCCTTGGTAGCCCAGTGGTCCCTCCACACTATCCCCGATCCCTCCCTGCCACAACTTGAAGAATTACCCTGATGATCCAGTGGTCTCTCCCCCCACCCAATCACCTACCCACCCAGTATTTGTATAAATTGTTCCTGATGTCTAGTGGTCCCTCCCCCCACCCGATCCTCGGCCCCAGTGTCAGAAGCCCCTCCCACCACCATGGCAGTAACCAGACCACCACGGCCCTTACTACAGCACCTAACAGTAACATCCCCACCAGCCCAGGCACCATTCCAGAGTTGCACCCAGCCATCCCATCATTGGTGGACAGTGGTCCCCCAACCCTCCCGTGGCACCGACAACTAGCCCTGGTCAGCCTTACCTGCTCATCAGTGCCACGGTCAGGAGACGGTGAATGACACAGCCCCCCCACACCTCCTCAGCCGTCCACTGTCCAACTGGTGCTGAGAGTGCAATCGCATTCTCAACAAATGTTTTATGTACAGCGTAACAGGGTGGGCAAGTTGCTCGCTTGGCAACTCCGCAAGAAGGCCGCAAACAGGACAGTTCCTAAAATTAAACATTCAGAGCAGTGGCTGTTGACACTTACCTTCCAGACATTTTTTTAAATCTTTTACTCCACGGGTCGCCCCCTTTTGAGAGAGATTTTTTTACCATATTCTGGGAAAGGATATGCTGTTCTGGACACCTGGCAACAGGCACAAATCTCAGTGCTTTTGTTGATGCACCAAGACCAAACAGGTTTTATAGCAGGGAGATTGTTGCAGCACAACAATAGAGGATTTCTGAATACCATTTCCTCCCAGAAACAGTTGAAGGCCTTCCAGCTCGCCATTAGTATTGATGTTGAGAAGGCCTTCAATAGAGTGGATTAGGCCTTTATAGCAGCTACTTTGAGGAGATTCCCCCTTGGTTCTAAATTAAATCACAGTGCTGGCCTCTCTCTCTATGACACTCCAGAGGCGGCAGTCAAAGTTAATGAGCACACATCTGACAGGTTTCCTGTGGACAGGTGGATGGGGCAGGGGCCAGGGTGCCCACTTTCCCCTCTCCTTTTAGCCTTGGTTCTACTGGTCATAGCCATCAAGCTCAAAATCGATATTGTAGGAGTGGCGTTGTGGGGGGAGGAACAGAAGGTGTCACTCTGTGCTGATTATTCCGTTTACCTGGCACACTCCTTGACGTCTCCTGGACACCCTCTCAGAGTCTGGCTCCCAAACTACATACAAGATTAAAGGAAAACTACACCCTTATATCTTCTAAATGTTATTCGTTTCCATGTCAATAGACAACTCTTCTCACGTAGCTGTTAAAGATGTATGCAAATATTTTAGTCTGTTTTTACAGTTCATACTAGGCCCTGTGACTGCCCTGGGAGTCTCCATTTCACGGTTGTTGAAATCGCATCGTCCCTGAGAGCTGCATTAGCATATGAGAACACAATGCCAGATCACCCATTTATACCATGTATCTATATGCTGAAAAAACAAATACCATGCAAAAACTCTGTGGAAACTCATAAACTGAGTAAAGTTTAAAGGGAAAAAAACCTGCATTATAACTCAGATAGTTGGCAAACCTCACTGAAGGTAAATGTGGTACTCCACACCTTTTTGCAGCTTGTTTCTTTTAAGACTAATTAAGCAGGCAGGCATACTGGAGAGTTTAAAGGGTGATTACGCATCATGTTCTCATATGCTAATACAGCTCTCAGGGACAATGAGATTTCAACAACCACGAAACGGAGACTCGCAGGGCAGTCAGAGGGCCTAGTGTGAACTGTAAAAACAGACTGAAGCATTTGCATACATCATTAACAGCTACATTAAAAGAGTTGTCTACTGACACGGAAACAAACAACATTTGGAAGATATGAGGGTGTAGTTTTCCTTTAACCTGGATAAATCAGAAGCAATGATATTAGGCAGGACACCTCCCATTGGGTTTTCAGGCAAATTTTCCTTTTTTTTTTTTTTTTTTTAGTTGTTTAACCAGGTATAGCACACTAAGCTGAAAGCTTTTTTACTGGAGCGACCTGGGAGCACAAGGAGGTTAAGTGACTTGCTCAGGGTCACACAGTATGCAAGTGGAAGCTGTGGGATTCAAACCCAGGTCTGGTCTGCTGGATGTCACCAGATTTGCAGCTCAGAGCCTTAGACCACTGCGCTATACTGCCTCTTATGTGTGCTTTTATGTGGGCGAAGCATTATACTTTTTCATATTTAGGATGCAGGTGTAAGCTGACCCTTCACTTTTATTTAAAAATAATTATATGAAGCTGTATCACACTTTAGAGGTGGACATGGCCAGCTGGCACTTACTAACTTTAATGTTTAATGGTAGAACACAAGTCCTCAAAATGAATGGCTCCCCTGCCTACTGTTCCTTTTCCAAACACTCCCCATCAGGTTTTGGAATACGTTACAAAAAGATGTTGAGTACATTGTTTGGGGAGGGGATAAACATCCTAGAATAACAGACAGGATACTCCAGCAGTCACTGGAGAGGGGTGGGCTGAGTCTTCCATGCCTCAAGAAGTATTATTTGGCAGCTCAGGGGACGTTTCCCTGCACATGGGCTAAAAAGAGGAGCCAGTCTGGCTGGTTATGTCACTGAGGAGGACTCTCTACCAGACGGGGTGCTCTGGACCCTGCCTAAAGTATGAATAATCCCACGTTTTGCTAACCATTACGAATCCTTAGGCCAGACATTCCCTCTGGATCTTAATCAGACTGACGTCTGACTGGCACCCCGCTGAGCTGAGGCGCCCCTTTCACTGATTCAGCATAAAGATTCTTATTTACCATGCATCATGGACAGAGGATATGCCTTTTGGGAGGGAAAGAGACTAATTAGGTTTGCTCAGTTTGTCAGGTCAACACTCATTTGCTCAACCTGGGGACCAATTCGGCCTTAGATGGGAGGATCATTATAGGTAACTGCAGGTGAGACATTTTATTCTCTCACCTAAAGTTGTTCCTAACTTCCTCTGACCCTCCTCATGAATTTAGAGCAGGTTTTTTTTGATGCTGTGGTCCAAGTCACTCAAATTGTATCTATATTAAGATCCTCGGAACTCCAGCTACCTAGAGTCTACAACTCTTGGGGTGCTTGATCATTCTCCTCCTCCATACCTTCCCTATGGAATGGGCTCCCATGTAGCATCCAATCATCCACCTCCCTAAGGGGTTTCAAAAAAGAGCTTAAATCTCATCTGCTGAAACCAACTCTCTGCTCCTGCTGTAATTGATAACGGGCTATCTTACTACACTATGTACCCAACATATTGTAATCTGTTGTCTTGCCATACTATGTACCTGATATTTCGTAATCTGTTGTCTCTCTATCATAATGAGCTACTGTGAAACTTTTGACTAATACTGCTGTACTCCTTGTAGTATATGTCCATTACTGTTCATAACTGTATAATGTGTATGTCACTGCCTCATATGTCTCTCTGTAATTAACCCCGGGTCGCCCCTGAAAAAGGGACCATCCAGTCTCAGTGGCCCTACCCGGTTACCAAAATTAAATAAATAATTCTAAGATCTTGATGGCAGACACCTTCCCATCTCTGGAGGGGATTAGACAAAGGTGGGAACAATAAATAGGGGCAATCCTACCCCAGAAGCAGTGGGAGGTCAGGGTTAAGAAAGAATGGAGGGTCACATCATCTCCGACCTGGAGGGAATGCAACTGGAAAGTTTTAACTTGCTTTTTCCGCTCTCTGGTGATTACTGAACACTTCTCCACAACCAATACAGATGCTTGTTGGTTTCAGAATTTTGAGTGGAAGGGCAGGGACACATTTTCATTTTTTCTGGGCATGCCCAAAACATCTGAACTTTTGGGAGGAGGTTCCTAGAGATATGTAAGCAGTTTTGGGCAGGCAGTTCCTGAAAATGTTCTTAGACGTGGTATTAGGTTTCCCGGCCTTAATGAAAGATCCAGCAGAATATGGAAATGGGGGCACATATTCCGGCCGGCTGCTTTAAAATGTATCACCATTACACGGTTCTCACTGGCCCCACCTACCCTGGAATAGTGGAAAGAGAAAGCTGATGATACAGGAAGAATGGAACATATTGCAAGTGACCTTAGCTTGAACAGGGATACATTTCTTGCTCTTTGGAGCCCTTTGCATAGATTTCTCCTCACTCAAGGGAACTTCAGGGAAAGAAGTCACTCAGATTTGATATGAGGCTTAATCCTACCCTCTCTTAGGTGCTACAGACTGCAGAGTGCTTATCATGTTTTAGTACCAGGACAAGATTTATTTGGGATGCTTGATCGCTATGTGATGTTAAACTTTATCCGCCAGGGACCCTGACAGGTTCCCAGAAATATTTTTTATAAGGGACGTTGGTTAGCTGACGTCTGTTCTTGTTCTTTTAATGCATTTTTATTCATAAAATGTTAAGATATGGGTTTTGTATGGGACTGAACTGTAACCAGGGTCTGCAGATTATTCCCTTCATCAATTGTACTGCTTTATGCTGCATGCCTTCAATAAAGCTCTTTGTAGTTACAAAAATAATTCACTTTGTGGGCTGATAGCCAGTTGACTGCTAACTTTTAAAATCTGGTAGCCAAACCAATTTTTTTTTTAGTGGCCACTGGCTACCCAATATGTCGTGTGTGTGTGTGTGTGTGTGTGTGTGTGTGTGTGTGTGTGTGCGCACTCACGCGCATGCGTGTTACAAATGTCTGAAACTGAACAACACTACTGGACTCCTGAGGTGAAAAGGTTGCACTTCAGTGCTGACTTACCCCTACAGTGGACGCCATGTAGTCAGCACACATTTCAGCAAAGTCCCGCCCCAAGACTCCATAATAAAGACCATAAAAGAGGAGGGAAACACCGAAGTCCATTCCGTCTTCTGGTTTTATCCTGCAAGAGAGAGAGAGGTACACAGTTCAAGCACTTAACCCTCATGAAGAGGCCAGTGTCCATGAACAAAATAACACAGAGCTTCATCAGCGTGTGGGCTGCAAAAAAACCTAAAGGGTTAGATTAAATGCACACAGAACAAACTGTTTTTTTACTATGGATATCAAATCTTTTTACACCGTGATCCCCCACCTTGATGGCCCAACAGCTCTGCAGCACTTTTGGAACAGTCACCCACACATACTGTACATTAATTAACCCGACTGGCTAATCTGATATTTTTAAAAAAGTAAGCTTTTTCTCGCTTGCTGATTCACCTGAAAGCACACCTTCACCCCACTCCCCCGCCCAGTCTCTGACCTTCTCATACTGATTATCCACTGCTTACCCAGGACCACAGTGGTAGGTGGCCTGCCATGTCTATCGTGCATGGGCCTGAGTGGCTGACAACACAACTGTGGGCCAAGGATTTTTCCTCCAATGAAGCGCGCGGGGGTGAGCATGCATGCCGTGTCTTCTCCCTCCCCTTCACCCACCCCCCACCCCACCACTGTGGTCACACTGTGCTGTCTTCCAGCCTTCACCAGGTGGCAGACAAACAGCAGAATGCTATCCCTTCCCCCCAGAGGGAGCGGTCCCTCGAATGCTCAATCCTCACTCCCCCAGCCAGCCCCACAGCAACCAGAGTCCATTCCAGAATCAGGGTCACCAGTATGGCAAGTGGTAGCCCTATCTCTGCACAATGACGCTGACACTTGTTAACGATTCTTGGCAACATGTCAGTGGAGTTGTCCTGGGTACCTGCAGGTGTCCCAGCTTTGCAAATCTATTCGTTGGTTAAGGCTGTGGGGCAATTCTTTCAATCCTTCTCAAGGAATTTGCCGCACCTTTACAAATTACCAGTCACCCACAATAATTAACATTATAAACCGTCCAATGCAGCACACCGATCCTCATCCTTTGAGCCTCACTGCCGGCTCTAAATACCAGTAATCGCTCCCAGTAGTGCTTTGTGCTATCGCTTTCAGCAAGATTACCAGCATTCAGGCCCAGCAGTTAGACTGGCAGGATGAGGATTACAAAAAAAAATGTTACCTGAAATTAAGCATCTTTATTGGCTGTATCGATTTCAACAGCAGGTGCAGCTTCCTCACAAGAGTAGTGATTTGAGTAAAAAGTCCCTACCACATCAGAATTCTTTTTCCCAAATTGTGAGTCACTGTAACTGCTTCTTCAACTCCCTGCCACATTCAAACTCTGCATAAGGTTCTGAGGTCGGGTCCACCAAGTCTCCCACCTTTCCTCCAACTGCTCACCGCTATCTGCTTCAACTTGGCTCCCAACCACCTGAGAACAGCATGGGAGCTCCTACTGCTGCCAGCCAATCAGGCGTGACATAAGTGGATCTGACACTGAGTACGAAGATTCAAATCCTGCCAGACAGTGCTCCCTTCAGCATGTTTCTTCAGCTCCCTGCCACATACAAAGCTCTGCACGGGGCTCTGAGGTCAGATCCAGCAAGTCTCCTACCTCCCCCAACTGATCACCACTTCCTGCTTCAATTTGACTTGTGACGACTGGTGAACAGCATTGGAGCCCCCAACACCACCAATCAAGACAAGGCAAATTTTATTTTTCAGGCACCCAATCCCAGAGACTCTGGGCGCCATACAATCAAAATATAACAAATCAGTTAGAACACAATAAATAAAATACAAACATGTCGATTAAAATACTTAAAAGTAGACTGCCCAAAATGGAAGACCTGACCTGGCAGCAGATCCCTGAAGGGACCATTCTTTCAAAATGTCTCGGAAGCAATAACTAAAAGACAGTGTTTGAGAATGCCTGACTAAATAAGAAGGTCTTGAGGCTGGCTTTGAATGCCTCAACTGAAGGGGCCTCCCTTACTGTGGAGACAGCGAATTCCACAGGACGGGGCTGGCGACACTAAAAGCTCTGTTGCCGGCAATTTTTAACCTCGTCCTGGGAATCGCAAGGAGGCCCATAGAGGAAGACCGGAGGGTACGGACCAAGGCAGTAGGTGTTAGAAGGTCAGACAGGTAGCCAGGGCTCACTCCATGTAGGGCCTTAAAGGTGAGCAAGCCCACCTTAAAAAGAACCCTCCACCAAACCAGCAGCCAGTGCAGTTCACGCAGCATCGGGGTGATGCAACAGTATTTTAGCTGTCCTGTCAACAGCCTGGCAGCTGCGTTCTGCACTAGCTGCAGTCGGCGGACAGTACCTCCAGAGACCCAGAGGCAGAACGCCTTACAGAAGTCAAGCCTTGATATCACGAAGGCATGTACCAAGGTGGGGAGGTCCATGAACAGAACTAGGCGTTTTATCCTAGCGATATTCCTCAGATGGTAAAAGCTGGTCCAGACGACACCCGAGAATCAAGCGTCAATCCGCTGTCAAGGATAACACCAAGAATGTGCACCCTAGAGGAAGTCTTCAATGGCAGAGACCCAATAAACAATCCAGTCTCTGTGCCAGAGGCCATCCTATCACGTCTCCTGTTCGACTCCACCACCAGTACCTCCATCTTATCGGGGTTCAGTTGCAACCAACTGGAGGCCATCCAGTCACTGATCTTGGCCAGGCAGTTGTTAAGTACATCCACCACATTAGATGTCCCAGGGCAAAGGCTAGATACAGCTGGTATCATCGGCGTAGCAATAAAAATCCAAACTGTACTTCCTAATTATCTCACCCGGGGCAGCATATATACAGCAAACAACAATGGTGACAAGACTAAACCCTGAGGTACTCCACAAAACAGAAGGCTAGGGGAGGAGGAGAAATTTCCCATCACAACCCGTTGCCTCCTGTTTGTGAAATAGGACTCAAACCAGCAGATGACGTTTTCTGTACTGTGCCCGGCACGAAACCCAGACTGGAAAGGCTCATAGATATCAAAGGCCACAAAGTGTTCCTCGAGCTGCTGCTCCACAATCTTCTCTACAACCTTTCCGAGAAATGTAGGGTTGGAGACAGGATGGTAATTTGCCTTGACGTCGGAGTCTAAAGATGGTTTCTTCAGAAGGGGTCTCACCAGCGCCTCCTTCAAGGCATCTGGGAAGATCCCCTCTGACAAAGAACACTAGACAATCAAGGCGAACACTGGGGCTACAGAGTCAACACATCCCATTAAGAAATGAGTTGGCACTGGGTCCAATTCACAATATGTGTGCTTCAGCCTCGAAACAACCTCACTGACCTCAGCCACCTCCACTGGTTTGAACTCCCACCAACCAGGCGGAGTGCTCCTCAGACAGCCAGGGCGACCACTGTCGGCCACACTGTGACTCACTAGTGGAATTCCCTGCCTGATGGCGGACACTCTGTCCAAGAAGAACAGCGCAAACTCATTGCATAAAGCACCTGAAAAGGCTTTTTTCAGCTGTAGACAAGCTGAATGAAGCAGCCTATCCACAGTTCGAAAAAAAAACATAGCTGGTTGGTTCTTCCCAGTAGCAATCTCCCTGGACAGGAGGAATACTACCTTCTTATGGTTGATTGCCTCCTGGTACACAACATAGTGTGCACACAGGGCCAGTCTATCCGCCTCCCAGCCCGGTCTTCCACCAGCAGCGCTCTAACCTCCGACCCTTGATCTTCATCACCTTGAGCTCGCCATCAAACCACGGGGACCTCAAGTGAGAGGATCTGGGTCGTACACAGACCGGTGCAAGGGAGTTGAGTGCCTCATACATTGCCTTGTTATAGGCGGCGATCGCTTCACCCGTACCCTCTGTGCATGCACTGCCCACACTAGATAGATCAGCTACCGCCAGAAAACCCTCCGGGGTCAAACCCCTCAAAGGGCGGTAGCTTATCATCTCTGCCAGAGGAGGGCTCACGGGGGAGGGGGGGGCCCTGAGCAAGACCTTCACCGTGCAATGACTGGACCAAAATGACCCGATCAGTCTTAAGATTATCAATCTCAAGCCCCAGCGAGAAGACCAAGTCCAACATGTGACCACTCTGGTGGGTCGCAGTAGACACTTCTTGCGACAGGCCCAGAGATGACAACATCTGGAGGAGGTGGTAACCCAGCCTGGATGATATGTTGGCCAAACATTGAAGTCCCCCAGAACTAAACACCTGAGGGCCTCCAATGTTTCGATGACAAATTTGGGTACCTCCGTGAGGAACTCTCCTGCCCGCCCGGGGAGGGCAGTAAATCAGGTGGATCCTGCAACCTGCACCCGGACCACCACGGACGGCCACACATTCAAACGAACTCTGTGTTCTCACTAGGTGCAAGGTGAAGCCTAGCTCATATCTAAAACAGATGGCCACCCCACCCAACGTTCCACTCTGGGGCAGCGCGCAATGGAGTACCGGGGGGGGGGGGCGGCAGCCTCCAAAACCGAGCCAGCATCATCGCCAACCTAGGTCTCCATAATGCATGCCAGATTGACAGACGAAACCAGATCCGCTATAATTGCGGTCTTATTTCTGATTGATCCGGCCTTGCACAGCACCACCCCCAGGGGACTGCTGGACAGTGCAGTCCCTTTGGCTGCCTGCCCACTTGGTCTGGTGGGAACCCTGGGAGACAGGAACCAAACACATTTGGCTTCTCTCTACGACCCATCGAAACCCAGGATGCCTTCTATATTTAACCACCTCTAGCCTGCCCCTTCCGGTGTGCACAAGGTGCCCCGCCAAAACTGACCAGTGTGGCACCTCCTAAGACCGACTGTGACGTGCTGTGGTTATGGAAACTGGGAGGTCCATGAAGGGCTGCACGTCAAAATGCTGGGATGCCCCAACTCCCTAGACACCCCTCCAGACACATGCCAACTAAATAAATCCCTAAAGCTGCAATAAAACAATACCAAATAGATAAACACACACACACACACACACACACACACACACACACACACACACACCCCTACCTCAAGCATACACTAATACAGTAAAACCTAAGCCACACACACCACATACACAGCTACTAACTCCCAACACCATACACACACTCCCCACACACCGACTCTCAGCAAAGTAATCCCCCCACCACCCAGTCACAAAAAAAAAAAAATATTGAAAGATCAACAGGGGAAAATACAAGACAAATGAGTGTGTGTTGTAGCAAACTCAAAATGAGTCAAAATACAGAATAATATGAGTAAACATAATTTAACTGTCCAGTCCAAAGAGCCAAGCTTTTCTGGGCTGATCACCATATCGTACTGCAGGGAGAACTTAGGTGCCCACATCACCAATGTTCATAGATTCTGAATACTACACGTACACCATTCAAGAGATCGCCTTCAAAGTGTCATGGAGCCCCTACGGAAACGCAGATTCGGAGGCAGCTCCACTCTCACCAGAGAAGCCTCAAAAAAAGGGTTTTTCAGATATAGGCACTCACCACTCATAGGCAGAAAAATGAAAAGAAAACTGTAGACAAGCTCTCACCAAGTCCAAAGCTCTAAATCCTTCAGCTCCAAAACACAGATAATTCCAGCAAGAGTACAGCGGGCAGACTACCCGCAATGAAACAGGCTGAAAGTCCAACTGAACAGAAAGAAGTCCCTCTGGAAAGCGTTGCTCATTCCTAATCAGACGCAACATGGGTGGGGCCCGACACTGAGCACTAAGATTCAAATCCTGCCAACGACTACTCTCTTCAGCTCCCAGCCATATTCAAAGTTCTGCACTGGGTTCTGAGGTCAGGTCCAGCAAGTCTCCACCTCCTCCCCATCAATCACCACTATCTGCTTCAACTGAGCTCCTGAAGACCAGGGAACAGAACCGGAGCACCTAATGCTGCCAGCCAATAAGGCGCAACATGAGCGGGGCTGAAATCTGATTTTATTTCTGATTCCTGCCAACGAGCGAAACTCTGCACAGCAGGCCAGAGTTCTAAGGGCTGCAGGAATAAAAGCATCTGAGGAGTCTTCCTGGAGTCAACCTAGGGTTGACTGTCCTACTATGTTGCACCAAACACAGTAAATTTCTGTCATTGAGGCACAGGTCAGGAAGCAAAGCAAGAGCAGGAGCAGGTATACAATTTGCAAGTAGCATTTTATTTTTTCCAATAACAGTAAAACAAAAATACAATTATTCAATATAACCATTTAAAACAAAGGCAGTACAACTAGAGAAAACAAAGTCCTTCATCTGAGGGTGTCTCTAATTCCAAGTTTCAGTCTCTCTCTCTCTCTCTAGTAAAAAAAAAAAAATATATTGATGCTCTTTTTATAAGTCTTTGCCTGGGAATTTATTAGGAGAACCTTCTGTTTCTGTTTCTCAGTTTCCTTCCTTGTAGGTGTAATAAAACAGTACATGGTGTCCCAGAACTGACCTCCTGTTGACAGTTCCGCAAAACAGCTAGTGTTGCATTCCAGGTTAACCCCCAAAATTCCAAATAGCTTTTTGCAATCATTTCAACAGTATAACTATATACAGCTTCAGACTGAGGGATCCCAGTATCACTTAGTTTCACACAAAAATTCACATATATTTTTATAAAAGCAAATAAGCAAGGGGAAATAAAAGACAGAAACAGCAAGTGAAGGCAGAGAGATAGCGAGAGGAGGAGAATCATGAGACCACTGGAGTGATCAGTTCCTAGGTCTTACAAAAACATTTGGTTGGCCAACCAGTCAAGAGATAGAAAAGGAGAGGACAGAAATGCAGGTTATTCACCTGTAACTGTAGTTCTCGGAGTGGTATATGATGCTCATCCACACTTTCTGGCAGTGTTCTTTCCCTTTGAGATGTGCCCGAAAGTCTTCAAGCTGGCTCCTCCCACCCACCCGAGTGGTAACTCCCCTCGGCTCTGCCCCATGACACCAGATCTTGGCTGCTGAAAGCAGAGTGTGTGTGCGCCAAATCTGGGGAGGTCGAGTGGGTCCATGTTGATGAACATCATATAAACACTCCTAAAACTACTGTTACAGGTGAGTAAATTGCAGTTACGCAAGAACTTACCGTAACAGTAGATCTTCGAGAGAGGTTCCTGCAGTAGGTCTTCACATACAGGACTGCGCCCCCTGGCATCAGGTTCCAAAGGCAAACTTGTAGCTAGCAATCATCAGTGGGGACCGCCCCCGACATCAAACTGACTATGAAAGGGGGTGGCCCCACGCCCGCCCTCCAGTTCTTTTCCACTGGAGACCTAACGAAAGGTAAGTAGAAAGGAAGGAGTTATAACTCCTAGGACCATGCTTCCTCTCTAGACCCAAGGGCTAGGCAAGATGAAAAATACAGGAAACATTCCAGGAGCTGGGGGAAGGTGGGTGGGAAACTGGACCTACTGCAGGAACCTCTCTCTTTAAGATCTACTGTTACGGTAAGTTCTTACGTAACTGCAATATCTTACGTAGAGATGGTTCCTGCAGTAGGTCTTTACATATAGGACTGAATACCTTGCAGTCCAAAAGAAAAATTCGGAGATTAAGTTCCGGGAGGAGGACGTGAGTGCCAACTGAGTACCAGTCCGGCGCCTGGAGGCAATGTCCAGACTGTAGTGCTTAGTGAAGGTGTGGACAGACAACCTCATGGCCGCTGCACAAATCTCTGCTGTGGACACATTCCTGAAAAAGGCGGTAGAGGTAGCAACACACTGAGTGGAGTGGCTTTTAACCGCCCCCGGAAGGGATTTTCCATGTTTTTGATAAGTGAAGTGGATGCAGTTAGCCAACCACCTAGATATGGTCTGTTTTGAAATGGCATTACCCTAGCACTGGGGGGGCAAAGGCCACAAAGAGCTGATTGGTCTTACGGACCTCTTTAGTCCTGTTTGTGTAATACCTCAAGATCCGGTGCACATCTAAGGTGTGCAAAAGATATTCCCCCGTTAGGATGCTGGGGATAATAGACCTGCAGTTCCACACACTGATTGAGAGTGGTTTCTGAAACTACTTTTGGAAGGAAGGATGAGTTAGTCCTAAGGACAACTCTGTCCCTATGAAAAATCAAATAGGGTTCCTTGCAGATGAACGCTTGAAGTTCTGATACCCTTCGGGCCGAAGTAACAGCAACTAAAAACTAAGTCTTCCAAGAAAGGAAGAAAGGTCCAAAAACAATCCTGACAGCAGAGACAAAGCAGGATCGGATGGCGAATCCCTGAGATGAAGGACCCGAAAGGATGAAGGGTCTCCAAGCAGCACGCTCAAGCCGGTGTCGGGGGCCTCACGGGAACCTGAGACGGGCTAGACTGAGGGTCCAGGGGCGGATTTGCAGATCCATCGCCCAACTTATTGGACCTGACTGGGCTGGCAGTAGCCAAGAGGCCACCGCAAGGCTTAACGGTCGAGACCACGCACCCGTCGATGGGATCGAGGGGCAACTTATCGGCAGTGCTGAAAGGAGGAGACACCACAGACACCTCTATAGAGGCTACCCCCGGCTGCCCGCTCACCTCGGCAGGAAGGGGAGAAGGTACCCGGCCCAATGAAGCGGATGGGGTACCTGAAGAAGTACTCACAGTTTTAGGAGCACGCCTTCCACGTGGCGACGAACTCCTCTCACGGCACTTCTCCTTATCTTTCTTCTTTTTTCTCAGGGCCGGCAACGACGACCTTTCCCTTAACTCCTGAAGTTCCTTTTCCATAGACACCAGCCGTCGGGTAAGCAGGTGGGCCTCAGGGCCACTTGCATCTGGTCCGGGTGGCTTGATTGAAGGGCAGACAAATGGCACACTCGTCCGAGCTGTGCTTGGGGCCTAGACACAGAAGACAGCGGGAATGGCCGTCCCCATGCGGGATTTGGGCTCCGCACTTAGAGCACTTCTTTTTTGAGCGAGCTGACATACAATCGGTCAGATGCTGGAGAGAAAAAAAATGTTAGAGAGGAAGAAAAAACTTCGACTGACACACGGGCATTAGATCGCTGTTCTTATATGAGAGCCAAACAAACTGAGGCGACGGCGGGAAAGGAGGCTTGGAGGCGGGACCGCTTTAATAGTCGGCCTGACATTGGGGCGGTCCCCGCTGATTGCTAGCTACAAGTTTGCCATTGGAACCTGACGCCAGGGGGCATAGTCCTATATGTGAAGACCTACTGCAGGAACCCTCTCAAAGTAAGATCCTGTGTTTCTAGGGACATGGATATGATGTTCTAGCCACACTTTCTGACAGATTCCTAGCAGTTCTCCAGGAGGAGGGAGGCAAGGCGCACACACCCTTACTAACGGAACAGAGATTGGAGAACTGAGGGCGCAAAACCAGCATCCCGGCGTGACTCTCTAGGCCAGTGTGGTAATGGGAAATGAAGGTGTGTGCTGACCTCCAGGTCGCAGCCCTGCAGATTTCCTGGATAGGGACATCCCTGGAAGTAGCCACCAACACAGCAGTATGACGGGTGGAATGAGCCCTTAGCC
The DNA here is from genome assembly GCA_016271365.2 of Neoceratodus forsteri. NCBI lineage: Eukaryota > Metazoa > Chordata > Ceratodontiformes > Ceratodontidae > Neoceratodus > Neoceratodus forsteri. Next base: position 1,410,675,983 of record CM057459.1, read on the forward strand.
CTCCAGGAGGCTCCCTACCCGCCATCCTATAGCAGAGATCACTGGATGGCTCGGCATTCTATGTTGTTTGTTCTGACACCTGCAAATATATGAATACTGTTTGCTATTCGCTGTTAGGTATGTAACAAAAAACTTCTGTAACCTCCTGTCTATTACATTGCATTTGCGTTGCTGTCTATGTGTTGAATCCACTGGAACTGACGTGGAGCCTTTGGAAACGAGTCCTTGACTAAAAGGGTTGTAATGCCGATATGTATAATTAATTAATAAATAAATAAATAAATAAATAAAGATCAATGCAGGATGTGATCCACCTGCAAATCGTCCAGTTGGCTGCAGGTCTGCCAGGTGCAGCTTCAGCGTAGGTGATAAACCAATGGCAAACCTCTCCTAGAACTCTAGCCGTGCGCTCGGCCTCTGAGGTGTGATTGGTGAAGTACACCTGGTGATTAATCACCTGGTTAAGGTGAAACTCCAACACAACCTTCGGGAGGAACTTCAGGTTGGGGTGCAGGACAACCTTGTCCCTGTGGAAGACCAGGTAAGGAGACTCCACCGAAAGCTCCTGGAGCTACCCAATCTTTTTGGCTGACATGCTAACCACCAAGAAGGCAGTCTTCCACAACAGGCGAGACATCTCACACCTGTGCATTGGTTCGAATGGCTTGCCCATGAGCTTTGCCAAAATCAGCAACAAGTCCCACAGTGGTTCATGTACTGGAGAAGAAATGTGGTCACGGCCCCTGAAGAAGCGCCAGACCACCTTATCCTGTACCACCGACTGCTGACTGTCCCACACCCGGTAAGCAGAGATGGTTGCCAGGTGCACCTTAAGGGTCATCGACCGAAGGCTCAACAGAGAGGGACCAAAGGTAATCAAGGATGATAGCCACTGGGGAGGACAAAGGGTCCAACCCCTAGCCCTGACACCAAAACCTATCCCTAGAAGTCATCCTGAAGCCTCTAACCTACATAGTTAATGCCTCACTAAGATTCTCTCAGTTCCCGCAGCAATGAAAGGTGGCATTAGTGACCCCAGTCTTCAAGAGTGGTGAATGATCCATGCTAAGAACCTACAGACAAATTTTGATTCTCCCTTCACATTCAAGACACTAGAGAGGATTGCTGCTGACAAATCAGTGGAATATCTGGAAAAATACAACATCCAATGACCTGAACAACATGGCTTCCACAAAGCACACAGCACCACCACAGCACTGCTTGAATTCACGGGCTTTATTCACAACTCACTTGAGCACAGCGAGCTGATTGGTCCAGTGTTTATCGATTTGTCAAAAGCATTTAACACAGTTAATCACGACCTCCTCACTGAGCAACTAGATGCTATTGGTCCATCATATGATACTGTAAGATGGTTCAGATGCTACATCTCTGACTGATCCCAGCAAGTTAGGATAGACATTATCTACTCTGAAAGCAGACCAGTTCGCTTGGGTGTTCCACAGGGCTCCATCTTGGATCCCCTAATGTTCAGCTTATTTCTAAATCAACTTCCTAGTTCCTGTCCTAGCAAAATTCTGCTCTACGCAGATGATGCTGTCCTCTTCTCCAAAGGCACAGACCCCACGTCACTGGAGCTCACTCTACAAGACAGCTTCTCCTCAGTGGAAAAATGGTTCAAGGCAAACAAACTTGTCATGAATTTAAAAAAAAACAAAGGCAATGATGTTCTCCAGCCCGCAGAATCGACATCGATCGCACCCACTTACCATTACCAATGATGAAGGTTCATCACTTGAACAGGTACAGCACTTTAAGTACTTGGGGGTTACACTTATAAGTACCATGTTGTTTGTCTACCATATAGACAATATAGTAAAATCACTCAATATACACATCAGCCTCCTACACAGGCATAAGCACAGTCTTACCCATGAAGCACTAAACCTTGCCGTCCGCAGCTCAGTCATCTCTCTTGTGGAGTATGGTATTGCAATCTACGGAACTGCAATGAACACAGCCCTCCACCATATCAAAGTCGCCTTAAATAAGGCATGCCTCCTCTCCACTGGTTCAGAACATCAAACCCACACCTGGGACCTTTATATCCACACCAACTGGCTCCAGTTCAGTAGCAGACTTCAGTACCAGACCTGCCTGCTGGTCAAAAAAGCAAGTGTAGGCATACTACCCATAGGTGTCCAGAAGGTCCTCATCCCCTTTGAATGCAGCCACACCACAAGAACCTCCAGGAGCATGGTCTTGGAGGTTCCAAGATGTCGCACCACTCTAGGACAAAGGGCCGTTGTCCACCAGGCACCTAAATGGACTAACATAGTGCCACCAAGCCTCTTTGCTATTCCAATGCTAGGCCCTTTCAAACACAGGCTATGATCATATCTGGTTACCAAAGCAAGTTGCGACTGTTTCCACTAAAGCCTCCAGCCCCCGGCTGTTCGTCAACCTAAGTACCTCCTGGCACCATCTATGCCCCCATTTCTTCCCTCCCTAAACTGTACCACCCTCCTTCCTGACGCTTCTATCCCCGCACCGCCGGGCGCCTCTCCATCTCTACTACTTCCCTCCTTAACTGACCCAACCTCCTCCCCTCACCTTCTACCCTATCTCCACTCCCCTTCTGCTCCCATTCCTTCTTCCCCTTCTTATATGGACATCCTGCTCTGTTCCTGCACTGCCCCCTCATCCTCTCACCCGACACCCTCTGTTAACACTTCCTGCTACTGGCACTGCCAGTATGCTTAGTATAAGCCTCCCTCACCAGTGACAAGGCCCACCTTCTGGGCTGATTTTCAGTATATATTCTCTCTCTCCAGTTTATCTTCTCACTATTACTGCTCTCTTCCTGAGCCAACCCCTCCCCTTGTTCACTCTCTCTCCCTCCCTTTTTTCCTTTTGTGTTGGCAAGTACCACTGTATACAGTGTTTGCTTATTTCAGTCACATATGTAACCTCTTGCCTAATTTGCCTTAATTGTTGTCCTCTTATGGCCTCCTATAAGCTGTAGTTTTGTTTGTTACTGTAATGACCCTGATGTGGAACCTATGTAATGAGCCTGTACTCAAAGGTTAATCAGAGATCTAAATAAATAAATAACTAAAATGGAGAATCTCTTCCATCTGAAGGCGTAGCACTTCTTCGTCGACTCCTTCCGAGATGCCTCCATAATGGTGAAGACACCTTCAGAGAGACCCAGGGCCTAAAACTCTAGCCACTCAGGAACCAGGCCGTCAGGTGCAGGGATTGAAGGTCCAGCTGGAGTACCTTCTCCTGATTGATGGAAAGCAGGTCCGGGCGTAGGGGAAGACGCCTTGGGAGCCTGCTGCTGAGGAGATCGGGGTACCAGACCTGGTGTGGTCAGTCCTGAGCCACCAAGATCACCTGTGCCTTTGTCCCTCCTGGCCTTTAGAAGCACCTCGTGGATCAAGGGAAGTGGAGGGAAGGCTTAGAAGAGGCCGGGTCAATGACCGACATCCCCAGTTTTTGTGCAGGGGGCAGGCACAAAGAGGCGCAGCTTCGAATTCTCCCTAGAGGTGAATAGGTCAACCTGAAGGGTGTCTCACTGGGAGAACAGACTGTGAACTACCTCTGGGTGGAGAGACCACTCGTGAGACGCTTCACCCACCTGGCTGAGGGTGTCCGCCAGCTGACTGGAGGCTCCTGCCACATGGATGGCCAGGAGATCCGGCTCCAGGCTGTGCACGAGGGTCCAGACACAGAGAGCTTCCTTGCACAAAGGCAGGGAGTACGTCCCACCGTTGTTGAGGTTGTACATGGTCAGTATGTTGCCCGTCTGGACTTGGACCACTTGACCCTGAATGTGTGGAGCAAATGCAGTGAGCACCAGCTGAACTGCTCAGAGCGCCAGCAGGTTGATGTGGCATCGGGATTCCTTGGGGGTATGAGATCCGACTTGGCCTCATTGACCAGGAGGCCAAGTTCAATGCAGGTATGGAGGACCAGGTCCCTGGATTGCTCCACCTCCTGCCTGGAGGGACCCGATATCAACCAGTCATTTAGGTAGGGGGTAAACCCGGACCCCTTAGCACCTCAGGTAAGCTGCCACCACTGCGATGCACTTGAAGACCCTGGAGGCCAAGGAGAGGTTGAAGGGCATGGTCTGGAACTCTTAAAGAGGGTCACCTCAGCCTGAACGCGGAGGGACCTTCAGTGAGATGGATGGATCGGGACATGAAAGAACATGTCCTGAAGTTCCAGGGAGCAAAACCATGTTTTGCTCTAGCGATGGCATGATCTGAGACAGAGTTACCAGAGGAACTTCTTCAGGTCATGCAGATATAGAATGGGGCGCCAGCCCCCCCACCGTCCGCTTTGGCACCAGGAAGTACCTAGAGACAAACCCTGGGTGTTCCAGAGGATCTGAAACAGGAACCACGACCTCCTTGTGGAGCAGCTGGGCTATGTTGTCTCAGAGCATGTGTGTGGAAACAAAGTCCTCCCATGGGGCACGCTCGGTAAGGAGGTTATTGTTTGAACTCTAGAGGCAGACCCTGACCCACTACTTCTAGACCCCACCTGTCCATGGTGACAGCAGACCAGAAAGGAAGCAGTGGAGCCGGCCCCCCACGGAAGGCGTGACGGGCATGACGGAGGCACCCCTTACCCCATCACTGGGCAGGCTTGGAGGAGTGCCTGGTTGAGGGGCTACCACAGCCTCTGGCTTGCTGACAACCAAGGCGACCGACTTGGGCCAAGGTCGTCAAGCCTGAGCCTGTTGGCCAGCCAGTTGCTGGGCTGGCTTGGCTGTAGGAGTGGCGGTGGACTGAAAGGGCTTCCATTTCAGATACTGCTTGGAGCTCTTGGGGTCCTTCTGGGCAGATATCACAGAATCCAAGGTGGCACTGGACTTCTCGATGCATGTGAGGTGACCTTCGACCCCGGGCCCGAAAAGGCCAGTGCCCAAGAAAGGGACATCTGCCAATTTGTGCCGAGTTTTCACCATTAAGGTCAAGATCCTCAGTCAAGCCCGGCAGTGCATGGCCACTGAGGCTACCATGAAGCAGGCACAGGAGTCTCCAATGTCCATGGCAGTCTGGAGCTGTTTGGCCACAGCCCAGCCTTGGTCTCGGACCTGTCTGACTGTGGTCTGAAGGTCCGCAGGCAGATGAGGAAGCACCCCATCGAAGTTGCCAGGCAGGGCATGGGAGAAGTGGGCCATGAGGAGGGCAGAATTCACCTGACAGAGGCCAAGCGAGGAGGCAGCATAGAGATTCTTAGCCGCATGGTCAAACTTCTTGGACTCCTTATCAGGCGGCTTGTCAATATCACTGGTGTCGCTGGAGTGCTGGAACACAGAGTCGGCCACCAATCCCTCGGCCAAGGGGTGCTCTGTGAATCCCTGCAAGGGATCCGGTGGGTACCGCATACTTGTTTGCCATCTGGGCTGAAGGCGCAGGGCAGGAAGCAGGGCGCTGCCAAAGCTCCGGGCAGGGCCAAGAGTGGCCTTTGCCACTCGGAAAGCTTCCTTCGGAGAGTCTGCCCAGTCGAGGGTCTTGGTCAACGGGTAACAAGCCTGTTTCTGGATGGGCTCCATCTTCATACCAGTCGACTCGGAGATCAGACGGAGAAGGCCCATGAAATAGGATGGACCATCGTCTGTTGAGAGATCCCCCCATGGTCTCCACATCGACCGGACAGGAGTGCAGGGAGGAACCCTCTGACTCCTAAGAGTCATCAAAGAGCGGTCTACCATTGGAGTCCCGATTAACCCTCCACAGACAGTCAGGGGTGTCGGTAACCGACAGCCAATGGGAAAGCTCCTTGGCCGACCAAGACTCCTTAGTCGGAGCACTGGCCGTCAGCTGTTCAGGCGACAGTTCCACCTCGATCAGCGGAGAAGCTGGGATCAGCTGAGCTGGGACCGTTTTAATCAGTTCCGGTAGCGGCTGTTCGGGCGACAGCCAGGTGATGGCTGGTGTAAAAACCGGGGTCACTTTGGCGCCAATGAACACCAACTGTTGCCACATCAAGTCCTCGTAGCATCGACGCAACTTGTGCCAAAGCCTCTCCTCTCCCGAGGGCGCAGAATAGTGGTGGTGCCACTTCTCGTGGTGCAGAGAGCGGGAGCACTAATGACGGCAGGACTGGCTTGACCGCCGGAAAGAAGACCTCGAACCTCAGCTGACGGGGGGTGGGGGGGGACTGGTGGCGGGGCTTGGAGAGGCTCCTCCTGGTGAGGGCCAGGGACCATAGGTAGCAGGTCAGCGGACTGATCCCTCCAACGGTCTGCATCAGGACCAGGGTCCCAGACAAGGAAGTATCAACCTCTTCAGCCAACAACTGGTCAGTCGGATCGAGAAAAATCTCAACTGGGACTTCGACCAGCATCTCAGCCGGCAGGACCAAGGGGTTACCATGGAGCCAGCGGCCAAGGCTGAGGATTCGACCACAGTCAAATGCGGAGAAGCTCAGGAATCGGAAGCCCTAGACCGAGAGCACTCCCAATCCCATGATCAGCGATGAGTCAGTTCTGGGACTTTTTTTTAGATTTAGATTTGCCGGTGGGTCCCTGACTGAAAGTCAGCAGAGACAGACATAATTCTTTGAAGGAGCCCATAAAAGTCCAGCCCAGCTGAAGTGGCATGAAGGCAGAAGCCAAGGAGGAATGGGCCATGGCCTGGGCCACCTCCTCTATGAAGGCCGCAAGCTGCTCGGCGGACCCAGCAGCCATGGAGACCACCCAACGGGCATCCTTGGATTTGACCAGTGGGTTCCGTTGTGCCGGGCGGCCCAGTTTCAGGTGAGAGAGACGATCCTCCAGAACGGTCGCATGAAACGAGCGGCAAAAGTCACAGGCCTGGGGATCGTGGTCATGACCTAGGCAGTAGATGCACGTGGTGCGCGAGTTGGTCGTAGACATCTTCTGCCCACAAGGGGGAACCCAGGAATGGACTTCTTGTCCATCGCGGTAGCGACTGCAGATCAAGTTGAAGACAAAAACTTATAATAGTTAGTTTGGAAGTAATTACAAAGGATTTTAAGTGCTAGGGCCTACTCAACGTGGGAGCAGTAAGGAGGGAACCTGCTTCTTCCAGTGGAAAGGAAGCTCTGGCGTCATGGGGTGGAGCCAAGGGAGTTACCACCCGGGTGGGTGGCAGGGGTCAGCTTGAAGACTTTCAGGCACATCTTAAAGGGAAAGGACACTGCCAGAAAGTGTATAAAGATCATCATATCCACATCCCTAAAACAGATCCTTGCGTTTAACTCTTTCTGCGTAACAAATGCGACAGGGTCTTCATTTATTTAGTTTCTGTTTACCAGGCAAGGTGTCAGCCACAAAATATGACTATTTTCAGACAAGATCCGGGAGGTTACAATACAAAATTGGCAGACAAATATCAGGTATAGTTCAGCGGTAATCAACCATGCAAGGAAAAACTCTACACAATGTTCTGCGACATAAACAGTACTGCCAATATTACAGAGACAATAGCAGGAAAATACACAATAGTACAAAACATAATAAGCATACAATCATAGTGCAGTAGAGTTATAACACATAATCCATGGTAAGTGCTACATATAAGAGTAACAAGGGGTCAGAGCAAAATTGAAACATTTTGAGAGCTGAGGAAGGGGATGTCAAGCACCCTATGGGGTTTAAAAACAGGAACATAAGGCATGTTTGCCGAGAAGAGTGTGATGCATCTTTTTAAAGGCAATATTACTAGATGCAGAGCGAACATCAAGAGGTAGGGAAGTCCAATATTTTGGGGTCAGGCAGGAGAAAGGTGAGGTTCCTTTTAGGGTTCTGCACCTAGGGGTGTATAGTAGACAGAGTCCAATAAAGCAGAGGACATAGGTGGGGGACAGAGTCACCAGCATGCCTGCAAGAGAGGTAGGTAGATTAGTTCTAATGACGTTGTCCAGCAGAGTACTAAGGGCAAAAAATTGATTGGCAGATGGAGAAGGCCATCTAAGGTCTGCATATAGCAAGCAATGGTGCTTCAAACGTTGGGAAGCCGCGGCATAACGACAGATACTATTGTATGTTGTATCCCACTTACTTAGGGTGGTTTTCAAAGCATTTATGTAGGTGACAGCACCATACGCAAGGGATGAATGTAGGATACCCCTAGAAATAGCCAGTCTAGCTGAGTGGGTAAGCATCTGACTAGTCCTGTACGCTGTTCAGAGTTTGGAGTTTACTGACTTGCAGGTGTCGATGATGTGTTGCTCAAAGTTGAAAGTTTTATCAAGCAGGACACCTACATTCTTGAATGAGGTTACTTTTGTAAGGAGGGAGCCATTTGCACCGGAGATGTTGAAAAGGTTGCGGTTTGTTCTAAGTTTGGTTGCAGATCCGAAGAGCATGCCCGGAGTTTTATTTATGTTTAGAATGAGTCTTTTGTTGTAGATCCATTCTTGCATTATGAGAAATGTGAGCACCAAGGGGTGTTAGAAGATATGTCATTTATAAAAATGGAGAAGAGAAGAGGCCCCAAGATGGAGCCTTGAAGAGCACCAACATTGATAGGCGCGGAGTCGGACACCACAGAGTTAAATTTTACCTGTTGTCTTCTATTGCTTAAGTAGCTCTGGAACCAGTTTGTGGCTTGCTCTGAGAAACAAGTGAAGCTAAGGCAATCATGCAGAAGAGGGTGATCTACAAGAGCAAATGCCTTTGAGAAGTCAGTGAACACTGCACCAGTCATGAGACCGTGATCCATAGAAGTAAGGGCATCATTTGTAAATTGTATCAGAGCGGTAGAGGTGCTATGCCCCTCACGGAAACCATGTTGAGCAGGTGATAGGAGGGTATATTTAGAGAGGAACTCGGTGACCTGTATAGCCACTAATTTCTCAAGTATTTTGTTTAGTACTGACAGAATGGCTATGGGTCTATAATTAGCTATGTCCTTCTTGTCACCTTTCTTAAAGACTGGGGTGACGTTTGTCAATTTCCATATGTCTGGAACATGACCATGGCAGACAGACAGCGTAAAGATTTTAGCCAATGGGGCCGCAATAAAAGGAGCAGCTAGCTTCAGGAGTTTAGGCTCTAGGTAGTCGGAGCCTACACTTGTACTATCAGAGAATGAGTCAGATTAAGTTTAAACCCATGCATTTTTTCAACCTTCTGAATTCTCAAGTCTAGTGTTTCTAATTTATCAGTTTAGCCATTAACATTGCAGCAAAAGCATTATACGGTTACCCATTTATCTCTTTTCTTTATGTCTCTCCCAGCCCTGGAGGAAGCATACCTATTTTACCAGAATGCCACCTCTTTCTCCAGGTGGTCATCTTTTTGGGACCTTCTGCGTCTCCTGGTCTCTGGGAAGCAAATACTTTTTTCTGCAAGGTAACAACAGCCTTCTCTCTGTGGCCTATAGCCAACATCAACTGGCAGGCAATGCAGGATCTACAGTAGGTCGCTACCTGCCTGTAGACTCTAAGCCAGCACAAATGTGGCAGAAGTTTTGCCAAGGTTTCCCTCTTACTTAGATGCCTCCCACTGTGATCAGTGTGTGCCCACTGCGATCAGTGTGTGCCCACTGCATCACCTGCATCCGACATTCGGTGGGAACCACCACCTGCCCTTGTATCTTGTTTAACCTGGGGTTAGGACATAATCTGTATAATACCCCTTTCTTCACAACATAATGGGGACGGGCTCTGTTGACCACCCCAGGACCAATACATACACCATCAATACTTGTTACATACTGGTATAGCCTGCAAACATGTATATTCCCATTCTGTAGCATACCCGTCTCTGAATTTTCAGGAAATCCCTGGTTTAACAAAAAGTTGCTTCAGCCATCTCAAAGGCTTCCTTCCTCACCTTTCAGCTGCTCTACTAAAGGAGCCATGCCTCCATCTCGGATCACATGATCTACATCTCGGGTTGTCCTTTCTTTTCCACCACGATCAAACATCTTTTCTTTAACAATCTCTGCACCACTCTCACATGATCCTCCAGGACACAGTACCAGGTAATCTTCCATCGCCGATTCCTGATCAACAAGGTAGCACCTGGGAAACACAGATAACTCTAAATGCTCCATCTTCATCTCAGGTATCATGGTTCTGAACTGGTTCTCTGTGCTGCAACTGGATTCCATCTGGCCTTTATCTGCAACAGATGGGGTCTTCTCCTTGCCTCTTGACTTTGTCCGACTTGTTCAGGTACTTGCCTTTCCTGGCGAAATCACAGTGCTGCCCCCTGGTGGACTACAAGGACCCCTGAGTATCTCTGCTCAGCCTCCATCCATCATTCTGTGAGCCAGTTCACCAGTTCTGTTAAGGCTTTAACCATCTGCATCATTTCCTTCCCTGCCCAAAAGTCATATTTCGGCCACTCCATAGTGTCTGTTAGGTGCACTACTGCCAGTCAGACCTGCTCCTTGTTGTATAGCCCACCATCTGAAAAAGGCAGTCAGGCTTTCAGGTTCTGCCCCACCTCCTTGTCTTCCATCACTGGTTCTAGCTGTACAGTCTCAGTTTGGACTTTTGAGTCTGCTTCTAGTTTGGTTGCCATTCTGGTAATCACTCCTAGGCTTGCTGTAGCAAGAACCATACCTTTCTGCTATGCTTCCCTGGTACCAGGTCCAGTACCCATGCACAAAACTCCTGGCTTAGACTACACACAGTGTAAGTCCCACTTAGGCTGACACCATCTGTCATCAAGGCGCAGGTCAGGAAGGACAGAAAGATCAGGAGCAGGTATAAAATTTGCAAGTAGCGTTTAATTTTTTTTTCCCAATAACAGTAAAATAAAAATAAAATTATTCAATATAACTACTTACAGAGGCAGTACAAATGCAGAAAACAAAGTCCTTCATCTGAAGGCATCTCCAATTCCAAGTTTCAGTCTTGATCTCTCTCTCTCTCTCTCTCTCTAGCAAAAGTATTGCTGCTCTTTTTATAAGTCTTTGTTTGGGAACTTAAAAGAACATTCTGTCAAGCCGGCCCAGTGGCACTGATGGTTGAGGCGCTGGAGGCCACACCTCGTACCACACCGGCGACCAGGGTTAGGGAATGACCTCAGGTCATTGGTGTGCCAGCATGAGGAAGGGAGAGCAGGATTGAGCTGCGGCTCTCCTCTCCCGGGGAAGAGGTTCAGCCTCTCGCAGTCCCGCCATCACCAGCTGGAGGCCCAGTGGTGGCGCAGGTGGGAAGGAGTGACCAGTAGGGTGGGACATCTTGCAGTGCATGGCGTGTGTGTGTCTCCACACATACGCACTCACGCCAAGCACACATGGGCAGGGGGCAAAAACCAGGGGAAAAAACTCCATAAATACATAACAGAAAAAAGAAAAAGAGAACATTCCGTTTCTTGTCAGTTTCCTTCCTTGTAGGTGTCCCAGAACTGACCTCCTGTTGACAGCTCTGCAAAACAGCTAGTAATGCAGTCCAGGTTAACCCCCTAAATTCCAAATAGCTTTTTGCAATCATTTCAACAATACAACTATATACAGTTTCAAACTAAGGGATCCCAGTATCACTTACACTTTCACACAAAATTTCACATATATTTTTATAAATACAAATACTCAACAGGAAAGAAAAGACAGAAACGGCAAGTGCCGGGTTTTAAATAAGCTTAAAAAAATTGATGAACGTGCTAATCAGCTGTGAAAATGCATAGCACTTGGCACAGACTGATTAGCAAAACTAAAAAAGAATATAGTTTTTATTCATACTGTGTATTCTGTCACAGACTCACTAAAAAAAAAAATGGTTAGCAATCTACTGCTAAGCATTTCTGGAAATGGTTAGCATTACCCCCTGTTTTGCGTAGGGTTTTGTTATGCTATACCCGCTATTTAATACCCTGAAGTGAAGGCAAAGAGATAGTGAGAGGTGGAGAATCGCTGGACCGTTGGAGTGATCAGTTTCTAGGTCTCATGAGAACATTTGGTTGGCCAACCAGACAGACAAGAGGCAGAAAAAGGGAGGACAGAACAGATCCTTGCACTTAACTCTCTGAGTAGCAAATGGAACAGGGTCTCATTCAACCCTGCCACAGTTTCTAATCACTTTGTTGAACTCCTGTACTACTTGGGACCCTTCTAAAAACTTTAGACCTGTGGTTACTCCCTAGATGGGGTCACCTTTGCATACTGTTTCCTCATAGACACTTGCTCCTTGACATTTGCATTGCCTAACTTTATACTGTTCTGCCAAGTCATATATTGCAATAACTAGCTATTCTAGTTCTCAAATTGCTTATGAGGTTACTTACTATCTGGGTCACTCTTACATACTGCCTCCATCATGACCACCTGCCGCTGTATTTCTGCACAGCACTACTGTATACTGCACTGCCTAGCTGAATACTGTGCAGCCTAACCCACTAGCTTTAGAAACCGCTTACTGTGGTTACTCCCTATCTGGGTGACCTTTACATACTGTTTTTATCACAGCCATCTGCTGCTATATATTTTCACAAGTATAGCTATACTGTGCACTACCTAGCTGAGTACTGCGCAGCCTAACCCATCTGCCTTAGAAATTATTTATTGTGGTTGCCCCCTATCTGGGTCACCTGCAGTGAAAACAGAATTCTCAAATACACCACCGGCTAAAGACCCTCTGTAGGATCCTCCCCTGTGCCGTCACTGCTGTCCTCACCTTCTCCTCTCGGCTGGCTGACAAATGGATGTACTCAAGGTCTCGCAAGTTGGGGGGGGTGTCAAACTGTGGCATCAAAGTAGGAATTCATTTTTAAAGTAAACTGCCAGTCATGGTCTCTGTCTCACATTCCTGCTGGATCAGTAATTCATAAATGCACCATTGGCCACTGTCACTCGTGTCCCTGCTTGAGCAGGAATTGATTTGTAAATACACTGCTGGCCATGGTCTCTCCCCCACCCTCACTGAAGCAGAATTTCTTTTCCTTTGCTTAGGTTTCGCTGCCTTCCATCTTTGGTCTTGGCAACATCCCCCCAGCCTTGTCACTGATCTGTCTAGTGGATGTACGGGTTAACCACCTCTATTCTGTGGGTTTATCACTTTATATTCATATTATGTGTTGATCATGCTTTATATCTTATAATTGATGCCGTCCTAAACAGGACCCTCCTTGCAAATAAGCATTGCTCAGTGGAGCCTTTTCCTGGTAAAACAAATAAATACAAATACAAAATACGTACACAGAGCCATATTGGCGGGTGGCCTGCCACATAAGGTCATGCGGTGCTTGTGGGGATGTAAAGCGAGCCAGGACTTTTTCCTCCATTTTCTCCCATTGCATCTGTGTGTGACACACTCATGCATGTGCGTGTTGATGTGCTAGTGCATGCTCCTGTTGATGAACATGTGTTCTGTATCAGCACCGCCCCCCCCACCCACATCTGCTGGCCCGCCAGTGGCAGGCAAATGACAGGACTCAAAGTCCTCCATTCTTGGGGAGACAGGTTACTCACCTGAAACAGTAGTTCTAGGAGTAGTAGATGTTGTTCATCCACACTGTCTGGCATGTCCTTTCCCTTTTAAGAATCTTGCAGGAAGGTGTAAAAGCTGGCTCCTTCCACCCTCCTGGGTGGTATATGCCTTGGTTTCGTCCCTTGATGCCAGATCTTGCCTGCTAGAAGCAGAGGGTTGTGAGTCGAAGCCAGGGAGGTCGGGTGGGTTTGTGTGGATGAACAACACATACCACTCCTAGAAAGTTCGTTACATAACACCTTACCATAACAGTAGATCTTCCAGGAACTGTCTCTTGCAGTAGGTTATTACACTTGGGAGTTCCAACAGGTGGCGCTATCCCACAGCAGTTTCTTCCAGCAGTCCTCTTCAAGGGCCGCCCACATGACATCACTTCCTCAGGCTCAATATAAGTGTGAGTGGCCCCAGCTATCCTGTGTTCCCCACCGGCTTCAGCATGCAAAGGCCAGGACTGAGGGGGCAAGGGAGTCCCAATCCAATGTCCTGAGATCTGGGGACCCCGAGCAAAAGGCAGGGGGATGGAAGGCGGGATTGTACTTACTACAGGAGAGAGTTCCTGGAAGATCTACTGTTACGGTGAGGTCTTACGTAACAAACTATCTTCTACGGACTGGTCTCCTGCAGTAGGTTATTACACTTGGGAGAGTACTAAGCAGTCACGTCCAGAAGGGAGGACAGCCAGGACAGGAAGCCGTGCAAGATGGAGCAGCCAGTGGTCAGGTCATGGTAAAAAGCAACCTCCAACCTAGAAAGCCTTTCCAAGGAGTGGAGAAGAGGAGGCAGCCAGTCCTGGTGACAGGGACAGGACAAGCAAAAGCAGACAGGAACGTCCATGAGAACGGACAGGAGAGTGGCCACGAGCAGGGGCCAGGCGGCATCCGTGGTGGAGTGCCGCAAAAAATCCATGAGACAGCCATGAGAGCCCCAGACAGGGATGGCGTCCGTGCATGGGCAGGAAGTGGAGTGCGCCAGGGCAAGACACACCAGGAAACCCACAGCAAGGAACAACTGAAGGGCTCCAGGAGGGAGGAGAGCAGGAGTTCCAAAGAGCCGCAGAGAGTAGCGAAGCGTCCACGAGCGGGAAGCAAGCCACCAAAGAAAAAGGCAGAAAGACACACAGGCGCAGAGACTGGAGAGAGGAGGTGAGGAAAAAGGCCGAAGGCGCAGTCAGCAGCAGGGGTGGGCCCGGCCTCCCCCAGAGGGACGTGGCACGGATGGAGGGCAGAAGAATCTCAGGAAGTCCTACGGTGGTCCCAAGAGCACCCTGGGAAGGGACCGGGAACGAGACACCCAGCCAGCAGAGGAGAAGAAAGGCTTCCAGGGGGCATGGGAGATATCCCGTACTGACCACAAGGTATGGCTGGAAGCCAGGAGGGAAACCAGAATGGCCCAGGAACTAGGACCCCATAACGAGTCACCACAGGAAAAAGGGGCGGTGGCAATCATCAAACGGACATCAGGAGTCAAACAGATGGGCAGATGCAGCGATGGCATCACAGCCCAACTGAAGCAGGTGACGGGAGAGAGACGCCAAGCCCCAGCCATGACATACAAAGAAGCGGGAAAACAAGGGAGGGATGACCAGGACAGGGGGTCGGGTAGGCAGAGGCAGGCAGCTGAGGCCCAGCAAAGCAAATCCCGCTCCAGAGAGGGAACCCAAAACTCGCTAGAACTGCAACAGCACAGCCGGTCCAAAGGCAGGGGGCATCTCAAGTCACAGGACCTGGCAGAGGGACCGGAGACGGACCGCATCCTAAAGAGGGAAGCATCGCAAGGACAATGCGTTCAACGCCATTGCACCCAGAAAGGCAGGAGGTCCCACAGGCAGAGGGTGCACATGGGCAGCTACAGTGCAAGGAGAGAAAGGAGAGTACCATCAGGAGTGGCAGTCCCAGAAAGCCATGGTAAGGCAGCCCGACCCCAGGGGAAAGGCACCAGAGGAGCAAGGAACACTGTCCCGGAAGGAAGGGGTGCCCCCAGGAAGTTCACCCGAAGGGAAGAAGACGAGGTGCCCAAGGGATGCAAAAACGACGACGGAAGGGTGGCCTCCGCCGACGCAGCAACAGTGTCTCAGTGTCCAGAAGGAGAAGGTACCGACAGGGATGGGGGACCCAAGAAAGGGAACGGCCTGGGGGCCGAAGCCCCTGCTGTTGACGGGGGAACCACCCCCATCGATGAGAAATGCAATAGGGAACGTTCCGTCGACAGGGGAAGCAGCCCCATCGTCGAGGAACGTAAAATGGGACAGTACGTTGATGAGGGAAGCAGCCCCATCAACGAGGAACAAGAAAGGGGACGTTCTGTCGACGGGAGAAGCAGCCCCACTGACAAGGAATGAGAAAGAAGACGTACTATTGATGAAGAAAAAGAAAGGAGACATCCCGTCGATGAGGGAAGCAGCCCAGTCGACAGGAGGATAGCTGAAGCCTCTGCTGTTGACAGAGGAACCAGCCCTGTCGATGAGAAATGCAATAGGGAACGTTCCATCCATGGGGGAAGCAACCCCGTTGACAAGGAATGAGAAAGGAGACATCCTGTTGACTAGGAACGAGAAAGGAGACATCCCGTCAATGGAGGAAGCATTCCCGTAGACAAGGAAGACAGCACAACATGCTCCGTCGACGGGGGGAGCTGCCCCGTCGATGAGGAACGTTCCATCAATGGGAGAACAGTGCCCGTCTACAAGAAACGTGTGGTAGAGTGCTCCATCGAAGGAGGATGCATTCCCATCAACGAGGAAGTGAGCAATGAAGGCTCTGTCGAAGGGGGGAGCAGCCCTGTCGACAAGAAACGCTCTGTTGATGGTGGAAGAGCAGGAGAAGCCACCACCAATGGGCAGTGCTGGAGGGAGTGTGAGTCCCTCTCCCTCATAAGCCAGGAACGTGAGCCCTGAGCCGGGAAACCCTTAGAGCAGGTCCCTGAGGTCCATTCCGGCAGGGTTGCATAGACGGCCAGAAAGGTCCAAAGACCCAGCAAGAGTGCTGGGCTAAGGAGCAGCAGGGTTGCTGTGAGTGGTTCACAGGCCCACAATAGAACAAGGAGAAACCGGGTTGCAGTGGAAACCTGGATTCACGTCGAAGACTGCAACACAGAAGATGGAGCTAGCTGCTGTGCGGGCTGAAGCAAGCGGGAAAATGAACAGAGGATACCTGGGACTGCCCACACTTATACTCAGGCTGAGGAAGTGATGTCATATGGGTGACCCCTGTAAAGGACTGCTGGAAGAAGCTGCGACGTGATAGCGCCATCTGGTGGAACTCCCAAGTGTAATAACCTACTGCAAGAGACCAGTCCATAGAATATCTTCTGTTACAGGTGAGTAACCTGTTTTTCTAGGATCGTGGATATGTTCTATCCACACTGTTTGGCAGACTCCTAGCAGTTCTCCAGGAGGAGGGAGGCAAGGCGTGCACTCCCTTACTTGAATAACAGATTGGAGAACTGAGGCCCCAAAACCAGCATCCCAGCGTGACTCTAGGTCGATGTGATAATGGGAAATGAAGGTGTCTGCTGTCTTCCAGGTAGCAGCCTTGCAGATATCCTGGATAGGGACGTCCCTAGAAGCAGCCACCGAGGCAGCAGTATGGCAGGTGGAATGAGCCCTAAGCCCTACAACAGGCTCCTTGCCTGCCAACTGACAGAGATCAATGCAAGATGTAATCCATCTGCCAATCATCTGCTTGGCTGCAGGTCTGCCAGGTGCGGCTTCAGTGTAGGTAACAAACAACTGGCGAACCTCTCCCCGAACTTCAGCCATATGCTTCTTGTAATAAGAGAGCACTCATCTCAGGCCCAAAGCATGGAGCCTGTACTCTGCCTCCGAGGTGTAACTGGGGTAGTACACCGGCACAGTCAGATACAACCTTCAGAAGGAACTTTGGGTTGGGGTGCAGGATGGCCTTGTCCCTGCGAAAGACCATATAGGAGACTCAGAGAGTGCCTGGAGCTCCCCAATCCTTCTGGTTGACGTAACAGCCACCAGGAAGGTGGTCTTCCACGACAGGTGTGACATCTCACTCCTGTGCATTGGTTTGAATAGCTTGCCCATAAGCTTTGCCAATATCAGCAGTAGATCCCACGGTGATGGTAGTTCACGCACTGGAGGGGAAATGTGGTTGAGGCCTGTGAAAAAGCGCTAGACCACCTTTTCCTGTGCCACCATCTGCTGACCGGCCCGCACCTGGTAGGCAGAGATGGCTGCGAGGTGTACCTTAAGGGTCGCAGACCGAAGACCCCTTTGGAAAGAGAGAGAGAGAGAGAGAGACCAAAGGTAGTCGAGAATACAAGCCACCGGACAGAACAGAGGATCCAGGCCCTTGCCCTGACACCAAATGGAGCATCTCTTTCATTTGAAGGCATAGCACCTCCTGATCAATTCCTTCCTGGATGCCTCAACCACAGTGAGAACATCTTCGGAGAGACCCAATGCCTGGAACTCTAGCCGCTCAGGAACCAGGCTGTCAGGTGCAGGGACTGAAGGTCCGGGTGGAGGACCTTCCCTGATTGACCAAGATCAGGTCCGGTCATGCTGGAAGATGCCTCAGAAGCCTGCTGCTGAGGCTAAAGAAATCGGGGTACCAAAACTGGCGAGGCCAGTCTGGCGCCACCAGGATCACCTGTGCCTTGTCCTTCTTGACCTTGAGGAGCACCTTGTTGATCAAGGGAAGTGGAGGGAAGGCATAGAAGAGGTCTGGGGTCTACAGCCTCGAGAAGGCATCCCCCTGCAGCGAGCCCTGTTGAGGGGGGTAGGCATGAAACAGCCTCAGCTTTTTGTTCTTCCTGGAGGCAAACAGGTCCACCTGATGGGTGCTTCACAGGGAGAACAGGCTGTGTACTACCTCCGGATGTTCGTGAGACGCCTTTACCCACATAGCTGAGGGCATCTGCCAGTTGATTTGAGGCTCCTGCCACGTGGATGGCTAGGAGATCTGCCTCCAGTTGAGGGTCCAGATGCAGAGCACTTCCCTGCACAGAGGCTGGGAGTGCGTGCCTGCCTGCTTGTTGAGATAGTACATGGTCATGGTACTGTCCATCTGGACCTGCACCACTTAACCCCAAAGGAACGGAGTGAAAGCAGTCAATGCCAGCTGAACTGCTTGGAGCTCCAGCAGGTTGATAGGGCATTGGTATTCCTCAGGGGTTCAGAGCCCGTGAACTCTGATTCCCCATGTGGGCACCCCCGTCCCTGAGAGAGGCGTCGCGCGTAAGAACAACCGTCAGCTCAGGGCAGACAAACGGGATCCCCTCCTGCAGATGTTCTAGGAAGGTCCACCTTTGGAGATCATTCCACATCTTCTGGGTCAGTGACCAGCTGGTTGAAATGACCATGTCGCAGAGTCCACTGGCTGGCCAGCTCCCACTGAAGGGGGCGCATATGCCACCAGGCCCATCGGACCACAGAGGTACAGGCCGCCATGCAACCCAGAAGGCGCAGGAAGTCCCGGGCAGGGTGCAAGTGCCCAACCAGAAATGACTGGCCAAAGGAGGAGAGAACCTCCGCCCTGTCCTCTGGGAGCCTGGCTCTGGCTTAGCAAGAGTTCAGTTCTACCCAGATGAAGCAGATCACCTGCAAAGGCACGAGTCTTGTTGATGAGGAGACCAAGTTTGATGCAGGCCTGAAGGGCCAGATCACTAGACCTCTCCACCTCCAGTTCGCACGGACTCGCTATAAGCTAATCATCAAGACAGTGGTACACTCTGACCCCTCGACGCTGAAGATGGGCAGCCACCACTGCAATGCATTTGGTGAAGACCCGCGGTCCGATGACCAGCCGAACAGTATGGCTTGATGCTCCTTCTGCTCGGAAGCAGAGGATCCTTCGGTGTTATGGACGGATCGGGATGTGAAAAAACATGTCCTGCAGATCCAGTGAACAAAACCATATATTCTGCCCAAGAGATGGTATGATCGGAGACAGAGTTACCATCCTGAAGGTGTGAGACCTGATAAATTTGTTCAGGTTGTGCAGATCTAGAATGAGGTGTCAGCCCCCTGTCCGTTTTGGGACCAGAAAGTACCTAGAAATGAACCCTGAGTTAACGATATTGTCTCGGAGAGCCGACTGAGTATGCAGGGAAACCATTTCCTACCATGGGGAGTGGGCTCAGCTTGCTGGGTACTGCTCGAACTCCAGAGGCAGCCCCTCCCCAACCACTTCTCAAAACCCACCTGTCCGTTGTAATAGTGGACCAGGCGGAAAGGAAGTGGTTGAGCCAGCCCCCCACGGGAGGACCCAGAGTGCGTGGGATGGGTATGGGGTTGGCAACCCCCATCATGTCACTGTGCAAGCTTGGAGGAGGATCCAGCTTGGGGACCGCTGGGACCTTTCCTGTGGGTTTACAGCCACCAAGGGCCCTGACTTGGGCCAAGGGCGCCAACATTAAGCCTGCTGATGTTGCTGTCCCGACTGAAAATGGGGCTGCTTGGCTGCAGGGGCAGAAAGCTGAAAGAGCTTTCTCTTTTGTTTTTTGGAACCCTGGGATTCCTTCTGGGCAGAAGTAATGAAGTCCAAGGTGGCATTGGACTTCTCTGGACTGCGCTGGAGGTGATCGTGCACTCCTGGACCGAACAAATCGGTGCCCAGGAAGGGAACATCCATCAATTTGTGCCGAGTGCCCGTCGTAAAGGTCAAGACCCTCAGCCAGGCCCTGCAGCACATGGTGACCGCAAGAATCCCCGATGTCCAGAGCCATCTGTAGTTGCAGTTTGGCAACCGCCCAACCCTGGTTGCAGGCCTACTTGACCGTGGTCTGGAGGTCTGCGGGGAGATGAGGAAGAACCTCATCCAGAGAGCCCAAAAGAGCATTAGAGAAATGCGCCATGACGGCGGCCAAGCTTACCTGATAAAGGCCAAGCGAAGAAGCAGCATAGACTTTCCTGGCAGAATGATCCAGTTTCCTGGACTCTTTGTCCAAGGGTCTATCGGTGTCTCCCAGATTATCTGAGAGCTGAAACAGACTCTGTCACCAACCCCTCGACCAAGGAGTGTTCTGTGAATCCCGAAAGGGAGCCGATGGGAACCGCGTATTTACGGACCATCTGGGCTGAGGGCGCAGGGCAGGAGGCTGGGTGCTGTCACAGCTCCAAGGCCAACAATGGCCTCGGCCACAGGGAAGGCCTCTCCTAGGGAATCCCATCTTTTGAAGATATCAGTGAGGGGATATTTGGCCCGCTTCTGAACGGGCTCCAAGGGCATCCCCATAGATTCAGAGATTAGACAAAGGACGCCAATGAAGGATGTGGGATCAATCAATCTATCTATTTAGCCAGGCGGAACACCACTGACCAGGGCTCATTTACAAGATGGACCTGGTACAAATAATCAACAAGCCATAAATTAACAGAGGTATGGCCATAAGAACATTGGCAATCAGCCTGCAATAAATACAAATACATATGCATGGCATGGCAGAGTATGATAATTACAAATAGCATAGATGACTAGGTATGGTAGGTTCATGGTAGGCAGAAAGAGAACAAATGCATCATGAGTTACAGGCAGGGTGCAAAGGCAGGCAGTATACAACTATGCACAAGTTCTATACAAGGCAAGTCCAATAATGGCAATGGAGTACAACTTTCATAATGATCAACGAGGTAGGTCTAGTAAAGCATCTTCCTCCATCAAGAGACTCTCGATGGATTCTTGTCCTAGGGACAGGAATGCAAGTCGGAGTACTCAAACTCTGAGGAGTCAGGACAGATCGACCGACCACTTATGTCACCTTCGACCTGCCAGGGGTGGTCGGAGTGAGGGTGACAGACAGCCTATGCGGAAGGCCCTTGACAGGCAGAGACTCCTTGGCAGGAGCCCCAGAGGGAGGTTGTTTAGGTGGTGGCTCCACCAGAATCAGTGGAGTGGCCGGTTTTGGCCAAGCCAGGAGGGTTTTCACTGGCTCCACAGACGTTGGGATGGTGCTGACCAGCTCCGGAGGAGACTACATCGGCCTGGAGGACGACAGTCGAGGGATGGCTGGTGTGGAAGTGACTTTGGACCAGCAATCATCAACTGTTGCCACATTAAGTCGTCGAAGCCTCTCCCCTTCAGAGGACGAATGGTGGCGGTGCTGCTTTTTAGAGCGCACCGAGTGGCGCGTATGAGATTTCTTCAGCTTATTGATAGAAGGAGTCAGACCTCGACTTTGACCATCAGGGGGACAGACGGGGATGCTCAGGAGGATCCGGGGAGAACCGTGGCTCCTCTAGTTCAGGGACAGAGACTGCGAAGAGGTTCCCAGCGAGCTGGGTCTCCTCCTCAGTGGGTCCGGTCAGGACCAGGATCCTGAATAAGGACTTGTCGGCCTCATCGAGTGACAGGTCATTAGGGTAGATAATTTCAACCGGGTCGTCGTCCCACATCTTAGCTGGACTGGCCTGACGGGGGTACCGTAAATCCAGTGGCTGAGGCCGCAATCTCGACTGAAGTTGAAACAGCAGATTCCTGGGACCAAGACGTCTCTCGATCCCAAGAATGCAGTCGATAAGACGAACCCTCTCTTGAATCCTTGTCCTTTTTATGGAAGCGGAAGACATGCATGCCTGAAAGTCGGGAGAGACTGGCACATTTCCTTTATGAAGCCTGAAAAGGTGGAGCCCAAACTGAGCGGGACAAAGACTGACACAGAAGAGGACCGATCAGCGGCCCAAGCAACCTCCTTCTCAAAAGCCTTTATCTGCTCTAGTTGCACAGCAGACCCCATAGCTGCCGAGACCGCCCAACAGGCCTCTTTCAATTTGACCGGCAGGTTCCGTTTCTCCGGTCTGCCGAGCTGAAGTCGTGCAAGACGATCGTCCAGGACATTAAGTTGGAACGTGCGACAAAAGTCACAGGCCTTTGTGTCATGGGCATGACCCAGGCAGTAGACGCACAAGGCATGCAGGTCGGTGCAAGACATCTTCTGCCCGCAAGGGCACTGGCAGAACCTGGGTGAGGACTTGTCCTCCATCACGCTCGTGATTGCAAAAGCAATACGGAGAAACTCGAATGAGTTTAAGTTTAGGTAAATCCGAAGATTTGTTCGCCACAGCCTACTCAAGACGAGAGCGATAAGGAGGGAACCCGAATCTTCCAGCGGAAAGGAAGATCTGGCTTCAAGGAGCAGAGCCGAGGCATATGCCACCCAGCTTTTAGACCTACTGGCAAGATTCTTAAAGAGAAAGGACATGCCAAAGAGTGTGGATAGAACAACATATCCATGATCCTAGAAGCTGTCCTTGGGATGCTCAATCCTACCTCACCTGGCTGGAACCTGAGCGATCCGCGTTGGTTTCTGAACCCCGGTTGCCAGCATGGCAGAAGGCAAGATGTCCAGCGCCTCAGCCCTCCATGCCACTAGGACAGCCTCAGGATTTTTTTTTTTTTTTTTTTTTTTAAACAGACTGACAGCTATGGTCTCTTTCTCCACTCCCCACCTGACTTTTTTTTTTTTTTGGGTTAAATAGACCTCTGCCTGCTCACCCAGTGTCAGAAAAAAAAAAAAGCAGAGGAACTAAAATAATAAAAAAATAGCCTTGGCAGTCACACTCCAGTTAACCACCCACCCAATGTTCCCAGCAGACATCAAAGACCTGCTATTATCTCTGTTCCAAGTGAACTGTATTGCAGGAGGTACTGGAGCCATTTCTGGCACCGACATGTCTTGCTGGCGTGCCAGTCCAGGTGCTGGGAACTCAGAACCTAAACAAGCATGCCATCAAGACATGGTGGCACTGCAAATGGCTATCCTGAAGAGCGGGCAACACTCATGTCAGAGATCCTGTTAAGCACCACTGCACTGCTTCGGGGAGAAAAAGGAGGAGGAGGAGATAATAAAAGACAACACTTTTATCCCAAGCTGGCGGACCCCTCGCAACCCCATTTTGTTGTCACTCCATACACAGCAGCATTGTAATAAAAAAAAAAAAAAAAAACACCCCTGGACCAGCCCATCAGCACAGCATTAACACTACTGCTCACCACACCAGCAGCCCCAGTTTGGAAACTAGCCAGGGTCATCATGGGCTAGCCAGGTGGAGGAAGGCTGAACGACCCAGGGTCCCACTGCGATACCACCTTCTGGGTGGCCACAGAGGAAGGTACAGTCTGAACTGTTCTAGGGGGAAGATGCGCTATCGTGCTGCACACATATGTAGTATGGGTGTGTGTTAAGATGTCCATGTGTGTGGTATCCTCCAGGGGCTGGGGGAGAAAATTATGGAAAAGCCTCCCTCCCCCAACCGTGTGAAATGACTGTCTCACTGCGGTGCTTGCAGGCCCCATACCTGCTGACTCAGGCGACCTCCCCCAGATGACTGGTTGAGAAATATCAGGAGAGGTCGGGTCCTGTCCTGAAAGCCCTAGTGAGGGGTGTAAGCACAGGGTTCAACGGGGGGAAGGGAGTTCCTGAAAGTTGGCAGGGTGATAGGGTTGGAGCACAGCAAGGAACATGAGAAAGGATCCAAGGGAAAAGGATCACAAATAAAAAAAGTTTAAAAACAAACAAAAAAAAGGATGGCCAGCCAGCCTAGAAGTGAGGTGGCGGAGGCAGCCAATGCCACTCCACCCACCACACCGGCGATCCTAGTTCAGGAATGGAGCAGGATTACTGGGGTTCAGCAGGGGAAGGAGAAAGTACAGTTACGTAAGAACTTACCGTAACAGTAGATCTTCGAGAACAGCTCTTGCAGCAGGTTACACAATTAGGACCCCACGGAAAAATTCTAGCTAGCTATCTTCAGCGGGACCGCCTCGCCAGGCGTGGTACATAGGCGGTCCTACCAGATTCCCTCAGTTCCCTACCGGAGACTCCCGGCCGCAGGATGACATCAGAATGGGAGACCGAGGATCCACCGTCAGAGGAAAATAAGGAATGAAAATCCCAACATGTTGAGGTAAAGCCATGCCTCCTCCAGGGGGGAAGGTGGGCGGGAAGGTACCTGCTGCAAGAGCTGTTCTCGAAGATCTACTGTTACGGTAAGTTCTTACGTAACTGTACTATCTTACTTCGAGACACAGCTCTTGCAGCAGGTTACACCATTAGGACTGATTCCCAAGCAGTAATGCTGCCAGAAATTCCAGGAGGAGGAAAATAGGAAAAACGTTCCAGGTCCTGAACCTAGGACAGGAGACCCTGCAGCACCGCAAGGCCGAAACCAGCCCTACGCCGAGGCGCATGTCCAGGCTATAATGCCTGATAAAGGTATGCACAGAGCTCCAAGTGGCTGCAGCACAAATAGCAGAGATGGACACGTTTATGCTGCAAAGGATGGGCCACACCCCTGGTAGAATGACCCCGGATAGAACCCAGGAGGGGCTTCTGCTTTAAATCATAACAGTAGGAAATACACTGAACAAGCCAGCGAGACAAAGTCTGTTTGGAAACTGATTGGCCCATCATTCTCAGAGAAGGAAATGAAAAGCTGATCAGAACTACGAGAGGGTTTAGTTCTGTTGAGGTAATACCTCAGGCTGCGGTGAACATCCAGGGTGTGGAGCAAAGCCTCTCCTCTATTTGAACAACTCGGGAAATAGACCGGAAGGTCAATATCTTGGTTTAGAGTGAGTGAAGAGACCACCTTAGGCAAAAACTTAGGGTTCGTCCTCAGGGATACTCTGTCCCGGTGGAAAACTAAATAAGGCTCTTTGCACATGAGAGCGTGAAGCTCAGAAATTCTTCTCGCTGAAGTAACGCAACTAAAAATAACGCTTTCCACGAAGAAAACGAGCTCGCAATCCGCCGGGCAGGTTGAAAGGAGGAGCGTGAGCTGTTCCAGGACAAAGAACAGATCCCATGGAGGCACAGGGTCCTTAATGGGAGGCCCAAGTGTAACACTCTCAAGAAATTCCCTAGAGGCGCCCAATTGAGCTATAGTACGCTGTCCCACCGGGAGGTGATAGGCAGAAATGGCACAAAGATGTACCTTAATAGAGGAGTAGGCTAGGCCTGAATGAAAAAGGGAGAGGAGATAATCCAAAACTACTCCCACAGGACAACCTAAAGGGGAAAAATCACGAGTGCGTGACCATAAACAAAAACGGCGCCATTTCATGGCATACGTCGCATGCGTTGCCGGCTTTCTGGCTGCAGAAAGAACCTCTGCAACCTCTTGCGAGACCCCATGACGCAAGATGGCTATGTCTCTAGGAGCCAAGCATGCAGGTTCAGAGAACGTAGGTCCGGATGGACCAATAAACCTTTCTCCTGAGACAGTAGGTGGGAGCTGAGCGGCAACGGGAGCGGAGGTTCCCGAGATAGTTGCACCAACAAAGGGAACCAGATCTGTCTGGGCCAGAATGGGGCTACCAGAATCACGTGTGCGTGTTCCCAGGCAGTTTGAGAAGAACTCTGGATCAACGGAAGGGAGGGAAAGCGAGGGGAATCTGTTCGCCCAGGAGAGGGATAGCAGCGTCCTCGCCAGAAAACACCAGGCCCTGGATCTAGCGAGCAAAAATTGGGTAGTTTTGCATTGGATGGGGATGCGACAAGTCTAGTTCTGGAATTCCCATCAAGAAACGGATAACAGATCCTCTGCTACCTCTTGAAGAAGTTCCCACTGTGACTCTGGCCTGGGAGCGACTCAGACCGCCTGCAATCGTGTTGTCCACCCCAGGAACGTGCACAGTGATCAGATTTGCGCCGGTCCGACATTCCAATCCCACACCCTCATGGCCTCCTGCAAGGCAAGAGTGTGCCTCCTGTTTATTGAGGTAATACATCACCGCCGTGTTGTCTGTCTGAAGCAGGAGAGTACACGGTGGGAATACTGACTGAAAGGCCTGCAGGGCATAGAGAACCGCCCTCATCTCTAGGACACTGATATGGAGATGAGCTTCCAACAGGGTCCACGTACCCTGGGACTTTACCCCGTCCAGGTGTGCCCCCCACCCAAGACCTGAGGTGTCCGTGGTGAGGGTTACCTCTGGGGATGGCGCTACAAACGGGATGCCCTTGGAGAGCAACCCGGGGACTAGCCACCACTGCCAGTCTCGGATCACTGAGTTCGTGATCCTGACCGGATGCTGCAAGTGGTCTTGCCTTTAGTCCCATTGCACCTTGAGCATCCACTGGGTAACCCGCATGTGGAGCCTTGCGAAAGGACAGTAGGGAATGGGCGCAGCCATGTCCGAAAGCGAACGGGACCGACCTGGCAGGTACGATCTTGTTCGACGACAAATCCCTTATGAGGGATCTGATGCGTTCCGCTCTGTTGTCCGGAAGAAAAGCTCTTCCCTGAACAGTGTCCAGTACTGCGCCTATAAACTGCAGTTTCTGCGACGGTACCAGGAGAGACTTCTCGTAATTTAAGAGAATGCCCAGAGATTGGAACAAATTCTGGGTGCTCTGGACTGCGAGTAACAACGCCTCTCTGGAGGCGGCCATGAGAAGCCAGTCATCGAGGTACGGGAACACATAGTGGCCCTGTCTCCTCAGAGATGCTGCCACGACTGCCATGCACTTCCACGTCTGAACCCGTACGGAGGAGCTGGAGCATCTCCTCCTTCTGCTCACCCTCGGGCAGCTTTTCAGCCGCCTCCAGACCCTGTTCCTACAAAGCGTTCTGGAATTGAAACATGTGGGTTAGGTAGTTCAGGGATCTGATGGCGCAGGTAGCGGAAGCGTACGTGCGCCTGCCCAGAGCGTCCAACTGTTTGGACTCTGGGTCCGGTGGCAGGGTGCTCAGATGTTGCGGCCTCTGTGACCAGTCATGTGAGGCTGTGATGACCAGAGAGTCGGCCTGAGGCTGCTGTGTCAAGTACTGGTCCTCCTTGGGAGCCTTGTACAGACGATCAGCTTTCTTCGGCACCGCCGGGAGCAAATGTGGACGCTTCCACGCTGCCTTGGTGACGTCCACAAAAGTGTCCACCAAGGGTGGTACCACCACAGGCTTGGGGTCCTTTTGCCGAAGATATTTGGCAAGGTGTAACCTTTTGGGGTCTAGTTCTTCTGCATCTCATCCCATGTTCTCCTGGATATGTCGCATAATATCCATGAACGAAGGGTCATCCGGAGGAGATCTCGGTGTCTCACGTGGGTCCGGAGAAGGGATGGAGAGAGGAGATGGGGATCTAGAGGAGGTGTAGACTGATCCCGTATCCTCAGTCGACGGCGAACGTCGGTGTCTCCTGGACCTCTTGGGGCTGGGTGAACCAGAAGAGGATCTCGACGGAGGTCTCAGTTTTTCTGATCTTCCCCTGGGAGAGGATCTAGGCTCCCGGGGGGGAGGTTAAGTGGCCTGCCGACCCCGAAGGTGAAGGAGGGCCGCACCGGAGGAGGAGGAAGAGTGGTGGGGGCCATGTCCCTCTTAATGGTATCCCACCAATAAGTGAAGAGATCCTTCACTTCCGCTAAAGAAAGTCCGGACGACGGCCCAGGCGCCGGAGGGCGGTCGTCTGGTCCCGGTGTCGGCTCCACAGGGGCCTCGGGTAAAGGCGAGGGGCCCTGGGAGTTTCACGCGAGGTCGATCGCCTGCCTGGTCCTCGGGCTGCGTTAATCCTCCTCCGCCGCCTCCTGACCGACGCCGGTCGGAGGCTAAGGAGCCTCTTCAGGAAGAACGGACGCCGGTCCCCAACCGCATCCGCTGGGATGACTTGCCGACGACGGCCGCCCAGCCGATGATGGCTCCAGGGAGGAATGAGGTGACGCGTCGGACGACGGTCGAGCCGGGCGCTGGGTCCACCGTCTCTTCAACGGTGTGAGCTCCAACGTTTTGTGGGGAGGCACAGAAGACGACCGGACGTCGGGCGCCGAAGGGCGGGAACCCGACTTATGATGATGATGGTGATGGCGCTCCCCGGACTTCGCCAAGGCCTTAGAAGAAGAGGACGACGGCCTGGCAGACTTGGCCTGAGAAGAAGGAGGCTTAGATACCGCAGCCGGGGGAGGCTGAGAGCTGGCCCTGGAAGGAGAGCGGTCGGACCTAGAACCGGAGCTGCGGGACTCCGAGGCCCTGGATGGGGACCTGGAAGGGGCCTTCTCCCTTCTTTTCTCAGCGTGCTTGTGGGATTTGGACGATTCCCCCTTGGAGGACATGGTTTTTAATGTCTCCTCCAACAAAAAAGCCTGAAGAGCCTTCTGACGTCGGATCCTGGTTCGGCTGTTGAACCCCTGGCAGAACGAACAGGCCCGGGTATCGTGGTCTGGGCCCAGGCACCTGACGCAGGCAGAGTGGGGGTCCTTGAAGGGGATCCGTTTCCCGCAAGCACACTTGGAGGGATGACCGGAGGTCGGAGAGGACATCAAGAACAATCTTGCTTGAAGAAAAGGAATTCCCGGAGGAAAAGCTCTGTAACCACGCGTCGCGCGCTAGACTGAAACCCGAAGGGTCGAGACATGCAAGTCGACGGCGCTAAAGAACTGAGAATCCTGGCGACCGCCTTATGTACCATGCCTGACGTCGGAGGCGGGACCGACGTCGAGGGCGGTCCCCGCTGAAGATAGCTAGCTAGAATTTTTCCGTGGGGTCCTGACGCCTGCCGGCTTCAGTCCTAATGGTGTAACCTGCTGCAAGAGCTGTGTCTCGAAGTAAGATTTAAGCATCCGCAGTCAGCTCTTCTCCTTTGAGGAGGAGTGACACAGTGAGTTGCTGCTTGCCTGCCACCTAAAGAAGGCTGGGTGGCACAACATCAAAAACCACTACCTACAGGGTCGGGGAGCAGGCGCTCGAGTAGGTACGGTGTCTTCATGCTGTATGCCTGCGCCATGGCA
The DNA here is from genome assembly GCA_016271365.2 of Neoceratodus forsteri. Classification (NCBI taxonomy): domain Eukaryota; kingdom Metazoa; phylum Chordata; order Ceratodontiformes; family Ceratodontidae; genus Neoceratodus; species Neoceratodus forsteri. Next base: position 1,410,705,056 of record CM057459.1, read on the forward strand.
TGCACTCCTGACCTTGGGGTCTAGAGAAAAAATAAATGAGGAAAAACCACAAGTGTCAGGATGATGGCTGGCAACTTCATAAGCTCTGTTCCACCACCCTACTCACCTAACAAAGTAAGCAAGTAGTTGGATAATGCACAGAATGGTAAGAGATGGAGGGGGAGGTGCCGTCAGAAGGCGGTCTGCTCGGGAGAATGGAGGACAAATATAGGATGGGGAAAAGCATGTCCAGTGGCACAACCAGTAGGCTATTGCCTGCCACACTTGTGACCCGGGTTTAGGAATGAACTGAAGTTGTCGGGGGTCAGCAGGGGTGGGGGGGAAATCGAGAACCTGGAGGAGTTGGTAGCACTTCCCACAACTCGCCTGACACCCAGCAGAGGCTGAATGTTGGGGCAGCCAGGAAGCCCAGTGGGGGGAGGGAGAGTTGGCATGATGCTACGCATCACTGCATACCCATAGAAAGAAGGAAAAAAGAATGTCCTGCCATGCAGGATGAAGTTGGCCACCCACAGGCCTGGAATCAACTACCAGGCACTCACACTGGATCCTGCTTCGGGGGGAGAGGAAGGTACAAGAGCAAGTACCCAGGGCCCCGCCACGAGGGAAAAGTCATGGGGGCACCAAGGGTAAGACTTGGGGATGGCGACTGACCAAGCTGGAGCAGGCCGCCAAGATACCAGGGTAAAAATTTAAGTGAGAAAAAAAAGTAAAAAAAAAAATTCCCCAAGTGATGCACACTCCAGACTGGATTTTCAGCCACTGCTGAGAAATGGAATTCAAGTAGTGCCCCTGTCAGACGCCGAAGTCAACAGTGGCCGTAGGTGGCCTTAAAGTTTCTCTTTCTGGTCAGGCTTGTTAGAAACCATTGTCCACAGACATTCCATATGACTGAATGGATGGGACAACACTCTAGTAAAGCAGGCTATAGTTGAGCAGAACTGCAGCAGTGGGATATCAGATAGCCTGCAGGGCATGACAGCTTTTAAATACTCCGAAGACATGTTTTATAGTTACGCTGCTCTCCTGGGGCTAAGAACAGTCCTCTGTGACTGTACTTAGTCCCAGGAGGACAGCAGTACCAGCACACAAAAAGATCAGAGCTTGTATAAACTCTGACATCAGAGCATGACTGCAACAGTAGGAGATTCAATAGCTGGCAGTGCTCGTTAGCTACAGGGGATTCTGGGATTTGTAGTTACAGAAAATGTCAGCCTGAAAGTAAGCAAATTTAGTCTGCTAGGAATAGTTGGTTACGTTTTTTTATTTTAAAATATTTTTATTGAAAGTTTAAATTCATATGTGAAAATAATCATATGGGGGGGTGACCGCAGGCAAGTTGTCGGTATTGCTACATGCAATATAGAGTCTAAAAGTTGGGTATTTAAGCATTTGTTACATCAGCTCACCAGTTACACACAGAAGATGGCATAAATAGCATATTAAATTAATATTTCAGCCTGTAAGATCCTTTCTAGACCACTGATTTATGGGTTTAGTAAATAAGCTCCATACTGATTCAAAATTGTAAGAGAAGTCATTGTTATAAAGTTCAGCTAAGAAATGCTGCCTCCAGTCATTCACTGGAAAGTTGGTCACAATAACTTCATTTTTCCAGTTTTTCAAAATTAATCTTTTTACAGCCATTAAATTAGCCTTCAAAATCCGGCCTTTTCTTAAAGCTGTAATCATTAGACATTTCTAGAACAGTAAATTTTGGATCATTCCAATGTAAGTATTTGAAGCCTATCTGTCTATTGTAGTATTTGAAATGACCTAGACCACCAAGTTTTAATTTTAGTGCAGTCTCAAAAAGAATGCAAGATATCTGCCCCAGGGATCCCACAATGCCAACAATGATTGCAATTAATTTAATCCTTTAAAGGTTATGTGGGGAAAAGTAGGTTCTATTCAGCACCATATACTGTATGGCCTTAACTCTAGTTAATTTATACTCACTTATATTCCCCCAAGCTAATTCCCATTGTTGTATTGTACAGGAACTATTAAGTTCATTGTCCCATTTCAAAAGTGTTTATAAATTTTGAAACATGGCATATGAAAGTTGCTCACTAGCCAATAAAATAACTTGGTGGTCTTGTCCTTTAACACCTTTTTTAATGTATATTCAATGTTTTTATTATTTGGTGCCCTTTTCCATCAGGTGTAGTCTTTACTGTACAAACTAGCTATCAGACAGAAATACAAATATTGATAAGGTCCCAGATCATATTTAACTCTAAAGGTAGACCGGTCCATTCTGACCCTTCCTTAATAAAGGTCATCACATTTTCTTAGACCTTTGGCTTCCCATTTTTTATTTTTCAATGGTACCCCCCTTCAGCTTATAATTAAGGTTCCCCTTGTATTTCATTATCTGGGGACCATTGAACATTCCATTTAGTTTTCTTAGAATATTTAATTATACTGTCAGCTAAAGATCTTAATAAAAAACTGCCTGCTCGTTTAAATATTTTAGCAGTGAACAAAATGTGTGTTACATCTTCAAGATTAGATGGACTGGACCTCAAAATATTAGTAATAAAGTATACTGTTAATGGATCTTTCTCACGGTCGTTGGTCCATTCCATTATTAATTTCACTGTATATCCCAAACTTATCTTTTCTAGAGCTGGACATGCCAAACCACCCTGAATTGTTGGGAGGAAGATTTTATCCAATGACACCCTTGTAGGTTTCTTGTCTATATAAATTTTCTGAATTCACTTTTAGTTTTTTTGAACCAGGTCTGAGGGATAGAGGCGAGTACCATTTGCATTCTGTATGACAATAAAGGGATTGTTAACATTTGAATCTTGCCCCATAATGATAAAGGAATGGTGCCTCAAAAACCTAGCCTCCCTTTTAAGGTATCAAGAAGTTCTTTAAAATCCAAGCTTGTTGAATATCCTTATGTATATAGATACCTAAATATCTCATACCCTGTATTTTTCAGTGGCATTAATATGTTTTGATAATATCAACATCATGTACATGAAATGTAATCATTTCAGTTTTATTTTCATTCACCTTATACCCTGCCACTTTAGAGACTTTCTTTATACTTAAGTTCTTTACCACTACTTTCTGGGTTTTGTAAAGTTAATGAAACGTCATCAGCAAAGGCATTCAATTTAAATTGCACAGAGCCTATTAAAACTCCCTGAATTTGGCTATTTTGTCTAATATCCCTTTAAGAATGGTTCCAACCCCAATACAAAAAGTGAAGGATAGAGGGGACAGCCTTGACATACACCCCTATGTAATAATATGGATTTTGAAAATTCACCATTAACTTTTAATTGAGCAATTGGGTTAGCGTAAATTGTCTGGATGACCTGTACAAAGTCTAATGGGAAGCCAAAGGACGAGAGGGTGTTAAACAGATTAGGCCACTCCAACATGCCAAACGCTTTAGTAGCATCCGGAGCCATAATTACCGTTGGTGTACTAATCTTCCCTAAATGTTCTATCAAGAATTGGAGCTCGATTAGGCCCGACTTTATTGATATGTTGGGAATAAAACCAGTTTGATTTTCATGGATCAGATTCTCTAGATGTCCAAGTATTCTATTTAAAATTTTTGTAAACAACTTATAGTTGGTGTTTAAAATATCTATTGGTCTATAGCTTCTGACTTGAATATCAGATTTTCCTGGTTTCAAAATGAGTGATGCAAAAGCCTGGGAGAAGGAAGGGGGATCTTTTTTTGCAGTTGAATTTGATTAAATAGTTTGCAGAGAAGTGGAATAAACTGATTTTCAAAGGCTAGAAAAAATTCTGAAGTAAAGCAGTCTGTGCCTGGTGTTTTGGACTTAGCCATCTGCTTCAGAGCTTCTCTAATCTCGGAGGATGTAATAGGAAGGCTCACACTAATGACTTCTTGGTCTGCTAATTTCTTATCAGTTAATTCACTATAATAACGTAAATCTGCTTCGGATGGACAACATTCAGATGTATAGAGTAATGAAAAAAATCTGCAAAATTCAGATAGAACCCCTCCTGTGTAGTCACCATCTGGCCATCCAAGATTTTAACTGACGTTATTTCTTTATTTATTTCTTTCCTCTAACTGTTGTATTCTTTTTGCCAGTGTTTTCCCCTATTACTTTGCTGGTCATCTTCCAGTTTTTATTAGATCTGGCCCATTGTTTTTTTGTGTTTATATATTCACTAGACTCCAGAAAAATTCTAAGTTCCAACAATTCGTTTAGTTTGGAGTTATCTCCATCTTGCACTGCTTTATCTAACTTGGGTAGTTTTGTCTCCAATTATTTTTGTTTTTTGAGTTTTTGCTCATTTCTCCATGTGGCTTCTGAAATTATAACTCCTCTTAACGTAGCTTTTAATGCGTCCCACCAGCTTATTATCCCCTGTTCCGTTATAGGAGTATCCAGTATAAACCAGTCAGTAGCTTCGGAGATTTTATTATTGAACATTTTGTCCTTTAATAAAATAACTATCAAAATGCCATATTCTATTCTTCTTATTTTTAGGACCTGTGTCCATAATTAAATCACATATCACACGGCTATGGTCTGATAGTAACCTGGTCTTAATTGTAGTTGTGAAACCCAAAGTATCTACAAAAAGTTCTCTAGATACAAAAAGACAGTCCAGCCTAGAATAACTTTTGTACCTAGGGGAAAAATAGGAATATTCCCTACTATTCCCATGAGACTCTCTCTAAATATCAGTTAAGATTATTCAAAGTTAAAACAAATGTTCATGATTTTTTATTTGTAAATATCCCAACTACAACCTTTTGATGTTTTGTCCACATCTGTACTCAATACACAGTTTAAGTCTCCCCCCATGATGTATAGATCCACTGTTCCAAGCATGTATTAATCTACCTACTTCTGCCAGGAAATTTGCATATCCTTTAAAGGAATCATACAATGAACCTATGACTATATTGGGGTAGTGCTCTAACTTAATGGTAAAGATTAATCTGTCCTGCCTATCTGGTATAGATGTCACTTTTGCTTTAAATTTTTTTATCTAAAAGAATCGCGACTCCAGCACTTCTGTTGGAGTCACCTAGAGAAGCAAATATTTGACCAGGGTATCTTTTTTTTCCAGTTTGTCCAGTTCTTTATTGTTTAAAAATATTTCCTGTAATAAAGTAATGTCCATCCTCATTTTTTTTTACTATTGTCAGTACCCTTGATATTTCCACTGGTGAATTCAGACCATTAATATTCCATGTACCTAATCTAAGTATCGCCATAAAGCATGTATAACCTCATCACTTTATGTCTATGCGGTACCCCTCCTAGCCCTTTGCCCCCTCCTGAGTTTTCCATGTGGATCCCTTTCCCTCTTCTCCATCTGTGCCAAGGACCAAGGTCCAGCAAAACCCTCCCCCCCCAAACTAGATAATACCAGTCTCAAAGCTAGTCGCCCGCCCCCCGCGCAGCAGTCCCCTGAAGTCAACTGAAACCATATATTTTATTCTTTGCATAGATATGCTAAATTCCTATGAGGTTCAGAAGCCCTTAGCCATTCTCAAATCCACCAAATATAATGGGGAGCCTAAGTTTTAAATCAGCCAAGGCATCATCTGGAGATTCATAAATCAGGATCCGATTGTGTAATAAAACCTTTAACCTAGCTAGAAAAACAACGTATGCCTTGACATTACTATTCCATAATTTTAGGTGTCTCCCCACAAACATTTTTCTTTGATCCCATAATATTTTGGAGAAATTGTTTCTGAAATAAATCAGTTGCTCCCTAAAAGAAATCCCCCCCCCCCCATAGAAGGCCCTCGTAATAGAGTCCTTGCCCTCAGATGTTAACATTTCACTATTGCTGGTCTTGATTTTTGACCAGTCTTAGCTCGCCCTAACCAATGTACTCTATCAAAGGAAGATCCCAGGAAACTACAGACCCATCTCCCTCTCCTTCCCTCCCTCTCCAAAATTCTGGAATTCCTAATCTCCAAGAGACTAAACCATTTCCTTGCCTCAAATGACAGTGTCACCTTTCCAATCTGGTTTCCGTCACCTCCACTGCACTTCCTCCTCCCTTCTTCGTCTTACCAACCACATCCACACTCCCACCGACAAGGGTCATCTGACACTCACCATTTTTACTGATCTAGCTAAAACCTTTGATTCCGTGGCTCACAACCTTTTCCTTGAAGATCTCCCAGTTATAGAACTATCCCTTACCTCTACTGAAAGGTTCAAGGCCTACTTACCCTATAGGTACCAATTTGTCCAGCTAGGGGACGCTAAATCTGGTCCTCTTCCCATCTTGGCTGGCATTCCTCAGGGGTCAATCCTTGGTCCTACCCTATTTTCAATCTTCGTAAACAACCTCTCCGCTGCCAGTTCAGTCTCTCACATTCAAATGTATACAGACGACACTTATTTTTGTGTATGGCCCTTCCCTGACTTAGGTCGAATCTATACTCCAAGCAGACTTCTTGAACACCCTAAAGTGGTTGGGGGATAAAGCTTTTAAATGTAACACTAAGAAAACGGTCGCCATGGCTTTTGACTCCACCCAGAAGTTAGCCAAAACAGCAGCTCCTCCCACCATACATGCCCTTGATGGCTCCAAAATCACTTTAGTCGAGTCATTTAAATACCTTGGAGTTTGGCTAGATCCCAAAATTAGATTTCTCCCTATATCTGGAAAATATTCACAATAAACTACATCCAAAACTAGGAATGTTCTATAGGCACAAGGACAGCCTCTCCCTCCCCATCAGGAGGGAACTAGTCTCTAAGCTTATCCTCCCCTCATTTGATTATGCAGACACGGTTTATAGCTCTGCGCCATAATCCTTCCTCACCAAATTAGACCCACTATTTCACACCTTTTGCAGATTTATCTCAAACCTCCCATACCGCATCCACCACTGTGTTCTCTACCAATCTGTCGCCTTACCGTCACTTAATGAACGCTGCCTGGCACATTGCGCTACTTTCGTAGCCAAGTACTGGTTCAATACCCTTCCCTCCCACCTCTCCTCACTAGCCCCTCACCCTAGTACAGGCTACTCCCTGCGCTCCCGTGACCACTGCTCCTTTGATATGACCACACCCCTCTCACACGTCAGTATATTAGCCTTCGCCCACCAATTCCCTGCCTTATGGAACTCTCTTCCCCTTACTGTGCAAGGTCTACCCTCTGCGCCATCCATTAAAAACTATTTCAAGCATATCCCCCTCCCCGCCTTTGTTTCTACCCTCCTTGAATGCTACACTACGATCATTCTCACCCCTTCCCCTGATCATGCTCCACTTATGTAACTGCAGTATATAATCCTGTTCATCTCGTGAATGTATATAAAAATATATCCATATTTTGTATAACTACTGTATAATACCCGTGCTACTGCACCTTGTTTGCTAGTTTATGCTTAGTTTCTCCTTGTTTTCAACTGCCCTCCAGTAGCTATAGTGCTAGGCCCTATTTCTGTGTTAGGTATTACTGTTTATTTTTCATGCACGCTTGCTCATCTCATGAATGTATAATTATATTTTGGGCACATCCTACCCTCTCCCTCTTCCCCGGGTCGCACCTGGAAACGAGCTCTGGCTCAGTGTGCTTTTCCTGGTTACCAACCTTTAAATAAATAAAAAATAAGATCCCCAAAAAGCAAAATATTGGTGAAAAATGTCCAACAAAATGTCTTTAAGTGTTTGTTTTTTTTCCCCCGTCTTCGATCATCCCAAAAACCCTTATATTTTTCCTTCTGGCATGGGTCTTTTGGTCATCAATTTTTTTTCCATTAGAAATTTTTGCTGGGCTTTAACTTCCTTTACATCAGTTGCAAATGGGGAAACATGTCTTCTAGCTCGGACTGTCTTTTCTCAAGTTCTAGGATACGCTTCATCCCTTGCTCCAAGTTGGTGTCCAGTTTCTGTATTTTTAATGTTAGACCATCAATTGAGCTCGGAACCAATTGCAAATTAGCAACTGAAGTTTGTAAATTCCCCACTGTTCTTAGGAGCTGTTGGGCCCATTCAGGAGGTGTCTCAAGTGGGATCTCAGGTGAATTTGGAGCCGTTCCAAACAGACCCCCTTCTATACATGTTTGCTCTACATTCATATGCTCCTTTAAGAAGTTTCCCACAGAGTTTTCATCGTGTGTTATGTGGGGCTTGGTTATCAATTGTTTCCTTGAATGAATGGCCTTCCTCTGTACTAAATGGGAGTATATTTTTGGTGGGTTGTGTGGTAGTTTTCCCTCTTTTCTCTCTTCTTAGGGTGCCCTTTGGGAAACATTTTAACTGGTCTAGGGCCTGCTAGGTCGCAGTAATTTTTAAACAGTAATGTCAGTTGTTTAAGTTTCCTGGCACACGCCTCAGTATTGGATTTAGAGGTAGAGACCATATCTGGAATATCAATGACCAAATTTCCCTGGCTCCTCTAGCTAGTAGGATTCATTCCTGTAATCTTAAACATTTTTGACAGTCATTTAGTTTCTCTAACACTCATGTGGCTGACACGACATGGGCAATTGTAATGTCTCAGTTAATATGGTTTGGCAGGGCCCTGCACCGGGCCATTGTAAGTCAATTCCAAATTAGGACATACACTTCTGTTCTATCAAAGGCATCAGTCCATGTAAGATATAATGTTGAACAAGAACAGAGCTGTGAATACTTATCCTCTTGAAGTTAGCATTTCAGCTTTTCTCCTGTAACTTTGCAGGTCGTTTCTCAAGAGGTTTTCAATCGGTCTTCTGTGAGGCGCCACCTCTAATTCTCCCCGGATGTCGAGACTTGCAGCATGTAACGCAAATAGAAAAGATTTTGGTTATGTTTTTTTCTTGCATCTTTTACTATATTTTACTATATTTATAGCATGGTTTTTATGTTTGCATGGTAGAATTTAATATGGTGATATTTCAAAGGACGTTGTCAACAGCTGTGTGGATGCTGTATTTGGATATCATAGTGATATTATTTTCTATCGCGCTGTGTGCAGATGTTATGACTTGTAATGTTTACCATGCCTGAATAAAGCAGAGTTAAAACAAAAACAGTTTTTGCACACACACACAGTGCTAATTGGGAACAGCCCCACACTTGGATGTGTCACCCCCATCAGTACTCTGCATAAATGGTGTAACCACACCTCGACAAGAAACTCATTGCTGATGCTTTCAATGTCGCTTTCACAGACCTCAGTTCTGTACTCCCCAAAGGTTTTTTCCATGAGGAGGATCCCACTGCCTCCCCAGCCACCCTCCCTTCCACTTTAAAGCAGTAAAAATGCATCAGGTCTGCAGCTATATTACCAAGCCATTAGCAACTCCAGAGCAAGCAGCGACTCCCTCGACCTCAAACTACTATCGCTCACCCTTGCTGAAGTTCTCTGGCCACTGACCAAGATCTTTAACCTCTCCCTCAACCAGTTTCCGGACATATGGAAATCGGCCTCGGTAACCCCAATTCATAAAAGTGGTGACAAAACAGCACATGAGAACTACCGTCCAATTTCCATCCTGCCTCCACTCTCCAAGGCCCTGGAAAGGATTGTGTCAGACCAGCTCACTGACTACCCAGACAAGCACAGCATCCTGTGCAAAGAGCAGCATGGCTTTAGAAAAGGTCACAGCACCTCCATGGCCTTACTCGAATTTACTGGTGCAATCCACTCACTCACTAGATAACAGTCAACTAACTGGGTCCACCTTCATTGACTAAAAGCTTTTGATACAGTCAACCATCATCTACTACTTGCCCAGCTTTGGCTAGCAGGGCTCTCAGGCAACTCAGTGGATTGGTTCAAAAGCTACTTAGATAACCAGTACCAAAGAGTGAAAATTGCAGACACACTCTCAGACCCAAGACCAGTCCGGTCCGGTGTCCCACAGGGCTCAATCCTGGGCCCCCTTCTTTTCAGCCTCTTCTTGAACTCACTGCCAGAGTCCTGTACTGAACAACTTCTACTCCACGTGGATGATGCTGCCATCTTGGTCTCCCACCATGATCCAGTACATCTTCAAGGAAACCTCCAGCGGGCCTTCTCAGCAGTCGAAAATTGGTTCTCTAAACACAAACTAATCCTTAACCAGGAAAATACAAAGACCATGATTTTCTGCAGCACCCACAACAAATTCAAACAATGTAAACTCTCCATTAAAACCAAGCAAGGAATCACCCTTGAACAAGTCCATACCTTTAAATACTTTGCCCTCATCCTTGATTCGAATCTCTATGTTCCTCATATCAATAATGTGGCAAAGGTAGCCAACACCAGGCTTGGCCTACTGTTCCGATATAGGAAACATCTAACCCCTGAAGCTTTGTCTGTTGCCATCCGGAGCTCCATCATCAGCATCATCGACTACGGCCTCATTATCTATGAATCTGCCACAACTTTCTCTCTCAAACGCATCTCAACTTCCCTCAACCAAGTCTGCCGACTCGTTACTGGTTCCCACCGTCTCACCCACACCTGTGACCTCTACTCCAAAACAGGGTGGCTGCAACTTAACCGAATCAAATACCAAACCTGCATCACAGCTAAGAAAATCCTACTGGGTAAGGCACAGCCTGGAGTCAGCAGCATCCTCCTCAAACCCAAAATCAACACAGTCAACACCAGGAGCACTAAGCCTCATATCCTACAAATCCCCCGCTGCCGCACATCCCAAGGGCAAAGGTCATTTTCTTACAGGGCTCCAAGTTGGTTTAACAGTCTCTCTGGAGACATCTCCTCCACAGCATCACTTAGTGTCTTCAAAACTAAGCTCTGCCTGTCCCTTACAGGCACCAACACATGTGGTTGCACCACCTAACAATCAAGGGCCCCTAGTGTCTGTTTTGTTCTCTCTACTTACACTTACCTGTCCACAACCACTTCCAATGCACTTACCCTGTGTCTGTCCAAACAAAGCCCATCGGCTGCCTCACTCTGCCCCCTTCCGCTACTGCCATCCCCTTCCTCAGCCCTTCTCCCTCCTGTCTTCTTCCTCCTAGTGTCTGTATGTCACGCCTCACCTTTATTTCCTATTATCAGCCTAAGTTAATATCTGTTATCCTGTACCGTGCAACTAATCTGTAACCATGTAACCAGCTTGATGCCAACTGTCTGTACTAGTGACGTGGAACCTTTGTAAAAGAGCCTTGGCTCAAAGGTATTTTGTAATCCTAGATTCAAATTAATAAATAAGCTCTTAGTGCACACTGTTCCCCTTCAAAAAAGAAAAAAGGTGAAGGATACACGTACACAAGCTCACCTTCTCATTGAGTGTTTTCTTTGGGCTAAACTTATATTTCTATTTCTGTGAATTAAAACCAAATCCTAATCCATAACCAAAACACTGTGGACAGGCCTTGCCCTTACTGCCACCGGGTGATGTGTTGAACAGGATCACTAGTCCTGGAATCTGCCATAGCAAATACTGTAGGGTCTTTCCAGGAGTGGACCATAAGCCTCTACAGAGAGCCTCCCAATGGCATCAGCTCCACTGCCAATTACTCAAGTCTGCCGACATGCTTTCTCAATAGCTTTTGAGCCCTTACAAAAGCTACCAAGCAGGGGGAGCTCCCTTGACACAGTACTCCCCTGGCTGCTAGCAGCAGCTCCCGTGACAGTGACGTCCAGTCATTTCTCTTTTCTGGAGCTCTTCCTGCTCTGGCTGAGCTTTCTGGGCTGAGACGATCTAGAGGTCAGGGCTTGCCCCTAGTGGCTGACTTGCCACTTAGTGGGGTTTGATAAGTCCTGCTGCCTAGAGAACAAGGCAGATGCACCTGTCAGCATCAAGACAGGTTAGTAATGGAACACAATGGTATGTATTAGTTCTGTTTTTTGCCATAGTAGGAGATCCTTGTAGGATATCCACTTTGTATCCTATCTATTGTACTGTATTTTGTATTATGTTTCTTTGTAATGTAATGGGGTTGTTCTTCCTACAGTTGTACCCTCTTTCTCCCAGGCGAAACTGAAAAACAAGTCTTTGATCTGGTCCATTTTCCTGGTAAAACTAACTAAAATGAAAGTTGGGCCTTGCACTCCGGAAGGGCACACTCTTGACACAGCCCTTATCAAAAGAATACCACTTTTGTACTTAGGGAAATACATATACATAACAATAAAGTATACAGGGGGGTTAATTCATCTTCTTACATTTGGTAGGTCTCCTGGTGCTAGACTGAGAGTTTAGTAATACATTTTCTTTAATAAAGAATATTTTCCTTGCATTATTCCATGACACTGATTATATAAAACAAGGAAATGTAGATAATTTACTACAAGGCATAAATTAGTGTCAGAAAATTGATTAGTGCAGTTGCTAAACAAAAAAAAAAAAACTGACTAGCAATCACTCAGTTTTGAGGAGCAATTTCCAAACATGGTTATTTTTATTTATTTATTTATTGAATTTTGATGACCGGGTAGCCCACTGAGCCCAAAGGTCCCTTTTTCAGGGGCGACCCGGGAGACAGAAACACAATACAGTCAGATAGTACAGGGTGCAGAGAAAGTAGACATGAAATTCAAGATTACAATAAAGGCAATATTTCAATATATTGAACATAAATATTAAAACTGTTTATATTTGTTAAATACAAATCAAATAAACACATTACCAGTGTTTTGAGCTACAAAATGTCAAGTCCTTAACCACCCCAATAAAGTTCTCTCTCTCTCCCACTTGCAGTTTACAGGCAAACACACTTACTTCAGTCTCTGCATTTGCAGTAAAACATTATCTAAGCAACACCCACCCCCAACACACACACACACACACACACACACACACACACACACACACACACACACAGTTATGGCCTCTTTTTGGTCCTGTTCCACCTGTTGACGCCACTACTCGTCTTCCAAGCTTCACTCAGCGTGGAACCCCCCCCCCCACACTGTGACCCAACAGAATGCACAAATCACAGCACACCTAACCCTCGTCTGAGCTGCTCCAGTAGTTCAAAGGTGTACATACTTACAGCAGTTACTGCTCCAGCCCACACTGTTGGGTCCCTTGTATCTGGGGCAGTTTTGTTTCATTCAAAGGCTAAATTCTACCTCACCATCGCTACACCACCTCTGAACATTACAACGAATGTCACCAACCTTGACATGTGCTGTTGCTGGATCCTGCTGGCTGTCTCTTTCCGGCATGCACCTCTGCATAGCATTCTCAAGCTGCCGTGCTTATGAGTGACTGTCAGGTAAGAAGGAGTTGTCAATAAAGAAAGGCCAAAGCAGTACGGGCGGGGGGAGGGTGCGGTTGAAGCCAGTGGGTGGGGACATAGCAGACAGTCAAAAAAAACAACATTAAAAGCACAGCCCAGACCAGGAAACTGATTAGAGACTGTAGCTAATCAAGAATGCAATCAATGCGCAACTGCTGGTTTTTGCATCCCAAACTGTGATGCAAACCAGTTTATTTTATGTGTTGTACTGTATTTGTACACTGTTTGATGGATGCTTTGAAACTGGATCGTGCATTTTGGTGCCAAATAATGTTTACATGCAGTTTATATAAATCGGTTGGGATTTTCCTGTGTCCTGATGGGCCAAAAAGATTCCAAAGCCATGTGGTTCAGGAAAAGAAATGCACGATTTTGCACTTCTTCCAGCAAACAGCAGTGCTTGGTATCAATGTCTTTGAAAAAACATTTTAATAATTTCTGGCGGTCATGTCAATACTCTACATAAAGTCACAACTACTTTGTCATAACTTATAAAATGCTTATTCTCACCACATCTAAGAAAAGTTCACTCCTCACATAAAACACACACTACTATATTTTTTAAACCATATTTCACAATACGGTCTCATTTGAATTTTTTTCCTTTTACTTTGTTCAATTTAGCCTATGCCCTGCTGTCTCGAATGAACATTGTAACTGTCAAGGCAGCCTCCACACCACACTTTACAGCCTCACCTGATCCCTGCTGCTCCATGACGACTTGCTGTTATCCCCTACCTTGTGCACGGATGAATGCACTAATACGTCAACTGCCACAACTGAACACACTACTAGAGCTGGACTGCCAATTTCTATGCAGACTCCATCCTGCTCCCTCAGGCTGTTATACAACAGATGGTCACAACACCGGCAGGCCACTGTATGGATGCAAAAACACCAGGGCCTCAACTGTGGAAAAGAAAAAGTGACTGGGTGTGTATGGGGGAGACCACAGCTACCACAAGCACACATACTACAATAAGGCAAAGCAATGTTACTATTCAGGTGCCTTTCCTTGAGGCTTAGGCTGCTGTACAGAGAAAACAAAACAATGACAACCAAGATAGTTACAAAGTATCAAACGCGAAAATTAATAAACAGTTGGAAGGAGCAAACTGTTCACTCGCAGCAGTTCAAAAAATTAAGCTGTTTAACTCCAGCAATCAGGCTAATTAAAAGAAGTGGAACTTCAGGACCCCTCTGAAGGCCACTACAGTACTCACTGAATGAATATGGACGGGCACCAAGTTCCATAATATGGAAGCGGCCACCATAAACAATCTGTACCTGGGTTACTTCAGCCTTGACTGGAGTAGACACAACAGGCCAGCACTGGTGGAGCACAGAGTGCGGACAGAGGTGGGTGGAGTCAGAAAATAGTTCAGATAACCAGGTCCTATGTGGGGCCTTGTATACAACAAACAATATCTTGAAGTTAATGTGCCACTGAATGGGCAGCCAGTACAATTCATGCAGCGACGGTGTAATATGATCTTCACGAGACATCCCGGAGATCAAGCATGCAACAGTGTTCTGGAGCAGCTGCAGGTAGAAAATTATGCTCCCAGATAACCCTCGGTAGACAGCATTAACAGTAATCCAACCCAGATGTGGCAAAGATATGTGCTGTCATCACCATCACATCACTGGGCACTAAAAAATGTTTAATCTAACTGATGTTTTGAACATGAAAGAAGTCACTACAGACAACCACCAGCCAGGGTCAACCTGTAGTCCATAGTCATGCTCAGATTTTTGACCATCTCCACAGCTAAAAGGGCAGCATCATTTACAGACAGTAATCAAGTGTTACACCACATCACCAATAAGGACTCACTGCACCATCTAGTGGCACAGACCTGAACCTCCAGCTTTAACACACAGGAAAAAAAAAACACTTTTGTTCTTCTAAAAAAAGAAAGCCTTTTAAAGGTATGCTTTATTGTCTTTCTAAAAATTAATTTGTTTTTATTTTTTTATGGAACCCATTTTATTTATTTTTTTTATCATTTAACATTTTCTCCTCTGCAGCCACATCCCTGCTCTACATCCAGCCACCACTCCACTCCACCGCCAACCCTGAAGCTCGCATACCCAGCTGGCAGATGCAACTACACCTGTGAAAAGGGGCCCCCCCATAGCCCCCCACACCCGGCAAGGAACCAGTACCGGCACATACCTCCAGGCATCGGCCAGTGGAACTGCTGCTATCAAACTGCTTCGGACCCGTGCTGCCATTTTCCCTGGTCTGTTTTTCCCACTGGGATAATGGACGTGGAATGACGCCCACGCACGCACGTGCAGACGCCGTCAGTGGCTCCCCCGTTACACCACTGCTCATGTACTCCAGGCATCCCCAGGGTCGCCAGAGTGCAGTGTAGAGTCCCATCCCACCCCAGGACAAGGAGAGCTGTCTTCCACGCCAATCCCAGTCTTCCCTGCCGACTTCCGACGCCCGAGCTCATTCCCAAACACGGGTCACCGCGGCGAGGTGGCGTCCAGTGCCTCAACCCTCAGCACCACCGGGCCAGCCCGAACCCATTTTATAAGTGCAATAAGACAATCCAGGGTCAAAAAGTGCAAAGTGATGCACACTGGGAAGAGGAACCCCCTGCACAGAGTACTGGACGAGGTTGAGGGGGGGGGGAAGAGACAGGTTGGCCACAACATCTAACAAAAGGGACCAGGACACCCTCAAACAATTCAGTCACTGCGATAAAGTATACAGCGAGACAACAAGGATGCTGGGATGCATTAGGAGAAGATCTGACTGTAGGAGGAAGGTGGTGATGTTGCCCCTGTGCAGGTCTCTGGCAAGACCTCACCTGGAGTACTGTGCCCAGTTCTGGAGTCTGCACCTGAGAAAGGTGGGCCTTTGGTCTTTATCTGCCAGCCACGTCTAAGTCTCTTTCACCTACACTTGCAGGTGGGTGAAGGCGCTTGGCAAAAGTGCTTCCTGCCTCATACTGCACCTAATCTGAGGTCCAGGAAAAAAATCCGCATCCTGTCGTGTGTTATTCCTTACATAATGCCACTGTCTCAGGAGAAATGCAGAAGAAGCCAGTGAGAGGGTTATATGCTTGTTTCTCTGATGACTGTGTGCCCTTATTCTAAACAGATGGGATTAAACTGAAAACATCTGAAGATTGCTTCTTTCAATGACTGCTGTGTCACTTTCTTGTGTATTCTGGAGTTTTGTACTGCCTGCAGCCAATGCACCAGTGTGTTCTTTACACGTAAAGGACTGCAGATACAAAGCACAGAGGAACTGCCCTTTGTTTAGAACTATAAAAAGTAAACCATGGTATGGCAGGCCCACAAAACACATTACTAGTTCTGACGTACTTTGAACCTAAACTGACCATTAAACTTCAGGTAACAACACACACTGCTAAAACGTGTCATTAAAATGGTAAAATCAGTGTTTTTTTTGGGGGGGGTGCTGTTGAGCTCTGCAGCTGACAGGACATGGGTTGCTCGTGCTCTGGAAGATAAAACCAAGCCTAAAACATTATCCTCATTTTCTGATAGCATGCTGGAAATTTCCAGCAAATTGTAAAGCTTTTTTTGTCTGGAGTGACTGAATATCAACATTGCAATATGGTATGCCCAAAAGCCTCAGAAGGAGGTAGCTCAAAAGACCAACAAAGATCTGGGAACCAAGCCTCACCTCAATCAGTGCAGGCAAGTTTGTGAACTGTGGAACCCCCCCATGGCAGCTGATGATGGCAACAGTGAACACCACTGAAGCAAAAGTGGAGGCCACACTGCACAGGATGGGCTAAAAGGACATAAACAAGAAGTAGCCAACAAAACGGCCACAACTGCAAAAGCTCACGTCACAAAAGCACTATTGCAAATAAACTGTTACAGGAAAACACACAGCTCAGGCACTGTCTTGAGGCCGTGGAAAATACACAAACAGCACTGAATGTTTGGCTGGAGGGCCTGCCTGAAGGCTCTGGAGGCAATGAACTGTTGTTCTTGAAATCCTAGCTTCTTCCAGCACAAAAGCTGGATGCTAAGATCCCTGGAGTATCACCTGCACAAAGCCGATCAGATCTCCCCAAGATCAGTGAATGCAGAAAGGAAGCACCCCAAATGGTACTGTTGGTGATATCTGGGGTAATGGTGAGGGACCGCATCCTTACAGTGTCGTGGGAAATACAGAGTCTTACCTACGACAGAGTGCCTATTCATGTGTTCCCAGACTTACTTCAACACCAGAACCCGTCGTAAAAAGTTGACCCTGTTTGGGCCCAGCTGCGAAGTCTGGGAACTGTACACTCCTAAAGCTGCCAGACTCCACATCTGGTATGGGGGGCTCCTTTCAATATACAGATTTTTTTTTTTTTTTATATTTTTACTTTGTATGCCCCCTCTCTCACCAGCGAACTCCTGCTCCTTCTGGAGACTCCATCAGCCTGATTCGTCCCCGCTCCTACTAGCCGACGTCCTGTGCAGTCCATCCCCCCATGAAGCCTTGGCTATACCCCCCAGGCGGGTACCGGGTGGGGCCCCACCCGGCGTGACTTCGCTGTCAGGGGATGCTGGTACTGACGCCGGTAGGGGCATTGTGATCGGGCTGGAGGCTCCGGCTCACCAGGAGTCCGTGGGTATTTTCCCTGTTTTCCCCCACAGGACGCCGTGACGCTGGGGAGCCAAGGCAGAACACGTCAGAACGGGCCTGACGCCTCCGGCTCCCCGGCATACGCCCTTCCTCCTGCTTTGTGCAGTTCGCTGCACCTCCACCTGTGGTCACCCAGGTGGCGGTGTTGCAGTGGGACTTGCATCCCCACCCTCCCCTGGAGGAGGAGAGCAGCGTTGGGCACTCAATCGTCCTCCCCAGCCGTCTTCCAGCTACCCGGTTCGTTCCTCAACCCGGTCACTGGCGCCACAAGCAGAAATTCAACCGCATGCCATGGGTCGCCCCAATATACAGATGTTAATGAGGCAGGAGACGGCTACAAAAAATGAGTAAAGAATCTGAGAAAAATGAAGAGGTTGATGGAGATTTCGGCACAGAGGATTAAGACTACAGATAAGTTACAAATTTTACTGTGACTTTGTTGGGGAGAACATCCTGGGATAAGTGTGCTGTGAAAGGCTGACTGTGGATCAAAGACTGAAATATGGTGAGTCAGTACGGATTTGGGGGCTCCTGTAATGGCACTGACATTGTGCGTGCCTTCTCGGGGGAGCATTTCACTTGTCACATTTCAAAAACTGTCAAGTGGATGTCCCTGTAGTGGGATTTCTGTCTTTTCTAGAAACACTAGACTATCTCCCTCTACAATGAGCTATAAGCAGTCTATGTGTGTTATTATAGCTATCAATCAGAAAAGGATCAGTGAGCTTTGTTTTTGCTAACTTGCTTAATGACCTCTACATTTACAGTTAGGCTTAAAGTATAGGAATGTATACGGTATACTGCATTCTCAGGTTTGCAGCAAGAAGTGCTTGCTACAATTAATTTATATATTAAATGGTGGAAAAATATTGACAGGGTTAGACCTAAATTCTTGGTGTGTATAGCATATATTGTAAATGTGTTGTTCAAGTGTATGGTGGAATGTGTGTGTGTAGCATATATTGTAAATGTGTTGTTATAGTGAATGGTGGAATGTGTGTATAGCATATATTGTAAATGTGTTATTGTTGTGTATGGTGGAATGCTATTGAGTATGGAGATCCAAACACCGTAAAAAGTTGTTCTGCTGTATAGTAGTGACGTAGCTACTAATGCAGAACGACTTTTTGTTCTACGTTATTAGCTACATCACAATACAAGTGCCTCCAGCAGCGCCGTTCATTGGCCAGTTGGACATTCAACCGTCGCGTGCGTGAGTTGGCTGACGATCGGATGGTGGAGAAGTGCGGCTGTCAGACAGAAGACAGTGACAAACTGCAGAAAGAAAGCGAATGTATACTTGACCATACACTATACAGAAAACTGTATGGTAGCTCAAATACACATCGCTATTCTTAAACCTCGTGGTTACCATGACGTCAAAGGGACCTCTCTAGCTTTGTTCTCGAGGTCCTTGACATCACAGTAACCACTTGGTGTAAGAATAACATTGTTGTGTATGAGCTACCATACACTGTCCTATATGTGGTACACCTACGTTATTCTTGTACAAGTGCCTTTTTGACTGCCTAGTATCTTGCATCCATTGTATGGCTCCTACAGCAACATCATTTTTAATGTCAGACATTGCTAAAAATGTATTGCATTGTTTTTATTGAAACAATAAAATAGAATTAAAAAAAAGATTAAATCCAAGCTTCCAAACAGTTTGCAGACTACAGCCATCTGTGTGTTTTTTGTTTTTTTTGCACCTCCTCTGCTCAGCCAGCCCCCATCCTTGCTGACTCACCCAGCCTATTACCTGCTATCTCTGGGACATAGCCCTACCTACCTCTAGTGCGCCACGATCTACCCCTGTGGCAGGGCCTTCAGGTTCCCCAAGTTCCTCAGCAATTTAGCCTGGATGGAGGTTGGATGCCCAGCAGGAGGTGCAGAGCTTGGGGAGGGTCACCATGTCATCCTGCTCGGCTCCAGGCAGCATTTTCTTGTCTTCTGCTTTCCTCAAATCCCTGCATATCTCATGGGCTCAGGACAGCAAGTGACACAAGCACACAGTCATGCTCACATCGCAGTCAAGAGGTACCAGCCCACCCACTGCGGCTCCAACTTACATTGCCACCTGTACTCACCCGGACAGCAGTAAAGCATCCTATTGAACACTCAGTCCTCCTCCACCTGATGGCCCTCCAATGATCCAGGCACAGGGCTTGAACCTGGTCTTCAATGTCGCAAGCAGTAACTCAACCACTGCACCAGTCCTACAGTTATTTGTGTTTATATACACACACACACACACACACACACACACACACACACACACACACACACCAGTGCATCAGATGTTTGAACATTTTATAGGGCAGTGAAGCTCTACTCCCTCTGTAAGCCTCAGACTGCCAGTAATAAGGTTTTCATTCCCCACCTTGGACGTAAATCCGAGTAACCAACTCTGCAATTCCATGCAGAGGGGAGCAAAATCTAATTAGGTCAGTGTTTACAGAGGGATACAAGCTTTGCTGCTCAGCAAAAGCAAAAGAGATAGAACTGTAGTTTAAATGAAAGTCCTGTTTTACATATTTTAAAGGTCAGTGCTTTGAATGACTTTCACTGAGGCGTTTA
The DNA here is from genome assembly GCA_016271365.2 of Neoceratodus forsteri. Taxonomy (NCBI): domain Eukaryota; kingdom Metazoa; phylum Chordata; order Ceratodontiformes; family Ceratodontidae; genus Neoceratodus; species Neoceratodus forsteri. The sequence goes on from CM057459.1 coordinate 1,410,725,447, forward strand.
TGCTATAAACGATTTTGTACTGTTACAGTAATTGGCACTATGAAGATGCATACACCAATGCTACTGTAAGACAAATTCATTTATTTATTCATTCATTCATCCACCCACCCAGCGTAGCAGTATATAGAGTCAATACCAGTCATGGTATACACAGTCGACCCCGTACATGCAGTCAACCCAAGCCCCGATTTAAAACCAAAAAAAAGTTAACTCCAACCCCCCCGGTATACACAGTTGACCCCAACTCCAGAATACACAACTGACCCCAGCGCCAAACAGAAAGTCAACCCAATCTCCAGCACACACAGACGACCCCAGGCCCTGTACACAGAGTTGACCCCAGCCCCAGCACAGAATGTCGACACAAGCCCCTGGTATACACAACTGAACCCAGCCTCCATATACACAGTTGACCCCAGCCCTGGTATAGAAAGTCAACCCTAGCACCAGTAGACTCAGTGGACCCCAGCCCTTAGATATACACAATGGTATACGAAGTGGACCCCAGCCTCCTCGTATGCGCAGTTGACCACAGCCACTTGGTATACACATTTGACTCTAGTCCCAATATACACAGTTGACCCTAGCCCAAGTACAGAAAGTCGACACTTGCTTAGTTATAGAAAGACAACCCTAGGCATGGTATGCACAGTCAACACCAGCCCCGATATACAGTCAACCCCAGCACCATTTAGAAAATTAACCCTAGCCCTGGAATACACAGTCGACTCTTGTCGTACAGGCACAGGTCAGGAAGCATAGGAAAACCAGGAGCAGTTTCAAAATTCACAAACAGTGTTTTATTTTTCTTTAACAGCAAAATAAGAAATAAAAATGTGTTCAGTATAGCTATTTACAAAGGCAATGCAAACAGAGAAAACAAAATCCTTCTTCCGAGGTATCTCTTAATTCCAAGTTTCAGTCTCTTACTCTTCTTGACTTTCTAGCAAAAGCACTGCTGCTCTTTTTATAACAAGTCTTTGCCTCGTTGACATCCTGCTTCTCACAGAATGTTCTTGTCAGTTCTGTTGCAGGTACACTAGAAAGAACATAATGACCCAGAACTGACCTCTGGTTTACAGCTCTGCAAAAGGCTTAAAAACTGCATCTCAGGTTAACCCCTTGAGTTCCAAATAGCTTTTTGCAATCATTTCAACAGTATAACTATTTACAGTTTTAAACAAAGGGATCCCAGTATCACATACAGTTTTACACAGAGATTCACATATATTTTTTTATAACTGCAGATATGTAAGGGGGAAGAAAAGACAGAACAGCAAATGAAGGTAGAGGAATAGCGAGAGGCAGAGAATTGCGAAACCGTCGGAGTGATCAGTTCCTAGGTCTCACAAGAAAATTTGGTTGCACAACCAGACAGAGAAGAGACAGAAAAAGGAGAGGACAGAACAGACCTTTGCATTTAAACTCTTTCTGCATAACAAATGGGGCAGGGCCTTATTCAACCCTGTCGCAGACTCCAGTCCCAGTATACAGAGTCAACCCCAGCCACGGCATACACAGCTGACCCCAGCCCCAGTACAACAAGTCGACCCCAACCTCGGTATAGAAAAACAACCCTAGCCACGATACACAGTCGACCCCAGCCCCCGAATATAGTTGACCCCAGCTCCAACATACACAGTCAACCCTGCCCCAGTACACAGAAGGTCAACCCCAGCTCCACATAGAAAGTCAATCCTAGACCTGGAATACACAGTTGACTCCAGTCCCAGTATATACAGTTGACCTCAGCCCCTGTATATACAGCAGATTCCAGCCCCAGTACAGAAAGTATACTCCAATTTTCGGTATACACAGTCACCTTCAGCCCTAGTCTAGAAAGTTAACCCTAGCACCGGTATACTCAGTGGACCCCAGCCCCCATGGGTACACACTGTCAACCTCAGCCACGGTACACACAGATGACCCAGCTCCCCAGAATACACAGTGGACCCTAGCCCCCCGAATACACAGTGGACAGTGGCCTGCTGCTAGCTTTTGGAAGACAGACATCTTGCTTGTACAGCAGAAAGCAGCAAACTAAAAAAAGCTACCGTTTTCTTACTAATTTAACACTTCTATCTCAGCAGGAGTCAGTGCCAGTTGAGATTAAGCAAACAGATACTTTATTAAAAGTAGAGGGGGTCTCATTTAGGATTAAGAAAAAGAAAATCAGTGTGTGTTTCTGTGTTGGGAAGGGTACTGTATCAACTTACTTTGCTAAATCAGTAGGAGGGGGGAGAGAGGTTAATTGGGGGTGTGGCTCAGGCAGTATAAAAGCAGGTGACTAATTACAACTTCCTGCTGCTAGCTTTTGGAAGACAGAAATCTTGCTTGTAGAGCAGAAAGCAGTAAACTAAAAAAGCTACTGTTTTTCTTACTAACTGCCCTCCATCCCACCCCTCCACCCTAAGGCAGTTCTACTTTTATAGCCACTGGATTTGACTGACAACAGGAACTTCCTGTTTGGCAGTAGGAAGGGAAGGATCATAGAGAAACATTAGTTTTGTCAACCCTAAAGGAAAAAAGTAGCTCGTTTCTCCCCCCAGCTGCTGGTGGTCTGACTCTGAGCAAGGAAGAAGGAGGCTACTGAAGAATACAGGAAGTTGCTATCCCAGAACAGGAAGGGTGAGAGTTGTGAGGAGAGGAGACAGTAAGCATACAGAGAAACAGGAGAGGGGACACAAAATAAGACATGATGGGAGTGGTGCAGTGCAACGGCTGTGGGGCGGCAGTGTTCCCGGAGACATTCTGGAGGCTGCGATGCTGCCCTATTTGCAGGCACCTCTCTGGTCTGAGGGAGGAGGTTGCCTGTCTCCAGGCTAACCTGGCTAGGATTCGTGAAACCTCTTCCCCTACCCAGGGACTACCAGGGCCACTACCGCTACCTCAGAGGTTGCCAAGAAAGAGGAGCGGCTGGACCAAGGTAGGCTCAGGGAGGGAGAGGGTGGTGGAACAGAGGTGCATCCCTCCAGCTGTACCTCTCCACAATTCATATGCTGTTCTGGTGGATAGTGGTTCCTCTATGGAGGCACCTGCAGTGGAAACCAAGGAGGATGCTGGGAACCTCCACAAAGGAGACCCACAGGAGGGTGGCACAGGACCCCACAGGGGAAGGAAACAACTCCTGGTGGGGGACTCAATTATTAGGGGGGTAGAAGTGGGGAGGAAGGGGAGAGGGAGGTAAGGTGCCTGCCTGGCGCCACGGCCTGGAGGGACAGGAAGCAAATCCTCAGGATCATGGGAGCAGCTGCACAAGGGAGGGAGCTGGATGTCACTGTCCACCTAGGGACAAATGACTTGGTTAGGAATGGGATCAGAGCAGTGCAAGAGGAGTTTGTAGGGTGGGGGAGGGGCCTTAGACAAGTAGTGCATACGGTAACCTTCTCGGAGGCGCTGCCTCTCTATGGCAAGGGTGATGCTAGGGTACTCCTCACCATGGAATTCAATGAATGGTTGAAAAGCTGGTGTGGAGCTCAGGGTTTTGGCTTCACTGGGGACTGGGGAGCCACCTGGAGGGATGCAGGCCTATACTGGCGCGATAGTCTACATCTGTCCGGGGGGGCGGATCCAGGATCCTAGGTGATAGGTTAAAATGCTTCATTAGCAAGCATTTAAACTAGCCAAGGGGGGAGGCACTAAAAAGAAGCAGGGAAATCCCAGCCTCCCCCCACAAAACAAGGTAATTAGTGAGGTAAACACCAAGGTAGAGAAGTCATTAGGGAGCAGGACAGAGGTAAATGCAAAAAAGGCAAAGGCAGTAAGGACAGGGATGGGGCAGAAAGGGGGAAGGCCATAAAAAAATTGGAGGATAATGAGTACCAATGCCTGTAGTCTGTGTAACAAGCTCCCTGAACTAGTGGCCTTGATGGAAGAGGGATGCCTGGATATTGTGGCAGTCACAGAAACATGGTACACAGAGAACCATGACTGGGATGTCAACATACCAGGATACACAATCTACAGGAGGGACAGGGAGGGTAAAAGAGGAGGAGGAACTCTCTATGTAAGGGAAGGGATCAAAGCAACAGAATTAAAGAGTAAACATGGAGCAGATGAGACTCTCTGGGTCACCCTGGAGACAGGAAATGGCACCACAATCCGCATTGGGGTTGTATACAGACCCCCATCTCAGGAGGAGGGAATGGCAAAGGAAATGACAGAAGGCATCCTTAGAATGGCAGACAAAGGGGAGATATTGTTGATGGGGGACCCGACTATGCCAGATGTTAACTGGAGCACCTTTGCTGCAGGCACATCCAAGAGCAGGGTCATTCTTGATGCCCTACAATGGGCATGCATCAGACTGCTAGTATTGGAACCCACTCGGGAGGGAGCAATCTTAGACCTGGTACTCTCAAACAGGGACGGAGAAAGAATCTCAGATTTAGAAGTGGGTAGCCATCTGGGAACAAGCGACCACCAAACAGTGTGGTTCACGATAAACACAGCCATAGAGTCAAGCCATACAAAAGCAAGAGTATTGGACTTTAGGAGGGCTGACTTTGGGAAAATGAGAGAGTGCCACAGAAAAGCACTAGCAAACAGGCAATAAGGAGGGGTGGAGGAACAATGGGGAGTAATCAAATCAGCCATCACAGAGGCAACAAGCCTTTGTGTGAAGCAAATCAACAAAACACAACGAAGGAAAAAAAATGCCATGGTTCTCAAAAGAGGTGGCAGGGAATGTTAAGGAGAAAAGGATAGCATTCAGGAAATATAAGAAAACACAGAAGGAACAGGACAGAGAACTTTATCAGTTAAAGCAGAAACAAGCAGGGAAAGCAGTCAGAATAGCAAAGGCCCAAACCGAGGAAAGGATAGCCAACTCTGTTAAGAAAGGGGATAAGACCTTTTATAGGTACATTAGGGAGCGAAGAAAGACCAAGGGAAGGATACTGAAGCTTAATAAAGGGGAGGGAATGTGGGCAGAGGGTGACAGTGAAAAAGCAGGGATATAGAACGAATATTTCTGCTCAGTATTCACAAAGGAAGAGGAGGGGGAGGTACCTAAACCAAACAAGATTAACACTCTGGAATTGGGGGTCGATACCAGTCCATTAACAGAAGAAAGGGTTCTGAAAGAACTAGTAAAGTTGAAGGCAGACAAAGCAATGGGGCCTGATAGGATTCACCCAAGAATTCTAAAAGAACTAAGGGTAGAACTAGTGACACCACTGACTACTCTCTCTAACAAATTATGGGAGGATGGGGTGGTACCTGAGGACTGGAGGAGGGCAGATGTGATTCCCCTTCACAAAAGTGGGAGCAGGGCAGAAGCAGGAAACTACAGACCAGTTAGTTTTATCTCAGTGGTAGGGAAAATGACGGAATCACTTCTGAAGGAAAGAATTGTTTAGTACCTAGAGGCCAGTGGGGTACAGGACCCAAGGCAGCATGGATTCACAGCGGGAAGGTCGTTTCAGACGAATCTAAGAGTTCTTTGACTGGGTGACCAAAGTAGTAGACCAGGGAGGGGCTGTGGACATGGCCTATCCAGATTTTAGCAAGGCATCTGATACAGTCCCACACAAAAGATTAATAAACAAGTTAGCCAGTGGGTCCCAAGGTGGTAGCCTGGATAAAAAAATTGACTGGACAACAGGATGCAAAGGGTAGTAGTAAACGGAATCCACAATTAAGAAAGGAGGGTTACTAGCAGGGTACTGCAGGGTTCAGTACTGGGACCAGTCCTTTTTAATGTCTTTATAAGTGACATTGCAGAGGAACTGGAAGGAAAAGTACGTCTCTTTGCAGACGACACAAAGATCTGCAACAAGATTGATACACAAGATGGAGTGGAAAAGATGAGAAGGGACTTAGCAAGGTTGGAGGAATGGTCAAATGTATGGCAGCTTAGATTCAATGCAAAGAAGTGCAAGGTAATGCACCTGGGAAACAAAAACTCAGGGGAAGAGTACACAATGGGGTTGAGATACTGACAACAACAAAAATGTAAAGGGACCTGGGGGTAATTATATCAGATGACCTAAAGGTGGGCAAGCAATGTGAGAAGGCAGTAAGGAAGGCTGGGGGGATACTGGGATGCACAGGGGGAGGCATCAAGAGTAGAAAACAGGAAGTTGTTATCCCTCTGTACAGACAGTTGGTGAGACCCCATCTGGAGTACTGTGTGCAGTTCTGGAGACCCCATCTCCTCAAAGACAGACATAGTGGAGGCTGTCCAGAGGAGGGCAACCAAAATGGTGCAGGGTCTGCAACAGAAGACATACAAAGAGAGACTAAAGGAGCTTAATATGTATACCCTTGAGGAAAGAAGGGGGGGGGACATGATAGAAACTTTCAAGTACCTCAATGGAATCAACAAAGTCCAAGAGGGTAGTATCTTTTAGAAAAAGAGAGGTGCAGGAACAAGGGGGCACAATTTGAAGATAGAGGGGGGATGGCTCAGAGGTAATGTGAGGAAGTATTTTTTCACGGAGAGGGTTGTAGATGCATGGAACAGCCTTCCTGAGGAGGTTGTGGAGTCAAGAACAGTGGGGGAATTCAAGAATGCATGGGACAGACATAAGGCAGTCCTAGTTGGGGTAGGAGGAAGTAGGCTGTTGGTTAACTAGGATCTGCAGCTTATCCGTTAGGTAGGAAAATGGGCAGACTAAGTGGGCCAAGCGGTCCTTATCTGCCATCAAATTCTATGTTTCTATGTTTGGACCCCAGCCCCCAGAATACACAGTGGAGCCCAGCCCCCAGAATACACAGTGGACCCCAGCCCCGGTATACACAGTCGACCCCAGCTCCCCAGTATACATATTAGACCCCAGCTCTCCAGTATATCAAGACAGCTCCAGCCTCAGTATGCACAGTCAATCCCAGCCTCCCCTCCCTCGTATACAGTCAAAAGTCAACCCCAACCCCAGTATAGTCGACCGCAGCTCTGGTACACAGTCGACCCCAGCCCCCTTGGTATACACAGTGAACCCAAGCCGCCTGGTGTACAACATCAACCCCAGACCATATACACATAGCTAACCCAGCCCCCGCCCGTATACACAGTGAACTCCAACCCCCTGGTATACAAAGTGGAACTCGGCCCCCCCTTATACTCAGTCGACCCCAGCCCCCCACTGTACACAGTGGACCCCAGTCCCAGTATACACAGTCAACTCAAACCCAGGTACACACAGTTGACTCCAGCCAAGGTATACACAGTCAACGCTACTTCCTTTATACAAAGTCAACCCCAGCCCCACTACACACAGATGACCGCAGCCCACTGGCATACAGAGTCAATCTCAGCCTTAGTACACACAGCAAACCCCAGCCCACTGATATACACAGATGACCCCAACCCCAGTACACACAGTGAACACCAGCCCCCTGGTATTAACAGTCAACCTCAGCCGCAGTGCACCAGTCGACCCCAGTCCCGATATACACAGTCGACTCCGGCCCCAGTATACAAAGTCAACCCAGCACTGGTGTACACAGTCGACCCAAGCTTCTGTAAACACAGCTGACCCCAGCCCCAGTACAGAAAGTCGACCCCAGCCCCGGAATAAAAAGACAACCCTAGCCCCAGTACACACAGTCAGACCCCAGTCCAGAGATAAACAGTCGACCCCAGCTTGATATAGAAAGTTAACCCTCATCCCGGTAGACACAGTCGACCCCAGCCGGGGCAGACACAGCTGACCCCAGCCCCGGCAGACACAGTCGATCCCTGCCCTGGTACACACAGCAAACCCCAGTTCACTAGTATACCCTAGTTCACTAGTATACACAGATGACCCCAGCCCCAGTTCACACAGTGAATACCAGCCCCCCTGTTATAAACAGTCAATCTCAGCCCCAGTCGACCCCAGCCTCGGTATGCACAGTTGACTCCAGATCCAGTATACACACTCGATGTGATTCCCTTTATACCCGGTCCGGGGTCATGCCTGAAAATAGGCAGTCTCTGTCTAGAGCACCTACCAGGTTGCCAAAAACTAAATAAATTTATACAGAGCCAACCCCAGCCCCACTACACACAGTTGATCGCAGCCCACTGGCATACAAAGTGGACCCCAGCTCTGGTACACACAGTGAACACCAGCCCCCTGGCATAAACAGTCACCATCAGCCCCAGTATACCAGTCGACCCCAGCCCCGGTGTGCACAGTCGGCCCCAGCCCCGGTACGCACAGTCGGCCCCAGCCCCGGTATGCACAGTCGACGTAACTCCCTTTATACACAGTCAACCCCAGTATACACAGTTGGCCCCAGCCTCCATAAACACAGCTGACTCCAAACCCAGTACAGAAAGTTGACTCCAGCCCCAGTATCAAAAGACAACCCTAGCCCCGAGCTAAACAGTCGACCCCAGCTCCACATAGAAAGTTAACCCTAACCTCAGTCGACCCCAGCCCTGGTAGACACAGTCAACCCCAGCCCTGGTAGACACAGGTAGGCACACTCGACCGCAGCCCCCCCTGGCATATACAGGTGACTCCAGGCCCTGACTGTAGTAAGACATGGGTTCAGTCAGACTGAGATCAAGGGGTTCCATTTGATAGACTCAATGGCAATGTTATCAGTTCTGTTCCTCAACTTTCCCCAGCTAATTCCAGTGTGTCCTTGGCCAATGCAGCAGTAAGGACAACAATTAGTGAAGATGACTCCTTCCTTGCTCTCCCTCTCTCCCCATCCACAAAGCTCTCCCAACCTCTGAGGTGCTGCTGTAAATCAATCAGTGTGCAGACCGAGGCATGCAAGCTGTGTACTACATCATTAGCACACGAGGCATCCTCCCCCAATTAATTCATTTCTCTCACTCGCCTAAGCCTGCCTCTCCAAACATTGCAGCAGTCAGACATTCACCTGTACATAGCCTTTGTGATACATGCTCTTGAGAGAACATGGGGAAAGAGGCATCCTTTTCTTGAAAGGCAGTAATTAGTAACGGGAGGGGGCAGACAGTGGGTCAGCAGCACCACCTTCCCTCGAGCTGGCTCAGTGTCACCACAGGCTGCAAAAAGGAAGCAGGCTCAGTGTACACCAGCTTGAGATGTGCCAGTCATGCTGGGAGGTGGGAAGTGCAGCGGACCCCTTGTAGGGTGAAGGATTTTTTTTTTTTTTTTTATTGGCCTAAGTGACTCCTGCCCTCACATTTAGAACTTGTGTCTGTTATTGTATGGTTCTTCAGTTTAACTCTGGTGTGCCAGCAACTGGGAGTCTCAAATTTCAGATATGAGGAGCTCCTATCGAATTCACATTTAGCAGTAGCAGTGACCACTCGCTGACAATCACCATACCAGTGCAGGCTGAATAAATATATGACCACCTTTTCGGTGAGAGGTGGACCTCTCCAGAACGTGCGCTGTGGAGAACGTCACCTTTGAGCAATGCATAGTCTGAAAAGGTTCGCCGCTCACTCACAAGATTTTCAGGCACTGTTAAGAACATAACCAACAGCATGCTTAAAGACAGTGACAAACAGTGGTAGCAACCAACAGGAAGCAGCATGCTCCACTCGTTTTCTATCCCAAGTCCCGGCAGCTAATACACTGCAATGGGAGAGCTATAAAGCACTTCTTGACTTCAACTGAAGTGGAAACTGGTGTGCTACACAGACTAGCCCTAAAAAGAAGTAAAAAGAGTAAAACGCACAAATGTGACAGTATCCATTTGTGTAACACCAATAATGCACCCCAAGGGTTATGTGATGTTCAGTCAATAAAACCCCTCATTCCTCATCACACCCTCAGAATGTGATTAGCGGAACATTACCATAACTCCTGGTCATTACTGTGTAATTGGCATGCAGCACTGGACAGTTTAGAATGTTACTTCCTATGGCTAACAGAACTTACAGAAGAGATGATCAATGGATGCAGGCCAATAGGAATGCCAATACAGTACATTAACATCTCTCTCTCATGGAGGGTGTTTCTTTGGAATGGAAATGTTAGGTGTTCTTGTCCGGTACAGCTGGTTAAAAATTCAACAGGATACACCTCAGCTTGCTAGCTGAACCGCGGTGAAATCCATTCTACACATTCCTGTATGTTTTGGCTTCATCAGTAAGGACAGCCTTTTTTTCAAGATCTAGAAAAGGGTGCTGGATGCTGTTCTGGGAAGGACCGCTGCGTTAACCCACCTCCCCAACTTTTTATATTTACTATCTTTCCGGACACGATGAGCAAAACAAGAGCTATTTGACTGGTGAAAATACTGGCAGCAGCCAAGAAAATTATCACAAAAAAAACTGGCTGTCAGCTGCTCTTGCTGATTTAGAGACTCAGATTTAAAAGCGAACTGTGCCGAACTTGCAAGACATTTTTTCCAGTAGAAGCTGTTTTTAAGTACTAGTTAACATTCAGTTAGGGTTCCATCTATACAGGCCTTTTAGTAACCCTAGTGAGTGTTTCTGCTTTACAGTTTGGTGGTAAGTACCATTTCGTTTTATGTGATAACACTGAGTCCATAAGACCGCTGGTCACATAAAGCGAGACAACAACCGCCTGGCGTCAAAAGGGCAAACTGCACAACACCGACCATCGTAAATAGTGATGATTGCGTATTTCAAGAAAAAAAATAAAAACAAAAAAAAACTTATGTGGGGCAAGCCCCACACACCCCCCACAATAAAGATTCTAAACTCCAGGGGGAGCAGACTTAGGAAAAAATATAAACTCTCCCTGGAAGCAAAATATCTACCTGCACCAGAATCCGAACCCGGCACCACAGGCTCCAGGGGCAGTGGCTCAAGCCACTACACCACACTGCCAGTTCGGTGGGACTTGGCCAAATCAATCTTTTTATCCCCTTTCACGTGAGTGTAGCGCGTATCTCTCAGTGTTACACTCGCTATACCCATTCAGTGCTCTTTTCCCCCCCACTTGCTCTACATGGCCACGGTATTACTGAGTTGCTCATATTGAGCAACTCAATAATACTTGCCCATATAGGGTGTTACCATACCATTTTAGAACTGTATGATGTAGTTTATGTCCCACACAACCTCAGAGTTCTACAGTAGAATATATCCATTGTGCCAACAACGGAAGCATAGAACAGGGACATAAACTACATCATACAATTCTGAAATGGTTCTTACCAGCAGGATGCAAATCAAAAACATCCACTAAGATGACTAAAAAAGCAAAAATGGCTAGAACAATAACAGAATTTGAACCAGTATTTAAAAACAACTTCTACTGGGAAAAATGGCTTATAGATTCAGCGCAGTTTCCTTTTAAAACCAGGTGAGTGGTTACTTTAATATACAAATGGAGAAGATGGCATTCTTGTGGAAGCATCAGGTTGCTCGGGTCTGGAACCAGTGAAATACCCGGATATTGAAGGTGATGGCAACTGGGGCATAACACCATCAAGAGACAGGCACAATGGGAAATAAAGTTGACATAAAAGCTGCAGTTAGCTGCTTCCTAGTCCTGATGGCCTCCCAAGTCTATGCAGAAGTCATGCAAGTCCTGTTTCAAGTCATCCCTGCCATCTAGCTGTTCCCCCTTCCCCCCCCCTCTCTCTCTGACCTGGGGTACAGCACAAGATCCAGATCCTGCGGCAGCAGGCGGTGGTTGCAGAGGGAGGTTGAAAAGAGGGCACAAGAGAGGTAATGTGAAGTTACCATGTGTGGGTGATCATGGGACAGGTGTCAGGGAAGCTGGTGGTGAAGAGAGCAGGAAGCAGCAGGGAGACACTTTATAGAGCAGAGTGGAGGGACAGGTGAGCGGTCAGGAAATAGTGGACACGGGAGTTGCTACTGGGGTAGGCACAACTAATGGGGCAGGGGATGTTTGCGGAAAGCAACTCATGGGATGGTGGGACAGGAAACTGAATGGTAAAGGTGGGGAGACAGTACTGGGAAAGGACAGGTAATTGAGAAAGGGTCAGTAGCTGTGCAAGGGGCAAAGGTTACGGGGTATACAACTGGGGACAGGGGAGCTAGCAATGGAAAGAAAGACCCAGGCATGAGTTTGTATCTATATCCCTTATCGAGGTAATGCATTAGCAACCATTTTGCCTCAGACCAGAGAGCTTGTTAAAGCTGGTTAATGTATAAGACTCCTGAAATGTCACTGCAAAACTGAAATGACCAATAGCTGGCTTATGTAGTGGGGTCACACATCAGAAAAGAGAAACTCCATAGTTGAGGAGGTTCCTATGGCAAAACCCCAGCCATGAGTCATTTTAAAAGATCATTGTACAGTATAATTCCATGGTTGAAAATGTACTTTTAAGGGGAAGTTACGGAACCTTTTCTACCCAGAGTTGAATATAGGTAGGGACTACTGTAGCTACAAGACTGTTGTAAATGTAAAATATTCAAAAAACTCATGCTTAAATATGAGCCTGTGTACTTCAATACTTTAATGGGGGTCTAATTATTTCAACTCCAAGCCCTCTGAAGTCAGCAAGAAGTAGTAGTAAAAACTTTATTTATACAGGCAAGTATCTGGCAAGCAAACGTACAATATAGGGCCAAAAAAGACCCGTTTTCAAGGTGGTCCTGTAGTTAGCATAATAATAAGTTACAGCACAGGGATATAGACTAAAAATACACATATAATATACAAATTAATATTTACAGAACAATCAACGTAATCTCAAAATGTTTGTTCAAAAACACTGATACAAACGCTAGTAGCAGTGACACTCATGAAAATGTGGTTTAACATACTGTCGATGTGCATCTACAGACAGTTTCAAGTCCCTCCACTGATTTGGAAAATTGCTCCAAGCAATCGCTGCCCAGTATTTAAATGTCATCTCACCAAATTTGTTTTTGACCCTAGGGATCTTCATTCTCATGTTATTGTCCCTCAGGCAAAAGTTATGACTTGTCCACTCGATTGATCTAACTGGTCTAGTGGGCTCTCCAAATGTTAAGCTTTTGAAGGGAGTATAGCCCAAATATTGTCTCTTTTTTGTTTGAGTGAACTCCAGGTAGGTCACGGTAAAGTACATAGTGGTGAACATTAAAGAGCCCCTGACACCGTTATGAAAACTCTGAAAAAATGTAATGTTTAACACAAGTCAACTTAAATTTTAATATTGTTTCTGTATTTCTCATTCTTCTTTATTACTAAGGACATTTGCATGTAAACAGGATCACTGCCCTCTCTGTTCTGGCTGCTTGCCTACATTGGACATCACAGTTATGTTTATGACATCACAGTCTGCTGCTGTGGGGATAATTATGATGCCATAAGATGGGGATTATTTATGTATTTAAAAGCTGGTAACCGGGAAAAGCACCATGAACAGACGCTCGTTTCCAGGTGCAATCCTGATTATGATGTCATATGTAAGATAGCAGAAAGAGCAGATTACGTCTAAGGGATAGTAAGCCCCTTTCATACAGCTGTCGTCAGTAATAAAGAAAAAAAGTAAATTATAGGAAATGCACGAAATATAAACTGAACTGTCTAAATCTCACATTTTTCCAAGTTTTTCTAATGGTGTCAGGTGCTCGTTAAAGCTGCTCTTTAGTGCAAATCTGGCTATTTTGTAGCAAGTCACATCTAACCTATGCAGTGATTTTGTTTGTACTATTATTAAATATGTGGCTTCCATAATCTAAAAGGATGACGAACAGCTGATTAACCACTGTCATACAACCTTTTCTAGTCAAGCAATAAGATGCCCATCTCATGGCTCCCAGCTTTCTCCCCAAATGATTTGCTAAAGGATCGATATGGAGCTCAAATTTTAAATGATGGTCAAATTCTACACCCAGGTACTTATAGCTTAGTACCTGGGATAGGATCCGGCCATCCCTTGCCCTAACTTCTAGAATTTTAAATTGATTGGCTTTGTTTCTCCTGTTTGGGCAGAATAACATACACCGAGTCTTTTTTAAATTCATGAGCAATGCTTTAGATGCAAACCACTGTTCCAACCGGTCAAAATCAGCCTGGAGTTAAGTCTAGACTTCTTGGGAATTTATTCCCTCTGCTACTATTACGGTGTCTTCAGCATATAATGTTATATATGTGTACAATGGACAGATCCAGGGAGACTGCTCATATACACTAAAAACATTAGAGGGCCCAGTATAGATCCTTGAGGTATGCCCCTGGTTATTGGTGCCAGATCTGAGTTTATGTTTCCAATAGATACCATTTGGGAACGGTTTTCTAGGTATGATCTGAACCAAGCCAGGGGTTCGTCCTTTACTCCAATCACTCAGAAGCCTAAGGTGCTCTACCACATTGAAAGCCTTGGACAGATCCATGGACCAGCCATCTCCAAGAGGGGTAACCAGCTGGTCAAAAAAGTCCATGAGCGCAGTCTCCGTGGACTGCCCCTTCCTAAACCTGTATTGTGCTGGAGTAATCCTTTTGCACTTCTCCAAACATCCCATAAGTTGAGAGTGGACTAAGCGTTCCATCAGCTTTGAAATGACTGATAGTAGGCCAATAGGCCTGTAGTTCAAGGGGTTAGAGGAGTCACCCCTCTTTAAAAATGGGGATAACTTTAACCCTTTTCCACTTGCTGGGGAAAATCCCCTGGGTTAAGCAGCTCACGCTAAACAAATTTGCAAGTGGTTTAGAGACCTCTACGGCTGAATCTTTCAAAAAGCAGACCTCAATACTGTCCATACCGCTTGCTTTATTGTTTTTAAGTTTATTTAATTCTGCAAGCACCTCCCTTGGCTTAATGATTTTAAATCTAAAATCTGGAATTGAAGCATTTTACTTTGGTCTTTCATGGGATCTCTATTATAATCTGGGTAAAAATTATCCAGTCTTTTGTCTAAGTTGAGAAGGTTTATAAAATAATGGTTTAGGATCTCCACAGCCCTTTCCTGGACAAGTTTTTGGTTTTCTATTAGGGGTATACCTTTGTGACCCTGCTCTGGGTTTACACGGCTCTTGATTAGCTTCCAATAATGTTTTGGCTCCTTAGTGCTCTTTATCTTCTGTCTATAGTAAAGCCCTTTTATTTTCTTGATCTCATGTTTGACTTCAACCTCTTTACTTTTTTAAACTTATCCCAAAGGTTTTGATCCAATGTTTTGTTAGCTTTTTTAGTAACCTGTCTTTTTCCTTCAGCAGAGTTTTTAGAGGGGCAGTCATCTATGGAAGGCGTTGCAGTGTAATTTTTATTTTCTTAAGGGGAGCACATTCGTTACAGACTTCTGAAAAAGATTTAGAAAAAAGTCTTCTACAGCTAAATCTATGTCTAGTATAAGGGCGGTTCTACATAGACATAGGGCACGAACTTTATCTAGGAGCACTTGAGGATTATATATTTTATAACACCTTTTAGTGACAAAGGGAAAAACTTTTTAAAAATCTTTTACTTGCGGTTACCTTAACTTCACACATAATAAAACTGTGGTCTCCTAAGTTTGGGGGATTTACATCCCTTTGTCCACCACTTCCATACCTGAGGTTACAAAAATCAAGTCAAGTACATTTCCCGGGCTTAGTAAACTCCCCTTTCCAGTTGGAGAAGTGATCGTTTGATCTACATGTAAATGCTGAATAAGTTCTTCCAACTTTTATCCCCGTAACCTCCCCCAGGCTGCATTAACGTCTCCAATCAAGACGAAGGGCGTTGGTTCAGAATAAGTGATGCAAGAAAAGGAAAAGCTCAGCAAATTTTGCTTTGTAATGCAGCCTAATTTTTCTGTGTATTTGAGTGCACGCCTAACTCCCCCTACGTCTGAGCATCTGTGCACAAGTACTTCTGCCAGTATGTGTCTGTCAGTCAATGGGGTAAGTTTTATTTATTCATTTAGTTTTTGTTGACTGGGAACAGAGGGCTAAACAATACTGCCCATTTTCAGCCTTGTCGGGGACAGCTGCAATCAACTGAAATTGAACCAGATTAAGCTGGTGGTGATATTTTTGGTGAATGAGGGAAATTTGGCCAGGACACAGAGGGCATTCCCCTACTTTTTTCAACAACTGCCATGGGATCTTTAACGTCCAGCATTTATGGTATGGGTCCAATCCTGGTGTGAGTCTAGAACCTAAGATCTTCTTGCCAAGAGTCGGATTTGCTACCAAATGAGCTGTGCTAACACTTTACCACGCTGACAACTACCAAACCTTATTACAGAAACGCTTGCATATAAAACCAATGTGCTTTCAGCTTACCTGAATAAAAAGTTGAGACCAAAGAGTGTGAACATGATGGCCATGTATCCCAGAATTCCTGTACCATAGCTTAGCTTGTAAATGAGTAAAAACCATTTGTACACTAGTCTGTAACATAAAGAAAGGATTGCACGTTAGAAAAGTACATGAATCCAAAGTTAACTCTGCACTCTAGCGCAATAATTACCCAGATAGTTGATGTCTTCAAAGGAAATGAAAATGTACTGTTGTACACTGTATACTATTCAGGACAGCTTAAAAACAACAACTTCACTCTGGTGTCTCCAACTCACTGAACAAACTCCTGGCGCTTCAACTACGGTGTGGTCTTCCTCAGGTAGTGATTGTTCAGTTACACCCTCCTTAAATTAGCCAAATTAAATCATGAACACCTGCTGAGCCCCCTGGTGTTGGTTTTAATAAACTGCATTTACATTCATACAAGTGGCTCTGGAAGATTTAGAACCCATGCTCTTATTTTACAGTTCGATTTTTTTATTATTTTAAATCATTTTAAATATCAAAACTTATGAAAAGGGTAATATACAACAAGAAGAAAAAATTACTCACCTTAGTAATGTTGTTTCTTCTAATGGAGTCTTGCTGTATTCTGACAGTAGCAACAGTGAGTCCCAACCTTCGAACTGCCCCTGAGATGAAAGAGTTAACTTTCCAAGCCAGGCATGGAACGCTGAGCTCGAGCTCAGTTGAGACTCCGTCTATTGCTGTTTAAACTCAAACCGTCAGATCTTTACGGGTAAACTCACTAAGGCCCTGTGTGGAAGCTGTAAACCTACACTAGCCAACTGGCTACTAAACATACACAACACATTTTTTTGGTCCCAAAACAAAGACAAGTCAGGAGACCCAAAAAATGAAAAACACAACACCAAATCACCCAAGAAAAAGGGGGTGAACAACAAGGTGGGCATCTACTAAATGCCAACACTGCCACTGCCCACCCACATCCCAAAACAGAGGTTCTGAGAGGGGCAGGCGGAGGAGGTCAGAATACAGCAAGACTCCATTAGAAGAAACAACATTAGTAAGGTGAGTAATTTTTTCTTCAAACAACATGAAGTCTTGCTGTATTCTGACAGTAGCAGACTACCAAGCAGTACCTCCATGGAGGAGGGACAGAACCTACTTAGGAAACAGGCTTTGAAGCACAGCTGTGCCAAACCGAGCATCACTCCTAGCCTGAATATCCAAGGAGTAATGCTTGGTAAAAGTGTGAACTGTTTTCCAGGTAGCTGCTTGACATATCTCTAAGATAGGAATATCCCTGGCAGCAGCCAGGGTAGCAGCTGTACTTCTCGTGGAGTGAGCCCTCAGGCCTGAGGGTGGAACCTTACCCAGTTTTCCACATTAAAATTGGATACAAGAGACAATCCACCTGGCAATGGATCTTTTAGTGGCAGGTTTCCCTCTACCAACCTCATCATAAGTGAGGAACAGTTGGAGGGAGTCAAACCTGTGACCCTTGGTACGTTCTATGTAGTAGCTAAGGGCTCTTTTCACATCTAAATTGTGGAGCCTCCTCCCAGAGGAGGAGTGGTCAGTGAAGTACACAGGAAGAGACATAGATTGATTAAGGTGGAAATCTGAAACCACCTTAGGCAAAAATTTCCTGTTAGTCCTGAGGACCACCTTATCTCTATGAAAGGAGATAAAAATCAGGCTCCACTGACAAAGCTTGTAACTCACTTATGCGTCTGGCAGAGGTGATGGCTACCAGAAACACAGTTTTCCAAGTCAAGTACTTGAGCTCTGCTGAAGACAAAGGTTCAAAAGGGGGTTGCATAAGCTGAGCAATGCAAACATTAAGGTCCCAAGCAGGGGCAGGGTCCCTGAAAGGAGGGTTGGTGTGAAGCAATCCCTTGAAAAACTTGGAGAATACAGGGTGAGCTGAAAGAGAAGAGGGCTTACCTGCTGAGATAAGAGCAGAGACAGCTGCCAGATGCACCTTCAGTGTAGCTGGTCTGAGCCCTAAGCTATTTAAATGGACCATATAATCAAGGACTGTGGGCAGGTCAGCAGACTCTGGGGAAGTATGTTTTCCAGAGCACCATATGGAAAATCTTTTCCACTTGGAATTATAAGTAGCCCTGGTGGAAGGTTTCCTAGAAGCCTTCAGAATGTCCATTACGCCTTGGGAGAGGTGTAAATCAGCAAACTAACTCTTCAAGAGCCAGGACTTGAGATTGAGAGATTTGAGATTCGGGCACCAAACCCTCCCCTGAGCGCAGGTTAACAGGTTGCGATTCCTGGGAAGACACAGGGGAAGATGGACTGCTAAGGACAGAAGGAGTGGACACCAAGGCTGTCTGGCCCAGTCTGGAGCAATCAGGATCATCCTGCAGGGTTGAGATCTGATTTTGACTAGCACTTTGAACAGAGAGGGAAGGGGAGGCATACAGGAACTTCCCTTCCCAACTGAGAACTAAGGCATCCAGGGGGACCGAGCCCAACACTGGGGGCCTGCAACAAAAAAGGGGAAGTTGGTGATTGTCTGGGGCTGCAAAAAGATCCATCTGTGGGGTGCCCCATCTGGAGAATATCACCTCCAAGACCAAGGGATCCAGTGACCATTCGTGATGGCCCTGAGATACCCTGCTGAGAGCATCTGCCAGGACATTGTCCTTGCCTGGGAGGTGTACTGCTGTGAGGGAGGTGTTCAGGAATAAGCCAGGACCACAACTTCATTGCTTCTGTGCACAAGGCCGTAGACCGAGTGCCTCCTTGCTTGCTGATGTACCACATTGTGGTAGTATTGTCTGTTCTGATCTGAATAACTTTGTTCTGAACAGACTTGGAAAAAAACTTGAAGTGCTAGAAATACTGCTCTGAGCTCCAACAGGTTGATGTGAAGCAGAGACTCCTGAGGGGACCACAACCCCTGGGTGGTCAGGTCGCCCAAGTGAGCCCCCCACCCCAAGAGGGAGGCATCTGTAGTAAGGGTTAAGGAGTGGGACTGAGAGACAAAGGAAACTCCTTGTCTCAGATTGCTCTGATCCTGCAACCACTGTAGGGCCTGGATCAAGGTTCACGTCACTGGGATCAATTTGGTCAGAGGGTCCTTCCTTTGAGACCAGAAGGCTCTCAAATGGAACTGAATGTCCCTCATCTGAAATCTTGCTCCCTGCACCACTGCTGTGGAAGCAGCCATGAGCCCCAGGAGCTGGAGAAAATGCCTTGCTGGTCGAGATACCTGCAGGGTGAATGAGGAGGCCAGAGATATAAGGGTCCTTGCCCTGTCCAGGGGAAGGAAAGCTCTGGCCTTTTCTGTGTCTAGCTCTGCGCCTATGAAGGTGAGGAGCTGGACGGGCTCTAGAACTGACTTTGAAAGGTTCAGGAGGAAACCTAATGAGGTGAGCAGTTGCTGAGTTATCTGTAAGTGTGACTTGACTTGGTCTGGGGACTGGCCTACTATAAGCCAGTCATCCAAGTAGGGGAAAATGGCAATCCTTTGCCTTCTTAGAGAAGCAACTACTACTGCCAGGCATTTTGTGAACACCCTTGGAGCAGAGGTTAGTCCAAAGGGCATTGCTCTGAACTGGTAATGGCCTGAGGGCAGCTCGAACCTGAGGTACTTTCGATGGGAGCTTCTGATGAGAATATGGAAGCAGGCATCCTTGAGGTCCAGGGATACTAGCCAGTCCCCTGGCCTTAGAGAGGGTAAAATTATTCCAAAGTCACCATTTTGAATTTTGGTTTTAACAGGTGCTTGTTTAAGTATCTGAGATCCAGGATGGGCCGCCATTCTCCTGCCTTTTGGGGTAAGGAAGTACCTGGAGTACAACCCTTGCCCTGGTGTAGGGTGGAACCCTTTCCACAGCTCTGAGAGCTAGGAGGGAAGAGACCTCTGCCTCTAGGGCAAGTGCCTCAGAGGGGTTTGCAGGTGGAAAGGATCTGGTTCTCAGCTTTGGAAATCTTTTGAAGCTGAGAACCAGTCCCTGGCTTACTACTTCCAGGACCCATTTGTCTGATGTTAGAGACTTCCAGTCCCGGACAAAGTAAGCCAGCCTGCCCCCTACAGGTGGTGGAGAATCGGCCCTGGCAAACCCATCAGGGTGCCTGCTTGGCAGGGGTGGAAGCAGGTCTGCTGGTACCCCTTCTGCCTCTCCCTCTAAAGAATCCCCTCTGAGCATATGCAGAAGAGGAGGCCTGGGCTTCGTAGAAAGGCCTGTGAAAAGGCCTGCCCCTGCCCCTGGGAAGCTGCCTCTGAAGAGTGGCCTGCCTTTCCTTGGCCTGGGCACTCCTGTAGGTGGTCCTATACTCGTCCATTTTCTTCATGTAATTCTCTGTTTGCTCCCCAAACAAAGAATTACCCACGACAGGAAAATCCATGGCCTTAGTCTGGGTATCCTGTGACAGGCTAGTACATCTGAGCCAAGTCATTCTGCGAAGTGCCACAGATGTAGCCATGACTCTTGATGACACATCATTTAAGTCCACTGCAGCATGGAATTGCACCTTGGATGCCTCAATACCATCAGCAGCCACCTGCTCCAGCTCCTTGGCAAGCTGGCCAGGGACCCGTTTTGCTAAAGCCATGACAGAGTCCCTTCTGGATTTCGGCTATCTAGCAACATAAGCCATATAGTTAGCCTGCCTGAGTCCCAAGGATGCTGCCATGTACTGTTTCTTTGCCATGGCATCAATCCTCCTGGAGTCCTTATCTGGGGGGTGTGAAGCCAAGGGAATATTTGCCTTGTCACAGGCTGCAGCCTGCACTACCCCAACATGACTGCATTGTTGTGTAAGGAACTCCGTATCAGAGCCTGAAAATGCATACCTCTTGTCCATTCTCTTATCCATAGGAGGTATAGTGTTAGGAGTCTTTAAAATGTTAAATGTCTGTTTCCCAAAAGATTTATGCAAGGGAATAGACAGCCTCCTAGACTCTGGGATATCCATCATTTCCACAAAGTCAGGCTCCTCTTGGTCATCCACAACTTCCTCCATAGGGAGCTGGAGGGTTTCAGCCACTTTTTTATAAAACATGAAATGAGAAGGGGACTCAGAAAGCCTAGGAGGAAACACTCCTGAAGGTCTGTCTGGGGAGATGTCCGGGTCAATGGACACATCCAGACTTTCAAATCCACATTCACTTTCCTCATACTCCTCTTCCCCCTCCTCCGGTTCATAATACCTCCTCTAAATCATAATCTTGAACCGTGGAACTGACCGAACCACGCCTCCTGATGGTGCCGGTTCATATAACTGGGGAAAGCGACTGGACAATTTTGATCGCTTTGGCTATTTCTTCAGCGGTTGGAGAGGAAAGTTTTGGCTCCACACCCACTGATTTTCTAGTCCTCTTTGCTGGAACCGACTCCTCAGAGTCAGATCTCCTTTTGCCCGAAGAAGTCTCGCCCTGGTCAGAGAGCACTCCCTCTGGTTCGGTCTGAACCGAACCGGGCTGGCCATCCAGTTCAGCAGACTTTTTGGCCTCCCTTTCCCTGAGCCTACCAACTCTCTTTTCTAGACAGCTCAGGAAAATTTTTACAAATCTGGCAGTCTGCACTGAGGTGGTCAAACCCCAGACAATAAAACACAGGTGGTGTGGGGGTCAGCCTTGGCAAAGACTTCCCCACACACACTACAGTGCTGAAACCCAGTGGGCCTGGTTTTTCTTTTGGGTTTCTCAGACACTGTGCCAGTCCTAACCAAACTTACCCTTTTAATGGCAATCCGTCAGGCAAGACCCTCTTATCGGTTCCTGACCGTGTCACGGGTCGTGGAAAAAAATAATAAAATCCGTTTTTTTTTTAGAACCGATAAGAACCGGTAACCACACTCTAAAAGTACAATTTAGGATTTTTAGACAACTTGATCGGTTCAAACCGAACCGATAAACCGTTTACAAGTTCCACATAGAAAAAGATTAATAAATAACCTATCTAGTACTCACGAATATCACAGACAGAGACTGAACCGTCAGGTTACGGTTTAAATTCGGTCAAAAACCGAGAAAAATGGTACTTTAACCGACAAACTGAACCGAGCAGAAGGAGAAATCTCCGGAGCCACTGTTCAGTGAGGCAGAGAAAAGAATCTGACGGTTTGAGTTTAAACAGCAACAGACAGAGTTTCAACTGAGCTCGAGCTCAGCATTCCATGCCTGGCATGGAAAGTTAACTCTTTCATCTCCGGGGCAGTTCGAAGGTTGGGACTCACTGCTGCTACTGTCAGAATGCAGCAAGACTTCATGTTGCTTGAAAAATAATTACTAGCTCATTTATGCACTGTTAAATAATACATTTAACATTCTCTTTGTCTTGGTGTTCTTTCTCTCTTTCTGCCAGTCTCTTTTCTTCAAGTTCTTTCTCTGCTTCCAACCTTCTTGCTTCTGCTTCAGCATCCAGTCTTTTCGCCTCCAACGCCTTGTCTCGCAGCAACAGCTGCAGTCACAGTGCCTCAAGCTGGTTTGGGGGGTCTGCTGCCTCAGTTCCTGACTCACCCCCAGCGACTGTCTGCTCCAGATCATGTGCCAAGAGAGTAGCTATGAGATCTGCCTTTTTCTTCTGCTTTAGACCTTGAGGCTTAATCCCCTTTTCCTGGCACCTTTCAAAAAGCTGTGGTACAGTAAGTGAGTCATGCTCCGTGGAGCTCATTCTCTACTGCTACACTTTGCTGTGCTATCTAGAAACAAATAAAACTGCTGTTCAAATGTATCCTCTTGTATATCCTGTTTTGTAACGCTAAGGTAACTGTTCCACTGGCAACCTCTGTATCTCAGTATGCTACGCAGTCCGCTATCATCACTCCACCACTGCCAACCAATATGTGACAACCCACCTCTCCCTCTGGGCTGAAACAGCTTTTAGAGAGGTGAGTGTCTTCGGGTATTTGCTGCCACCAGCCGGACTCTCCTTCCGGCACCTCTTTCGAGTGTACAAACTTGAAATAATTAAACGTGCAATTGGTATGCAATAAGACACGCCAGGGTGTGTAAATATGCTTTCATAATTGCATGGCTCAAGGGTGTTGTTCAGCACGAGGCGCTGCGCCGAGTGCCGTTAAACACCCGAGAGCTAAGTGCAATTATGAAAGCATATTTACACATCCCTGAAGTGTCTTATGGCACTTATAACACAGTGAGAAAAAAACAAGTCATTCTGGTCAACAAACAAGTTGAAAACAACAAATTTAGAGCTGAAAAGAAGCAGAAGTCATTTATGATTAAATAGTCCCTGTAAACGGAGCTCAATGGAGCCACTACAAGTAGATAGGGACTTACTGAAGAGTACAACTGAGCCCTTACACTGTGCAACAGAGGCAATAAAAATGGAAGACAACATCACTAGTGAAAGTACAGTTCTGCACAGTTGTGCTGCTCTTCGGACGCTGGATTTCGTTGTCAGGCGTGATCTCGGCTATTTCTGCAGTGGCGCTCACAGCGGGAGGGTTTGCTAAGTTGCTGACTGGAGCTGCTAACTGTGAATAGATGAAGTATTCAGTCATTTCCTACATTTTCTTTCCAGCGTTAACAGCTACTGTCAGGTTCGGAAGTAGAGTGCAGTGTATGGATTTTCTGCTGTTGCTTGTGCTTAGGCTTTTGGCTATGAAAGAAGCACTGGAGTGTAATAATGCTTTCATAATTATACTCCTGTATTTCTCTCACAGCCAATCAAATTGCTCAGTTTTTTTTCCACTGTGTTATAACACAAGTTAAAGTCTGGTAGTGTCTCTCTCTCTCGGGTGGCGGATGCTACACAGAGTTTACCTCAGCCAGTGGAAACCAAATACTACCTTAGAAAAATGACTTCACAGTCACAACTGTTGAGCAAATAAATAGCTTTTTACTTAACAGAAAGTGCAATGAGCATTTACAGGATATGTATTTACAACACAAGAGAATAACACTCATACAGGAAAAGTAAACAAATGTTTTAAATAACAGATGGCAAAAGAAGAAGGCTATTACTGAAATATGCTATCACTAAACTTACCCTTCCCTGTCCTTACAAGAGACACTGGACCCTGTTCTAACTGCCAGCTCCCACGGACATAGCTACAAGGTTGGCTCCAAACTTATGTTTCCCCTTCCAGCTTCCAAAGCACAAGAGAGCCTTCTCTATCTTCTAGAAGGTTATATACTCTGTGGAGTATAGGTCATTCCTATTCTCCCTTTAAATGCACCAACCAACTAACATGTATGTATTTAATTGTCCCAATCAGAGTGAACACCTATCAGTGACCAATTATATTCCCTTTTCACCTTAAGTTTATATTTGAATGATCCAATCCATTCAAACTGCCCTGTATCCGTGTCTGCAGGTCTGTGTGTGTCTGGAGATGTCCACTCGAGATTTATGACCCAGCTCTTATCTAGCAGCTAGGAATTCCACAAGCTGGATGCTGCTGGAGGATTTCAGCCTGACTGTACTTTTTCCAAACTGCTAAAAAATAAGGCACCTACAGAATCCAAACCATTAACTCTTTCCTGCCTATTTCTGTCACAGCTGGTACAATTATGAGGTCAATTCAGTGCAAAATAAGTGCAGGCACAAGACGCTGGTGCCAGCTTTGCTCGCATCTTGTGCCTTGACGCATTTTTATTTATTTATTTGCTTTTGGTAACCGGGTGGGTGCACTAAGCATGGGAATGCCTATCTTCAGGCACAACTCGGGAGAATACAGGTAGACAATACATGAGCATACCATGTGACGCAGCACATGAAACAAGTAATACAGTAAGGGGACAGAACAAACGAAAGAGGTTGAGCGAAATACAGTTTAGAACAAGGTCAGGGTACAGACAATATAACATTAGACAAGGTAACAAAATATGAACAAGTGCAAAATAACTTGAAATACTGAGTACAAAAATAGATGAGATAGATTATATAAATTATACAATGAGAGCCTTTGTGGTAGTAGTCAAGCTTTAGAGAGAAGGGAGAGGAGGATGAGATGGAGGCAGGGGGTGAGGGTGGTAGGGAGTGTGAAACGGGAGGGTCGATAGAGAGAGAAGCTAAGACAGATTGGAAGGGAGTAGATAAAGGGGGGATGGAGAGAGGAATGGAAAGAGGGATCTACGGTGGGTAGAAACAAGTGCAGGGGTTAGAAACACGTAGATGATATCGGTGGAGTTTCTTGAAGCTGGCATGGGTGGGAGCTAGGCGGACAGCTTGTATGGCGTTCCAGTGCTTCGGAGCAGAGTGAGAGAAAGCTTGTGCACCCATAGAGGTTTTGCATCTTGGGATATAGAAAGGGGCTGGGTCAGTAAAGCGGTGCCCCCAAGAAGGGGATGGGGGAGTGAAGCATGGAAGAGAGGGATTGAGGGAGCCCTGATCTAACTATCCCGTCAATTGGGGAGCCATAGGACTGAAGTTGATGGGCAGTGGGAGAGGGCCAGTTTAAGTCAGCATAGAGCTGGCAGTGGTGTTAAATCTAGGTGAGGCAGATGTAGTTACAGGTTGTGTCCCATTTATGGAGGGAGGACTTAGTGGTATTTAGGTATGTGACCGCGCCATAGGCCAAGGCCGGGAGTAGGAGGCCTTGTGCAATAGCAACCCTTTTTCAAGGGGATATGCCCACTGGTTACTGACCCCTCCTTCTATACCTGTAAAGGTATTAGCAACAGTTTTACATTGGTCTAGGATGACCAAGGGACTCAAGGTGTATATAAACGGAGTGAAAAGTGCTGAAGTGCTATATTACAAACAATTAATCACACAGAACATTAACAAACATCAGGTTAAAAACAGCATTCTCTTTCCTTTCATAGATTTGGTTCAAGTTCAGAGAGCAGAGGCCCTTTAGAGAACTCACCTACTCATGGGTGGAATACATATTTTTTTTCACCCATGTAGTTATCCAGATTTTGTTTGAATATTACTAAGCTGTTGCTTTCAACTATCTCCTTTGGTAGAGTGTTCTATTTTGTTATTATTCTTTGGGTAAATAATTTGCTTCTTTTTACTGTTACTGAGCTCTCTCTTAGTAATTTTTGTATATGCGACATTGTAGAGTCACTGCCCGTGTATTTTGTTAGCCCAACTGTCTCTAAAGTATAAGGATCATTGATTGATTTCTAGATGAGGCAAAGCTCTCCCCTGGTGCATCTGTATTGTGCTGAGTACAATTTCAATTTTTTGAGTCTGTTGTCATACCCCAAATGTATTGACAATTTTTTTTTGTTATCCTTCTTTGGACATTCTCTACTAATTTCTGAATTCTTATATTCCATGGTGCACAAAATTGGGAACAGTACTCCAAATGGGACCAGACTAGACTAGTGTAGAGTGGTAAGATAACTTTACTATCTCTGCTCTTAATGTTACTTAAAATGCATCCTGTAATTTTCTGGCATTTATTAACTGTTTCACAGTTATGTTTACTGAAGGAGAAATCATCAGTAATTAATATTCCCAAGTCCTGCTCCTCCTTTATTTCTTGTAGTGGAATATTACTTATGTTATACTGATACACAGGGTTGTTCTTCCCCCATATGCATAACCTTACATTTACCTATGTTGAACTGCATTTTATTTGCATCTGCCCATAGTGCTAATTTGTCTAGGTTCTGTTGAAATGATTTAGGCTCAGATTCAGATTGTACCACACTCCCTAATTTATAATCGTCTACAGATCCATGTATAGTTGAGACCATGATGTTAAATAAGATCGGCCCACTACTAATCCCTGGGGCACTCCACTAGTTACCCGTCCACACCTGGAGAGACATCCTTTTATTGATGTTGTGTGTCCCACCCAGGATTCTATCCACTTAATGATATTACAATGTAATTTTATTTTGCAAAGTTGTTCTAGTAATATTGAGTGGGAGACCTTATTGAGGGCCTTGGAGTAGTCCAGAAATACCACATCCACTGGGACACCTTTATCCAAGGCTGCACTCCCTGGTTCGAAAAAATGGATTAGACTGGTTAGCCAAAACCTTCCATCTGTAAAAACCATGTTACGTTATATCTATAAAACCCACTGTCTGTAGATGATTCAATATGTGCTTTTATAACGTCTTTTCCATCAATTTGCCTATCACTGACATGAGGCTAATGGGCCTGTAAGTACCCACATCTGTCCTGCTACCTTTCTTATATATTGGTGTGACTATGGACTCACGACATTCTTTTAGCGGGCTCCCTTCCTGTACAGAAGAGTTCAACATTAGTGTGAGTGGGCCTGCCAATTCTGTAGCTCATTTTTTAATGAAAAGTGGGGTAATGCTGACTGGTCCTAGTGCTCTTGTAGATTTTAAATTATCAATGATTTTCCTAGTTTCTGCTATGGTAAATGATGGCAAAAAGTGTAACTG
This sequence comes from Neoceratodus forsteri, assembly GCA_016271365.2. Taxonomy (NCBI): domain Eukaryota; kingdom Metazoa; phylum Chordata; order Ceratodontiformes; family Ceratodontidae; genus Neoceratodus; species Neoceratodus forsteri. The sequence continues at coordinate 1,410,752,810 of CM057459.1, forward strand.
TGTATTCAGCATCACAACATTACTTATCGTTTATTTTGCTGTATATTCCAGCATAAAATGTCTGTCCCGAAAAGAGTCCATTTAATATTGTGATCTGGTCGTCTGTCACAACTACTTCACTGACTGAGGTGCACTAGTCTTCAATGGGACTTCAGTGACAGAGCCATCATCTAAATAACAAGCAGTGTTGTGATGCTGAATACAGTTATACTTTTTGCCATCCAGGGACATGGAAAGATAATGCGGATTTTAACCTGATATTTTATTAGTGTTAAGTGTGATTAACTGTTTGCATGGATAGCACTTTTCACTCGGTTTACATACGTTCCTGAGTCACTTGCTCCTCCTAGACCAGTGTAAAATGATCGCTGATACCTTTACAGGTACATAAGGAGGGGTCAGTAACCAGTGGGCATACCCCCTTGATAAGGCACCAACCGTGGGTGCAAAACATGGGGGCCAGCTTTGTTCACACCTTGTTTTGCAATGAACCGACCTCATAATTGTACCAGCAATATAGCTTTTTGGATACTGTCTAGTTGAAATCTTCTCTTTCTGAACATAGTCAGTGTCGGAGGATGAGTGCTTTAGTCTTTAATTCTTTTGAACTGATGTACTTGAAAGGTTAAGTGGCAGGTACATGGTCATACAGTGACTAAGTAGCTCTGGTGGGATATAAACCTATAAATACAGGAGGCGGTATAGCGCAGTGGTCTAAGGCTCTGAGTTGCGAATCTGGTGACATCCAGCAGACCAGACCTGGGTTTGAATCCCACAGCTTCCACTTGCATACTGTGTAATCCTGAGCAAGTCACTTAACCTCCTTGTGCTCCCAGGTCGCTCCTGTAAAAAAGCTTTCAGCTTAGTGTGCTACACCTGGTTAAACAACTGAATAAAAAAAAAATGGTCTCATGCACTCGATTCCCTAAGACCCATGCTCTCCGCACACTAGTAACATACCAGTACATGTTTCTGCATAAAAATACAAATCACACATGCCCCACAATGCAAAAGCATCATGGGCTACATATGCAAATCACCACAGAATGTTATGCTGGTCCAACTTTAAGCAGAATTGCATGGTGCCGAAGGCCTCACACATTGTTGCAAAGGGTGCTAACAGAAAACAGACACGTGTTTCGTCCTACTAGGACTCATCAGTATGCCTCGTCCGTTTGTCACCCCAGTGGAATGGACCAACTACCCCTAAGGCATTGTGCCTGGGATATATTGTGCCGAACGCATTAAAATAAAAAACTATTTAAAAGACAAAGAACCTCTATGCGTAAACACTTAGGCATACTTGTATTTTCTTGAAACTTGGCTTCCCAGCCAAATGCCCTTTGGGGTAACCCTTGCCTCAGTGTTTACGCACAGAGGTCCTTTGTCTTTTAAATAGTTTTTTATTTTAATGGGTTCACCACAATATATCCCAGGCACAATGCCTTAGGGGTAGCTGGTCCATTCCACTGGGGTGTCAAACAGATGAGGCATACTGATGAGTCCTGGCAGGATGAAACACGTGTCTATGTCTTCTGTTAACACCCTTTGCAAACTGTGTGAGAGGCCTTTCGGCACCATGCAATTCTGCTTAAAGTTGGACCACTATAACATTCTGTGGTGATTTGCATATGCAGCCCATGATGCTTTGCATTGTGGGGGCATGTGTGATTTTGTATTTTCTTGAAACTTGGCTTCCCAGCTAAATGCCCTTTGTCTTTTATGTTTCTGCACGTTGCACTTTGAATAAAATGAAACAACAAGATACCTGTGAGCGGCCTCTTATTGGCTGGCGGATGCGGGACTGTGTTTGATATTTTTCACACTAGTAACATGGTAACATGTTGATGGAAGAGACTTACAACCCATTCTGTCCACCTCTCCTGCCACCAAGAACCATAAATCCCTTCCAGCACTAGGTCTCTCTGTTACTGAAAAACTAAACTCGAAAACAGAAGCAGGAATCTACAGTCGACTAGTTTGTACATGCTTCATTGAATGAATTGTGTTTCCCTCTCTTTTAGTTTTTAAGTCGCTGTTAATGAATAAAGGCAGCATGCCATTTGTGCACATTGTATGCAAAGTTCACCAAATGTAGCAACACACTCCTCTATAAAATTCACAGTTTGCAAAATGTGTGGGGAAAGTTCTAATTTTCGGATTTCTGCATTGCCACGCCCATCCTTTAAGAAACAATATCAGAAATGGAAGGGTTGGTCTCATGATTTGAGCTCCACTGTTTAACACTGAAATGCATGTCTGACAGGAAAGATGTGCTATGCCCAGTCTGAAGATCAAACCCAGGGCCCCAGAGGTCCCTCCAAATTCTTTAGCAGTTGTAATTCTCAAACAGTGCCTTGATGAAGATCAGATACAGTGCCTAAAGGAAGAAAAAGAAGCCTCTAGCACCAGTGCCCTCTGACCTGGAAGAAAATGAAGAAATGCTGTCACCTGGGAGTTGTCCGCATGAGTGGCTTTCGTTTCGCCTTGAAGGTGATGAAGGCTGTTATGGCTGAGAAGAGGAACCAGACCACCAGGAACTTCCACCAATGTAACTTCACTGTGAAGTAAAGGGGGACCACCCACATCTGGAACAGGGTCACCAGCTGTAAGGGGGAACAAACAGAACAACATGAAGTACTGCAGTGCAGCCTAGTAAAACACAGAGCTGACAGCCTGGAGACCCAAGTCTAAATCACATCACAGTCATTACTCATTGTGTGACCCTGAGCAAGTCACTTAACCTCCCTGTGATTAACTGTATTTATTCATTTGCTTTTGTTCACCACAGAAACACAGAATTTGTCAGAAATCTGCTAGTGGAAAAGGACCGCCTGGCCCACCCAGTCTGTCCAGATGGTCCCTACTTAGTCTGACTCTGCAGATCCTAAATGATCTTCGGTGACCCTCCCTGCCCATTTACTAATAGTCCCCCATGTCTATCCTTATGCATGCTTGAAGCCCCCTACTGTTTTCACCTCCACCACTTCTGCTGGCAGTTTGTTCCACGTGTCCACCACTCTTTCAATGAAGTAGTACTTCCTCACATCCCTCTTAAATCCCCCCCCCCCTCCAGTTTCATCGCATGCCCTCTGGTCCTTGTGCGCTTCCTCATTTGAAAGAGATTCCCCTCCTGCACCCTGTTCAACCCCATGAGGTACTTATAGATTTTTATCTCGTCATCCCTCGCTCTTCTTTGTTCTACGGTGTACATGTTAAGATCCCTCTGTCTCTCTTCGTAGGGCTTTTGATGCAATCTCTGCACCATTTTAGCGGTCCTCCTCTGGACTACATCCATCCTGCATCACCTTTCTGAGGTGTGGCCTCCAGAACTGGATACAGTACTCCATGTGGGGTCTCACAAGCGAGTGACAGAATGGCAACACCACCTCCCTCCTGCTGGAGATACCGGTCCCTATGTATCCCAGCATCCCCACTGGTTCTACCCACCTGCTATGTCACCCTGCCCTGCCACTTTTAGGTCATCAGATATGATAACCCCAATGTCCCTTTCCTGCTTAGTGACTGTCAGTACCTCTCTCCATCCTATGCTCACTCATGAGTTCCTATGCCCCAAATGCACGATTTTGCTTTTTTTTTTTTTTCGCACTGAATCCCAACTGTCATGCTCTTAACCACTCTACGAGTTCCCCAAGCTGCCTGTACATTCTTTCCACCCATTTCTGATTGTCCACCATATTAGATCTTTGTGTCATCTGCAAAAAAGGCATACCTTCCCTTATAGTTCTTATGCAATGCAACAAGAAGAAACTGAAGAGGACTGGTCCCAGTAATGAGCCCTGCAGCACCCCACTGGTCACTCTCTACGCAGAGTGAGTGCCAACAGCCAGCACCCTCTGTTGCCTATCCATTAACCAGTTCCTTACCCAATTTACCACTCTGGATACCACCCCTAGGCTGCTCAATTTCTTTATCAGTCTCATGTGGAACAGTGTGGAAGGCCATACTAAAGTCCAGGCAGTCTACGCCCACTACCTTCCCCTGATCAATTTCTCTGGTCAACCAGTTGAAGAAATCAAATCACATTCAGTTGGCAAGACCTCCCCCTCCTGTGAATGCATGTTACCTTTGGTCTTGTAGCCCAGCGGATTCAAGATAAACAAACTTTCCTTTAAGGATTCAGTACAGTGCTGTGGTTTAGGGCTCTGAGCTACAAACCCGGAGACCTCTGTTCGAATCCCACAGCTCCCACTTGCATACCATGTGACCCTGAGCAAGTCACTTCTTTGTGCTCCCAGGTCGCACCTGGAAACAAGCTTCGACTTAGTGTGCCTTTCCTGGTTAAACAAGTCCCCCTTTCCTTTTAACAGGGTTTCCATTAATTTCCCAGCCACTGGTATGAAACTGACTGGCCTACAGTTGCTAGGCTCCTCCCTGCTGCTGCTCTCCTGGAGAGGGACCACATCTACTCTCTTCCAGTCCTCACGAACCATGCCGGTTTCCAGTGAGCTGCTAAACAAGGCTGTCAGTGGGGCAGACAGCACCCCTCCCCCGAGTTCCTTTAGTACGCTTGGGGACATCCCATCCTGTCCCACAGCCCTGTTCAATTTCAGAGCTGCAAGTCCATTTAGGATTCTTTCCCTTAAAAATGGTCTTGTGTCCACCTCCCCGTTTGTTCTTGCTGCTCCCTGGTGGTCATCTCCTCTCCACCCCCCAACTCCACTGCGAAGACTGAGCAGAAGTATCTGTTCAGGATGTCAACTTTTTCTTGATTCTCTTCTGCGCAGTCGCACTCTGCCACCCTTCTTATCCTCACTACCCTTCCCCTTGCTTTCCTCTTCTCACTTACATGCCTGAAGAAAGCCTTATCCCCTTTAGCTATCCTTTCCTCTGTCTGCACCTTTGTTCTCCTAACTGCCTTTCCCTTTTCCACTTGGCACAGCTTTGACTTCCTCCCTCTGTGTTTGCTTCCTTATACCTCCCAAATGCCACCCTTTTTTCCATTCTGGTCTCTTTTTTCCTTCTACTTCTACTCACTCCGTTCATGAACAGGTTGATTGCCTTAGTTATGCCATCCCTTATTTTTCCCCACTGTGCCTTTGTCCCTCCCTGGCAATTCACCCTACAAGGCAGTTTCTGAGGCAGTCTCTCACTTCTTTAAAATCCACCCTAATGTCCAGTACCCTCATTCGCATGTAGTAATGCCTCTGTTCCCATCTTTTTTTTTTTTTTTCTCCAGTCTTTGGTAACCGGGTAAGGCCCACTTGGCACAAGTGCCTGCTTTCGGAGGCAACCTGGGAGCACTGCGCGGCTAAGTGACTTGCTCAGAGTCACACAGTATGCAAGTGGAGGTTGTAAGAATCAAACCCAGGTCTGGTCTGCTGGATGTACCAAGCTCATTCATGGCTCACTGCTCAAACCTCTAGACTATACTGCCAGCCCTCAATGTTAAACCACACTGTACAGTGATCACTAGTGCCCGATGTCTGCAATGGCATCCGAACTATAAGACAAAGGTCCAACACTGCCCCATCCCTAGTGGGTTCTTTGACTAGCTGCCTGAGAAAAGCCCCTTGTAGGGAATTAAAGATGGCCCTGCTCCTTGCCGAAGCTGCAGTTGGAAGCCTCCAATCCACATCTGGCAGAATGAAGTCCCCAACAGGCAGCACCTTCCCTTTACTTGGCCATCCTGAAGATGGCTTCCCCAACTGCCTTATCCAACTCCTCTCCCAGTGCTGAAGGTCTGTATACCACCTCTGTCCAGGATGACCCACAGCACTCCAGACATTCTTTTTCCTCCCAGTGCCTCTGTACTTCGGTGGTCTTGATTCCGTCCCTCACATACAGTACAACCCATCCTCCCCTCCTCCCTTCCCTGTCTCTCCTGAACAAAGAACAGTCCAGTATGACCATGTCCAGTCGTGGCTGTCAGTGCACCACAACTCCATTATGGTCATATGGCCTCCATTATGGCCATTTTTGGGGGGAGGCATCCAGCCCATGGAGCAGCTCCCCCACCCACCTGCCAGCAAGCAAACTGACCCCCTCCCGCATTTTGGGCATCCAGCCCCGCAGAGCAGCTCCTGCCTGCCGCCAGCAAGCAATCCGAAAGTCCCCCTGCGTGCATTTTTTGGCATCCAGCCCACGGGCAGCTCCCCTCACCAGCCAGCAAGCAAGCCAAAGCCCCTGCATTTTGGGCATCCAGCCCACAGAGCAGCTCTCCCGCCCCCACCAGCAAGCAAGCCGAAGACACCCACCTGCATTTTTGGGGCATCCAGCCCACAGAGCAACTTCCGCCTTCCCGCAAGCATGCTGAAAGCCCCCTGCATTTTTAGGCATCCAGCCCACGGAGCAGCTCCCCCGCCTGGCAGCAAGCGTTTCTAACTCACCTGCATTTTTGGGCATCCAGCCCACAGAGCAGCTCCCCGCCTTCCAGCAAGCAAGCTGAAAACCCCCCACCACCACATCTTTAGGCATTCAGCCCACGGCGCAGCTCCCCCGCCTGCCCGCCAGGCAGTAAGCTGAAAGATACAGAGTCAGAGGATCCTTTCTGCAACAAGCATCTTTATCTTAGTTCTGTGCTTTTGAATTTTGTCATCCTTATCTCATGGACTCTGTTCACACGGATCCTGCCTCAGCAATTGCTCCCTGAACTCTTGCATTAATTAGAGCTTAGGCGCAGTGGAGATCTCGGAGCCCTCGTCTCAATTTAATTAATTTACTAATTTTATTGGACTGCTGCTGCTGCTGCTGCTAACTATAACTGGGGCCTCACTGAGCTCTTCCTCTCTCGTACACAGCTTAGCCCTGCCCACCCTATCTGTTATAGGTTTAGTGCTCGCCCCTAATTGGTCGTCTTACCTGTCCACTTTCTCATTGGCTCCTTATATTTCTCTACCACTAGAGGGACACTACCGTGGTGAGCTTCAACTACTGATTTGTTCTTATCACTTCAGGATATTCCTAACCTTAATTTACACTGTGCTTCAACCCTTGCTCTGGCAGGCCTCCTTTTTTTCATCCCGCCTCCAGTACAGGCTTACCTCCTCCTTTTACCCTCCCTGCTGATTGCACTTTCCGAATCTAGCCATTTCCCCCAACCAAAGTGCCCACCATTTCCACACTTTAACCTCCCTACCCACCCTTTCTCTTGTGCAATGCGGTACCTAGGTCAGGCTCTTGCCATGTCATCTATTCTTATTTTCTTGACCTGCAGCCACTTTATCTCAGCTACCTTGGCACACAAACAAGAATGTCACCAAGAACAGTGCTTCCACATCCCCCAGCAAATTATACCTTGCAATTGCCCCCATGGACTGCTCCCCTTTCCCTACCTGGCAAAAAAGGACACTATCTATCTTGGCTTCTGGCTACTAAGCAATTTACGAGTGCCTACAAGAACGAGAAAAATAAAAAATCCTGCCCATACACCTTACTGGCATGCACTGCCACACTTATTCAACAGACTTCTTCTATCTGGTGATGTGGAGCCCAATCCAGGACCCCCCTGTAACTACCAACAAGCCCCTGGCCTCTCAACCAGCAAATTCGCCAACGCTAAGAGCCTCATAATAGTGCACCTGCACTGTCAGAGCCTGCATCTGAAAAATGCCCGAGCTCGAAACCTGGGTCAACTCCTTCCATCCAACCGTTCTTGGAATCTCTGAAACCGGCTCAAGCCATCCATCCTACCCCTTGAAGTAGTCCTGCCTGCATATACTACCTTCAGGTGGGACAGGATCGGCAAAAGAGGTGGCAGCGTCCTATACATCAAACCTAACTTTAAAGCCACTGAATTACAACCCCGGCCTCCCTCATGTCCCAGGCCAAATCCATCTTGATGTCCTTACACCTAGGTAACTCCAAAAATATAGTTGTAGGTTATACCCATCTACCACCTAAAATTGCCACGGCAGCCCTACCCCCTCCTCATTTCCTCCCTCTCTGACCTACCACTTCATGAACTAATAATGCGCAGAGATTTCAACATTGACTGGTCTTCCGGCAACACAGGCATGTCACAGTCCACCCTGGCAGATGCCAATCTAACTCAGCACATCTCAGAACCCACATGATGAAACAGAACCGGTAAGCACGCCCTCTTAGACTGGATTATATCAAACTGCAGTCATAGAATCTTAGCTTCAGGTGTACTACCTGACTGAATCAGCGACCACTCTCCAGTCTATCGCACCTGGAATAACTCCCTAATCCCCAGTTATAACCTCTCATAACATGCCCTCCTTAATCGTGCATCCTTCCTCAACTCGCTCTATGTTGCTAATTGGGGCACCATACATACCCTGCCAACTACTGATCTAGCCTTGGAATACCTAATCAACTCCATCACCTCCGTAATTAATCACCATGCACCACTCACCCGACGTACGTCCAAGGGTGCTAAAGCCCCGTGGCTGTCGAAAGAAATAAGGAACCACATGTCGAAATGTGATGCTGCCTGGCGAAACTGTAAGAGGTCGGGTCTCCCATCTGATTGGCAGGCATACAGACAACTCAGAAATTCACGCAAGTCCAAAATAATCAGTGCAAAGAGGACCTACTACTGGTCTACCCAAACAGAAAATTTCAGTAACCCCAAAGAATTCTGGGCACAGATTAATTCTCTCCTCAAATGCAAGACTTCTTCCTGCCGCAGTTCTCTTTCTATAAAGGACCAAGTGCTATCAGATCCGGCAGCAATAGTGGACGGCTTTAACAATTTCTTTATAGACCTTAGCCACTACATATCTCACTTCCCTCCCTTGCAAGTGAACCAACCCGTGTCAGTCACTAGATCCTCCCAGCCCGAGACACTACAATTCCATATCAAACTAGCTACCCTTAAAGAGGTCCTCAGGCTACTCCTAAACCTTAAGGAGCATAGCTCCCCTGGCCATGACTCGCTTAAGCATAGGTTCATCAAATTGGGAGCACCGGCACTTGCTGTCCCTGTTCGAAACTTGATCAATAGATCCTTTCTTGAAGGTACTGTACCCACAAAATAGAAAACAGCACTTACGAACATACGAAATTTGCCAGCAGATAAAGGCCTAGAGGTCTATCAAGTCTGCTCAAATGTGCAGCTAGCACCCCTTATTCTGCAGCTGCCCCTCCCTTCCCCTTCATTAACCCTCCCCCTTGTCCTGTCCCATCCTCGCTTGAAGCAGTCCACTGTTCTACTGCATACCACTTCAGCAGGTAACGATACCACCCAGCCACCACCTCTCTGTAAAAAGTGTCTCATCATCTCTCCTGAACCTTCTCGCTCCAGTCTCATATCATGGCCCCTGGTGGCCCTCCCTCCCCACTTTGAACAGCCCTCTGTACCGCGTCTTGTTTATTCCTTTCATGTATTTAAAGGTTTCAATCATGTCACCCCTGTCTCTCCTCTCCTCCAGTGAGTACATGTTCAACTCCTTCAACCTCCTTTCTGTATGATAAGTCCCCGCCCCTTGATCATCTTTGTCGCCTCTGCGCCACACCCTCCAGTGACAATGTCCCTCTTCAGATATGGATGCCAGTACTGCACGCAGTACTCCAGGTGTGGTCTAACTAATGACCCATACAGTGGCGATACCTCCCTCCTCCGAGGATATCCTCTTGCAATACAACCCAGCATTTTGTTGGCCTTTGCAGCTGCCTTCCTACATTGTGCCGAGTTGTTCATTGACCCTGTAATGAGCACACCCAGATCCTCCTCCTCCTCTGTCTGGGCTAGCTGCACTCCCCTAGCTGGTAACCCTCCTTGGGTTCTTCATCCCAAAATGCAGCACCTTGCACTTTTGGCATTAAAGCCCAGTTGCCAGGTGTCTGACCAGGTTTCAAGCTTTGCCAGATCATCCTGCAACCCCTGCCATCCCCTAGGTCATCCACCACCGCGCCTACCTTGGTATCATCAGCAAACAGACTGATCTTGCTCTTGATGGCCCATGATATGTCTGCAATGAATATCCCAAACAACAATGGTCCCAACACTGAGCCCTGTGGAACACCGTCATCACTGCCCTTGGGTGTGAGAGCTCCCCACCCACCACCACCCTCTGTTGCCTTCCTGCAGCCAGTTTCCCTACCCATCTCACCAGCTTTGCACCCGCCCCTGTGCCTACTAACTTCCTTCCCAGCCTTCCATGTGGCACTGAGTCGAATGCCTTACTGAAGTCCAGATACAGGACATCCACTGCATGGTCCCCTGTCCAATTGCCTAGTTACCCAGTCATAGAACTCGACCAGGTTGGTTTGGCAGGATCTGCCACGTATGAAGCCATGCTGTCTGCTGTCCTGTAGTCCTTTGGCCTCTAGGAGGGCCACCAGCCTCTCCTTCAGGATAGTCTCCATTTAGCTTACCCACGATGGATGTGAGGCTCACTTGTAATCCCTATCCACAAAGGAGGATCGGCGACACCCATCAAAAATTACCAACCAATCTCAATTCTCTGCCACCTAGTTAAGGTTCAAGAACGTGCCCTATATAACCAATTACAAGACTACCTGGAACTTCACCAGCTCCTGTCACCCTGCCAGCATGGTTTCCGCAAAAACCACAGTACCCTCTCAGCACTCAGTCACCTGTGACATTTACCATACCTTTAACCAAGGTCTGCCAACAGGTGCCATCTTCGTCGACCTTACAAAGGCCTTCAACCTGGTAAACCACACACTGCTGTTAATGAAGTTGGAAACCTTAGGTCTTGATATGCCTTCCATATCCTGGCTCCGTGACTACTTGTCAGGTCGCTCCTAATGTGACAAATGGGGCAAAAGTCAATCCTCTTTCAGACCTATTATCCATAGCGTTCCACAGGAGTCGATACTTGGCCTCCTACTCTTCTTGTTTATCAGCAAGCTGCCAAAGTTCTGCAGTGGGGCATCCATCCAGCTGTATGCTGAAGATGCCATCCTATACCGTGCCTCAGTGGATACCCAGTGGCTCAATCAGCAGCTGGAGTCAGATTTCAATCAAACAAAAGCCTAGTTCCTTGAAAATAATCTGCTCCTTAATATAAAGAAAACCAAAGCAATGTATTTCCTTCCTCCCTCCAACAAAGCTGTTCACAACCAGCTGCTCTCCAAATGGGGATTCCCTTGAAACAGTTAGTTCCTTTAAATATCTGGGCATCCTGCTTGATCCTAACCTCTCTTTTGAGGCCCATATCCATAAAATTACTAAGACCATACACCAAAAGACCAGTCTGCTATACAGTCTCTGTTCTTTGCTAAAACTGCCTCTGCCTCACTGCTACCCCTGCTATCCTACAGAGCACCTTTATTCTTATCAGTCAAGGCCTCTCTCACGAACCAGTTGAAACAACTTTACCATAGGATTGGGTACTTTGCCCTTGGAGTGACTTTGCACCAACACCATTGCACGGTATTGGCATCGCTGTGCTGGCTGCAGCTTGAACATAAACTCCAGTATGCCTCACTTTGTCTTACTTTCAAGCTCACACATCTCCATACTCCACCTAGTCTGTCAGACATCATTGTACGGAGGCAGTCCTCACACCCCCTATGCTCTAACTCTCTTCCTCTCTTTGTCTTACCCAAGACCCAGCTATCAAATGGTAGAAGATCCTTTGCCTTTACTGCCCCCTCGCACTGGAACTGCCTCCCCACATCCATTCTCTCCTGCTCTACCCTCCCCCATTTCAAGGTTAGCACTGTATAATCATCTTACTGCTCTAGGGTCCTGTACCTGCCTCTCCTGACTCACAAGCCTCTGCTCTAACTCTGTTTCTCTCCACAAACCTAATCTCAACACTCTCTCTGCCTTCCTTGAACCATGTTAAGCTGTGGCATGGAGGTGCTATCACTGCCGACCATGGATTCATCAAACTGTGAATTTCGATTTGTACCTTCAGTACTGCTGTTTTGCACTACCTGGCTTAAATTTTGTCAGAATATTTATTGTGACCTAGCTAAGCTCTGTTCTATTTATTTGTATTAGTTATTTTACGATAACCATGAACTTATATAACTAAGTATGCTGTGTTACTTTTTGCCCTATGTACCCTCCCCCAGGTGACCCCTGTAAAAGGGACTACATGGTCTCAGTGGGCTCACCCAGTTACCAAAATTCAAATAAATTAATCCAGGCTAGCCTCTGCCATGATGGCTTCAAGAGTCGGGATTTTATTTCCCAGACTCCTTGCACTGGCACACAGGCTCTCCATACCTTGCTCCCTCCCTGCCTGCTTGTGTTCCATGAATCTCCCCCTGACCACCCTCTTCCCCAGTTACCTTCTCCGTTAGTCGTCTCCTTTATTCCTTTCTTCTTCCTTTCCTGATTTATAACTCCCTTGTCTTCTGCCTTGTTCCCACCCCATCTTCTTTCGCCCCTGCCCTGGGGGAGCTTATTCCCCTCAGGCTCTCCCTCCCTGCTGCTTCATTATCTTAGGAAGGGGCAATTACTGCTTCCCTTAGCTTTACAGCCTCCCCCATCTCGGCTAATTTAAATGTTCATCAAAATAGCATTTAAAACATCCCTGTAAGGACTGTGTTCCCCCTCCTGGAAAGATGCAGGCTATCTCTTCCATAGAGGCCCACATCCTCCCAGGTTGGCCCCCAGTCCCCAATGTAGCCAAAACTTTCCTCCATGCACCATACCTTCAACCAACTGTTACAAGCCCTAGTGCAAGAGTGTTCTATCCTCTCTGCTTTGGCAAAAGCCACTGTAAGTAAGTAATATTTATTTGTCTGGAACCCAATCCCGGAAGCTCTGGGCGCCATACAGTAAAACAAGTTTAAAACAATCTAAGCAGGGTGGTAAAAACATTTAAATCATATAAACAATTCATGAATAAATAAAATTAGGAATTTTTGTAGACTAAAAAACACTGGCAGGGAAAGCTAGGCTAAAAAGAAGAGTCTTTAAGCCCCTCCTAAATGCCTCCACCGTCTGGGCCTCCCTCAAAGATCTTGGCAGCGAGTTCCAGAGGACCAGGCCGGACATCCCGAATGAACGATCAGCTGAGGTTTTCAGCCTGGTCCTCGAAACTGCCAAAAGGCCCTCAGTGGAGGAACGAAGAGAGTGGGCTGTGGACAGCAGGAGTAAGCAGGTCTGACAGGTAGCCAGGACCAGATCCATATAGGGCTTTAGAGGTGAGCAAGCCCACCTTGAAGAGAATCTTCCACCTGACCAGCAGCCAGTGCAGACCCCATAGGACCGAGGTCACATGACAGGACCGTGACAGTCCCATCAGTAGCCTGGCTGCTGCATTTTGCACTAGCTGCAGCTGGCAGAGGTTCCCTCCACTGACCCAGAGGTAAAGATCATTACAGTAGTCGGAATTAGGAGTTTAATCTAGGCGATGTTCCTCAGATGGTAAAAAAACACTTTTGACAACAGCCGACACCTGAGCTCCAAAATGTCAGCCTGTCATCAGGACAATGCCCAGATTTCACACCCTAGAGGACGCCATCAACAGGGTCGACCCCAGGACCAAACCTGTTGCCGTTCTGGAGGCATCCCCATCACCCACATGACCTGGCTCAATCACTAGTACCTCTGTCTTGTTTGGGTTAAGTCTCAGGTTCAACCAATCCTGGATCTTGGCCAGGCATTTATTCAGCACTGCAACAGCACCATTTGTACCTGGTGCAAAACGCATGTACAGCTGAGTATCATCTACAGAACAGTCAAAACCCAGACTACACTGTCTGATGAGCCTCCCCAGGGGCAGTATATATACCACAAACAACATCGGTGACAGGATCGAACCCTGAGGAACTCCACAGGTCAGGGGCATCAGGGAGGAGGAGAAATCCCCCATCACTACCCTCTGCCTCCTGCCCAAAGAAATGACTCAAACCAGTTGATGACGGTACCAGTGAGTCCACAAAACTCTCTAAGGTCATCCAACAGCATGGTGTGGTCCACGGTATCAAACGCTGATGACAGATCGAGGAGGATGAGAACTGATCGCTCCCCTCGATCATTTGCCCTGAGGAGGTCATTATGCATCCGGACTAGTGCAGTTTCTGTGCTGTGCCTGGACCTAAACCCGGACTGGAATGGCTTGTGGATGTCAAACGTCTCCTGGTGTTCCTCTAGCTGCAGAGCCACAATCTTCTCAACAACCTTCCCAAGAAATGGGAGGTTGGAAATTGATCTATAATTCACCAGGACTTCAGGGTCGAGATTTTTTTTTTTTTTCCAGAAGAGGCCTCACCAACACCTCCTTCAAGACGGTGGGGAAAAACCCCTCCAAAGCGAGTACCTGATTATCCCGGTGAACACTGGACTGATAACCTCGACACAGCCCACTAGGAGATGCATCGGGCCAGTTCACAATAAGTGGGCCGCAGCTTCGAAATCTTAGAGACCTTGGCCACCTCCACTGTCCGAAACTCCGCCCGGAGAATGGGAGTGCCCCTGCTCCAACCATACCCCACCCTGCGGGAATGATCTAGACCCAGTGATGAGATCCTGGCCCAAACAGAGGATACCCTGACAGAGAAGAACATAGCAAACTCTTCACAAAGTGCTACTGAAGAAGCCCTTTTTGGCTGTAGACAGACAGGATGAAGAAGTCTGTCCACTGTGCATACCACATGCTTGAGGCCCCTCTCCAGCTCCCTGAAATTCTCCTGCATGACCCCTACCCTGTCTCTTGCCAGATCATTTGTCCCCAGGTGGACACGGGCATCTAGCTCCCTTCCACCTCCTGCTGCCCTAGCGATCCTCTAGATCTGCTCTCCATCCCACCAAGTCAAAGCACTTCTCAGGCATTTCACCTCACTCTCTCTTTCTCCCCCTGCTCCCAAGTCTATCCCTCTAACACCTTTTTCCATCCTAGGGACCCCGCTTTCACAGAATCTCCACTTCCTCCATTCCCACTGTCATGGATGCCTCCTGCTGGCTGCCCCAACCTGCAGTACGGTGAAGGAATTGTGCAGTAGTACAGGCTGAGGAAAGTGTACCCTTCTTGCCCTCCTCACCCGCCCAGAGCCCACCAAAGTCCAACCGCTCTGGTGACCCCTGGGTGGAGTCATGTAAGTTCATTAGGCATAAAGATAACTGTTTTCAGACACGATCTGTAAGAGTACAGTGCAATAAAAACAGTGGCGACATGATACAAAACAATGGCAATGCACCAGTTCAAAACAGGTTCATGAACAAAATCAACAATTACAATAAGCAGCAGAGCAAAATAAACAAAGTAGCAACAATAGTATAACCAAGATTACCCTGGAAACATAGATAGCAATGAACTGGCAACCACAGTTATCAGAGGTTGGGAAAGCAGCAGTAAATAATAAGTGCTCCTGTGCAGAACAATTTCACTGCACAAATGGTAGCGGCAGTAAAAGATATAGTAACCGAGGACCAAAGCAAGCACCAGAGACAAGCAGGAATTTCGTAAACCAGCAGTGCAACGAAAATGTATTTTCCAAATAGTTAGTTTCAGCTACAATTAATAAAAGTAGTAGCCTTTTCTAGCTACTTCGTATGCCATACAGTTTTTTTCATTTTTGTGATCTCAACACTTACGAGGTCTACCATAGTATTCCCTTCCCCCCAATTCATACTGTTTCCTCCATTCCTGAACCTGGGCTGCTGGCGTGGCAGCAGATAAGGCGCTCGGCTCCTCAGCCCTTCATGCCATTGGGCCTGCTCTACAGTGGTATTTCTATGTCAAATGTGATGGGAACCCTTTTTTCCTCAAGCAAAAAAAATAAACGGGATGCTGCAAGTGCCCAGCTAGCACCCCTGGGGATCTTGATCGAAGCATATTTTTTTTTTGTTGTTATTCTTTGGTAGCCAGGAAAGGCCCACTAGGCACAAATGCCTGTTTTCAGGGGTGACCCAGGAGCACTGGGGAGGTTAAGTGACTTGCTCAGTCATACAGTATGCAAGTGAAGGCTGTGGGAATCAAACCCAGGTTTGCTGGATGTACCAAGCTCATTCACAGCTAATTACTCCAATCTCTAGGCTAAACTGCCAGTCCATTCTGTACAGAAAACGGCCCAGGAGGAAGGATAGCTTACTGGCCAGGGACAGCCAGGCTAGCACAGAGCAGATAGTGGAGGATAATCTGGGGGATGGCCAGGGCAAAGCAACAGACACTTTTGGATGTTGCATCCCGCTTTGAAAGGTTTGTTTTGTTTGTGCCACGGTACGCCAGCAACCCATAAGTAAGACCTGGTGGCAGCACCAGTTGTGCAATGGTCAGGCATGCTGTGGGAGAAGGGTTATATCTAACCCTGTAGGCCATAAACAGTTTAGAGTAGACAGATTTACAAACTGATGCAATATGAAGGGAGAAATCCAGTGAAGGGTCCTGTGTGATCTCCAAGTATGTGAAATTTCTGACTTCTTTTAGTAGGAAAAGTACAGCTGCGTAAGAACTTACCGTAACAGTAGATCTTAGAGAGTATCTCTTGCAGCAGGTCATAACACATGGGATATCGGCCGCAGGCATCATTTCCTCTGGATGACTTCTCAGCAGTTGACCCTGGGACCTCCCACTAACATTACCACATAGTGTGTGTATGGCGTGTATAAAAGGGGGAGGTTCCAGCTACTCCTCAGTTCTTTTCCATCCTAGCGACAGAATAACAAACCATTTCCTCAGCCCTGTGATGGGAACTGAGGAGGGAAATAAGGTAGCAGATCGTGGAGTCATGAAAGGACAGGAGCAAGGAACCCTTCTGAAGTAACAGCAAGGGGGAAGGTGGGTGGAGCTGCATGACCTGCTGCAAGAGATAGATCGAAGATCTACTGTTACGTAAGTAATAAGACAACAGGGTGTGTGTTACACACTTTAACACACGGTTAGGAGGCGTAGTGAGCCACAAGACCACCGGTCAAGTGCGTCCAGCCTCCTAGCCGTGTGTTAAAGTTTCTAATACACAGACCCTGGAGTGACTTATTGCACTTATGAAATGGCTATCAAAAATACAGATGTACGTGATAGCTAAAGTGTATACTATTTAAAAGTGAAAAACTTTAATGTTTGTCTTGATTTTTAATAAAATAGTTCCTCTGCCTACTGTTTGTTTGACTTAAGGAATTTTGTCCTACAAAGGCTTCTGTAGTTACATCTGGTTGTCATGGCAGTATTCACCCCACACACACACACACACACACACACACACACACACACACACACACACACAGAAGCAGATTCTGTAGCTAATCGACCCCAGCTATTTAACCCACCTCGTGCAAGCCATCTCAGCATGTCCGGCTCTCCAGTGAAGCAAGCAAAGGTGGACAGCGTACTGGAACAGCTGAAGCAGCACAACGTGGTGGTAGCATACATGGGCGTATTCAATGGTGAGAGGCATGCTATGCTTACTGTTGTTGTGCTTCTGTGCTACTGCGGGTAAATCTGCATCCCCCCAACCATGTAGTCTGGTAACATTTAGCATGACAGTGAAGCTGTCTATTATGATGGTACTAAAGTACCACATTCAGGAGTACATAGTGGGTATGAGTTCTATGTGTGGATCTATTTCTGTACGGGGGGTGAACAAGCAGTATGTAGTGCATTTCCCCTACTATTTGGAGAGCGAGCGAGTTGGGATACAGATCGCGGCACTTTGTTTTATTTTTTGGCTTTTCTACATGCATAACAGAAACCCTCAAAGACCGAGGTCAACTAAACAAGAGGCCAGATTTATTTCAATTATTTACAGTTAGGCTGGCACCACTTATGCCAGAAACAAGATGGCTGCGTTTTCATGTTTCAAGGTTCTGACTGGGCAGCATCACCCATATCAATGCCCGCTTGCCATAGCTTGGCACAGCCTGATCCTTTTCCCATGGTGTTAGACATATTAGCACACTCCTAGCAGCCAATCAGAGTGCTGCTTTTCTACCACCCATTTCATAAGGTAAGTTTTTACGCAACTGTACTATCTGCTTCGAGACAATCTCTTGCAGCAGCTCATAACACATGGGAAGGAGGAAGCGAACCACCAGGACTTAGGACAGGAGGCCTTGTATAACAGCCCGTAAAAGCAGTCTGCTTCTTGGAAGCAATGTCTAGATTGTAATGTTTTGTGAATGTATGTACAGCAGACCACATGGCGGCCTCGCAGATTTCTAAAGCAGACGCCCTGGAAACACACCATGGAGGCAGCCATGCCTGTGGCAGAATGGGGTTTTACAACCCCTAAGAGAGATTTGTCATATTTTTTTTTTTTATAGATAAACTAAATGCAGTTGGCCAACCATGTGGACAAGCACTGCTTCGAAACCTGAACATCCTGATTTCCAGGCACGAAAGAAACAAAAAATTGCTCAGTTTTTTGCAACTGTGAGGTGTGAAAAAGATAAAGACTCAATGTTCTATGCATATCGAGAGTATGAAGCAGGGATTCCCCTGGATTTGCTGGCTCTGCCAAGTACACTGGTAAGTGTGTAGCCTGATTTAAAGTAAATTCAGAAACAACCTTTGGCAAAAACGACAAGTTGGTGCGTAAAGTCAACCTATCGTTATAAAATTGCAGGCAGGGAGGTTTGCACATCAGTGCCTGTAACTCTGAAGTATGTCTACCTGACGTAATGGCAACTAAGAACAGAGTTTTCCAAGAAAGATAACAGAGCTCGCTGGATTCAGTGGGCTCAAAAGGACTCAAGTCAATTTTTCGAGCACAAGATTCAAATCCCACACAGGGGCTGCATCCCAGTTAGGAGGATGAAGGTGCAGAATGCCTTTTAAAAAAAAAAAAAAAAAAAAAAGGACAATGGTTTGTTGCCCACAGGTAAATGGAATGCGACAATGGTCAAAAGGTGAACTTTTACAGAGGAATATTTCAGTCCACCCTTCCATGGAGAGCAAATAGACTAAGATGCTCTGAGGGAACACTCATAAGGATCTAAATCCTACGTAGATGCCCAAATGGAGAAGCATTTCCACTTCACAGAATAAGAAAACCGTGTAGAGGGTTTCCTGGCAGCCCAGGACACTTCTGCCACCTTTGGAGACACCCTGAAGCGCGAGAGAACTATATCCTTAAGAGCCAGGCATGCAGATGGAGGGAGTGAAGGTCCGGGTGTAGCAGGAAGCCTTGCACCTGGGACAACAGAGGCTGGCAAATTGGCAGAGGTAGGGGATCCGGTTCCGAGAGCTGTAGAACTGGAGGGAACCAAATCTATCTTGGACAGAACGGTGCTATGAGAATCATAGATGCCCCGTCTCGGACCAGTTTGAGTAGTACTCTCTGAAGGAGAGGAAAGAGCGTGAAGGCGTAAAAAAATCTTCCTGTCCAGGAAAGAGATAACACGTCCCACCACACAGTTCCAGGACCTCACTCGAGAGCAGTAAAGAGGCAGTTTTGTGTTTTGTGGAGAGACAAACAGGTCCAACTCTGGTTGGCCCCATTGGTGGAAGACATCATTTAGGACGTATGGTAGGATTTCCCACTTGTGGGCTGTGCAATGGATCTGTTCAGGGCATCCACCAGGGAGTTGGACACCCCGAAGATGTGGACCACCGGAAGATGGGATATTTCTCTGGATTGCCCAGTACCATACCTTCACTGATTCACTGCAGAGAGGGTATGAACAGATACCTCCTTGCTTGTTTAGGTAGTGAACTACCGCAGAACTGTCTGACTGCACCTGAAGGCAACAGAGTGGAAGGAGAGTCTCGAACGCCTGTAATCTCCAAGACACTGATGTGAAGACTAATCTCTACCAGTGTCCAGGATCCTTGGGACTGGACATGCAGGAGATGAGCACCACAACCTGTCAAGGAGGCATCTGTAGTCAGAATGAGACATGAGACAGGAGAATGAAACAGCATGCCTCGCATTAAGTTGTCCATGGACTTCCACCACTGTAGTGCTCAAAGAGCCAGGGAGGACATCAGAAATGAGGCATCGAAATCACCCTCCTTCTGGTCCCATTGGACTACCAGGGACCACTGAAGGACCCTCATATATTCAACCTGGCATTGGGGACCATCGGAATTGTGGCTGCCAAATGTCCCAGGAGGCGCAGGTAGTCTCGTGTAGAGACTAATCTGCTGGACTCTAGTCTGCGCGCCAAAGCAATCAGGCATCTGCCTGAGCCACTGGTAAATATGCCATCCCCAAGGAGGCGTCCAACACGGCTCGGATATAGAGGAGGCATTGCGCTGGGTCCATTTTGGACTTTGGATAGTTTACAGCTATTCCCACCTGGGCGAACAACTGCAGGGTTCGGTAAAGCGTAGACAACAGCCTTTGGCGGGAAGATGCTTTCAGAAGCCAGTCATCCAGGTAGGGAAACATATACAGGCCTTCCCTGCGGAGGGCCACTGTGACTGCCACTAGGCATTTTGTGAATACCCTCGGGCTGAGGAAAAGCTCACTTGGCTGGTTACCTTATGAATCCAAACTGAGGCATTCCTCCTCGAGCTTCATGTTCAAGTTTGTCCATAAATTCACACCTCCCTGCCTCAGGGAGGTTATACGTCTCAGGCAAGCTCCTCAGATCTGCCTCCCTACCCCTTCTCATAAAACCTAACCTGCATCTTGCCATCACCCGCAAGTTATTCTCCTTTGCTCAGTATCTGAATGGAACTCCCTCCCCCCTGCCTTGTCCTGCTCCTCTCTCCCTATGTTCCAAGCTACTCTATATGCCCCTCTCCCAGCCTCTGCAGCGTGCACCTACGTCCGCTGATACCTCTTCTATTTCTCGCTCTGCCCTTTTCCTCTCTCCTGAACCTGGCCCCCACCCTCTATCCCTATCTACTTGCCCCACCTGTTTATTTCGCTTCCCCCTCCATCCACCCTTGAGCTAGTAATCCTCTCCTTTAGCTTTAGGTCCTTTAGTTTGTACTCTCAATATTGTTTTACGCAATGTAAATTTATGATTTTAATTTTTTAAATGTACATAACCTCTCCATGTTCTGCTATATTCATGTATAATATTCATACCCTTTCTCTTGCTAGGATGTCAGTTTTTTCATGTTTACTATTCTGTTTATTGCACTGTGCGCCTCCATTTGTTGTAACCCCGGGTACACCCTGAAAAAGGGATTGTAATTGTCTCAGTGGACGTACCCGGTCACCAAAACTCAAATAAATAAATAATTAAGGCTGAATGTGAGGGCCCTGAACTGATAATGATGACCCTGAAACAAAAATTGGAGAAACCGTCTGTGAGCAGAGTGCATCAGGACATGGAGGTATGTGTCCTTCATATCGAGATAGCAGAGTCAATCTCCCTTGTTCAGCAAAGGGAGCAGTGTTGGGAGAGACACTATCCTGAACTTCTGGTATATGATACAGAGGTTGAGACACCTTAGATCCACAGTGGGGTGCAAGTCCCACATCCATTTGGGAACTAGGAAAAAATGGGAGTAAATTCCCATACCCTTTTATGGAAGGGGAACCAGTTTGATGGAAAGTTTTGTGAACAAAGCATCAATTTTGTTCCATAAGACCAATGCATGGTCTGGGAGGTAACAGGAGACCCTTGGTGGCAAAGCAATGGGAATCTCTGTGAACTCCAGTGGGTCTCCTGACTATCAACTGTAGTAGCCACAGGCTGGAGTAGATGGTTTGACACCCTTGTAGGTGCAGGAAACACACACACACACACACACACACACACACACACACACACACACCCTCCCCGCGACGGTTGCGGGAAGGGTCTCCAATCCCACAACCGGAGGAAGTCCTTCAGGCAACAGGGACATCACGGAATGTTTTCTGAGCATTTCTAGGACTGGGCAATGTCAATTGAGGCTTTCGCTTATTGGCAGGTGGTCTTTGAGTATTAAGACGCGCGCTGTAGGGGCGGTCCCTGGAGGATCCCCTGAAGGCCGGTTTTGCTTTTGGACGGTAAAGGGTCCAGACCAATTAAATGGTATGACCAGAGTCCTGCAAGTCCTTCAACATTTCTTGGGTCTGTGGACCAAACAGCTGATTATCCTTGAAGCGATTCACCAATCAAAGGTCATGCACCTGAAATGTAGGTGCCTTACCGCCACAGGAGTCCAGAATTCTCTACATCTCCTAATATAATCCCTGTAGAAAACAACTGCATCACTCGTAAAACTGCTGAAACAGGGTCCCATGGACTTCCCTGTTATAAGTGCCGCCCTCGCTCTGCCACCGCACTCATTAACATTCTGACGAGATGCCAGTGAGAGCACAGGGCTACGCATCATTATAATTATAATCAGTGGGCAGCATCTTTTCTATCAATTTTATATGTTATCATGTATATTTATGAACAGGTATCCGGCCCATAACAAGGGGCTTGTTAGTCAATCGTGCCCACATTTCATACGTTAGTGAGCGGGGAGGAGCGAGGGTGGCACTTATAACAAGGAAGTCCGTTTGACCCTGTTTCAACAGTTTTACGAGTGATGCAGTTGTTTTCTACATGAATTATATTAGGAAATCTTCAGAATTCCAGACTCCTGTGATGTCAAGGCACCTGTATTTCAGGTGCAGAGCTATTTTTATTCACATTGGTGAATCTCTATAAAGGGAGCGTTAAGGATAGATTGCTGCACGTCCTGTGAAAATCCGGACACTCTGAGACAGGCATGACATCTGAGACAAACACCTGCTGAAGATGTACAGGCCACAGTATCAACTGCATCATAGGTGGCCCTGAACAGGTGGCGGCCAACAGCAGCTGCCACAGACATCTTGGCAGTCAGATCCTCCTGAGCAGAACCCACAGGCATGGGCTGGACTGTTGCCTGGGAGGTTTTTAGGATTTCCTCCTGATATTTCAGGAATTGTCCCAAGTAATTAAGTAGACGGGGACACACAGTAACAGAGTCATAAACCCTTTTCCCCAATTACATCCAATTTCTTGAATTCCTTATCAGGGGGTTGAACACTCATTTGCTGAGGTCTATAATGAGCGGCATTGATCATCACAGAGTCAGCCTGAGGCGGAGACATGAAGTAGGGGTGGTCCACAGAGCCTAATAAATCCTATCAGCCTTACAAGGATTGGAGGGAATTTTGAAAGGTTGCTTCCAAGCAGCCCAAATAGCCTCTTCAAAGGCATCCACCAAAGGGGGGTGGGGGGGGAGGAGAGATGACAAGAGTGGGGCATTCCAGTACACCTAAATATCGTGCCAACTTCTTTCTTAAAGCATCCTGCTCAGTGCTCTGGAAGCCAAACATTTCCTGGAGGTGTATCATAATGTCCGAAAACATGGAATCATCTGGCATAGAACATGGGAGTTCCCTGGGTAGGTTCTCTAACGAGGCAGCCAAGGAGGACTGAGGGGGAGTCCTCCTGGTCCATACCGTCCTCATCCTCCAGGTCAGACAAATCCCAGTCATGCAGGAAAGGGTCATCCATGTCTACATTCGGAGGGTGAAAACCTGGGGAGAGAGAGGAAGAGCTGTCCGTCCTCTGGGCTGAGGAAGGCCAAGAGGGAGCAGAGACTGGAGCCGACCCTTCACTAGGGGGCAATGGGTCTGTGTAACATCCAGGATAGTATTTACTAGAGCCTGGATATCAATCATGGCCATCTGCCGAGCGGAAGTAGCCGGGGTGGAATGGATTGAGCGAACAGGGACCACTGACATTATTGAAGAAGGCAGTGGAACCAAGGGAGTGGCCGTCGATGAGCAGTGTGTATAGGACCCCAGCATCGTCGACAAGGGCGCCAACATAGAGCCCTTTGTGGTGAGACCAGTCGTCGACAGACCAGAAGTCAAGAAACGAAGGCTAGAAACCACAGGGGGGGTGAAGGAAGTGATTGAGGCTGCAGTATCACCCCAGAACCAACTGTCGATGAAGGAAGAGAGGAGCCAACAATCGTCAATTGTGCAGAAGACTATGTTACAGTGGCAACCTTCTCAATACTTACCTTTTTGGTAGTGACTGGCATACTTGTGGTCACCGATGAGGGCATGGTAGAAATGTGCTTCGTTTTGCTGGCATGTTTCTTACCAGGACCATGTCCCGTCGATGAGGAGGGCTCACCTGCAGAGCGGTGAGACTCAGAGGAAGACGTGGAAGACTCCCTGGGCTTGGAGCGTTGCTGCTGCTCCAGCAGGGCAACCTTTTGCTCCATGCGGAACTCACGAAGCTGCTGAAGCCTTCAACGTTTGGTGGCCTTGTTGAACTGCTTACACAGGATACAATCCCGGGTATCATGTTAGGACCAAGGCACCAAACACAGACGTAATGGAGGTCCTCTGTAGCGATTCTGTGACCACAGGTACACTTTTGGAATAAGGGATCCGAAGACATCAGTAGAGGAACCCATTTGGAATGGATGTTTGGTCGGTAGAATTCTTCATTGACAACTGGTAAGCAGTGCTCTGAAGGAGGACTTGTTGCATGCAAGTCATGGCTGAAAAGAACCGAGGAGTAGCTGAGACCTCCCCCTTTATACGTGCCGTGCAGACACCATGGGGTAACGTAAGGGGGAGGTCCCAGGGTCGACTGCTGAGAAGTCATCTGGAGGAAATGATGCCTGCGGCTGATATCCCATGTGTTATGACCTGCTACAAAAGATTGTCTCAAAGATGATCCATCAGTACAGGGCAAGGAGAGATGAGGGGTGCCTTACAATATTTCATCTGTGCAAGTCTGTATAAATTTATCTATTTTGGATCCACATCTACTCCTGCACTTTGCCAGCACACCCTCCAATCTTCACCTCCCTGCTAGCCCATGACAAATGCCACCTGGTGCACTACTCTATTCTTGCCCGCCTCCCACCTCTCCTCTCTCTCGCCCCCACCTACCTCCCTTTTCTCCCATCCACTTAGTCTCCTGATTTCACCCTCCTACTTTCCCTTTCTCCTCCCAAATTTTCACCTTATTGTTCTTTTTTTTCTCTATAAGACAATTTTTTTTTTTTTTTTTATTTTATAAACTGTTATCTTTGCTCATGTCTGTCTCAATTGTACCAATGATGTGGAACCTTTGTAAAAGAGCCTTGGCTCAAAAGTATTTGTAATCCTAGAACATATAAATAAAATAAATAAAGTAAAATAAATTTACTTATTTATTGAAAGATTTGGATAATACCTTTGAGCACAAATGCTCTTTTACAAAGGTTCCACGTCAACGGACAGTGTTACAATAGACAAAAATAGAGCAATCGAGCAAACTCCAGGGAAAATGTTTTTCGAGCAGTCATGAACACCTAGCAGACTGCACAGCTGATCACCAGAGCTGTAGTAATGCTGCAACCCCAGGGCACCTACCTCAGTGAGTTCTTTTCACTGGCAAAATAAAATCTCTCTAATCTGTCTTGTGGCTGTTTGAATTTCACTGTGTGCCGAACTGCAGTAATATTTTCTCCCCTCCCTCCCTCTCCTGGAGTGTAATGTGCTTTCATATACAGAATGTATGAACAAAGTGCTATATAAAACCAGAGTCCGTTCCCCTTTCCTTTGTGCAGGGACAAAAATACTTTAAAAAAGGTACTCATGATCACTGGACAAGAGCCAATAAAATGTTACAGACCCTAGCCCATCACTACTCGAGATGCTGGTGTGACGACTCGGCATTGGACAAGTGCCAGTAAAATGTTACCGATCCTTGCCCATCAGTACTCAAGATGCTGGTGTGACAACTTGGCACTGGACAAGCGCCAGTAAAATGTTAGTGGCTGTTGCCGGCCCAGTGGCATGGAGGGCTGAGGCGCTGGCGCCTTACCTCCTGTCACACCAGCAACCCGTGCTCGGTGATAAGCGCGGGTGCTGCATGTGGGCTGGGAGGAAAGGACTGGACACCCAATGGCTGCTCTCTTCCTGGGGCTGAACACTCTGCCAAATGACTGCCACCCAGTGGAAGCCAGGTGATAGTGGGTCTAGGAGGGCAACAGATGGAAGGCTATGGGACTGGCACGCGGCGCATCTACGCAGCGCGTCTCCAGTGTGGGGAAACAGGAAAATGCCTATGTCCCCCAATCACTGTATGTGATGGCCCTTGGGAAAGTCCCGAAGGGCCAAATGACAGGAGCAGGAGACGGCGGGTGGGCAAAAAGCTATAATAATAATAAAAACAAATGTTACTGAGCTTAGCCCATCACTCCCTGATCAACACCCGAAAGAGAAGTCAGAGGATAAGTGAACAGAGGAACCTGTGTGTCTTTACAAGGCTGCACTGACATAGATGGGATACTGCAGCCATGGTCTGCACCGATACATGTGCTACTGGAGCCACAGTTCGTACCGCTACATGTGCAATTCAGGCTCCTCTCCAAGATAAAGCAGGAATCTGTTGCCAGTGAAGAGAATCACATCCAAGTTAGTCAACACAGTTGGTGTCCAAGGGGATAGGGGATGAAAAAAAAAAAAAAAAGATAGTAAAATAAGAATTTTTAGAACAGGAAAATAACTAATTGGTCCAAACGAGCCCACTTCCCCATTTCATCTGACCTTAACCCACCAGATACTTGTACCGGGCATCTATTCTGGCAAAGCCTTGCCAGCCTGCCTGGCACAAGCGTTAGGATACCCATGATGCCTTGCACTGTTATTGAGCCTTTGGAGTAGTATGTGTGTGTTTTGGTGGGTTGCAAATAACTAAACAATCTGGATATTTTTTCTTCTCCAAGCATCCTTTTACAAATCCCATAAACTGTTCTTCATGCAAACTGCCTCTTCGGCAAAATCACTCCGAGTGTATTCAATGCCCAGATCCCAGTATCAAGTTCTCCCTCTTTTTTTGTGTGTGTGTGTTTGTTACTAGCCACTTTCTACTCCTTTCTCCGATCATACACCCTTCCTCTGGCCTCCCCAGATCAGTCACCCGGCTTCTTCTGGATTTAGCCTTCCACTCCTGATTCTCCAAAGCATACCTACCCCCTGTGGCGGGGGAGGCAGGGCTCTCCTAACTCTGGCCATGGACCAAACTGGAAGGGCACATGTGCCTTGGTCACCGTTGCGGGGCCTGCAGGAGCCAAGTATTCACCCTGCCTGCCTTGGGATTTTCTCTCTGTTCTAGTCCCAACCCTCAGGATACCGGCAAAAAGGGCACACAAACTCATGTACGCAAGCAGGTGCAGCCCCAGCCAGTGTCCTCCCTCCCACTAGCTGTTCCTGACTGTACTGCCACCTGGTGGCAGTATCAGAGTGGAGCCAGCAGTCCTCCACTCCTGGATTTTAGCAAGGTCTCTCTTAAACCTGTTTACACAGACAGAAACACAGAATTTGATGACAGATAAGGACCACTTGACCCACCCAGTCTTCCCATTTTTTCCCCTGCCTTTACAGTCACCGTAGACCCTACTTGATCTCTGCCCCCCACACACACTTTCCGCCAAGATTCCCTTATGACTATGCCATGCATTCCTGAAGCCCACCATTGCTTTTGCCCCCACCACTTCCAATGGAAGACTGTTCCAGACACACACCACTCTTTCAAAGAAGTACTTCCTCACATCTCTTACATTTTGCCCCTTCCAGCTTCAATACATTTCCACTTGTTCTCGTGCATCTTTTCCTGAAAAATACTTCCCTCCTGTACCTTATCTACCCCAGAGAATTATTTATAGATCTCGATCATGTTCCCCTTCTCCCTTCTCTCTTCCAGGGTATACATACTAAGGTCTTTTAGTGTCTCCTCTTAGGGTTTCTGATCAAACTCTGCAATATTTTAGTTGCCCTCCTTTGGACAGCCTCCACTCTGCCTATGTCCTTCCTCAGATGTGGTCTCCAGAACTGGACTCAGTACTTCAGGTGGGGTCTCACCAATGAACTATACAATGGTAACACCACCTCTCTCCTTCTGCTAGTGATACCACCCCTCTCCCTATCCACCCCAGTATGCCACTGGCTGCTCATGTGATGGCCACCACCGGCAGTTCATTTCACATCTTTTCACTCCAGGTATGTACCATGTCCATGGTGCAGAGGTTCAAGAGGAAGACATCAGGAGGAGACCACAACACAGCTTACTGCAGTTCCTTTAGGTTATGATGGCATCACTACTACTATAAAATGACAGAGTAATAACATATTCATTGGACAGAGTGGAGGAGAAAGTCACACCTGGCATCAGCTAGGAAGCTGCGAGAGCAAATGGCACACGATATGATGAAGAAAGAAAGAAGAACATTTGAACTGCTTTATCACAGTAGGTGATTCAAGTCTTACATTGTAGGATCGGGGATGCCTCTGCTTCCACTGTACCAAGAACAACTGAGCGACCACCAGGGTGATGATGAGGATCAGCACCATCTCGGCGTGCATGGCCTCATGGCCCCGGTGCTTGGCATGCATCCGTGCATGTTCCATCCTGGAAAATAAAAACCCAAACTGTGAATACTCAGCTTTCAAGGAGTTGTCAAATTACAAAGAAATTAACTATGAAACCAGGGCTGGAACTCAGTCGGTGCTTTAACTTCCCACTACTGCTAAGTGCCCAAGATATCAGCCAAACTCCTTCTTTGCAGTTTTCACTCTTCATTCAACTTGACAAAGAAAGGAGCAAATCCAGGGAGACCAATTAGTCCATTCAAGGACAAAGAAAAGAATGTAGAGAGGTGCCAGCTGTCACATGACTGTTCAAGTAGTGTAGCAGGAATAAAGGGCTGCCCACTTACCAAAGTACTATAAAAATCTTGTTCTAATCACTGTTACCTAACCACCATCATAGCCACTGACATTCTGCAGCAGCTCCCTACAGTATCTGTCTACGATGAAGGTGGAGAAGGATCTCCACACCAGGACCTTCAACTCATGGTTGAAGGAATGGTGCAGAGAGGAGGAGTTCAGCTACACTGGGGACTGGGTTACAGGGGTGATGGCCTGCATCCAACAGGGAGGGGAATTGCAGTCCTCAGTGAACAGTTTAGATGTTACTTTCATGAACATTTAAGCAGGGTAGCGGAAGAGATCGGGATGCAGTAACTGCTCCCCTCAGACTGAAGTAGAAAGTAGGGAGAACCCAAGGGGAATGGAATCCCCCAGGGTGGAAATTAATAAAGGAAGCAGGGTGGTAGAAATGAAGGGGGGGTGGGAACAGAAGCATTAAAAAGAGGGGAGGGAGAGAGATCAAAAAGGAAAGAAAGGAGGTAACAAGCAGAGTGGTAAAATCTGGAAGGACATGTATGCAAATGTTACACGTCTATTAATAAGATTCCAGACCCAGAGATCATAATGGCAGTGGCTGACCTGGATACTGTGGCCATTAAGAAGTCATGGTGCACTGAAAACCATGACTGGGACATGTCCATACCAGGCTATGCTCTGTTCAGGAAGGACCAGGTGGGAAGAAAAGGGGGGGGTGGTGCTTTATGCAAGTGAAGGCATAAAATCAAAGATGCAGGGAATTTGTTGGGGGGGGGAACAGAGTTACTGTGGGGCACCCTAGAGATGGGGAATGGAAAGTCTGTTCGCACTGGTGTGATCTACAGACCTCCAGCACAGAGGGAGGAGTTAGATAAAGTAAGGTTGGAAGCTACTGGCAGGACGACAGAAGAGAGGGAGGTGCTGCTGGTGGGTGACTTCAATCTGCTGGATGTAGACTGGAACCTCCCAGCTGCAGCTTCAGCTAGAATCAGGGACATTTAGGACTCCCTGCAGGGGGTGTTCCTCAGGCAACTAGTCAGTGAACCCACTTGTGATGGGGAAATACTGGACCTTATACTCACTAACAGGGACAGTGTTGCAGACGTCAAGGAAGGAGGCCATCTGGGGAACAGCGATCCCCACACAGTGTGCTTCAATATAAGGATAACTGCGGAACTGAACCACACCAGGGTAAGGGTCCTAGACTCCAGGAGGGCAGATTTAAAAAAAAAAAAATACGAAATGCCTCATGGATGACTGGGGTTGGAGGAACAGTGGGCTAAGCTAAAAGGGCCATAGGAAGGCAACAAACCTCAGCATAAAGCAAGTTAGCAAAAAGAGACTGCTATGGTTCGCAAAGGAGGTATCAGAAAAGGCAAAAACCTAAAGGGGCAACATTCAGAAGGTATAAAGAGACGCAGAGGGAGAAGGAGGATAGGGAGGTGTGTCAGGGAAACAGATGGTAGCAGGGAGAGCAGAAAGGAGCGCAAAGACACAAACTGAAGAGAGCACAGCACAGGCAGTGATAGAAAGGGGACATTTTTTAAGGTATACAAGTGTAAGGACGAAGACCAAGGGTGAGACTGTAAGACTGAAAAAGGGAAGAGTGGACTGAGCAGAGGGAGACCAAGAAAAGGCAGACATCCTGAATACTTTCGTTCAATGTTCACAGAAGAAGGAGATGGGAAGGGGCCACAAAAAAAGTAACAGGAGCACTGGAGGGAGGTGGACACTAGTTCGTTTTCAGAGGACAGTGTCCCAAAGGGACTTGCTAATCTGAAAGTGGACAAAGCAATGGAGCCAGATGGGGTGCATCGAAGGGTACTGAGGGAGCTCAGGGAGATACGACTGTCAAAGGTACAGCCAGTATTTAACAGCTCACTGGAAACACGAGTGGTTCCGAAGGACTAGAGCAGGGCAGATGTACTCCCACTTCACAAAAGTAGTAGAGACACACGAGGAATGAGTGCACAAAAAATAAGACAAGAGGCTGAAGTACTGTTGCAAAAGGGTGTTTATTAGTGAAGACATAAGACAGCACTCGACCCCAGTGCTTCAAACCTCCGCAGGTTTTCTCACAGAAGTGGTAGCAGGAAAGAGTCTGGTAATTATAGGCCAGTGGAGTCACTGCTGAAAGAATGGATTGTGGAATATCTTGAATCCAGTGGATTACAAGACCCAAAGCAACACTGATTTTAAAAAAAAAGAAAAAAGGGGCGTGTCATGTCAAACAAATCAGATTTGACTGGGTGACCAAGGAGTAAGATGAGCAGTGGACGTGGCCTACCTAGATGTCAGTAAGACTTTCAACACCACTCCACACAGGCTAGTAAGCAATCTGGGTATCTGAGGAGTGGGTCCAAAGATGGTGAACTGGTTAAGAAACTGGTTAGGGGATATGTGACAGAGGGTGGTGGTAAACGCAGTTCACTCAAGGGACAGGAGGGTGACTAGCGGTGTGCCTCAGGATCAGTGCTGGGACCAGTCTTCGCCACTGCAGAGGAGCTGGAAGGGAAGGTCTGACTGTTTGCAGATGACACCTAAATCTGCAACAGGGTGGACACTCAGGGAGGTAGGCAGAAAGGATAAGCAGAGACTTGAGAAAACTTGAGGAGTAGTCAAGGGCATGGCAGCTGGGTTTCAACATGAAAAAGTGCAAAGTAAAGCCAGCCCAGTGGTGCAAAGGGCTGAGACATCCATGCCTTACCTCCTGCCATGGTGGCAACCCATGTTTGCAGTGCGGGTGGGTTGTTGGGGGTCAGCCAGGTAGGGAGAGGATCGGACATCTGAAGGACTGCTCTCCTCTCCCGGGGACAGCTGGCGTTCCTGAACGACTGCCCCCGGGTGAAGGCCCAAGGGTAGTGTGGCACTGGGATCTCCAACAAAGGAAGGGTGCTGCAGGACTTTGCAGCATACGATGCCTCCACATACACACGCTGATGTGTGCGCCCAGCACGGGGAGACTGAGGAAAACATCCCAGGCTGCGGATGATGACAGACCCTCAGCAGGCTCCGCACTGGTGGACAGGCACCGGTGAAGGTAAGTCCCACTGGAGCTGGGTGACGAGGCTGAGGCGGGGTCGGTCAGAAGGGGGCAGCCAGGGAGAAAAGGCACATAAAATGCATATAAGAAAAAAAATGCAAAGTAATGCATGTGGGGCACAGAAACCCAGCGGCAGAGTACAAAAAGAGAGGAACAGTACTGAACTTGCTAAATCACCCGAGTGCCTATTATTGGCCAGAACCCAAAGCACACTATATAAGAAATGAAGCCACAGAGTGATCTCCCTACAAAACAGTGACAAAGCAGGGGGACCTCAACTCATAATGGCATGGTAAATTTTTAAAATATGAAGCTTTTAAGCCAGCGCAGCGGCAAAGCATCCGTCCTCGGCGCCAACATCTCGGGTTCAGAGACAGACCCGGGAGTCGGGAGGGCCCTACAGACTGTTCTCCATCTCCGGGAAGGAGGGTAGCATGGACTCCCATCACAGCAAGGACCCCTGGTGGAGGCTGGGGTCAGCGTGGCGTCACGCTTTGGGAGCGTGGCGGATGCTGGTGTCATTGCACGTCCCAGCCCCAGGGAGAAAAAGCATAGTAAAAAGAAAACTGCTGCTAATGATGGCCCCGCCTCATCTGACTGAAACCGCTGGGGCATCCCAGACCCCGCCCTGGGAGGTAAGCCAGAGTTTCAATGCACCCATGTTCCCATGGAGAGGTCACCCGTCCGTCGGCCCCGTGGGGGGAGGGGGGCTGGAGACCAGGGGAGCGGTGGGTGGATTGGAGGACTGGAGATTAGGCTACAAAAAGGAAAAAAAAAAAATAAAAAACACATGCAGCTTTTTCCTGACTGATAAGTGAGCCACCTTGTCGCTGGCGGTCAGGCTGATCATAATTCAGCCAGATGATGAGACCAAGAACCCCTCTCACATGTTAAAATGACGAAAAAAGCAAGTAAGAAAACTGAATTGATTTGAATGAATTGCAGGCTTTAAACCAGCTTTTGGGGGAAGGGGGAGCACTGGCATTACAGCTGTTTGCTTTTGCTTCTTCACACACCAGGTGCACCTTTTTAAACATTAAAAAAAATGTAAAGATGCATCATAAATGTCATAAAAATCGTTATGTGTTGGCCAGGGTTGAGCTTGCTGAACTTTTAATACTGAATTGCAAGTACAGAAATTGTGGCCGTCTCCTTATTAGTGAGCTTCCAAATGATCACCTGTGAGCCTCTTATTGGCCAGAGCCCAGAGCACACTATATAAAAAAGGAAGGAAGCCACAGAGTGGTTTCCCCACAAGAAAGAGATAAAGAAGGCGCACCCCAGCTCATAATCGCGTGGCAAAATTTAAAACAGGAAGCTTTTTCCTGACTGATGAGTGGGTCACCTGGTCGCTGGTGGGGGGGACACGGGGGACAAGTAAGAAAATGTAATTGATCTGAATGAATTGCAAGCTTTAAAGCAGGTTTTTTTTGGGGAGGTGAACTGGTTATTATAACTGTTTACTTTGCTTGGTCACACACCAGGTGCACCCCTGGAAACAAAGTAAATTTCCAACCTAATGGGATATGGTATTGATTGGGCTTCATAGCCCGATACCTCATGCCAGCATGAGCAGATCTCTGTCAAAAGTCAATTTGTTCACTGAGTGTTTTGTTTTAGAAGGGCTCCATAGCCACCACCAGCAGATCCCTTCCAACCTCCTTGTATGCCTACTCGCCCCACGCTCAGAGGTTTGGTGACGTTTCAGCAGGGAGAACGCGGTGGCGCACACCCCATACAAGCCTGAAAACAATCCCCAGGATCAGTGCACCTACCCGGTTATCAAAGACTTAAATTAAATGTACGCCCTGGAGGAAAGAAGGGAGAGGGGAATATGATAGAGACTTTCAAATACCTCACGGGTATAAACAAAGCTCAAGAGGGAAGCATTTTCCAGAAAACAAGATGCTCAAGAATAAGGGCAGACAGCGAAAAAAAAACAAACAGCGAAAAAAACAGCTCCTCCGTTTATACAGGTGCTCGAGTAACGGAACATAAATACAAAAGGCAAAACTCGGCACTCTGAGGTAGGCGTAAAAAAAGCATACGTTTAATGGTAAATGAAAACGCTGAACATTAAGCCTCACATGTAACAAGAAGCACAACAAAGTACCCGACCGGTTTCGTGCACTCAGCACGTCATCAGGGGATCAGGTGTGTTCAGCGTTTGCATTTACCATTAAACGTATGCTTTTTTTACGCCTACCTCAGAGTGCCGAGTTTTGCCTTTTGTCAAGAATAAGGGGCATGCAATGAAGCTGAAGGAGGGTAGACTCTGGGAAGATGTGAGGAAGTACTTCTTCACAGAAAGAGTGGTAGATGCCTGGAATAGCCTCCCAGCAGAGGTGGTGGAGTAAAAACCGTAACGGGATTTAAGAAAACTTGAGATAGGAGTAAGGGAACCTTAGTGGTAAGGAAAGGGGAAGAACCAGAGATCAAGTAGGGTCTGCCGTGTTACAGTAGGTAGTATAAATGGGCAGACTAGGTGGGCCAAGTGGTTCTTATCTGCCGTCAAATTCTATGTTTCTATGCTAGGTATGTCAAGGAGAAGAGGAAAAAGCTGAGCAGACTAGAAAGGCTGAAGAAGGAGGCAGTATGGCTGGAGAAGGATGGGAAAACAAGGCATACTGAATACTTCTGTTCAGTTTTCACAGCTGAAGGCAGGGAGACCATTGCTGGAGTGCAGTATTAAAGCTACAAGACAGCTAAAGACAGTGATGGGGACGATTACTGTGGACAAAGTGCTCAAGGGTCTGAAGGGGGTTGAAGGTGGGTGAGACAACGGGACTGGATGGGCTGCATCCCTGGGTGCTCATGAAGGTAGGCCTGGCTCTGGAGGCACTCTTGGTAGACCTGTTCAAGTGCTCACTAGTGACTGGAGTGGTCCCTATGGACAGGAGGGTGGCTGATGTTGGCAGTACATCTCTAAGATTAGGAACACGAGAGTCTTGGATAACCACGGACCAGTTAGCCTGACCTCAGTAAGGGGGAAGCTGGCTGAAACTATTATCAAGGAACGGTAAGTAGTCTTCCTGGAGAAATAGTCTCCAGAACTGCAGGCAACATGGGGTCATAAAGGGGAGGACCTGTCGGGGGGAATCACATAACATTCTTCAACAAGATGTCTGGCAGTGTAGGGAGGGACAAGGGGTAGATATCCCGTCTCTGGACTTCAGCAAGGCTTTTGAAACAGTACCACATAGAGGACTGGTGAAGAAGAAGATGGGTACACAGGTGTTGGAGAGGATAAGGTGAGCTGAAAACTGATCCGTTGAAAGAAGCCATGGGGCAGTGCTAAATGGGAGGCACTTGGAGGACAGAAGTGTGACCAGTGGGGTGCCTAGGGGTCTGCCCTAGGTTCAGTGGTCTTCTTTTTATCTGTTACGCTGGAGCGGGGATCCAGGACAAAATGTGTCTTTGCAAATGACATTAAAATATGTGGTAGGGTGGACAGTGGGGAAGGATTAGGGACATGAAACAAAAGGGCTAGGGAAACTTAAAATCTAGTCAAAGATTCAGCAGCTCAAATTCAATACCAAAACACGAAAAGTAATTCAAATGGGGAGAAGGAATCTGGAAACAGTATTGCATGGGCGGTTCAAGACAGAGCAGACTTCAGGTGAAAGAGACCTGGGGGTTGTTATATGTGACAGCCTTAAGATCACTGCCCAATCCAATACGACAAGCCAGCAGGATGCTGGGGTGCACAAGCAAGGCCTTCTCTAGAAGAACAAAAGGGTTAAATCCGAGCATTTGGCTTTGTGACTAGGAATAACCAGCACTGTTTCCTTACCTCCACTTTTCCTCTGGAGACAAGTTGGACAGGTCAATCTAAAAAAAAAAAAAAAAAAAAGGTTACACTCTTTCAGGAGGTCTACTGATTAATAAATGTACACTGGGCTCATCAAAAGGTTTTACAGTGACCGTCAAACTCCAGCCTGTAGGCCCCCACCCCCCCCAATCTGAGACGACCTTAAAAACTAGGTGTACCTAATGTTAAAAGTCAGTGGAACCAGTAATTACTTATACTAAGTAGAACTTTGGGGCGCCAGCCCGGTGGCGCTGAGGCATCATGCCTTACCTTGCACCACGCTGGCGACCCAGGTTCAGGAAAGACCTCGGGTCATCGAGGTGCCGGCGGGGGAGCAGGATCGAGCGTTGGCTCTCCTCTCCCGGGTGGGAGAGTCGCCTGTCCGTAGTCCCGCTGTCACCAGATGGAGGTCCAGTGGCAGGTATAGGTGGTAATGGAGCGACTGGTAGGGTGGGGCATCCCGTAGGAAGTGATGCGGGCATACCTCCACACGCGTGCATCACATTGGGGACGCGAGGGATTGGGACTAGGGAGAAACCAAAAAAAAGCACCTAAAAATTACAGAAAAAACACAAAATAGAACTATATTCTGTGTATATACGCTGTACAGTACGCACAAAAATTATTTAACATTTGGTGACTGGGAGTCATCACTGAGCCAAGGTTCACTTGTCCCCTCTGAGCCATAGTTCTTTCCCAGGTGGACCGAGGGGAGGGGTACAAAGGAGTAGATCAATCAACCAAGCAGCAAAGCAGCACAGGTAATCACCTTAACAGCAGTAAACAACTACGGTTATAACTATCAGCAGCATCACGCAGTAATAACAAGCAATACCTCAAGGGAGCTAGAAACCCAACTGGATAAACCAAGCACCCCGTATAGCAGCAACAATAACTGCAAATATCAGCAATAGCGATTAACAGCAGTAAAAAAAAAAAAAATCACGGTAGTAAGTGCGGCAAACACCAACATAGAGGTGTCGATAGGAAGAAGGGCAGGGGTAAATGGAGAAAGTGACAAAGGCAAAAAGGACAGGGATGGGGCAAAAAGGAGTAAGGGCATCAGGAAATGGAGGGTAATGAGTACCAATGCCCGTAGTCTGGGCAACAAGCTCCCTGAGCTGGTGGCCTTGATGGAAGAGGGATGCCTGGATATCGTAGTAGTAACAGAAACATGGTACACAGAGAACCATGACTGGGATGTTAACATACCAGGGTACATAACCTACAGGAGAGACAGGCAGGGGAGAAGAATAGCTCTCTATGTAAAGGAAGGGATAAAAGCAAATGAACAAAAGAGTAAACAGGGAGGAGAGGAGGCACTGTGGGTCACCTTGGAGACTGGAAAGGCATCACAATCCACACAGGGTTGTGTACAGATCCCCATGTCAGGGGAGGAATGGACAAGAATATGATAGAAGGCATTCTTAGAATGGCAGAGAAAGGGAGATACTGTTGATGGGAGACCTGAATATGCCAGATGTTAACTGGAGCATTTGCTGCAGCCACATCCAAGAGCAGGGCCATTCTTGATGCCCTACAAGTGGCAGGCCTCAGACAGCTAGTTTCAGAACCCACTGTGAGGGAGCAATCTTAGACCTCGTACTCTCAAACGGGGGCAGTGAGAGGATCTCAGATCTAGAAGTGGGTTGCCATCTGGGAACAAGTGACCATCAAACAGTGTGGTTCACGTTAAACTCAGCTACAGAGTCAAGCCATACAAAAGTGAGGGTACTGGACTTTAGGAGGGCTGACTTTGGCAAGATGGGAGAGTGCCTCAGAAAAGCACTAGCAAACAGGCTAGGAGGTGGTGTGGAGCAACAATGGGGAATCATCAAAACCGCCATCACAGAGGCAACAAGCCTTTGTGTGAAGCAAATAAACAAATCAAAATGAAAGAAAAAGCCACTATGGTTCTCAAAAGAGGTGGCTGTGAAAGTCAGGAAGAAAAAGATAGCATTCCGGAAGTATAAGGAAACACAGAAGGAGCAGGACAGAGAGCTGTACCAGTTACGATGAAGGAAGCGAGGAGGAAGTCAGAATAGCAAAGGCCCAAACTGAGGAAAAGATAGCCAACTCAGTTAAGAAGGGGGATAAAACCTTTTATAGGTACATCAGCGAGCGTAGAAAGACAAAGGGAAGAATAGTGAGGCTGAATAGAATGAACGGTGGGTGGGCAGAGGGGGACAGTGAAAAAGCAGGGATACTGAATGAATATTTCTGCTCAGTATTCACAAAAGAGGAGGGGGAAGTGCCTAATCCAATTAACAGAAGCACTCTTGATTGGGGGTCGATCCCAGTCCTTTCACAGAAGAAAGGGTTCTGCAAGAAGTCCTAAAACTGAAGGTGGACAAAGCAATGGGTCCTGATGGAATTCACCCCAGAATTCTAAAACAATTAAGGGAGGAACTAGTGAAACCACTGGCTACTCTTTTTAATAAATCGTGGGAGGATTGTGTGGTACCCGAGGACTGGAGGAAGGTGGATGTGATTCCCCTTCACAAAAGTGGGACCAAGACAGAGGCAGGAAACTACAGACCTATCAGTCTGACCTCTGTGGTAGGGAAAGTGATGGAGTCACTTCTCAAGGAAAGAATAGTTGAGTACCTAGAGGCCAGTGGGGCACAGGACCCAAGGCAGCATGGGTTCACAACGGAAGGTCATGTCAGACAATCTAATAGATTTCTTTGACTGGGTGACCAAAGTAGTAGATCAGGAGGGGCTGTGGACATGGCCTCACCTAGACTTTAGCAAGGCATTTGACAGTCCCACACAAAAGATTAATAGTCAAATTAACCAGCCTGGGAGTGG
Source organism: Neoceratodus forsteri (assembly GCA_016271365.2). Classification (NCBI taxonomy): domain Eukaryota; kingdom Metazoa; phylum Chordata; order Ceratodontiformes; family Ceratodontidae; genus Neoceratodus; species Neoceratodus forsteri. The sequence goes on from CM057459.1 coordinate 1,410,790,888, forward strand.
GTCCCAGGGTGAGCCTGGGTAAAACATTGGCTACACAACAGGACACAGAAGGTAATTATAAATGGAGTCCACTCTGAAGAAAGAGGGGTTACTAGTGGGGTACCGCAGGGTTCAGTATTGGGTCCAGTCCTTTTTAATGTCTTCATCAGTGACATTGCAGAGGGACTGGAAGGAAAAGTATGCCTTTTTGCAGACGACACAAAGATCTGCAACAGGGTTGATACACGTGGAAAGGATGAGAAGAGACTTGGCAAGGTTGGAGGAATGGTCAGAAGTATGGCAGCTAGGATTCAATGCAAAGAAGTGCAAAATAATGCACCTGGGAACAAGAACCCAGGGGAAGAATACACAATGGGGGGGAGGTAGTAACAACAACAAAAAAGGAAAGGGACCTGGGGGTAATCATATCAGATGACCTTAAGGTTAGCAAGCAATGTGAGAAAGCAGTAGGGAGGGCTGGGGGTATACTGGGATGCATAGGAGAGGCATTAGCAGCAGAAAACAGGAAGTTGTTATCCTCTGTACAGACAGTTGGTGAGACCCCATCTGAGTACTGCATCCAGTTCTGGAGACCCCATCTCCGCAAGGACATAGACAGGATAGAGGCAGTCCAGAGGAGAGCAACTAAAATGGTGCAGGGTCTGCAAAAGAAGCGTATGAGGAGAGACTAAAGGAGCTTTATATGTATACCCTGAGGAAAGAAGGAGAGAGGGACATGATAGAAACTTTTAAGTACCTCAGTGGAATCAACAAAGTCCAAGAGGGTAGCATCTTTCAGAAAAGAGCGGCAAGAACAAGGGGACACAATTTAAAGATAGAAGGGGGCGGTTTAGGGGCAATGGAGGAAGTATTATTTCACAGAGAGGGTAGTGGATGCATGGAACAGCCTTCCTGAGGAGGTTGTGGGTCTTAAACTGTGGGAGAATTCAAGAATGCATGGGACAGACATAAGGCAATTCTTGTGGGGGGTAGGAAGAAATAGGCTGTTGGTTAACTAGGATCTGCAGCCTATCCTGTAGGTAGGGAAATGGGCAGACTAGATGGGCCAAGTGGTCCTTATCTGCCGTCAAAGTCTATGTTTCTATGTTAAGCAAATCACAACTATCACTGTAACTATACTGGCAACAGAAATGCAGCATACCCCCAGTGAGATGAGAAGGGGTGAAGCGATGGGGGAGGGAGAGGTAGACGACAGATATCAAATGCAAATCAAAGAGGGGGGTACTGGCAGGATACAAAGGCAGGTGCAGGAGGAGGTAAAATGAGCAAAGAGGAGAGATTTGATGGATGGGAGATAAGAGTAGGAACAAATGTGAGAAGGGAGGCTGTAACAAAGAGGAGGAGGAGTAATGAATGTGAGAAGGGAGGCCGTTCCAAAGAGGAGTAACAAATGTGACAAAAGAGGGGTAACGAAAGTGAGAGATGAGAGTGGCAGAAGGAGAAAGCAGACTGACCAGCTGTGGTTTTGAAGCAAGGGGTGGAGAAACAGCAGGCACCAGAGGAGCGAAGAGAGTAGGAGAAGGGGTGGAAGGAGAAAGGAGTGTAGACAGATTACACTTAAAAAAAACATAGGTGACAGTCAAATCTTACAGATAAAATTATTAATTTTAGCCACTGAATCATGTTAAAGGAAAATTATTCATTTTAACCATGTATCTTCACTTTAGAGGGGTCACAAAGGAGTCCTTAACCATTGTTGATCCTTTTTGTCTCATTATTTCCATTTGAACCCCCACATTTTATAATTGCTTACTACCTTCTCTAAAATTGGTTTATTGGCTTCCTTTCTTAGTAGAACTGTAATGCATGGTAATGGTGTAATTATACCATAGTTCCCTAACCTTGTTTTGTTTCCAATCTTTGATAAACTCTTACTGCCTACATCCTGAACTTCAGGAATACCCCAAGCAGTGCAGCCACTTATGATGGCATGTGTCCCCTCCACCCACTACACTGGGAGTGCTCCCAAGTCCAGAAAAGATACACAGGAAGCTGATCAAGGAATGTAAACAAACACATTTGTATGTGGTTACACTGGTGTGGTGGTCAGTCTGTTTTTCACTTTTAAAAAGAACGAGCATTTGTCAATGCTGAACATTGGTTGCTTGTTAAACAAGATGTTTTTCTAGAGAGAGGAGCCAAGAATAGAGAGTAATTTTGGGGACTTGGGAGTAGAGGCTGAGGGTAGGGTGGCTGGGTTAAAGACGCTGCTACAGTCAGTCAGTGAGAGGGTGCAGGGCAGAGAGCACGCAGAGAGAGGGTGTGGGATGGTGTAACTGGATGCAGAGAGGGGGAATGGAGGGTGTGGGGCGGACAGTACACAGAGGGAGGGAGCGGGAGGGTTTAACTGGATGCCGGGACAGGGAACGGAGGGTACAGGGCAGACAGCACACAGAGGGAGGGAGCGGGAGGGTTTAATTGGATGCAGTGACAGAGGGTGTGGGGCGGACAGCATGCAGAGGGAGGGAGGGAGCAGTAGAGTTCAACTGGACGCTGGGACAGGGAACAGAGGGTGCAGGGAAGGACAGCACAAAGTTATGTGCATGTGTAGGAAAATGTCAACGAACCTTTGTAACATGGCTATTTTGATAATTTTCCACCAAATTTTCAACATGGACTTTTTGATACCCCACCTCATGAACACTGGCACTGTTTTCTTAATCAGTCCTGAAAGGCGATTTCACATAGCGACTGCGCAATTCTGCGCCAGAGGTGCAAAACCACGTTTCAGGCAGGATGTGAGAAATGACAACTGCACTGTTCACGAGGCTGTGTGACACAATGTGTATGCTGAAATTCGGAGTGAATATATTAAAAATTGGCTAAGTTATGCACCTGCGTAGAAACTGCGCAAGGCACACTCGTATCGTGGCCATTTGTAGGTATTTCTGCACCACATTTTCAACATGGCCTTTTTGGGACCCCACCTCATGAACCCTGGCTATGTCATTTCATTACTGGGTCCCAAAAGGTGATTTCGTGCAGCAACCACACCATTCCGCACCACTGCTGCATAAACACGTTTCGAGCAGGATCTGAGAAATGACAGCTGTACTGTTCATGAGGTGGTGTGAATAAATGGCTATAACGAAAATTTGGAGTGAAAATATTTACAATTGCCAAAGTTACACACGTATGTAACAAAATTTCAACAACCGCATGTAACTCAGACTTTTTTGGTAATTTTGCACAAAATTTTCAATTTGGCCTTTTTGGGACCCCGCCTCATGAATACTGGCACTGCTGTTTCATTAACCAGTACCAAAAAGTGATTCCGCGCAGTGACCACGAAATCACCTTTCAGGACCAATTAACGAGATGACAGTGGCAGTGTTCATGAGGTGGAATCCCAAAAAGGCCATGTTGAAAATTTGGTGTAAAAATTCTAAACAAATGGCCAAGATATCAACATAAGTTCAAAATGCCATTGACTGCCATTATACAGCACTTACCTTGAGTCTTCAGTTCGTCGTACGGCTTTGAAGAGTGCAGATATGTCCTGCTTCACAGAAGATGACACCTGCTAACCTCTGGAGCTAAGTATGGGGTTAAGAGGGGGTTGTGGGGAGGTGGGTGCACAGAGAATGGGTCAGGGTGGGGGAGGCGACGAGGACAGTTTTCTTTTTTTCCAGGTTAAAAACGCTAGGGACTGTTTTTTTTTTTATTACAGGTACATTGGACTATTGGGGAGGGGCACAGATATGGGGATACTGGGAGTGGGCTCCCAGTGTCCCAGATGGCAAATGGGCAGGAGGAATAACTGGGACACTGGGAGTGGGCTCCCCAGTGTCCCTTAGTGGTGGTGCGGGGGGGTGGAGTTGTATTGCCGACAAGGGGATTGGGCATCCCGATGTTAGCTTCAAGAGAAAGCTGCACTGCGGTTAATGCTGAAGGGGGGGGGCACAGGAGCAAGGACCAGGAGAAAAAGCCATACCATGGCTACTGTTGAAGCCTTGGCGGGGAGGGGCACACTCCCATCGCCACCACCACCTCCAGCTCTCCACAACTGCCACGCACACATCGCAGCCATCCAGCTTGTCCTCTCAAATCAACGTTGAGTGCACGTTGACGGCAGCTGGGCATCACAGTAGTTCCCTTTCTCTTCCGCTCTCCCAGCTGCTGCGGTTGTCGCCTTCCCAGGATTGCTTGGCTCTGCTGACGTGGGCTTCATGCTAGTCAAAGGACCAGAGCAGCTTCAGTCCTTTGAAGTGCATGACCGTTCAGCTCACCTAGCAGAGGATTGTGTCAGGACCACACTGAGTGGTCACTGGTGCTGAGCTAACTGCAGAGTCCATTGCAGGCCCCTGGTTTTGTGTTCTGCAATGGGCTCGGCAGCAACACCCCACCAAAATTCCATATTGCAACCAACGTAAATATTTTTATTTATTTAAAATTTGGTGACCAGGTAGGCCCACTGAGCCCCGAAGGTCCCTTTTTCAGGGGCGACCCGGGATAACAATACATATTTTCATACAGAGAAAGACTTGGGTGACAGAGTAGTTTCAGGTGTGTGAGTAGGTTACAGCCATGGTTATCATCATGCATCAGTCCTTACAAATATGTTGACAGTAGAATTAACAAAGGGTGCAGAAGAAATGTAATTTTACATGGTAAGCTCATTGTTTACTACTGGCATGGTTCAGTTGAAAGTTATCTGTGGTACTATGCCTAGAGGGAAGCACCGTGGAACTTGATAAGGAGCTTGGAGGATCTGGATATTAGGAGGAGGATAGAAGGAAGTGGTGGGGGGGGGTCATGAGCCGTGGCAATGACAAGTGCTAGTATCAGACATATAGGCTTTGAGTCTGGTGCGGAAGTTAATCAGTGAGGAGGCTTCCTGCACTAGGGGTGGGAGTCTGTTCCACAGGTAAGGGGCTGAGCAGGAGAACGACCTGCCGTCAGCGTTAGTCCCGACTCTGGGAACTTCAAGCAGTGTACATCCAGACGTCCGTAGGCTCCTGGGGTTATGTTTGAGTGCGATAGTTCCAGCGATGCTGGGTGGAGCTGAAGGGTTGAGTAGCTTGAAGGTCAAGCAGAGCAGGGGGTAGTGGAGACGAGAGGTCAGCGAGGGCTTGCGTAGCTGGGCAAGTGTGTCACAATGGTGCCTTTGCGAGTGGTCCTGGGTAGCAAACCAGGCTACCTTGTTATACAGGATTTGCCTCTCGGTGACCTCCTGCTTGGCCATGCCCTGTAAGATCGGGGCAGCGTAAGACAGGGTAGGGAGGAGGACACTTGTGGCAACTGAGGTGCTGGCCTTAGGGATAAGCTGGTCTTTTAGCCAGTACAGAGTACCAAGTTTGTGGTGTAAGGTCTTGGTGACCCGATCCATGTGGTACTTGAAGGTAAGGCAATGGTCCAATGTTAGACCCAAGTATTTTAAGGAGGGCACAACCTCAATGTCATTTCCAGAGAGAGCAGTGAGTTGCAGAGATTTAGACATGTCGTGTCCAAGGGCGTTGCGTCCGAATAGCATCGCCTTAGTTTTGCCTGCATTTAGGACCATTCTATTTGCTCTCAGCCAGGCCTCGAGAGATGCTAGGCCAGCTTAGAGAAGGGGACCTAGAGCTGTAATGTTATCCAGGGATCGGTAGAAGACGGTGTCATCTGCGTACTGAACGACCAAGTTCCCCCACAGTGGAGGCTTAGGTCATTAGTAAATATGGAAAAAAAGGAGTGGGATGAGGATCGAGCCCTGCGGTACTCCCTCTGTAAGGAGTAGAGGACCTGAGGCGGCACCCTTCCAGATGACCCTCTGGGATCGGCTCGATAGGTAACTCCCAAACCATTTGAGGGCGAGGGGGTCTAGGCCAATTTTATCCAGATTTAGTAGCAGAAGTTTGTGATCCACAAGGTCGAAAGCCCTGGACAGGTCTATAAAGACGGCGCCAGTGGGTGTCCCATTATCCATTGCTCTGAGCAAGTCATTCGAGAGATGGATGAGTGCTGTGTCAGTCCCATGGTTAGTTCTAAAGCCATGCTGTGAACATGCAATTAGCTGATGGGACTCCAGGTAGTCACGGAGTTGGCCAAAGACTAACCTTTCCTTTAGTTTTGCAAGTGTACTGAGCAGGGAAATAGACCGGTAATTGCTTATGCTTTCCCTGGAGCCACACTTGTGAATAGGGACCACACTGGCCTGTTTCCACTGGTCTGGAACAGTCCCTTCAAGTAGGGATCTGTTTATGAGTCAGGTCAGGGGTCTGGTGAGGGATGGGGCACCAGCCTTGAGTAGCCAAAGGTTTATCCCATCAGGACCTCCTGAGCCTGTGTCTTTCAGAGCCCTTAGAAGGGATTGGACCTCTTTTGTCTTCACCAGTCTTAGATGGAAGGAGGGACGGTCAAGGTGAGTAGGCTCGATAATATTAGGAGCCGAGGTTGGCGAGGGCAGGCCGACCTTGTAGGCATCGAGGTTACCAAAGTGATTGTTTAAGGCAGTAGCAATTTTGAGGGAGTCGCTCACTGGCTAACCACTGACCTTAATGGGGCCAGGTTCAGTCTTAAGTGTTACCCCGATCAGGTTATTGACGTAATACCAGAATTGTTTAGGGTTGCCCAAATTAGTTTTTTGTAGGTGGGTGACATACTCCCTTTTTGCAAGTTTGATGGCTCTCTTGCATTTGCTTCTTAAGACCTTGTATGACACGAGGTCGGCAGGAAGGGAAGAGAGCTTATATGACACAAGGTCGGCAAAGGGAAGAGAGCTTGAACTTCTTCCAGGCCTTGTCTCAACTGACCATAAGGATTTTTAAGGATGGAGAGATCCACTTGTAGCAGCTACCCTTTGTTCTACGTTTTTTCAAGGGGGCAAAGAAGATAGCTGCTTTACATACTGCGCTGTGGAAATGCTCCAGAGCCTCAGCCAAGGTGGGGAGGAGCTTAACTGGGCTCCAGTCCAGACTGTGTAGGTAGTAATTAAACTGCACTGCTGAGAAGTTTGTGTAGTCATGAGCAGTGAGTATTCTGGGTTGGATCTTGGGTGCTCTGTTCTTCCAGATGCAGAATATTAGGGAGTGGTCACTTAAGGAGTCCGTCATTATGCCGGCTTTCTGGATGTTGGCGGGATTGAACACCAGAGCCCACTCAAGGGTGGTGTGGTTCCCCGATTTGTAGTTAAGTCTGGTTGGTTCTAAGATAACCTGTACCAGGTTTGCTTCTTGGGTCAGTGCCATAAGGGCGTTGTTAGGATCCTGGGCCCAGTTTAGGTTGAAGTCACCCAGAATAAGGAGCTCCGAAGACCGTAATTTTTGTTACTGCTTCTAGGGATTGAAGAGCCGATTTGGGTGGGTGGTAAACGCAGCCAATAGCGAGCTGCTTGTTGTGCCCTAGGGTGACTTGGATGAATATAGATTCACCATCAGGGGAGGTGTGTTGCTGCAAGGTGGGGATCAATATGGTTAGGGCTACGTTGGCTAAATGAGTACACCGCCCCCTCTTTTGGTCAACCTGTCCTTACGGTACATACTAACACCTTGGGCCAGTATCTCATGATCGGGAATGTGTGCCTTAAGCCATGTCTCTGAGATGGCAAGGATATCCGGCTTGTAGAGATCAAGCCTCTTGCATTTTTGCTCTTAGGCTGCATATGTTCATATGCGCTATCTTTAGCCCCTTTGTGGACAACCAGTGGGGGTCATGAGGGGATGTTATTGAGAAGCTGGTGGTGTTAGGGCCAGGGTTAGGTTGCATGTCACCTGCCAGGAGTAGTAACGCAGCTAGAAGGCAGAGTAATTTTGGGCTGGCCGATGGGATTCAGTTGCCTCAGCACATCCTGCTCACAAAGTGGAAGATATCGTAGCATATGCCCTTTCTTATGAGCTCGTGGGCTGAGGAGAGGGCAAGTAAGCTGAAGCGGGTCATTCCATTGCAGAGGCTGACAGGAGGGGTGTCACTGTACCTTTGTCCCCTTATTTCTGGATGCCCTAGGCCTATGAGCCTGTCTGCCCAGAGAAGGGACAGTATATAGACTGTCATCAGTAGTACCCCCCCATTGGAGACAGGGGCCTAAGGGTTGTGTGCCCCACGTGGCACGTGATCGTGGGTAAACTTCTGGAGAGGCATGCTATGCTAGCAGAGGTATCAGTAACAAGCTCTTTTGTCCTATCTTAGGCAGTGATTCAGACATAGGATGGGTACCCTGTCTATGGAGGAAAGTCAGGTGAAAAATACGAAATCCTCCGTAATAATCAGTCTTCAGGCCGATTATCAGGTGTGAACTAGTATCTTGTTTCTGCTGGGATTTCAGATGATACAATATACCAGTAAGGATTTTCTAAGGAATTGCTAGTCAGTAGGAGAATAACCCTGTCCCGCTAGGATGGGGGGGAGAAGGAAAATAAAATCCCCCTTGTAAGCGTGCCATAGAGATCAGAGCAGTTTCTGTCCCTTATATTTTCCTGAAGCAGGACTTAGGCAGCAAACACAGTAGACTGCAGGTTCTAGGACTGCCCACAGTTATGTGCCACACCCCTTTATCACCAGAGGCCAGTCAGATAGGGGATAGGGTATAGGGCGGAGCAAAGGAGTATTTAATAGATGGAGGAGGTGGAGAAGGGGGCGTGGGCGAAAAATTTCAGCTTGAAGGAGCACAGCTAACACCAGGTAAATGCAAGAAGCTCCCTCTGAATAGCAATGAAATTTAATTGGGCTACTGCCTCACAAAAAGTGGCAAGTTCAAAAGTTTCGGTGCACACAGTGCACTCAGGGCTCCTCTGTGTCCGTGCCTGCGAGGCAAATTCTGGCAGCGAGCTGTCCTAAGTTGGTCTGGGGAGGGCTGCAGAAGCAAACCCTCAAACCCTGGAAAGGAAAGGAGACAGAGGGGTTAGCCTTTTAAATAGGGAAGGAAAATCAAATATTAGACAGAAACAGAGAGAGAGAGAGAGAGAGAGAGAGAGAGTAGGGGCTTGAACAGGGATAGGAGATGAACTACAGAGGAAGTTTTGAGGGGTAGGGAAAGTTCTAGTGGCAGGGAGATCACATTTGGAACAAGGTATGGAAAGCACAACCATACAATGAAACAATTTCAGAAAATTAATTTGCAGGATTTAGCTTAAAAATCAGATTACAATGCAGTCCTGAATCAAACCAGCTACATCAGCAATCGTTACAAAATGTGAGCAATCATAAAATGTGTTTTTTAAACCAGGGACAATTTGAGGCCTGAGGGTGTTAACAGTATCCCTTTAAGACATCCTAATGGCGTCTGTTGTACTCATAACAGCAGTGAAATCAAACAGAAACAGTTCAATCTTCATAAAAAGAATTTACAAGAGCTGTAATTGAGAGAAAAAAAAAAAAACCCTATATACAGTAATTGAACACACAATGGCCTGCCTTAAAATATGCCATGCATAAAATCATTTGTGACTCTGCCACTTGTAAATGATTGTCCTGACCACTCACTCGGGGAAGATATATGGCATATTGTGAAGACTACTGTGTAGCCTCTATACATACACACAACTATACACGAATTCAGGGACAGACCATATCTCAAGAATATGTCATTTACCTTTATGAGTGAGAAAGCAGGACCATAACTGACGATTGCTGAAGCCCCGAATTAATTATGAAAGTCCTGCACTGAAGAAAACACCAACTGGGACTCAGCGCAGGCAGAAGTGGCATATCCCCAACAGAAAAGCAGATGCAGTTGTGCTTGTAGTGAATAAGGATGTCTCTGAAGAAAGTGGGGTTACTAGTGGGGTACCGCAGGGCTCAGTATTATGACTGGTCCTCTTCAATGTCTTTATAAGCGACATTTTATTTATTTATTTGGTTTTTGTTGACCGGGTAAGTGCACTAGACAAATCCTGCCTATTTTCAGGCACGACCCAGGGAAGGGGGATACAGATGAATGCCATCTGACCTTGAACCAGATTAAGATGTTGGTGGTATTTTTAGTGAATGAGGGAAATTTGGCCAGGACACCGGGGAAATTCCCTACTCTTTCGAGAAGTGCCATGGGATCTTTAACATCCACCTGAACTACCACCAATCCAGGCAGATGGGACCTCGGTTTAACGTCTCATACGAAAGACATTGCAGAGGGACTGGAAGGAAAAGTATGTCTCTTTGCAGATGACACAAAGATCTGCAACAGAGTAGATGCACAAGGTGGGGTGGAAAGGATGAGAAGGGACTTGGCAAGGTTAGAGGAATGGTCAAATGTATGGCAGCTTAGATTCAATGCTAAGAAGTGCAAGGTAATGCACCTGGGAAACAAAAACCCAGGGGAAGAGTACACAATGGGGGGTGAGATACTAACAACAACAAAAATGGAAAGGAACCTGGGGATAGTCATATCGGATGACCTAAAGGTGGGCAAGCAATGTGAGAGGGCAGCAAGGAGGGCTGGGGGGATACTGGGATGCATAGGGAGAGGCATCACCAGTAGAAAACAGGAAGTTATTATCCCTCTGTACAGACAGCTGGTGAGACCCCATCTGGAGTACTGCGTGCAGTTCTGGAGACCCAATCTCCGCAAAGACATAGACAGGATGGAAGCTGTCCAGAGGAGGTCAACTAAAATGGTGCAGGGTCTGCACCGCAAGACATATGAAGAGAGACTTAAGGAGCTTAATATGTATAGCCTCGAGGAAAGGAGGGAGAGGGGGGGACATGATAGAAACTTTCAAGTACCTCAAGGGAATCAACAAAGTCCAAGAGGGTAGCATCTTTCAAAAAAAGAGGTGTGCAAGAACAAGGGGGCACAATTTGAAGATAGAGGGGGGCGGCTCAGAGGTAATTTAAGGAAGTATTTTTTCATAAAGAGGGTTGTGGATGCATGGAACGGCCTTCCGGAGGAGGTTGTGGAGTCAAAAACAGTGGTGGAATTCAATCATGCATGGGACAGTCATAAGGCAATTCTAGGGGTTGGGGGTAGGAAGAAGTAGGCTGCTGGTTAACTAGGATCTGCAGCTTATCCATTAGGTAGGGAAATGGGCAGACTGGGTGGGCCAAGCGGTCCTTCTGCTGTCAAATTCTATGTTACGGTATCACGGTTTTACAGTATATCTTGGTACTGGATGTCATGGTATTGATACCGTGGGCAATATCTGATACCATGATAACTGTGGTTCATGGTATACCATGGTAAACTAACTTTTTTTGTATTTTCAGAGATAACTGTCCCTTCCATGCCAACTCTCCTGATGTAAATGTTTTTAGGCGGCTTCTTGTTTTGTACAAGAATTACTTCTGAAATACAACTATATAACTGTAACCATGGTACTTACGTGTGATGGTTAATATCATACTGTTAGAATGTCATACTCTGACATCCCTAGTACTGAAAAACGTTATTCTTGCGTTTCATATGAAGAGCCTTGGTCACACATAGGCATTAAAATATTGCAATGCATGTAGACTAGTCCCATGATTCTTGACTAGGTGTGACACCAGGGCATTTTTATTCACTTATTTATTCAGTTATTTTCTCTATAAAATAAGTAGGTAGGTTTGGGATGTATAGGGAAAGTGGAAATTACATTTTCCTACTGCTGTCCCAAGCTTGAGGACAAAAAAATTCCTGTGTTCTCACAGTCAATCAATCAATCAATCAATCAATCAAAATCTTTATTTATTCAGGCGAACATCATTGAGCATAGCTCATTTACAAGATGGACCTGAGTGGTCATAACAAAAGAGGTTACAGATTGTATACAAAAACATGATATTGAATAAGCACAAATACAATCATTTATGAGTGAGATAGATGTACACATATTTACATATATACAAGGCAAAGGACAGTAAACCTAAAACCTAATAAAGGAGAGAAACAAACAGTTTAGTAGGGATAAGGCTTGGATAATGGCACAAGGGTGGGCATATATGTATGAGGTTTGATGGGGAAAGGACCAGAGGAATGATAGAAGAATATGGATGAGCTTTAAAGAGGAGGAGGTGGAGAGAGAGGGGTGTGGGAGGGTGGGGGTGTGGGAGGACTAGCCTTGTGGAAGCAGTTGCACGAATCTGGGATTAGGGCTGGTGTACAGCTTTTGAAGGATGTAAGAGGAATCAGTGTATCCATTTTCAATGACTTTGGATAGAATTCCCAGATAAGTGCCAGGGAATAACTGATTGCAGCTCTTCCATACCGGGTGCAGGTGACAGGAATCTTCAGCAGGATCAGTTTGTTGAACCTCAAGGTGTAGGGCCTGGATGTGATCCAGTTGAAGCAGTCTGAGATGTAGGAAGGAGTTTGTTTGTCAGAGCTTTGTAGATCCAGATAGCAGCATTTTTTTTCTTCTATGTTGCAGGGATGTCCAACTGACTGCATTGTAGAGAGAGCAATGATGGGTGCTAGAGGGAAGGTCAGTAATGAATCTAACAGCTCTATGATACAGGGTGTCTAATTTGTTTAGATGGGAGAGGAGCAATGACCATAGAGGAAGTCAGCATAATCAATGAGGGACAGGAATGATGCTAGGATTAATCTTTGTTTGGAATCTTTGGTCAGGTAGTGTTTGATCCTATAGAAAAGACCAAGTCTTTGTCTTAGCTTTTTCAGGAGCTCTTCAACGTGGGTAGTATAGTCTAGTTTATTGTCTATCCATACTCCTAGATATTTGAATTTGTCTACATATTCCAGATTTTCACCAAGGATGGTAGAGAGTTGTGGGAGGGTGAATGATGGGATAGTGGAACAGCAGTTCTTGGTGGCAAAGAACATAGCTTTGGTTTTCTTGGCATTTAGTAATAATTTCTTTTCTAATAGGTTGTGCTGAAGGAGGGAGAATTCAGACTGTAGGAGCTCACAGGCTTTTGATGGTGAGGGATTGCTCACATATAGTACAGTGTCATCTGCAAAAAGGTGGATATTAGATAGTGAGAGATTGGAATCAATATTGTTGATGTAAGGGGGAAACAGGTTGGGTGCAGACAGCTGGGCTCTTAATCTAAAAAAAAAAAAAAAAAACAAAAAACAAAAAAAACACAACAACTCTGCCTCAATTTTCAAACAGGCCCTCAAATTAACGCAAGCTGTGGCAAACAGCTTACGCCAAATGCTTGTGCGCCAGGAACGCAACAGACGATTCTTGTACAGGAGGGGTCCCGGTGCCACATTCCCTTAGTTTGCTGCAACTGCTCCTGTACATCAAAGAAAAGATGCGGGGGTTAAGGGTTGTGGAGGCCAGGCGCTCCCCACCAGCAGTGCGATCAGAACCCCTAACCCATAGGTGACTAAATGCTGCAAATAAAATTTCTTGGCTGAAACTGCCTCAAAATCGCAATTTCACAGCATGAACATTTGACAAAATCACCACCACAAATATTTCACAGGATACAAACATAAAATTTGGCCGCGAAAATACAAAATTTTGCCCAGGAGCAGTGATTTTCTGTTCAAAAATGTAATCATTTTCAAGTGAAATGTCGCACCCCGCAAAATATTTTGAGTAATGCGCCAATTTAGAGAAATATTTTGGGTAACGAAATTTCTCAACTTTGCACAACACTATGGCTGATACAACCTCCCAAGCAGGTGCCACAGTGTAGGACTGGCATGTGCCTGAAAAGTGGGGGGGGAGGACACCCCAGGCATGGAGATGTGAATGCCATGCTGTCTGTGTCACAGCCCAACTGCACTGTATACAGTGCAATGACTTCTGCAGGTAAGAGTCTCCAGGTACGGAGATATGCACATGGCACCCACATACTGTATTTCTGCCACAGTCAGTGGCAGGATGTGCACGACAGCTGCCACCATGTGCAAAGCTGCATATGACACTGTACCTGTCTCGACGCTCCATCCCACAGTAATGTGTTGGCAAGGAGTGGATCCTCTGGGCTCTGTAGACATCACCACTCTGATAATGGCAGTTGAGGAAGTTCTTCAACTGGTGTCCTCCTGTGACAGGCTCAGCCCAGGGGTGCTTGGTGGCTGGAGTATCCCCATTCGTGCGGACTGTGGCTGCTGGCAATGACATGCTCTGGTGCTGCACCAGGGGGTGCTCCCACGACCACTGCACAGGCATCCGCAGGTTGTACACTATGTGCTACACTGTGTGTCCCCCAGTATCTCCATCATGGCATTGCTGTGCTGCAGTTCCCATTCATCTGCAGCAGATTGGTGATGGTCTTGTGCCTTGGCCAATGGTTATCCCCATGGTGCCCATGCTTAGTATCCATGGTCAACCAGTTCCGACGGCCGGCAGGTCTAAGCACAAATGGGTCCAGCAGGGTTCCAAAATCCCGCTTATAGGGATGTGGCAGTTTGCATCTGCTGCAAGCCCTCTCCACCTCAGCGCAGCCTATGGCTCGGAACAAGCCCATCTGGTGCAGGTGGCCCAGCACAGGACACAGACTTGCTTTGAGAATCGGGACTGACGCAAGGTCTGGCATACTGGCCCTCTTGCGTTATTTATTTTTTTGACACAAGCACCTTGCATCAGTCTCGGTCCTTTGAAAAATCAAGCCCTCTGTTTTGGGTAACAAAATGGTAGCACCCCTTTCATCTAAAACAGTCAGTGTTTACCATAAACAAATGGTTGGGCCAGTCAGATGGCACCCTGCCAAGCTGTGAGCTATGAGAACAACAGGACCTAGTCTAAATCCACATAACCAGTTCACAGACTGATTCTGTCTTGGAGGTGAGATGAAAGATCAAAGAACTGCCCAGGGTGTGATGTAAGAGAGAGGCAGGGCAGAGAATGCAGGCGAGGGGGCCGACCTGCCAAGGATTTTTCCTAACTTCTAGGAAAAGTCAGTCATCTTGGGATTTAGGAGCCATGCAGTCACTGTCCAGTCTGGTAAGCCTGCTTCTGCAAGTTAGCTTCTTGGTGAGGTTATTCCCAGATCATCGACATCCTGTGGGAGAACTAACCAGAGGAAAATAAACCTGACAATGACGCAGCATAAAGCTGTAAAGCATTCCCTGACCCCACATCACTGCAGTCAGGGGAACTAGTAAGCAAGGCTCTTGCTGGACTCTTCCCAACGGCCCTGCCTTGTGGGGTAAGCTGTGAACTTAGGCAATCCCGGGTTGGGCAAATGACAGTGATGGGAGGCTTACCCCTGTGATCACAGTGTAGATGGACAGCTAGAGACAGAAAGAAAAACAGATGAAATAAAAAGAAATGGATGCTGCAGAGCTCAATTTACATATAATCAATCAAGCATGTTTCACTGTTCCCGCACAGGTGAAATATGAAACTATGACTTGTAAGACATGATTTCTCATCTCATCTTGACTTCACCCCCACGAGACACCAGTCACAGCAGAGGGCTACGGAGCTCTCCCCCAAGGAGCCGGAGCCTGCTGACCAGGTAGAGCACATCAAGACTCTGTGGGACATTATTGTAAAAGTTTAATCCTTGAACTGGACCGAGGTCTAAGGATCGATACGGATTGTTTAATGTGGGCCAAACTGTATGCCTGGCAGACCTATGTAACTGCATTTCTTTTAGGGTGCCTTAAGAGTATTACTGCTGGTCTGTCACTGTAGTGTGCGCGCATGTTACTTTAAGGGGCTATGTTTGCTATGTATCTAGTCTTAGTTACTATAGTGCAGACGGTAGTTCTGATGTGTGTGTTTTAGCCTTATGCAGATGGTAGTCCTGTGTTTTAGCCTTATTTTGTGTAGTGCAGACATTAGCTCTGATGTTGTTTCAAGCTGAACTTGGCCTGCCTGTCCCCCTGCCCTCACCACTGCAGTATTCATCCCATTCCCACCTTGACCCCAGCTGTGCTGGCAATATAGCCTAGAGATTAGAGTAACGAGCTGTGAATGAGCGTGATACATCCTGTAGACCTGGGTTTGATTCCCACAACCTCCACTTGCATACTGTGTGACAATGAGCAAGTCATTTAGCCACCCCAGTGCTCCCGGGTCATTCCTGAAAACAGGCACTTGTGCCCAGTGGGCCTTACCCAGTTACCAAAGACTAAAATAAAACAAACTGCTGTAGTGTGACCTCTCAATCCCTTTACCTTGTATTACAGGCTGCACATCCTGACTTCACCCCCGCCAGATGCCTGTTGCAGCACAGAGGGCTAAGAAGCTCTCCTTCCCTCCCTCCAGGAGCCGGAGCCTGCCGACCAGGTAGAGCACATCAAGATTCTGTGAGACACTGTTGACCCGCTACTGCAGCAGCTGCCCCACCCACGATTAGCATTTGCCTTATAGGCAGCCCTACCCCACGTGAATGACCACGACTTTTGCAATCACCCCAAGATATCATCTGCAGCTTATACAGCTGGACCACAAGGAGTCACTGCTGCGCCTCCATATGGGTGGTAATATTTGAAACATCCCCCTCAGTTTCTATAAGACCAGTTGCCTTAGATACCCCTCCAGTCCCTTAATTCTTGTCATCCCCATTTGTCCTAATTTACACAGTTTATCCCAATGCGTCTTCTGAAACTGTGAACTCTGGAGCTGGAACCATCCATAGTTAGCTGCACCATCCTCTAGGCCAAGGGTTCTCAAATGGGGAGGCCCCAACTTGTTCCAGGGGAGGCTCAAGCATGTCTGAAACAGTACTGTATTAAAATTTTGAGTTTTATGTACTTTGTGTGAAGAGATAAAGCAAACTGAAAGAGGATAATAGTAGGTGGATTTTATGTATTTATTTACTAATAGGTGATAAGGGAAGGTGAAATGAGCCAAGGCTCATTACAGGTGTACCAGAGGGAGGGTAGGGAGTGAATACATTTCAAAAGGTAACTGTAAAACAATCAAGAAATACACAGTGAACAACAGTGCAAACAAATATGAACAATAAACTAATAATGAGTGGTGGTAATTGATCAGTTTGTAGACTGATCGCAGAACAGCCCAAATTCAAGGGTTGAGAACAGAAGTGCTTACAGCAATAGCAGGAAGGAGCAAAGTAGTCCCAGAGAGGTTGCTTAGGAGCAGAGAAGGAGGGGGAGAGGCAAAATATGTAGGAAGGTTATTTCATATAGCAAGGAAACAGAAAAAAGTAGTCTGACCCATGAAGGTACTGCAACATGGGGTAACAATGGTTCAAGAATGAAAATAGCAGAGTAAGTAGGCTGGCCTGTGTGTGTGTGTGTGTGTGTGTGTGTGTGTGTGTGTGTGGAGGGGGGTGTTACAATGAGCTGAACAATAATATTTGTTTATTTTATTTATTTGTTATTCAGATAACACCTTTGAGCATAGGAGCTCTTTTTCAAAGGTTCCACATCAGTATAAGACAAAGAACTGAATTAAAGAACTGAATGTGAACCAAGTACATAAAGGGATTTCAATGTATTTAAGGTGTACAGAGTAAAGTACAGTATGTTATTTTTCTTTGGGGAGGCCCAAAATTATTTCAGTTTTTGGGGGAGGCTCAAAATCTTTTCCATGGATTTGGGGAGGCTCACTGTGACAAAGTCTAAGAACTATTGCTCTAGGCCACATAGCCTTCTAGAGTTTATCCCTCCAAATTTACATTACTCAATTGGGCCCCAGTGGTCACACAAAGGATCACATGCCACTGTAGCCATCCAGATACACTGTGAAACAATCTTCTCACTTTACCACTAGTTCATCATAGGTACCAGGCCACTAGGGACAGATTTAGATATTTTGCTCTTCTGTCTATTATGCTCATCCTAGTCCTCGTCACCCTCCCTCTCCTGTTCACCCCAACATCCATCCCTCACAGATCCACCATCAATCCCCAGCCATCATCCTCTTCTGCCCCACCCTTCCCTCTTCATGTCTCCACCCCCTTCTCCACTTCCCCTGGCGCCAGTGTTCTCCCATGCTCTGCTCACCTGGCTTACACTTAGCAGCACTTCATTCCATCCTATCCCCCTGCAGTTCCACCTCTAATCAGACCCCTTCCTCTTATCCTTGTAAGCTTTATACGGCCCCCCGGAGACGGATATCCATCCCCTCTAAACTACTCATCATCTTACTGCTCCTAACAGCGGGGAACATTGAACCCAACCCCTGGACCATCTCATCCTCTCCTCACCTACCTCCCAAAAGGACTAAAAATTGTCCACCTCAACATCAGGAGCCTTCTTCAAAAGACTGATCTGCTCCAGCCCCTCATGGCTAGCTTGAAACTCTCATCACTGAATCCTGGCTCTCCTCAAAAATCCCCGACACTGCCATCTCCATCCCTGGTTACTCCCTTATTCGACAGGATTGATCATCCAGGGGAGAAGGAGTCTCCATTTACATCTGATCATCCATTCAGTGTACCATCTGCCTGTCCATCGCTTCCCCCTTTGGCTATGAACTTCTATTACTAAAACCGTCTCTTCCCTGCTCCCTTCCTATCTTTGTGAGCGGGGTTTACTGCTGTCCTAGCCTCTCTTCCTCTTCTCCCCTCCTCTATCACAGACCTCTTATCAATCCTCATCATCCACTCCTCTACTGGTGAACTCTACATCCTCGGTGATTTCAACATCAACTGACTGTCAAACACCCAATCCAAAATCTATAACCACATCTCATCCCTAAATATAAAACAACTAATTTCTGAATTTATCCGCTTATTCTTAAACCACAAATCTGGCAAGTATACCTGCTAGACTGGGTTCTGATATCTCACCCCCACCGGGTAGTTACCTCAGAAATCCTTACGGATCCATTCAGCGATCACTACATGGTATACTGCAGCCACAAAATCCACCACCCCAAAGCCCCACCAAACATCATCCGTCTCCACTCCTTCAGATCCAAAGACGTGTCCTCCCTCCATGAGGAACTTATTGGAACCAGCTGGTTGCCCATTGCCACTACCTCCTCCATTGATTTAGCCCAGAGTAACTTCAACACACAGTTCCTAAATGCTTGGTACACATACACTCCATTAAGGAAGACTAGAGTCCAAGGATCTCCCCTTCCTTGGGTATCAGCTGAGCTGCTGGCCCGCCATTGTGCTCGGATCCAGGTATGACTGGCGTACAAAACTACCAGTGTTCATGATGATTTGCTTAGATATCAAACTCTCTGTAATGCCTGCTCCATCTCGCCAAAGCGGAATACTTCAATTCCACCTTGCAAGAAAACCTTAACAGCCCTCCCAAATCTCGGAAGGTCAGTGTCCTCTCCCCCCTCCCAGCCCCCTCCCCTAGTCCTAAAGGTAGGTGACTCCACCATCTCAGACCGCCCCCCCACAGTAGCCACTGGGTTTAACATCATCTTCACTACGTGTTCCCACCCTCCTTGCACCCTTCCCCAACTCCTCCTCTGCCAGCCTCTGCTGCACCAATTTCCTCTCCTTCCTACCAGTCTCACCTGTAGACACCCTGCAAGCTCTTCTTGCCCTCAACCCTCACAAGGACAAAAGCCTGGACGGGCTTAACCCCAAGATCTTGCACCTACCAGCCACACTATAGCTCCTCCTCTCTCCACTTTTCTGAACCTCTCCTTCACGCTTGCTACTGTCCCTGATGCCTAGAAGCTGGCCACTGTTGTTCCTCGTCCCAAAGGTGGTGACTCCTCTAATCCTAGTAACCACTGCCACATATCTCTGCTCTCAATCCTCGCTGAACTCCAAGAGCACTTGACTCTGGCTCAGCCGACTCCTTCCCTCGATTCCTCCTCCTTCTTCACCCCCTTCCAGTCTGGCTTCCATAAGGCCCACTACACCACAACCTCACTTCTCCAGCTCACGGACTCCATCCTCTCTGGCATGGATCAAGGACGCATCACCTCTGCCATTTCTGTCGACCTGGACAAAGCCTTCTACACAGTTTCCCATACCCTTCTCCTCAATAAGCTGGCAACAGCTGGTCTCTCAGAGTCTGCCACTCACTGGTTCCGTTCCTATCTCATGGGTAGATCCCAAAAAGTCAAGATTGGTAACTCCCACTCTTCCCTTCTCCACATAAACACAGGTGTCCCCAAACGGATGCTCTTTTCGATATTTCTAAATGACAAGGCACTTTATGAGGATGAGGGGGATAAGCAGCCACAAAGTGTTTTTCTTGTTATTTTAACTTGTACCTATGTTTTGAGTTATTCTGTAAGTTCTGAATCCAAGCTGTATCGTTCATTGTGATGTACCTTTGCTTTCTCCCGTTATACTTTGTTTTGTAATCTACGACGTGGAACCTTTGTAAAACAGCTTGCGCTCAAAGGTCTTTTCCGAATTACTAGATAAATAAAAATAAAAGACCTATTGTCTTCTCAACTGCAAGCATCCACACATACGCGGATGATACGGTTTTATATGCCTCCAGTACTTCCACCTCGGATGTGGCAACCAACCTACAACTGGATTTCAACAATGTCCAGTGCTGGTTTCACACAAACCAATTGTCTCTAAATGATAAAAAGGACAGTCTCTATGACCTTTGGCACCAGACAAAAGCTGATCAGACTCACCGACACCCTTACCTTCCATACCCTCAATGGTTCCTTACTAGAGGACATCTCTGCCTTCAAATATCTCGAGCTCGGGCTCGTCACGAATCTCAACTTTGGTGGCCATGTGGACACTATCCACAAAACGTTACTTCCCAAATTGGGAGCTCTGTATCAACACCACAGCTGCCTCTCCCCACCGGACAGAGAGATTGTCCAGAAGATGATCCTCCCAATCTTTGACTTTGGAGACACAGTCTACAGCATAGCCCCAAAATCCACCCTTATCAGACTGGACACTGTTTTCTATTCCTTCTGCCACTTTGCCATTGCCTGTACCATGTACATGTAGGAACAAAACTTATTAAAATATTTTATTATAATCTTTATCATGTTTTATTATTTTAATTACCATCTTACATTCTTTATAAGAGTTTAATTATAAGAGATCATACTATACAACTTCTGGTTAAAATTAATGCCTACATGAGTTTTTACTGCAAAAAAGAAAGATACTGTAAAACCTTGGACAATGAAAAGGGGATACAGCATACATGAGATAACTTTAAAGTTTGAAGGAAAAAAAAAAAAAACACAACGGGTCCAGTGAAGATGTTTAAATTGAGAGCTCCCTGAGACTGGCCTCTCCACAAAACTGGAGCTATAGCTACTGAGATACTTGCTATGAACATGACAGGTGATGTTTGACATCTGGACTCTGTGCTAAGCTGAGGCTGGCACAGAAATACCTCTTTTGAAAAGTACTTTTATCAATGGCAAAGTTGGGTGAAGCCGCATTACGACCAAATTCAGACACTTGATAAGGAATTTAGGGGTCTGTAAGATGACTGAATTGCAAGGCTGTGGCAGCTTTGTAATCCTCGATATTTATAAAATATCATCACATCAAAACTGTCATGAACAGACAGACATGTTTGGTCTTAAAAGGAAGCTAACCTTATGACCTTTCTAAGAATGTAACTTTTGATTAAGTACCTAAAAACAGAATGTAGTTGCTTCATGTCCGAGTTTCTCAATGAGTTCTAAGCTGCATGATGTCACACCTCATTAAGCACAAAGAGAATTACTTTCAGAAAGACGTTTTTCAATCCTATACACTGTGTGACAATGACAGATAAGAAAGAGATATATCCTCTTAAACTGCGAGAATTACACATCCAGAATCTGTAAACATTATTGAGAAATCTACAAAATAAAAAGCAGTATAAAGCTTTTATAGACTGTAGACATTATACTAAAGTTTAAACTATCATGATTGGTCTTATATTAATCCTGGTTTCAAGATGGACAAAAAAATCTAAGTCTTGTGATTGTGTGAACATGCCTCTAGATGCAGGAGAAAAAAGATAGTTTTATACAGGGGGACCTAGATGCTCTGGAGAGGTGGTCAAGAAAGTGGGGACTGAGGTTCAATGCAGGGTACTGCACCTGGGCATCAGAAACCCGGGCCAAGTGTACACCCTGAGGGGAGAAATGCTACAAGTCTCGATGGCTGAGAGGGACATGTTGGTGTTGGTGGATGTCTCGATGAACAACTTAGACTTGTAGGAGGGCAGCAGCCAAGGCCAACAGAATGCTGGGATGCATCGCTAGGAGGATCACCTCCAGAAGGAGGGAAGTGATACTCCCTCTGTACAATTGCTTGGTGAGGCCATACCTCGAGTACTGCGTGCAGTTTTGCAGGCCACACTTAAAAAGGGACATTGAACTCCCGGAAAGGGTCCAGAGGAGGGCAATCAAAATGATCTGGGGCTTGGGGGAAAGGCTTAAAGAGGTAAATATGTGCACACTGGAAGAGAGAAGGGACGGGGGGGACATGACAGGGGTCATCAAGTACATGAAGGGGGTAAATAGGAGAGGCTCAGTCAGGGTGCTCCGAAGGGAAGGGCAACTAGAGAGCATGGGTGGAAGCTGGAGGGGTGGGGAGAAACTCTGGGGAGAAAGAAAGAGATGCTGCTTTACTAAGAGGGTGACAGAACCAAGGAATGCACTGCCCAGGGGGCAGGAGGAGGCACAGACTGTGGAGTGGTTCAAGAGGGGGTGGGGCAGATACAGTGGAAGGGTTGTGGAAGCAAAGTCCAATGCAGGGGGAATACCCTGGACTGGAAAGGGAGAAGCCTGAGAGGGTGGGGGGCTGACCAAACGAGCAGACACAAAAGACCGCTAGACCAATTCTGCTGGTATGTTAGTATGATAGCACACAAAATGTTTGTCCAAAGTCGAGATCATTCCTGAAAAAAATTCTCAGCTGGGATCAAAACCCCATCTCCATAGTCTACACAAACCAATCAAAATCTGGTGATGATGTCACTCGATCTGAAAACATATACACGAATTTAGCCCGGCCCATGGCAGAATTGCTTAAATCTTGGATGTATGAGGACCTACACCAGCCTCACTGAGAATTATAGTTAGTTTTAAGACTCTGGCTAGGCCGAAAGCCTGAAACCACATCTGCTTGGAGGTTGGAGACCAATTCTTGGTTAAGCCTTGCTGTATCCATCAGTGGTATGGAAGTCAAGCCTGTAAACTGACAAAATTGCAACGAGGTCCTGCTTCAAGAACTGCTTGCTATAGGAGGACTTTTTCCAATATTGGACAGAGTAAAGAATATGGTTTACAGTGGATATAGATACATAGACAGTGTCGGCAGATAAGGGCCTATGGCCCACCCAGTCTGCCCATTTAAGTTTGTAAGTTCAGTTTATGTTTTCCAGGAAGTCTGTTGCCCCTTACCCCTGACCTCCAGAATTCCTTTACGTCTATCCCATGCATTCTTAAATCCCGTGATTGTTTCAGCCCCACCACTTCCTCTGGCAGGGTGTTCCACTTGTCCACCACCCGCTCTGTGAAGAAATTCTTCCTCACGCTTCCTCTGAATCGTCCTCCTCCAACTTCATCCCATGCCTCTAGTCCTGGAACATCTTTTCGCTAAAAATAGTGCATTCCTGCACCCTGTTCCTCCCTGTAAGATACTTGTATGTCTCCATCATATCCCCTCTCTCCCTCCTCTCCTCCAGGGAGTACATGTTCAGTGCCTTCAAACTGTCCTCATAGGACTTGTGATGCAATCCATGCACCATCTTTGTTGCCCTCCTCTGAACCTTCTCTACCCTGTCTATGTCCTTACGTAGGTAAGGTCTCCAGAACTGCACAGTGTACTCCAGGTGCGGCCTCACTAGTGTCTTGTATAGTGGAATTATGACCTCCCTTTTCCTGCTGGTGATGCCCCTGCCTATGCATCCCAGCATCCTATTTGCTTTACCTGCTGCCTTGTCGCACTGTTTCCCTGCCTTGAGGTCATCAGAGATGATATCCTGACTGAAGTAATGTTTTGAACTTTTGCTCAAGCCAAGATCCTCAGGCCCAAGTAGAAATGAAGTGAAACAGAAAAAGTCATAAATCCAGCTACTAACCTGGGACTTTGCCAGTCAAAAAGGAAACGTTTTCCAAAAACAACTGCGGTTGGGAAGAAGCTTATCAATGTGCACTGAATTGCTAATATCCTACAGTCTGATGTTCCCGCCAAAATCCTAATGAGTGACTTTTTGATGATCCGTGACATCACGCAAGGAGGACCCAGCCTGCACTGTTTCACTGATGCCAGAAAAGTCTATGGCTCCAGGTTCAAGGGGGAGAAAAGAAAGTACTATAGCCAAGCCACTGAAGGACTTTCATTGTCCAGAAGAAGCATTTCTCACCAAGATTTTTAAAGTTAAAAGGAAAAGAAGGCCAACCTCTACAATTAACCAGACTTTTAAGTATTATTTTAATAATTCTAATTAATCATTTTAATATTTTAATTTGGCTTATCTGGGGCGATAAAATATTTTATTTATTTAAAATTTATTGGCCCAGTGGCGCTGGCACCTTACCTCGAACCGCCGCGTAATCCGGGTTCGGGAATGAACTCGAGCGAGGGGCCAGCAGGGAAGGAAATGATTGAGCATCCGTGGGACTGTTCTCCTCTCTTGGGGTGGGCTGCGGGATGGCATCACTATGTAGCTGCCTCTGGTGGTGACCATGAGCACTGCATGGCGGCGCAGTGAGGAAGAACACACCAGAAAAAGCAGAAACGCTCCATGCTCAGCCAGATGATGGCTGCTCAGCTCTCAGACACCACCAATGCCCCTATCGAGCCATGTCCACCTCAGTAGCACCCCAGGGCCAAGTGTTGCACTGGTTCCCCACCCCCGGGTGCCTTCCCCCTCAGAAGAGGGAGACCCATCTGGCGAAGGGTTACGCTGGGTTACCCTGCAGGGGTGACTACTATGTGAGGTTGGAGGCAGCCTTGGCAGCCTGAAGGAGTGGCAGGACGTGGTAGCGGGTAGGAGGTGTAAAAAGATAATACAAAAAAAACCACAACAACTGGGAAAAGCACACAGAGCCAAGGCTCGTTTCCAAGTGCAAACACAGCAAACAAAAGGGTTGCAAAAAATACAGAATAAACAAACATACAAAGAATAGTACACTTTTCTAGTTAGAATACAAGTCATTCGTACAAAAGGCAAAACGAGAACAGTACCGCATGTCAGAGCATACAGAGTTAGTGACTGTAAAATATGAAAGAAGGCAGAGGGGAGGACAGAGATTTTAGTCATGAGATTGAATTGAGGACAGCAGCAGGCTGTAACTGGGGACAGTCTGAGTAGGTGCTTAGGTGCAGGACTGGTAGGGGTGAGGTGGGCTGTGGGGGATAATTCCAGGGAGAAGGGAGTGAGCCGGGAGAAAAGCAAGTCTATTTCAGAGGACCTAGGACAAGGGAGGGTGAAAGAGCGGAAGTAATTTGTCAGCAGGTGTAGGGGGTGACTGAGCTTTAAAGGAAAGAGAGGTATGCAAAATCAGCAGCAAGAAGCGAGAGATGGATTAAGTAAATCCCAGAGAAGTGAGTTGTGCAGCTCGGCCTAACTAGGTGGCAAACAGGGAATACAGAACAGTGGGGTGGTATGGAGTGGGGGCACTGGGAGCAAGGCTGGAAGGGGAGGAGTCTGAGGAGTCCTTTGAAAGAGAGGAGGGAGGAGGATAGATGAAGGTCAGGGGGAGTTTATTCCAGAGGGGGGAACAAAAGGAGAAAGCAGACTACCCAGAAGTAGAGTGGGGGTGTGGGACAGAGAAGGTTCGAGGGTCTCTGTGATGGAGCAGAATGAGGTGGCCACCTGGGAGGGAGTGGCGGGAGGAGAGACAGGAGGGGAGGGTACCAAACCAGAATTTTGCAGTGAAAGATGCACAGTAAATCAGTCTCCTGAGGTACAGGGGAGCAAGTGATAGGGCAGAGTAAAGAAGACAGTGGTGGGTAACAGGAGGGGAAGCAGTGGTAAAGCAGCAGAAGGGAGTTTAACAGAATATCGAGTTTGCCTAGGGAGGCCTGAGAAGCCATGCCTTACACCACATCGGCGTAGTCAAAAGTGGGTAGAATCATTTTGGTGACAAACTCACGATGCGTGGGGAGAGCAGAGTGGGACAAATCAATTTGTGAACCAGTGGTCAATTTGGCCACTAGCTTTCAAAATCAGATAGCCAAACCAATATTTCAAGTAGCTATCCTTTTGAATGGCTCAAATACCTCTTTGTAGGCAGATACCCAAGTTGGCCATTAATTTTCAAAATCTGGTAGCAAAACCAATTTAAGTAGCCACTGACCACCTGGCTATCCGATTTAATCGCACTCTGGGGGGGGGGGGCAGTTTTTGTGCTAGTAGAGAGTGTTGCATGATAGGCCTATATGCTTTATTTGGGTTCCTACTGTGTGTGCTGAAATGGACTTTGGAGTAAGGCACTGTCTCTTTAAAAAGCTTTTAGGAATAAAATACTAAATAGCCAGAATTGCTATACTGGTTAGGGTGGATCTGGTATGTCTCCAGATAAGGGAGACAGGTTTAGAACCCAGGAAGACATAACTTATCATACAAAATTGAGCATGTAAGTTCCAATGACAAGAGAGAGGGCACAGAATGACTTGGGGGTTAGGGGTCAAGCCAAATGCATGGACCAGATGTTACTGGGGTTGATATGAACCACATTGACACCTGCAGGAAAGATTAACTGTTACACTCCATTACACTATGGGTGGGGCTTCGAAAATGACCAGACTGCATGTATCAGACACACATTTTGAACTCGGCAGTTGAACAGTTTTTAGTTTTGAGTCAGGTAGCCTGACCAAGCTGGTATATACTTTTATACCAGAAAGTATATGTGTAGGCCTGGAGAAAAAAAAAATCTCTAAAACCATACTCGAGTGTGTGGAAATTAGATTTTTCACATACTGAACAGAAAATTCAGATTTTAAGTCAGAATTTTGGAAACCAAGACCCTTCACCACGGAAGCGCCTGGAGTTTTTTTTAAAGGACAGAGACTTGCTACAAACTCTACTGCCTAATGAACTGTCGTACCGGGTCATAATGTTGCACGCTTAATAGCATACGGCATTATGGCGATACCCGGACCTGTGCGATCCCCGAGTTGGACCCCCACGGAGTTGAGAATCATTAGTGGGTGGTCCTCCGTAATGGGGAAGTGTGAGGGGCAGAGCCTCCCACAGAACAAAGACATGATGCCTCATGGCATAAATTGTGCAGCGCGATAGTGCCATGCGGCATTATGTCTTGCGACATAATGACCCAATGCCATGAACTTTTATCTCCACAAGGACATTTAATCTTTCTGAATACTAATATCAGAACAAGGTATTAGTTTAGAACAATAGTATCTAGTGTTTTCTGTAAACCGTCCAGTGTTAGTTTTGTTATTGTCTGCGGTTCAAAGCTCTTCCAAATTGCAGAATTTACTGTATTGCTTTTATTTAAGTAAACTTTTATGATTTTCTTACCAACTCTGCCTGGGATCCGATTGTGTGATCTAACATTTTTAACCGAAGGGTTCTGCAAAGACGGTGTGCCTTGATAAAGATAGTGACCGCCCGGCTATCCTACAAAACTACTTAGGCAAGAGGCAGCTAGTGGCAGTGGTGGGATTCAAACACTCAACGTAGTACAGAGTCAAAGGAATGCAAAACTACATTTTCCACCCTCCCACTGGGAAAGGAAGGTTGGTGATTCTTCCTGAACCCTGCAACTGCTCACTAGTTCTGTTAAAAAAAAAAGAGGGATCCTCTCTGCAAACAGGAGATCTTGGTTATGCTTGTGACAGAGGGCACCTAGTTTAGGGCAAAGCTTGGCACAGATGGCATCAACGTGAGTGGAGAAATCCAGGTGGGAATCTAGCCAAGCCCCTAAATATCTGAAAGCCGAGACGTTTTCAAGGCAAGAACCATCCAAGGTACAGAAGGGTGAAGCGTGGCCAGTTTTTGTCTGGCGCCGAAAGTTATGGCCACTGTTTTTTGGGTTTTTTTTACGTTTAGTTTGAGCTTGTTTTCCCAAGAACCAAGACTGGACTCTACTGAAATCATCCTGGAGAGGGGCTTGCACACTGATGAGAGAGGGTCCATGGAGAAAAAGAAGAGTACTGTCAGCATACAAGCATATTTCAGTGGATCTACAGACTGAGGGGAGACTACAAATCCTTGGGTATATAATTAGAAACATAGAAACGTAGATTTTGACGGCAGATAAGGACCGCTTGGCCCACCCAGTCTGCCCATTTCCCTACCTAATGGATAAGCTGCAGATCCTAGTTAACCAGCAGCCTACTTCTTCCTACCCCAACCCCCTAGAATTGCCTTATGACTGTCCCATGCATGCTTGAATTCCACCACTGTTTTTGACTTCACAACCTCCTCTGGAAGGCCGTTCCATGCATCCACAACCCTCTCTGTGAAAAATACTCTGTTTACCTCTGAGCTGCCCCTTCTATCTTCAAATTGTGCCCCTTGTTCTTGCACACCTTTTTTTGAAAGATGCTACCTCTTGGACTTTGTTGATTCCCTGAGGTACTTGAAAGTTTCTATCATGTCCCCCTCTCCTCCTTTCCTCGAGGCTATACATATTTAGCTCCTTAAGTCTCTCTTCATATGTCTTCCGGTACAGACCCTGCACCATTTTAGTTGCCCTCCTCTGGACAGCTTCCATCCTGTCTATGTCTTTGCGGTGATTGGGTCTCCAGATGGGGTCTCACCAACTGTCTGTACAGAGGATAATAACTTCTTGTTTTCTACTGGTGATGCCTCTCCTGTGCATCCCAGTATCCCTCCAGCCCTCCTTGCTGCCCTCTCACATTGCTTACCCACCTTTCGGTCATCTGATATGACTACCCCCAGGTCCCTTTCCATTTTTGTTGTTGTTAGTATCTCACTCCCCATTGTGTACTCTTCCCCTGGGTTTTTGTTTCCCAGGTGCATTACCTTGCACTTCTTAGCATTGAATCTAAGCTGCCATACATTTGACCATTCCTCTAACCTTGCCAAGTCCCTTCTCATCCTTTCCACCCCACCTTGTGCATCAACTCTGTTGCAGATCTTTGTGTCATCTGCAAAGAGACATACTTTCCTTCAGTCCCTCTGCAGCGTCACTTATAAAGACATTGAAGAGGACCGGTCCTAATACTGAACCCTCTGGTACTCACTAGTAACCCCCATTTCTTCAGAGTGGACTCCATTTACTATTACTCTCTGTGTCCTATTCTCCAGCCAATTCTTTACCCAGGCTGTCATCTTGGGACCACTCCCAGGCTGGCTAACTTGTATATTAATCTTTGTGTGGGACTGTGTCAAATGCCTTGCTAAAGTCTAGGTAGGCCATGTCCACAGCCCCTCCCTGATATACTACTTTGGTCACCCAGTCAAAAATCTATCAGATTTGTCTGGCATGACCTTCCGCTGTGAATCCATGCTGCCTTGGGTCCTGTGCCCCTCTGGCCTCTAGATACTCAACAATTCTTTCCTTCAAAGTGATTCCATCATTTTCCCTACCACTGAGGTTAAACTAACAGGTCTGTAGTTTCCTGCTTCTGCCTTACTCCCACTTTTGTGAAGGGGAAATCACATCTGCCCTCCTCCAGTCCTCGGGTACCACCCCATCCTCCCATGATTTGTTTAAGAGGGTAGTTAGTGGTGTCACTAGTTCTACCCTTAGTTCTTTTAGAATTCTCGGATGAATCCCATCAGGCCCCATTGCTTTGTCCACCTTCAGTTTTAAGAGTTCTTTCAGAACCCTTTCTTCTGTAAATGGGCTGGTATCAACTTCTGTATCCAGAGTGTTTCTGCTGTTTGTTTTAGGTACTTCCCCCTCTTCCTTTGTAAATACTGAGCAAAAAATATTTGTTTAGTATCTCTTCCTTTTCATAGTCACCCTCTGCCCATCCTTCCTTCCCCTTTATTAAGCCTCACTAGCCCACCCTTGGTCTTCCTTCGCTCCCTGATGTACCTATAAAAGGTTTTATCCCCCTTAACTGAGTTGGCCATCTTTTCCTCGGTTTGGGCCTTTGCTGTTCTGACTGCCTTCCCAGCATCCTTTTGCTTTAACTGATACAGTTCTCTGTCTTGCTCCTTCTGTGATTCCTTGTACTTCCTGAATGCTTTCTTTTTCTCTTGAACCTTCACTGCCACTTCCTTTGAGAACCACAGTGGTTTCTTAAATCGTTTTGTTTTGTTTATTTGCTTCACACAAAGGCTCGTTACCTCTGTGATGGCAGTTTTTATTATTCCCCATTGTTCTTCCACCCCTCCTTCCTGCCCATTTGCTAGTGCATTCCTTAGGCACTCACCCATTTTGGCACAGTCAGCCCTCCTAAAGTCCAGTGCTTTTGCCTTTGTATGGCTTGACTCTACTGCTGCGTTTACTGTGAACCATACTGTTCGATGGTCGCTAGTTCCCAGATGGCTACCCACTTCTACATCTGTGATCCTCTCTTCATCTCCATTTGAGAGAACCAGGTCTAAGATTGCTCCCTCTCGAGTGGGCTCCAATACTAGTTGTCTAAGCTTAACATTTAAACAGAAGGAATACATTTTGCATGCTATGAAGAATGAAAACAAGTCTTATACAGAAATATAATCTGAAACACTAATGTAATGAGTTTGCCTGTTCTTATACAAAAAAGTTATGATAGATGCAAAGCATGCTGAAGGCATAGCATAGAGCTAATACATTTTATGGTGTTGAACTTTATTTTTTTGATTGCATTGTTTAGTTGCTGAAATATTAATTTGTTTTGTTTTCATTGCGTTTCATTTGATTTTCTGAAACCGGTTTACAGTTTTTATTATGTTTACCATGTATATTTATAATAATTAGGGATATTTAGAAGTTGTGTGTAGGTGTTAAAGTTTATTTTTTAAATTCCTAAATGTGGCAAAACATTTTTCACTATTATCTAGAACTGGGAAGACAGGGATAATATATTTGAATGTTAGAATTATTTATGGGAATTTTGAACATTTTTGTGATAAGGTCCGAGGTAAATCCAAGTGCTGTATTATAAATAGTTATATTATAATCTACTGTTACGACATATTTGGGGTCTCTTGTTCAGGATTATTGTTAGTGAATAACAGTCCTCACCTAGAACATACGAAAAAAAATACTATGGCCAGGATATTCAGAATGCGCAAGACTGGGCACAGCGCAACTTTGATGTGCCACGGCATGACCTGGGCGATATTCAATGGTGCGCCATGGCTCAGCACCGTTTAATATGGCACAGTGGCTGCCCACATTGCGACAGCACAAGCGGCAAGTGAGGAGCAGCGGGATGCGCCAGCACAAGTACGGTTGCACTAGGTGCAGGAACCACGATATTTAAAAGCAGAATTATCCCTGGTGGTTATGCAAATGGGGCCATGATGCATGCAAGGCGCAAATGAGGCCATTTGCATGCGGGTGCGCTGATGCCTGGCGACTTGCACCTGGCGCCCTGCCAGGTTACAGCCATCGGGGACAGACGCCTCCTGCCTCTCAGTGGCAAAGCGCCCCAACGCCCAATCGCGGGCTATGTAAAAGCAGAATTATCCCTGGTGGTCCAGTGGACTGTATCCAGCCCAATCGCTGGCATATAAAAATCAAATTTATCCCTGGTGGTCCAGTGGTATGCTCTCAGCCCGATCACGGGCTTTGTAATAATAATATAATCCCTGGTGGTTCAGTGGACCGAGACCAGCCCGATCGCGGGCTCTGTAATAATATATATCCCCGGTGGTCCAGTGGATCCACTCCCAAGCCCGATTGTGGGCTTTGTAAATGAAAAAACCCTGGTAGTCCAGCGGTACCCCCCTCCCTACCCGCCCACTCAGACCCGCCTGTTCATATCTGATATAATGTATACTGCCGTGTTTGGCAGCAACTTTAATCCTGTTTCCTTTTGTACCTTTGTATTACTATGCCAGGTTCACCTCGAAAATAAGTTCTGCTCAACGGTGTCCGCCTGGTTAAATAAAGATTTTGATATGATTGATTGAACAGAGCAATTAAAAGAAATACATGCAATTGATGCTGAAAATGTTTCTGAGATAATATAAGATGAGACAGAAGTAGGTGAAAATGTACCGTTCCCTGATTTTAAAGAAGAGATTGAACAAGCTACACAAGAGTGTAATTGTGAAACAGAAGAAGAAAAATAATAAGTTTGTAAGATGCTCCTTCAGTTCAAGGACATATTAGCAAAAGATGCTCATGATTGTGGTGTAACTGACCTCCATGTTACCAGGGTACCTACCGACCCTAGTAAAGGTCCAGTTTATGTACGCCAGTACAGAATACCACTAGCATCTTACAAACACATACAAGAGATACTGGATATCTTGATGGCACGAGGAATTATAAGACAAGTAAACTGTTTTATAATTCCCCCATTTGGCCCATATTAAAACATACAGGAAAGTGGAGGCTCACTATTGACTACAGGAAGTTGAACTAACAGGTACCCTTGTCTCGCTGGCCCATGACATATTTGGACAAAAGACTGAACAAGGTTCAAAGTGCAAATTATTTCACGACCCTAGACACAGCAAATGGATTATGGACATTAAAGGTAGATCCAAAAGAGCAATATAAATTGGCCTTTACCTTTGGAAGGATACAATACACATAGAACAGGTGTCCTTTTAGGTACTTAAATTCACCAGCAGATTTTAATATCTTTCCACATAAGGCCATGCCTGATGCTGAAAGTAGAGGAAATCTGGTTTATGTGGATGATGTACTAATCAAAAGCAAAACCAGCTGAAAGACACTGGTGCCACGCTGTCCTTACCAAAGGGGCAGTGATTCATAAATAAGGTAATCTATCTTCGGCATGAAGTTGGTCCTGATGGGCTACCCCCTCAGCACACC
The DNA here is from genome assembly GCA_016271365.2 of Neoceratodus forsteri. Taxonomy (NCBI): domain Eukaryota; kingdom Metazoa; phylum Chordata; order Ceratodontiformes; family Ceratodontidae; genus Neoceratodus; species Neoceratodus forsteri. Next base: position 1,410,823,413 of record CM057459.1, read on the forward strand.
AAAGTTGAGGCAGTCCAGAAAATTGGTACACCCAAAACTTTAAAAGAATTGCGCAGCTTCCTTGTGATCTGTAACTACTCAAGACAGCTTATCCAGGACTATCTGAAATTGCCTAGGCCCTCACCAGGCTGCTGAAAAGTCAGAACCTTGGGGGAGCCATGCAAGCATTAAAAGACAGTCTCAGTCAAGCACCATGTATTGCTTACCACAGATGGATAAGGATTTTTATCTTGAAACCGAGTTCCCTGACAGCAGCATCAGTGCAGTGTTATATCTGAAACATGATTCAAACAACTGTATTGCTTATTCAAGTAAAAACTTTAAGTGATGTGGAGAGAAAGTTTTCAGAGTGCAAAAAGGCATTATTTTCCACTGTATGGGCAGTGCAACAGTTCAAAAACTACACTTGTGGTAAGAAAGTTATTGTAGAGACCCGTCACCAACCTGTTACATTTCTGGGAAGCCAGAAACTTACGGATGGTAATGTTATCTAGCAGCAGAACTGTGGCATGGACCTTTTTACAGTTGCTCAAGGGTTAGCAGATCTGGAGATGCAGGATTGTACTGTAGATGAACATCCAGTACAAGAGCCTGACCTATCTCCTGAATTGGATATGGTATACAAACATAAAAGGCACCACAACTATGACGAAAATGTGTGAGCATTTTCCTAGAGCATATGTTGATGGTTGTTCATTCCAGCAAGGTGAAGACTGGTATTCTGGCTTAGGAGTGGTATGGCATGAAAATATACCATGTCCTCCTATCAAGTACAAGCTCGGTCCTAAGTCCAACCAATATGCAGAATTGGCAGCCATATATATAGCGAGACAGACACAGTACAGTAAAACCCAGTTTATCTGTACCTCTGATATCCAAAACTCTCAGTTAACTGAATCTAACCCTAGTCCCCCACAAAAATTATCCAATTAAGAGGCTTCCATGTGGTGCTATATTCGCTTAACACTTAATCGGCAGTTAACCAGACTACAAAGGCAAATCAGTTACAGTGCTTAATTAGCTGCTAGCTATAGTATAATAGACAAATTAGTTTCATCTCGATGCTGAATGGCTCTTAACGGCTTGTTACAGCAATCAGCTTGTGTCTTGCTACCCTCTTTGTTTGCTGCTGTGACACTATGGTGAAACGAAAGCGTTCTGTTTTAGACCTCAGTCAGAAGCTCCAGATTATAGAGTGCCTTGAGCGAGGAAGAGGAGATTCTGTCGATTGCAAAGAACGAGCCTATTCATCCAGCAGAAGATGAGGAAGATGATGAGCTCACCCCAAAAAAATCTGTGCCCACTGAAGCAGAAGCAGCAGACTGCTTTTCAAAATTGGACTGATCGTCTCGAATCTCAATCCAACATGGATGGGGTACAACTGCTGCTTCACGGCAGCTGCAACAGAAGGCTACCAGACAGTGTCACAATAATCATAGACAAACAACTCTGTCAGCTTACTTTAAAACTGTTTAACAGATGTGGACTTTCCGGGACATACTTTACAGCATGTGTGATCATTAGTTTCTAAGTATGGTACTGGTTTTCCTAATGTATGGTAGTGGTTTTCCTAATGTGCAATCAGTAATGTGCATTACATTTATTTATTGTACAGTACTTTGCTAATGTTTTTAACCTGCGTCATTAAACGCTGCTTACTAACACAGGGCCGCGTTGTGCTAATATTTTTATTCACTCTCGTTTATCCGAAACCCCATTTATCCGAACATTTGTCATGTCCCTGGACACATTCGGATAAACGGGGTTTTACTGTACTACATAATTTACAAGACACTGTAATCTGTACCGATTCAGATTATTTGTTAGGCATAATTTCCTTACACATTTGCCAGGTTGGAAGGTAAAGGGTATTATCAATTCAAGAGGCAGTAAGGTGATGCAAGCAGAACTTTTCTTGGCTACAGATCAGTTAGTTCAGGAACATAATTTGGTTGTTTATTGGAAAAAAGGTAAATGGCATTCAAAAATTCAGGGACCAGACAAAACAGGAAATTACCTAGCAGATTCTCTGACTAGGGAGGGTACTTTACATGGAGAAGGATGGAACTTTGTCCCTTCTGTCCAAGCTAATGTGGATGTAGTTACCCGCAAACAAAAGCAACAGGAACAGAAGGTCTTACACTTGCACAGTGAAAAGCCAGATTTTTATTTGGTGGCAATGCAACAAGAAGATGAAGTAGTAGGAAACTTATTTCATCAAGGATCCCATCACTGGGGATTACTATTAAGAGTAATCTAATAGAGGCCCTCATTTCGTTGGGGAGGTAACAGAAAACGTGTGGAAAATACTAGGGGTACAAAGAAAACTACATGTGTCCCACCAACCACAATCATCTGGACAGGTGGACTGTGCTAATCAAACAATCATGTATATACTGAAAAAATATCTCTGTTCTTCAGGAAAAGACTGGGATGTAAAGTTGCCACTAGTATTAACCCTTAGGCTGCCGACAGAATTAGAACGTATAGGAATTCAGGACTGATATCAGTCCGTGGCCTTGCAAGGGTTAATCGCCATACACGCCACTCCTAGTAAGTCAACAGGTGAATCACCTTTTGAAATTATGACAGGAAGATGAATGGTGTTACCTTTGCATCTCCTGTATACTACAAGAAGTGTAAATTCAGTACGTGCTACTACAGCTCCTGAATATGTAACCCATTTAAAACAGCACTTGTAAGAAACCTTTGCATTAGCTCAGAAGAACTTAGAGAAAAGCGTAGAGGCTTCTAAGTCATATTATGACAGAAAAACTGATCCAAAAGAGTATCAAACTGGGAAGAAGGTGTTTTACTTTAACTACAGCAGGGATAAAGCCAAGGTCAAGAAGTTCCTTCCAAGCTGGCAAGGACCCTTTGTGATCACTGACAAGATCTTACCTGTAGCGTACCAAACTGAACTCAGAAAGAAACACTGGAGAAGTGGTACCTTAATGGGTTAATTAGTTGAGGCAATATTGTGAAAGCAACAGAACACAAACATATTTGGAGTGAATCTAGAACTGGTGATCAGGAACAAGCGTCAAGTTAAAATGTTCATTAATACTAATCTTTAAAAGTAATGAATAAAGAAAATATGTTGTATTTGTAAAATATTTAAAACAATGTAAAAGAATGTTACGGCAGTTAAAAGTATACGGTAGTAACCATGTTTATTCATGTAGTACTGTACATGTTTCTATGCCAAAAAGTACATCTCCAATGATGTCGTATGTGATGTCATGCGTTGATGTCATAAATTACCACACGATGATGCAACTTTGTGTTCTCTGTTTCATTTTCCCTATCATATTTAAACTATATACCCATATAGTAGGATTATAGTTTTGAATTACAAAATGCATTTTTGGGGTGCATTTTTAATTCAAAGGGGGGGATGCAGAAACAAAACTGTTATAAATAATATGATAATTATAAAATATTTTAATATTATTTGAATTACTATCCGATATTTTTATACGAGTTTAATTATAAGACATCATATTACATAAGTTCTGCATAAAATTAATGCCTACATGAGTTTTAACTGCAAAACAGAAAAATATTGTAAAACCTTGGATAGTGAAAAGGGGATATAGCATACATAAGCCAACTTCAGAGTTTGGGGGGGGGGGACTGGTCCAGTGAAGATGTTTAAATTGAAAGCTCCTTCAGACTGGCCTCTCCAGAGAACTGGAGCTACAGCTACTGAGATAGTTGCTATGAACTTGCTAATGTATGACATCTGGACTCTGCTAAGCTGAGGCTGGCACGGACAAATACCCATCTTGAAAAATACCTTCACTACAGTGCAAATAAGGAAACTTTATCAATTGCAATGTTGTGTGAAGTCCCACTAACACCAAATTCAGACACTTAAGGAATTCAGGGGTCTATAAGATGACTTTATTGCAAGGCTGTGGCAGTTTTGTAATCCTTGATATTTACAAAACACTGCCACATCAAAACTGTCATGAATAAACAGACTTGTTTAGTCTTACCTCATGACCTTTCTAAAGATGTAATGTTTGATTAAGTACCTAAAAACAGAACGTAGTTGCTTTGTATCAAGAGTTTCTCAATGAGCTCTAAGCTGTATGAAGTCAAACCACATTAAGCACAAAAAGAATCAATTTCAGAAAAATGTTTTTCAATCCTATAAACTGTGAAAATGACAGAAGAGAAAGAGATGTATCCTCAAACTGCAAGATTGTAGATCCAGAATCTGTAAACATTTAGATATCTACAAAATAAAAAGTTTTATAAAGCTTTTATAGACTGTAGACCTTAAAGTTAAACTATCATGCTTGGTCTTACATTAATCCAGGTTTCAAGTTGGACAAGAAAAATCTAAGTCTTATATTTATATGAACATGCCTCTAGATGCAGAAGAAAAAAAAAAAAATAGTTTTATACAAAATTTTTGTCCTAAACTAAGGTAATTCCTAAAAAATTATTCTCGAGTAGGATCAAAAACCACACCTCCATAGTCTACACAAACCAATCAAAATAAGGTGATGTCACTCAACCTGAAAACATATGTGCGAATTTAGCCAGGCCCATGGCAGAATTGCTTAAGCCTTGGATGTAAGAGGACCTACACCAGCCTCAGAGAATTTTAGTTGGTTTTAAGACTCTGGCTAGGTGGAAACTCTGAAACCACGCCTGCCTGGAGGTCAGAGACCAGTTCTTGCTTAAGCTTTGCCGTATCCATTAGTGGTGATGAGGTCAAGGCTATAAATTGACAAAATTACCACTAGGTACAGCTTCAATAACTGCTTGTTACAGGAAGACTGTTTCCAATATTGGACAAAGCAAAGAATATGATTTACACTGGACATCCTGACTGAAGTAATGTTTTGAACTTCTGCTCAAGCCAAGATCCTCAGGCCCAAGTGGAAATGAATCTAAACAGAAAGAGTCATTAATCCAGTTATTAACCAGGGACTTTGCCATCCACGAAGGAAACCTTTTCTGCAAACAACTGTGGACGGGAAGAAGCTTATCATTGTGCCTTGAACTGCTAGTACGCTACTGTCTGATGTTCTCGCCAAAATCCTAATAAGTGACTTTTTGATTATTCATGACGTCAAGCAAGGCGGATCCATCCAGCCTGCACTGCTTCACTGATGGCAGAAGAGTCTACAGTTCCTGGTTCAAGGGGAAGAAAATACAAAGTACTACAGCCAAGCCACTGAAGGACTTTAATCGTCCAGAAGAAGCATTTCTCGCAAGATTTTTAAAGTTAAAAGGAAAAGAAGGCCAACCTCTACAATTATCCAGAAATGTAAGTATTATTTTAATTATTCTAATGAGCCATCTTAATATTTTAAATTTGGCTTATCTGGGGAGGTAAAATAGGTAACAGGCTAACTTAACTACAAATCCTTGGGTATGTAGTCAAGCTTAAATTTAAACAAAAGGAATATATTTTGCATACTATGAAGAATGAAAACAAGTCATACAGAAATATAATCTGAAACACTAATGTAATGAGTTTGCATGTTCTTATACAAGAAGGTTATGCTAAATGCAAAGTATGCGGATACCTTTTATGGTGTTGAACACTGCTTATTTTTTTGATTGCATTGCTTATTTGCTGAAATATTTGTTTTGTTTTCTTTGTGTTTCATTTGATTGTCTAAAACCTTTGTTGTTGTTTACAGTTTTGATTATGTTTACAAGGTATATTTAAAATAATTATGGCTATTTAGAATTTGTGTATATGTGTTAATAAAGTTTATTTTTCATATTTTTAAGTGTGGCAAAACATTTTTCACCATTATCTAGAACTGGGAAGACAAGGATAATACATCTGAAAATGTATATTTACGGGAATTTTGTGATAAGGTCCGAGGTAAATCCAAGTTGCATTATACAAAGTGATATTATAATTTATTGTTACGACATATTCGCCACTGTGACCTCTGCACTGCACTCTCCTTCCCCCCTCTCTCAGGACAAGACGCCTTGCCCACAGCACCTCTTTAACTGGAAAGTTCTGGCTTGCCTCCCTGCCAACGTTACCTTCACTCCCTCCTCTCCATCCCTTCTACCCCCCCGTGGCGATTTGGCCACTGCGGTGTAATACTGCAGATACATTTTTGTACTTTTTTCCTGTGATTTCTGTTTATGTTTTAAAAGGGTTACATGCAGAGGAACTTGGGTTATGTTTTAAAGTTCCAAACAGGCCAGAACTAAGGGTTGCCAAAAGATACCCATGTGTTTTTGGTTTTTCCCCAAAGGGTTACATGCAGAGGAAATTGGTATTCTGTGATCTGAGAAAGGCTTACTTGCCAGGAAGCCGAAAATTACATTTCAAAGGCAGAGGTATTGTAAAGTGACAGGAATGGAGAAGCCATCTCCTTCCTAGCATAAACTTACACTTCAAAGGAAAAGTGCTTTAGGTTCCAAGAACTGCCATGGTACAGTGGAAAGACATCCTGTGGTCACCCAGAAGAACTACACCAGAGGCGTTACCGCTCCCCGAGGTGGAGAGCATGCAAGGGCTGCTCGATCCAATTCCCCCTGGCAGACCCTCTAGCAACCCTGGTTCATTCACAGACCCAGGTTGCCAGCGGTAGCACTACCACTGCACCAACGGGCCAGTCCGTTCTTATGCTAATTTAAAAAGTGGAGAACATGCCATTATATATTTTTTAAAGACATATTTTAACCTCCAGCTGTGGGCCAGGCAGGGACTACCTTCCACCTCCTGCCAAGCACCCTTGTTCCCATCCTACTGAGATCCCGTCTGCCTGTCTGTCTGGGACTGCCAGCCCACCCGTAACACATCACTGTGCTGCCCCCCTTGGCTTACCCCCCGCAGGGCCAGGTATATCTTCAGTTTCTTTGGCATTTCTTCCCTGCAGACATCTGGCCACCCACAGCTGAGGTGAAGACTGGCAGTATCCCCAGAGGAAAGTGGCAAAGAGCCAGTGGCAGATGTGGTGGGCAGGTGGAGACTTCATCTTCCCAGTCCTTCACCTCATGTTTCCAGTTTTCTGTTCCACCCTTCCTCTAGCAGCACACAATGGGATTGGCTGCTGGCAGGGCCAGATGCAGCCAATCCACAGTCTCAGTACAAGAGTCCCTCCCACTGAAGTCATGACATCCTGCACCACCACCTGTGGTTACTCAAGGCAAAGCAAGGCAAATTTTATTTAAAAGGACGCCCATCCCGGAGGCTCTGGGCGCCGTACATTAATCAAATAAATACAACACAACACAATACAATCAATAAAATATACAACTCCAAACAATTAAAACCTTATTTTACTATACAATTTGTTTTATTATTAAGAATTAAACAATATAAACTATAAAACATAGTCAGGGAATGCCTGATCGAATAAAAATGTCTTTAGTCAGACGCCTAAAAACCTCAACAGATGGGGCCTCTAACAACTATAAGGCAGAATTCCACAGGACGGAGGGGCGGACACTAAATGCTCTGTCGCCTGCAGTTCTTAACCTCATCCTGGGAATCGCAGGAGGCCCCGAGAAGAGACACGAGGGAACGGACCGAGACAGCAGGTGTGAGAATGTCATTCAGGTAGCCAGGGCCCAGGCCGTGTAGGGCCTTGAAGGTGAGCAAACCCACCTTAAAGAGGACCCTCCACCTAACCAGCAGCCAGTGCAGATGACGTAGCACCAGGGTAATGTGACAGTATTTAGAGTGTCCTGTCAACAACCTCACCGCCGCATTCTGCACCAACTGCAGTCAGCAGAGGGTACCCCCAGAGACCCCCAAGATAGAGTGCATTACAGTAGTCAAGCCTGGACGTCACAAAGGCATGTACCAAAGTGGGGAGGTCCAGAGGCGGAACTAAGGGCTTGATCCTGGTGATATTCCTCAGATGATAAAAACTAGTACGTACAACGGAAGACATCTGAAATTCAAGTGTCAAACCGCTGTCAAGAATAACACCCAGATCACGCACCCTAGAGGAGGCCTTCAATGGTACAGAGCCAAGGCAAAGTCCTGTCTCTGCACCAGAGGCCAACCTATCACGTCCTCTGTTCGACTCCACCACCAGTATCTCCATCTTACTGGGGTTAAGTCACAACCAACTGGAGGCCATCCGGTCATTGATTTCAGCAAGACAGCTGTTAAGCACTTCTACTGTACAAGACGTTCCAAGGGCAAAGGAAAAGTACAGCTGGGTATCATCAGCATAGCAGTGAAAACCCAAGCTGTACTTCCTAATGAGCTCTCCCAGGGGAAGGACGTATACGGCAAATAACATCGGTGACAAGACCGAATCCTGTGGAACTCCGCACAACAGGTGGTCTGGGGAGGAGGAGAAATTCCCCATCACTACCCTCTGCCTCCTGTTGGATAAAAAAAAAAAAAAAAGACTCAAACCAGCGGATGACAGAGCCGGCAAGTTCACAGAATTCCCTTAGGTGGTCAAGTAACACTCAATGATCCACCGTGTCAAATGCTGAGGAAAGATCGAGGAGAACAAGAATTGTCCCTTCCCCTCGATCTCTAGCCCTAAGGAGGTCATTGTGCACCCGAACTAGTGCAGTTTCCATGCTATGCCTTGCACCAAACCCAAACTGGAATGGTTCATAAAGATTAAGGGCCACGAGATGCTCCTCAAGCTGAAGCGCCACCACCTTCTCAACAATCTTACTTAAAAATGGAAGATTGGAGATAGGATGGTAATTTGCCTTGACGACAGGGTCCAACAATGTTTTTTTTTTCAGAAGGGGCCTCACCAATGCCTCCTTCAAGACATCAGGAAAGACCCCCTCCGACAAGGAACACCGGACAATCAAGGCAAACACCGGGCTGACAGAGTCAACACATCTCATTAAGAAACGAGTTGGCACCGGGTCCAGTTCACAAAAGGTGTGCCGAAGCCTAGAAGCAATCTCAATGACCTCAGCCACCTTCACCAGTCTAAACTCACCCCAAACAGAGTGCTCTTCGGAAGCCCATGGCGACCACGGTCGACCAGATTCTGGTCCACTGGCGGAACCCCCTGCCTGATGGCAGACACCCTGTCCGAGAAGAACCGAGCAAATCCATCACACAATGCATTGGAAAAAGCTACCTTCGGCTGTAGACAGGCAGGGTGAAGAAGCCTGTCCACAGTCTGAAAGAGCACAGTTGGTCGGTTCCTCCCGGCAGCAATCTCCCTGGACAGAAATTCTGCCTTCTTACGGTTGATTGCCCCCTGGTATACACCACAGTGCATATGCAGGGCCAGTTTGTCCGCCTCCAGGCCAGACTTCCGCCAGCAGCAGTCTAATCTCCGACCCAGAGTCTTCATCTCCTTGAGCTCCCCATCAAACCAAGGGGACCTCAAGTGAGAAGACCTGGGTCGTACACAGACTGGTGCGAGGGAGTCAAGCACACCAGAAAGCGCCCTATTATAGGCGTCCACTACTGCGCACACACCCCCCGCATGCATTGTCCACACTAGATAGGTCAGCCACCATCAAAAACCCTCAGGGGTAAGCCCCCTCAAAGGGCGGTAGCTGACCATCTCTGCAGGGGGAGAACTACCGGGGGCCCCGAACCGGAACTTCATCGTGCAATGATTGGACCAAACGACCCTATCAACACTGAGACCATTTATCTCAAGCCCCAGCGAGAACACCAAATCCAGCATGTGGCCACCCTGATGAGTCGGGGAAGATACTCCCTGCACGAAGCCCAGAGAAGACATCATCTGGAGGAAATTGTAACCCAGCCGAAACGATTCATCCTCAGCCCAAACATTGAAGTCCCCCAGCACTAAACATCCGGGGGCCTCCAATGTTTCACCAACGATGAAATCGGCCACTTCCTAAAGGAAATCTCCCGTCGCCCCGGCAGTGCGATAAATCAGGAGGACCAAGCAACCTGCGCCTGGTCCCCCACGGATGGCCACACATTCAAATGAACGTGGTGTTCTCACTGGGTGCATGGTGAAGCCCAGCTCAAATCTAAAACAGATGGCTACCCCCCCACCACCACACCCCTGCGTTCCACTCTGGGGCAGTGCACTACAGTATACCCGGATGGGATGGCAGCCTCTAAAACTGGGCCAGCATCATCACCAATCCAGGTCTCCGTAATGCAAGCCAGATCAGCCAGAGAAACCAAGTCCGCTATAATTGCAGTTTTGTTTCTGACCGATCTGGCATTGCAAAAGCACCGCCCTCAGGGGATTAGTGGACAATGCAGCCCTACTGGCTACCTGCCCACTCGGTCTGGTGGGAATCCTGGTGACAGGAACTAAACAGGTTGGGCCTCTCCCCAAGTCCAGTCTAATCCCAGGGCGCCTTCTGCACCCCACCACCTTGATCCTACCACCCACAATGCATGGGGCACCCAGCCCCGAACAAATCCTACGACTCCTCCCAATTCCAACCTCCCTACAGCGCCTAGCTGTAGTATCTGATACAGGAGGACTGAAAAAGGGCCGATGATCAAACAGCCGGGATGCCCCATACACTATCCTGGCCCGACCCAGGTCTGCATGCATTCCCAGACACATCCTCCCCAATTACGTAATCCCAAAAAAACAAAACAGAACTCAAACACAAAACACACACACACTCAAAACACACATACACACAAATCAAAACACCAATAAAAAAAACCAAAACAATCCCCTGAAACAAATCTCTAAATAAAATTTTCAAAAAGAATTCAAGAAAACTACAAATCGAATAAAAATGCCAATACACAGAATGGCGCAGTCACTTTCTATTCAAAATTTTCAAAATCTTTCGGCAGTCAAATTCCCAAAAGAAGTCCAAAATATAATCCTCAGGAAGCCCCGGCACCGCTCTCACCAGCCGCTGGTACCTCTAAAGGATCCCAAAATTTTAGGCCCCACAATCAATAAGTCCATGGGGCCCCCCAAGTCCCGAAAAGCAATCCACAGATGAATATCCGAAAGGCACTCTCACTGCCAATACGAAGATCTTTCAATCAGTCATTAAAACCACAGAGGTTCTCTCACTACCTCTGAAGTAAAAATTAAATTCATGTGCAGCAATTCAATTCCCAATAAGATATTTATTTAGAAATCAAAACTTGCTTTTGGAAAGTCAGGACAGAAAGAAAAAAACCCTCCACCACTCACCCCATGAGGGAAATATCCCGCGCTATGGAGCCGCGACCTTGGACCCCAGCTGGAGCCCGCTAAAAAGAAGGCTCCCAGAGACCTGTAGGCCGACAAAAAGGGTATCCACTCTTTCATTGGATGTGCACGGCACCTCAGTGGCCCCAATGCACACACAGGCACCCTCAAAGGACGAGTATGAAGCTGAATACTAAATGCCCAGATCGTCCTCACTTCAGTGAAGCATTACAAGTCCGCTAATTAAAAAATAAACTCGCCAACATAGCATGCCAGCAGTACCTTGAAGCAGTTCACAGACAATACTGTCCAACAACCACAAAGTACTTATCTCCCAGTGTGACTCCTCAATGCTTATCCTCCTCCGATGGAAAATCTTCTTGGTTCACTTTCTGAGCTACACAGATGTTCAAAATCAAAAAACCAGTAGTCTCCTCCTCTGTCCCACCAGTCCGTCAGTGGAAACAGTAGCAGCACCCCAAATACGGCACACAGTCCACACTCAGGTGGCAGTAATGCAGCAGGATGCAACACCTTCCCTTCCCTGGAGGAGGACAGTGTCCTATGGAATCCTCCTTCCCCTGGTCAACCCTCCGACGGCCCAGGCTCATTCCAGAACCCAGGTCACCGGCGCTGCGAGCAGTAGCTCTACTGCTGCACCAGCGGGCCGGCTAACTACATCATAATAATTTCCAGCAATCACAGTTTTCAAAGATAACATATTTAACTGGTACAGAACAATAGTCTATGTAAAATATCTGTAACAATTTCTATATGTTTTTCCTAATTTAAACACGAATATAATTTAACCCCTAAATATTTAAAGCGCTCAACTTGTTCGAGAACAATCTGGTCAGACACCCTTATACAGAAATGTCCAGCATATTTAGTGTACTTTTGATGTACCATAAAGCATGGCCTTAGTCATCGTATTATTCAGTAACAGCCTATTAGAGTCCAACCATTCCTGTAACTTTAAAAATTTTAGAAATAATTTTTCATTCGACAAATTTATATTTATATCCAACATATAAATCACTGCCTAATCAGTGGGCAAATTCAAATTTGAATTTAAACACAAATCTGGTATGTCATTTTTTTTTTTTTTTTTTTTTTTTTACACCCTCCGCTGTACCACTTCAACCCTATGTCCTTCCACAGATGTGATCTCCAGAACTGGACAAAGTACTCCAGATGAGGTCTCACCAATAATCCATACAGCAGCATCACCACCTCCCTCCTTCTGCTGGTTATACCTCTCCCTATGCATCCCAGCATCCCAATGGCTCTTCCTACTGCCTTGTCACACCGTTTGGCTACCTTCAAGCTATCAGATATGATTACCCCCAGGTCTCTCTCCCATATGGTGGTCGTCAGTACCACTCCCCCCAATCTTGTACTTTGCCACAAGTGCATTATTTTGCACTTCGTAGCACTGAAACTTAGTTGCCACACTCTGGATCATTCTTCAAGCTTTCTTACATCCCTATACATTTTTTTTTCTACTCTCCCCGGAGTGTCTACCCTACCCTACTGCAGATCTTAATGTCATCTGCAAAAAGGCATATCTTCCCTTCTAACCCCTCTGCAAAGTCGCTTATAAAGACATTAAAAAGGACATGTGCCAGTACTGATCCTTCCGGCATGCCGCTGGTCACCCTTCCTTCCTCGGAGTGAACTCCATTTAACACCGCCCTCTGTCGCCTAACCCCCCCCCAACCAATTCCTTACCCAGTTTACCACATTTGGAGCCCCTCCCAGGCCGCCCCGCTTGTTTAAGAGTCTCCTATGTGGAACAGTGTTGAAGGCCTTACTGACATCTAAATAGGCCACATCAACCGCTCCACCCTGATCTACATGGCCCATCAAACTGAATGCCTTAGGTCCATGAAGACTGCACCAGTCAGGCAGCCCTTTTCCATATTCTGGTGTAAGGTATTTGTGAACCTGACGAAGGCAGCTGACATCCCATGCTCCTTCCTGAAACCAAAACTGGGACTCGGCAAGAAGCTGGTGCATGTCCAAATAACTCCATCAGTTGAGCATGAACCAAATTCTCCTGCATTTTGTCTATACAAGATACCAGTGATATAGGCCAAAAGTTACTTAAGGACCTTGGATCCACTGCCTTTACTTACGCTGCTTTCTAAAGTTCTGGAATTACGCCTGTCATGAAGGACACATGTATTATTTTCTTTATATGATAGGCCAATTCGTTCACACCAAGTTTTATAAAATTTGCTTCAATCCCGTCCACCCCAATTCCTTTGGTCACATCGAAGGTCTGCAAACATTAAGACTTCTTTTCTTGATACAATTCTTAGGTTAGGTCAAACCTACCACCATTTATCTCCCGTTTTATGCCCCCAATATTGCCCTTCATTTTTAATTGGTTTACATAATTTCCTACATTTGTAAAAAGATTGGTTAAACGTATAGAACTTTTCTTTCCTATCAACTAAGTCCCCATCCTCATCAATTATTCAACTCACTTGTGTTTCTGTGCATGCCTTAACAACCTCATTCACCGATTTCTAGAATGTCTTTCCATCAGTACATTTTTGTGTCTGTTGAGTTTTGTAGTATGTGTCTTTGGCTTTTTTGGATTTCTTTTTTGCATCCGTTTCTCAGATTTCTGTACCATTGCCAGATACTTATATTACCGGATATCTTATAAAATTTTTCCAAAGCTTCTCTCTCTTTTATTGTTTCACTTCAGAATTCAACCACTCGTTTACATTTCTCTTAATTCTCTTTGTTGTAAATGCAGCATATTTATCCAGAAACTGGTTTAACATTCTCCAAAAATATTCCAAAGCTTCATTTACATCTGACATAGATGTTAGTGGAGACCAATCTATAAAGTACAATTTGCTTTTAAAATGATTGTCAAAATTATTATGTAATTTTCCAAATGTTATCAATCGTGGTAACTTTTTAGGCCTTTCATTGCTCCATATGCAAAATACTGGTGCATGGTCACCCATACTATCCAGAACAGTATATGCATATTGGATTACAAAATGGGCCTTAAATTTTCTGTGTCCTGAGTGGCTGAGAGGTACCTCTGACTGTGTCCTTATCAGGACATAATGTGCCATCCAGCACCTCTCCAGCTAGTCAGGGCAGAGAACAACCGATATTGTGCCAACTTCTCATTTTAAAATTGGAGTTAGACTGCCACCCCAACCTGCAGACTGGTGCTCACCTCCGTCCCCAAGCCTGCAGACGCCCCCCAGCTAACTGCACAGTTGCAATTTAGGATCCAGTCGAGTTTCGTAGAAAAAAAAAAAAAAAAAAGAAATTCTTACAAATAACTGAACTAACCTCTCAGTACTCCGGTTCACCAAATTTTTTGGTGGGTCAGTAATCCACGGCTCTAACACAGACTGTCGCTGATTCAGCTCTGTTCCTCTCCGAGTCTCTTCCACTCCCTCCTTGCAGCTCTATCTGTCCCTGTCCTCCGCCCCTTGCTGACCCTGACAAAAAACACTGATACTCTGCAATGACAGCACAGTGTAAAGGTAACAGCTTTTAAAACAGCAAATCAGGAAACCGGTCTGTATGGCAGCCAGTACAGGACACGCTCACTCAGAGTCAGTCATGCCGTTGGCAATCCACTTCACCGCTCCACACACAAACTCTCTTAGGATGGCATACAATGTTAAGGAAATGAAGGTCTGACCTGTACTGTGCATACCTTTATATACGGAACACCACAAAGTCCAATGATCGGACAGTAGTGAGTGCCGCCACCAAAGGTGCAGAATCACACCAAAGAACCGCTCGTCCATTAAGTATTTTAAAGAGATTCACCAAGATAAAGTAAATTGCCCCTGCACCTGATATATAGGTGCCTTACCTCATGGACAGCATGTTAAGGTACAGATGCCACCAAATAATCCATTCATTTTTATGCAGTTTCACTCATAAAAATAGTGTTACCAGTCCCAAGGACTTTCTGATCTGAAGTACGCTGCGTCATTATAGTCCATAAGCAGTAGCTTTCTAATGTGTTTTTTTTTTTTAAACGATATTGGTCAGTTAAGCATGAACGCGGGCACTGGTAGACCACCAAGGTCCTTGTTAGCTGACCGCGCCCACATTTCACCACCAACTGACCAATATCATGTAAAAAAGTTAGAAAGCCGCTGCCCTACACTGTAATGACGCTCATCCCCACGCTCTCCCTGGCATCGTGTCACAACTTAGAGCACGAGGGAGGTACTTCAGATCGGGAAGTCCTTGGGACCTGGAAAACTAAACTTATGAGTGAAACTGCATCAAAATTAATAGATTATTTTGGGGCATCTGTACCTTAACGTGCTGTCCATGAGGTAAGGCACCTATATATCAGGTGCAGGGGCCGAGACTGGTAAGTTTCTTTAAACATAATGAAATAAAAAAAAAAAAAAATCAGTGCACATCCTTTTCCCTTTGAAACAGGTGCTCAGTTAGCCAGATGCATTAAAAAGGAAAGACCCAAACAGCTGTGCAAACTATAGACCCATCTCTAACCTTCCCTTTGTTGAGAAGGTGATTGAGAAATTGGTTGCACTGCAATTGGAGAACCATCTTACCATCCACGACGTCTTCGATCCTCTCCAGTCAGGCTTCCGGAAGGGAGACAGTACCGAGACCGCTCTGGTTCAGGTACTTAATAATCTCCTGATGGCGAGGGATGAGAAGCACCTGTTCCATCTTGGTGCTTCTGGATCTCTCTTCAGCGTTTGACACTGTGGACCACGGGGTACTGCTTGAGCATCTGAGGGTTATCTGTGGCCTGGCTGGTCCAGTTCTCAGATGGTTTCACTCTTTCCTAGCCGGCAGGTCTCAGAGGGTGGTATCTGGGATTTTTTCTTCGGAAACATTCTCTCTGCCGTGCGGGATCCCTCAGGGCTCAGTGCTGTCCGCCATGTTGTTTGCAGTGTATTTGCTGCCCCTCGGAGACATTGTAAGAGGATATGGGCTGAGGTTTCCCTGCTATGCTGATGATACACAACTCTGTGTCTTTTGCACCCAAACAGGATAGTGCAGGCTCAATGTTTAACAGCAGTCTGGCGGAGATGCATGACTGGATAAAGTCTAGCAGGTTGAAACTGAATTCCAGGAAGACTGAGGTGGTGGTGGTGGTGGATGATCCAGGGCACCAGACAGAGAGGCCGGTGGTAGGTTTAGCCTCTGGGCTCTGGCTTGATGGTGTACAACTGCCTACCTCCAAACGGGTGCATAATCTGGGGGTGGTTCTTGACAATGGGCTGACACTGTCTGCAAAGGTGTCTGCAGTTGTCAAGTCTTCCTTTTACCATCTTAGGAACATCACCAGAATTAAGTACCTTGTTCCATCCAATGATTTTCCCATGTTGATACATGCCTTTGCGACCTCTCACCTTGACTACTGTAACTCCCTTTACCTGGGGTTTCCAGGGGTTGATATCCATCGCTTGCAGCCGGTGTAGAACACTGCAGCACGATTACTGACTGGGACTTCGCGCTCCAGTCATATTACTCCCATGCTGTGCGATCTGCACTGCCTGCTTGTACAGTGGTGGATCACCTTCAAGGTCAGTCTTCTGACCTATAAAGCTCTGCATGGACTGGACCAGAGTTAACTGCAAGAGCTCCTGGTTCCCTACAGCCCTGGCCGTCCTCAATGCTCAACTGACAAAGGGTTGCTACAGGTTCCCAGGGTGTGGCTGAAAACATCTGGCACCCGGGCTTTTATATTTGTGGCACCGTCCCTGTGGAACTCTCTACCTCGTCAGATTAGAGAGTGCAGTATGGTGGAGGGCTTCAAAACCAGCTTAAAGAAACATCTATTTAAGCAGGCTTTCAGCATCTGATGCTTTTATGGATTGTGGAACATTTTAATTTAGGTTGAATTATCTGCTAGATTTTATTGAATTGTTTTATGATATTTATTTATTGAAATGTTTCACCAAGAGGGCACACTGAGCAACAAGTTGCTCGTCTCACGTGCGACCTGGGGAGAGGGGGTTACATAGGGTTGTGAAGGTTGGTCAGTTATACAATAGTATGTAGGTAGTACAACGATGTAAGATTATGGAACAGTTGGAACACAAGGTGAAGTACAATAAACAGTAGTGGAACTTGGGTAAATTACAATACATATTCAAAAATGTACAAAAAACCTATAAACATACAAAACAGTAATAAAGTGACAAAATCTTTTATACTGCATGAGTGTATCAGAAGCAGGCTCGAGGTAGTACACAAGTGCTGCTGGAGCAAAAAGGATGGGATAGGGTGTGCTCACGGATGACCCAGAAGGGCAGGTGGAGAAGAGAGGAGAGGCAAGAAGTGAATATGAGGAGAGGGGTAGCCATTTCCTGATTACCCCTACCAGATGTTGAGAACCCTGCCGGGGAGATTTGGGTAGGACAGCAGAAACTGGGGGTAGGTATTAAGGAGAGTTAAAGCAGGAACAGCTGAGGGAGAGGTCATTGTGTAGGGCGGAGGTAAAGGAGTAGCTGGAGGAGGAGTGTCATATTTCAGACAGGGGAGTGAATTCCAGAGTTTAGGGAAGCGATGGGCGAAACCAGTCTGACCGATGAGGGTGGAGCGGTGAGGGACCGTCAAGGTGCAGGCGTCATTTGATCTGAGAGAGTGGGTGGGGGAGGTGGAGTGGAGAGAGAGGATGAGAGATAAGTGGGGAGTACTCTGAACCAAAATTTGGTGGTGAGTTTGGCACAGTGTGAGGTGAGTCTGTGAGACGGTGGAAGGAAGGAAAGAGAGCGACAGAGTTCACAGTGGTGGGAACCGGAAGGGGAGTCAAGAGCAAAGCGGCAGAAGGAGTTAGAGTGTCCAACTTGGTCCAGAAAGATTTCGAAGCAGCACCATAGACGACATCACAGTAGTCAAAGATGGGAAGTATCATCTTCTGGACAATTTCATGCCCAGCAGTCAGCGGGATGGCATATGTATGTATGTACAGCGCTTTAACATTGGAATTGCACTATATAAAAATATTATTACATTTTAACCATAAGAATTTTACATAAGGTAACAATGCATGAAAGAGGCAGCCGTTTTCACAGCGAGTGTACAAAACTGAAAATTCTGACTACACTTCCGTTCCCCACAGTACCCCAGTGCAGACCAGCGCTGGAGTTCCACTCAACTCCTGGCTTTGTTTGAGCGTAGTGCTGACTAAATATAGACAGCACTGAGGCAATACACTTCTTTTACGAGTTTTGAGAATCCATGGGTCCCTATCTTTGAACAACCCCCAAAAGTTACAGTAAGTACATGCCAGTGATGCGTGAACTACATAGGCTCACTTCAGAGCTATGGGGGACGAGTCCCGATGGGTATCCCTGTAATTCCCAACACTTTGTTCGGAGCCCAGAATGACACTCGCCCTGAGCTTCCCCTCAGTTCTTCTCCCACGCTCCCGATGCCCTGGGACTCGAGTTTACAAGGGTATAATATGAATGACAATTCATCCAGTATGTGTCTCCTTCTGTCATCTAAGGGATACCTCCCCTCCCACTCTCAGGGTTTGTCTTAAAGGAGCCGGTGCTGTGAGCGACAGGAGCTGACAGAGAGACTGAGCAAAAGCAAGATGCACCCAATGACCGAATCCGCCTTCGGTTTCTCACTGCTTACCTGCTCGCCATCGTGATCCCCGTCCTCCCCTACCCCAATGTCCAGCTCCAGCACCGCAGCCATCTTGAAACAAAGAGCTCCGAAGAGATCCCGCTTCCGGAAACGATGGAGGGGCGGGGTTGTCCTGCGCTTTGGCCAATCTGGAGGCGTGGATGTTATACAGCAGTGGCAGTGAGAGAGTGCGCGCAGGAGTAAGGTGGAGGTGGGGTCTCCGAGACTGCTGACATCTAGCGTCTGGAGGGTGAAGTATTCGTGGAACAAGCGCTTTTACTATACCAAATGTGCACCCATGATATGCCAAACAAGATGTCACTGTCATTATAATCACAAGTACTACAGATCCAGAATTGTTGGTTTTTTTTCTTTGTAAATTATTGGGATCGGTAGTGTAGTCTAGAGGTTAGCGTAATAAGCTGTGAATGAGCTTGGTGCATCCAGCAGACCTGAGTTTGAGTCCCACAACCTCCACCTGCATAGTGTGTGACCCTGAGCAAGTCACTTAACCTCCCCAGTGCTTCGGGGTCGCCCCTAAAAACTTGTGCCTAGTGAGCCGTACTGGTTACCAAAGAATAAAATAAAAATATTTAATCAAGATTTTTTTTGTTTTACCATTTATTTACCCAGGATAGCCCAACTGAGGGGCAGCATCTCTTTTTTAGTGGGGTCCTACTTCTACCAATTTGCAGCTGGGTTGACTAAAGCACTAAGAGGGTGACTGTGTAATTTAAACCTGTATCGGACTGGTCAAAAATATTTTCAGAATGGTGAAACCGACAGCAGACCTACAGCTGCAATTAGAACAATCAAACGAGCATTCAGGTGCAGAAGCACAAACTGGAGTAAAAGATTCAGGTATCCTCAATACATTTATTGTGGCGAGGATTGCCCCGGACAGCACCAACGGGCCACCCACCCCTCGTCGAAGACCCCGTTTTGGGTTGAAGCGCTGGGGATGTAGGGTGCTGTCTTGGGCAATCCTTGCCATAATGAATGTAGTGATACCTGAAACTTTTACTTCATTTTGTGCTTCTGCATCTGAGGGATCCTGTTTGATTTATGTCTGGGCTAGCCATCCTTCTCTTAGCACCACCGAGCCGTTTTTGAGTGCACCATTTACTGTTTTTACAATCAGAATAATGTTTAGGAGACTGGCTTCCTTTTATGGACCTGACTGCAGAACTGAAAGGTAAGCATGTACTATCCCAGCAGGCAGAAGGTTATTAACTTGTCACAGTGCTATACTGAGTTCACACTAATCCCAGCTATCTTTCTTATGGCAGAGTGTTATATGTCTCGGTTACGCTCTCACCTGTTGCCTCAATAATATTTTACTACTTAATTTTTGTATTTCTAATTCCAACACTTTTCCTTACTTTTTGTAGCCATACATATACCTGTTGCTGTGTGGTCTTTTAACATGGCTTTCTGTGGTTTTCATTTAGTTATACCTGATGAATGTTGGGTCGTGTCATTTACATGAAAGACCTAACCTTTGTAATATGTTTAAACTGGTTCAATCTTTAATATTACTGTCTTATTTCAGAGTGTTGCCTCTTTTTAGCCTAAAGACGAAAAATTAAATAACAGGGAACCATGAACATTTTCTTTTTTAGTTCAGTACAAAACTGAACTGGAAGTGGATTCATCTTTACTTAGATTTTTACTACTATGTGATGATCAATGCATATATTTATTTAGTTTTTGTTGACCGGGTAAGTGCACTAGACAAATTCTGCCTATTTTCAGGCACAACCCGGGGGAGGGAGATATAGATGAATGCCAACTGACCTTGAACCAGATTAAGCTGTTGGTAGTATTTTTAGTGAATAAGGGGGGACATTTGGCCAGGGCACCAGGGAAATTCCCCTACTCTTTGGTAGGGGGCACTGTTGGTCATGGAGATGGAGGAGGTCAGCAGTCCGGTGCTGGAGCTGGCGGTGGAAGGAGCTGAGGGGGTTAGCTCCCGTCTTGGTCTCCGTTTCCTTAGGAGCTGCACAATTGGATGATTTGACAGGCTTCCAGCAACCTCAGTTTTCACAGAAGGTTTCCAAGACACAACAAGATGTTGCGGATGATTTATTTTTGGACCTTGAATTTCAGAAACGACAGCTTCTCGATGTTATCGCCGAACAAGAATCTTTATTGGCTTTACGTACCGTTCCTGCTTCTAGCAGTTTGGCTCTGACGCCGTCTGATGTTCTGGTAGAGACTGGTTTGGTCTCTTCTCCCCAGGTGGCTGAGTTGATGGCAGAAGTGGAGATGGAACGCAGCCTATCTGATGCTGCTGTTCCTCTCCCTGATGCAGATTCTGCTCCAGTTTTGCTTCCTTTGGGTTTTTCCGATTGGGATATTTATGCACCTCCTGATTTTCCAGCGTCTGGCTCTTTGGGCCCTGAAGACAAGAAGCGGAAGCGAGGGGTGAGTGCCTCACCTGAGGGTACATCTGTTTTGCCTAAAATCCTTTCTACAGAGGCTTTTATCACTGTATGGAGGTCCCCTATTGTTGATGCTGGCCCTGAATTTGTTCATGGGGTCAATTGGTCCCTGGAGAAAGCTTTGGTGAGAGCTGGTTGGTGTCAGGAGCTGGATGGGTCTTGGGTTTCTGACCCTGCTGTCCCGGTTGCTGATATTGTTTGCAGTCCAATTTCCTGGCCCATAGACATGGATTTGGTGGAGCCAAGTGGAGATTCCCCGACCTGCACCAGATCCCTGGTCAGGAAGCTCCTATTATTCTTCCCCTTAACTTTTCCACATCTACAGGGGCTCCTGGGGCTTCCTCTGTTGCCTCAGACTCTACTCCTGTATTGGATGACGAGGGTGCAGCAACGACCTCTGCTGCTCCTACTTTCGCCAGTTTATTCCATGCACCGGTTGAGTTGGCCAAACGATGAAACACTGTTCACCTTCATTTTTGGGTCGCTCTGAGGATCTTCCTGATCGTCTCTATGTTGGGAAAATGCTTTTGAAACAATCTATGGGCTTTTACCCTGCCCAGGTTTATGCCCTCATTCATACTCCGGCAGAGAACTCCTATGATGGTAGTTTCCGTTCTCAGGATTTTCTGGACACCTTTTGGATTCGCTATGCTCAGCTCAAGACTTACCCTCTGTGGCAGGACTTCCAGGTGATTCCTTTGACTAAACAAACATTTAAAGACATTACAGTTTTATTCCGCACTGAGGGGGTTAATGTGACTGATATAATTTATGGCTAGAGAAACGCTGCAAGATTCCGGGCAATCCTGAGCCCATTATGGATGAGGAAGGATTTTGGAATGGGGTTGCGTTTCAAGATTAACTTTTTTCAGGGGGATTCTGGTCTAGCTCATCTTCCCAATTGTTTTTTCCTAGGTTGGGATAAGGGATTTATTTTTAACCCCGGCCAGCCACGCCATTGTTATAAATGTGGTTCAGCCTGGAACCTTAGTAGGACTTGTGATGTGTCTAAATGTTCTCAATGTGGTGAAACTGGGCATTCTGCTTTTCATTGTTATAGTCCCCCGAAGTGCTCCCTATATGATGAAGCTCATTCTTTCTCGGTCTGCCCTTGGGCCTCCCATAGCACTTATAATTCTGATTTTGCTATCCAGGATTATTATATTAATGTGGCTGGTTGACCCTTTCGTTCTGGGGCTCCTTCTGTCCTGGACCCCCCAGGTCAGCCAGTTTCCCCTTTGTTAGAGGCTCCTGCTTTGGTCACCCCTGCCCCTCCCTCTGCACCTTTGGTGGTGACTTCCTCTACTATTCCCATGCTTCCTGAACAGCCTGCCTCTTCTGATCTGGTTGTGTCTTCACATCCCGCTGGGATTGTTGTGATGCCCCACCCCCACCCCATGGGCTGATTTTCGTCTACCGAAAAAAGGAGGGCTAGTTCGAGACGCGAATGTTCTTTGACCCTTCCCCCATTTTGACTGAGGATGTGGTTCCTCTGAGTAATAAGTTTTCAATGCTTCCTGCTGAGAAAGTGGATATGGAGTCTGGCTCTGATTCGGCCTCTTTACCTTCTTCCCAGGTAGATGGCAGTTCTGAGGGTGAGATTTTGCAGGAAGTAGTTGTAGCAAAAGTTAAGAAAAAATGCATGGGTACGAGGGCTTGGCTCAAATCACATCCTGATGCTCACCCCCCGATTGATTTTTCTGCTGGATACTGCATTGTATGATTTTTCTTTTGCATCTCTGAATGTGAACAGTATCCGGTCTGAATGGAAAAGAACTTTGACCTTCTCCTTCTGTAACCCCCCCCTACAAAAGGGGGTTCCCAGAAGCCTTCCAGGAGCTTGCTTGAATGCTCCAAGTCTGGAGGTGCTCAGCGTTTAAGTTGCTTGAGAGTGAGTGCTTTTAGAGCCTCTGGTACTGTCTCTTTAAGAGCTGCCTGCTTGTGACCATAATTAATTGAGAAGGGGGGACTGTGTGTTCTAATGCCCGAATCCCGCCGGGCTGCTGCCAGTCATCCATTTTGCAGTCGCTAAGAGTGCAAAGACCCATCTGAAACATGTAACTGTTTGCCTGTAATCATTTAGCAATTTGTGAGATTGCAGTTTATCTAACCTGTTTTATTGCTGCTGGGACTCTGTGTGTGTTCCCCTCTATGTTGGAATTAAACTGCTGAACTGGACCAATCAGCGTGGGGGACCTTTAAAATGGAGCCTGCTGCTGGCAAATCAGAACTTGGACTCTTAAGTTGAGCCAGCCACAATGGGACTGTATGGCAGATGCCTCTGGGAATTGTGGTTTGGACTTTGGCGCCTTTTTGCACCAACAGGGGGAGTCTGATTGTGAGTGACAGCCAAACCAGCCAACTGAACTGGGAGAAACTCAAAGGAAATGTCCGGCTCTGTCTAATGGAAAGATAAGATCAGTTTGGGCAGTGAAGAGGCAAGGAGCTGTGTGCTTCTTCTGTGTGTAGTTTTAGCACAGGAATCACGTGTAAGGCCCTAAGTTTCAGTCTGCAGCTTGTGCAAGCACCTGTTCAGACTGAATCCGACCTGTGAAGAGAATCAAGGAGATCTGAAGAGTAGAAACCAGGCTCACCCTGTAGAAGACTGGAGAAATTGCTGAATCACGCTCTGTCTGTCAGGAACTGAATCTGCTGTGTGTTCTCCCAGGTATTGTGCAGTAATTGCGATCAGGATAGAGAAGCAGCCTGCCTGGTATAGTACTTTCCTTTTACATATAAATGTGTGTAGTGCTTGTGGGGAATCACGTTTCAAATCCCCTGTACAGTGAATTGAGTGCATGAAGCTGGAAGTAAACCCCAGCTTAATCCAGACTACATCCATTTGCTCTAAAATGCAGTGGGGTCCAGTCACAAGGACCTTGTCCCATGGTCTGCTCCTCCTGGCAATCAGGACAATCTGCCTTCCATTAGTTCCCAGCATTGAGTTTGTGAGTACAAAGCAGGGTTGCTCCTGCCATCTATTTACAATTGCAAGTGTCATCTAATTGTTGTTTGTTTTTCATTTCTTCACGAACTGAGCCAACGGCTCGGATTACAATTTGGGTATTGTGCAAGTGTTTTCCATCACAGGGCCCCAACCAGCTGCACCGATCCTGGCTAGCCCCCTCCATCCTGGGTACCCAGTGAAAGTGACAATTTGGGACTCTGAATATCGCACAGTACTGTGATTATTAATGTGTTTAACCTAATTAACCTGATTTCCCCCTTCCTTGTTACAGCTCCTTAAATAAATCAGATCTGTTTGTTTCAGCAAAGTTACACTGTCTGAGGTATTTGTTTATGTTAAAGTATTGTACTGTGGCTTTTGCATTGTATCATCTTGTTTTACAGGGGGTCCCCAGCATCCAGTCGACAGAGCCAGTCCTGGGGGTAAGTGTACATTATGAAGATATTCCTGATGCATTGTGTGGGCCACTAGTGGGAAGAAAGGGGGGTTACAGTGTCCCAGAGGGCTGTGACCAAGCTAGTTTAACTATTGCAAACCCTGACCTTTGGGTGGAGGCACTCGCCATTGGACCTAGGCCCCTCACCCTGTTAGTAGTTAACAGGCAGGGGTAGTAGCCCTTGGGAGAAAGCACCACCTAGGGGTTACACTTCTTTTCCACTCATCCCTTTGATATTATCTTCCTTCAGGACACTCGTTTGCATACTGCTGCTGAAATGAATGCGGCTAGTGCTGCTTGGTTGTGGGTTACGATGTGTTGGTCTCCTGGGGTGGATGTTTGTTCTAGGGTTGGACTAGCAGTTGCCAACCCTGCAGCTAAGCTCATCCACTTGGCGGATGTGGAGCCAGGCAGGGCGTTGTTTATAGAGGTGGATTTTGGTACGGTGCCCCTTCGTTTGATTAATATTTATGCCTCCCAGACCAAGGCTGATCATGTGGCCTTGTACCATTTGATTCAGCCCTATCTCTTTACTAACAGGAAGGTTATTTTTGCTGGGGATTTTAATTGCATCAGGTATGTTACGGACAAAGGGGTTAAAACTACTAAGATTTTCTGTGATGCCTCTTGTTGGAACTCCCTATTATTGCAGGCATCCTTGGTTGGCGCTTTTACCATTGGGGGGAGAATTCCACCTAAACGATGTTTTAAGGGTTCACCGGTGACCAGGATTGATTATATATTTTTGTCTGGTACTTTGGGTGTTCAACAGGCTACGGTGACCCAGGTTGTTTCCTCGGACCATGTTCTGCTTTCCTTATTGATTTCTAATTTTGCTCAGATTGGTCATGGTCCGGGTTATCGGAGATTGAATTTGACATTGTTACAGCATGACCTCGTTCATCAGGTTTTTGACTGTTTCAGCTGCTAAGAAATCTGTCTTTTTTCTGTATGATTCCCCTTTGGAATGGTGGATTTCAACGAAGGCTGATATTCGTGAGTTTTTCCAAAAAATGGGGAGGTTACATGGGAAGTTTAAAACTGACCTGTATGTGTATTATTTATTTATTTATTTATTGAAGTAATCAGTTTTACAACCTTTGAGTCAGAGACTCGTTTACAAAGGTACCTTGTCATGTGGGTGGGGGAGACAGCAATAAGTGCAGTTATAGACAGAGGTTACATACAGGTGAGATACATACATACGTTGAGTTACACGACCATTATATACACGCAAGTTATTATATACACGCAAGTTATTACAGCTGCAGTTGCTACAGTTGCCCAGTCGTCCATGGAACCAGAGGACTTGGGGGCTGTTTGGAGACAGGGTTGTGTTCCACTACAGGCAATTACAGCACCGGCTGTCGATGATATGTTTTCGGAGGGCTATTTTGAACCGTCCAATCCCGGGGATCTTTGATATTCCCTCAGGAAGGTTGTTAAACCAGGTCGGGGCTTTATGATGGAAGGATCTTTGGCAGAGAGAGGTCCTTGCCCTGGGTACTAGGAAGGTGGCTTTGGTGGAGTTACGGGTTAGCAATTATAGGTATTGCCTGTTGCAGTTTTCTTCCCTGCATAGTACTGCTTGTGGAGATTATTCTGAGGATATTCGGAATTTAAAGACACAACTTGCCTCTTTACAGTATAATCGGCTGAAGTCCTTGGAGGTTGAGCAAAGATTCGGTACTCAGGGTAAATTTGCCTTTGTTAAATCCCTTTGAATTCTGCCAGAGTCAACATCATGTCAAACAGATTCGTAGCCTTCGGCTACCTGATGGCTCTTCTGTTTCCAGCAAGAAGGAGATTCTAGCTGCTGTGGATTCATATGTGGCCTGCTCTCTACAGGCCCCTGATTTTTCACCTCAGCCTGCTGCTGTTCATCTCTGGCTCTCTCAGAGTTATTTACCTCAACTTTCTGAGGTGGAGAAATTTGTCTCTTTGTGCCCCCATTTTCAAACTGAATTTTTAGACCTTATTGCTCACCTCAAATCTGGATCTTCTCCTGGGGCGGATGGTTTACCCTATGAGCTTTACAAATTACTAACTCCTGTTCTTTTGCCAGAACTTTTGGCATTTTTTAATTGTTTATTGTCCTCATCCTATATTCCTCCTCCCATGTCGGTGGGTTTGTTGATTTTATTACACAAATCTGGTGACAGGGAGTCCCTTACTAATTGGTGTCCTATTACTTTATTAAATTCGGACTTTAAGATTTTTACTAAGCTTCTGAGTTTGAGGCTTGTGCCTGTTCTTAAGAATATTGTTCATCCTTCACAAGCATGTACTGTTCCAGGTAGGTCCATTATGGATAATTTAATAATGTTGCAAGAAGTCCGAGAATGTGGTCAGGGGGAACGTTTGTTTTTTTTGTTTTCCCTGCACCAGGCTAAAGCCTTTGATCATGTCCCAAACGACTTTCTCTGGTCTTGTTTGTCTGCCTATGGGTTTCTGGATAAGGTTATTGGTGTTTTGCGGGCTTGTTATGCCACTGCTGTGACTGTTCCCCTGACTAATGGTTGGATTGGTCAAGGGCATTTGGTTGCTAGAGGGGTTCGACAGGGGTGTCCCCTCAGTCCTGTGCTGTATATTTTATCTATTGACCCTTGCTTCATAGACTCCATAATTCGTGCACTATTTCTGGACTTTCCTTTTCTAGTACGGTCCCAGAACTGTGCACATTGCCCTGTGCCGACGATTTGCTTTTATTTCTCTCTGACTTCCATTCATGCCAGTCGGCAAATCAAGAGCTTTCTTCTTTATGCTTTTATGTCTCAGTCTTGTATTAATTTAAAAAAAAAAAAAAAGCCTATTGCTTGGTGATGCTTTTGTTACCCATGGGGAGGTTATGGGTATTCCAGTTGTTTTACAACCGTGTAAAATGTTGGGTCTATTTTTTGGACCTAGAGACCTGGCTTACCTTAATTGGGATTTTCTTTTGACAAAAGCACAACAAAAAGTTACCTCTTGGAATCGCTGGAGGATGTGCAAACGGAAATGGGTGTTTTCGGTTAAAACTTTTTTTTGTCCTTATTTTTACATTTAAGTGCTGTTTTTGCTCTTCCATCATCTCTGGATACACGGGTTTATAGTTGTTTTTTTTCTTGTATCTGGGGGAGTAGATTGAACCCTGTGAAGAGAGGTATTTTATATCGTCCAGTGGCCCAGAGGGGCTTGAACATGATAACCCTGTAGCCTTCTTTTTTTTTTTTCCTAGCTTACAGCCACTCCTTCTCACTGCATCCAAGGTGTGGGAGCCCTGGGTTTTAGATAGGCTTGGTAATTTTCTTCATGAGTGGCAGTCTGATGCTGTTATTACACGGCAAAAGAAAAGAGTAGATCTGTTTCTTTCTTACAGATCCTGTTTTGGTAAACATAAGTTATGGTGGCTGTCGAGACATCACGTTTCCTCCGTTCCGTGCAAACTTTTGTATTTTTTGATTCAGGATGCTTTTTTTCAGTTCAACCCCATTTTTCTAACATGTCGCCTGCTGAGGTTACGCAGCTCTCGACCATGATTGCATCGTCCCGTACTCCTGTACATACGTTCGATGTGAATTGGTTGGCTCTCCATTCTAAAGTTAATGTTAAAGGTAACCTGAAACACAAACCTAGGGACGAACGGTTTTGTCCCCGGTCTGCTTGTGTTTCACGGATTGAGACTGTTGGTCACCTTCTTTTGACTGTCCCCACATTCAGAGATTTGGGAAGTTGCTGCAGGCTCATTGTCCTGATTCACCTTTTTTTTTCTCTAACTCCGGAGATTTTTGTTGTTAAGTATTCTTCCATATCAATGGACCAAACATGATCAAACTACGCTTTGGCTGTTTTTGACCTTTTTTAAATATTACATTTGGAATAGCTGATGCTGTCTCTCATTAAAACAACTTATCTCTGAAGAACAGTTGTTTTTATTTATTTATTTATTTAGTTTTTGTTGACCAGGTAAGTGCACTAGACAAATCCTGCCTATTTTCAGGCACGACCCAGGGGAGGGGGATACAGATGAATGCCAATTGACCTTGAACCAGATGAAGCTGTTGGTGGTATTTTTTTTTAGTGAATGAAGGAAATTTGGCCAGGACACCGGGGAAACTCCCATACTCTTTTCGAGAAGTGCCATGGGATCTTTAACATCCACCTGAACTACCACCAATCCAGGCAGATGGGACCTCGGTTTAATGTCTCATCTGAAAGATGGAAACAGGTTTCTTTTAGTTTATGTAAATTGAGGAATCAGGAGCATTGTTCAGTGTCTGTTCAGATTTATCGATCTTGGTGCAGTCCATTGCTTGGATATAGTCTGGGTTCTCCAGTTATTTTTGGTTTTTTCTTATTATCTTTAGTTTGGGATTTCTGATATGTTGTACTGCGTATGTATGTATTTTTTTCTTTTTTTTTTTTTTTCCTTTTTATTTATTATGATTCTGTATATTGTCCTTTTTTTGTGTGTGTTTGACTGTTTTTTTTGAGTTTTGAAATCTACTTTTACCTACTCTTGTAGTAGGGAGAAAAAGGGGTCAGTTTACAGTATTTTGTTCTGTTTTGAATTTGTTGGATGACGTCATATTCTTTTGTAATTTTGTTTTCTCCTTTTCTGATTTTGTATGGGAAATTTCTGATTTGATTGTCCTTTCTTTTTAGTTATTTAAGACATTTTCCCTATTCTTTTCATAGGGAGGGGTGTTTTTTTTTTTCCTTACAGTGTTTTATTTCTGTTTCCGGTTTATAGTATGAAGTAATACTTTCCTGTGTGGTGTTTTCTCCCTTTTATGCTTTTGTATGAAGAAATACTGTTTTGTTTATGTGTTCTTTTCAGTTATGAATATAAAATTCCCCTACTCTTTTTGAGAAGTGCCATAGGATCTTTTACATCCACCTGAACTACCACAAGAACAGGCAGACGGGACCTTGGTTTAACATCTCACCTGAAAGTCTGCACTTTTGGAGTGCAGCAACCCCCACCCCCCATGCTGCACTACAGTGTCCATATTGGGATTTACCTCAAGTGTCTGGTGTGGGACTAGAACCCACAGCCTTCTGATCTCCCCGCCTCGTAGGCAAGTGTGCTACCGGCTGAGCCACTGACACTGATGAATGGTATATGAGTTCAGTTTCACAGTAGTACTCTGTTTATGGTTTCTGTGGCATAGATTGCATTGTAATCATGCTTTATGTATTTGCTTAAAAGAGGACAGGAAATAATTTCTAATTGGCAGCTGTTTTTCAACTTATTCTCAGAAATGCATTGTATTATTTTGATGGGCAGCATTCTGTTACAGTTCTCTTCATGAAAGTAGAAATTTGGAGTTCTAGTTATGTCACAGTTTGTGCACAGAACTCTGAGCATGGTTCTGATAGAACAACAGCTCATAATTAGCACTCTATACACAAACTGTGACATAGTAAAAACTCCAAAATACCGGTTCCATGAAGAGAACTGTAACAGAATGCTGCCCATAAAAGCAAAACAATGCAAACTGCAATTTTTGTGTCACTTTTTATTCAAGTATATTTAAATGTGGATAATTTAGGGCAATGCATGGCATTTCTAAGAATAAGAACTTTATAAACAGCTGCCAATTGAAATGAGTTCCTATCCTCTTTAAGTAATGTCCTATGTATGGCTATGCTAATAAAGAAGTTAAAAAAATTTAACCTGTACCTCTTGAGTTTCTTGGTTCCTAAACCTACAGGTGCTGGAACTTATGTGAGAGGGTGGGAGCACCCCCCACACACACACACAGACTTTTGCCCAAGAACATTCAAAGTGCCCTTTAATGCATGTAAGGTCAGGAGGAAGGCAATCATGGTTTCTTTTATTACTACAGCCCCCCACACACATAATTTTCTCCCAGTTCTGGCACCCCTGCCCAAACCTGTGTTCGAACCACTAGACCACACTACCTGCTGATGGTACCCTTTATTAACATAACCCACGCTGGTGCATTGGAAGTCACTTGGGGTGTGAGAGGTGGCCATGGGCAGCTCTGCAGACATTACGGTCTGCACTTTAATTTCAAAGTTAAAGCACAGATGTGGCAGGTATTCAAACAGTTTCATTTAATGCTAAAAGCCCTAATCAAGAGTTTCTGCAGTAGCTGCTGTACTTTCTGGGGTTTCCAGTGTAGGGCTATCACCACCTCCCATACACAAGTATGAAAAAAGCATGCTGTGCAAACCCAAACCAATTTATAGGGATTCCTACCTAGTCTATTACTCAGGATACCTAGTGATTCCCTTGGTAAGCTGATTTTTTTCTGTACTTACCTTACAGGACTAAACTGTCTTCTTGCCTCCACCATGGTCTCTGCTGGTTGGCTTTTCCATCCATTCTCCATCCTATAGGAGAAAAAGGCCCCCTAATGTTACACAAACCCAGAATTAGCAACTTAACCCATGCTCATTCGCAAACTTTAAACTGCTTTTCTTATAAGGGGTGTAACTAGTTATGGCAGTAATCAACTAAAGCAAAGAACCCCAGTGCACCCCCCCACCCAGTGGCAAATCATTCAGATCTTACAATTGCTTTCTTACTTAAATGGCTACTCACATATGTTATCTGAATGGGGAATTGGGGACTCTTAGTGGTAAGTGCAGAGCTCTGATGTAAATCATCAGCCAGCCACCAAACATCTCAGTGGACCACCCATTGGCTGGTCCCTAATGTAAAATGTAACTGCCGAGTGGGATCCTTTTAAATAAGGTGAACTGTCTAATTGTTTACTTTAAATAAGCTGCAGGTCCTAATGTTACCTCTGAATTTACCACCCCTGACCTTTAGGGTATAACACTGCATGTTACTGCAGAAAACCAGATCAAACAACACCGACTGTTCAAGCTAGTCAGTGCCCCTGAGTATGAGAAAGATTGCCTTCATGTCCCCTCTCAGCCTCCTTTTCTCCAGGGTGAACATGTGAAGGGCCTCCAGCCTCTCCTTCTAGCTTTTGTTCCCCATACCACTGATCATTCTGGTGGCCTCAATTTGAACACTCTTGGCTGCCTCTGTGTCTTTTTTGTACTACGGAGACTAGACCTGCACACAGCACTCCAGCTGAGGCCTGACCATGGCCTTGTAAAGAAGCAGGATTGCTTCCCATGCTCTGTTGGTCACCCCACCCCCTTTGCAAGTGTCCCAGTATGCAGCTTGCCCTCTTGATAGTGGCCATGCACTGCTTTTACCACTTCAGCTTCTTGTCTATTATAACCCACAGGTCCTTTGCGTTAACAACTACAGCAAAACATCTTGATCTGGACCTCCTATATATTTTCTCCATCCTCAAATGAGTCAACTATCTTGGTTAACGTAGTGTCTTCTGGGAACTTTGCTGGAGATTCTAGCTTCCAGATTGTTGATGCAGATGTTGGAGATCACTGTCTCTAGCACAGATCACTGAGGGCCACTGCTGAGTTCTCCTCCCCACTCAGACTAGTGCTTGATAACCACTGCCCTCTGCTTCCTGACCCCAAATCCGTCAGCAGTCCACCATGTGTATTTCTTGTGTATATCACACTGGTTTACTTTAGCTAGAAGCCTGTCATGTGCCACTGTATCAAAGGCCTTGCTGTAGCCCTGATGGATAATGTCCATGAATCTGCCCATGTCCACTTCCCTTGTCACCCCCTCAACAAACATGATAAGTTGGTTTGGCAAGATCTGTGCCTCAAATAGCCATGCTGAAGTGGGTAAGAACCTTGGTGCCAACCAAATGTGTCGTTATTCTGTTCCTGATAATGGCCTCCAGGACCTCACCTAGCACTCAAAATGTACAGACTCAGTGCAGTAGCTGGCGCACCGCTGTGGCGTGCCTCACTCCTTAACTAAACTCCTTAGTTTCAGCTAGGTGCCTACTGGTTGCACTTCTTCGCCATCACTGCTTCTCCGTCTACCACGGGGTTAGGCAAAAGCGTATAGTACTGGCGCCTGTATCTGAACAGGGACATTAAGTTACTGGAGGGGATGCAGTGCAGGGCGACAAAGATGATCAAGGGGCTGGAAGACCTACCATATGAGAGGAGACTGAGGGAGCTGAACATGTACTCACTGGGGGGGGGATATGATTGAAACTTTTAAATACATGAAAGGAATAAACAAGACCTGTTTAAAGTAAGGAAGGGGAGGGACACCCGGGGCCATGATATGAGACTGGAGGAGGAGAGGGTGATAGCTGAGTGGAATGTATAACCGTCAGAAGTGGTATCCAGTAGAACAGTGGACTGCTTCAAAAGGGACTGGGACAGGGCAAGTGGGAGGGTCAGTGGAGGGGAAGGGTGGGAGGGAGGGGCAGCTGCAGACTAAGGGGTGCTAGCTGCACATTTGAACAGACTTGATAGACCTCTAGGCCTTTATCTGCCGGCAAATTTCGTATGTATGTATGTTCATAAAAATACAAAATCACACATGCCCACACAATGCAAAGCATCATGGGCTGCATATGCAAATCACCACAGGGTGTTATGCTGGTCCAACTTCAAGCAGAATTGCATGGTGCCGAAAGGCCTCTAACACAGTTTGCAAGGGTGCCAACGGATGTCTGTTGGCACGCATAGCTGTGTGAAAACGCCGCACCATGCTGCACAACAAACTGTGGTGATTACACATACAACCATGATGCTGCTCAATGAGCATATGCCTGTATATTAAAACTCAACACAGCAAATGCCTTTGGGGTAACCTTGCCTCAAGTGTTTGTGCACAGAGGTTCTTTGTCTTTGTGTTCATAAAGCTCATCTACCCAAGTCTCTCATCTCACCTGCTGTCAGTTAAAGTAACTGCACACTGTGTATAGCTCTCTGAATGTGCAATGCCTCTTATTGAGCTGTTACCACACTTTATTCTCTGTACAGATTTTATTTTTGTGCTTACTCACTTTGTGACAACTTATTTGCTAAATGTTGTTCTAATCTCTATTTTTGTGTATCGTACTGCTGTTTCCCGTATTCCCACCCCCACTCCCCTTCACACCTGGAAATGAGCCTTGGCTCAGTGGGCCTCTCCCAGTTACCAATTTTCAGATAAATACACTAATAAATCCATGCATTTCAAGGCACACTAAGTCTTCCAGAATGGGCAGCCTTCAGTCAATTTCATATCTATTTATACGCCATCATTAAAGGTTATAATATAAGCACAAAAATATTACAATACATGTAGGCCGGGATATTCAAATGGGTTGCCTGAGCGCAACCCATTGTCGCCCTCGCGGGATATTGAAAAGGCTGCCGGTGCAGCGTAACCTGATGCACTGGGCGTAATGTAATCCTATAAGCAGATACGGGCGTGCCCATGCATATCGGCACATCCAATATTCAGCCGGGAGATGCAGCACAAATGCTGAAAACATTTACCCATGCGCTGCACACAGGTGCACAAAGTTGAGCCATAAAATATAGGCTCAAAGCTGGCCACCACAGGTGGGTAGCCATATTGCAAAGCACAACACAACATCCGCCTGCCGTGGGTGGCCACCTGCCCAGCGGAAACACCATCCACAAGCATCTGGTCCCCCCTGGATGTCCAGTGCCCCCCCGCATGCCCGATCATGGGCAGTAGGTAGAATATATGTAATCCTTTGCCAGATCGTGGGCAGCAGTTGGAATATACGTAATCCTATGCTCGATCGCGGGCAGCAGTTAGAATATACGTAATCCTATGCCCGATCGTGGGCAGCAGTTAGAATATACGTAATCCTATGCCCGATCGTGGGCAGCAGTTAGAATATACATAATCCTATGCCCGATCACGGGCAGCAGTTAGAATATATGTAATCCTATGCCCGATCGTGGGCAGCAGTTAGAATTTGAGTAATCCTATGCCCAATCATGGGCAGTAGTATGCCTATTGATAATGCTGGTGGTCTAGTGGACCCCCTTCCCTCCCCGAATGCCCGATTCCAGGCAGCTGTCAGAATATGATTAATCCTATGCCCAATCGCGGGCTGTAGTGTCTAAAAATAGATCCCTGGTGGACTAGTGGACCCCCCCCCCTGTATGCCCGATCATCGACTGTAGTGTATCGAAATAGATTCCTGGTGGTCTAGTGGAACCCACCCCAAAAGCCCGATCACAGGCCATTGTAATAACCGATGTCTACCTGGTGGTCCAGTGGTACCCCCTCCCCACTCACCCACCCACAGTGGCCCCAGGCCACCCAGCACCCCCCATCATTGGCAGGTGGCAGCACCCCGCTCGCATAGCGCCCAGCTGCCTGCCAAATGACAGCGTACAGTATGATCTGTATGCCCATTGGGCCACACTGTGGCATTCATTCCCAGATCTGGACCTGTGTAGTACAGTATGGTCTGCAAGCCCATTGGTCCACACTGTGGCCCAATGGATGGACAGATCATACTGTACACTGTCATTCGGCAGGCGGCTGGGCGGTATGCAGGTAAGGCGCTGCCGCTCGCCAATGATAGGGTGTTGGGTGGCAGGGGCCTCTGTGGGTGGGTGGGGAGGGGATACCACTGGACCATCAAGCAGACATCAGTTATTACTATGGCCTGCGATCAGGCTTTCAGGGAGGGTTCCACTAGACCACCAAGAATCTATTTCAATACACTACCACCCACGATCAAGCATACAGGAGGGGGGTCCACTAGTCCACCAGGGATCTATTTCTAGACACTACAGCCCATGATCGGGCATAGGATTAATCATATTCTGACAGCTGCCGGCGATCGGGCATACCAAGGAGGGAGGGGGTCCACTAGACCACCGGGATTATGTTTATTCTAAATACTGCCTGCTATCGGACACAGGATTGTGTTTCATTTTTCTACTGCTTGTGATCAGGCATACAGGAGGGCTGCAATAGCCCACCAGGGAGCAAACCCCAATTGACAGCAGCTTGGCAGGGCGCCAGGTGCAAATCACCGGGACGCCCAGCGCATCGCATACAAATGGGGCCATAATGACATGCAAATGGACCCATTTGCGCCTTGCACAGATTATGGCCTCATTTGCATGCCCTTGGCTGAATATCGCGGATGATGCGCCTATCGCAATGGCATGTGTACTGGCGCATCCCTGTGCTCCCCTTCTGTGGCTTGTGCTGGTGTAGTGCCACTGCGCCATGCACAGTATGCGCACCGCCCTTGCTATATTTAATGGTGCTGCGCCATGGTGCATCACTGTTGCATATCTCCTGGTCTTGGCCCCGGCACAGCCCAACTGTGCTGTGCCCAGGCTTGCGCCACTGCCCGGCACAGTCTGAATATCAGGCCCATAATGTTTAACAGGCTATTTTATTTTAATATTGTATTCGATGTTTTTTGTTAATTATTTAAATACACTTGATACTAATGCAATAGTATTATAAAAGTCATAAAAGGCATACACTACTTTAATACAAGGGTCATGCACATATTGCAATTTGATAATCAAACAGATTAAAGCTATGGGCGAGATAATTTAGCAGCAAAATGTCTGAAGCTTTCAGTTCTACAACTTTTGGAACACTTAGCATATATGTTCATTTGGTCCTTGAGTGAGGGTGAGATACCTCAG
Source organism: Neoceratodus forsteri (assembly GCA_016271365.2). NCBI lineage: Eukaryota > Metazoa > Chordata > Ceratodontiformes > Ceratodontidae > Neoceratodus > Neoceratodus forsteri. The sequence continues at coordinate 1,410,859,476 of CM057459.1, forward strand.
GGGTGGAAAAACATCAGGGTTGTCTCCATTTTTTTTTAACTTACTCTACTTTTTCCTCCAGGACTCATCCATTGGCCCAGCCTTGGGCCCAAACCTTGTCCTTCACCTGCCCCGAGACATGCCTCCCTGCACAGGTTCCATCCTGGCTTCCCCTCAGGTGGGACCAATGGGAGGCACCCCCTTCTTCCAGTCTTCCAGGAGTCTTTCTGGAGGCTGAGATGCTGCCCTATTTGCAGACAACTCTCTGCCCTGAGGGAGGAAGTTGCCTGTCTTCAGGCCACACTGGACAGTAGTAAGGGGACCTTCCCCCAGGCCACACTGGATGGTAGGAAGGGAACCTCCCCCATCCAGGGAGCACCAGAGCCACCACCACTACCTCAGAGGTTGCGAAGAAAGCACAGCAGTTGGACCACAGTGGGCTCAGGAGGGTGAGGATGGTGGAACAGAGCACCCAGTCAGTTGTTCCACACCACAATCCATACACCATTCTGGGGAGCATAGCTCCCCTATGGATGCAACCCAGAAGGAGACTAAGGAGGCTGAGGACAACTGTCACAAGGGAGGCCCACAGGAAGGAGGCAGAGGACGCCACAAGGAAAGGAAGCAGCTCCTGGTGGGGGACTCAATTATTAGGGGGATAGAACTGGGGGGAGCAGGGAAAACTGAAGTAAGGTGCCTGCCTGGTGCCATGGCTTGGAGGGACAGGAAGCACATCCTCAGGATCATGGGAACGGCTGCACGGGAGTCTGAGCTGGACGTCATTGTCCACCTAGGGACAGATGACTTGGCTAATCATGAGATTAAAGCAGCGCAGAAGGACTTAGTAGAATTGGGGAGGGGCCTAAGACAAGTAGCACACACAATATCCTTCTCTGAGGTGCTGCCTGTCAATGGCATGAGTGAGGTGAGGGTGCTTTGCACCATGCAGTTTAATGACTGGTTGAACAAATGGTGTGGAGCACAGGGGTTTGGCTTCATTGGGGACTGGGGTTCCACCTGGAGGGACACCAGCCTATACTGGCAGGATGGTCTGCATCTGTCCAGGAAGGGAACAAGTCTTTTGAGCAATCTGTTTAAATGCTTCATTGGCAAGCTTTTAAACTAGTCAAGGGGGGAGGCACTGATAAGCAGCAGGAAAATCCCAGCCCCTCCCTACAAGACAGGGTACTAAATGAGAAAAAGACTGAGGTAGACAGGTCAGTGGGGGATGCTGCAAAAGAAGGTAAAGCCATCAAAAAATGGAGAGCAATGAGTACCAATGCCCTTAGTCTGAGTAACAAGCTTCCTGAATTAGTGGCCTTGATGGAGGAGGAACATCTGGATATCGTGGCAGTCACAGAAACATGGTACACACAAAACCATGACTGGGACATATGTAACCCCCCTGCAAATGGGGGTTCCCAAAAGACTTCCAGGAGCTTGCTTAAATGCTCCAAGCCTGAATGGTGTTTGGCATTTAAGCCATTTATCTGTGAGTGTTTTTAAAGCCTCTGGTACTGTCTCTTTAAGAGCTGTCTGCTTGCAAACATAATTAGTTTGTATGGGGGGACTATGTGTTTCTCTGCTTGAGTACCACTCGAGCTGCTGCCAATTCACTCCATTTTGCAGTCACTAGGAGTGCAAAGGGAACCTATCTGAAAGATGTAACTGTTTGCCAGAAATCATTTAGATAATAATGAAATACAGTTTGTCTAACCTGCTTTCTTTGCAGTCAGAACTGTGTTTGCCTAGTTCCCATTCTAGTTTTGAACTGCTGAACTGGACCAATCAGTGTGGGTTAAGGTAGCTCTAAAATGGTGCCTTGGACGAATCAGAACTTGGACTCGTAATCTGAGCCAGCCACAAGAGGATTGTATGGGCAGTGACTCTGGGAGATGTAGTTTGACTTCGCGCCTTTTGGACCAACAGGGGCAGTCTATTGTGAGTGACAGCCAATCCAGCCAAGAACTGGGAGGAACTCAAAGGAAGTGCCGGTTTTGTCTGCAGGAGTTTCAGTTGAGCTCTGGCAGTGAAGAGGAAGGAGCCCTGTGCTCTTCGTGTGTAGTTTTAGTCGGAAATGTGTAAGGCCCCGAGTTCGGGCTGCAGCTTGTGTAACTGCTTGTTAGGACTGAATCCGTCCTGTGAAGAGAATCAAAGGATATCTGAAGAGTAGAAACCAGGCTCACCCTGTAGAAGACTGGAGAAATTGCTGAATTGCGCCGGTCTGTCAGGAACTGATCTGCCGTGTGTTCTCCCGGTATTGTGCAGTAATTGTGATCGGGATAGAGAAGCAGTCTGCCTGGTATAGTACTTTCTTTTTACCATATAAATGTGTGAGGAGGCTTGTGTAGCTCAAGTGAATCCTGCTGCCATTAAAGGACTTTTGCCTGTTATTGTTTACCATATAAATGTGTGAGGAGGCTTGTGTAGCTCAAGTGAATCCTGCTGCCATTAAAGGACTTTTGCCTGTTACTGTTTACCATATAAATGTGTGAGGAGTCTCGTGGAGCACAAGAGTAGTCCTGCTGACGTTGAAGGACCCTATCTTGTTTGGAGGTCGTGAGTACTAATTCAGGGTCGCTCCCTGTTGAATTGCCACATTGAATCCAAATGGAATTACTGTACTGCTGACTGTTTAACTAATTTTTCTTTTCTCTGTGTGAAAGGGCCCCTACCAGCTGCCACGGTTTGGACTAGCCACTAGGCTTGGGTACCCAGGGACAGTAACTGGTAGGGATAGGCCTGTGCACAGAGCCATAGGTAGATGAGTAAAGTGATAAGCTAATTAACCTGATTTCCCCCTGTCCTTGTTATATCCCCCTAAATAAATCAGAGCTGCTTGTTTCAGCAAAGTTATACTGCCTGAGGTATTTGTCTATGTTAAAGTATTGTACTGTGATTGTTGCACTGTATCTTCTTATTTTACAGGGGTCCCAGTGCCTGAACCAGTCCTGGGGGTAAGTGTATACTGTGAAGGTAATTCTGATATACTGTGTGGGCCACTAGTGGGAAGAAAGGGGTTGCAGTGTCCCAGAGGGCTGCACCAAGTTAGTTTAACTATTGTAAACCCTGACCTCTGGGTGGAGGCACCCGCCATCGGATCCAGGCCCCTCAACCTGTTAGTAGCAAATCAGGCAGGGTAGTAGCCTCTGGGATAGTGCCATCTAGGGGTTCTACATAAACATACCAGGATACACACTATCTACAAGAGGGACAGGAGGGTAAAAGAGGAGGAGGAGTAGCTCTTTACATAAGGGAAGGAATCAAAGCAACAGAACAAAATGGAAAACAGGGAGGAGAAGAAGCACTGTGGGTAAATTTGGAGACCGGCAATGGCACCACAATCCGCACAGGGGTTGTATATAGACCCCCTTCTCAGGGGGGAGGAAATGGACAACTAAATGATAGAAAGAATACTTAGAATGGCAGAAAAAGGGGAGATATTGCTAATGGGTGATCTAAATATGCCAGATGTTAACTGGAGTGCAGTTGCAGCAGCCACTTCGAAGAGTGGGGTTATTCTAGGTGCCCTACAGGGGGCATGCCTTAGACAACTAGTATTGGAGCCCACTCGAGAGGGAGCAATCTTAGACCTGGTTCTCTCAAATGGAGATGAAGAGAGGATCACAGATGTAGAAGTGGGTAGCCACCTGGGAACTAGCGACCATCGAACAGTATGGTTCACAATAAACACAGCAATAGAGTCAAGCCATACAAAGGCAAAAGTACTGGACTTTAGTAGGGCTGACTTTTCCAAAATGGGTGAGTGCCTAAGGAATGCACTAGCGAATGGGCAGGAAGGAGGGGTGGAAGAACAATGGGAAATAATAAAAACTGCCGTCGCAGAGGTAACACGCCTTTGTGTGAAGCAAATTAACAAAACAAAACGATGTAAGAAACCACTATGGTTCTCAAAGGAAGTGGCAGTGAAGGTTCAAGAGAAAAAGAAAGCATTCAGGAAGTACAAGGAATCACAGAGGAGGCAGGACAGGGAACTGTATCAGTTAAAGCAAAAGGAAGCTGGGAAGGCAGTCAGAACAGCAGAGGCCCAAACTGAGGAAAAGATAGCCAACTCAGTTAAGAAGGGATAAAACCTTTATAGGTACATCAGGGAGTGAAGGAAGACCAAGAGCTAGTGAGAGCTTAATAAAGGGAGGGAGGGTGGGCAGAGAGTGACTGTGAAAGGCAGCGATACTAAACAAATATTTTGCTCAGTATTTACAAAGGAAGAGGGGAGGTACCTAAAACAAACAGTAGAAACACTCTGGATACAGAAGTTGATACCAGCCCATTTACAGAAGAAAGGGTTCTGAAAGAACTCTTAAAACTGAAGGTGGACAAAGCAGTGGGGCCTGATGGGATTCATCTCAGAATTCTAAAAGAACTAAGGGTAGAACTAGTGACACCACTGACTACCCTCTTTAACAAATCATGGGAGGATGGGGTGGTACCTGAGGACTGGAGGAGGGCAGATGTGACTCCCCTTCACAAAAGTGGGAGCAAAGCAGAAGCAGAAAACTACAGACCTGTTAGTTTAACCTCAGTGGTAGGGAAAATGATGGAATCACTTCTAAAGGAAAGAATTGTTGAGTATCTAGAGGCCAGAGGGGCACAGGACCCAAGGCAGCATGGATTCACAGCGGGAAGGTTATGCCAGACGAATCTAATAGATTTCTTTGACTGGGTGACCAAAGTAGTAGATCAGGGAGGGGCTGTGGACATGGCCTACCTAGACTTTAGCAAGGCATTTGACACAGTCCCACACAAAAGATTAATATACAAGTTAGCCAGCCTGGGAGTGGGTCCCAAGATGATAGCCTGGGTAAAGAATTGGATGGAGAATAGGACACAGAGAGTAATAGTAAATGGAGTCCACTCAGAAGAAAGGAGGGTTACTAGTGGGGTACCGCAGGGTTCAGTATTAGGACCGGTCCTCTTCAATGTCTTTATAAGTGACATTGCAGAGGGACTGGAAGGAAAAGTATGTCTCTTTGCAGATGACACAAAAATCTGCAACAGAGTTGATGCACAAGGTGGGGTGGAAAGGATGAGAAGGGACTTGACAAGGTTAGAGGAATGGTCAAATGTATGGCAGCTTAGATTCAATGCTAAGAAGTGTAAGGTAATGCACCTGGAAACAAAACCCAGGGAAGAGTACACAATGGGGGTGAGATACTAACAACAACAAAATGGAAAGGGACCTGGGGTAGTCATATCAGATGACCTAAAGGTGGGCAAACAATGTGAGAGGGCAGCAAGGAGGGCTGGGGGATACTGGGATGCATGGGGAGGCATCACCAGTAGAAAACAAGAAGTTATTATCCTCTGTACAGACAGCTGGTGAGACCCCATCTGGAGTACTGCATGCAGTTCTGGAGACCCAGTCTCCGCAAGGACATAGACAGGATGGAGGCTGTCCAGAGGAGGGCAACTAAAATGGTGCAGGGTCTGCACTGGAAGACATAGGAAGAGAGACTTAAGGAGCTGAATATGTATAGCCTCGAGGAAAGGAGGGAGAGGGGGGACATGATAGAAACTTTCAAGTATCTCAAGGGAATAAACAAAGTCCAAGAGGGTAGCATCTTTCAAAAAAAGAGGTGTGCAAGAACAAGGGGGCACAATTTGAAGATAGAAGGGGGGCAGCTCAGAGGTAATTTAAGGAAGTATTTTTTCACAGAGAGGGTTGTGGATGCATGGAATGACCTTCCGGAGGAGGTTGTGAGTCAAAACAGTGGTGGAATTCAAGCATACATGGGACAGTCATAAGGCAGTTCTAGGGGGTGGAGGTAGGAAGAAGTAGGCTGCTGTTAACTAGGATCTGCAGCTTATCCATTAGGTAGGGAAATGGGCAGACTAGGTGGGCCAAGCGGTCCTTATCTGCCATCAAATTCTATGTTTCTATGTTTTAATGTTTCTAATTCTGCCCCCCCCCCCCCCGCAGAACTCAAGTTTTGGTGTGCAGGGAGAGAGTTGCAGTCAGTGGTGCGGGCTGGGACCTGCAGAACACAAGGCGGGTGTCATCTTGTGCCCTGGTCAGATGTCTTTTTCTGGTTACTGTTCTGCCCCAGTGTCGACAGAGGGAAGCTGTGTGTGCATTGCGACGCACTTACTCCCATGCCAGTGTCCACCCTATTTAACTGGGCCTCCCAGTGGCAGTACATCCTGTGTCCACCCAGGGGCACTGCACTGGAGACACTACCCCCCCAGAGGTGGAGAACATCCAAGGGATGCTCAATCCAGACCCCCAGCCTGCTCTCCAGGGACCCTGGTCTGTTCCCGAACCTAGGTCACCAGCATCATGAGCAGTATTGCCACCACTGTGCCAGTGGGCTGGTGAGTTGTCCCCATTTTTAAGGGGAGGCAGCCCTGACCTGATGACTAACTACAGTTAACTTTCCCTTCTTTCTGTGGTAGCTAAATGCCTAGAAAAATTTGTGGCTGGACAGCTACAGACACTTGTGGAGAACAAGTACCTGCAGGACAAATATCAGTCAGAATTTCATAAAAACCACAGCACAGTTACCACCGTGTCGAGGGTCTTGGATGATATCAACAAAGCTATGGAACTCAGAAAGGTAACTGGGGCCACCTCTCCAAGGCCTTCGACAAGGTGGAACACAAGATGATGCTGACAAAATTAGATGAGAATTGGCTGAGTACTGGGACCTTGTGATCTCTCACTACCTTTTTGTTAATTCCCATCATTAAATATCTCAACATGGGGTGCTGTGGGCCATCTCAGCTTCCTCTCCCCCCCTCGGGATAGGTCTGGGACTGGGGGGGGGGACCAGACTGCGGTGGTGCTTCCTTCTCACTTTGCTCTACTTGAGTGTACATAGAAATAGCAGTGGTTGTTCATGCTGTTTGGGATGTGAAGACACTACTTCTACAAGTTAATAAAAAAACACTTCGCTTTCCGCGCTGTCGTTTAGGGGAGGAAGGCGTCTTAGTGGATATCTCTCCTTTTCACAAATGGCGCAATGTACAGAATGCTTGAGTTCATGCATATGGAATATGTAAATGTGATTTATTATGTATGGCTATGGGTATTGCAGACATGTAAAAAGTTTAATAAAGATTGTATTTTTTGTATTTACAAAACAAAAAATATCTCACAGGAAGGGAACAGAGAACAGAAGTGAATGGAAAGCAATCAGGGGATCTGATTACAAAAAGAGGAGTTCCACAGGATTCTGTTCTGGGACCCTTACTTTTCACCCTATACTTGATGAGGCTGGGAGAGTTCATCGGAGGTGTAGATTACCAACTGTATGAAGATGATATGCTGATCTACACCTCTGATGACTCAATAGAGGGAGTCCAACCACACTTACAAATGGCTTTTGAAGGCCTGCAGTCTTTTTTTAAGATGTCCTCCTTAAAATTAAATTCAACTAAAACAAACATTATGCTGTTTGGAACAACAAGTGTATTATGTGATCCTGGCAATAACCAATTTTTAATTAATGGTCATTATTTTTTATCCACGGGTAACTGGTTGCAACCTCCTGAGTTGATATTTTCGGTTACAACACGGGAGGTTGTAATCACTGCCTGCCATGCAAAAAAGATCTATGCAGTTCATTGGCTGCTGCTCTCTGACTGGGTGGGATGATCATCGCTCCAGACATGGCAACTCTGTTCCTTGCTAACTGAGTTTCTGTAGGACAGGCCGTGGGAACATATCCATTGCATTTAACTTCGTGCCTGGTAATTTATTTTACACAGTTTTCAATATATCTGGCAGATCCTGCCTTCAAAGAGCCAAAAATGTATCCAGTTGATCCTGCCATACTTACCTCTCGAGCGGGGCTCCACAGCTGCATTCCTGATCAACCACAACTGACGAATGAGTGAGCGAGTGAGTGAGAGATAGTGTGTGTGTGTACGTGTGTGTGTGTGTGAGAGAGAGAGAGAGAGAGAGAGAGACAGGGTGTGTGTGTGTGTCTGTTTCTGGCAGAACTGCACTCGTGAAGGGGTAAAAAGTGTGAGGAAGGGGACAAGACTCAACTTATATACACTGTAAATACCATGGCTAGTATAAATATTATCTCCTACAATGTTAAAGAGATTACCTCCCCCGTCAAGTGCACAAAGCTGTTAACAGAATTAAGGAGGCTTAATTGTGATATAGCATTCCTAGAGGAGACCCACTTATCTATGATTGAGCACACTAAATTACGAAGGTTCTGGGTAGGTCAGGTAGCAGCAGCATCTCACCCCACTGTCAAAAAAGCAGGTGTGGCAATTCTCATTAAAAGAGATAGCCCAATTCAAGTGCAGAATGCAAAGGACGATAAGCAGGGCCGCTTTATCTGGATGTCCGGAACCCTCCAGGGCAGGACAATACATTTCATAAATATATATGCCCCTAATATGGGCACTGATAAATTTATACAGGACATTCTTCAAAAAATGGCAACTCTACCTAAAGGGCAAATGATACTAGAAGGAGATTTTAACACAGTCCTTTGCCCCTCTATGGACGGATCAACAGGTCACCCCAATGTAAATAAACTGGCCACCAAAAAATTAAGAGCTCTGATGACTGAGATGGGTTTTCAGGATATTTGGAGAGAACAACATGGGAGAGAGCGGGACTTCTCATTTCACTCCCCAGCACAAAAATCCTATTCCCGAATAGACCTTTTACTCACCCATAAATTTGACATACATCTAATTACATCCTCTGCTATTCACCCTATCACATTGTCTGATCATAGCCCCATTTCTGTTAGGTTACAGTGGGGCCTGGAGGATAGGGAATCAATATGGAAACTCAATGTCTCACTCCTCAATGACAAAAATTTCCTTACGCAACTTTGGCAGGTAGCTACAGACCTGAGCAAAGATTCCCCTAAGACAGACTGCTCTCCTCTTTTGAGGTGGGACACATTAAAGGCGGTGCTAAGGGGCCACATTATTGAGTACGCTCCGGCCAGGAAAAAACAAAATAAGGCCAGAATAATCCAATTGACAAATTAAATAAGCTCATTAGAAGCAAGGCACAAAACAAATCCAGAGAATTCTAGAATTCGCAGACAGCTAGATATGGCCTGCACTGATCTTCAAAAACTAGAAAACAAAAAGGTGGAGGGCTTTTTGCGCTCTTCAGCAAAAAAATATCATAGATACATAGATACATAGACAGTGTCGGCAGATAAGGGCCTATGGCCCACCTAGTCTGCCCATTTGAGCTTGTAAGTTCAGTTTGTTTTCCTAGAAGTCTGTTGCCCCTTACCCCTGACCTCCAGAATTCCTTTATGTCTATCCCATGCATTCTTAAATCCCGTGATTGTTTCAGCCCCCACCACTTCCTCTGGCAGGGTGTTCCACTTGTCCACCACCCGTTCTGTGAAGAAATTCTTTCTTATGTTTCCTCTGAATCGTCCTCCCTCCAACTTCATCATGAAGTGGGGTGGCGGACAGCCAGGCTTCTAGCCTTCTGTTTGAGAAAAAGTCAAGCAGACAGGCACTTTCCTCACCTAGTCAACAGGTCAAGCCCACCAAACACATGGGTCAGGTCTAAAGATGTTGCCAGACAATTTAAACAATATTACAGCACTCTTTATTCAGAAGAAAAATCGCCCAAAGAGGTGGTAGAACCTACTAGATCTTTTCTAAAAAGGCCACAACTCCCAGTGCTGCCACAACAGGCACAAGAGGCGTTGTCAGCACCAATTACTGAGCAAGAAGTGGATCAGATTGTGGCCCAGTGGTGCTGAGGGTTGAGGCGCTGGACACCATGCCGGTGACCCGGGTTCGGGAGCGAGCTTGGGTCATCGGGGTTCAGTGGGGAAGGAGAGGATTGAGCATCCAGAGGACAGCTCTCCTCTCCTGGGGTGGTGGACAACTCCCCGGTGTGAGCGGCTCCTAGCAGAGGCTGGGAGTGCCACAGTCCAGGGATCATGCAAGACGCAAGGGGAGGTGCCTCAGCAGCCAGCACTGAATGGCATTGCACATCGGGTGCCTAGGAGGAGCTCCAAGAACAAGAGAAACCACCCATTGGCTTGGGGTAGACGTCACCTGCCCCCACCTCCACTGCCAGATCCTGCCCACTGTGACCTGGTCCCAATGTCGCCTCCACCCATGGAGCACCAGAAGAAAGGGCCAAGGAGCAGAAGGCATCGCCACCAAAGGGGGTGTATTCTGTGGGAAAATGGCTTCACTGGTGTATCACAGGCAAGTTGAGTTACACAGGCACAGATGGGAGGATCTCAGGCTGGAGGGGATAAGGCAGGTCGACTGAAGAAGCTCCAGTCATGGTGACCGGAGGGAAAAAGAATTAAAAAAAAAGAAGTAGCTCAGACAGTCTCTGGGCTCCCAACTGCTAAATCACTTGGGCCAGACGGCTTTAGTGCCAAATTTTATAAAAAAATTAAGGAAAACCTTAGTTCCTCATTTTAACACAGGCTTTTAATGCATGCTTAAAGGAGGACAAGATATTGGACTCTTGGAGGGAAGTACTGGTCATGGTCTTCCCGAAACCAGGAAAGTCAGGCATTCATTGCGAAGCCTACCATCCAATTTCCCTCTTGAATCAAGATCTAAAGATCTTGACAAAGATCTTTGCAACCTGTCTTCAAAAATACATAGAGATTTTAATTCACCCAGACCAAATGGGATTTATTCCTCACCAACATATGTCAGACAATATCAGAAAGTTTTATATGTCATGACTTATAAATCCTCAATGTCCTCTGCCCAATTGCCGATCTTTCTAGACGCCAAAAAGGCGTTTGACCACCTGGGATGGGCTTACATGCAAGAGGTGCTGCAGCATATGGGGGCAGGGGGATCTTTTCTTCACTGGATCTCCCTATGTTATCTAAAGCCTAGAGCTCGGATCCGAGTAAATGGAACCATCTCAGATTATTTTCCCATAGAATGGGGTACCAGACAGGGGTGTCTTCTGTCCCCATTGCTGTTTGCACTCAGCATGGAGCCATTCACTCAGGCGGTCAGAGAAAATGTATTTATCAGGGGCATCGAGGTTAGCAGAGTGATTAATAAGATCTCCTTACATGCTGACAACACCCTGATCTACACAGATAATCCTTAGAAGTCCCTCCCACACTTGCTTAACCTCATACACGAGTTTGGATCCATCTCAGGGCTTAAAATCAACATGGAAAAATCAGAGGTGATGTGTCTTAACGGTCCTCCTTCACCCCTAATCAAACAGATAACATCTTTCAGATGGGTGAAAGACAAGGTATGCTATCTAGGTATTCAAATCCTGGTAGAGTTGACTAATTTTTGTCCATATAATTACCATCTTCTTAAACGCTAAGTATCTGAGGATATTAACAGATGGCAGCTCTTACCCCTGACATTTATGAACAGAACTGACACAGTCAAAATGAATATTTTACCATGCTACCTGTTCTTGTTCTCCATACTGCCATTGCCCATTCCAGAAGCAGACTGGAAAGAACTAAAAAAAAAATTGTTCAGATTCCTCTGGGTGGGGAAGAAACCCCCAAAACAATGGGAACTTTCAACAGAAATGAAGGAAAGGGGAGGTATGGGACTTCCAAACTTTAGAAACTACTACAGAGCGGCCCAACTACTTCCCCACCTGAAAATGTTATCTCCAGAGTTAAGGGTTGGATAGTATGCCATGGAAAATCAGGCACAGCAAGGGGTTCCTCTAAATAAGGCTCCCGTGGATTGTCCTTAGACCAGACATACAACTCCTTAAAAATAAGTGGACGAAACACACATTATCAATGTGGGTGGACTCCAGACAGTGGTGGGAAATACCTACCCCAGTCTGGAGACTGATCCCATTGCCTTATCTGCCAGGACTCCCCCTTACTAATGTAAAATCAAACTTACATAACTGGAAACTAAAAGGGCTTAAATATCTTAACCAATTCTTGCAAGATGGGGTAATCAAAACATTTGAAAAACTGCAAAGGGAATTTGGTCTCCCCAAACAGGACTTTTACAGATACCTCCAGTGCCATCACTGCATTACACCCACAGTAAGGGTGATGGCACTAACTGAGGAATTAGCACCACCAATTACCTTAACATATCAGAAATGCCATATGGGAGACACGAGAAATTATATCTCTAGTATTTACAGAGCTCTACAAGAAGGGGTAGGCACATTACTGATCCAACACATGGAGGATAAGTGGCAGGAGGAATGGGGCTCTCAAATCACAGATGGAGAGTGGCAAAAGATTTGAAGGGGAATACATAAAACTACAAACTCACCCTCATGGATGGAATTCTGATTGAAAGTTAACAGTAGGTACTTCATTACTCCTGTGATTTTAAAACATTTTGCCTCAACAAACACCAACACATGCTGGAGAGCCTGTGGGGTACATGGAATACATTTTCATGTGTTTTGGGAGTGCCCACTTATAACTTCTTACTGGGATAAGATATGGAGATCAAGTCAAGAAATATCTGAATTAACAGAACCCCTTACCTTCATGCAGCTGGTTTTGGGCTTACCTCCACGGGGAATGCGCTCTTCTAACACAAAATACCTGTTTTTCATTCTCATTGCTGTGGCATTAAAGGTCATCACCCAACATTGGCTTACCCCCCACCCACTAGTAAAAAGTATGTGGCCTAGTAATGTAGAGTCAGTAAGAAACATGGAGGTCATTATGGCCCAAATAAGGTTGCATACAGACAAGTTCAATTCCCGATGGCTCCCTTATTTTGATTATATGGAATCCCAACAGGGTATTCCAGCTGTAAGTCAGCTGCTGACAGCCTAGCTACATTTGGGGAATGCATTTCTGTAACTCTCCAAGAACATACCTGATTCCAACTTAAGGTAAATAAGAAGCAGTGGAACAATATTTTACTAAACATCTAGTGACCATTTGGTTTCCACTGTGGTTTATTTTGCCTGCTGAGTATTAGAATTGGGAGAAAAAAAGGTAACACGATCGAGTTTCCACTCATTTTTTATTGTTGCTGGTTAATAATGTTTATTGTTTTTTTTTAGATATAACAGACACACAGGACACAGAAGGTTAAGTTCAGTGGATGTTTTATTGCATTTCTTTTGGAGAATGCACCTAAAAGCAGCTGAAGACCAAGAGAACTCGAATAATACAATATCATTAAATTTTGAATTCAACTGGCCTGAAAGATTCTTAAAAAGGATGGATTAATGACAGTCAGCAAGGACATGACCGTCTGTTATTCATTTTTGTCTTTTTTCTGTAAAAAATGTAACAGAAATGTATGGTTAATGTAATTTACAGGTCTTTGTCAGATGTGAAGGTAATGAAAATGTACTGTACCTGTCCTGTGAAGGTTACTAAAACGTACAAGCTCAAAAAAAAAAGAACTGCTGTACTACCTCAAGTGTGCCACAGAAAAAATAATGACCATTAATTAAATAAAATAACATATGGGTAGGTGTGTGTAAAACCAGAATTTTATACACAGCCTCGGTGTGCGATGCTTTTATAAACATAGCATCCCACACCTCGGGTGTGTGTAAAATTTTGGTTACACACACACACCCACCCATATGTTATTCTATATGTTATACATACCCCAGATGGAGACAGAATAGAGCCGGTAAAAGGGTATAAATACTTAGGATTCTGGATGGACCCCACAGGATCAGGTAGCTCATGTAAACAACTTGATAAAGTTGAGAAGTGTTTAGCTATATTGTACAGACACAAGGGATGTTTAGAACCTGACACGATAAAAAAAAATTGAAACACAAAATTTTCCAATTTTCGATTATGTAGACATCATATTTGATTAACGCACACAGGATAAGCTGTCTAAGCTTGATGCCCTGTACAGTAGGATGGTGACCCTCATCCATAACAGCCTCTATGGTATGCATAGGTGTCAGCTATACTATCAACTGATGGACATCACTGTATGAGAGTCGAAGGTTACATAAAATCCAGTTCACCCAAAAAAGAATTCAGTAAGAACTCACAGATTATCTGCTTGAGCATCTTCCATTGAGAAAAAGACAAGGCTGTATAAGAAAAGCAGACCTTATGGAATTAGTGACACCCAGGACAAACATTTTAAAGGCTACCCATTGTTAGAGTAGCATGATCCCACAGTGAGTGGAACTCCTTACCCATTAGTTTCTGTTTATAGAGTATAAAACCCCCAATTTACAGATCTATCAAATGCTGGTTTCTGTCAACCCCACAACCCTGTGACAAATGTAGAGGGACTCTGAAAGGGATAATGTAACCCTGGACCATACGTATGCAAACTATTAGCGTCCATTGTATTTTTATCTGATTTATCTATAAGACTGTTTGGATTTGTGCTCTGTATGAATTACTATATGTATTTATGACTTATTTTTTACTTGAACTGTTATGTAACACTATGTACTGTAACTTGCATGCTTTTTGTAATGGAATGAAGGGCATCATTGTAGATGACATCTGCTCAATTACCTCACCCAAATAAACAAACTTCCCAAATAAACAGACTTGAAACTTGAAACAAACTTGAACTTGAAACTTGGTACCTCACTAGACAGGGTACCAAATGAGTTTCCAACTTCTGTACATTCAGAGTATGCTATAAACTCTTAAGGAAGCATGACGTTATACAGTATACAACTAGTATAGAGACGTAAGTCATGCATAGTATCCCAAACACATAAACCAAGAGAGTATGATGCTTATAGTTCCTGCTACAGGCTAGCACTCTTAATATCAAAGCCTACAAAATATTTAAAAGTGAATGCTTCACTATGTGGCAGTTTAACAAGCAAATATATTCACACCAAAAGGGTGGCAACGCTACCATTCAATAAAAGGCCCACGTTTTGATAGGATTCACTTGGGAGTGGCACCATATTTACACAATCTAGTCCAAAAGACAGAACCATAAAAATAATTTAATTAATGGGTTGTGTTTTTCTCCCATACAAATAGCCATGTATTAAATGCTGTAATAAACAAGTGTTAATTACAACATTTAATATACGGCTCTTTGTGTGTCTTACTTTTAATGAGTTTTAAATCTAATGTGAAAAAACACGACCCCTCAATTAAATAAAACAAAGTAGCAGATTGCAGTGTGTAAACTCGAATTTTACACACCCTCATTGTTGATAAGCTGCCTAAACCCGGCTTCGCCCTCAGGGCTTATGTGCCATACAACAACTCGGGTGTGTGTAAAATTCTCATTACACACTGCACTCCATACTTTATCCTATATATAATTTATATCAAAATTTATCCACGTGAATAGGGATTAGCAAATCTATTAAAGTGGAACAAATATAATAATTCCTGCACATTTTCATATATCACCATTAAGGACAATCATAATACATAAAGCAAATAAAAAATAAAATAGGTGCGGAGGAAGGAGAGAAAAGGGAGAATATTCTGAATACATGTGTGCACACTGGGTTGCCATAGATGTCAGTGCACTTCCCCTGCTTTGTCGGCTCAAATAATGTTAA
The DNA here is from genome assembly GCA_016271365.2 of Neoceratodus forsteri. NCBI lineage: Eukaryota > Metazoa > Chordata > Ceratodontiformes > Ceratodontidae > Neoceratodus > Neoceratodus forsteri. The sequence goes on from CM057459.1 coordinate 1,410,874,900, forward strand.
GGGACCTGGGTCATTAACATCATTGTTTTCATAATTTCATTCTTATTGAAGTGTATGATGCAGAAAGAAGGCACAGTAGACAAGAGTACAGTAATAAAGACTGAAAACAAATGCTGGCCCACTGGCGCATGTGTTAATGTTACCACCTGCAATGCCAATGACCCAGGTTCAGGAACAAGCCTGGAGTTTTGGAAGGTCAGCCAGGGAAGGAATATAAGCATCCGATGAACTTGTCTCCTCTCCTGGGTGGGTGGGTGGGTTGAGGCAATCAGCAACAGTCTGACTCATGGCGGTGGCTAGGAGTCGGTGTGCCTAACACCTCATGCTTTTGACAAAGAATAGTGAGCCACCTGAAACACATCAGGTATATTTTTATTAATAAAATTCTCCACTTTTTTGAAATAGACCAGTACCCTTGAATGTTTGAGGTTCTGGTGTATGCCATTGTTTTCCAGTTGTAGGTCTTGGACTCAGCAGGTGTCAGCATGGGAGTGCACAGGAGCGTGCATGACGTGCATCTGATACTATTTCACGTTCCAGTCATCATGAACCCCTGGTTCCCAAGCCCTGGGCAGCCGGGTAGGACCTCCTGTTTGCAGAGAGGATCCCCCTTTTCAAGAACTTGTGAGCCGTTGTAAGGGTTCAGGAAGAATTTTACCAACCTTTCTCTTCCCAGTGGGAGGGTAGATTCTGTAGTTTTGAGTTCCCTTGACTCTGCACTACTTTTAGTATTTGAATCCCACCACAGCCACAGGCTACATCTTACCTAAGTAGTTTTGCATGATAGCTGAGAGGTACTATCTTTTAAGGCACGCAGTCTTTTTAAAACCCTTTTGTTAAAATGTTAGATCACATAATCAGACCCCAGACAGAGCTGATAAGAAAAATCATAAAAGATTACTTAACATAAAAGCAATACAGAAAATTCTACAGTTTGGAAGAACTTTGAAATGCAGACAAAATCAAAATTAAAACTGGATGGTTTACAGAAAACACTAGATACTGTTACTCTAAACTATACCTTGTTTTGACATTAGAATCCAGACAAGATTTTAAATGTCCTTGTAAAGATAAGTTCTTAAGCAGCAATTGTGTTGCAAGTTTGTATTCCAAGTAAGTTCCTCTGAATGTCCCTTTAAAAAGTATCCAGGTGCTTTTCTTGGTGAAAAGTCTTGTTTTTCAAAATTCTGACTTAAAATCAGAATTTTCTGTTTAGTATGTGAAAAGTCTAATTTTCACACACTTAGGTCTAGTTTTTGAGATTTTTTTCAGGCCTACACATATACTTTCTGGTGTAAAAGTATATACCAGCTTGGTCAGGTTACCTGACTCAAATCTAAAAACTGTTTAACTGCTCTGAAATCTAAATGTATGTCTGATAATATACCTGAGGGCCATTTTTAGGACACACCCACCTTTTTTTTTGGGGGGGGGAGTTAATGGTTTTAAGACAATACAGATATTAGGGTGTAACAGTTTGCCTTTTCCCGCAGGTGTCACTGTGGTTTCATGTCAAATTTCATGTCAACCCCAGTGACATCTGGTCCATGCATTGGGCTTAACTCCTGACCTCTTCCTGTCATGGAAAGCTAAATACCCAGTTTTTTGTAAGAGTTATGTTTTCCTGGTACCATAAAACTGTCTTTTTTATCTGGATACGTACCAGATTCACTCTAGCCATTAGAACACTTAAGGCTATTTTTTGTCAGTTTATTCCTAAAAGCCTTTTAAAGAGACAGTGTCTTAATTTTAAAGTACTTTACAGCATATACAATATGCACCCACATAAATGGATCTAGGCCTATCATGCAACATTCTTCCCTCCTAAAACAGAACCTGGGGGAACACACCCCTATTGGAGGCATTTTTTTTTTAGTTCTGTTATAGATCCAGTATATGGGATAGGCCATCGGCATTTCCATCTTTGGACCCAGGCCTATGCGAAATTTTCATGTCATAAGCCTGCAAGGCAATACTCTATTTTAGAAGTTTCCCATTTGTTTTTCCCATTTGGCCCAACAATATTAATGGGTTGTGTTCTGTTTGGACCTTAAAATGCCTATAAGGCATGACATTTCTTCTTCACTGTTGAATAGGCTTGTTCCCATGGAAGCAGCTTCTTACTAAGTATACAATGGGGTGCTGTCTCCCCTGATTGGATACTTGGCTGAGAATTGCCCCTATTTTCATATCTGAGGCATCCATCTGTACCACAAATGGCCAGTTGTAGTCTGGGCTGGCAAGCACTGGGGCCCTACACAGCGAAGTTTTCAGCTGTGTGAAGGCCTGCTTACAGTTTGCATCCCATTTTATCTTTCTAGGCTTATTCTTTGTCAGCAACTTGGATAAAGGAGCAGCCAGGGAGCTGTAGTTGGGAACACATTTTTTATAATACCTGCTGTCCCAAGAAAGCTCCTAACTTGTCTCTGGGTTTCAGGTGCAGGCCATGATGCAATAGCCTCTATCTTTGCTTGGTTTGGGTGAAGCTGACCTCGCCCCACTACATGTCTTAAATAAGCAACCTTTGCCATGGCCACCTGACATTTTTTTTGCCTTAACAGTCAGACTTGTGGCCTGTATTCAGGCCAACACCTCCCTTAGGTGTATCAGGTGTTTCTCCCAGCTACTGCTGAAGATGGGAATATCGTCCAAGGTAGGTGACTGCAAAGTCCTCCATATCCTGTAACACTTGATTTACTAACTGCTGGAATGTAGCAGGGGCATTCTTCATCCCAAAGGGCATGACCTTGAACTCAAGCAGACCAATTGGGGTGACGAATGCTGACCTTTCCCTAGCGCTGTCAGTCAGTTCCACCTGCCAGTACCCCTTTGTCAGGTCTACTGTAGTCAAGTATGTCGTCCCTCCCAGTTTGTCAAGCAGTTCATCTGTGCATGTCATTGGGTGGGCATCAGATTTCATGATGGCAATATGCCCACGATAATCTACGCAGAACTGTGTAGTCCCATTTGGTTTTGGTACAAGGACTACAGGTGAGGCACAAGGGCTATGGGACTTTTTGATCACCCCTAGATCCAGCATCTCCCCCACCTCCATCCTAATGTCCTTGAGGACTGTCTTTGACACACAGTAAGCTGTCCTACGTATGGGGCCTTGAGTCCCTGTGTTTACATTATGCATCACTAGCGGTGTCCTTCCTGGCTTTGCCATAAATAAATGGGCAAAGTCTTGCAAAAGGGTCCTTAATTTTTGGGCCTCTCCAGGGGTCAACTGGGGTGACAGCATGATGGTCTCCACAGATGATGCCTGCCTGCTCATAGCTAACAAGTCAAGAAGGGGGTCTTCCCCACCTAGCTCCTCACCAGAACTGCAAACCACAAATACCATGTCAGCCCTATTAAAATATGGCTTTATCACGTTCACATGATACATCCTGGGAGTGTGTTTCTGGTGATGTAATTAACATCGTTTACCTGACGGATTACCTTATATGGCCCAGCTGCTCAGCTTGCAGCTTGTCCTTTTAGACCAGAATCAGAACCACTACCTCCTGTCCTACCCCATATGACCGAGCTCTGGCTCCACAATCGTACCAGGTCTTTTGTTTTTGCTGGGTAGCTGCCAGGTTGATCTGGGCCTCGCCTGTAAACCTCTTTTAGCGTCTCCCTGAATTTTAACACATACTCCCCTATGGGAGTCCCCTGGATGGCATGTTTACCTTCCCAGTCTTCTCGTATTAAATCTAGGAGCCCCCTCGTTCTATGTCCATACAGGAGCTCGAAGGGTGAAAACTCAGTTGATTCTTGTGGCACTTTTTTGTAGGCAAACAGCAGGTGGGGCAGGTATTTCTCCCAGTCCCGCCCATGCTGTTTTGCAAATGCCATAAGCATAGCTTTAAGGGTCCCATTAAATCTCTCTCTATGAGACCAATGGCTTGTGGGTGGTAAGGTGTCGTACACTTTGTACAACACCACATTTCTCCCACAAACACTTTATTAGGTCTGACATAAAGTTACCTCCTAAATCAGAGATAATCTCCTGTCAAAACCCAGCACAGGAGAAAATCCTCAGCAAAGCATCTGCCACCTTGTCTTTCTTAGTGGAGGACAGCGCGATGGCTTTGGGATAGCGGATAGCATAATCTGCAATTGTTAATATATACCTCTTCCCAGAGAAGCTTGGGGGTATCTGAAGGACCAACAATATCCATTCCAGCTTTCTGGAATGGCTCCTCCACAATTGGTAAGGGAATCAGGGCAGCCTTAGCTTTGTTTCTGGCTTTCCCTATTTCCTAATTTTAACTTTAATAGGACATCTCTACCAAAAGAAAAAGATGAGAAATTTCTATTTCCGTTTTTTTCTCTTTATTCATTATTCTTTTTTCTTCAGAATCTCTTGTAGTTCATATACAGGTGAATGTTTCCATCATATTCCCATATCTTTTAATAATGCCTCTTTGTATTCATTTAAGTGTTTCCGTCATATTTCCATATCTTTTAACAATGCCCCTTTGTATTTATTTAAGTGTTAACGTACATTTCAGGACTTTAACGTCCCTTCTTCAGAACACTGATGGGGTTATTTTCTAAAATAAAACAAAGGTGATACAAGATCATCAGTATTTATAACCAAAAATCTCAAATGAAATCATAAATATATTTTCCAGCTATAGTTGCACAGGGGAACATGCCTGTGAATATAAACAGAATCTCTACATCTTTAAGTATCAGTTTTCTATCTATTCTGTACAGAACCTGAATGTTAGAAAATATGAAAGGAGAGTTAAGTTGGCTTCTCTGTTAAATTTAAACAGAAAGTAGAAAACCTGGAGGGGGGCATAGGTTGAAGACTTTCAAACTTTTTATAAAATTTATATTTAATTTTATTTATTTAGCTTTTGTTGACCAGGTAAGTGCACTAGACAAATCCTGCCTATTTTCAGGCACGACCCGGGGGAGGGGGATACAGATGAATTCCAACTGACCTTGAACCAGATTAAGCTGGTGGTGGTATTTTTAGTGAATGAGGGGAATTTGGCCAGGACTCCGGGGAAATTCCCCTACTCTTTTCGATAAGTGCCATGGGATCTTTAACATCCACCTGAACTACCACCAATCCAGGTAGATGGGACCTCGGTTTAACGTCTCATCGGAAAGACAGCACCTCAGAAGTGCAGCACCCCTCTCATGCTGCACTACAGTGTCAGTACTGGGATATTAACCGAAGTGCCAGATGTGGGAACTGAACCCACAGCCCTCTGATCTCCCGGCCTCAGAGGCGAGTGTGCTACCTACTGAGCCACTGACACTGTTAAATGTAATGTAATGTAATGTAATGTAAACTTCTGTAGTATTTTTGCTCACCTCTTCATACTAAGGCATTCTTAGTTACAATAAACATTTTTATTGTTGTGTTGCTCTCTTTTCCATTTTTATCTGAAAAAATATAAAGGATTGAGTTTTAGGTTTCACTATTTCTTTCAGGTTCATATCTAATCTCCCCAAGTTTTGGAGTAAAATAGTTTAACTTTTCAGTCCACGTTATGAACTTTCAAAAAGTTCTTTGCCATTCAATTCTGCTTATTCCCATAGTAAAGAATTACTTTATGGTGTTGTTACAGGTTACTTTATAGAGAGTTTAGTTTCCTTTTGTTCCTACCTTGTTCTGTAGTTTTCTGGCAACTTAGCGGAGCTCAGAAAAACAGGGGGTTCTTAATCCTTTTAAAGGTATTTCAAGTGCTTAAAGAGGCACTTCAGCGATGGTCCAAAAAATTACAGCTTGTAGTCATTATATGCAGTACTAGACCTGAAAGGGTGTGTGCATTTGTGATTTGTGGCCAAGGTTTACGCTGCCTTCCATAATTTGGATTTGTTTTTGAGCCCTGCTGCACTTGCCTTTGATGTTTAGCTGCTGGGCTGCTAGTTCCTGGTGACGTCATTGTAGGATAGGGGAGTGACTCACACTGTGCAGTACTATGCAGTTGCAACAATGTTGCAAGGGAAACCTACCAGTGCTCACTATACATACTGTGTTCCCCCTCCCTCAAGACACCCTGTAAGCAATGCATTATGTCAAAATCCAAATGCCTTGTCAGTATGTTTTTTTTGTGTGAAATTGACTCTGCCCTACAGTGATGTCAGCAGTACAACCCTAGGTCCACAGAAGACCTGGTACACCCTGCAATTTCTGGCAGCTCAGAATGCAAAAACTAACTGCAGCAGACAGTAATGAAATACAATTCCAGAATTAATGCAAGAAGGGGTAATTTATGCATGAAAGTCAAAAGGACTGGTGAAGGTCCTCTTTAAAGCCTCTAAAACTACTTAGAACCACCACCATTAGCGCAGACACCATTGCGAGTTGGGAGTACTGCTGCTTCTTCCTTGCAGCTGGAACAGGCTGAGCCACGGGTTTACACGCTCAGGGTGGAGCATGATGACGTCACTAGTGATGTGCCCCGCAGCTCAGTCCATTGAGGAAAACTACCATAGTTCCTGTAGAGACTGGCTCTCGAATGAGCCTAGTAGTCCCCCTTCCATTAAGGTTTTTATATCATTCTTTTCCCAGTAGTGTTGTTTTAACTTCAAGGTTTATTTTCTTATTTACTTATAAGTATTCAGAGGGGAACTCCACTGTCCTTAAGTACTAGATGTTGTCTGATACTGACAGGTGTGAAACAACCATCCGAACCAATATACCACATGTTATTAAATTTATTTGGATCTCATTATAAAGTACTTTTTTTCATAAAGATTCTATTTTGACTAGATTTTTTTCTATATGATTTTGTTCAAAGAGTATTCTTACTATTGGATTTTCAATTTTATTTTAATTGGGTACATGTTGGAGTGTATCAAAGGATGAATAAAGTAAATTCAAGAACAACAACAAAATATATATTCTATTTTAAGTTACGCAATGACAGTCATTTATATAGGTTAACTTTTTGTTAAAAAAAACCCTTGTTAAGAAAAGGAGTTCCAAATAAGACTTTCATTTAATCCATATCTATCTCTGTATGGTTTTAAAGTGTGGATGCACCATGCCTCTCTTCTTTTCAACAATGATTCCCAGTCACCACCTCGTCGTTTTTTTAACTTTCTCAATTCCAAAAAACTTCAATGATGCAATTTGATGGTTATGGGTTATAAAATGTTCTACTATTGGTGACTTTATTTCTTTACATCTGATACGGTTTTTGTGTTCCATTATCCGGATTTTCAATGGTCTAGTAGTTTCTCCTATATAGTACAGGGAGCATGGGCAAATGATGCAGTACACCACATGGTCTGTGTCATATGTAATTAAATCTCGTATTTCGAAAGTCCTTTCTTGACAAGTACTTTTTATAAATTTGCTTTTTATTCCATTATTGCAATTTGTGCAGTGTCCACAAGTATAAAATCCCTTTGCCTCTCTATTCATCCAAGTCCTTTGTGCTGGTTCTTCTTTCCAGTGCTGTGTTTTCACTAGTTTGTTTTTTAAACTTTTTGTTCTTTCTGCTGTGACCCATGGTTTAGTTCTGAAAATCCTATTTCCATTATCAGTAGTCCTTAAGATATTCCAATTCTTGAAGATAGTCCATTTGATCTGTGGAAAAAAAATCAGAAAAAGTGGATGAGAAACATAGTCTGTCCTCATTGTCATTCCTTTATTTGTCCACTAGCAGATCTCTAGGTATTTTTTGTATTTTTTCTTCTGCTTTGTCAAGAACTTGCATTTTGTATCCCCTTGATTCAAATCTGTTTTTCAAATGCTCTATATTTTGTTTGAAGTTTTTTATATTTCTACTATTTCGTTTTACTCTGAGCATTTGTCCATATGGTATGCCTTCTTTGAGGTCTGTAGGATGAAAGCTGTTAAAGTGAAAGATAGTGTTTCTGTCTGTAGGTTTCTGGTATAAATCTGTGATTAGTCTATTTTTGTCCCTGATAACCTTAAGATCTAAGAACGGAATCTCTTTTTGGTTATATTCCAGAGTGAAACTTAGAAATGTGGTACAACTATTTAAGTAATTTTTAAATTCCAACAACTTATCTTCCGTGTAGGTCCATACTATGAATATATCACCAATGAAGTGTTTGTACATTTTAGTTGATGTGAAGTATTCATTGTTTTCATTGTAAATTAATTCCTTTTCGAAGGCTGCCATAGTTAGAGCTGCATATGTGGGTGCTAATGTAGCACCCATTGCTGGTCCTTTAATTTGTATGAAGGAGTTCTTCTCAAATTTGAAGTAAGTGTGTTTTAGGACAAATTCTGTTAGTTTTAGAATTAATTCCTTATCTGGCTTATTTTCAGCTCTGGTTCCCAAATAGTGCTCCAATGATCTTAATCCTTCTTCATGCGGAATACTTGTATAAAGATTTTTTACATCCTGAAATGTATGTTAACACTTAAATAAATACAAAGGGGCATTGTTAAAAGATATGGAAATATGACGGAAACACTTACATGAATACAAAGGGGCATTGTTAAAATATATGGAAATATGATGGAAACATTCACCTGTATATGAAATGCAAGAGATTCTGAAGAAAAAAGAATAATAAATAAAGAGAAAAAAAGGAAACAGAAATTTCTCTTCTTCTTCTTTTGGTAGAGATGTCCTATTAAAGTTAAAGTTGGGTTCAGCTGTTCTGGAATTGTAGGACTCTCCCACTTTATAAAATATTTTCAAGGAATCAAGTAAAGATAAAAAAGGAATAAATGAAGAGGTCGCCAAATACTACTACAAAATTTTCCCTATTTCCTGACACCAGTGATAGGATTTGCAGTATTCCTTCACCTGCTTGGTAATATTGGGCCAATAGAAATTGTGGGGCTACATCATGAAAAGTGTGAGCAATGCCCAAATGTTCGACATGGGAATATCATGAGCTATCCTTGAGCAATAACCCACGATACTCCTGGGGAACAACAAGCTGCTTGCCCATCACCCCTCCCTCTGCCCTGATGTCCTATGTGTATAACAGTTCATTGTTCCAATACACCCTATGCTTTCCGTTATGTCCCTGTGTCCCAGCAGACTCTGCACAGGCCCTCAGATTCTCTAAGCTAGGGTCTGTCTGTTGTGCTGCTGCTAAGTCTTTCCACTTATCCAGAACATGGGGCATGTCCCCATCAGTTCCCAGGCTGAGGTCCATAGCTGTGGCAGTAGGGGACTCAGCATCACAACTTTCCCCCTCCCCTGGGTTATGTGTCACCCCTCTCTCCTGAGAGCAACCTTTGGTAGCAGTGGGGTTAACTGCCACTAGGGGAAGTTCCATCCCCCTGTTATTACCCTCTTTTACAAGAGATACAGGTTGGCTGGCCTGTCTCCCAACCTCTTCTGTCTGAACTTCTGTGGGGTCTTGAAGATCACAAGAGCCTCTATTCTTTTGGCTCCTGGTCACAGCACAAACCACTCCATGTGGAACATCATTCCCCACAATAACATCCATGAGTTTTTCAGCCACAGCCACCTTCCTTATCCCTTCACCTGCATCTCCCCAATCCAGAGTAACACTGGCTAATGGGTAAGTTTTCCTTTCCCCTGTGTAATTTCTCACAGAGACAAACTGATTTGGCAGTATTTGTACAGCTCCCACCAAATCCCCTTTTACCCGGGTAAGAGATGCTCCTGTATCCCTTAGCCCTTTAGTATGTACCCCATTCACCGTGATTGGGTGAATGTGCCCCCTCATATTGTCAGGGAAAGCCTCCATGATACAGTGGGCTATTGTCTCCAATTGCACAGGCCCTTTTAACCTTCTGGGCTTTCTTAGGACACTGCCTAGACAGATGGCCTATCTGGTGACAGTACCAGCTTTATGTCCCCAACCTCCCGCATGGGCACCTGGGGAGTCCCTTCTTTTTGCAGGGCCCTGTGGTTTTTGGTTGTCCAAAATGCCCACTTTTCCCTTTCACCACTGCATTCCCCCTGGGAGTAGCCCTGCTTTGAGCATAGTGATCTACCAGCTCCGCAGCCTTTTTGGCAGTCTTAGGATCTTGGTCTTCTAGCCAAAGCTTCAAGTCAGGTGAGCAAATCCAATAAAACTGTTCAAGCTATACCACCCCTTCAATAGCTTCAACAGAATCTACTTTCAGCCCCTCCCACCAACGTTTTAAATATTGATGCTGTTTTGTGCCTAATTCCTCAAAGCTCATTTCCAGCCCTTTTCAGAGTTTCCGTAACTTGTTACAGACCTTTTTAAATTAATTTAAAAACCATGTCCATATCCTCCCCCTCTTTAAACTCAGCCATTAATTTTGAATTCAACTTGTACCCCAGTCCTGGAGATTCTGAACCAACTCCACCACTTACCTGCTCATAGGTTGTTGTCGGTTTGAGCATCAGCATTTTCAGCTCATGTTCCCTCTGGCGCTGCCGTTCCTCTGCCTCCGCCTGGCGCTGTCAGTCTTCGGCCTCTCTCTGTTGCTGTTGTTTCACCATTTCCATTTTGAACCTTTTTTGCTCATTCTCAATCTGCTTCTCCTGCATCCGCAGCCTTCTCAGCTCCAGCTCTTGGTCTGTAGATGGCTCCTTCTCCTCTGGGCTCTGGACCTCCGAAATCACCACCTGTCGCTCTAAATGAGGTGGCGCAGCCTCCATCTCAGCTGCCAAAAGGGCCTCCATGAGTTGCCTTTTACTTTTGTTTTCACTAGGAATGCCATTCTCCCCACAGATCTTCCTCAGTTGTTCCAGGTTCATATTTCTGTACTGGACAGGCATTCTTCTATCTACACTACTCTTTCTAAAAAAAAAAAATTAAACAGGATAGGGTCTATTGTCTGCAACCAAATTTCTTTTTCCCTTTTCCAAATTCTGCCCTTGATTGTGTGATGGTTTTGCAAGACTGGTCAAACTCCCATGGCTGCCACCAAATCTGTCACAAGCCCCTGGCCTCCAAACCCGGCGGAGAGGATCCCCCTTTTCAAAAACTCATAAGCCATTGTAAGGGTTCAGGAAGAATTTCACCAGCCTTCCTCTTCCCAGTGGGAGGCTGGATTCTGTAGTTTCGAGTTCCCTTGACTCTGCACTACTTTCAGTATTTGAATCCCACCACTGCCACTGGCTATGTCTTGCCTGAGTAGTTTTGTATGATAGCCAAGCAGTACTATATTTTAAGGCACAATGGCCCAGATATTCAAAAGGGTTGTGCATGGTGCAACAGTGTTGCACCATGCACAACCCACTGATGATCCCGGCCACGATATTCAAAAGGGAAAAGTGCGCCGCACAAATCCCGATGCGCCGGAGCACATCAGTAATGTATGCAGGCATAGGTGGGGGGCGTGCCCATGCATAACCTGCACAGCCCAATATTCAGCCGGGATGTGCAAGTCATCATCTTAACCCTACTTGCGCCTGCACAAAGTTGCCAAAAAAAAGGAACAAATAATGGCCACCCACAGGTGAGCTGCCGCATTGCAGGACACAACACGGCAGCTGCCACCTGTGGGTGGCCACCAAGTTCCCTGCTACCTGGCGCGCCCATACCCATCGCTGGCATCTGTGTACATAAACCCCCAAATATCCCTGGTGGTCCAGTGGACCGCTATGTGCTCAATCGCGGCATCGGTATAATAACACCCCGTCCAATATCCCTGGTGGTCCAGTGGACCGATGCTGCCGATCGTGGGCATCTGTAAAATCCCCTCCGTCAATATCCCTGGTGGTCCAGTGGACCACACTCTGCCCGATTGCGGCATCTATAAACATAAAAGATGACCTATTACCCTGGTGGTCTAGTGTACCCCTCCCCACCCGCCCACTGGGCCCCACCGCCCCGCTCCCCCGGTCAGCCAGCGGCGCCAGCACCCACCACCTGCCACCCGCCACCTGACAGTTGGGCTGCACGTCCATTGGTTCACAGTGAGCCAATGTGCGTGCAGCCTATACTGTACTACACAGTCCAGATATGTGAATGAAGCCTTAGATGACTCCACATTTTCATGGCAGTGTCCATTCTATTTGGTGTAACATAGAAACACAGAAACATAGAATTTGACAGCAGTTAAGAACCACTTAGCCCATGCAGTCTGCCAGTTTTTCTCTACCTACAGTATCTCCACAGACCCTACTCAATCTCCAGCTCTTTCTCCCTCCCCCTTTCTTTTCTACTAAGATACCCATATGTCTATCTCATGCATTCTTGAACCCTCCCATCTTCCCACCACCTTCTTTGGAAGGCTGTTCCAGGAATCCACCACTCTGTCTGTGAAGCAGTACTTCCTCACAGCTATCCTGACTCAACCCCCTCCAGTTTCATCACTAGCAGAAAGAGGGAGGTGGTATTGCCTCTGTATAGATTGCTGGTTAAGACAGCACCTACAGTACTGTGCCCAGTTCTGGAGAGCACATCTCCGGAAGGACATAGACAGAGTGGAGGGGGTCCAGAGGAGGGCAACTAAAGTGGTGCAGGGTTTACATTAGAAGCCTTATGAGAAGGGACACAGTACTCAAAGTGGGGTGTTACCAGTGATCTACATAGGGGCAACACCATCTCCCTCCAGCATCCCTCTAGCCCTTCCTACTGCCTTGTCGCACAGCCTGAATATTTACAGGACCTCTGCCCCCCCTCCCCCGTATTCCCTGTATCTACATCACTTTTATGCTTTCCCTAACATAAAGTACCACATCCCCTCCTTTCCTTTCCACCCTTTCTCTCCTGAACAGAGTATAGCCTGGTATGGCCATGTCTCAGTTATGGTACACCTGTACTGTAAACTGTAAGTGGGACACCTGTGAAAATGGGCATATTTTTTGCTCACATGCCTTTTCAGTATAAAATAAAAAACAAACAAACAAACCTGGTTTTCAGTGCACCATGACTCGGTAATGGCCACTATATCCAGGCTGACCTCTGGCATGATGGCCTCTGGATCTAGGATCTTATCTCCTAGACTTCTAGCATTCATACACATGGCCGTCCAGATTTTGTTAGCACTCTGTGTGTTACCCCTGTTTTCCTTCCCCTCCTATTTTTAATATTCTTGTTTCCCTCTCTCTTAGTTTCTGTCTCCCTGCTTCCTTTATTAATTTCAACCCTGGGTCTTCCTCTCCTCTGGTCACTCACAATAGGGTGAAAACAATTTCGCTGAGGGCAACTGAGGCATGGGAAAAAAGACGACAGCAAGGTGCAGAACAGGGAATTGCATTGGGCACCTGGCTGACTGCATCGCATGTTGGCCCAATTGTGTGGGGGTGCAGGGACTTTGCCCCCCTAGCACCCTCCCAAACAAATATAAACACCCCCCACCCGGTGCACGATGGGAGGAGAGGACCACAGTTAGGGCCCCCATGTTCCTGACGCTGTAGTCTCAGGCATGCTGAAAACAGTTTCACCCTAACTGCTTCGCCCACATTCCCACGCTTTATTACCTGCGCTCACTTGACTGTATACCCCCCCCCTTCTCGGGTTCTCCCTACTCTCTGCTTCAACCTGTGGGGGGTGGGGGCAGTGTTAATGAGGAATCACAGTAAAGTGCCCTCATTTGTACAGCAGCATAGGGCAGTAGGAGTCTATAGCAGACATACATTTCATCATGGGCAGGCATCCCAGGGTGCTCACAAACAAGCAACTGTCCAAGTAGAATAGATGATTTAACACAAATGCTATGCGTTTCCAGTGGGCCCAATAAGCAGGGGACATCAGCAGACAAAAAATCTGCAGTTGTGCCTCCAGCGCATAAACTTTCAAGTTGTACAGGTTTACCCCACCTTTGCCCGTAGGGAGTGGAGCAATCCACATGAACTGAGAGATTAGCCTATTCCATGAGTTAAAGTAAATCTGGGCAGGCATGATGGGCAGGGTTTGAAGTTAATACAGTATTCACACCAATATATTTTGCTCGGTTACTGCCTCCTCGAAAAAAAAACAGACACACCTGTGACCACTTTGTAATGTCTGTTGTAAGTCTTCTGACAAGAGTTCATCAATTAACAGCTCAAGATGGGCTAAGTGCTTAGTGAGCTTTATTCCCAGGCAGCAGCAAGCCCCTCTATTAAATTGGAAAGGAAACTGTTGTTTTAAAGCAGGAAAGGGCATAAACTTATAGGGCAGAACTTTGATTTTGGATATGTTTAGTTTAACCCAGTTAAGTCCATGTAGGAGGTAAGAACCTTCCAGACTGCTGGAAGAGATGTGTCTGAGGACATCAGAGTGAAACGTCATCTGCAAGTAATGTTAGTTTAAACTCATGCCCCCTATTGGTAACCCATGCCAACTGCAGATGCTGCCAGATAGCCGCTACTAACATCTCAAGGACGTGAGACAGGAGGCAACTCTGCCAAGTACCCCACTGTAACCAAAATGGAGATGTTAAAGAGTCATCAACTTTCAAGTATACCTGAGGAGAAGCACAAACACCCTGCAGCATCCGGACCACCTCTACAGGCATGGGCAATCCACCCTATCTAATTCCTTTTCCACATCCAAACTGATTAATGTCACGAGAATCTGTTGGGAGACCATGTGGTCCAGGAGGTGCAGAGTATGACAAACACTGCTGTGTGTTTGACGCTGTCTAACAAACTCCACTTGGGCCATATCCAGCAGCAAAGGAAACAACCACTCCAGCTGTGTTGCCCATATCACAATATAGACTTTGTAGCTGTAGTTTAAAATTGAGATTGGATGGTATAAAGATGGAAAGCGGACATCCTTATCTGCCTTCGGTATTCCTGAAATGGTAATGTAATGCCACAGGGGAGGTTGTGTCCCATCCTGCTGTATCGATCAAAAGGCAGAAACCAGGAGGGAAAGAAACAGCTCACAAACGTGTTTATAAAATTCTGTTTGGCACTCATCTGGGCCTGAGCAATTCCCTGTTCTAGCATCCTGCAAAACCACAACCTCCTCCTGAGTCACAGGGGTAAGGAGTGCTCGGGCTCTATCCTGAGGCATCACAGGGAGTCAAAGTGAAGATAAGAACCCCTTAACACTTTCAGGGGAAGAGTCACATTCACTACCATAGAAGCCCATGTAATAGTCATAAGTTCCTGAATGCCATGTGCCCGGCATGTGAAAGTCAAGATGCTAATGTTGAAGAGTTGCAGAATACATGGCTGTTTACAGTGAACCTGCGGTCTCCTGGCCAAATTATTGGCACTTTGCATCCCTCCTTTATAGCAATAACACTGCTGGTAGTGGAGTGCCTGCTCCACTTGGATATCCAGAATTACTCTGATGTCCAACTTGACTTTGGATATCTGAAGAGCCACTGACCAGTCCTTTGTATGTGAAACAACTGTAGGTTATAGAGAGTATCCTGTAACAGACATAACTTACTATCCCATCATTTATATTTCTTCGAAGAGTAGGCAATAGGTTCGCTTCTAATCACCACACAGTAACCAGAGACACCTCGCCAACAGAGTTCTCTCAGATGACCTGCATTATGCTCTTTTTCAATTGCGAGATCAAGGCAGGGTCCTAGAGGAGTTCCAAGTTAAACCTCCAGTGGGTCTTGTGGTCTACTTTACCCATGCAAACTTTAGCACAGACTGGGACACGATCCACTGGTTGTACTGTATCATGTCATGAAAATCTTCTTGTAAAGTTTCAAGATGCTCTGTGGTTGTAATACTATAGTCCAGTCATGCATATGATCTGATGCAGGGAACAAAGTGGGTATATTCACTGCTGTTGGGAATGTATAATGCCAGATATTAATAAACCTGAGATGGTCAAGGGTTGCTTTAGAATATTTTTGAAGGAGAGAGGTGCAATAAAATGAGGGGATGGAAGCATCTGATGCCAGGTTCAGAGACATGTATAAATCTCCCGCCATGATCTACTGAACCTTCATGACAGGAAGGAGCCTACTAAAACAACTTTGGGCCATTGCCTTCTCAGACCCAGAGGGAAGATAAATACTCCCAAGGGTAATCTGAGTTTCATATAGGGTGCCTACTAATATTGTAAATTATCTCTCTAAGTCTGTGATTTGGTCCTGCACCTGAAAGGGGACACTCCATGGTATAAATATCTTTACTCCCCTTCTCCTACCCAAACTATGGGAGGACGCCACCTCCACATCATACCCAAATTTAGCAAACAACAGATGTTCCTCTGAGGAAAGATGTGTCTCCTGAAGGAAGACCACCTCAGGGCACTCCATCTTCAACATTTGAAAAAATCCTGTAGCGTTTCACTTGACTATGAATGCCATGAATATTATATGAAAGTACTTTTGAATTAGACACCATTATATGAAGAAAAATAAAAAGTACAAGACTGTGCCCCCCAGAACATTTTCAGCTACCCACTCTCAAAACAGCCCCCCCCCACTTAATCAGTTGGTGAATAACATCCGTGAGCTGAAATCATGTAAACCAGATTGTACACTGACCACTTTGAGCTGCTGAGTAGTAAATAAACAGCAGTGCAAACTGGACAATCGCCATCAGTTATACAGTAAAGAAAAAAGAACAAGGCCTACTAACAGATACATAAACAGGAACAATTAAGAACATGACGTGGTGCCAACCAGGCAACTAGGGAAAACAGTTCTAATGTGTGGGATGCCAACCGAGCCCCCGATGATGAGGTGGACTCGCCTCTGAGGTGGAGGGAAGAGAAATTACTTCCCCAATTCAGCAGGTGATAACTCTGGATGAGGAAAGGCACTACAGCTGCTGTGGGCCCTCGTAACAGGTAATCCTGTGGAAATGGAGACCAGAAGAGAGATCTAGGATTTCTAGACTCACCTCCCTATCCCCTCAGGTATGAAGACCAGTCCGCTAAAACTGAAGGGTGCAATAGCCAACTTGCTCCCACATGCCAGTTATTGCTATATTCCCGTACAGCAGGGGAGGCTTGACAAACTTGGAGGCCAACATCCTTTGAAATACATTTGCTGAAGTCTGTGAGTCAGAATAAGAACTAGGTGTGATACCAGTGCAGTGGGACCCACTGCACTTCCATGTCCCAGATTGAAAGAAACAGCATTAAAATGTCCAAAAGTGTCGTCTCCATGGTGCCAGATGATAGGGGTTCACCTGGCATGCTGGTGAGCTGGGTTCGCGTCCTGAGCCCGGGGCAGCAGGAGCACAGGCTGGCAGGGAGGATTCAAGAGTGTCCATCGGACACTTTCCTCCCAGGAGGGGGGGCAGGGATGCACCACCATCAGGCGGTTCCTGGTGGCCGAGTTCGGCACCATGCAATGCGTCATGGCTGACCACACAATGCATGCATGGGCAGCCAGGATGCCACAGCATGCATCCAGTATGGGGAGGAGAGGAAACCAAAAAAATGTCCGCTTCGCCGCGAGATGATGGTGGCCATCATGTGCCCCTTGCCGCTCTGGCCCAGATGGCAGAAGGTGCCTCTGGGTGCTGGATAGTCTCCCTTCCTGGTTGCCCCCACAGGTAGGGGGCCCCCCATCAAAGAGATATGGTGGGACAACTGGAGTGGCAGGATGAAGGTGCAGCAGTCGGCAGGAATGGAGGATCGGGGTAGTGGTAGACGACTGGCCACCCGAAGGAGAGGTTGATGAGGATGGCTGCCTGTAGGAGGTAAAAACAGATAATACAAAAAAAAATGTCCAGAAGTTTCTCTGTAGTTGGTAAGTCTGGCATGACTCTCATAGCTTCCCTAAGATTACTGTAAACAGACAACTTTCAGGGAATATTTGCACTGAAAATGGTAACTCCCTGGTACACGGACCCAGCCCATTGACCCCGGGGTAACCCAGGGAAGAGGAGAACCAGCCAGTATAGAAGAAGCTCTATAATTAGTGACATTCATGCAGGGATGGGGGGAACACCACAGCTTCTCTCCAAACAGTACAACTGACCTTATAGTATGTCATCACAAAGATGGCCCCAACTGCCCATTAGAACAACTCCATAGATGCACAAAGGTAGCGACCTAAACAAAGGACCACCTCCAGATTAAAACTTCAATGGAACCGAATGCCTACAGCTGTAATGCCAGGCTCTAATGGGGCAGGAAAACTTGAAGTATCCATCTGGATTGGCCCAGTGTCTGCTGAGACACCTCCATGTGTGTCCCCAGTGCCCACCTCTGCAAAGACAAGGGATACACCATGGCGGCCAATGCAGGGAGGCCCTCATTTTCGTTGAAGAAGAGGTCAGCTTCTATGTAGGCTTCCATTGCTGTTGCTGCAGCTCCAACAGCAAATTGGCCACCCCCATTGGGTCAGGCCAGCTAGGCCACAATAGCAGCCCTCTGTCCTGGTGCCAACAAGGGGCCATGTCCCTCAGACTGGTAGTAGACCTGCTGTAAGCCTTAAGTCTGGTAAGCTCTAGTCCATTTGCCCCACTTGCTTGTATGGGCTTAAACTTTACAGTGTAAAGAGGGTCACCACAGCCTGCCACCACCCTGCCATTAAACTAGAATCTCCTTCCACCACTGTCAATATCAATGGCTCAGTAGGTAGCACACTCACCTCTGAGGCCGGGAGATCAGACAGCTGTGGGTTCAGTTCCCACATCTGGCACTTGGGTTAATATCCCAGTACTGACACTGTAGTGCAGCATGAGAAGGGTGCTGCACATCTGAGGTGCCGTCTTTCGGATGAGATGTTAAACCGAAGTCCCATCTGCCTGGATTGGTGGTAGTTCAGGTGGATGTTAAAGATCCCATGGCACTTATCGAAAAGAGTAGAGGAATTCCCTGGTATCCTGGCCAAATTTCCCTCATTTACTAAAAATACCACCAACAGCTTAACCTGGTTCAGTTTCAGTTCCTTACCATCTGTATCCCTCCTCCTCCCCCGGTCGGTCCTGAAAAAGGAACTTCTAGGCCCAGTGAGCTTACTGGGTCAACAAACAAACCACTGGAACCCGACTCAATCCATATGCACTGATGAGAACAAATAGGGTGGGATATTTAGACTGCGCCAGTTTGTGGTGCAAGCCTGGGCACAGCGCAACTGGGATGCGGCAGGGCACTGACAGGGTGATATTCAACAATGCTGCACCATGGCTCAGCACCATTGAATATGGCACTGTGGCCACCCGCAGTGCACATGGTGCAGTGGCACGGTGCCAGCACAAGTGGCCAGAGAGGAGCAGGGGGATGTGCCAGCGCAAGTGCCATTGCGCCAAGTGCTACAACCACAATGTTCAGCGGTGGATTTGCAAATGGGTCCATAATGCATGCAAGGTGCAAATGGAGCCATTTGCATGTCATTATGGCCCAATTTGCATGCAGGAGAGCCAATCCCCTGTGACTTGCACCTGGCGCCCTGCCAGGCTGCAGCTGTCGGACCGACGCCCCCTGCCCCTCAGCGGTCAACGCCCCCAATGGGCTTGCAAAATTTTAAACTCCCTGGTGGTCCAGTGGACCTGATCCAATGGCCCGATCGCGGGCTTTCTATCATCGCAATAACCCTGGTGGTCCAGCGGTACTCCCTACCCAACCTGCCCACTCAGTCCTACCACCCCTCACTGCCCCCAGTCAGCGGCAGGCGGCAGCACCCCACCTGCTGACTGACAGTGTACAGTATGGCCGTACGCCCATTGGTCCACAGCGTGGGCCAATGGGCATACAAACCGTGCTGTACTACAGAGATCCCAAAATGTGAATAACTCCATTCATTCACATAATAGGACTGTGTAATGCAGTCACGACTCTACGATAACCCACAATGTGGACCAATGAAGTACAGCCGTACCATCACAGCTGTCAGTCGGTGGGCAACCAGGTGGCTTGTGGGCAGGGTGCTGCTACCAGCCGCTACTGGGGAAGGGGTGGTGGGACTGAGTGGGCGGGTTGGGAGGGGGTACCGATGGACCACCAGAGTTGCGATTACGGAAAGCCCATAGTAAGGCCATTGGATTGGGTCCACTGGACCACCAGAGAGTGTAACAGTCTGAAAGCCCATGATCAGGCTGTGGGATCGGGTCCACTGGACCACCAGGGATGTTTCCATGATGACAGCCCATGATCAGGCATGGGGGGGAGACCGCAACGGACGGTGCCGCTGGAGCTCGGGTGGCCACCCACAGCTGGCAGCTGCTGTGTTGCACCCTGAATTACAGCAGCTCACCTGTGGGTGGCCAGCTGTTGCTCCTTTACTTTTTGGCACAACTGTGTGCAGCTCACATAGGGGTTGCACCTGCCTATGCTCAGCACATCCGGGCTGAATATTGGGATGTCGCGGATATAGACATGCCCCTACTTGTGCCGCGCATTACTGATGCGCCTATGCATTAGGATTGTGCAGGGACGCAGCCTCCCGCTTGAATACCGCGCTGGTGTATCAGTGGGTTGCGCATGGCGCAACCCTTTTGAATATCCTGGCCATAGTGTTTTATCAGTGTCAGTGGCTCAGCATGTATCACCGTCACCTTTGAGGCCAGGAGATCAGAAGGCTGTGAGTTTTATCCCCACACCAGGCACTTGGGTTAAATCCCCAATACTGACACTGTAGTTCAGCATGAGGGGGGTGCTGCACTCCTGAGGTGCCGTCTTTCAGATGAGACATTAAACCAAGGTCCCATCTGCCTGTTTCAGTGGTAGTTCAGGTGGCTGTTAAAGATCCCATGGCACTTCTCAAAAAGAGTAGGGGAATTTTTAATAAGAGGATTTACAGACAGAATAAAAACCATACATCACTTTTACATATTTACAATATATATACATCATGATTCTTTACATATTTACAATCATCCAACACCTTGAATTATGCCACAAATTTGAACAATATTGATGCTAGACATAACCATTAACATTTCTTGTTCAGTCGTTTAAGGTGGTTTAGCCCAATGCTCACAGTTGATCCGAAATAATTTTCTTTTTTTCTCCATATATTTCTTACTGTCTAGCCCCTTCAATTTCTGCAAGAGATGCCAATATCCCTACCCATCTCAATATATGACACTGTCCTCTGCTGAGTTGCCCACAAACATCGAGATTGCCATATATAACATCTTATAATTGTCAATACTATATACAGTGTTTCAAAATGATACTTCCCCATGCCCCCTTCCACCTGACCATATATCAATGCACCACCAGATAACTTGGTAAAACATGGCTCATTCCATTCTTTGGCTAGATATGCCCAAAAATCTTTTACATAATTACATTCTACAAACAGATGTTTTTGTGTTTCTCACTGTTGAACACATGATTGTCTTAAGCAGTACCTATCCTGAACCTGTTTTGTGTTTGTTATTGTTTCGAACTTCCAATTTCCCATGTAGACTGAGCCATATGCATCCCATACAAACTCTGGCATATGCTTAGATTTTAACATGTCAAAGTTTAATTGTAAGTTATTATCTGGACATTCCCCCAAGGAGAGTTTGTCCCTATCTTCCTCATTTAATATGTGGGAGTATTGTTCTTTCCTATTCTTGAGTTGAATAATTTATTTTGTAATATTCCATTTTATTACATTTTTCAACATTTTCACTCCATATTTTGTAAGTCCTGGGACTCTTATGTAAAGAGACAGTTTTCTTTAAGGACCAAGCTGAAAAACCTAATTCAATTTCATGCATAACTTTTTCTTTCCAAATCTTAAATCCTGGAAGCAATGCCCCCCCCCCCCCCAAGACTGTATGACAAGTATATACTACAGAAAAAGGTGATAGGATTAACCATCCCTAGGCTTCTGTTTTTCTGTAAGTCACTAACCTCTTTACAGGGTTAAGCCTGCTCCCCCACAATGCTTGAAAGAACACACTATATAATGTTACTCATAATGACTGTGGAGGGGGAAAAATATAACTTATGTACAAAAAGATCGGGATTAATAAGGTTTTTATCAAAATGATTATCTTTTTCTTCCCTATTGCCTGACCCTTCCACCTGTTAACTAAATGTTGTGCTCTCTGTAGTTTTGTGTCCCAATTTAGCCTAGCCATGTCTGCACCTCCATGTACTATTCCTAATACTGGGATGGTGCCCTTATCGATTTTAATCCCAGAAAATTACTTATCCTCTGGGACAGGAGTAACACCTAATGCTATTCCTGCACTTTTATGAATGTTTATTTTTGAACCTGACAAATCAGAAAAGGTCTGATAATACTCTAGCAGAATATTTTCATTTGTTGAAGGGTCTATACATAAAATTAAATCATCTGCATAAACTAAGCTCTTAATTCTGAGTGAAGAAGAAAATAGTTCCAACCCTTTTACTCTATTATATTGTTCTATTTTCCTTAAAAACACATTGATACAAAACACGTGTAATATGGGACTTTGTGGGCAGCCCTGTCTTACACCTCTTTACCTATCTATCCATTTATGTTGGGTGTTAAAGTAACTTGTTTGTATAAAACCTCTACCCATCTAATCAATCAATCAAAATCTTTATTTATCCAGGCGAACATCATTGAGCAGAACTCTTTTACAAGCTGGACCTGGTTAGAACAGGGTCGGGTAACATTCATCATAAAAACATATAAATACATGTAGATAAGTATATAAACACAAACACAATGGTGCAGTAATAGGGGAGTCATATGATAAAAGGAAGACAAGGCAAGCCATAACAGAGGAGGATTCAAATACAAGGGGGCAGGTCCACCATTGAACCATGCAACTGTATATAAACCATGTTCTCTGTATAGAAGTACCAGTTGGTTTATTTACCAGGGGCAGTCACTAGTACTAGCCATGAAAATGGCTTGGAGAACCACCAACTAATGGCAGATGGGGTACCAGGAGGGGTATGTAATATGTAAGCGAAGGATAAACACTGTAAGAAGTGAAGTCCCAAGGATAGGTCGGTAGAACTGATGCAGTGGTGGGGGCCTACGGGGAGAGAGAGAAAGGGGAGTTAGGACTTTTATAGTATGACTGCATGTAGATTGTGGACGAGTGCAGTATAGAGTTGTGAAAAGAAGGCTGGAAAAAGTGGGAAGATAGACCAGTATCAAAGGGAGGACAGAGGCATCAAGGTGTTACATGAAAGCATGATGACAGGCCAGGGCCAAGGAGGAGACAAGCACTAGAAGTAATTTGTTCATGGTTAAATGGTACAGGTTAGCATGATGACAATTCATGATCATGGGAAACAACTGCACTGATCATTTCTGAGACGTGAATATAAGAGCTTGAAAGATGAGATGCCGATGGGTAACCTCAGTTTCAGTTTGTTTTGCAATTTATTCCACAAGGAGGACAGTGTAAAGCTTATAGCAGCCCTGCCAAAGCAAGAGTTAACTTTGGGAACCATCAGTAGGAGAGATTTGCAACTTCTCAGGATGTAATTGCCAATTGGTTTTATAGGAAGACAGTCTGTAATGTATTGGGGCAGTTTTTTTGGAGATGGCTCTCAGGGTCCATAAGGCTGCATTTTTATCATGCCTGAATTGAAGAGAACTCTACCCCACTGATTGATATAGGGAGCAGTGGTGAGCGGAATAAGGCAGGCCTGTGATGAACCTCAAAGCTCTATGATATAATGTGTCAAGTTTGGTGAGGTAGGAAATGGGACAGTGACTGTAGAGGATGTCAGCATAATCTATCAAGGATAGAAAGGTTGATTGTGCCAGCTGTAGTTTAGCATCTCTAGTCAAGAAGCGGGCTATCCTAAAGAATAGGCCAAGTCTCTGTCGTAATTTTTTGAGTAATAATAAATTCCTCAGGTATGCCATATGCTTTACGATCTTTGTCATCATTATCAGCTTTATTTTTAAAAAGTGCCTTTCCAAAACCAAGGCGCTTTAACAAAAAATAAATCAAATAACGTAAGTTAAACAACAGCCTAAAATTACTCATTCACATATATTTAAAAATCAGGATAGGCCAAACTAAATAAATGTGTTTTTAAAGCTAATTTAAAACTTTAGACAGTCAGGCAATTTCGCACCCGATGAGGTAGAGAATTCCACAGGGTTGGAGCCATAAAACTAAATGATCTGGCCCCTGATGTCTTTAAACGTACCCTGGGAATCTCCAGCAATCCCTTATCGGTGGATCAGAGTGGACGGGAGGGACAGTAGGGATGAAGAAGATCTTGCAGGTAGCTAGGTCCCTGATCCTGTAGGGCCTTATAGGTCAGCAAACCGACCTTGAAGGTAATCCACCACTGTACAGGCAGCCAGTGCAGTCCGCGGAGGACAGGCGTAATATAACTGGTCCTAGACGTACCAGTCAAAAGCCTGGCCGCCGCATTCTGCACTAACTGCAAGCGGTGGATATCCACCCCCAGTAGCCTTAGGTACAGGGCGTTGCAGTAGTCCAGGCAGGAGGTAATGAAGGCGTGGACCAACGTTGGAAGGTCGTCAGCAGGAACCAAATGCTTCACCCGGGCTATATTCCTCAGATGATAAAAAGAGGTTTTGACAACAGCCGACACCTGATGTTTAAGAGTCAGGCAATCATCAAATATAATGCCCAGGTTCCGCACCCGATCTGAGGTAGCTAACTGGGTCCCCCCAAGCCAAAGACCCGAAGGTGACCTCATCGGCAAACCCGCCCCCCCCCCGATGACCTGGGTCCACAACCAACACCTCAGTTTTATCAGTGTTTTACTGCAACCAGCTGTCAGTCATCCAGTCTTGGATCTTGGTGAGACAGTTGTTAAAGACCGATACAGCATCACCCTGGTCAGGCACAAAGGACATGTACAGCTGAGTATCATCTGCATAGCAGTGAAAGCTCAAGCCGTACCGTCTAATGATCGCTCCCAATGGCAGAATATATACTGCAAACAACACGGGTGCCAAAATGGAGCCCTGCGGCACCCCAGAGGATAGGGGAGTGATGCAGAGGAAAAAATCCTGGACACCACCCTCTGAGTCCTACCCTCAAGGAATGATTGAAACCAATTGAGGACCAGGTCTGAGAGTCCACAGATAAACCGCAGGCACTCCAAAAGCACTCCATGGTCAATGGTATCAAATGCTGCAGAGAGATCAAGAAGGACCAAGATGGAATGGGTCTTTCGATCTCTCACTATTAGGAGGTCATTTAGTACCTGAACAAGGGCTGTCTCGGTACTATGTCTCTTCCTAAATCTGGACTGGAGAGAATCATAGACATTGTGGCTGGTCAAATGACCGTCCAGCTGCAACGCGACCACCTTCTCAATAACCTTACCTACAAAAGGCAGGTTAGAGACAGGCCTGTAGTTAGCTAGACATCTACGATGTCTAAGGAGGGCTTTTTAAGAAGGGGTCGAATCACAGCTTCCTTCTGGGTACCAGGAAAGATCATTTTCTCCAATGACAACCAGACTATCTTAGTGAGGACTGGGACGATTTTATCCACACATCCTACTGAAAGGCGAATGGGGCCCGGGTCCAAACTACAGTTGGTCGGTCGCAACGCTTGGACGATCATCACTACATCATTGATTGTGGGCCGGTCGAAGTCAGACCACACAAACTGGGTGTCCAACGTCTCCTGCTGACCACTACAACTCCTGTTTGAGAGAGTTAGAAGGAGATTGGACCTGATTGTGGCAACCTTATCCGCGAAGAATCAAGCAAACTCCTCACACTGTTCCTGTGAAAACGCTGTCTCGGGCAGAAGGCAGATTAGATTGCACAATCTGTCCACGGTCCGAAAGAGCTGGGCTGGTCAATTCTGCGCAGCAGCAATTTCCCTGGACAGGAATTCTGCCTTCTTATGGGTAATTGCTGATTGATAGACCTGATAATGGTCCATCAAACTAAGTCTGTCACACTCCGGACCCAACTTCCACCAACATCTCTCAAGCCTTCTTCCCACTCTCCTCAACTCCCTCAAAGTCTCATCAAACCAGGGAGACTTGGGGCAAAGGGTGAGGGGTCAAACATGAACAGGAGCAATGGAATCCAGGGCCCCTACTTCTGCCTCGTTATAGGCAAGAACCAGGTCTCCTGGATCCGTGCATTCACTCGGCAAACTCAATAGATCCAGTACTGCCATCAGGCCCTCTGGGGTAACACCCCTCAATGGGCGGTACTGGATCACTTCCCATAGAGGCCAACCTACCGGGGGGGGCCAAGAAGCTGAGCCCAATGGTGTGATGGTCAGACCATCTGACTGGCTCCACCACCAAGTCAGATATCTCCATCCCCAGGAGGTATACCAAGTTCAATGAATGACCATCTATATGGGTCGAGGAGGAAATAACCTGTGTGAAGCCCAGTGAATTCATCAGCTGGAGGAAGTCATGACCAAACTGCGAGAGTTCATCGTCAACCCAGGCATTGAAATCCCCCAGGATCAGCCATCTGGAGGATCCCAATGTCATGTCAACAATGAAGTCTGCGACTTCCCGCAGGAAAAGATTCTCATTACCTGGTGAACGGTAAATGAGAAGAATCCTGCAACCCACACCCTCACCCAGGATACATTCAAAGGAGCTGGTAATCATTACTGGTACCTCCATCAGGTTCAGTTCCATTCTAAAACAGATTGCCACTCCCCCGCCCCTTCAATCTAGCCTCGGACGGTGTATCACCAAGTACCCGGCTGGGATAGCCGAAGCCAAAACAGGGCCAGCATTAACATCCAGCCCGGTCTCGGTAATACATGCCAGGTCTGATGATCCTACAAGATCAGCTATTATAGCAGTCTTGTTTCTAATGGACCTGGCATTACATAACACCGTCCAAGTTGGATGAGTTGCCGGTGAAGACTGAGCCACCTGCCTGCCAGCCATAGGCAGAGCCCTTGGGTATGGGAATCAGGCAGGGAGGACCCCTCTCCTGAACCCATTTTGCCCCAGGGCGTCTTCTTGTCCCCACTATCCTAATCTGTCCGCTCATTTCCATTCCCCCTCCAGGCCCCGCCCCCCTCCTCCTCACAATCCCCAAAGCCCTACACCATCTATATAGCTCCGGGGACAGTGGGGGACACCTAAAAGGGCGGAGGTCCTTAAGCCGGGAAGGGGAATAATGCCTGACCATCCGAACAGCTCCCCAACACATCGTCACACACCCAAATGCACACAATAAATTCACACCAACAACACAAACACTTCATGCACTTCACACCAACAAAAAACACAAATTAAAACAAAACAAATTATGAGTTATAGCATAGATTTAGGGAGAAAGTTACCACAGTTTTCTCCAATAAACAATTTTATGGTTTCTGGGAGCTCTCACCTCACCAGAAAAGAGTGCCCCCCCAACCAAACTCTCACTTCAGTTGGGGTACAATATATTACTTCAAACAATCTTTAAGAAAACAGGACACTCTCACTACTCAGTTTCATAAAAAAACATTCAAATTCCTACAGCCTAAAGGCTGTGCATTACTATTTTTGGTCTCTACAGTTTATATTAACACAGTGCTGTACCCATACTGTTGATATTACATCACCGAAGTCCCAACAAAATGGCAAATTAAATATGGTTCAATTTGAGACTACAGTTAAGAATCACAAAAAGGCAAGTTGGCCAGTAACACAGTTCCCAGGAATGATTTACAAATGAAGAGCAGGGCTCTCACCACCTCCTGTTCATCGAAATTAGTCACAGAAAGGCAGGTTAGCCAATAACACAGTTCTCTGGAAAAAGCTGCAGATGAAGAGGAGGACTCTCACCACCTTCAATTCATTAAAGTTAGTCCAACGGGATAAACCTACTCCACAGGCAGATCCCAATCATACAGAATGAGTCCTTCAAAAAGAGGCCCTCTCACCAGGGGTGTAGTCAGGCATTTCAGATTTGTACACCAACCTGCCACACTGCTACCCTTCCCCTACTGTTGTTCATGCCTGCCCCCCCCACCCCACGACTTGAGTCCAAGGTTTCTGGCTCCAATCAGATGATTTCCACACTAGACCTGCTGTTTGTCTGCGCTGCTAGTGTGGTGATTGCTGCCTGCTGGTAGATGCCACTGACTGCACCACGAGTCCAAGACCATGGCAGAAATTTCTTCGCTGTCCCCTGCAGGTAGGCAGATTCACTCCACATGCCACTCCACATGAAGTCTTTTTTCTTTTAGCTGGCTCTGAGTCTGTTCTTCTGTCTGCTGCTCCTCAGTTTTCTACTGCTTCTCTTGCTCCCAGTACAATTGAACTAATAGTATGGCTTCTAACTTTGCTGGGGCATTTAAACTAGCTGCCACAGACTTGCCACACCCCCTACCAGATGCCACAGCCAATCACTAGGTGGGCGGACCATGCAGACCTAATTGAGACCTTCAGCTTTAATGTCCATGGTTCACTCTGCCAGCCCCCAAAACAAAGCTGAAAGGGAAAAGAAAAAGCCTGCAAAGCCAAACAAAGGAATTTAAACACGATGGACTAGAGAGGGTAGAGCAATGCTGGGCAGCTTGTTTGCTACTCCCTGCTACTAAACTTGATACGCCATGGCTTACTTGGAGTATACGTAGCTACATCCTTGCCTCTCACTGTTTCCCCAGATAGTTAAAAAAGCTCCTAAACTTAGATAGGCAGTTTTGATGAATATAAGTAAAAGGCCGGATCAAACTTCAAACCAGTTTGCCACAGTTCGAGTTAGTCAGATTTGTGAGGGTGGTACAGATGAAAATCTTTCTGGTTCAGAGAGAGACAGAACCCAAACCAACCCAGTGCAGGTCCCAGTATCTGTGACTGCCCCCCCCCCCACCTGGCTAGCCGGGGAAAGTCCAGTCTCAGGCTGGCAACCCCCATGGTCCTTGGAAGCCCCGTGAGCACCAGCCCTCCGGTAAGCGCTCCCGACCCTCCCAGGGAAAAACAGCTACCCCCTCGCACCCACCTCTAGGTTGGCCAGGCTGGCTGAACCTCTCCTCCTCCTTCTCCTCTTTCTTCCTTCAACACACCGCAACACAGAACCAGGATCAATGGTTGAAGTAATCCTCAGGCACCAGATCAAGTCCAGTCCTTTGATTTAATCTTTTTTTTTTCCGGCTAACTCAGCATACAGGTGGAACACCAGGACTCCAAGTTGAAAACGACCGATAGAGAGAATCAGCTCCAACACCGGCAATAGTCAGACAACTCCGATTGCGTGCAAGGTCCAGCAATTTGGGCAAATGGGACGAACAGGAGTACTCCAAAACAACTTTCCCCGATTTCCCAAATCTCGGAGCATTTCCCCATCACAGTGGAAAACACCAGTAGTTCTACAGAACGCTATTGCAAGCCTCCATAATCCCGAACCTCAGACGATCAAACTCGCATAGCGAAACTGACGAACAGAAAATGTAAAAGAACTACTGCGGAAAATACAATTCTACAGAACCAGGTTCGTAGCTAAGTTCGAGGCTGACCCAGCGTAGCCGCCATCTTGTACTCTTGTACATGTATTGCTGTGATACTTTATCAAAAGCTTTTTCTTGGTCAGTTTCTATTATATATCCTTGCAGATTTTGTTTCTCAGCTTTATGGAATATCTCTCTTAGCACAATTAAATTATCTGCTTGTTTCCTGTTGGGAACTGCACATGTCTGACTGGGGCTGATAAATTTGTCTGCAGCAGACACTAGTCTATTCATTAATAGTTTGCTTAATATTTTAAAGTCCACATTTAATAGGTTAAGTGGCCTCCAGTTTTTTAAATCTTCTCTTTCATCTTTTTTAAAGAGCAGAATTAGAGATGTTTGATACATAGATCTTGCTAACATGCCTTCTTGTAACATACTGTTGTATACTATCACTAATGCTGGTATTAAATCTTCACAAAAGATTTTATAGAATTCTGCCCTTATTCCATCTGGCCCAGGGGCAGAATTGCTCTTAAGTCCTTTTATAACACTCCTTATTTTCTCGCCCAGTATAGGGACTATCAATTGAATGTTGTCTTTTTTATTGAGTTTAGGCAGGTCCTGTAGTATATGCTCCCTCCCCCCAATGTCTGTGGTGCTGTTCCAAATGTTTCTAAAAAATGAGTATTCACCTGCTTTAGTATTTCTTCCAGTGAGGAAGTTATCTGTCCAGATTCTAACTTTAATTTATGTAGAAATATGTGTTCTACTATATCTTTGGAATCTTTAAAATTAATCCATTAATCTTTTTTTTTATGTTGGTGCCAAATCTTAATTCTTGCTCCAGACTTTTGGCACTATCATATTGTAATACATACCTCTCAACTGTCCCGATTTGCCCGGAACGTCCCGTATTTAGACCAGTTTTCACTTCTGCCCTGCCATTCCGGAGTGACTGTGTCTTGCTCTGAAAATCCTGACCTTGCCCCGAAAATGCCGACTGTGCACCAGAATTACATGTTGCCACACAGTCCACGCGGTCCATGCCGACTACTGTTCTCTGGTTCCCTGAACTGTGCTGCACAGAGCAAGAGCACTGACATCACCGCTTGTTCAACCAATCACGCTATGTTGCTTGGTCCATTCCTATTTTGGTACCTCCACCCCTGCAACCTAAACTTTTGAGTCCCCCCTCAGGTCCGCGATCTCTGGATAAAGCAGCCTCTCCGGTGCTCTTGGAACTCATTCAGCCGAGGAGAGTTCCAGAGCACCAGAGAGAAAATTTGGATTTAAGCTGCTGTTTTTGACCACCTGAAATAGGAAGGGGGAGAGAAAGAGAGAGAGAGAGCAAGAGAGAGCGTGCACTCAGTCAACTGTTGCCATGCTGCACCGCTGAGTCCAATGCTGCCGCCTGTCGATCTTTGCTCCCCAGCTTCCTGAGAGCTCTCCCCTTACTTTTACTAATAAGTAACAGTAGCTATAAATACATTTTATTTTTTTACACTCCGTGACAGTCACTGATTGCCAACCCCGGACTCCAGAGCACTCTCATCAGCTGCAACAGTCAACCAGCCTGCCTGCCAGCCCGTGACCCATCACCCGACTAATCGTGCACTTTGCAGCAGCTGCCAGCCAGCAAGAGCAGAACACCAACGTAGAAAAAGCAGTCTTCTTTTTTTTTGAGGTATGTTCAACATAATTAATGCAGTGTCCAGTGTGCTTCAAGTTTCACGGGTCTGTCTGTCCCCACCCCAAGTTTCATGGGTCTGTCTGTCCCCACCCCATGTTTCATGGGTCTGTCTGTCCCAACCCCAAGTTTCATGGGTCTGTCTGTCCCCACCCAAAGTTTCATGGGTCTGTCTGTCCCAACCCCAAGTTTCATGGGTCTGTCTGTCCCAACCCCAAGTTTCATGGGTCTGTCTGTCCCAACCCAAAGTTTCATGGGTCTGTCTGTCCCCACCCCAAGTTTCATGGGTCTGTCTGTCCCCACCCCAAGTTTCATGGGTCTGTCTGCCCCCACCCCAAGTTTCATGGGTCTGTCTGTCCCCAGCCCAAGTTTCATGGGTCTGTCTGTCCCAACCCCAAGTTTCATGGGTCTGTCTGCCCCAACCCCAAGTTTCATGGGTCTGTCTGTCCCCACCCCACCCCAAGTTTCATGGGTCTGTCTGTCCCCACCCCAAGTTTCATGGGTCTGTCTGTCCCAACCCCAAGTTTCATGGGTCTGTCTGCCCCAACCCCAAGTTTCATGGGTCTGTCTGTCCCCACCCCACCCCAAGTTTCATGGGTCTGTCTGTCCCCACCCCAAGTTTCATGGGTCTGTCTGTCCCAACCCCAAGTTTCATGGGTCTGTCTGCCCCAACCCCAAGTTTCATGGGTCTGTCTGTCCCCACCCCACCCCAAGTTTCATGGGTCTGTCTGTCCCCACCCCAAGTTTCATGGGTCTGTCTGTCCCAACCCCAAGTTTCATGGGTCTGTCTGTCCCCACCCCAAGTTTCATGGGTCTGTCTGTCCCCACCCCAAGTTTCATGGGTCTGTCTGTCCCAACCCCAAGTTTCATGGGTCTGTCTGTCCCCACCCCAAGTTTCATGGGTCTGTCTGTCCCAACCCCAAGTTTCATGGGTCTGTCTGTCCCCACCCCAAGTTTCATGGGTCTGTCTGCCCCCACCCCAAGTTTCATGGGTCTGTCTGTCCCACCACCCCAAGTTTCATGGGTCTGTCTGTCCCAACCCCAAGTTTCATGGGTCTGTCTGCCCCAACCCCAAGTTTCATGGGTCTGTCTGTCCCCACCCACCCCAAGTTTCATGGGTCTGTCTGTCCCCACCCCAAGTTTCATGGGTCTGTCTGTCCCAACTCTAAGTTTCATGGGTCTGTCTGCCCCAACCCCAAGTTTCATGGGTCTGTCTGTCCCCACCCTACCCCAAGTTTCATGGGTCTGTCTGTCCCCACCCCAAGTTTCATGGGTCTGTCTGCCCCCACCCCAAGTTTCATGGGTCTGTCTGTCCCAGCCCCAAGTTTCATGGGTCTGTCTGTCCCAACCCCAAGTTTCATGGGTCTGTCTGCCCCCACCCCAAGTTTCATGGGTCTGTCTGTCCCCACCCCAAGTTTCATGGGTCTGTCTGTCCCACCCCAAGTTTCATGGGTCTGTCTGTCCCCACCCCAAGTTTCATGGGTCTGTCTGTCCCCACCCCAAGTTTCATGGGTCTGTCTGTCCCCACCCCAAGTTTCATGGGTCTGTCTGTCCCCACCCCAAGTTTCATGGGTCTGTCTGTCCCACCCAAGTTTCATGGGTCTGTCTGCCCCCACCCCAAGTTTCATGGGTCTGTCTGTCCCCACCCCAAGTTTCATGGGTCTGTCTGTCCCAACTCCAAGTTTCATGGGTCTGTCTGCCCCAACCCCAAGTTTCATGGGTCTGTCTGTCCCCACCCCACCCCAAGTTTCATGGGTCTGTCTGTCCCCACCCCATGTTTCATGGGTCTGTCTGTCCCAACCCCGTTTCATGGGTCTGTCTGCCCCCACCCCAAGTTTCATGGGTCTGTCTGCCCCAACCCCAAGTTTCATGGGTCTGTCTGCCCCCACCCCAAGTTTCATGGGTCTGTCTGCCCCCACCCCAAGTTTCATGGGTCTGTCTGTCCCCACCCCAAGTTTCATGGGTCTGTCTGTCCCCACCCCAAGTTTCATGGGTCTGTCTGTCCCAACTCCAAGTTTCATGGGTCTGTCTGCCCCAACCCCAAGTTTCATGGGTCTGTCTGTTCCCACCCCACCCCAAGTTTCATGGGTCTGTCTGTCCCCACCCCAAGTTTCATGGGTCTGTCTGTCCCCACCCCAAGTTTCATGGGTCTGTCTGCCCCACCCCAAGTTTCATGGGTCTGTCTGTCCCCACCCCAAGTTTCATGGGTCTGTCTGTCCCAACCCCAAGTTTCATGGGTCTGTCTGCCCCAACCCCAAGTTTCATGGGTCTGTCTGTCCCCACCCCACCCAAGTTTCATGGGTCTGTCTGTCCCCACCCCAAGTTTCATGGGTCTGTCTGTCCCAACCCCAAGTTTCATGGGTCTGTCTGCCCCAACCCAAGTTTCATGGGTCTGTCTGTCCCCACCCACCCCAAGTTTCATGGGTCTGTCTGTCCCCACCCCAAGTTTCATGGGTCTGTCTGTCCCAACCCCAAGTTTCATGGGTCTGTCTGCCCCAACCCCAAGTTTCATGGGTCTGTCTGTCCCCACCCCACCCCAAGTTTCATGGGTCTGTCTGTCCCCACCCCAAGTTTCATGGGTCTGTCTGTCCCCACCCCAAGTTTCATGGGTCTGTCTGCCCCAACCCCAAGTTTCATGGGTCTGTCTGTCCCCACCCCAAGTTTCATGGGTCTGTCTGCCTCACCCCAAGTTTCATGGGTCTGTCTGTCCCAACCCCAAGTTTCATGGGTCTGTCTGTCCCAACCCAAGTTTCATGGGTCTGTCTGCCCCACCCCAAGTTTCATGGGTCTGTCTGCCCCCACCCCAAGTTTCATGGGTCTGTCTGTCCCAACTCTAAGTTTCATGGGTCTGTCTGCCCCAACCCCAAGTTTCATGGGTCTGTCTGTCCCCACCCCACCCCAAGTTTCATGGGTCTGTCTGTCCCCACCCCAAGTTTCATGGGTCTGTCTGCCCCCACCCCAAGTTTCATGGGTCTGTCTGTCCCAACCCCAAGTTTCATGGGTCTGTCTGTCCCAACCCCAAGTTTCATGGGTCTGTCTGTCCCAACCCCAAGTTTCATGGGTCTGTCTGCCCCACCCCAAGTTTCATGGGTCTGTCTGTCCCCACCCCAAGTTTCATGGGTCTGTCTGTCCCCACCCCAAGTTTCATGGGTCTGTCTGTCCCAACCCCAAGTTTCATGGGTCTGTCTGCCCCCACCCCAAGTTTCATGGGTCTGTCTGTCCCCACCCAAGTTTCATGGGTCTGTCTGCCCCCACCCCAAGTTTCATGGGTCTGTCTGTCCCCAACCCCAAGTTTCATGGGTCTGTCTGTCCCAACTCCAAGTTTCATGGGTCTGTCTGCCCCAACCCCAAGTTTCATGGGTCTGTCTGTCCCCACCCCACCCCAAGTTTCATGGGTCTGTCTGTCCCCACCCCAAGTTTCATGGGTCTGTCTGTCCCAACCCCAAGTTTCATGGGTCTGTCTGCCCCCACCCCAAGTTTCATGGGTCTGTCTGTCCCCACCCCAAGTTTCATGGGTCTGTCTGCCCCACCCCAAGTTTCATGGGTCTGTCTGCCCCCACCCCAAGTTTCATGGGTCTGTCTGCCCCCACCCCAAGTTTCATGGGTCTGTCTGTCCCCACCCCAAGTTTCATGGGTCTGTCTGTCCCCACCACAAGTTTCATGGGTCTGTCTGTCCCAACTCCAAGTTTCATGGGTCTGTCTGCCCCAACCCCAAGTTTCATGGGTCTGTCTGTTCCCACCCCACCCCAAGTTTCATGGGTCTGTCTGTCCCCACCCCAAGTTTCATGGGTCTGTCTGCCCCCACCCCAAGTTTCATGGGTCTGTCTGCCCCCACCCCAAGTTTCATGGGTCTGTCTGTCCCCACCCCAAGTTTCATGGGTCTGTCTGTCCCCACGCCAAGTTTCATGGGTCTGTCTGCCCCCACCCCAAGTTTCATGGGTCTGTCTGTCCCAACCCCAAGTTTCATGGGTCTGTCTGCCCCCACCCCAAGTTTCATGGGTCTGTCTGCCCCCACCCCAAGTTTCATGGGTCTGTCTGTCCCCACCCCAAGTTTCATGGGTCTGTCTGCCCCACCCCAAGTTTCATGGGTCTGTCTGTCCCCACCCGAAGTTTCATGGGTCTGTCTGCCCCCACCCCAAGTTTCATGGGTCTGTCTGTCCCCACCCCAAGTTTCATGGGTCTGTCTGTCCCTACCCCAAGTTTCATGGGTTTGTCTGCCCCCACCCCACCCCAAGTTTCATGCTGCTGGTCATGATGACTGTGGCCGGGGGGGGGGTGGGGGTGGAATCATAATGTTTGTGACCTTAACCTTTCTTTTAAATAATAGCTATGAGACCAACAAGATGTGTTGGTTTTTATAATGATTGTCTGTGTTTTGCATTTCATAAATACTTAGTGTTGATGTGTTACTTTGAAGTCTGGTTGACTAGGAACACCTTGAAAAATAGCTGCCATCTTCCACCAGAAATAGGGGTTTGACTTCACTTCACTCTGATTTTATTGTGTTAGTATTTTCCTCCATTATCAGGCTGCTTGCTTGTAGGAATATGCCAGTCACTAATGCCAA
Source organism: Neoceratodus forsteri (assembly GCA_016271365.2). Classification (NCBI taxonomy): domain Eukaryota; kingdom Metazoa; phylum Chordata; order Ceratodontiformes; family Ceratodontidae; genus Neoceratodus; species Neoceratodus forsteri. The sequence continues at coordinate 1,410,910,175 of CM057459.1, forward strand.
AGAAATGGAAAAAAACAATACCTATCTGCCAAATAGTTTATTGATACTATTAATGAATGATTAAATATTGTATTTATAATTAAAAAAAGTGGTGTCCCTGCTTGTTAGTCTGGATAATATTAAATGGAAACTGAATGTAATGTTTCGAAACACAAATTGGGGGTGTGACTATGCAAATTGTATGCTAATGAAGTGTCCCTGATTTTCGTTGGTTGTCCCTGATTTTCTGGGGGTCTGTCCCTGATTTGGTCATCCGGAGGTTGAGAGGTATGTTGTAATATGCACATTTGTTTTTTGATTTCATGAATTTGATTATCTAAGTTCAATATTAATGTCTCTGAATAAGAAACCAGTGCCTGCAGTTGAGCTCATAACTGTAAATATTTTGAATGTTTATCATTCATTTTTTCTGTTGTGAGTTTCTGAAACCAATGTTGGTACCCGAGGACTGGAGGAAGGTGGATGTAATTCCCCTTCACAAAAGTGGGACCAAGACAGAGGCAGGAAACTACAGACCTGTCAGTCTGACCTCTGTGGTAGGGAAAGTGATGGAATCACTTCTGAAGGAAAGAATTATTGAGCACCTAGAGGCCAGTGGAGCACAGGACCCAAGGCAGCATGGGTTCACAGCGGGAAGGTCATGTCAGACAGATCTAATAGATTTCTTTGACTGGGTGACCAAAGTAGTAGACCAGGGAGGGGCTGTGACATCAGCCTACCTAGACTTTAGCAGGCATTTGACACAGTCCCACACAAAGGTTAATAGTCAAATTAACCAGCCTGGGAGTGGGACCCAGGGTGGTAGCCTGGGTAAAACATTGGCTGGACAACAGGACACAGAAGGTAATTGTAAATGGAGTCCACTGCAGAAGGGGTTACTAGTGGGTACCGCAGGGTTCAGTATTGGGTCCAGTCCTTTTAACGCCTTCATCAGTGACATTGCAGAGGGACTGGCAGGAAAAGTATGCCTTTTGCAGATGACACAAAGATCTGCAACAGGGTGATATACAAGGAGGCGTGGAAAGGATGAAAAGGACTTGGCAAGGTTGGAGGAATGGTCAGAAGTATGGCAGCTAGGATTCAATGCAAAGAAGTGCAAATAATGCACCTGGGAAACAAGAACCCAGGGGAAGAATACACAATGGGTGGGAGGTAGTAACAGCAACAAAAAGGAAAGGACCTGTGGGTAATCATATCAGATGACCTTAAGGTTAGCAAGCAATGTGAGAAGGCAGTAGGGAGGGCTGGGGTATACTGGGATGTGTAGGAGAGGCATCATCAGCAGAAAACAGAAAGTTGTTATCCCTCTGTACAGACAGTTGGTGAGAACCCATCTGGAGTACTGTGTCCAGTTCTCTGAGACCCCATCTCCGCAAGGACATAGACAGGATAGAGGCAGTCCAGAAGAGGGCAACTAAAATGGTGCAGGGTCTGCAAGAGAAGCCGTGATGAGGAGAGACTAAAGGAGCTTAATATGTATACCCTTGAGGAAAGAAGGGAGAGGGAGGACATGATAGAAACTTTTAAGTACCTCAGTGGAATCAACAAAGTCCAAGAGGGTAGCATCTTTCAGAAAAAGAGACTTGCAAGAACAAGGGGACACAATTTAAAGATAGAAGGAGGGCGGTTCAGGGGCAATGTTAGGAAGTATTATTTCACAGAGAGGGTAGTGGATGCATGGAACAGCCTTCCTGAGGAGGTTGTGGGGTCTAAAACTGTGGGAGAATTCAAGAATGCATGGGACAGACATAAGGCAATTCTTGTTGGGGGTAGGAAGAAATAGACTGTTGGTTAACTAGGATCTGCAGCCTATCCTGTAGGTAGGGAAATGGGCAGACTAGATGGGCCTAGCGGTTCTTATCTGCCATCAAAGTCTATGTTTCCAGAATGCTTTTGTGTCCTCCCATCAGAGGGCAGCACTATCATACATTATGGCCACTGATAACCTAGACTGCCATTCTTGTTTCCACACTTTTTCGCACTTGTCCGTTTGTTAAGACTGAGCTATTCAGTCTCCATAAGTTTCTCTTGGCTCTAGGAGTATCTTTCCAGGTAACTTTTATAATTATTGACTTATGGTCTGAAAATTCTCTTCCTAACAAGGTAACATTTAAAATAACTAAGATTTCAGCAAAAAAAAAATCACATTGGATCCTTGTTGATAAAGGTCCCTTAAAGAAAGTGTTTCCACCTGTTTGATATTTTACTCTTATTATACGAGTCCTTTAATTTTGCATTATCAACTATTTTATTTAAGGCTGTAGAGTCACAGAAAATCTTTTCTGTTTCAAGCCCTCTATCCGTTTTCCCCAATCCACAATTAAAATCTCGAGCCCCTAACAGTAATCTGGATGTATGCAAGTATGGTTGTACCTTTTGAAATAAAGCTACTCTGAGAGCTTTAGTCTGGGGTGTGTAGATATTCATTATCCGAAATCTTTCGGAATACAAGGAAATATCTATCATTAAAGCTCTCCCTGAATCAATGTCTACTAATTTAGCAACCCTGATACTAGAGTTGTTTATTAAAATTCCTACCCCATCGCATCTTTCCTGACCCATTGACCAAAAGGATGACCCCTTTGTCCAATGTTTAGAAGCTTGCTGTAGTTCTATGTTTGTCTTAAGCCGGGCATACTGAAGACAAATGATGTTATTTTTTCAGTGGCTAAAGAGCTTAGAACCATAATCATTTTAACATTGCTTTTAATGCTGTTTACATTTACTGTTGTTAAAGTAAGGGGTGCCATGTGTTAAAGGGTCCCTAAAATCAAAAAATACTCAAAAGGCTCAACTATATCAAGGAGTTTTACTGCATCTCTGTCTCCGTGTCCTCTGGACAATATGTGTATCCCCCCCTTCTGTGTCTGAGGTTACTTCTGTGGAGCCTGTGTTTGTAGATGAAGTGTCTGACATTTCTCATGGCTTCTTTCCCTACTTTCTTTTCCAGGTTTTTATTTTTGAGTGTTTTACCTGACCTATTTCGTTTGACAGATGCTTTCCTACGTTTTGTCTCCTGGCTGGGTAGTGGGGGTGGGGGCACACTCTTCACCTCTGTTTCTCCTATTCCCTCAGGATTTTCAGCTTCTGCAGCAATCTGCATCTCAGAGTGATTATCAGTGTCAGGGGGAGGATCTTTAACTGTTTCATGAGATTCCTTCACTATCCCTGGTTGGGGGTTAAAACTAGTAAGTGAGGGGGTCTTGAGCAATGGGTCCTTTATTTGCTGCAGTGGCAATTTTTTGGGCTTGCAACTGCTGCGCTCTGTTAATGAGGCCATCTTGCGAAGGACAATCTTCCACGATCATATGGCAAACCAAAGGCACTTCCCATAACCATGTCCCGTGTTTTCACATAAATTGCACTTAAAAAGGTTAACACATGTGGATGAATTATGCCCTTAGTCAAGACAATGGCTACATCTGGGGGTATCACAGGCTGTACTTAAATGGGTACGGGAAATGCATTTAGAGCATGATTTGGGTTGCCCCATGTGAAACAGAACTCCTCTATCTCTCCCCAGGTAAAAAGTACTTGGCAAATGTACTGGTCCATTATTTGTAGAGTATAGTTTAACCTTTATTTTCCAGCCCCCATTCCATATTTGCTCACTGTCGAAAATGGGGGCTGGCTTCTCTAACACCTCGCTTTCTTGTCGTAACCAGAAAAGTATGTCCTCTACATGGACTCCCTCATTACGAAACATAATAGTGATGTATTTTACAGATGGTTTTGCAAAAGGGATGGCCATGTAGGGGATCCACAAAGGATTATTCTTCAGTGTCTGGTATTGAGACCAGAATCTGTCTAGACTAGAGACAGTTTTGAAACTAACATCAAAGTTCCCGTTTCCTAGGTGCATTAATGCAAACATTTCTGATGAGAAGAAACGCATTGTTCCCTTCAATAATTGCTTAGCAACATACATCTTATCAGGAGGATCTTCTAGGCCACCCTTGAAAATTAGCCTGCCATCGTTTTTTCTCAGGGCTGGCTCCCCTTTGTTTTGAAACAAGTCAGTCAGTTTAAACATGGGGTCCAGCCAAGCCCTTTCATTAGGATCCTGTAGAATATGCTCTGCTGGCACCAATCTAGGTGATGGTTCATTTGTCTGAACTGTAGCGTTAGTCTCTTGTGCTGTAAAGTTTAAATTTTTTTCAATGTTGGGGCCTATATCTTTTGTAGAAGTTTTCATTTTCATACTTAGAGGTGTGCTGGCGTTATTCTGGTTATTAGAAGTAGAAGCTTCACATTGCAAAGCCTCAGTGCGATGTTTCTGCACTGTTTTATCTTCAGAATCTGGTTCCCAGACTCCTGACAAACTTTGTAACCATCCTGCACCTTCTAACGCTGGGGCAGGAGATCAGTTTTGCTGCAGTGTTATTAATTCCTCATTTCTTACATTTTTCTTCGGTGAGGAATGTGTCTTGTTTACTGCATTTGCATCCAACAGTTCTCAAATCGTCGGGGCTTCCATCACCAAAGCGGTTTTATTTTTGAGTGATCCTTGAATATTTGAAAGTCCCAACCTACGTCTCGCTGGAAGAGGAGGCTTTATCGGCTCTTGGCGCATAGTACTTTGCTGTTTTTTGGGGATAGCTTTGTTTCTACTGTACTAGTACTTTTTGCCACATCACCACTCAGCTGAGATGCCAGTGAGTCACTGTGTGTTCCTGTCAGACAGCTGTCTTGCAAGTTTGACAGCTCTCTCTGTAGCACTTCTCTTTTTACTTTACATTGCTCCTCTGTTATTAATAGCTCTTTTACCAGTCTTTCTTTGTCAGTTACATTCCTACTATCAACAAATAAAGGCGACGATACCTGAGCTCTGCTCTCAGCATTTTCCACGATTTGCGACCAGTCCATACCTTCATCGAAAAAGCATACTGGTGCATCATCTTCTTCTTCAGGCAGTTCATTCACATCTTTAGTTTCCTCTGGAGATACAGATACAAAAACAACCTCTACCTCTCCTGTGTGCAGTCCTCCTCCTCCTCCTGGATCCATCTGGGCGTCCATCTTGCCGGCCAGGGGTTTCCCTGCAAGTGAGTAAGGGAATTTCCCCGGTACCCTGGTCAAATTTCCCCCATTCACTAAAAATACCACCAACAGCTTAATCTGGTTCAAGGTCAGTTGGCATCCATCTGTATCCCCCTCACCCGGGTCGTGCCTCAAAATAGGCAGAATTTGTCTAGTGCACTTACCCGGTCAACAAAAACTAAATAAATAAAAAATAAAATAAATCAAAATAGCAAGGTCTTATATTGTGAGTTAGTTATTCATCTTTAGTATACAGTGGAGGTAAGAAAGGTGTAAATGCTGAGGATTTCTGTGTCCTAGTGAAGCACATCCTACTTAGAAACATGATGAGAGTGTTGCAAGAGTTCCTTGATTGACTGCAAAGTGTCAGGTGTTTGCTGTCTGTCCACTGTGGCCAAGGCCAGCCTCTCCCCACTACCCTGCTGTCAGTCATAGGGTCCTGCTTGGTCCTGTGGGCCCTGAGTGCCTCTGCTTAAGGGTCTAGTGCATGGGGACTATGGGACATCAATACCTGTATGTCTAAAATCCTCCAGGGCTTCTTTGTTATTATACTATTGCCCCTTCAGGAAAATGCACATGAAGCTTCCCAGGGAAAGGGGTTTGAAAATGCAACCCCACCTGTTGAATAGCTTTCAGGTAGGGAGTGAATGCCATGCACTAATCTTGCAAGGCCGGTGTGTAATCCTGGTCAAAATAAATATGGTGATCTCCCCAGTGAACTTCCTTCTTTTTCCAAACCTCTGCCAGCACCCGCTCCTAGGTTTGATAACTCAAGAAGTGTATAACAGACTTGGGACCTTCATTTGGGCCTGGTTTTGGACTGAGGGCCTGATACACGGTACCCAGTTAGAATAGCGCTACCAGAGTAGCACAAGGAAAGAGCGAGCTAGTATGGATAGTGCTGCCATGGCCAGTGATAGGGGGATTGACAGCGCTTGCAGTAAGCGCTCCCCAGGTCGCTGTCCATGGTGCTGCCATGGGACAAGGGCACAGAAATTCTAGAGGGTAGCTGAGCTGCTCCTGTGGCACGGAGGCCTGAGGCATGGAGCAGCTTTACTGGGTAGCAATGGAGACCAGAGTTCTGATCCTGGTCTCCTTTGATTTTACTTCATTGGGACTTAATATTTTTTTTACAAGGGGCCATGGAAACAGTATTCCATGGCCCCACAATTTTCTTCTTTCCCCGTGATCCACTCCCCCCAGAGTTAGTATCTATAAGTATGGTGGGTGCGGGAGGCAGTGCCCCCTGGAAAAAAAAAAACTGACAGCATTTTTGCAGTGCAGTTCTTGACCGCACTATTGTAACTGGCGCTGTTATGACCCAGTGCCCGATGCACTCATGCAAGACTCAGAGGCTCTGGTTCTGGGAAACCAAGGGAGTCATGAATAAGCTTTTTGATTAAGGCTGTAATTTGTGGCCCATCCTCTCTATCAGGCAGACCGTATAATCATAAATTCTTTTGCTGGATTTGGCCCTCAAGACTGCTGCATGTTTGCACATGCTGAATCTGGTGAAGATGGATGTGTGGAATTAGGTCGCTGATATTATCTGTCCTTTCTGATAGTGTCATAAGTACTACCTGGATTTCATTTGAGTCAGTTTATAAAATATTAACTTCAGTTCAGAACCTCTGAAGGGAGCTAGTAACATCAGTCTGCAAAGCCTTCAACTCAGTTAAGATGTGCATATCCATGATTTCACAGTCAGAGTGGGACGCGGCTATAGGGGGAAAGATGTCATACTGCTTGGTAGCATGGAGAGGTCCGAGTAGGTTGAGCATTGGACGTTGACTGTGAGTTCAGGTGCTTAAGATTTTATTGTAGTGCAGCTAACATACACGAGCCAACAGGGCAGAGAGCAGATCAATGTTTCATGCAATCTCTGAGCGCTTTGTCAAGATGCCTACCTCCTATAGGTGCTCCCTTTAAATGCACAGTATGCAGTGTCATAGTGCAAAGGTTAAAACTGAAACAGGCAAGGTGAAATACATATCACAAAAAAAGTTAAAAACAATATAATTCCAACTGACTAGACTCTCACGCTAACATGTTATGGCTCACATAGATATCAACAAATGATAATGCATCCAGTTCTTTAGGAGCCATATGATCAGAATGTAGGTCTGATATGACTACCCCCAGGTCCCGTTCCATTTTTGTTGTTGTTAGTATCTCACCCACCCACTGTGTACTCTTCCCCTGGGTTTTTGTTTCCCAGGTGCATTACCTCACACTTCTTAGCATTAAGTCTAAGCTGCCATACATTTGACCATTCATCTAACTTTGCCAAGTCCCTTCTCATCCTTGCCACCCCACCTTGTGCATCAACTCTGTTGCAGAGCTTTGTGTCATCTGCAAAGAGACATACTTTTCCTTCCAGACCCTCTGCAATGTCACTTACAAAGATACTGAAAAGTACCGGTCCTAATACTGATCCCTGCAGCACCCCATTAGTAACCCCCCTTTCTTCAGAATGGACTCCATTCACTATTACTCTCTGTGTCCTATTCTCCAGCCAATTCTTTGCCCAGGCTATCATCTTGGGACCTACTCCCAGGATGGCTAACTTGTATATTAATCTTTTGTGTGGGACTGAGTCAAATGCCTTGCTAAAGTCTTTATTTATTTTATTTTATTTATTTAATTTTTGTTGACCGGGTAAGTGCACTAGACAAATCCTGCCTATTTTCAGGCACGACCCGGGGGAGGGGGATACAGATGAATGCCAACTGACCTTGAACCAGATTAAGCTGTTGGTGGTATTTTTAATGAAATTTATTTTATTTTAGTCTAGGTAGGCCATGTCCACAGCCTCTCCCTGATCTACTACTTTTGTCACCCAGTCAAAGAAATCTATTAGATTCGTCTGGCATGACCTTCCTGCTGTGAATCCAAGCTGACTTGGGTCCTGTGCCCCTCTGGCCTCTAGGTACTCAACAATTCTTTCCTTCAGAAGTGATTCCATCATTTGTCCTATCACTGAGGTTAAACTAACAGGTTTGTAGTTTCCTGCCTCTGCCTTGCTCCCACTTTTGTGAAGGGGAATCACATCTGCCCTCCTCCAGTCCTCAGGTACCACCCTATCCTCCCATGATTTGTTAAAGGAGGGTAGTCAGTGGTGTTACTAGTTCTACCCTTAGTTCTTTTAGAATTCTGGGATGAATCCCATCAGGCCCCATTGCTTTGTCCACCTTCAGTTTTAAGAGTGCTTTCAGAACCCTTTCTTCTGTAAACGGGCTGGTATCAACTTCTGTATCCAGAGTGTTTCTATTGTTTGTTTTAGGTACCTCCCCCTCTTCATTTGTAAATACTGAGCAAAAATATTTGTTTAGTATCTCTGCCTTTTCACAGTCACCCTTTGCCCAACCCCTCCCCTTTATTAAGCCTCACTATCCCTGCCTTAGTCTTCCTTCGCTCCCTGATGTACCTAAAAAAGGTTTTATCCCCCTTCTTAACTGAGTTGGCTATCTTTTCCTCAGTTCGGGCCTTTGCTGTTCTGACTGCCTTCCCAGCTTCCTTTTGCTTTAACTGATACAATTCTTTGTCCTGCTCCTTCTGTGATTCCTTGTACTTTCTGGATGCTTTCTTTTTCTCTTGAACCTTCACTGCCACCTCCTTTGAGAACCATAGTGGTTTCTTACATCGTTTTGTTTTGTTTATTTGCTTCACACAAAGGCTTGTTACCTCTGTGATGGCAGTTTTTATTATTCCCCATTGTTCTTCCACCCCTCCTTCCTGCCCATTTGTAAGTGCATTCCTTAGGCACTCACCCATTTTGGCAAAGTCAGCCCTCCTGAAGTCCAGTACTTTTGCCTTTGTATGGCTTGACTCTATTGCTGTGTTTATTGTGAACCATACTGTTCGATGGTCGCTAGTTCCCAGATGGCTACCCACTTCTATATATGTGATCCTCTCTCCATCTCCATTTAAGAGGACCAGGTCCAAGATTGCTCCCTCTCGAGTGGGTTCCAGTACTAGTTGTCTAAGGCATGCCCCCTGTAGGGCATCTAGAATAACCCCACTCTTTGAAGTGGCTGCTGCAACTGCACTCCAGTTATCTGGCATATTCAGATCACCCATCGGCAATATCTCCCCTTTATCTGCCATTCTAAGTATACTTTCTATCATTTTCTTGTCCATTTCCTCCCCGAGAGGGGGGTCTGTATACAACCCCTGTGCGGATTGTGGTGCCATTGCCTGCCTCCAAATTGACCCACAGTGCTTCTTCTCTCCTCCGTTTACCCTTTTGTTCTGTTGCTTTGATTCCTTCTCTATGTAGAGAGCTACTCCTCCTCCTCTTTTACCCTCCCTGTCCCTCCTGTAGACAGTGTATCCTGGTATGTTTATGTCCCAGTCATAGTTCTGTGTGTACCATGTTTCTGTGACTGCCACAATATCCAGATGTTCCTCCTCCATCAAGGCCACTAATTCAGGAAGCTTGATACCCAGACTACGGGCATTGGTACTCATTGCTCTCCATTTTTTGATGACTTTACCTTCTGTAGCAGCATCCCCCACTGACCTTTCTACCTTTGTCTTTTTTGGTCATGATTTAAAATCATGTTGTTCTCTGTTGCCATTACTACATTTTAAATAGGTGACTAAAGCATTACTGTCAATTTCATTTTCATTTTCCCTCAGAGGTTCGCCAGTACGACACTAAAAGGTATGGACCTGCGACAGGGTTAGGTAAGACCCTGTCCCATTTGTTATGCAGAGAGAGGAAAAAACAAGGATCTATTCTGTCACTTGTCTATCTCTTACCTGCCTGATTACGCAATCACATTTTTCTTGTGGAACCTAGGAATTGGCCATTCCTGATTGTCCCAAAAATTTGCTTGCCTTCTCCCTTTCTACACTTGCTATTTCTATTTGTTCTTTCTTCCCTTGCTTCTCTGTGGTTAAACAATATATCTGAAACTGAGATCCCTTGGTTTGTGAATGTATACAGTTATATTGTTGAAATGATTACAGACAGCTATTTGGGTTTATCTGGAACATAGGGGGCTAACCTTGAGGTGCATTTTGACCTCCAAAAGCTTGTTTGCATAATAATCAGCAGGACATCAGCCCTGGAACAGGATGTCTTAGTTGGTTGCACTTGTGAAGAAGACTAATGTACTCTTCAGGCTGCTCACAGGAAGGGATCTGACAAAGTCTTAATACAGTCTGTGGCACACAGGTGGTGTAATTTACAAGAACAGGATGCATAACCAAATTGCCAGGGAAGAACACCTTATAAAAGGAGAGCAATGTTTTTTTTAAAAGATAGAGAGACCTGGAGATTTTAAACAGACTTTCAGATGAATGACTTCTATAGTGTATGTTGGAGCGCTATACTCACTCAAAATCCCACCTTACTAAAATGCTGTTCATCCACACACACTAAAATGAATGGAATGCTGTACTTACCGTATGTGCAGGACAATGTTCTCTTCATTTTGAACTGTGCTTTAAAAGGATATGCCATCGCTATGACAACAACTTTACAATGACTGACACTACAGTGACAACAGTGCCAGATCACTGTAGTGTCGGCGCAGGACCCTGGCACTGCTTACTGGGGTATTGCACCCCCTCCCCAAAGTAACTCTAACTCAGAGTTGATTCATTTAGTAGCGGGGGTGTGCAGGGGGCAAAGCTCCCAGAAGAAAACACAGTCTGAAGTGACTCCCTTTATGCCGACTGCAAATGTGGTCGACATAAAAGAGTCAGTGTAACATCGGTCGACAATGAAATTGTCAACCGACTGTCATAGATCCCTTTGAAAGCATCAACAGAAAACCTCCACGTGGCAATATTATTTCAAACATCAGTGAAAATGGCCACGGTGGTTTTCTGACAAGGGAGCAGATCATTAGCTGCAAGGGAAAATGCAGGATCAACCAGAGATGTTGCATATAAATTTATTTAGTCACAAGTTTCTGCCTCAGTCCATTTGTTTACTCTCTAAGTGGAGCAGCAACCAATGGGAGTGTACGTTGCTAACACAGGGACACCCAGTCACTAGCAACCACACAACTCATCATACAAACAAGCTATAGCTCTGAGAGACAACCATTTCTCAATTATAAAAATGCATTTAGAAAGCTGAAAATTATTCATAAAATACTATTAAAATAATTTGAGGGGCACCATACACTATCATAAAAATACAGGATGGGTAACCCCATGCAGAACTGTGTGTTCTGCCATCTCAGGGTCTGATTCCCAAGGACTTCTCGAGCTTCACTCTCGTGGTCACAGGGAATCAGACCCCTCTGTGGCAGAACACACTAGTTCTGCATGGTTACCCATCCAGTATTCTTTATGTTTGTTTGAACTGCCTGTATCAAGAGCTATCCTGCACAATTTATTTCATCATTATTGATAATAATAAAATGCTACTTGTGAATTTTATAATTTTTCCTGGTTTGCCTATGCTTCCTGACCTATGCCTTGACAACAGGACCATGTCACCTATACAGAAACAGCCACATCTGCAGCTTGCTTTGTAAACTACCACAGTGGTATTGCAATTTATGAAGCTGTGTATGGTGCATTTTCTAACTTCTGCTGGATGTTTAAAAGTACCAGTTTTCATCACCACTCTACAGATGGAACAGTTCCTACACTGGTGATAGCCCTTTGGGGTGGGGGAAAGCAGTGCCTAGATTTTGGCATTGGTTGCAAGCTGTGCACAGTTCTGTCATCGATATTGTCTGCATAGCAATATACCATGTGTGAGGCTGTTTCTACATGTTTGCCAGTTGAGGTTCAGATTGGAGCACATGCCAATTCTTGTAAATAATATGTTGTATTTCATTAGACTGTGAGGTGTTCCATGGCGCTGAGCAATGGGTGTTCGCTCGGTACGCTGGTGACCCAGGTTCCCGCCCTGTGCCTGGACGTCAGGAGTGGAGTCCAGCAGGGTGTGAGTTAACAGCGTCCATTGGACGCTTCCCTCCTGGGGGGGGCAGGTCCTGGACCACTGTTTGACGGCTCCTGGTGGTGACTAGTGGTTGGCGTTCTTTGCAGCATGTGGCCTTGATGTGACGCTGAATGCCCCCACCCCAGGATGCTGTTGCAGCTGGACCATTCATGGGAGGTGGGGGGGGGCTGGGGAGAAAATGGGAAAACTAGCAGCTTGGCCAACTGGATGACGGTGTCTGGTCCTTGTTCACCACAAAGCCTGGAAGTGTCCTTGCCAACCCCTGCTACACCCGGGATATGGCCTGAATGCCCTCGGGCGACTCTTCTCTTCAGGTTCCCCTCCACGGGGGAGAGGCCCTCATGATGAAGGGATACATCAGGTTGAGGCAATAACGGGATGGCGAAGGGACATAGCGGTGGCCCGAAGGAGTGGCTGGCCAAGGGCTTGGGAGGGGAGAAAAAAAAAAGACTGTAAGGTAAGTGATAAGAAAATTCAAACAGTTTTCCCCGTTTTAGTACTGTTATGTCTGTGTTGTAAGAGCTGTTCCCTCAATTTTCTGTTTGTCTTTTTAGTTGGCATTATCTACAGTTAGGGCTTAATGGCCTCTTGCTAGGAATGTGCTTGTCAATTCATCTTCCCTAGTGGTCAAATTCTCTAGATCATTACAGTTACATTTTATTCTATAAAATTGGCCAAGAGGGATATTATCAAGTAAATAGTGGAGATGACAGCTACTGTTAAGCAAAGGGGAGTTCCTGTCCATGCCTTTACAGAATAACATTACTGGAGTTTTTAATGACCAATTACACAGGCTTAAGTATGATGCAACCAAGATAGAATTCCTGGATCTCATGATCCTTAAAACTTCAATAATTGTCAGCTCAGTGGCGTGGAGAGCTGAGATGCTGTAGTGCAGTACCTCTCACTATGCTGGTAATCTGAGTTTGGGAACGAGCTCGGGCTGCCAGGGACCGCCAGGAGGGAGGGCTGGGAGAGAATTGAGTGGGGCCTGGCAGCTCTCCTGCCCTGGACTGGGGTAGTGTGTTATCCTGGCTCTTGGCTGCCACCAGGTGGAGGCCTGACACAGCACCAAGCTTAAGGAGGCAGACTGAAGTCGGGGGGGGTGTAAGGAACCACTGTTCTGGAGTGCATGTGCGCCTCCAGGCGCATGCATCCTCAATGCTGCCTCAGATCTGGGAAGGAAGAAAATGGAAACTGGTCTGTCCAGGCTCCATGGCATCCAGCCTGACAGCCCTCCGCTCCGCACTGCCGCCGGGCCGGGGACCCAGCAACTGGATATGGATCTCCGTGTGGGTGGAGGATAGCCCTCCCCGCCTGACCCTGGGGGCAATCTGTGGGGTCAGAGGGCCCTGGCTGGGTTGAGGCAGATAGCCAAGCGGAAGGAGGCAGGGACAGGACTGATGAGGTCTGCCTGTGCAGACTGTGGGAGAAAAAGTTTGATAAAAAAAAAAAAACTCCAATAATTCCTTAGAGAATTTGGTCACTAGCAAAGATGAACTGGCAAGTAGATTCCAAGCAAGAGGCACTGCACACGTCAGTGGCACAGCACAATGACAGTACCACATATGGCACAGCACAATGTTAGCAGTACACATGGAACCGGATAGTAATGGAAGTTCATGTGGCACAGCATGGGGTCGACAGTGCATGTGGCACAGTGAAGTGACATCAGTGAACTTTGCACAGTGCAGTGTTGGCAGTGCACATGGCACAGCTCAGTGGCAGCAACACGTATGGCATAGCACTGTCATCAGTGCATACTGCACATTGCAGGGGTAGCAATGCACATGGCACAGTATCGTGTCAGCAGTGGACGTGGCACAGTGCAGTCCCAGCAACGCATGAGTCATAGTGCAGTGACAGCAGTGCACAGGACACAGTGCAGTGACAGCAGTGCACATGACACAGTGCAGTGAAAGCAGTGCACATGACACAGTGCAGTGACAGCAGTAGATGTGGCACAGCACAGTGATGCCACTGAACATGGCACAGACTAGAGACAGCAATGCACATGCCACAGCACTGTGTCAGAATGGCATGTGGCATAGTGCAAAGTAACCAGTGACCAGCCACCCATCTCGTGCCGACCACTCGACTGAGGTGTACTGCTGAGTAGCAGCTGCCCTGATAATGCCTTGGGGCATCAATGTTTCTGGTTTTACATCATCACCTGCTCCACTGCCTGCCAGACTCGCTATCGATGCACAAACATTTGTCCTTCACTCCCGTGGTAGTTCTGTCCTCACTGTGCCCTCCAAAAGGCCACTGGAGAAGAGAGTTGCACCTGATGTCTTTGGACAGGAGGTTAACAATGTGCACATCTCTGAAGAAGGCCTGGTGGCATGGAGAATGAGCATGCGGATATGTGTTGTAGAGCTATCTGTATGCATTTGCATCACCTTGCTGACAAGCTCTGAATCAATCTAGATGTAATATTAGGTGTGTGTAGGGGGGTTCGATCTGCCAAGCTGTCACTGAGCCCAACACATTGCCCAGGTAAATAAGATGCAACATTTTGTCTGTGTACCTGCACCCACCTCCTTAAGCAGTGGTCTGGACCACACTCCCTGTGCAGGAGCCTGCACCACCCTTCCCACACACAGGCCTACACCCCTTCCCTATGCAGGGGCCTGCACCACCCTTCCTACACAGGGGCCTACACCCATTCCCTATGCAGGGGTCTGGACCACCCTCGTTACACAGCAGTCTGCACCTCCTCTCCCAATGTAGGGGCCTGCACCCCCTCCCCACACAACAGCCTGCACCTCCTCTTCCTATGCAGGGTCCTGCTTCCTCCCTTCCTAGGCAGGGGCCTGAACCTCCCTCATCAGGCAGGGGCCTGCACTCCTTCACTAAGCAGGGTCCTGCATCCCCCTTCACCATGCAGAGACCTGCACACCCTCCCAACACATGTGGCTACAACTTCCTACCCCTGCCCACACATGAGCCTGCAACCCCACTTTCCACACAAGGGTGTGCAAGACCCCTCATCATATAGGGGTCTGCAACGCCCTTCACATCTCCATGTATGAGCCTGCAACCCCCCCCCATCTCATGCAGGGGCCTACATTCCCCTTCACAGCTTAAATAAATAAAAAAAAAACTCAAAGTTCGTGACCATCAAACAGAGCAAGTGAGTCTGAGAAGCAGGGACAGAGAGAGGGAGTCTAGGTGTGTTTTTTTTTGTCTTCGGAGACCCTGGCCAGCATTGTGGCAACAGTTCTCTGCTGTATCTTCTGCTTCTCAGCCCTCTCCCAAACTGTTCTGGATAACACACAGCCAGGGGTGGATGCAGACTAAGACGGGTTATTGGAATGCAGTTAATTAGCACTTGGGGGGTGGTAGTGAGTAGGGAGTCGCATATGTAAATTGGGGAGAGCAAGGGGAAGGGGACAGATTACAGGGAGGTTAGGCACAGGGACAGGGTTGGTGTGGTAAAAACTTGTGAGACAATATTATACATGGCACAGGACTTGATCGGCACTGCACATGGCACAGTCCAGTGTCAGGAGTGCGCATGGAATTGCACGTGGCACACTGCAGTGTAAGCATGCACGTGGTACCACATGTGACAGTACAGCATGTGACCCAGCACTGGGTTGGTAATGCTCATGGCACTGCATAGTGTCAGCAGTGCACATGGCTCCACGTGGTGTCAGCACTGCAAATGGAGCAGTGACATCAGTGAACGTGGCACAGTGCAGTGCCCACAATGCACAGTGCACAATGTGCTGTCAGCTGTGCATATGGCACAACACAGTGATGTCTATGAACATAGCACAGTGAAGTGTCAGCAGTGTACGTGGCACAGCACAGTGACGGCATCACACATGGCACAGCATAGTGTCGGCACTGTACATGGTACAGCATGGTGTCAGCAGTGCACACGGCACTGCATGGTGATAGCCGTTCATGTGGCACAGCACAGTGCTGACAGTGCCCATGGCACAGCACAGTGACATCAATGAACTTGGTATAGTGCAGTGCTGGCTGTGAATGTGGCACAGCTCAATGGCACCAATGCATGTGGCACAGCACTATCGCTAGCACACACTGCACATTACAGAGGTAGCAATACACATGGCGTAGCACTGTTGGCAGTGCATGTGATACAGTGCAGCGAAAGAACCACACTGTGCACCGTGTGATGACACCACACTGTGCCACATGCATTGCTGACACTACGCAGTGCTACATGTACTGACAACACTCTGTGCCATGTGCAGTGCTGACACTGTACTGTGCCCTGTGCAGTGCTGATGCTGCACTGCCACATGCAATACTGACACTGCACTGTGCCACGTGTGATGCTTACACTAGGCTGTGCACCATGTGATGCAGCCACCACACTGTGCCACGTACACTGCTGATACTGCTCCGTGCCAGGTGTGATGCTAAAACTGAACATGCACTGCGACACTGTGCTATGCCATGTGCACTGCCAACACTGTGTTACGCTACATGCACTGCTAACAATGCACTGTGCCACATGTGATGCCAACACCAACCGTGCCACATGTGATGCTGACACTGCGCTGTGTTGCAAGTGTCGCCTACTATCCACTGTGTCATGTGCACTGCTAACACAGCATGGCATACTCATGCCAGTCAATGCTGACAGGTGTTGCCTTTCTATTCTCTTAGTTTTGAGTTAAGATGCACAAAAATAGAATAGATTTAAATTGCATCCTCCCTCTTGAGGCAAGTGCAATGACGGCACTGTCCCTTGCTTTATTTTTTTATAATTACTGGACTGAGAAAAAGAGACTGTTTGATGCATCTGAGAGAGCAGCTTGCAGGGTTGAGCTGTACAATACATATTTCTGTCATCAGTCATCTAACCCCCCCCCCCCCAGCACAGGCAGCCTGATCTTCTACCCGAATCCCTTCCATGCATATCTCACAAGTGCCCCTTATTTTCAAGACATCTCTAATTTTGCATCAACATTTTCCTCTGTTCCTCCTTGACATTACTGTTTCCGTGACTAAACAGTGGAGCTTGTACGCACAAAATAGGAGCTTATACTATATAAGTAGTATTGTTACCAATGAGACGTTCCAAGTCAGACAGTTCATAAACTGTAACACCCAGTCAATCGTGTATCTGGTAACGTGTATGATCAACCTACTATGTAGGAAAACAAATGATTTGTCGGTAGAAAAGGACCGCTTGTCCCATCCAGAGGATCCCTGCCTAGTCTGTCTCCACAGACCCTAACTGGTCTCTGGCAATCCTCCCTCTTCTCTGCCTATTTACTAATATTCCCCCGTGTTCCCTCTAATATTTTGACTCTGTGGGCGGAAGTCTCATATGTGTGTGCAGCACTGGGCACCAAGAAAGATTTATGCACGCA
The DNA here is from genome assembly GCA_016271365.2 of Neoceratodus forsteri. Lineage (NCBI taxonomy): Eukaryota > Metazoa > Chordata > Ceratodontiformes > Ceratodontidae > Neoceratodus > Neoceratodus forsteri. The sequence continues at coordinate 1,410,927,503 of CM057459.1, forward strand.
AAGCAAATTGAGTGTACAATAATATGGATACCATTTATTGCCACTAAAAAGTGTAGGTTAAATGTTTCACTACAACATATACTGCTGCTTCAAGTTAGTGTTGCTCAGGTAGTGCTTTTGTGGACCCTACCACTATCTGTCAGATAGCGCTGGTATCCTTTATTTTATTTATTATTTTAGTCTTTGGTAACCGGGTAAGGCCCACTGGGCACAAGCACCTGTTTTCAGGGGCGACCTGGGAGTACTGGGCGGTTAAGTGAATTGCTCAGAGTCACATAGTATGTAAGTGGAGGTTGTGAGAATCATACCCAGGTCTGGTCTGCTGGATGTACCAAGCTTGTTCACAGATCATTACTCTAACCTCTGGACTATACTGCAAGCCCTTCAACATAATATCCTACCTTGGATCCTACTAGAAATCTTACCAAAGACAGAGGTAGCATCCAGGGTCAGATAGTGATGAGTCCTAGATATGATCCAGGTATTCTAGTTAGGATCCAGGGATCCTAGGTTAGATAGTTAGGATCTGGAGTCAGATAGTGATGGATCCTAGGTCAGATAGTTAGGATCTGGGATGAGATAGTGATGGATCCTACGTCAGACCTAAGGATACTAGGTCAGATAGTTAGGATCTGGGATGAGATAGTGATGGATCCTACATCAGACCTAAGGATACTAGGTCAGATAGTTAGGATCCAAGCTGGATCCTAGAGGGTAGGACCCATTGTCAGATAGTACTACTATCCTGCCACAGCAACTATCTGGCCAAATGGGAGGTATCTGTTGGTATCCTAATTTTTAAGATACTATCTGAGCAACACTAAGTACCTTTACAAGTTTTACACTCAAGCATATTTGCAGTCCAGTTCCATTCTGCTTGATTATTTGACTTAGGCCTTAAATTGTCAAGCATTCAGACAATTCCCTTGCTTTTAAAACCATGCTCAGAGAAATGCAGTGACATGCATAAATTCTTAGACTTTAAAATCTCACAGACACATAGTTCTCTTAATCAGCTATATCCAATGACTGCAAATCCACAGTAATTATGAGTCTGATAGCCTTTGCCTTCATTATGTTGGCTTGCGCGCGTGCGCAAGCAACATCTTGTGCTAGTAGCACATTTCAGAGGTGTGTCTGTGTTGGCAAATGCAGGGCACGCTTTAGTAGGTGCATCCCTCATTCCCCAATAAGCCAACATGCTAGCACTGACACCAGCATTATGTAAAGTGGACACAACTTGTAAGGAAAGTGCCGCTGCAATCAGAGACAAGCTTGTCATGCAGTGGCACCGATGACACGCCTTCCGACATGCCTTTCCTGGTGAAGCATTTCAGTAAACATGGCGGCGGCTGCTGCTGTCTGCCACACACAATCCCCAGAAAGCCAACTTTGGGGGTGCCCAATCCCCCTGTCGGCATGTTTAATACCACCCCCCAAGATTGTGTGACACACAGGGACCCCACCCCAGTGTGCCTCCATGTGTTTGGAAGCCGATTGTGTCAGCAAGTTCTTGCCCCTGCTCCACCTCCACTGTATGCCACACTGGGAGCCCACCCCCGTGTAGCCAACATCCCCCCCAGAGCCATGGGGCACATTGGGAACCCACCCTTGTGTGCCCAACATTTGTTTTCTTACACCTGTAAAGAAAGAAAACTGTCCACAGTGTTCGTTTTTCATTACTCGAAACAAAGAAATGGTCCCGCTGTCGGCAGCGCCCTCCCCATCCGCACCCACCTCTAGGCACCCCACCTCCCCACACCCCCTCATCCCATATTTACCTCCGAAGGTCAGCGCCGTGCTCTTCGGTGGAGCAGGAACACATCTGCACTCTTAAAAGTTGACCGTGAACTGAAGAAATGCCAGTAAGCTGTATAATGGCATAAATGGGGGGGGGGGGGTTCAATTTAGGTGGATATCTCAGCCATTTTTTTGAATTTTGCCTCCAAATTTTCAACATGGGGTGCTTGGGACCCACTTCATGAACACATGCACTGTCATCTCGTCACTCGGTACCTGAAAGGTCGTTTCGCAGTCACTATGCAGAATCACCTTTTTAGTACCGATTAACGAAATGACAGTGCACTGTTCATGAGGTGGGGTCCCAAAAAGCCAATCTTATAAATTTGGTGGAAAAATCCCAAAAACTGACTGTGTTATGAGCGTGCGTTGCGCAGTTTCCATGCACACTCGTAACTTTGACAATTTTTAATATTTTCACTCCAGATTTTCAACATTACCATTTTTTTACACCTCCTTATGAACAACACAGCTGTCATTTTTCATATCCTGCACGAAATGTGTTTTTGCACATGTGGCGCACAATAGCGTGGTCGCTGTGGGAAATCAATGTTCAGGACAGATTAACAAAATCACAGTGACACTGTTCATGACCAGAGTTCCCAAAATGCCTATGTTGAAAATTTGGTAAAAAAAATCCCCAAAATAATTGTGTTAAGGGCTTGCATTGCGCAGTTTCTACTCACGCTTGTAACGTCACCAATTTTTCATGTTTTCACTCCAGATTTTCAACATTGCCATTTTTTTACACCTCCTCATGAACAGTACAGCTGTCATTTTTCACATCCTGCCCAAAATGTGTTTTTGCACCTTTGGCGCCAAATGGCACAGTTGCTGTGGAAAATCACCTTCCGGCTAACGAACTCATAGTGCCACTGTTCATGAGGTGGGGTTACAAACAGCCCATGTTGAAAATTTGGAGTGAAAATAACAACAAACGCCTGTGGCATTAGGGTTTCCAACTGTAACGCCCCACCCTGCAGAGACTGACACGCGTCAGGCGTGTGACTTGGCATTGTCGGCTGTAATGATCACGCCATTCCACCCCCACATAGAAACATAGACGTTGACGGCAGATAAGGACCGCAAGGCCCATCCAGTCTTCCCATTTCTTTTTCTACCTTATGAATGTGCCATTGGCCTTTGCTCTGTCAATGGCCTATCTATTTATACTCATCTGTATTGCTCCCTTATGCCTATCCCATGCCTGTCTTAAGCCCTGCATTGTATTCATATCCACCATTTCCTGAGGTAGGCCGTTCCATGCATCCACCACCCTTTCTGTGAAAAAGAACTTCCTCACATTACACCTTAATCGGCCTCCCTCTAATCTCATGCTGTGTCCTCTTGTCCTGCTATTTTTCTTATATTGAAACATGTTAGACTCTTTCACCTTGTTAATGCCCTTAAGGTGTTTGAATGTTTTGGCCATATCACCTCTCTCCCTCCTTTGCTCTAGGGTATACATATTGAGCTCAGTCAGTCTGTCCTCATATGTTTTCTGATACAGTCCCTGCACCATTTTGGTTGCCCTTCTCTGGACTGCCTCAGTTTGGTTAATGTCCTTGTGAAGGTGTGGCCTCCATTACTGCACGCAGTACTCCAGATGGGGCCTAACCAGTGTATTGTAAAGAGGGATTATTACCTCCCTCTTCTGATTTGTGATACCCCTACTAATACACCCCAACATCCCTCTAGCCTTACCTACTGCTTTAGTGATCTGCTTGGATGATTTCAGGTCGTCAGTGATGATGATGCCCAAGTCTCTTTCTTCCTTTGTGACTGCCAGCAACTTCCCTCCCAGCCAATAGGTGGCTTCAGGGTTTCTCTTCCCTATGTGCATGATCTTGCACTTCTTTGCGTTAAACCCCAGTTGCCACTCTTCACACCATTTTGCTAGTTTATCCCGATCTCTTCTCATTCTGCCCACCCCATCTGGATCATCTACTCTGTTGCAGATCTTGGTGTCATCTGCAAACATACAAACCTTACCTTCTAGTCCATCTGCAATGTCACTGATGAAGATATTGAAAAGGACTGGCCCCAGGACTGATCCCTGAGGTACCCCACTTGTGACTTGCATCTCTTCTGACTGTATACCGTTTACCACCACTCTCTGTTTTCTGCCCGTCAACCAGTTTGCCACCCAGTTGACCAACGTCTGACCCACCCCAATCCTATTCAGCTTATTAATCAATCTTCTATGTGGAACAGTATCAAAAGCTTTGCTGAAGTCAAGGTAGGCGACATCAACTGCTCCCCCTTGGTCCACCACTCTAGTTACCCAGTCAAAGAAATCTATGAGATTAGTTTGACAGGACCTTCCTTTTGTAAACCCATGCTGTCTTGGATCCTGTGCTCCTACAGATTCCAGGTGTTGCACTATCCTTTCCTTAAGGAGTGTCTCCATAATCTTGCCCATTACTGAGGTAAGACTGACTGGTCTGTAGTTCCCTGCCTCCTCCCAGCTATCACTCTTGTGGAGCGGGATCACATGAGCCCTTCTCCAGTCTTCTGGGACCTCTCCTATGCTCAGAGACTCAATAAACAGTTCTGATAATGGCTCTGCTAGTTCCACCCTTAGCTCATTTAGTATCCTGGGATGTATGCCATCAGGTCCCATTGTCTTGTCCACCCTGAGCTTATCGAGCTCTTGCAGGACCCTTTCTTTTGTGAAGGGACTAGTGCACACCTCCCTCCCCCCTGTGTCCATGGTGCTGAGCTGTGGGCCCTGCCCTACCTTCTCTTCAGTAAATACTGAGCAGAAGTATCTATTTAGGATAGATGCTTTTACATGGTCCTCCTCCTCACACGCCCCCTTATCCCCTTTGATCTTAGCAATATCCTCTCAGGACTTTCTCCTTTCACTAATGTATCTATAGAAAGTCTTGTCACCTTCTTTTACTGTTTGTGCTAGTGTTTCCTCAGTTTGGGACTTTGCCTGCCTCACTGCCTTCCCTGCTTCCCTTAGGGAAGTTTGGTATGCCTCCCTATCGTCATTGTGCTGCGTTCCCTTATATTTCCTGAAGGCCAGCCTTTTGGCTCTGAACTTTTCTGTTACTGTTTTTGAGAACCAAAGTGGTTTCCTTCTTCTTTTGCTCTTCCTGTTCTCACTAACACAATGGGATGTTGCTTCAAGTATTGCATCTTTAATGCTTGCCCACTTTGCCTGTACCCCCTCACATGTATTTCTTTTTGCCAGTGCTAACTTGACTCTGTTGGTCATCTTATCAAAGTCAGCTCCTCTGAAGTCCCATATTTTTGCCTTGGAATGGGATGATTTAATTCTAGTAGCCAAATTGAACCATACCATGTGATGGTCACTGGCCCCCAGGTGACCTTCTACCTGGAGATCTGTGATCCTTTCCCCGTTAGTCAGTACTAGATCTAGGATAGCCCTGTCTCTTGTGGGTCGTTGTACTAGTTGTCTGAGGCCTTCCCCTGCAGGGAATCCACCATGTGTCTAGTTCTGGCAGATGTCCCCGCTGGTATTGACCAATCTGTATCTGGCATGTTGAAGTCTCCCATTATCAGAACCTCCCCTTTAGCTGTCATATTTTGTATATCTTCTAACATTAATGTGTCTATGTCCTCCCCCTGGTCTGGAGGCCTGTACACAATCCCAGTTTGTATGGCTGTCACATTTCCTGTTTCCAGGGTGACCCACAGTTCTTCTGGCTCCTTATGTGTATTCTGAATTTCTGTAGCTTTGATATTTTCATTGACATAAAGGGCCACTCCACCCCCCCCTTTTTGCACCTCAGTCTCTTCTGAACAGTACATAGCCAGGTACTGAAGTCTCCCAAGTGTGGTTACTGGTACACCATGTCTCGCTAATGGCTACTATGTCCAGTTTAGCCTCTGTCATTATTGCCTGCAGGTCTGGGATCTTGTTTCCCAGACTGCGAGCATTTGCGTACATGACTTTCCATTGGCCAGATTTCGGTGTGTTAGTTGTTGGACGAGGTCCGCGTTTCCTGTGCATCGTATGGAGCTGGACCTTTTTCCTTACCTGGTGATGCAAATGCACTACAAACATGCTGAACTCCTGTTTGACCACTAGCTGACGGGGGAGGGGTGTTCTTACCATTTGACGTATGGGGTTATGCACCCCTCTCCCCATTTGCTAGTTTAAATATTCTGCAAAGACATCAAACTTCTGCCCCAATGCACTGACTCCCTCCTTAGTTAGATGCAGTCCATCAAATTTGAAGAACTTATGCTCCCAAAACTGTTGCCAGTTCCCTACAAATTTGTGTCCTTTTTCCTGGCACCAGCCCTTGAGCCACATGTTTAACTCCCCTATCTCCCCTTCTCTGACCTTCCGTCCATCTGCCCCTCTCTCCCAGACTGGCAGGATCTCAGAAAAGGAGATGCTGGACGAAATGGATGATAGTTTGTCACCCAGCCTGGTCAGGTGTTCCTTGGTCTCCACAACTGACTGGTTGGTGAGATCATTAGTCCCTATGTGTACCAGGATGTCAATGTTTTCTCCTGCTTCCTGAACAATTTTAGCAATGCGGTCAGTGTCTCTCCACGCTGATGTACCTGGGAGACGTCTAACCATTACCCCGGCTGGAGATCTGTATCAACTCCCCGAATCATGGAGTCTCCTATGATCAGAAGTTTTTTGGATTTCCTTTTTGCTTTTTTTGTTTTGGTTCCTATTTTGGGTGAATTTTGTTGTGCTAGCTCCTGTGCTGCAGTGTCCTGCTCTGCAGTGTCCTCTGCCCCTTTGTTTGATTTCGGAGATAGAGGCAGTACCTGTTTGTAGTTTTTATATGGTTTGTGGAGGCGATATGTTGGAGAGCACTGAGTGATGGGGCACCTGATTTGCCCCTCCTAACCACCTGACAACCTCCTGGACCAACTACCCTCTGCGGTCGAGGTGCTTCTGTTGGATGTTGGGGAAATGGCAGGTGGTTCTTATAATATATTTCCTCTTGAATATGCAATTTGAGGCGCTCAATCTCTGCCCATGCTGCCTGGAGCTGAGCCCTTAGATCTCCAATGGCCCAGCATGTAGGACAGTGTCCTAAATCCTGTAAAACTGCCCTTCTGAAAAGTGTTCCACAGTACCTTCAGTTAATGATATTCATTCCAGATAAGTTGCTGGGTTTATAACCTGGTCAGAGTAATTAGAAGGGAAAAAATGAAAGCAAAAGTTTGATTTTGTGTTTTGTTTGTTTTTGTATAACTTGTTATAACAAGTTAAATTACTAGTGTCCCTGTAAATGAGGTCACTGTGTGGATACCCCTCTGATCCACTCCTTTCTGCTTTGTTACAGAAAATGTCACGACTGTGCTACCATATAAAAGGAGTGTAGTGTGGGGTGGTTGGGGATGGGGGTGGGTGGCTGGGCCTTCCTGACGAAAAAGAAGAACCACGGATGAAAGAAACAAGGAGGTAAGAGAAACAATCAGCCAGCAACAAATGCAGTAGCCCTGAAAGCTTATCCTAATGATAGATAAAACTGTAAACCTGTGTAACCCCCTGCAAATGGGGGTTCCCAAAAGACTTCCAGGAGCTTGCTTGAATGCTCCAAGCCTGAATGGTGTTTGGCGTTTAAGCCATTTATCAATGAGTGTTTTAGAACCTCTGGTACTGTCTCTTTAAGAGCTGTCTGCTTGCAGACATAATTAGTTTGTATGGGGACTGTGTGTTTCTTTGATTGAGTACCACTCAAGCTGCTGCCAATTCACTCCATTTTGCAGTCACTAGGAGTGCAAAGGAACCTATCTGAAAGATGTAACTGTTTGCCAGAAATCATTTACAGTAATAATGAAATTACAGTTTGTCTAACCTGCTTTCTTTTTGCAGTCAGAACAGTGTCTGCCTAGTTCCCATTCTGGTTTTGAACTGCTGAACTGGACCAATCAGTGTGGGGTAAGCTAGCTCTAAAATGGTGCCTTGGACGAATCAGAACTTGGACTCATAATCTGAGCCAGCCACAAGAGGATTGTATGGGCAGTGACTCTGGGAGATGTAGTTTAGACTTCAGTGCCTTTTTGGACCAACAGCAGCAGTCTATTGTGAGTGACAGCCAATCCAGTCAAGAACTGGGAGGAACTCAAAGGAAGTGCCCGTTTTGTCGGTTGGAGTTTCAGTTGAGCTTTGGCAGTGAAGAAGGAAGGAGCCCTGTGTTTTTCAGTGTGCAGTTTTAGTCAAAAAGCGTGTGTAAGGCCCAGAGTTCGGGTCTGCAGCTTATGTAACTGCTTGTTAGGACTGAATCTGGCCTGTGAAAAGAATCAAAGGATCTCTGAAGAGTAGAAACCAGGCTCACCCTGTAGAAGACTGGAGGAATTGCTGAAAATTGCAGTCGGTCTGTCAGGAACTGAACTGCTGTGTGTTCTCCCGGTATTGTGCAGTAATTGCGATCGGGATACAGATGCAGCCTGCCTGGTATAGTGCTTTCTTTTATATAAATGTGTGAAGAGGTTTGTGTACCTCAAGTGAGCCCTGTGACATTGAAGGACCCTATCTTATTAGGAGGTCGTGAGTACTAATTCAGGGTCGCCTCCCTGTTGAATTGCCACATTAAATCCAAATGGAATTACTGTACTGCTGACTGTTTAATTCTCCTTTCTCTGTGAAAGGGCCCTACCAGCTGCCACGGTTTGGACTAGCCACTAGGGCTTGGGTACCCAGGGACAGTAACTGATAGGGATAGGCCTGTGCACAGAGCCATAGGTAGATTATTAGAGTGATAAGCTAATTAACCTGATTTCCCCTGTCCTTGTTATATCCCTAAATAAATCAGAGCTGCTTGTTTCAGCAAAGTTATACTGCCTGAGGTATTTGTCTATGTTAAAGTACTGTACTGTGATTGTTGCACTGTATCTCATTTCACAGGAGGTCCCAGTGCGGAACCAATCCTGGGGTAAGTGTATACTGTGAGGTAATTCTGATATATTGTGTGGGCCACTAGTGGGAAGAAAGGGGGTTGCAGTGTCCCAGAGGGCTGTGACCAAGTTAGTTTAACTATTGTAAACCCTGACCTCTGGGTGGAGGCACCTGCCATTGGATCCAGGCCCTCAACCTGTTAGTGGCAAATCAGGCAGGGGTAGTAGCCCCTGGGATAGCGCCATCTAGGGGTTACATCTTGGAGGCTCACCGCTGGGATTGTGTGTCCTCTAGTGGCCATATTTACGAACCACTGTTAAGAAAAAAATGGGTACCCCGACAGAAGTGGCTGTGCACCAGCTGGTGGAGTGGTGTACTGGGGAGGAGATCGACCCCCAAAATGCTATGCTTATCCTGGACATCCCCCTGGGTATCAATACGGACACTGTGCAGGGAGTACTTTCCAAGGTGGAAGGTTTACAAAACCCTGTGGTGGTGGGTCGGCATGCTAATCTGCTCACCCACACTTTCCTGGCCCTAGTAGAGTTTAAGGATCCCATAGATAGCTCCAAAGTGCCACAGACCATTACCCCAGAGGGAGCCCTCATTGCTTGGAGAGTGATAACTAAGGACAGTAAAGACCCGGGGGGGAATCAGCCCCCACCACTATCTGAAACTTTTGAGGAGAAATTTGCTAAATGGTTGCTGGGAGAAGGGAAAACTGTGGAGGACTTGAAGAAACTATTCTTGCCACCTGGGGGTGTTCCTCCCCCAACACCCTCTCCTGCTCCAGTGCCCGTAATGGTGGCTGAACCAATGCAGACTCCTATTTCTGCACCTGCCATTAGTCACGACTCTTACACGGTTGAGGATCTTCTCTGGCACCTCCCCACCCCCAAGGGAGGATGACTGGGAGACCTGGATAGACTATGTTGCCCCCAAGTGCTAGAATGGCAATGCTCAGAAGGCGAAAGCTTAAAGAGGGTTAGTGAGAGCTCCGAGGTCCTGCCCTGGCTACCATCCGTGCTAAACGGGCCAGTAACCCTGAAGCGACTGCACAGGCCTATCTTGAGGCCTTGGAGAATGTGTATGGGAGCCCAGATTCTGATGAGGACCTATGGTGGAGAGTAAGAAATGCACAACAGTACCAAGGGAGTTGTTGTCTGTGTATGTCTCTCGGCTGGAAAAATTGTTGCAAGAACGCCTCAGAAAGGGTAGTTTGCCAGCGATTGAACTGGACCGAACCAGACTGGACAGAATCCTTAAGTCTGCCCCCTTCTCAGAACTGCTGTTGCTTCAGTTATGCCTGGCAAATCGACTGGAATCCCCACCCTCCTATGATGAGTTAATGAGAGAAATTCGAGGAGTTGAGAAAAGGCGACCTCGGGAGGGACCTGCACCAACAGCTGTGGCTACGACCTGAGTGACTGAGGGTGACCCATCAAGTGAAGTTCAGGGGCAGAGGTTGACAGTCAATGAGTGCTCTGACAAGGAAAAAGATATGCCACAATGGGGCGAACTGTTGAGAGAGATCCGGGAATTCAAAAACAGTCCCTTTATGAAGGCCACGCCTGCAAGTACGGGCCCTGACCTATATCCGACTGCATCTGCTATGGGGGTGGGGGTACCCACCCATGTATCTCCTGCTGATAACAGCTCCAAACTCAATTCCTTGACCATGGAAGTGGAGAAACTGACGAGATGTCTCCAAATGCTTATCACACCGCAGACAGAGATGGCACCCAGGTTTCCAGTTAGTAATACCCCCGCCCTGGCTCCCAGTGTGGCGCCTCGGCCAGCTCCAACTCCAGAAAGTATGTTTTGCTATAATTGTGGGAAAGATGGGCACATGAAAAGGGAATGCCAGTCCCCAAAAGACACTGACAAAGTTGCATATAGGCTACAAGGAGAGCTTCGGAGAACAAATCAGTGGTTAAGAGGTGCACGACATGATCCCAGTGAGGGCACCAAAAATGCTAATTCACGTCCTTTTGTGGCAAGGTCAGTTGCCCAGGCCCCCACTACCGCCTCTCCAGACTGGTCCAGAATAGTGGGTCCCTCCATGGAGACCACTGTAAAGGTGAATGGAGTGTCTACAAGAGCTGTATTAGACAGTGGCTCCCAAGTGACAATTATGTTCCAGGATTGGTATCAGAAGCATTTGTCAGACGACCCTTACAACCATTAGAAGGACTGCATGTATGGGGTTAAGTGAGAAGGCCTACCCCTATTCCGGTATATCCGAATTTGGCTGTCTTTCCCCACCTCCGTGGCTGGAGTGGCGAACAAGTAGAGACCTTAGCCTTAGTGTGTCCCCCACTGGACTGTATGATGGTGTCCCTTTGTTGATTGGAACAAATGCTCATATGTTCGGAAGGCTGGCACAGTTGTGTTATGAAAAACAGGGGTCAAAGACTAGTAGAGCTTTAAGAGTTCCGGCTTTAATTAAGAAGGCCTATGAGGCACAGAGAGATGCTGAAAAAACAGAACCAGAGGAACCGGTCGAAATTGTATGGAAGAAGGATCCTGAGTCTCTGATCCTGGCGCCAAATGCCCAGTGTACCTTACAGGGAGAGGTCCATATCAGAAAGGATGTTAAGAATAAAATATTAATGTTGGATGCACCAGGCGATGGAAAATTGCCAGAGGGACTGCTGGTCAAGCCTAGTATTTTGCCCGCTAGAGCCCATGCTTATGCCAGAAGGGTAATGGTCCAAGTTCATAATGTGTCTGAAAGAGACATTCGAGTAAATAGAGGTTGCATCCTGGCTAATGTGCATTGTGCAGACACTGCAGTGCTACCCAGCAGCAAGAGTTCAAGGAAGAATGACAGAGTAACGCCTGACTTGTTTGATTTCGCGACTCCCCGCTGCCAGCTGAATGGAAAGTGAGGATCAGTGAGAAGCTTGCCCAGAGAGACCAGGTGTTTTCTTTAAAGGAATGGGATGTAGGATGCGTGCAAGGAGCTGAGCACAATATCCGGCTGCATGACAAAAGACCATTTCGTGAGAGGTCTCGACGCCTGGCACCTGCTGACATAGATGATGTGAGGCGGCATCTGCAAGAGATGTTAGCTGCTGGTGTAATACAAGAATCCAGAAGCCCTTATGCTTCCCCATTGTGGTAGTGAGGAAAAGAATGGAACAGTAAGGATGTGTGTGGATTATCGCACCTTAAACCCGGGGGACTATCCCTGATCAGTACACAATGCCCGCATTCAGGATGCTTTGGACTGCCTAAACGGGAGCAAGTGGTTCTCTGTGCTGGATCTCCTGATGGGTACTACCAGATCCCGATGGCCCAGAGGACCATGAGAAGACGGCCTTTATCTGTCCGCTGGTTCTATGAATTCATGAGGATGCCTCAAGGATTTCAGGTGCCCCAGCCACTTTTCAACGATTGATGGAGCGTGCAGTGGGGGACATGAACTTACTAGAGTGCCTGGTATACCTAGATGATGTTATTGTGTTTGGCAGCTCACTGGAGGAACATGAGAGCAGATTATTTAAGGTATTGGACCGACTGGAGGACTTTGGCCTTAAACTGTCCATTGATAAGTGTCAATTCTTTCAAACATCAGTAAAGTATGTGGGACACATAGTATCCACCGAGGGAATAGAGACCGACCCAAGTAAAGTTGAGGCCTTGACCACCTGGCCACAGCCCAAAATCTAAAAGAACTGCAAAGATTCCTGGGATTCTGTGGTTATTATCGGCGCTTCATCAAGGACTATTCAAGAGTGATCCGCCCTTTACTTAACCTTACTCAAGGGTATCCCCCAACCCACAAAAAATACCAAAAGTCAGCGTCCCTCAAGACTGAAAGAGTGTATTTTCATCCGAGTGAAGTATTTGGGGCCCGCTGGACTCCTGATTGTGAGACTGCTTTTCATGAGATCATATATCAACTTACCCATGCTCCAGTGCTGGCCTATGCCGATCCAAGAAAACCTTACGTCCTGCACACTGATGCTAGCTTGCAAGGGTTGGGGGCTGTGTTGTACCAAGAGCACGAGAATGGCCTGAGACCAGTGGCCTTTGCCAGTAGAAGCCTGACCCCATCCGAAAAAGAACTATCCTGTACATAAGTTAGAGTTCCTAGCTTTGAAGTGGGCTATTGTTGACCAATTCCATGAGTACTTGTATGGGGCTAAAATACTAGTAAAACTGACAATAATCCTTTGACCTATGTGCAGACCTCAGCTAAGTTGGATGCCACTGGCCATAGGTGGCTTTCTGCATTATCTACATATGACTATGCTCTGAATACCGAGCAGGTCTGAACCACATAGATGCTGATGCTCTCTCCGGAGGCCTGTTCCCCAGAATGATTGGGTCCGATTGGCAGAACCTGACATTCGGGCACTCTGCCGGAAGTTTGACAGGGAGGAACAAATGTCCACGGACGCAGTGGACTGCATGGTGGATTGCTTGGGACCCTCTGAGAATTGCATACCTGCTGCTATTGCCACTTTTCTGCAATAGACATTGGTGCACTGCCTCAGCTGGACAATGACAGTATTCGGCGGGCTCAATCCCGCGATCCCATGATCAAAGCAGCTTTAGAAGCCCTCTATGCAGGAAAAGATGTGTCCAAATTACGCTCCACTGATTTGAGAACTGCACTGTTATACAAAGAAGGTCCTAAATTGAAACTGATCAATAAACTGTTATACAGAGAAACAGTAGACAGAGGGGGACAAGTAGACAAACAACAACTAGTGCTGCCCACTGCCTTTCGAGACTCAGTATTGAGGTCCTTGCACAACCACATGGGGCACCTTGGTATAGACAGAACACTTGACTTGGTGAGATCCAGATTCTATTGGCCTAAGATGGGGGCTGATGTGGAGCAACACATTCGAACTTGTAGTCGCTGCTTACAGAGGAAAGCTTTGCCCCAGAGGGCTGCCCCCCTTGTTAACATAACCACCAGTGCACCCATGGAGCTGGTCTGTATTGATTTTCTAAGTTTGGAGTCAGATCAAAGAAATTTCAGTAATGTGCTGGTGGTCACTGACCATTTCACGAGATATGCCCAAGCTTTCCCCACCAAAGACCAGAAAGCAGCCACTGTAGCCAAAGTACTTGTAGAAAACTTTTTGTTCACTATGGGCTCCACAAAGAATCCATTCTGATCAAGGGAGAGACTTTGAGAGTCGTCTGATCAAAGAGATGCTTTCTCTGTGGGGAGTGCGAAGTCCAGAACCACTCCTTACCACCCCAGGGGACCCACAGCCTGAACGCTTTAACCGCACTTTGCTAGATATGCTAGGCACCCTGCACCCAAAGGACAAGCCTAGATGGAGCCAACAAATTAGCACCCTGGTACATGCTTATAACTGCACAAAGTGATGCCACTGGGTTCTCCCCTACCGCCTGATGTTTGGAAGAGAAGCTTGACTACCAGTAGATGTGTGTTTTGGGGTCTCTCTGATGGGGTTCAAGCTGACAACTATTTACAGTATGTGCAAAAGTTAAAGGCCCAGCTAACTCATGCGTACCAACTGGCTCAAACCATGGCTGCCAAAAGAAATCTGGCCAACAAAGAAAGGTATGATAAAAGGTGAAAGCACAGGAACTCCAGGAGGGAGATCGGTATTGCTAAGAAATCTGGGACTGCATGGCAAGCACAAGATTGCTGACAGATGGCACCATCTCCCTCACATTGTAGTGGGCAAACTAGATGATCTGCCAGTGTACAAAGTAAGGCCTGAGAATAATTCAAAAGATGTAAAACAATGCATAGAAATCATTTACTGCCCATTGGACAAATCCTGATTGAGTCTGAGCCCCAGAAGATGCCCTCTGGACCAGTGACTAGAGCTGCTGCTAAGAAAAGATCAAGGAAGTCTGCACCTACAGAAGCAGAGTTAAAGTGTTCCCCTGCACAAGTCCCAGTTGAGCATGACTGTCAGTCCATATCAGAAGAAAGTGAGAGTGACTTTGAATACTATCCTTCTTACGAACTGAGTCAATTGTTTGGGCAATCCCTAGTCAATACTGGAGACAAAGCTGGGCCTTCTGGACTGTCTAAGCCCCAGCTTCATCCCTGGAGCCATTGCTCCCAGAAAGTGAAGTGCAAAGCATCAGATCAGATGAAATGGAATCATTGTGCATGGTTGAACTGTTTGAGTTTTCAGGGGAGGAAAATGATAGATTGGGGCAGACTGGTGATACACTCGAACAAGAAGAGTATTTTGAGTGCCCTGACAGTCCACTGCCAGTGTCCGTAAGCTCTCCATGCGAGCCAAATGTTGTGGACTCAGAAACTGTAACTCCTGGAGCTGAAAGTGCCCCTAGTTCTAGCCTCTCTACCCCAAGGGAGACTCCCCTGACAAGTGAGGACAATGCTGAAAATGAGGCTCAGAGTGCAGAGACTGTAACAGTTCCCCTAGAAAGACTGGTCGAGCTGTAAAGCCTGTGGTACACCTCAGTTATGATTCCTTGGGAGGCCTGTGGATTTGCCTCTCAATGTTGTCCATAAAGGAGTGTATGTGTCCCCGGAGCTCATTGCCCAAACTGAGCGTCAGTGCTAACTCCAAGTTACTTGTGTTGCCTCTAAGTATGGTGCCCTTGCCCGTCCCAGCCCCAAGGTAACTGATAGGAAGGGCCTCTCTTCAGGTTTCATGTACAAGAGGTAATAACTTGAGTTATGGTACAATGTGTATGTAATACTGTGTAAGAGTGACGTACTGCAATATTTCAGAAATGTGTTCTTGGTAAAATGATATTGACTGATGATTACACGTGAGAGCCTAATGCAAATGTATATGGTTGCAGTTGAAACTTATGGGACTTGCTTTGACGCTGGACGCCAAGCTTTCCCAGGCCAGGAAGGGTGTAACCCCTGTAAATGGGGTTCCCAAAAGACTTCAGGAGCTTGCTTGAATGCTCCAAGCCTGAATGGTGTTTGGTGTTAGCATTTATCAATGAGTGTTTTAGAACCTCTGGTACTGTCTCTTTAAGAGCTGTCTGCTTGCAGACATAATTAGTTTGTATGGGGGACTGTGTGTTTCTTTGATTGAGTACCACTAAGCTGCTGCCAATTCACTCCATTTTGCAGTCACTAGGAGGCAAAGGAACCTATCTGAAAGATGTAACTGTTTGCCAGAAATCATTTACAGTAATAATGAAATTACAGTTTGTCTAACCTGCTTTCTTTTGCAGTCAGAACAGTGTCTGCCTAGTTCCCCATTCTGGTTTTGAACTGCTGAACTGGACCAATCAGTGTGGGGTAAGCTAGCTCTAAAATGGTGCCTTGGACGAATCAGAACTTGGACTCATAATCTGAGCCAGCCACAAGAGGATTGTATGGGCAGTGACTCTGGGAGATGTAGTTTAGACTTCAGTGCCTTTTTGGACCAACAGCAGCAGTCTATTGTGAGTGACAGCCAATCCAGTCAAGAACTGGGAGGAACTCAAAGGAAGTGCCCGGTTTTGTCTGTTGGAGTTTCAGTTGAGCTTTGGCAGTGAAGAAGGAAGGAGCCCTGTGCTTTTCAGTGTGCAGTTTTAGTCAAAACGTGTGTAAGGCCCAGAGTTCGGTCTGCAGCTTATGTAACTGCTTGTTAGGACTGAATCCGTCCTGTGAAAAGAATCAAAGGATCTCTGAAGAGTAGAAACCAGGCTCACCCTGTAGAAGACTGGAGGAATTGCTGAAAATTGCAGTCGGTCTGTCAGGAACTGAACCTGCTGTGTGTTCTCCGGTATTGTGCAGTAATTGCGATCGGATACAGATGCAGCCTGCCTGGTATAGTGCTTTCTTTTATATAAATGTGTGAAGAGGTTTGTGTACCTCAAGTGAGCCCTGCTGACATTGAAGGACCCTATCTTATTAGGAGGTCGAGTACTAATTCAGGGTCGCTCCCTGTTGAATTGCCACATTAAATCCAAATGGAATTACTGTACTGCTGACTGTTTAATTCTCCTTTTTCTGTGTGAAAGGGCCCCTACCAGCTGCCACGGTTTGGACTAGCCACTAGGGCTTGGGTACCCAGGGACAGTAACTGATAGGGATAGGCCTGTGCACAGAGCCATAGGTAGATTATTAGAGTGATAAGCTAATTAACCTGATTTCCCTGTCCTTGTTATATCCCCTAAATAAATCAGAGCTGCTTGTTTCCAGCAAAGTTATACTGCCTGAGGTATTTGTCTATATTAAAGTACTGTACTGTGATTGTTGCACTGTATCTCATTTCACAGGAGGTCCCAGTGCGGAACCAATCCTGGGGGTAAGTGTATATTCGTGAAGGTAATTCTGATATATTGTGTGGGCCACTAGTGGGAAGAAAGGGGGGTTGCAGTGTCCCAGAGGGCTGTGACCAAGTTAGTTTAACTATTGTAAACCCTGACCTCTGGGTGGAGGCACCTGCCATTGGATCCAGGCCCCTCAACCTGTTAGTGGCAAATCAGGCAGGGGGTAGTAGCCCCTGGGATAGCGCCATCTAGGGGTTACACCTGTAAAGTACCACCTGTAATAATTTCACAGAAGATATACCCTGTAAAAAACACTTTTCTACAGAGAAAAATAAAGCAGTAACAGAAGATATACCTTGCAAAAGACAATTTGAATCAGAAGATTACAGCAGTAATCTGTAAGCACACGCCTGTAGGCACACCCTGTAATAATGCAGCAGAAGGTATATCCAGCAACAACAATTTGAATCAGAGAAAAAATAAAGCAATAAAATGTTAGCAACAAACAGTAACAATCCCTGTGAGTACAAAATAAAAATAACAACACACAGTAAATCTGCCTAGCCAAAAGAAGCTTTAATCCTTAGCCTTGCTCTGGTAAGGTTCTTTGCTCTGTCCTTTTAAGCAACCTAGAAGAAAAGAGCTCAGGTGACGCTAGGTGCCTTGGCCAGCAAACCTAGTCTTCCACCTCCAAAATATGCAGCCAGTGACAGGCATCGAGGTGTACCTTGGACTCTTTGGCCACAAAGTTCACCCCATTCTCCTATACTGCACCATCTCAGTGTAATTCCTTATGGAATGGGGTGAGCATAAGGCCCGAAGACCCCAAAGCACACCGCAACACTCGTCGGTGTCTGCAGGGTAGGGTGAGGTAAATGGCGTGAGCGTTATGGCCAGTGACCCAAAGGCACACCCGAGTGCCTGTCACTCTCTGCAGGGTGGGGCCGAGGTCGGCGTCAGTTCACTACTTCACTGCCAGTCCTATTGTGCATCTCTCTAACTCCTGCACTACCAGTGCCAATGCCAGCAAGCCAACATTCGGCATTGACAAATACTTATTTTTTGACTGTAGCATTCCCCCCCAGCCTCAGTTGTTAACAGTACCTTTCCCATTATTTTCTTATGCTTTAAACATTAGCAAGAGATGACCCTTTATGTCCCTCCCTCTATCTGCGCACAAATCTGCTTTCCTTGTTTATTTCTTTTTTAGTTAAAGAAGAGGTGGTCCTTATTTTAAAACTACACAATTTCTCCTCTTTATTTTTAACCAGTCAGCTGATCCTATCCTCAGTTTTATTACATTTTGACCTACACTTACATATATTCCTACCTCTCTTTTACTACACTGGGCAGCGAACACCAGCAGAAAAATGTTACCCCATCGAAGTCAGAAACATCAGCAGATGAAAGACCCCCACCAAACAAGAAGAGCTGTATTCATTTACTTGAGATGGCTCTCCATTTTTATGTTGGCTGGCACGCATGCGCAAGCAATGTCTTGTGCTAGTAGAACATTTCAGAGGTATGTCAGTGTCGGCGAATGCAGGGCATGCTTTAGTAGGTGCGTCCCTCATTCTCCAGTAAGCCAGCATGCTAGCACTGACACAAGCATTATGTGAAGTGAACACAACTTGTAAGAAAAGTGCCGCTGCAATCAGAGACAAGCTCATCATGCAGCAGCACAGATAACATGCCTCCCGATGTGCCTTTCCTGGTGAAACATTTAAACAAACATGGTGGTGGTGTCTGCCACAGAATCCCCAGAAAGACGACTTCGGGGATGCCCAGTCCCCCTGTCAGCATGTCCAACACCCCCCCAAGATTGTGTGGAACACTGGGAGCCCACCTCAGTGTGCCTCTGTGTAATGAAAAGCCGACCATGTCGGCATATTCCTGCCCCTGCCCCATCCCCATTGTGTAGCACACTGGGAGCCCACCCCAGTGTGGCCAACATCACCCCCCCAAAAGTCATGGCGCACACTGAGAGCCCACCCCAGTGTGCCCACCATTTGTTTTGTTTCACCTGTAAAGAAAGAAAGAAAACTGTCTGCAGTGTTCTTTTTTTTTTCTGTACCTGAAACAAAGAAAACAGTCCCTCGCTGCCGGCAGCACCCTCCCGAATCCGCACCCACCTCTGCACCCCACCTCCCACCCCTCATTACCTCTGGAGGTCCGCAGCAGATCTTCGTGGAGGGAACACGCCTGCACTCTTTAAAGCCAGCCGCGAACTGAAGAAATGCCGGTAAGCTGTATAATGGCATAAATGGCGGGGGGGGGGGGGTTCAACGTATGTATTCATTTATTTATTTAAGAATTCGGAGAAGACCTTTGAGCACAAGCTCTTTTACAAAGATTCCACGTCAGGTTGACAGACAACTGACATATTACGTCAAGCTGGTATAGAATATACATAGGTTACAATATTACAGTGTTATCAGTGGTACCATGGAATTAGTACAGCGTCAGTAAAGGATATAGAAAAGCAGTGGTGAGCTAAGTGGGGAAAGCAGGGGGGACCCCCTTTCGAGTTGATCGGAGACTTAGGAAGGGTAAGCAGCCTCGTGTTGGGGCTCTGTCAAAAATAGGAGGGCGAAATGGTGACTGGGGGTGCCGGGGAAGGGGAAGGTGGCACCAGAGTGAAAAAGTGCTTGACTAAATGGTCATACAGGGGAAATGGGGAGGGAAGTGGTGCAGGGATGGAGTTATGATGAAGGGAGGTACTCAGGGAGAACAGCAGGGGTGGCATGCTGAAAGCCACATGGGATGGGGTTGGCCCTAGGCATGTCAGAAGAGGTGGGGGGGGCAGGAGGGACCAAGGGGGGGCAGGGGAAACAGAGTGGATGCCTAGTGTCAGTTCAGGGAGCAAGGTGTAAGTTAATGGAGGGGGAGAGTACCAAAGGAGGGGAAGGGTGGCTACTACAGAGAGTAGACACTAGCTGTACGGAGGAGCGGGGTGCAGCAGGGCTGCCATATGAGCAACTAGGGAGGCTAAGGAGGGGGAGGGACCAGCCTTGAGAGGCAGTCACACTATGTGATTGATTTACTGTACTTAGGAGGATATCGCAGCCATTTTTTTGAATTTTACCTCCAAATTTTCAGCATGGGGTTTTTGGCATCCCACCTCATGAACACATGCACTGTCAGCTCGTTATTTGGTCCTGAAAGACCATTTTGCAGTCACTGCACGGACTCACTTTCCGAGCCCAATTAACAAAACGACAGTGCCACTGTTCATGAGGTGGAGTCCCAAAAAGCCTATCTTGCAAATTTGGTGGAAAAATTCCAAAAAATGACTGTGTTACAATCATGTGTTACGCAGTTTCCACGCACTCTCGTAACTTAAACAATTTTTAATATTTTTACTCCAGATTTTCAAAATTGCCATTTTTTCATACCTCCTTATGAACAGTACAGCTGTAATTTTTTACATCCTGCCTGAAATGTGTTTTCACACATGTGGCACACAATGGCACGGTCGCTGTGGGAAATCAATTTTTGGGACAGATTAACAAAATCAGAGTAACACTGTTCATGAGCGGAGTTCCCAAAATGCCTATGTTGAAAATTTGGTTAAAAAAAATCCAAAAAATAATTGCGTTACAGGCGTGCATTGTGCAGTTTCTATACACGTTCGTGACTCACCAATTTTTCATATTTTCACTCCAGATTTTCAACATTGCCATTTTTTTACACCTCCTCATGAACAGTACAGCTGTAATTTTTCACATCCTGCCCGAAATGTGTTTTCGCACCTGTGGCGCCAAATGGCACAGTCGCTGTGCAAAATCACCTTTCGGCTAACGAACTCATAGTGCCATTGTTCATGAGGTGGAGTCAGAAAAAGCCCATACTGAA
Source organism: Neoceratodus forsteri (assembly GCA_016271365.2). Classification (NCBI taxonomy): domain Eukaryota; kingdom Metazoa; phylum Chordata; order Ceratodontiformes; family Ceratodontidae; genus Neoceratodus; species Neoceratodus forsteri. Next base: position 1,410,948,198 of record CM057459.1, read on the forward strand.
AATTTTGAGTGAAAATACCAACAAACGCCCGGGGCATTAGGGTTTCCAACCATAATGCCCCACCCTGTAGGGACTGACAGGCGTCAGGGGAGCGACTTGGCATTGTCGGCTGTAATGCTCATGCCATTCTACCCCCAGTGACAGGCATTGAGGTGTGCCTTGGACTCTTCGGAACCAAAGTTCACCCCATTCTCCTATACTGCACCCATCTCAGCGTATTTCCTTATGGAATGGGGTGAGCGTAAGACCCGAAGACCCCAAGGCACACTGTGACACTTGTTGGTGTCTGTGGGGTAGGGTGAGGTGAAATGGCATGAGCATTATGGCCGACAACCCAAAGGCACACCCCAGTGCCTGTCACTCTCTGCAGGGTGGGGGTGGGGTTGGCGTCAGTTCACTACTTCACTGCCATTCCTATTATGCATCTCTCTAACTCCTGCACTATCAATACCAATGCCAGCAAGTCAACATTCAGCATTAACAAATGCTTGTTATTACTTATTTCCCTCCACCAGATACATTACACTCTCTTTCACACCATCAAAATCAAAGAACACCATCAAAAAAAGGACCTTGTAAAACAACAAAAACCTTGCATTTTTTAAATTAATTTACTGAAGCCGGCCCAGTGGCGCTGATGGTTGAGGCGCTGGACGCCACACCTCACGCTACGCTGGCGACCCATGTTCAGGAACAAGCACGGGTTGGCAGGGTTGGTTAAGGATCAAGCATCTGGAGGACTGCTCTCCTTCTCCGGGGAGGGAGGGTCATCAGCAATCAGTGCGTGGCTGCCCCCTGGTAAAAGCTGGGGGGGGGCAACACCACCAACGCTGCAGAAATAAGGGGGGGAGGAGGCAGATGCCGGAAGAGTGCATACAGAAGCGTGCACGCTCATCCATTGACGTCACTGCACACTTCCTCCAGCAGGGGAACCACTCCAAAGGAAAAAATCCCCAGCAACATGAAGGCTACTCGCTGGCGCCGCCACGGTCCTGCTCAAGTCAGCTCCCTCCTAGGTCCACCCTCCTGGTCTCCACGGTGGTGGGGTATGTACCCACCGTGAAGCGACCAAGGAAGGGCAGTAACGGAGTGGTCAAAGCTCTGCCCGGGACCATGGCGTCAGTCGGCCTAGCTGGCTAGAAGGTGGGGGAAGGAACCAAAGGCACAACCTCCCCCCAGCCATGGAACTACAAATAAATTATATATATATATATAAAAAAAATGTATTTACTGAAATCCTTTAAACTTCAACACACTGCAGCCTGTAGGGACATTACACACAACTGCATAGTTTACAGAAGTGTACTTTAAATTATTTGGTCTTAGTACCTTCAGATCTCTGCAGGCCAAGTAGTCAGATGCAATCAGTCTTGCTTTGTAGTATTCAAAACAAAGGGTCTTCTGTTAGAATCTTATAAGCACCACTTTTACTTATGCATCTGCTAATATATCCAGGAGGCAGGCAAAAAATGTTTACACTTCAAAAACTTCAGAGCAGGCATTGCCTGATACATGATCTCAAATCCCTTACCTCACAGACTACCATGGGAACTGGGAGCTTCTCTTCAATTACTGTTATTCATGACTCAGAGTACCTCACCAAGATAATGCTTAAACATTATTTTCTTTTTGTAACATCTATGTTGGTCCAATAAAAGGTATCACAAAATTTGCTTCAGGATCAGTACCTTACCAACACATTCAGCCTTCCTCATAAGATTTGTTCAGCTGTGACAGGCATCCCTAACATCAAAGCTGGCCTCTGTGAAAATTTACACCCTAATACCAGAGATAAGAGCAGTGACGAACACAGACACACTTAATTTAACCCCTACTGCTGCAGACAGAAGCAGCATTTATTTATTTAATGGCTTTTGATGACCAGGTAAGTGCATTAGACAACAAACCTGCCTATTTTCCAACACAACCCGGGAGAGTACAGGAAATACAGTAATTACAAACAGAACTCAGGTATATAGTTACAGTCTTAAGAAAAACATAACAAAAATATACACCAGATATCCATGTAGGGACAGACAGATTTATACATCAAGCAGGACCGTCCACACAGGGATGAGTTAGGTGAGTCAAAACATTAAAGGTAGTATGCACAGTAGTTGAAATCAGGGGTAAAGGCAGTTAGGATAGGCTATGATTAGGTGCAGTCACAAGTGTCATGTGCAAATAGGTGAGAAAATAGCGCAGATTTGAAAGATGAATGGGACAAGGGGCCCTTTAAACAAGGGGGGAGGTACTCCAGAATTTAGGGGCAAAATGTGCGAATGATTGCACACCCATTTTAGTAGAACAACGCGGGACAGCGAGCAGAGGGGAAATAGAAGATCTTAGTGGACGGTAGTGTAACACAGGGCTGAACATGGATCTAAGAGCATGAGGGCAGGGCAGTCTGGTCATGGAATTGATGAAACAGCCTAACGAGTAGAGGCAATGGGATTTAGCTGACAGCCATTGTGGGGCAGTGTAGAGAAGACAGTGGTGGATGAGGCGAGGGGCAGACAGAGCAAACCTTCAAATATTGTTGTACATGGTATCCTACTTCCGGAGATTTGCAGCAGAAGTGTGAGAAAGGACAGGGAGAACATAGAGGAGCCTTGGGAGCAGGACACCTCTGGCCACAGAGACCCTGGCAGCTGGGGTTAAGGAGTGGCAAAACGCGGTAGGCTGCCCCTATCCTCATGTTAATGGACTGACAGATTTCATTAGTGTGAGCGGTGAAATCAAGTGCAGGATCCAGTGTCGCACCAAGGTACTTGAAGGAGCACGTGGTCGGTACACTTGACCCATCATGACATAGCACACAAAACCTGGGGGACAAGGCCTGAGTTTTCCTGGCGGACCCAAAGAGCATGGCCTGGGTTTTAGGAAGGTTGAGGATTAGGGAGTTGAGGGAGAACCAGGTCTGAAGCTATTGGAACGCTAAGGTGAGGTGGTCATTAAGTTCAGTGATGGAGCGAGAAGCAGAGTAGAGTACAATGTCGTAGCATACATGATGGAGTTACAGTGGGATAAGGTAGTAGGAATATCATTAACGAATATTGAAAAGAGTAGAGGCCCAAGTATGGACCCTTGTGGGACACCAGAGGAGACAGAGGCAGGGGATGAGAGAACTTTGCAAAAGGTTACAGACTGGGAACGGTTTTCGAGGTAGCTGTTAAGCCAGGCCAATGTAGGTTCTGATGCACCGAGAGACCGCAACTTATCTAGGAGCAAGAAGTGACTAACTAAGTCAAAAGCTTTGGTTAGATCAATGAACACAGAACCAGTGAGCTGACCTTTATCCATGTTTGATTTTACCTTACTGGTGAATAGGGTGAGAGCAGTGGTGGTGCTGTGTCCAGCCCTGAACCCGTGTTGAGCAGGGGATAGTAGGTTGAAGATAAGTAAATAAGCTGAGAACTGGCGGTGGATAAGTTTCTCCAATAACTTACTGAGGGCAGGAAGTAAAGCAATGGGGCGATAGTTAGATAGGATTCTAGGGTCCCCTTTCTTGAACATGGACAGTTCTGGCAGCTTTCCAGGCTATGGGTACTGGGGAGGTGCTGATGGATAAGTTAAACAGCCGCGTAACAGGAGTGGCTAAAAGAGGAGCAGCAAGTCTGAGGATCCCGGGTTCAAGTCCATTCGGCCCGGCGCTTCCACAAGATAGAATGGTATTTAGTAACTTAAGTACCTTTTGCCGAGTGACGAGGGAGAGTATCGATGAGGGAGATGCCCCTGGAGGAGATGGAGGGCAGGGAAGGGGGCCGCTAGATGCAGGCAGGGCATTATGTGGAACCTTGGTAAAGAGGGTGTTAAAGGCGTTGGCAATAGTGAAGGGGTTGTTACAAAGGGTATCGTTGATAAGCACATCGTTTGGTGCCTGTGGCTTGCCATTCCCCAGGATCTCATTAATCTGGTTCCAATATTTCTTTGGGTTAGAGGCAGAGGAGTTCAGGAGCTCACGGTAGTATGCACTTTTGGCTGCATGCATCTCCTTCTTGCAAGTATTACGCAGTATATGATACTCTTGAAAGTCAACCTGGAGAGAGGAAGATTTCCATTTAGACCACAGTTTGTCCCGGCGCTTAAGTTGTTGTAGTAAAGGCCTCTTGAGCCACTTGGTCACTTTCCCACTGACCCTACGTGTCGAGAATGGTATGTGCTTGTTTTGCAAGGCAAGTAGAGTTTTATTAAAATAGTCAGTGGCTAGATTGATATCCAAGGTAATAAATAGGGGCGACCAGTCAGTAAGTTTTAATTCATTAAGGAACGCTATCTGGTCGAAGTATGAACATTTTGGACAGGATAAGACTTTGGGAAGATAACAGGGAGTGGAGGCGCCCCTCATGCAGTAGACAGGGCAGTGATCACTAATCGAGTCGGGGCAAACCCCAGTGGGGGAATAGCAATCTTTCCAGTTAGTGAGGATCCAGTCAATCAGAGTATGGCAGGATCCATTCTGTGAAATCCTGGTAGGGGAAGAGATGAGTTGGCAGAGGTTGGACTTGCTGATGGTAGAGGCTAGAAGTGAAGAGTTTGGCCCAAGCCAGTCTAGGTTAAAATCCCACAGACAGATCATCTCATTTTTCTTGGATAATGTAGGAAGAAGATCAATAAACTCTTCGAGGCCAAGTTTGCTATTCTGAGGTGGAATATATACCCCAAAGATATGCAGCTTTTTTGCACCAACGAGTAAGAGGAGAAAGTGTAAAACCTCACCATTGATTAGAGAAGGAGTGGGTAGAAGAGAGACGCACAGGTGAGATTTGTAGTAGAGAGCCAATCCCCCCCCCCCCTTTTAGAGGAAGGTTTGTCAGCCCGGTACATATTATAGCCTGGTAAAGTGCAACTAAGTTCTGATACTATAGGTTTCAGCCAGGTTTCCGAAAGGACGAGTATGTTGGAGTTGTTGATCTGAACCCAGGCTTCAAGTTCAGGGAGATTGGGCATAAGGTTTCTGATACTGAGGTGGGCAAATGTTAGGCCCATGGTCTGGGGCAGGAGAAGTCCGGAGTGACATATAGTTGGGTTGAGATCAACCGCCGGGCCAGGGTTTTGCTCAATATCCCCAGTGAGGGCAAGGGATAGCATGATAACCCATAGCGTGACAACCGCAATGGGCCAAGATAGGCATGGGGGGATTTAAGTGTACTATGTACAAGGAGCCTAAGCAGAAACCCAATGAGTTTGTATGTAAGGTACCCCTAAGGCATAGGCAAGGAGGAATTTTTAGCTAGCATGTTGGAGAACATGAAATTATTAGGAGCCCCCTCAAACCTATGTGAGGGGGTCCCAATGGAAAGGGCAAGACAGTCAAGGGCCAGAAGGGTAAGGAGTGCACTGAGCAAACAGAACAAGGCCACCCTAGGCACTTTGTTAGGGAGGCAGAGATGGGGTGCAGTAATAAGGTACAACCAAGTGATAGTCAATCAATAAGACAGAGAGGGGGGGACGGGGGGGAGGGAGGATAGACTGCAGTGCCTGACCAGAATGGAATAAGGATAGGAAGCAGCTGTCAATGACTTCAAGAGGGCAGGAGCAAGGGGAAACAACCCTAGAAGAAAGAGGGTCTAAGTTTGAGGCTGAGATCAGAGATCAGAGAACTCAACAAGATAGTGCTGGGCTGGATGAGTAGGAGTGGTGACCTCTAGAGGAGGAAACTTATAATCTGCAAATGCAAAAGTAAGCAGATAGAAAAAAAGACAAGTACAGCACGTGATAACCAGCGCCTGTATAAACAAAGCCAGCTATGGGTGGAGAGTATGGGGTGGTGGGGAAGTCATAGCTGCTGCGATGAACCTAGGTCCTGCCCTGCGACCCAATATGTGCAGTTGACACTTTAACTATTAAATACACTGCACAGCATACAGCTCAATAAAGCACTTTTCCTAATAAATTTAAAAAAGCCTTGGGAGGTGCCGACTACTGTGCTAATTTGGCTCCAGAGCTGGATGTTGACATTAATATCAGACCCGACCCTGAGTGAAGCCAGCAGGGTAGACAGAAATGGTGCCAGGTTTGAAAAGAAAGAAACTGTCCAAAGCTGTGCATTTTCCTCAGTGTGCGTACCTTGTTACAGATCCTTGACCCTCCATGCAGCTGCAAGGGCAGAAGCCCTGTGGAATAGAGACAGATGAGCTTGTTGCAGATTCATGACCCTCAACGCAGCTACAAGGACAGAAGCCCTGTGGAATAGGGACGGAGGAGCTTGTTGCAGATCCTTGACCCCACACGCAGCTGCAAGGGCAGAAGCCCTGTGGAATAGGGCCGGAGGAGCGTGTTGCAGATCCTTGACCCCCCCATGCAGCTGCAAGGACAGAAGCCCTGTGGAATAGGGATGGAGGAGCTTGTTGCAGATCCTTGACCCCCCATGCAGCTGCAAGGGCAGAAGCCCTGTGGAATAGGGATGGAGGAGCGTGTTGCAGATCCTTGACCGCCCCCCATGCAGCTGCAAGGGTAGAAGCCCTGTAGTATAATGAATTCTGGACTGATATGTCAGTCCATGGAAAGCCAGGGTTAAGCACAGTGTGGTTTTATCTGCATGCCACTGCTACTGTAGTGCGGGGGCGGCTGTTTCTTTTATCTGAGCAGCTGTTTATTTTATCTGCGTGTCTGCATGTGCATCTTAGGGGGAACATAGCCCATGCGTATCCCACACAATCATGAAGAGCCCTACTGCTTTCCCGTCCACTACTTCCACTGGTAGTCTGTTTCAGGCATTCACCACTCTTTCAGTAAAGCAGTACTTCTTCTCATCCCTTTAAAACTGCCTCCCTCTCCAGCTTCATTGCATGCCTCTGGTCCTGATGCTCTTTCTCATTTGAAAGATACTCTCCTCAAGCACCCTGTTCACCCCTGTGAAGTACTTGTAGGTCTCTGTCATGTCCCCTCTTGCTCTTCTCTTTCAAGGTGTACATGTTAAGATCCCTCAGTCTCATATGGCTTTTGATGCAACCTCTGCACCATTTTAGCTGCCCTCCTCTGGAATGCCTCCACCCTATGTTCTTTCTGAGGTGCAGCCTCCTCCAGAACTGGACACAATATCCCACGTGGGATCTCAGAAGTGAGAGATACAATGGCAACACCACCTCCCTCCTCCTGCTGCAGATACCTCTCCCTATGCATCCCAATATCCTACTGGCCCTACCACTTTGAGGTCATCAGATATGATAGCTCCAAAGTCCCATTCCTGCTTAGTGACTGTCAGTACTCCCTTCCCCTCCCACATCCTATATGTAGGTCCTGGGATCCTATACCCCAGGTGCATGATTTTTTTTTCTTCAACTTTGTTTCTTTCTTGGTAGATGGGCGGCAGATATATCCCCAAATCAGCACCCAGATCATTCTCCTGGCATCTTCCTCCAGGCCAACTGGTTGGGTGGCCCGTAGTTTGTTCGCTATGGTGGGACTCCCCCGGAGGCTGGGAGACAGACTAAGATCAACCAGAGGACCAAGACAAGGATTATGTCTGGGGTGTCATTCGGGAGGTGGTTCAGGGGCTTCACAGAGCTCCATGAACCAGGGGTTTTCCCTTGGTTACCCACCCAGGATCATGGATGTGCAATGATGTTAGCGTGGGATGGATCCACTCCTACACCTGTCCCACAGATGTCCACCAATGACTCTGCTGAGTCAGGTGGTCCCCATTGCTAGACACCCAGCCTTCACTGGGTGTCACTAGTATACCAGGAATCCACAACCCTTCCCCGAAGGTGGACAGCAGTCCCTGGGATGCTCACCCAACCCCCCAGGCTGACCCTCTGACACACTGTGCTTGCTTCTGAACACAGGTCATCAGTGTCATAGGTGGTAGTGATACCGCTGCACCGGCGTGCCGGCTCCGGTGCATGATTTTGCACTTTCTGGCACTGAACCCCCAACTGCTATGCTCTTGACCACTTCTTGAGTTTCCCAAGGTCCCTAACCCGAGTGTCCACCCTATTACAGATTTTGATGTTGTTTGCAAAAAGGCATACCTTCCCTTCCCTTCCAGTTCTTCTGTAATATTACTTATAAGAACACTGAAGAGGACCATTCCAATACTGAGACCTATGGCACCCTGCTGGTCACTCTCCCCTCATTAGAGTAAGTGCCATTAACCACCATCCTCTGTTGCCTATCCATTAACCAGCTCCTTACCCAATTCACCACTTTGGATCCTACCCCTGCAAAAAAGGCACTAGGTGAACACATCGAAAACAACCACAGCGTGGTCAAAAAACATGCATGGAAAAAGGCTGAAATGAATGGTAGCGTTCAGTATAAATATCGAGTGCTACCACAGAGAAAAAACAAAAGCTACATTGTGTGTTTGCAGGGGGCACTGCCCCCTGAACCCCTGACTAATAATAATCACCTCGGGGGGGCAACTCGGGGATGGGAGGAACCTCGGGGGACTCGAGGATGGGGAGGAACCTTTGGGGAATTGCTGATGAGGGGAAGGGGAACCAACCAGAACAACTGGGGGTGGGGGCCAAAAACTGCAGGGTGGGGGCTAACACATTGGCAATGGAAGTTGGGAGGGGGAGAAAAAAAGCAAATGTCCTGGACTGGGTGTCGACCCCCAATCCTCCGATGTTCTGCCACCCTCTGTTGCCTGTGGTCTTGCCCTCTGTGCCACAGCAGCTGCTCAGCAGCACACCACCCAGCACAGGCTTTAGCCTCCTTCTGTCTGATGACCAACAGCTACAGGGATATCGCTAACGTTACCTGCGCTATATTATCCCTGTAGCAGTATTGCTGGATGCTATTCTTCCATCGCAGACTTTCCTGCACTGAAATGCTGGTGACATATTCACTGGGTAGGTGCAAAAAACAGTAGAAAGTACAATCAAAGAATTGGGGAGCATATGCGTAGTATTGACAAGGCAGTTAAAGTACGTGCATTAGCACTGCACAATTAACAGGCAGGAGCTGGGCATGTAGCGGCACCTAAACACACTACTCCACCTAGACGCAGGGTTGATTATCCAACCTGAGATGATACCTATTGTCTGCAAATGTTGTTACACATTTGGAAAGTACTCAAGTATTCATATAATGCTGCATGTTCTATTGACCTGGGATACAAAAGCAACCCCAAAGAAACTACTCAATTCATGTATTTGTATTTCGTCATTTTGTAATCACCTCTGTATATCACTATGTAATAATATATGTTGTTATCTTGCATAACATGTCTGTCTGCCCTGACGTGAAGCCTTTGTAAAGGAGTCGCTGACTCAAAGGTTGTAATTCCGAAACTTTAAATAAATAAATAAATAGATTCAATTCCAGTGAAATTTATCTGGTTGTCATTACTGCATGTGTGTGTGTGTGTGTGTGTGTGTGTGTGTGTGTGGGGCAGCTTGGATAACAAGCTCCTATGTCACAGCGTTTTGGCAGTATAAACTGGGGTCCACCAGTAGGCCCAGACTGAATGAGCTTTTTGCTTCTGTACCATTTGAGACTCCCTTAGCTGTAAGCAATTAAAAGTAAAATGAACAGTGAAAGGGTCATGAAGGAACTCCTAAAACTCAAGGTGAACAAAGCAACGGGGCCTAATGGGATTCACCGAAGAATTCTAAAAGAACTAAGGGGAGAACTAGTGACACCACTGACTACCCTTTTTAACGAATCATGGGAGGATGGGGTGATACCGGAGGACTGGAGGAGGGCGGATGTGATTCCTCTTCACAAATGTGGGAACAAGGCAGAGGCAGGAAACTACAGACCTGTCAGTTTGACCTCTGTGGTAGGGAAAATGATGGAATCACTTCTAAAGGAAAAAAATTGTTGAGTACCTAGAGGCCAGCGGGGCACAGGACCCAAAGCAGCATGGATTCACAGCGGGAAGATCATGTCAGATGAATCTAATAGATTTCTTTGACTGGGTAACTGAAGTAGTAGACCAGGGAGGGGCTGTGGATATGGCCTGCCTAGACTTTAGCAAGGCATTTGACACAGTCCCACACAAAAGATTAACAAACAAGTTAGCCAGCCTGGGAGTGGGTCCCAGGGTGGTAGCCTGGGTAACAAGCTGGCTGGACAACATGACCCAGAGGGTAATAGTAAACAGAGTACACTCTGAAGAAAGGGGGGTCACCTGTGGGGTACTACAGGGTTCAGTATTGGGACTGATTCTCTTTAATGTCTTTATAGATGACATTACAGAGGATCTGAAAGGAAACTTATGCCTCTTTGCAGATGACACCAAGAAAGGGGAGAAGGAATTCTTCAGGTACATCAGGGAGAAAAGGAGTTGTAGGGACAAAATGGCAAGGATTAAGAGGGATGGGGTGGGTGGAAACAGGGCAGAGCAGGCAGAAGTGCTTAATGAATACTTCTGCTTGGTTGTTTGCTAAGCAGAAAGGAGGGGCATTACCAAGGGGGGGTGGGAAGTCAGGCTCGGGGGGGGAGAAGTGACAGATGGGGGAATCACAGAAGGCAGGATACTGGAGGGCCTGAGGGTGGACATGGCACCAGGGCTGGATGGCATTCACTCCAGGGTACTGAGAGAGCTGGCAGAAATCCTGGTGGGGCCCTTGGCAGACCTGTCCAATGCTTCCCTGGCCTCAGGAAGTGTACCTCAGGACTGGACTACATAAGAGTGGTCCCAAAGATGAATCGGAAAACTACAGGCCGGTAAGCCTCACATCTATCATGGGAAAACTGATGGAGACAATCCTGAAGGAGATGCTAGTGTCCCTTCTGGAGACCAATGGGCTGCAGGACGTTAGGCAGCATGGGTTTGTCACAGGCAGATCCTGTCAGGTCGACCTGGTGGATTACTATGATTTGATAATTAGACAGTTGGACAAGGACCATGCAGTGGATGTCCTGTTTCTGGACTTCAGTAAGACATTTGACTCGGTGCCGCATGGGAGCTGGGTAGTAAGCTGGCAGGTACAGGTGCAGGGGTGAAAATGGTGGGATGGGTAGTAAACTGGTTACAGGGAAGGCAGCAGAGGGTGTTGGGAGGGGAGCTCTCATCTCCGAGACTAGTGACGAGAGGAGTACCGCAGGACTGAGTACTGGGACCGGTGTTGTTTGGGTTGTTCATATCAGACATCTCAATGGGCATCAAGAGCAAGATCAGTTAGTTTGCAGATGACACCAAGATAGGAGCAGTAGTGGATGACCTAGGAGGGTGGCATGGGTTGCAGGATGATCTGTCAAAATTGGAGACCTGATCGGACACCTGGCAGTTGAGGTTCAATGTCAATGCCAAAAAGTGCAAGGTGCTACATTTCTGGGCAAAAAAAAAAACAAGATGGAGCTACCAGCTGGGTGGGGGTTCAGCTAGCCATGACAGAGGAGGATAAGGATCGGAGGGTGATTATAATGGGCTCAATGAGCAACTCAGCACAATGCAGGAAGGCAGCTGCAAAGGCCAACAAAATGCTGGGTTGTATTGCCTGGGGTATATCTTCAAGGAGAGGGGAGGTGATCCTGCCGTTGTATAGGTCACTGGTTAGGCCACACCTGGAGTACTGCATGCATTACTGGCATACACACCTGAAGAGGAACATTAAGTTACTGGAGGGGGTGCAGCGCAGTGCAACAAAGATGATCCAGGGACTAGGGGACATACCCTACTTGAGCAGGCTGAGGGAGTTGAACATGTACTCACTGGAGGAGAGGAGAGACAGGGGGATATGATTGAAACCTTCAAGTACATGAAGGGAATAAACAAGACAGGCATGGAGGGACTATTTAAGTTAAGGGAGGAGAGGGACACTCAAGATCATGATCTCGGATTGGAGGGGGGAAGGTTCAGGAGGGAGATGAGAAGACACTTTTTCACGGAGAGAGTAGTGTCTGGGTGGAATTTATTGCCTGCGGAAGTGGTATCCTGTAGAACAGTGCACTGTTTCAAAAAGGGATGGGATATGGTAAGAGGGAGGGTCGGGAAGGGGAGTAAGGGGCAGTCGCAGTATAAGGGTTGCTAGCTGCACACTTGAACAGACTTGATAGACCATAAAGCCTTTATCTGCTGGCAAATTAGTGTGTTCGTATATTCATACGTCGACAAGAGTAATGTGTGCTGCTGTACCTTGGTTTCAATTAATTGGATTTATATCCTGCAACACAGTAGTGGTGTCCTTTTGTGTTTGAAGAATGTTCAGCCCACCTCTTGTAACTGTGAGAGCTAGAAGTGATCACATTGATATCCACGTGTAGTGGATGGTGCGCTTTCCTGGCATAAGGCATGGCAGGGGAATGGGTCTGGAAGCTTGAGGTGGGAGGAGGGGGTAATCCCAATGCCAGGGCTTGGTGGCAGGATTCAGGGTTCTAGCAACCATGGTTGAGGGGGATGAGTGTCCACCTGCAATTGCTGGGGGAAGGGGATGCTATGAAGCCTGCCACCAGGGTGAGGGGAGGATCAGGAAGCATGCTGCCAAGGTTGTATGGGACTCAGAAGCCAGAGACCAGGGTTTGGTTGGTGGGGGGGGGGGGGCAGCTCTGTAGCTTGAGGTCAGTGATGGGTAGTGGACTCTGGAAGTGAAGCTGCAGCTGCCTGGAGAGTTAGGATGTAGACTGTTGGATGGTAGGTGTCCAGGGGCCGAGGAAGGGGGCCCCAGGAGGAAGATGAGCATCGGGAGGGCCAAGAAGGAGGGTGTTTCCAGGAGCCATGGGGTGAGATATCTGGGGGGGCCCGGGAGGGAGGGTATCTATGGAAGGGGACATCCAGGGGGCTGAGGAGGGATGAAGGTGTCTGGTAGGCCTGGGCAGGAGGTGACCGGGGAGGCCTGTTACGCATCTAAGGGACTGGGGAAGGAAGAAAGTGTCTGGTGGACCCAAGAGGGAGGTGTCTGGTGGGCAGGGGCCGGGAGTTTTTTTTTTTTTTTATTCTTTTGATATCTGAGTAAGATCCACTGGGCATAAGGCCTGTTTAGCGTCATGTTGTGGATGGAGAGGGGTAGTGTCTGGGGCTGTGGAGGGGGGGGTACTGTCAGGGGAAGTGGAGGGAGGGTAGGTAGTGTCAGGAACTGTGGAAGGAGGTGGGGTTAGAGTCTAAGGCTGAGGAAGGAGGAACAGCTAACGTAGGCGGCAACATAGGGAAGGTGCTACTGTCTGCGGGTGTGGAGGGAGGCAGGGGGTAGTGTCAGGGCTCATGGAAGGAATGTGTCCAACCATACAGGTTGGGTAGGTGCATCATGGGTCTGAATGATGGTGTCAATGGGAGGCCATGCAGGGATGGTGTGTGTTAAGGGTCTGGGGAATCTCACATTACCCGGGAGGGAGTGGGGGGATGTCAAGGTTGCTATGGATGAAGTATGTCACTGGTTATGGGGAGGGGCTGTGGAGATGGGAGTTTGCTGGGAGGCTGTGGAAGGACCTCAGGGGCATGAGAGAGGGGGCTTGATGGGCTGTAATGGGAGAGGATGCCAAGGGTTAGGGGGCCGTGGACCAGCCACAACCCTCAAAGCTGGAACCCCCTTCACACACACCACACACCCACCACCCTGAAGATGAACACCCTCTTCCTGAAGGACAGGTTGTGTGTCCCCTGCATAGCTAGAACTCCCTTCCCACAGACCAATCATCCCACTGTAGCTGGACCCCCCATGAAGAATATACTGGCAGTGTGCCCCCCACCTCATTAGAGGTGGACAAGCCGGGGCTGGCTCGAGCTTAGTGTCTGACTTAGCCTTTATAAGCAAGTGAGAGCCAAAGTCAAACTGAGCCACATATGGCCAAAGTAAGCATTGTTGTCAGTCTAAGCAGTTAGTGTAGTGTCTGAAATGCTCAACTCCTATGTAGACAACAGCTTGCAGTAGCCAGAGTTCAGTTTGTAGAGTTAAGTCAGGCCCCTGGCTTGTTCTAGGTAAAACAATTCCTGGCTTGCCCACCTCTGCAACCCACAGTTGAAACTGCCCTTTCATAGATAGAGATTGGTGGGCTGTAAAGGGAGTGGCTGTCAAGGTTTAGGGGGCAGTGGACCAGCCACGCCTCTTCACAGCTGGAACCCTCTTTCCCATAGACCCCCCAACAGACTGGCTGTGTGCATACCCCAGCTGGAACCTCCCTTGCCACAGACGTGCCACTCCCCTGCAGCAGAGCCCTCTCCCCTAGAACAGACTGTGCCCCCCCACACTGCTGGAATCCCATCCCACAGACCTGATACCCCCTTGCAGCTGCCATCCAAAACAGATTGGTTGTGAGCCCTCCCCCACAAACTGGAACCCCTCTTTTATATATTACTACTGCTATTTTGTCTTTATATTAGATCACATCTGTTAGCATATATTTAAACATTGTTTCTTAACTTAGTATATGCTGTGTTATTTATTTATTTGTTTTCCGGATTACAATACCTTTGAGCCTGAGGCTCTTTTACAGAGGTTCCACGTCGAAAAACAAATACAATAAAATATAACATTATACAATATAATACAACAATTAGCACCAGTGTGTTACAGTAACAAGAGTACGATGTTCTGACAGGCACTAAAGGGTAGACAATAAAATACATTTTGGAATAAGTATAAAGCAGGTGAACATAGAGCAGCCAACAATGGCCTTGTTGTTTGAGAGCGAGGGGGAGAAAAAGGAATAGGGAGGAGGAATGTCAGGGGGGATCAGAAAAAAAGGACAGGAGGTGGGAGGGGGCCCATGGGAGAGGACTGGTCTAGGGAGGCGTGGACAATGGGGGGGGGAACGAGAGTGGGGGATGGGGATGGTGGATGGGATACAGGTTTATGTTTACAAGGGGTTGGGATGGTGGACAGGATACAGGTCTGTATTAACAAGCTGTAGAGAGATAGGTGCTGGGACTACAGTAACATAGAGGGAGGTGTAGGGGTTACAGAGAAATAGAGGGTGGCCTCAGGCAACAGGGTGAGATTTCCCCATGACTGGACAATCGCATCTGCTAAGTGCAGTAAGGTGTAGGCAGAGTTTATATTTAAAAGGGCCCAACTTGGGTACTGACAGGATAGCAGCTGGTAGGTCCTTTAGCCAGGAGAGCACCCGGTAAGCAAAACAGCATTGTGTCTGTGTAGTGCGGCTGAAAAGTACAAGAAACACTTGTCTTGACATACCTTGGGTTGTATGTGGGTTGATCGCTTGTTTAAGACAATCATGTATTACTGGGGGTGGAGGTTAGTCCAATACAAGAGTTTTTTGCGAGGAGGCAGGTCTGGTATTTTACTCGGCCTATGAGGTTCAACCAATTTTTTTGTTTGTATAGGTCACAGGTATGGGTGAGACGGTGTGTTTACCCGTGATTAACCTGCAAGCTTTATTAAGGGCTAGGTTGATCCTTTTGAGCATCGTGTCCATTGCCACACTAGTTCATAGTCAATAATGGAGACTGTAGAGCTGTTGACCAGAAGTTGGGAGGTTATTGGAGGTTAGGCAGTGTCTGCGCCAGTATAGCAGACCAATCCTACCATTTACTGCTTTAGCAACTTGATCTATATGGACGGTGTTGACAGTGAACTATCAAGGGTTATGTCTAGGTATTTGAAATACGGGACTGGCTCAAGTGTGTCCCTCCAGCTGTTCTGGATGGCAAGTCTGTGCAACTTTTGTCTGTTGTGGTGTTACTGAAAAATAGTTTTTATTTTTTTGTAGTTCATAAGGAGATTGTGTTTTGAGAATCAGTCCTCAACAGATGCAAAATCAAATTGGAGTTGGGTTTCCAGGAGATGCGGGTCCAGTTGGCTGGAGAAAATAACTGCATCATCTGCAAAGAATAAGATGTTGGTGGAGCTTGCCTCAGAAAGGTTATTAAGGAACAGGTTAGAGTAATGGGCCTAGTGCTGAGCCTTGAGGAACACCAGAGCAAACTGGGCGACTGTCAGAGAGAACGCCATTTATTTTGACTTGTTGGGAACTTCCCACAAGATAGCTACTGAACCAGCGTTCGGTTTCGGGCAAAAAGTCTAGTGGTGGAGAGTGTGTTTAGCAGAATGGTGTGGTTTACCATGTTGAAAGCTTTAGTGAGGTCGATGTAAATCGCCCCCACCAAGTGGCCTCAATTGTGTTATGAATGTAGCTGGTGAATTTGAGTAGGGCAGTGATGGTACTGTGTGCTTTATGGAAACTGTGCTGTTGTGGCACTAGATCTTGTACTTCTCTAGTTACTTGGTAAGCTGGTCTGACACAGTCCTTTCCAATGCCTTTGGTGGGGGAGGATTGAGATTAGTTGGTAGTTTGTATGGAGGGCACAGTCACCATTTTTGAAGATGGGGGTGACTACAGCTGCCTTCTGTTTCTCGGGGAACTGACCTTGGCAGAGAAAGAGACTGAGGAGTTTAGTTAAGGGAGTTAGAACTTCTTCAAGAGTGAGATTTAAAATCTTCAGGTCGAGAGAGTTACTTCTAAATCTTGACTTCCCAAGCACCCGCTGCAAATATTTTCTGGCCTCTTGCTTAGATACTGTCCTAAAATATAAGTGGGAGGTGGGCTTGATGTGTGCCTTCTTTGTGCTCCATGGCATGAGGTGCTGGCACATCGAAGAAATCAGATGGTAGTACGTCACATAGGTCTGAGAAGGCCAAATTAAAAGTGTCGGCGATTGCCTTGGAGTCCTGGGGGATTCCCCCATTTACAGACCGCTAGGCTAAGTTTCTGCTATCCCCCCAGGAGTTACAGCGCTCCTCTTGGAAGTGGGGGCCTTGGCTGAACAATCTCCCTGGTGCAGGCATTCCTGGTGATTTTGTACCGTTGCCAAGCTGCTTGTTTTCCAGTAGCCCTGCCACGATGCCACAGGTTGTTCCTGGTGGCCACAAGGTTAAGCAGGGAGGGTGTTATCCAGGTGGTGTATGCTCCTTTAATCTTTCGTGCCCTAAGGGGGGGGACGTGGATGTCACAAGCTGTGTTAAAATGAGATATGAAATACTCAATGGCTTGGTTCACAGTATGGACTGCGTCAATAGGGGACCAATCCGTTTGCCCCTCTATGTGAATTTGCCTGTTACTTATTAAAAGTTATCTGACATAATAGGACCTCCTTGTAAATAAGCACTGCTCAATGGGGCTTCTCCTGGTAAAATTTCCAGAGACCAGCCCCCCACCTACCTTTCAGGAGATGGCCGAAGGCAAACATACCTCTCAACCTCCCTCATCACAAATTTATTTATTTGCTTTTGGTAACCGGGTAGGTGCACTAGGCATAAGAATGCCCATTTTCAGGAATGACCCGGGAGAAAACAGTTTGAAAATACATAGGTATACATGTGACGCAGCACGAGATAGGAAGCACAATTAAGAGGGAATTACACACAATCAAATTAGGGTATAGAGAAACATTGGTTTAACATGCTAGTAAACTTAGGGCCAGATATTCAAAAGGGTTACGCCTGCGCAAGTCCGAACTTGCTCCATTCTGCGATATTCAGCAGGAGGTAGTTGCGCCACAGAAAACATGCTGAGCAACAGCACAATGCAAATGAATGCATGCTGAACTGGAGGGGGACGAACCATGCATAAACTGCACAGCCCGATATTCAGCCGGGCTGTGCAGAGCTGTGCAGGCGCAACCCCCAACCTGCGCCTGCACAACTTTGAGCCAAAAAAATGATAGTTGAGGGCCACCACAGGTGAGTTGCTGCATTGCAGGGCGCAACAGCAGCTGCCACCTGTGGCTGGCCCTCAACCCACTCTCCATACCTCTCAACCTTTTGTCCCCCAAATGTGGAACATTGCCTCTCAAATGTGGAAAGAATGGGCAAAATGTGGAACACTTAATCAAATCTTTACATTAGAAGCTCACAACACTGTGAAAATGTTTGCATTTATGTTCAGAAAGTCTGCTATTAATTAAAATTATATATTTTGCATCATTTACTATGGAGTTTGCTTTAAAATGTTAACACTGAATGTGGGACAAGTCCTCACAATGTGGAACAGGAGGTTTTGTGAAGTAAAATGAGGAACGGTCTCGTAATGTGGTACAGTTGAGAGGTATGCTCTCTCTGTGCCCCTCACCAGCCCGATCGCGGCAGCAATGTGTCCCTCCCCCAACACATCCCTGGTGGTCAGTGGACGATAAGCCCGATCGCGGGCTGGAGTTCAAACACACACCCCCACCTCCCAATCATATCCCTGGTGGTCCAGTGGACCGAAAATCCCGATCGCGGGATGTAGTTGTCAACCCCAAACACATCCCTGGTGACCTAGGTGTCCCCACCACCCGCACAGCCCACCACCCGCCCGCAGCGGCAGCATCCCACCCACCTGCCGACCGCCGACTGACTGCCGGTAGAGCTGCTGCCCACTGGTGCAGAGCAAGAGCCAATGGGCGGCAGCCCATACCGTACCAGACAGTTCCAGTTTTGTGAAATTTGAAATTCATTCACAAAACTGGACTGTTCTGGTACGGTAGGAGCTGCACGCCCATTGGCTCTTGCTCTGCACCAATGGGCGTGCAGCCCTTAACGGCAGTCAGTCGGTGGGTGGTGGGCGCAGGCGGGTGGATGCTGCCGCCGCCGCCGCGTGGGGAGAGCGTGGTGGGGCTCGTGGGTGGGTGGGTGGGGGACACTGGGTCACCAGGGATGTGTTTGGGGGAGGTTAACTACATCCCGCTATCGATTTTCTGTCCACTGACTACCAGGGATATATTCGAGGTGGGGGGTGTTTAATTACTTCAGCCGCGATCGGCTTATCGGGTCCACTGACCACCAGGGATATATTCGGGAGGTGGGGGTTCATTACGCAGCCCATGGACAGCTTTATCAGTCCACTGACCACCAGGGCTGTGTTGGGGAGACATTGCTGCCCGCAATCGGGCTGGTGAGGGGTGGTATTTACACTGTGCCTGCGATCGGGCCAGTGGGGTGGTGGTGGGGTTTTAGCTCTTTTGCTGCATGATTGGGCTGCAGGGGCGTCCTTCCCAGAGTGGCTGCTGCCTGGCAGGCGCCAGGCACAAGTCCTCGGGATCGCACACCCTGCATGCTAATGGCATGCAAATGGAGCCATAATCAGATGCAAATGACCCCCTGCGTTGCATGAATTATAGCCCCATTTGCATGTCACCTTTGAATATCGGGATTTTTTGATGGCGCAATGGTACTAGCGCCACCGCAGTTGAATGCTCCACTTTGTCAACTCGTGTGGTGCAAGTTCCACTGTGCCATGCACAGTGGTTGTGGCTGGGTGATATTCAAAGGAGTTGCTCAATAGCGCAACTCCTTTGAATATCGCCCTGGACACACCCCTGCGCAACTATTTTGCGCAGCGCAAGGGCTTGCGCCTATGAATGGCGCAGTTTGAATATCCAGCCCGTAGGGTATAGAGAAATATTACATGGCATAATGCAGTTAAGTACAGTTTACAACAGAATACAACAAGATAAATACAAATAGGAGATGCAGTCATTGCAATAGCAAGCATATAAATCAGGGACAGGGCTTAAAATGATCAGGGACAAATGACCAAAATCAGGGACACATCTGAAAAATTAGTAATATTACTTCCAGAAGCTGTATACAACATGCTTCTTAGTGTGAATAGCATTTTCTTAATGAGAACTAGACTATAAAACCAATGGCTGGCATTATTTTGAGTCAAATCCCTACTCTGCAGTGACAGCAATGCCAAATTTAGGAGGGACAGAAGACATTAATGAGGCAAAATCAGGGACATCTGTGAAAATCAGGGACTGTTGAGAGGTATGGCTGGAGATATACAGTGCAGGGCTGTGCCAACTATAAGGGACCCCCCATAGAAACATAGAATTTGACGGCAGATAAGGACCGCTTGGCCCACCTAGTCTGCCCATTTTCCTACCTAACAGATAAGCTGCAGATCCTAGTTAACCAACAGCTTACTTCCTCTTACCCGCCACTAGGACTGCCTTATGCCTGTCCCATGCATTCTTGAAGTCCCCCACTGTTCTTGACTCCACGACCTCCTCAGTGAAGCTGTTCCATACATCCACAACCCTCTCAGTGAAAAAATACTTCCTCACATTACCCCTGAGCCGTCCCCCCTCTATCTTCAAATTGTGCCCCCTTGTTCTTGCACACCTCTTTTTCTGGAAGATGCTACCCTCTTGGACTTTGTTAATTCCCTTGAGGTACTTGAAAGTTTCTATCATGTCCCCTCTCTCCCTTCTTTCCTCAAGAGTATACACATAAAGCTCCTTTACTCTTTCTTCGTATGTCTTCTGGTGCAGACCCTGCACCATTTTGGTTGCCCTCCTCTGGACAGCCTCCACTCTGTCTATGTCTTTTCGGAGATGGGGTCTCCAGAACAGCACACAGTACTCAGATGGGGTCTCACCAACTGTCTGTACAGAGGGATAACAACTTCCTGTTTTCTACTATTGATGCCTCTTCCTATGCATCCCAGTATCCCCCCAGCCTTCCTTATTACCTTCTCACATTGCTTGCCCACCTTTAGATCATCTGATATAATTACCTCCAGGTCCCTTTCTATTTTTACTGTTGTCAGTTTCTCACCCCCCATTGTGTACTCTTGCCCTGGGTTTTTGTTTCCCAGGTGCATTACCTTGCACTTCTTTGCATTGAATCTGAGCTGCCATACATTTGACCATTCCTCCAACCTTGCCAAGTCCCTTCTCATCCTTTCCACTTCATCTTGTGTATCAACCCTAAACCCCCCATCAAAATATTTTGTGGAGCCCACCTCAACACCAATGAATGTAAAATAACCATTAGCGCATATGAAATATCTGTGGTGCATGTTTTTGCATCAGTCCTGCTGAACATACATAGTTTGTCCATGCTGCACCCCCATCCCTGTCATCTGCCCCCTCGTTGGCACCACCATCACAGAACTGAACAATGTAATTTGTTTCTGCTCTCCTGGGGAGACCAGCACCAAGATTAGAAAGGAGGCAGTATAGTGCAGTGGTCTAAGGCTCTGAGCTGCAAATTTGGTGACATCCAGCAGACCAGACCTGGGTTTAAATCCCACAGCTTCCACTTGCATACTGTGTGACCCTGAGCAAGTCACTTAACCTCCTTGTGCTCCCAGGTCGCTCCCGTTAAAAAAAAAAAAAAAGCTTTCAGCTTAGTGTGCTATACCTGGTTAAACAACTAAATAATAGATGTTTTCAGTAATCGGCCCTATTGCTTTTTCGTTCTGTGCCCCCCCCCCCATGTGAAACTGGAGGTGGAATCTTCCGACATCACTGCTGACAACCCCAATTTCAAGTAGATAACCAATTGCCAAAGAGAAACTTGCAAGTCTGTATGCGAGAAAAGTATATTCTTAATTCTGACCTCTGAGGCCGTGGGCCCCCTAACAGTGTGGGCCTTACTGCAACCGCAGCTCTTGCACCTCCCTGATACAGTGACAGAAAACTGCTACTGCCAAGCTGCCCAAAGCAAACAGAACCATAGTACTACTGCTGACTAGCAGACAGCAAGCCCCCCGCTTATAAAGTTCGAGATGCCAGACAAAGTGCGCTCCCTTGCCAGTTCTTTACGTTTATTTCGTTAATCTAAGAACGCGCTGATGTCAAAAGGCAGCTTCCGGGGTTTCATATCCGCACTACGGCGGCGCGCTTTATGTACCGGCTGGGCAGCGCTGACGTCTCTGTCCCGAGAGGCGCCGCCACTGAACTTGGACTACATTTCCCACAATACTTTAGACTGGACCCGAAATTGTGCGCGAAATAAATGTACTCTTTTGTTTTACATTATATCTGTTATGATCCAGAATCCAAGTGCAGAAGACTGTGTGGGTATTAGCTTGCTGTACGAAAGATACGTATTTTTTTCAATTGTAGTTTTGGTCCCGCTGGACTGGAGAGGTCAGGGATCAGGAGGCGTTACTCGGGAGAGGCGCGGGAGCTTGAAGTTTGGTGGAGGATGAGAGGCTGCTGCCGGTAAATGTTTTATTTATCTCCATTGGCAACAGGAAGGGGTGACCGTGCTTGGTGATCCTGTCACCGGGGAGTGGAAGGGGTGCTGGTGCTGGTGCTGTTATGGTCAACGTTTCGCAGACTGTGCGCTTTTCCAGGCTCAACTATCGGACGTTCCTGTGCCCCTTTCAGGAGCTCCTGAACTCAGGAAGGAGGCATCCACGATCGATCTGATTTGAGTAAAGTATGGAATGCGTCCGGAACCGGAATGCTTCCAGAACCATAAACAAACGGAATCCCTACCCAGGTGTGCCCCCTGCTAAGAAATACCCCTCAAGGGAGCACCATCCCAGCAGTGAGTGGGTGCCCGTTCCGGAATGCCCTGAACCCGAACCGTGCCGGAGAATGCCGCACAAACCAAGTGCCCGTTTTTGACTGCCCCGGACAGAATGCCCCCCGTCTTCCAACCGAGTGCCCACCATGCTGTAATGCCTCTTCATGGTTTTAAATAATTGAGTAGCATTTTTTTTTGATTGGGACAATACTAACTACAGAAAGCATTTATATAGGTTTTCTAGAAGTGTTATGTTTGTCACACACAGTGAGGCAAGTGCTATGCATTTACACAATGTTTTAAGCACTTTATGAGCAAAACACGAATCAATTTTTAGAGTTAAATAAAACCCTGCTCTTGAACTAAGTACCCGTGCCTGATGCCCCACTCAAAGTTAGTGCCAGTGTTCCCCCCAACTGAGTGCACCTGCCAGAATTCCCTTACCAGCAGCCTGTGCAGCACTGCCCCCGACTGCCTCTGTCCTTTGGATGAGACATTAAACTGAGGTCCTTTCTGTCCATCTGTGGTCACTGTCCAGGCGGAAGCTAAAGATCCCACAGCACTTATTGAAGAATAGGAGGATTTTATTTAAAATAATACAGAAATTACATTTATCATACGCAGACAGAAGAGAATTCGTTACAGTTCAACAAAGCGGGGGAAAAATTAAATGTCAATACCTGGGGTACATATGCAGACAGTATCTTCACACTTGTTATAGTTCCTGTGTACATCTTGCCTTTCCCATAACTTGTGTACAAGTGAGTGAGGTAGAGAGATTCTCTCAGCGGTATATACTTTTTTGACTGCTGAATGTACATACTTGGCTACAGTATTGGGAGCAGTATAAAGTGAAGCAAAAGATCTAAGGAGAACACATAAAGTAAGGGGCTAAGGGGCATCCTTTTTGTACTTCTCTGTTAACTTTAATTATTGAACTTTGACTGAACTTAACTAGGGGAATGACATATAAGCCCTCATATAATAGAGCAATCCATTCAACAGATATTTCAGGTAATCCATATAGGTGCAAAACATTCATTAAATACCTATGGGGAACCCGATCAGAGGCCTTCTGATCAGTTGACAGTGGAATGACTGACACTGCTCCAGTTCTACCCCTTTCAAACAATTCCCTTAATGAGATTGTCGTATATGGATCTAATTTTTATTGCACATCTTTGCAAGAGAGCAATGACCAGCAGTGTCATAACTGTCAAGCTGTTAGCTAATATTTTTGATTTGCCATTTTTTAATATAAATACAGTATATCAAAAAGGCCAAAGTCAATGGAGACTGGTGGAGCATTTTTCCCAAAATAGTGTTGCACAGAATCTGTAGGACTGGGCAAAAACCGAACAGAGTATTTTATAAACTTCTGGAGGCAAGCCATCTGTTCCTGGAGCAGTATTACAACATTTTATTGCAGCCTCTCCTTCGCCTAGATGAACAGGGGCTGTCGACTAGGTGGTGTCTTGTGGCAAGCTCTGGGGAATCAAGGAGGTTAGGAAAGTTTTGGGGGATGTGAGGGTGATGGGGCCGGGGCAGCAGAGCAGAAGGGGGCCAGCTGGAAAGAAGGGGGGAATAACCTATACCTGAAAAAAAAAAAAAAAAGATCCCCACTAAAACTATTGATTTGGCTACCAGATTTTGAAAGTTAGTGGCCAAACTGACCACCAGCTCACTACTGATTGTCTCGCCCTGATTTGGGGCCAGGTGATTTGGGCTCAGATGTATTTATATATTAGTAAAGTAACACTATAGCAACAAGGAACAGAACTGGGCTCTCTCTATTGCTCTTCACATAAAGGCCACTCCAACTTGGTTATTTACAAAAATGCAGCGCTTTTTTTATTAAATATAAAGTGCCATCTCGGGCAGTTTGGATCTGGGACCAACACGCCTCCAAGTGGGGTGTGTTGATGTCATTGGCCTGGTCCTAGCCAGGATAGTCCCGGTGTTCTTTAGTGATGGGTCTTTCCTGGACCCCTGAAAGAGGCGGTTGCAAGATCACTCCTGAAAAAACCTTCACTGGACAAACTACAGACCTGTTTCTAACCTTCCTTTTGTGGGTAAGCTTATTGAGAAGGTGGTGGCTGTTTAACTGGAGAACTATTTAACAACTCACGACATCTACGATCCTCTCTGGTCGGGTTTCAGAAAAAGGCACAGTACCGAGACTACCCTGGTTTGGGTGCTAAATGATCTCCTGGTGGCGAGAGATCGGGGAAGACATTCCATCCTTATTCTCGATCTCTCGACTCGGCAGCATTTGACACCGTGGACCATGTGGTGCTGATGGAGCGCCTGTGGTTTTGTTGTGGACTGGCGAGTACGGTCCTAAACTGGTTTAAATCTTTCCTCATTGGCAGGAAGCAGAAAGTGGCGTCTAGGATTTTTTTCTTCGGCACCCTTGCCCCTGCCATGTGGGGTCCCGCAGGGCTCCATTTTGTCCCCATGTTGTTCGCAGTGTATATCCTACCACTAGGGCACATTATGAGACGGTATGGACTGAGTTTTCACTGCTATGCAGATGATACTCAGCTATAAATGTCTTTTGCACCTGAGCAGGAGACCATCTCTGTATTCAATTATTGCCTTGCTGAGATCTAAGACTGGATGAGGGCAAACAGGTTGAATCCGGACACGACTGAAGTGCTGGTGCTGGAATCTGGTTGCCAGGGGGTGAGGGTGCAATCTGGTAGAGTCTCAGGGACTCTCGGTTGCTCACCTCTGACCGCGTAAAAACTCTTGCCATTGTTTTGGACTGCAGCCTGGCACTTAAATCACAGGTGTCAGCCATGGTCCAGACCTCATTTTATCATCTGAGAAATATTGCCAGGCTTAAACATCTGGTACCCCCTGGTGATCTGCCAGCACTAGTTCATGCCTTTGTGACCTTTTGCCTTGATTACTGCGTTGCCCTGTACCTATGGCTGTCAGGGGTAGATGTTCACCACCTGCAGCTAGTGCAGAATGCGGCAGCCAGGTTGTTGACCGGTCCACCTAGGTTGTGCCATATTACAGTTGTGCTACGCGCTGTCTGCACTGGCTGCCGGTTAGATGGCAGATCTCCTTCAAGGTCGGTTTGCTGACCTATAAGACCCTACACGGTCAGGGGCCCAGCCACCTGCAAGACCGCCTGCGACCCTACCGCCCCTCCCACCATCTTTGCTCTGTAGATGAGGGATTGTTAGAGGCTCCTAGGGTTCTTCTGAATACATCAGGCGCCCGTGTTTTTTCTTTTGTGGTCCCAACCCTATGGCACTCTCTCCCTCGTCATATCCGAAATACTCCCACACTTGACGCATTTAAACGGGAGTTAAAAACTTTCTTATTTAAGCTATTTTTTTCCTGTGAATTAGATTAAAGTTTTACTGATAATTTTAATTGATAAACAAGAGTGTTTTGTTTGTTCATGTGTATCTGTATTGTATTTTAAATGTAGAAATTTTATGTAAAGTGCTTTGAATCAGAATGAGAAATGCACTATATTAACTAAAATTTGAATGAATTATTTATGGTGCTGTTGTTGATAAATATTAAACTCCCTTAGCTGTGCGGGAGTCTCTTAATGCTATAATCCCAATGTTATGTATATTACCTGTTGGCAGAGAAAGGATCGAATTTTGGCCGTAAGGAAGTGGCCAGCCAAGCCCTTCCTCTTCCCAGTTTGCCAGCCCGTTCCTATGCTCAGATGCGTTGTGATTTGTACTGACGTGAATGGGGCAGTTTTCTGTCGTATTTTTATATGTTGGACTGCTTTTTGGCATAAGTCAAAGCCGCAGCTCGACTGACAAGGTTCGACTAACAGAAAGGCTTTGTATTGGTCAATGTTCCAGGAACTTCCCCCCCATTAATTTAGTAAAAGATCTTTCTGCAGATAATTCTTAGCTAAATGCAGATTTTCAGTATCCAAGAAGAAGTAATGAATAGAGAGTAATATATGGGAACTGGTGTTATGTGTTTTTTTTTTTAACATTTTATTTATTTAGTTTTTGTTGACCAGGTAAGTGCACTAGACAAATCCTGCCTATTTTCAGGCACGACCCGGGGGAGGGGGATGCAGATGAATGCCAACTGACCTTGAACCAGATAAAGCTGTTGGTGGTATTTTTAGTGAATGAGAGAAATTTGGCAAGGACACCGGGGAAATTCCCCTACTCTGAGTAGGTGGAGCCTTTGCTGCTGGCTGCAAGATGGCCAGTTCGCATGATCCCTGGAGGAGATGGACGCTGTTAGCTCAGGGAGTCGGCCTCCTCTGTGCTACCTTCTCAAGAGGCCCCAGATGCATGTCTTGCTGTAGCTGATGTTAGTAATAGACTATTTTTGAATTTGACTCGCTCTTCAAAACGACCCTAAAGAAGTTGTTTCCAGTCTACCTGATGTGCAAAGTGGCGCGCTCAGTTCCAGTCTTCAGGAGCAGCGCGAGGCGTTAGTCCTGCAATTGCAGCTTTAGATTCGACATTGCGAGTTTCTGCGCAGGCATCGCCTCGGACGCCACTTTCTTGTTCTCCTCCTCGCGACGCGCGGCATTGGAAAGCCCCAGTCAACGCCTCACCGATGGAATCGGCTTCTGTTCCTGCTGTAGAGAATTTTCAACCCCTGCTACTGCTGTTCTCGGACTACTTCAAATGACCCACTTGACTCACCGACATCGGAAAAGCCAGATTCTGAAATCCCTGCAGCTATTCCCTGCTCTGTAAGTGACTTTAGCACTACAACTGCTTCCGCTTCGCTGGAGAAACCCACAGTATTTTTTTTCTCAGCTACACAGGAACCTGGCTGGTCCAAACGAGGGGTTCCTTTATTCCCAAAAAAATTAAATCTGGCCAAAATACTGATTTAGACTGGTCACCAGAGTCAGCTTTATTACATGCTGGCTGGGAAAGAGATATTGAAGGACTTGGACTCTGATTCTCAGGACCCTGTCTACATTAATATGCTTCAAAACTCTGCTAAGAATAATGACCTGAGCTCCAACGAACCCCGGGTGTGACTCTTCTTCTTCTACTGTTACTAGTGACACTATTGTTGTTTCTAAGTCTATTTCTACTGTACCTGAACCCACTACTGTTTTCTCAGGACCTACTTTGTTACCTACTGTTGCTGCACACCTAAAAGTTCAACATTTAAACTTACTGATTTATTTTCCTCCAAAGGCTAACCTGCACCTAGGAGGAATGCAGTACGCTTGCTTTATAAGGGTGGATTAGAACTCCCACCAGATCGCTTGATATAGCTAAAACCCTCCTTAAGGGTTCCATGAAGTTTTTTTCTTCTGAGATTTTTGCCCTGATTAATATAGGTAATTCCAATTCTGATGTTAGTTTTAAACAAATGTCTGGGCTTGATAGATTCTGGGCCCAATATGACAAACTTCAGACTACACCCATTTGGTCCCCTTCCAGGCCATCCCTCTCACCAAACCTGCCATTCGTAACATTACTGTTGTTTTTAAAATGAGGGAGTTCACATTGAAGACATTTTATTTTGTTAAACAAACGCTGTGAAGTCTTGAATAGGCCTACCCTAATCTAGACTCTGAACAGATTTGGGATGGCAGTTGGAAGGTCCGTGTTAAGCTTTTTTCCACTAACACTGGCCCACTTACATTTGCCTAATTTTTTCTTTCTAATTAAAGACAAGGGCTTCATTTTTACTACTGGACAACCCAAGTCCTGTTTTAAATGTGGGTCACGTATCTATTTAAGTTCGGCCTGTGATACCTTTAAATGTAGCCACTGCTTTGAATACGGTCATATTGCAGCTAAATGTACTAATTCATTTAAGTGTAACTTATGTGATGGGACTCACACTGTATGGCAGGTGCCCCATGGCCTCTCATAACAGAGAAGATTGTCCCTCTCATGATGGCATTATTACTATTGCTCAACAGTCACTTGCCCATAGTCTAGCTTCCTCTAATTCAGAGGTTACCCCTCCTCCGTAGTTGGAGATGTCTCTTCTGTTCCAGTTTTCCAACCCTCTTTTCCTGTTATACCTACTCCTACTGCCATTGTGGTTTCCCTGATACTACACATCGTTATTCCAGATATGGATATGCCTCCCCTCGGGTCAAGGGGAGATAATTTTAGTTTTACCACTGTTACCCATAAACGGACTAGGAAGGGTTTAGCTGTTGCTACTGTAGTAAGGAACCCCTGCACGGAACTGGCAAACCTCTAACAAATTTGCGGTTTTAGCCACAGATTTTTCAGACAAAGACTCGGGGTGAGGATACTGATTCCTCCTCTCTTTCTTTTCCGGATGGGGTGATGGGGCTGATACTGATCCCATTGCAAAACGACTAGGCAGCTAGTGAAGGGTAAGTCACCACCTATTACTTAAATCCTGTCTTCCTTAAAGATCTGCTCTTTAAATGTGAACAGCATTAAAGGGAAGAGAAAATTAGGGGATTTTTTAACCCTTTCTGATTTACAGAGTGACATTATCTGCCTTGTTGACACTAGATTAAAGACCCATGGGGAATTATTCCAGGCCTCTAAGGCATGACTGCAGGCCCTTCTTTTGGTCTGTTGGACCTGATACTTGTGATGGGGTCGGGATATTGTTCTCCAGCTCTAATTTTACAGTCTCTAGACTTGTAGATATTTCCGGTAGGGCTTTGTTATTAGATTTCATATAAATCTGAGAGATTTCAGATGATTGGGACCTACGCCTCAAACCAAGGCTCAGAGGGCTTCCCTTTTCACCAAATTAAGCCCTACCTTTTTCCTCCAGATTACTCCTATGGGTCGGAGATTTCAATTATGGCCTACATCAAACAGATCGAGGCCTAAAGACTTCCAAGTTATTTTGTGACTCTGTGGCTTTAAATAGTGTGGTCTCTATGGCCAAGCTTGTGGATGTTTATAGACATTTCCATAAAACTGGTGGGTCCACTTTTTTAAAGGGGTCCTTACATACTAGGATAGATTTTCTTTTTATCTAAGATTTTGATTTTACTTTCCTGTACAACTGTGGCTACCGACTTTCGGATCACGCTGCCCTATGTGCCACTTTTCCTGGGACTCTGCTCCTAGATGTAAGAAAGCCAGTTACGCCTTAATGATTCTCTACTTAATGACCTCTTTTTCTTAAACTTTGGCACAAAGAGTTTACAGCTCGGTTGTCAGTAGTTGATTTTATGATACTGGGATGGATTGGTGGAGGAATCTAAGCTAAGCTGGAAACAGTTTTTCAGAAGGTAGCGGCAAAAACAGAATACTAAATATCTGTCTTATCTGTCACTACGGCATCAGCTACAGCACCTATTCTCTTTAGCTAGCTCTACTACTCATGATTTTAGCCTCAGATTAGTGAGGTCAGCCTAAAAATGAGGTTATCCTAGTATAATCGTGCTGACTCTTTGGGTCAGGAGGCGGCTTTTGGCACTCATCTTACTAAAGGTTGTTTAGACCCGTTTAAGGCCTGTAAAGATAGAGTTGAAGTTAAATTAATTACCTCTCTATTGTCTCCATCGGGGAGTTACTTAAGAAACCTGAGGATTTGCTTCACTGTGTTGAAAATTATGTTTTCAACATGTTTGGCACTAAAGCTGACCTTGACAATGCGGATCATTTTCTTCGCCACTGTCCTTACCTCAGCTGGACTCTGATCGAAACAAGCTTTCTTCGTCATTACTGAACCAGAGGTATTGGCGTCATTACTAGTTTAAAATCGTATTCTGTTCCGGGTCTGATGGCTAACCCCACATTTTTCAAGACTTTCTGCTGATCTTGTTCCGTTCTAACTATTCTCTATAATGAGATGTTACATTCTGATGCCTTGGCTACTTCTATGAAAGACGCTTACTGATTTTACTGTTTAAGAAAAAAGGATCCTTTGACATTACAAATTGGAGACCAATCAGTCTGCTTAATGTGGATTATAAGATCCTTGCCAAAATTCTTTTTATCTAGAATGATTACTTTGGCATCACACATGATTAGCCCAACTCAAACCTGTGGTATCCCAGGTAGGCATCTTTCTGACAATTTGATTTTATTGAGAGAATTGTTTACTCTGGGACAACAAAATGCTGTAACAGGATGGATTATAAGTTTAGACCAGGAAAAAGCATTTGATACAGTCTCTCATGAGTTCTTATTTCTAGCCCTGAAGGCTTTTGGGTTCCCGGTATGCTTCCTTTCCTGGCTTCGTTTATTATATAGGAATGTTGTAATACGTCCTAATGTGAACGGCTGGACAGGGCTGGCCCTACTATTCTGGCCTGTGGGTACGCTAGGGTGCCCAAGTAAGTCCCTTTATTATATACCTTTTTATTGATAATTTTGAGAGTCTTTTTTCTTGCCCACAGATTATTGGGGTTGCTCTGTACTCCTCCTCTTACCACTTAAAATATTAGTTTATGCGGATGATTTAATTTTGGCTGTGGATTCTTCCACGTAAACAAGAGGATATTGTTCAGGTTTTACAGGCATTCTCTTCTGTTTCAGGTTCTAAGATAAATTTTACAAAAAGTATTTGTGTACACATTAGGCATACTTCCTCCCTAGTACGGGCCTTTATGCTGGTGTTTCTGTATCCACTAATGTTTTTTCGTATTTAGGTATTTTTTTGGTTGTGATGATCCTCATATATATAATTGGAATCTTGCCCTACAAAAGGCAGATAATGTGATTAATGGGTGGAAAAAGCATTTAATTGGGAAGAAGAAACGGGTTGTGCTCCTTAAAACTCTGGTTATACCGATTTTCCTGCATCTTTGTTATGTGTTCCCCCCGCCCATTTCCCTATTTTCCAGATTAACGGGGATTTTTTTTAAGGGATTGTGGGGATCCAGGCTAAACCCCATTAAAAGACATATTATTTATAGACTCATAGGAAGGTGGACTTGGTAGGATCCACCCCGTTGTTTTTTTTTACAGCCTTTTTCTTCATTATAATTATGGGAAAGTGCTGAAACCAGGGACTGTTTTGGAAGCCCTATTTTTAGCATGGTTCTCCTCTGCCTTGATAACCGCAAGCCCGTTATAAAGGGTTATTTCCAATCCCAACTGATCCCTCTTATGGGAAAGAGAGTTTTAAGATGGCCTTGACCTGGTGTCTTCATCCTCAGGACTTTTGTATCTTATCTAGACCCCAACTATATGAGCGACTTTGGAGGTTGAGGCTCAGGAGGAGATTGTTTTTCCGTTCTGCCCCTCTGGACGCCTCCTGGGTACTCCACCAACTGCTAAATCAACGGCTGCCATCGATTATGGATATGGTATGGTTATGCAACTATGATAGACTAGAGATAATAACAATCATACGTATAAAGCCTTGTCTTTGAGATATTGTCCTAGATCCTCTTGCCTCAATGTTTGTGAAACTCAGCAACATTTATTTTGTGAATGCCCTTCTCTTTGGAAGTCTGGTCTACCCTATCTGCTAACTGGGCAGAACCCTTGCTGGCCTCTCTTTCTTATGAACATGTTATGTTTTGCACGAATGACCTGCTTAATAGAAAGTATCATGTTGACAGTTTATATATAATTTTTGCTATTATTCGTTATTATTTATGGCAAGCCAGATGTTTGCTAGTGTTACACCAAAAAACTATTTCCATTCATGAAGTATTTTGTAATATTCGGGCTGCTTTGTGTTCTGTAAAGAAGTCTGACTTCTTACTTTTTTCTACTTCGCAAGCTGTATTGTTTTGGAAACATTGTGATACTTTCTTCTGTTAACTGATTTTTGCCTTGTTTGGATTGTTTCTGTTTATTGAGTTGTTTTGTTTTTTTGTAATGAAGCCCACTTTATTACCAATAAAATTCCCCTACTCTTTTCAAGAAGTGCCATGGGATCTTTAACATCCACCTGAACTACCACCAATCCAGGCAGATGGGACCTCAGTTTAACGTCTCATCCGAAAGATGGCACCTCAGAAGTGCAGCACCCCTCTCCTACTGCACTACAGTGTCAGTACTGGGATATTAACCCAAGTGCCAGATGTGGGAACTGAACCCACAGCCCTCTGATCTCCCGGCCTCAGAGGCAAGTGTGCTACCTACTGAGCCACTGACATACCCAAGGTGTGTGCTGTCTGTAAACCTTAAAGAGCGGAGCTCTAGAAGTTTATGAAGACAACACGTCAAGGGTGTGTAACGAAACAAAATTCATGCTAGTTTCCTTATTATATATTTTGTTTGTTACAATTACTGGTTTGAAGATATTTCGGTGGGGAACGGTGCAGTCATGGCTGTTTCTGGTCTGAAGTCCTGTCTCTCGGAAGCTGGGACTTGTTTTGCCCAAACCGCGGTAACAGTCACATTTCATAGGAGCCGACTGGCACGGTGAAGAAAGTAACAAGTACCAAAAAAACACTTCTTTGTTTTCTGACAGCACCAGAACCGGGTGCCACCGGTTTAGTCATTGCCATTGCTCCGGATTAGTGTTGGTGGCTAGGGGACGTGGAAAGCAGGTTTGTCTCACTAGGACTACTTATGCTGCTGTGATGTGGGTTTTTTTTTCCTCAAACTCTTCTGCTGACGGAGATCGCTGTAAGTCAGTATGAGGAAAATAGGATTTTACAGTGAGCACATGGCAAGCCCTGTAATACGCGGGGCTGTTATATATGTGATATATTTGTCGTATCACTTGTGGTTTCCAGAGTTTGAAAGTTTTGAAAAACAGTGTATTAATAGATCTTCCCAGCAATTATAATTTACTAGACAGACAGAATGAGCTTCTGTTTCATTGACTCTGTATTTATTGCCCCTTGTTATTTATTTCTGGGGACATTTGGAGGAAAGCTGGACCTTTGTGTCTCAGGTGAAGGCAGTAACACGTGACAGAGTGGGCCTTCACTGGGAGATAAAAGCACTCCTGTAGTTTGTGCAGCAGTATGATGAGGCCGCAATCCAAGTGCTTCTCGGCACACACTGGAGGAGGGCCTATATCTTGACATAAAACCTCCTCTGGTGTGTGCAGAGGTACGAGGCCACAGTCTGAGTGCTTCTCGGAACACACGAGGAGGGTCTATATCCAATGAAGGCAGCGCCCCACGTGTGTCATTGTACTTCTGAAATGCCAAGTATTAAACAGTTTGGGCTTAGAAAATGCAGCACTGAAGCTGGCCCATCATCGCAGTGGTAGGGCTAACGCCCGCAATACCAGCGACCCGGGTTTGGAAGGGAACTTGCTTGGGTCGTTGGGGCTGACTGGGGAGGGAGGAGGGGATCCAGGCGTCTCAGGGGCGCTCTCCTCCCCTACGAGAGGGGTGCCGTGTTCTGTTGGGCGTCCAGGGGCCCGAGAACACATAGCACGGGGAAATGAATAAATTAAAAAAAAAAAAAACTCTGCCGCAGGCCCTATGACGCCTGGTGCCTCCAGACTAAAGGCAGGTAAATCTGCCAAGCCTGAGTGGAGGAGGCGTAGAAGTAATGAGGAAAAAAAAGAAAGAAATTGCATTCATGTGTATGTATAGTCGTGGCAGGTGACCTGATTTGTCTAATCTGTAATCAGTGAGCAGTATTTGCACTGGCTGGTTTAGCCCATCTTTAATTGCTTTCTTCCTTCTGCTTTTCTCCCTGCCCAAATCATGATCCTCTGTCACAGTCGTGTCCGCAGCAACAGACTGTGATGTCACAAACCAAGAATTTACTTCAAAGGCGGACAGACATCCTTTTTTCATGCAAAGTTCCTCATTGATAAAGAATAAGTGGAGACTAAAACAGAAAATCTTAGTGTATGAGCCTGAATTATAACAGTATGGCAATAAGAGGAGTTGGTGAATAGAATTGTGCTTTTCCCTTGTGATAATAGGCAAAAACGAGACGACACTTCGCGTCAGGTTGATGTGACGAAGGACTTTTTGATCTGTGAAGTAGAGTGGGACAGCAGTGCCATTACAGCCTCCTGGTGAAAAAGTAGAGAACATGGCCCCAGTGAAAATAAAACATGTCGTATCCTTCAGCTCTCAGGTAAGATTTCCTTAAAGTTCACTGGGATAGTTCCTGGTTTAATCCTGGTTGAATAAGGTAACAGGAGGGGAGTATATTTCAGAGGAGAAGGTGCATAAGAACAGTGGGGCAGACACTGAAGCAGGAAGGGGGGGAGTTTAGGAGGGATGTGAGGAAGTACTTATTCACTGAAAGAGTGGTGGCAGTCTATCAGTGGAGGTAGTGGTGGGGTGAAAACAATGGTGGGCTTAAAGCGTACATGGAATAGGCACAAGGGAATCTTGGTTGGGAAGCTGGGTGGGGGTAGCCAGAGATCCGGCAGGCTCTGCTGTGACAATGTAGGCAGGGACAAAATGGGCGGACTGGGTGGGCCAAGCGGTCCTTATCTGCTGACAAATTCTATGTTTCTGTGTTACAGACAAACTGTGGAATTGCCATTTGCCATCATGATACCGTGTATACTGTATATTAGAACACGGCAGTAAAAAAGGTTGGGGGGGTTTGACTTGGTAGCTGGCTGAAACAGTGGCTGCTCTGCACACTGGAACCCCAACAGGATGAAACACGTGTTTGTAGTTTGCTGTTATAAAATGGATCACAAAAATTATGTAACCTCTTGGTCAAGACATGTCATATGACCCGAATAGATCCTGCAACAGACAACTGGTAAAAATCCAGCTGATCAAATGTTTAATTTCTTTCAACCTAATTCTTTTTTTTTTTTTTTATACAGTTTTTTTTTAATAATCCCATTCATGCACTTCAGGGTGTGTGAAGTATTGGGATTTACCTACTTCTTGTGTATTTAAAGTCATACAGCTGTACACACACACACCCTATCGTACATTATTGCTTAATTCTGAGCCTATATTGAATCTGTTGTACAAGCCCCTTTAAAATGGTGATGTCCGTTCTCGTGAAGCCTTGTCAGCCTTCCCCGCACAAGGATTTTTACATACCCATGATGCCTTACATAGAAACATAGACTTTGATGGCAGATAAGGACCGCTTGGCCCATCTAGTCTGCCCATTTCCCTACCTACAGGATAGGCAGCAGATCCTAGTTAACCAACAGCCTATTTCTTCCTACCCCCACAAGAATTGCCTTATGTCTGTCCCATGCATTCTTGAATTCTCCCACAGTTTTAGCCTCCACAACCTCCCTCAGGAAGGCTGTTCCATGCATCCACTACCTCTCTGTGAAATAATACTTCTCACATTGCCCCTGAACTCCCATCTTTAAATTGTGTCCCTTGTTCTTGCAACGCCTCTTTTTCTGAAAGATGCTACTCTCTTGGACTTTGTTGATTCCACTGAGGTACTTAAAAGTTTCTATCATGTCCCCCCCTCCCTTCTTTCCTCAAGGGTATACTCCTTGTTTAGTCTCTCCTCATATGGCTTCTCTTGCAGACCCTGCACCATTTTAGTTGCCCTCCTCTAGACTGCCTCTATCCTGTCTATGTCCTTGCGGAGATGGGGTCTCCAGAACTGGACGCAGTACTCCAGATGGGGTCTCACCAACTGTCTGTACAGAGGGATAACAACTTCCTGTTTTCTGCTGCTGATGCCTCTCCCTATGCATCCCAGTATACCCTAGCCCTCCCTACTGCCTTCTCACATTGCTTGGTAACCTTAAGGTCATCTGATATGATTACCCCAGGTCCCTTCCTTTTGTTGTTGTTACTACCCCCATTGTGTATTCTTGCCCTGGGTTCTTGTTTCCCAGGTGCATTATTTTGCACTTCTTTGCATTGAATCCTAGCTGCCATACTTCTGACCATTCCTCCAACCTTGCCAAGTCCCTTCTCAGCCTTGCATTAGGATTGAGGCTTTAGAGTGTATATGTGTGATTTCGAGAGATGCACAGAAACCAGTGAAAGCAATACCAAAGTAATCAACAGCAGGGAATGGAGAACAGATTTGCATGTTGAGTTCACCAGATTTGAACCTATAATACAACATTCAATCTGATACGAAATAGATGCAGATATGAAGGCATACAGACAAGGTGATATCCAGTACTAAAATGTAGAATATAGTTAAATGTTTTAATTAAATAAAAAGTTTATTTTTATTTGTCACATTGCAGGTATAAAACCTAATATAGGATTTAAGGTTTAGTGTGTGCGCCACCCAAGATAGCAGAGTGTAGCGTTTGAACACTGTTAAAATAATGGATTTTCCCACGTTTTGGTACTGTTAATAATTTGCAGTTGAAATGGTGCCAAACTGAAATGCCTTCACTTTCTACTCTGGATTCAACTAAGAAACTGTGTTCATGGTTGTACTGGAATCCTGGTAAAATCTGGAAATTGGACTAGCAATTATCGGTATGATCACGTAATTTCAAAGCTTGAAAATTTACTTTCTAATTCTTAAACCAAGAACCTTGTTAGTTGACTTGTGGGTTTAAGGTATATTAAAAACAACGACATTTATAAACTCGTATGCCAAAATAGCCCCATAAACTTGTATGGAGCACATCCCCTACGCTCTCCATCGTTAGACATCCCAAAACATCTGAGTGCGGAGGCGAGGGCAGCACACTGGGAAGTGGTAGGGATTAGTTGTCCGTCCCTTTGGCCAAATTTACTATCCCTTCCCTCCCGACAGGGACTCCAGTATACATTCTGAATACTGCATACAGAACCTCACGCAAGGGCCAGATAATAACATTTATGGGCTGGCAGTATAGCATAGAGGTTAGAGTAACAAGCTGTGAATGAGCTTGGTACATGCAGACCTGGGTTTGATTCCCACAGCCTCCAGTTGCATACTGTGTGACTCTGAGCAAGTCACTTAACCGCCCAGTGCTCCCGGGTCACCCCTGAAAATAGGCACTTGTGCCTAATGGGCCTTACCCGATCAACAAAGAATAAATAAAATAAAAAAATGTTTGAAAATGAAAACTTTGACAACAGCAGTAATCTTAGCAGTTTCCTTTAATTGTGTGCACTCTCACAGGAGGCATGGGAGTGAAGTGGGGATCAGTAGGTTGTAATAGGCAGAGGGTTGTTATTAAACCGGGGGTTCAGTGGTGCCAGCATTGGTGGGAGGCTAGTGATTTGGTGCAGTTATGGGATTTTTATTTTATTATAAGGTGCCTATAATTGAATTATGCACATCTCACAGGGGCTGGGGGAAGGAGGAGGTTGGGGGTTACAAGGAGGTTCATTAACAACATAGGGGTTGGGGGTGTACTTGTTGGGGGAGAGTTTAGGACTTTTATTAGTCTGCTTATTCATTCATTTATTTCAAATGTTTTATCAGGAATTACTTTATTTTACAGCCTAATGTCGGATTATGATAGTTCAATATCTACTATCCAGCTGTTGGATTGGATTTTGAGCTGTTCGATCAGCCTTGCTTGGGAACCATATGATCTCAGGTTCAGAACCTGTATTGCCTAATATTCATTGTGTGACCTTGGGCAAGTCACTTAACTTTCCAGTGCTCCAGTCCACCCAGCTGTGGATAAAGGTAATGAGGGACCCAACTGAGAATGAGGTGATTATCCACCGGGGTGGGGTGGGGACCACCAGGGTGTAGCAGGAACTGGGGTGGTGATGCACACAATTCCATTTTCAGAGGAAAGAGTCCTGAAGGGACTTGCAGCTTTGAAGGAACTCTGGGGAAGTGCTAACTGGCCCACTGATGGCCTTATTCAGCAGCTCACTGGAGACGGGTATGGTTCTGGAAGACTGGAGAAGGGCTGACGTGGTCCCTCTACATAAGAGCGACAACAAGGAGGAGGCTAGCAAGTATAGGCCACTCAGTCTTACATCACTGGTGGGGAAATGAATGGAAACCCGACTGAATGAGAGATTGATATCTTGACGCAGTGGGCTGCAAGACCACAGGCAACATGGATTTATTGGGGGGGGGGCCATGCCAAATGAATCTGATAGATGTTTTTGATTGTGTGACCAACGAAATATATCAGGGAGGGCAGTGAATGTGGCCTATCTGGACTTTAGTGAGGCCTTTGACACTGTGCCGCACAGGAGGCTGATAAAGAAATTGAACAGCCTAGAGGTGGGATCCAAAGTGGTGAATTGGTTTGGAAATTGGTTAATGGGAGAAAGAGGGTGGTGGCTGACAGCACTCACTCTAATGATGGGAGAGTGACCAGTGGGATACCACATGGCTTAGTACTGGAACCAGTCCTCCTCATTGTCTTCATAGGGGACATTGCAGAAGAACGGGAAGGGAAAGTATGCGTTTTTGCAGGTCATACCAAAATCTGAAACAGGGTGAACACTCAGGAGGGGTGTAGAGAATGCAGAGGGATCTTGGAAAACTAAGGGAGCAGTGGTTAAAAGCATTGCCGTTGGGGTTCATTGCCAAGAAGTGCAAAATCCTGCACCTAGATCAAAAAAACCCAGACACTGAGTATAGGTTGGGTGGGTGGGGTATTGACATTCACTAAACAGGAAAGGGACTTTGGGGTTATCCTATCTGAGGACCTCAAGGTGGGAGGGCAGTGTGACATAGCAGTTGGTAGGGCTAGGGATGCTTTGGTGCATAGGGAGAGGTATCTCCAGCAGGAGGAGGGAGGTGGAGTTGAGTGTCCGCAGACAGCTCTCCTACTTTAGAGAAGGGGGGACAGGGCAAACTGCTGCTTGCCTGACACCCAGTGGAGACTGGCTGTCAGAGCATCAGCGACTGCCCCGCAAAGGGTTGGGCACAGGCGCTGAGTACCTCCAGCATGTTCAGTCCACCCGTGCCATAGCATGTCTTGCCGACCCCAACGGACAGGGAAGAAAACTGAGTAAAAACCCCAAGCAGCAGGATGATGGCTGGCGACCCCGCATGCCCCACACCAGTGTCTGTGGCACCCGCTGACCCATAGAGGTAAATAAGTAGATGGGGTAAAGCCCGGGATTGTGGGTGACAGACTGGGGTCACCGCCAGAAGGCGGCTGTTCGGTGGTGGGGGATAAATAGCAGCAGCTACCACTACTAAGCTTTTGTAAAGACCTGTGGCGCAGAGGATAAGCCAAAGGGCAAGGCTCTGAATTGGTAATGTGCGCCCTGAAAAAAAAAAATGGTGAAACCGCCTGTGTGGGGACACACCAAAATATGCAGGTAGGCATTCTGCATATTGAGGGAGCGCAGCAAATTGCCCTGATTGAGCAGGGGCAGTACAGCTGAGAGAGTGTCCATGCGGAACTTTTTGTACTGGATATAGAGGTTGAGGTCCTTGAGATCTAGAATAGATCTCAGATCTCTGGTTCTTTTGGGGACTAGGAAGAACCTGGAATAGAATCTCCTGTTCTTCTGCCACCGGGGTACTGGTTTGATAACCCTCTTCCACAGAAGGGACTGTACCTCCTCTTGAAGAACCACTGCATAGGCTGGAGAATAGGTGGAGGGTACCGAAGGAGTCTCTGGGGGTTGTTCAAAGAGCTCCAGAATGAGACCCCTATCTATAATCTGAAGAATCCTAATATCTGTAGTTATGGTTCTCAGTTGACTGAGATGGAGTGAGAATGACCTCCGACCACCACCTCTTGGTCGGGGACCGGAAGAGTGGGTCTGGCAGGGAGTCTGGCAGAGGCGGATCCAGCCACTGGGGCTGATCCGTCGCCTCTGGGCCGCTTTGCGGCAGGATTCAAGGAGGAGGAGGAGGAGGGGTAGGCAAGGCAGAACTGGTCTTCTGTTTACCCTGGGGACAGGAACTTGCACCTGACTTGTAGGACACCTTACGAAAGGACGGGCACTGTCTGCTCCTGGGCTGGGTATGGTAGAGCAATTGGACACATTTAATAGCCCCACCAGAGGCCTTTAAGTCATTAATGATGTCCTAGACATCTGGCTTAAAGAGCTTTGAGCCATTGAAGGGGGTATTAAGCACCTTTTGCTGGACATCTGCCTTGAAACCTGATACCCTCAGCCAGGCGTGCCTACGAAGGCAAATACAGTAGCCCTGGCACCAATCTCAGACATGTCGTACAAGGCCCTGAAGCAGGTGTTTGCTAATAACCTCAGCAGCCTGTAAAGACTTAAGGATCTTCTATTTCTGGGAACATTCTGGGAGGGCCTGAGCCGTTTCCTTGCCCTTCTTCCAGATGGTATTCAGGTACTTGTGCCAATTTTGAATGGGTTGAAAATCCAACACTGGTGTTTAGGTGGTTTGTATAAATTGACAGTACCATGATGGCAGCCGTGCTGGGCTAGCCACAAGATGCAGCAGTGTTAGTGAAGGATTATTTTAGTTTATTACTTTGTTAATTTTGTTATTTTTGTTGTATTATTGAGCTAGTTGTAGTTAGATGGGGAGAAGAAGTGATTTAGTTTGAGGGGCGTGCTGGGGTTGAGGTTTAAGACGCAATAGTCTAAAATCAAGTCGCAATAAATTATAGTACTTGTCTGCTTTCCCCACCGGTTTGTGGCTTATCGCTGGGATATTTCTATTTTCATTCTGACAATTTTGTGGTGGTGAACGCTATTTGTGTTCTCTTACCTGGCTGGTTGTCTTCTGGCCAGGTTAGGAAAGAGGAAGAAGAGTCAACCTGACCATCTGAAAGCTGTGCGGAATTGTTTTCAGAAGCTGGAGCCTGGCCTGGAATCATCGTGGTTTACGATCCTTGCCTGAGTGGTGGAGTGAAGGCTCTGTCTGTGGCAGTGGCACCAGATTTTGGGACTAGGACCAGAACTGCCTCACTGGCTTGCTTCAATTGATGGACGAAGGATTCTGTAGGTCCTTTGGATTTGGGGCCCAATATTTGTTTTTGTTTTCTCGACGAGATCGGGGTTTGATTCTGTCTGGACCTAAGGGAGAATTCGCTTGGGTAAATGGCTGTATGGGAGACCGGGCCCAGTGCCTTTGGAGAGTGAGCACTGTAGTGCCTGGAGCTCTTTTGGATTCTTGGAAGGGGGGACAGGCTGGAGTGCTTGCTCCACGCTGAGACCAACAGCAGCCTAAGGCCTCACGGTGGTGACTTCTTGGGGAATG
Organism: Neoceratodus forsteri; assembly: GCA_016271365.2. Classification (NCBI taxonomy): domain Eukaryota; kingdom Metazoa; phylum Chordata; order Ceratodontiformes; family Ceratodontidae; genus Neoceratodus; species Neoceratodus forsteri. Next base: position 1,410,989,164 of record CM057459.1, read on the forward strand.
GCTGGACCACCCGACTTTTCTCGTGGTGGGAAGTCTTCTTGGACTAACGGAGTTGTGGTCCTGTTGGTGGAAGCCCTTCTTAGCGGAGGATTTACTTCTGGACACTATTTCCCTATTTTATTGACGGTCAGACTCTTTTTCTCTTTGCACTATTTGGATTTGGTGGGCAGTGTGAGTGCCCTACTTAAACTGTGTTTGCTTGATAAGCTGCTGATTGTCTTCCTGTCTTATGTGGGGAGATAGTGCCAGGAGGCAATGTTTTTTCTTCTCTGGAGAGGTGGGAGCTCTTCAGAGACTAGCTAATACTCATTCTTGAGATTTTTGTGCGACTTCTTTCTCTTATTGTAATCACTCTCATATTCTGCCAAAGAAATGTTATTTTTATTGTATTAGTGGAGGTTAGGGAGTGTGTTTGGATTGGTTATTTGTTGTTAGAATGGATTGTTGGTGTGAGTGTTTAGGTTGAATGTGGTTGTTTGAGCGGGTGGATATTGTGTTTGATTTGTTAGGACTGATTGCTGCTGCGTATTGTGATGTGCTGGGAGGGAAATAAGACTGTCAGGCGATATTCCCCCTCCAGGCTTCGAGACTTCCATTCTTTTGACTGCCCCCCCTTTGTCATCTGCGACATATTATAGATGTTGCACTTTGGGGATAGTCAGGCATGGGGGGGGGTCTGGAGCCTGGTGGGGGGATGGAAAAGGGCAGCTGGATTGAGGTAGTGGGGACAAGGAGACGCCCTGGGGCAAATTGGGACCAGGATAGGGGTTTTCCCTGTCTGGTTCCCATACCCAAGGGCTCTGCATTATGCAGGCAGGTGGCGCAGTCTTCCTCGTCGGTTTATCCGACTCAGGGTGGCGGTGTGCAACGCCAGGTCTATTAAAAACAAGACTGCTATAATTGCAGATCTTGTTGGTTCATCAGACCTGGTGTGCATCACCGAGACCTGGTTGGATGAGAACGCAGGCCCAATATTGGCTTCTGCGGTTCCGGCCTGGTACACCGCCCGTGAACGGATTGTGGGGACGGGGGTGTAGCCATTTGTTTTAAATCGGAACTGGGCCTTGTGGATGTGCCAGTGGGGTCCACCAGATCCGTTGAGTGTATCGTGGGTGCGGGTGTGAGGTACAGGATTTTGAGCATCTACCGTCCACCCGATAATGGGACAGAATTCCTGGTTAGTTCTGGGGGATTTCAGTGCCTGGGTCGACAATGAACTCTCGCGCTTTTGGTCAAGATCTCCTCCAGCTTATGATTTCTCTGGGTTTCACACAGGTTATTTCCTCTGTGACTCACATTGGTGGTCACTCATTGGATCTGGTGTTCCTCATGGGGATGGAAATCACTGATTTGGTGGTGGAACCTGAGGGTTGGTCTGACCATCACACCATAGTGTTCAGTTTCGTGGCTTCCCCCAATGGGCCTGCCCCTACGGAGATGGTCTGCTACCGCCCTTTGAGGGCTATGACTCCAGATGGCCTAATGGTGATGCTAGACCTATCAAGCCTGGCGAGTGAAAGCATGGATCCAGGTGAACTTGTACTCACCTATAATAAGGTGGTGTCAGATGCCCTGGATTCCATTGCTCCTGTTCGTGTCGACCACTTACTTTTCACCCAAGGTCCCCTTGGTGTGATGGGACCTTGAAAGAGTTGAAGAGAGTGGGTCGAAAGTTAGAGAGGGTTTGGAGGAAGTCCGGCCTGTATGTTGACAGACTTAGATTGATAGATCATTATGCCCTCTATCAATCAACAATCACCTGTAAGAAGTCAGAATTCCTGTCCAGGGAGATTGCCGCCACGAAAAATCGACCAGCTCAGCTTTTCCGGACTGTCAACAGATTGTGCACTCCAATCTGGCGGAGCCTTATCACAAGAAAGATTTGATGAGTTTGCTTGATTTTTTTTTTTTTTTTTTTTTTGGATAAGGTTGTCACCATCAGGTCTGGTATCCGCCCAGCCCCCTCTGTGGGGGATTGTGGAGGTCGGCAGGAAGTTGCGAGCACCCCGTTTGTCTGGTCTGGACTTTTGGCCGGCCGGACATCATGAACATTGTGAAGATTGCAGAGATGTTGCGGGCCGATCAGTTGTGAAGTTTGGACCTGGGCCCAAAGCGTCTCCTCGTTGGCCAAGATAGTCTGGAGGTCATTGGATAGGGGGGGTCTTTACTGATCCTCTGAAGGAGGCGGTTGTGCGACCGCTCCTGGAAAAAAAACTCCCTTGAACTGGACTGTTTTGCTAACTACAGACCTGTCTCTAACCTCCCCTTTGTTGGGAAGGTTATTGAGAAGGTGGTTGCGCTGCAGCTGGATGATCATTTATCCACCCACAATGTCTATGACTCTCTCAAGTCTGGATTTAGGAAGAGGCATAGCACCGAGACAGCTCTTGTTCGGGTGCTTAATGATCTCCTAACAGCGAGAGATTGGAGGACCCATTCCATCTTGGTCCTCCTTCATCTCTCGGTGGCATTTGACACAGTGGAACATAGTGTGCTATTGGAGCGTCTACGGTTCATCTGTGGACTGTCTGGTACTGTCCTCAGATGGTTTTGATCATTCCTCAAGGGTAGGACACAGAGAGTGGTCTCAGGAATTTATTCCTCTGACCCTCTTCCCCCTATCTTGCGGGGTACCGCAGGGCTCCATTTTGGCACCTATGCTGTTCACTGTGTACATGCTGCCATTAGGAGACATTATTAGGTGGTACGGTTTGAGGTTTGACTGCTGTGCAGATGATACCCAACTGTACATGTTCTGTGTGCCTGAACAGGGAGATATTTTCTCGGTGTTTTATTTATTTATTTAGACAGCAGTTTGGAAAACCTTTGAGCCATAGGCTCATTTACAAAGGTACCTTGTTACAGTAAGACAAACGAAAATACACAGTATAACAGTAACTTAAGACATAGATACAAACAAGCTGGTACAGGTAGGATTGATGCAAACAATACCGGAGTTATGTTGTCCTTAGCAGCTTAGTAGTAAGCTTTGTCATTAGTATTGAGTACGGCTTTGACTAGTGGCAATTACAGCTTCAGGTGTTAACAAGGTGGTTCCGTAAGGACGTTTTGAAGCACGATATAGTTGGAGCTTCGGAGATGGAGGGGGCAGTGTGTTGAACCAGGAGGGGCCCTAAAGCTGAAGGCTCTTTGTCCGTGAGAGGTCCTAGCTCTAGGGATAACAAGAGAGGTTTTCCCAGAGGTCCAGGATGAACTAGTGGGACAGAGCGGTGGATGGTGGTGGTCAATCCAGGCGGAGATAGCCCAAGGAGGGTCTTTTGTAAGGGTACAGGTCAGATATTTGAGGCGCCACAAGATCAAGTACCAGCTTTAGCGACAGTAGACAGGTGTGTTAGCCTAGGTGCCCCAGTAATTAACCTGCAGGCCTTATTCAGAGAAAGCACTTTATGGAGTGGGTCTGATCAGCAGCACCATACACCGGCAGTCCATAGTCCACTAGGGACAGGATAGAGGAGGTGACTCATGGTCAAGAGCCTCCGGGGAGGCAGTGTTTATACCGATGTAAGATGCCCAAACGGATATTAGTGGCAGTGGCTAGGGCAGCTATGTGTCCATGGAAGGGAGGGAGGGGTCAAAATGGATCCTAGGTATTTATAGAGCAAACTTGTTCGAGTGGGAAAGAGGACCCAGAGTGAATGAGGAGTTTGAAGTTGCAGGACTTGTTTTGAGGATGAGGAAGAACATGGTTTTGTTTTTTAAGATTTATACCAATCTATGTTCCTTGAACCAGCCCTCGGCTTCAGCGAAGGACTTCTGCAGTGAGTCCTTGAGGGCAGTAGGGTCACGACTGAGGCAAAGATGACTGCATCATCAGCTGCATATAGAATGTTCCCTGAGCAAGAGCGTGAAAGGGTGTTAAGGTAAAGGAGAATAGTAAGGGCCCAGAATGGAGCTCTGGGGAACCCCAGAAAAGATGGGACAGATGTCTGAGTAGGTCCCATTAATTTACATGCTGTGAGCGGTCAGACAGATAACTGGTGCACCAGGAGATAGTCCCAGCAGCAAACCAGAGACTAAGGGCATCAAGAAGGGGGTGGGAGACAGTGTCGAAAGCTTTAGAGAGGTCAATGAAGACCGCACCAGCCAGAGATCCAGTGTCTAAGGAGGAGTGGAGAAAGTTGGAGAACTCTAGGAGGGCTGTGTTGGTACTGTGGCCCGCTCGGAAGCCATGCTGCTCAGGACATAGGACATTGTAGGTGGAGAGGTAGTCAGAGATTTGAGAGGCTACCACTTTTTCCTTGGAGAGAGGAGAGAGAATGGAGATTGGCTGATAGCTTCCAGCCACAGTCCTATCACCACCTTTAAAGATAGGGGTGACAGTGGCGACTTTCCAGGCAGTTGGAACCTTCCCCATGCAAAGAGAGTGGTTGATGAGGCACGTGATCGGGGTAAGAACTGTGTCTAAGACCAGCCGTAGGATACACGGATCCAGGGTGTCACTGCCCGATACTATTACTCTTGAGGGCAGTGACAAGGTGCGCCCTAAGTTCTTGGGCAGAAACACGGGCGGAGGAGAAAAATAAGGGCAGAAAGATTTGATGGCAGGCGCTGGGGAGGAGGGTCAAAAATTTGTAGGGAGGATAGGGCTAAGGTCAGTGAATGAGGTGTTTGGCTATGAGGGCTGGGTCTGAAGAGATCATGCCATTAATGTTGATCTGGTGGGTGGGGAAGTGTGCACTCCCATTTAACTGTTTAATGTTATCCCAGAAGGTTCTGGGGTTCCCCAAGGCTGTGAGTGAGGACCGATAGTGCTCAGACTTGGCCTTTCTGATGGCCCAAGTGCACTTTGTTTCGGTGGCAGCATATAACTGCCTGTCACTGGGCTGCCAGTCTCAATGGCATGGTGCCATAGGTTGTCCCTCTGTTTGAGTTGGTGGATCAAAGCTGGGTTACCTAGGGGCATTCTGCCTTTTAGAACGGCGGGTCGACATTGGGGTAAAGATATCACAGGCATTATTAAAAGTTCGGGTAAAGAAGGAGAGAGCTGTGTCAGTGTCAGGAGTTGCCTGTATAGGAGACCAGTCAATTTGGGACAGAAGTTCCTTAAGTTTTGTCAGACCACCAGGTATTAGACGCCGCCGGCATTTGGACTGTGCTATGGGTTTGGGGACTGAGGATGACCAGTGGAATAGAATGGGGGAGTGATCGCTGAGAGAGTCTGGGAGGACTTGTACATTGGGGATCCGATTAGGGCAGTTGGTGAGTACCACATCAAGCAGGGTACTGGAGCTTTCTTGGGGTTAGTCCTGGTAGGTTGGGTAACTAGTTGTATGTAGGTCTATTGCAGAAAGGAGTCACGGGTAGAGGAGGAGGAGGGCTGAGCCAGTTGACATTTAAGTCACCCACCAGAATTTGATCAGCGAAGGAGGTAGTGAGGAAAGGTATTCTGTAAGAGAGGCAATGGCCTGCGTTTGGTCCCTGGGGGGCACGTATGCAGTAGTCAGATAAAGGGATCCCTTTAAAGGGTCAGAGGTTAGTTTCAGTGTAAGCACCTGGGCCCTGGAGTCAAGGATTGGAGTAGGCAGGGCTAGTACGGGGAGAGATTCCTTGACATAAATAGCGCATCCGCAACCCCGTCTCCCAACACGGTCGGACCGGAAGAGGGTGAGACCAGGGAGTCAGGGGAGGATTTCGACAGCCAAGTCTCAACCAGAGCGATGACATCAGGGTTAATTGATGTGACCAGGCATTGTAGTGAGTCAAACCTTTTTAGGAGGCTACAGATATTCATGGAGACCATGCATAGGCCTGTGGTGCTAGTCGGGGAGCTCCTGGGAACCGGGCCAGGGTTTGGATAAATGTTCCCTGACAGGAGTAGTAGCATGACTAACATCCTGGCTGGGAGATGGTGAGAGGTTTTCCCACGATTTACATGGGGGGGAGGGAGGTTAAGGGACAGGGGTGGGCAGGGTGGACAGGAAGGGAAGGCAAGATTAAGAAGACACCCATATGTGCCTGAGGCGAGGAGGAAGCTAGGGGAGGCAGGAGGACCGAGACACACAGAGGTCCCAAGGCAAGAGAGCAGGTTCAGGAGCAAGGGAGGAGGGTGCCAGGCACAGCGGAGTAGCAGATGGTGGCGGGCGGGTGCACTGCTGGTGGGGATAGGCACAGGCAGAGCGTGAGGCAGGCCAGACACACTGTGGTGAGCAAGATCCAAGGAAGGAGTACTGTACAGGTAGAGAGGGAAGCAGCGAGGGAGATAGGTCCTCTAGTGGCCAGCAGGTATAACCTGCAAATGGGAAAGTGGGGAGATAGGTTCTGGGCAACAGGACGGGATGTCACCGGATGTGATGTCACGGGTGGATCCTAAATTGACAGCCGCCCTGGGTGGGTGAGTGGTTAAGACAGGCAGTGAGCGCTGTCAGGCTAGCACCCCTTGCAGGCCCAGACGAAGAGAAGAAGAGGCTCTCTTTACTTCGAAAGTAATCAGGCTGGAAATTCGGCTTCCTCAGCTCCTCAGGTGAGCTGCTTGTGTTGCTTGTTTGTCCCGAGTGCCTGCTGCAACTGCCTATCCAAGATTCAGGATTGGATGAGTGCTAGCTGGCTGAGATTGAATCCGGACAAAACTGAGGTGTTCATGGTTTACCCGGATCGTTGGGGCCGGGGTGTGTTGTCTGTACAACCCTCGGGTCTTTGACCCGGGAAGGGGGGGTGTCCAGCTTTCGACCTCAGATCGGATGCGGAACCTGGGTGTTATTTTTGACAGCGGTTTGAGCCTGAAAGCACAAGTGTCAGCCGTTGTCAAGACCTCCTTTTTTTCCAGCTGTGGAATATTGCACGGGTGAAACACCTGGTCCCTCCTGAGGATCTTCCAACTCTGGTCCATGCCTTTGTGACCACTCGCCTTGACTACTGCAATGCCCTGTACCTAGGGTTACCGGGGTTTGATATCCACCTCCTTCAGTTGGTGCAGAATGCGGCTGCCAGGCTTCTGACTGGTACTTCTAGGATCAGTCCCATTACGCCTGTTTTCTGCGTACTGCACTGGCTGCCAGTGCGGTGGCGTATCACCTTCAAGGTCGGTTTGCTGACCTATAAAGCCCTGCACAACCAGGGACCACGCTACCTGCAAGATCTCCTTTCTCCCTTCCGTCCCTCTTGACCTCTCCGATCCTCTGATGAGGGATTGCTTGAGATTGCCAGGGTGCGTTTACAAACATCTGGGTCCCGTTCATTAGCATTTGTGGCCCTTACCCTGTAGAATTCTCTACCTTGTCAGATAAGACAATGCCTGACCATCCAAAACTTTAAAAATGAACTTAAGACGAACCTCTTTGTCCTAGCCTTCAGTGATGAAATTTAATGGTGCCATCATTTTAGCTGTTTATTGATTGTATTACTGATAATTTTTGGTTTTATATACGCTATAATTTTATGAATTGTATGGTTTTATGTGATTATGTTTTTATGTAGAGGCGCCTTGAACTACGGAAAGGTGCCGTTTTACAAATAAATTTTGATTTGATTACTTAATCATGTGAGATAGATAATAAGCAATCCATAGCCCCAGAGTGGAGGAGGCATAAACCCTCTTACCCCAAAGGTTGATCCATCTGGATTCCTGGGGCTAAGATGCTTAGGGCACTTGGACCTGTCGGGCGCTGCTTTGATGACCACAGAGTCGGTCTCAGGTTGGGCAGCATAATAGGGCAGGCCCTGGGGGTAATGATAGAGCTGATCTGGCCTCCAAGGCATGGCAGGAACCATGTCAGGACAGTGCCACACCGCAGTGGTGGCATTCCTCAGAGCTGGCAAAACAGGAGGAATGACCTTAGGTGGAGGTTCCAGGCTCTCCAAAAGGTCCACCAGGTCTCTCCTGGTGGCATCCTCTTCCTCAGTGTGGAGGCCCATAGCTGTAGACAGCTGCTTCATAATATTGAAGAAGGTAGGATCTTCAGGAGGGGATCTGGGAGTACACTTAAGAGTTGTCGCTCACTGAAGAGGCAGTAGATCTATCTGAGGAAAGAGGTTCTTCCCCCTCCTCTTCTTCAGGGAGGACAAGGTCAAGGTGGTATCCCTCCTCGCTGTAGACCCATTCCAACTTGCGGCCCAGTGGAGCGGTCGACTGTGTTGGGGACTCAGGCCTGTGTGACCCTAACTGGTGCACCAGGACCATGGTGAGCTTGGTCAAAATAGAACTAAGGTCATTGGCCGGTATGGGCTGCATTGACAGTAAAGAGTTGTCGGCACAGGGCACGGGAAGTGTCAGGGTCTTGAGAGACCGAGGGCCCCGGCGTCTGAGGACCTGGGGAAGTGTCAGCCTTGACGGATGGGCTGCAGTCGATGACCTGGGGGTTGACAACTGGAGGACTGATGACCTGAGGGTTGACGGCTGACCTCCCTCGGAAGCGGGAGGAGGTGCTGTCGATAGGGGCCTGGTAGAAGCAGAGGATGTTGGTGCATCTGCAGAGTACCCCCAAAGGAAGAGGAAGAAGCTGTCGGGAGTGGGAGCACTGCTAGGGAGAGTGGTCCGTGTTGCGGTCTTTCTTGTGCCTTTTCCCTGAGGACTTGTCTCAGGCCTTAGAGGCCTGTAAGCACAACAAACCCACTGGCGGCTAGGAAGGAGGGACCCCGGAGGACCCCTGCCTAGAACTAGCTACCTGCTGTTCCATGAGAAAAATCTACAAAGCCTTTTTGTGTCACCTAAGGGTAGTGAGATTGAATTTGTGTTAGAGCTCACAGTCGGAGACGTGGTCAGCCCCAAGATGGCAGATGCAGAGGTTGTGGTCCTCTGAATAATCTCTCTTCTTTCTGCAGCAACGGAAGAGAGATGTAGAAGGAGTAACTCTTGACATCAATGAGGTAAAAGAATCTTTCATGAGAAAGAGATTCCAAAAGTTAAAGAAAAAGTGTAAGCAAAAATGGCACGATCTGCAACGGAGCTTCTGCAGAGACCCATGAGAGTGGAGTTGACAGCGGGAAGGAACTGAGGAGGGAGTGGGTCTGCTCATGCCTTTATAGGGTTCATAACTTCGGCAGGGGACATCAGCATGGGCGGCCCCAGTTGTACTACTGGAAAATCTTCCATGTGAATCCTGCTTCACTGACTGTGAAGTTACTACAGTGTGACCTGATGACTGAGATACCCCAGAAGAAGATCTAGATAAATAGTTCACAGATAACATAACTGACGAAACACAACACTGTTTTAAACAAGATGGATTGTGCTTAAACAAATTATTACATTTTGATGAGTTGCTTAGCAAGCACTGGGTGAAGGTAAAGCCATGGATGTGGTGTACCTGGATTTCTCCAAGGCCTTCGTCACAGTGCCCCACGCTGACCTACTAAACAAACTTCAGCAAGTTGGAATTCCAGGCGAGTTACACAGATGGATTGGGAATTAATTGTTAGGTAGGCAGCAGAGGGTGATGGTCAATGGCGAGGCTTTTGACCGTGCAGAGTCGACAAATGGCATCCTGCAGGTATCTGTCCTGGGCATTACTTTGTGATTTCCATGTGTGGGACTCATGTAATGGCTTAAATGGACATTTGCAGATGATATGTAGCATGGGGGCATTATATATCCCAATAATAACATACAAGAGCTGCAAAGCGATATCAACAGGTGAGCACTTTAGGCAAAAAAAAACTCCAAATTGATCTGTAATACAGCTAAATGTGCTGTATTACACTTAAGTAAAAACATTCAAGAGCTACCTATATGATAGACAATGTTTCCATAAGATGATCTTCTGAGGAAAACAATCTTGAATCTAGGAATTATAGTAACAGATAGCTTTATACGGGATAGACAGTGTGAGGCCATGGCCAGAAAGTCGGGACAGTTACCAGGGTGTATCATAAAGAACATTAAAAGTAGGAGGAGAGAGGTGATGCTACCACCGTGCTGTTCTTTGATTAGGCCACATCAGGAGTATGGAGGATCGTTTTGGTGCACGTACACAAGGAAGAATACGGAAGAGGTTCATAGGAGGTTCACGAAAAGAATTACAGGACAGAAGGATATGTCATATGGGGAGAGACACGGGGAACTGAATTAGTTTTCTCTGGAGAGGTGAAGAGACTGGCATAATATGATGTTATTTAAGGAAAAAAACAGCACCGACACCAAATAATCCTTTCGTGGTGATTTATTCCTTACAATAGTAAGTACAGCTCATCATGCCTGTGAACACAAGTGAAAATGCCAACGCTTGCCCTGACTGGTTTTGCACATCAAGTACTGGAGCAGCTTTAGTTGATGGACCATAACAGAGCTCGAAATAAGCAGCTGTCCACCTGTCTCAGACAGCCAGTTTTGATTTCGGACAGCCGTTTTGCTATTCTTGCCTGTCCTTGGGACAGGCAGCTGCCAGTACACTGTAAATGGGCACTAGGACCCAGCAGTAGATCGCTTTATACAGTCGCTGCCCGAGATTGAGGTGTAAAGTGCACTTCCGGGTAACACGACCTCACGTACTGCAGCTATGCCTCATGATATCCACAGAACTGTGAGCAGTTCTGCGCAGGCGACGAAGTGAGACGATCATGCTGGCGGCTATATTCAAATGCACATATTCAGTTTCCGATTCTTGATCGTCACCGCGTTTGAGTGCCAACACTTTGGACGGAGGCAGTGCGATCGGAACTTGGTTTAAGAGATAATGTGCTTCAATTAATAAAATGCTTTTCAGACCACAAGACGTATTTTAGCATAAAAGCTAATCTTTCAACATTAAATAAGCAATTTTTAGAAGCCTAATTCTATTTTTTTTTTTTTTTGCTTTATTTCTTTATTCTCCTTCCGACTGCACATATCCCCGTAGCTCCCTTTCTAGATCTGCCCCTAGAGTGCCCTTACCTCTCCTTCTCCTGCACAGCGGGGTCTGTCCTAGGTGGACTCTCTGGATGGGGCAGTCTTCATCTAGGGACACCGAGGACTACCATTTTCCGCTTTTCTCCCCACTTCCCCCGCCTCCTGGGACGCCGGCACACAAGGACGTACGTCCTAGAGGGGCGACGTGTTGACGCACGCCTCCTCAAGCGCCTAACGACGCCCCCTCCTGGACTCCGTAACGGAGCCTCAACTCCTGAGCGCTGTGCTCCCACCGCATTCTCAGGGGTTGAGAATCCCCTGAGGAAGGAGAGCATCCGTTGGGACGCCAATCCTCCCTCTCCCGCCGACCCCGACGGCCCGAGTCCGCTCCCCGATCCGCGTGGCACGAGGTGTGGCCGCCTAGCGCCTCAACCCTCAGCGCCACCGGGCCGGCTACAATTCTATTTTAATAGACCTTAAGCAGGGTATGAAAGGTGGCGGGTCAGGCAGCAGTAAAAGCCCTTTTTGGAGCCGAACCTGAACTTAACCAAAAAATAATTGAAAGCCCTTCAGCAAGATAAGAAGGAAGGAGATGCAGGCTATAGACATGGGAGGAGAGGGAGTGTAAGTTTTAAATGTAATTATACAAAAATAATAAACAGTTAGTAGCATAAAATGCAGTGGGGGGGGGGGAGGAGCACCAGGTACGAAGACCCACCAGCTCGAATTCAGATCAACATTTAAATTATTTACCCCCAAACTGAATGGACAGGCATAAATTCTGCAGGACAGGCAAAATTTACATTCTACCTGTCCCTTGGACAGCTATTCTTAAAAAATTATTTCGAGCCCTGGACCATAATATGATATTAACCTACAGGGCAGCGTGGCATCCATCACTACTGGGAATTCGTAATCTCCAAGAGAACTATTCTAGGGAGGGTATGAGGGGTCACATGCTAAAATTAGCATGGCTCAGTTATAAGACCAATTGAAGAAAGGCTGGTTCTCAAAGAGGGTGGTACTAGGTGGAACAGTTTGTCGGAGAAGGTCATGTATAGTAAGAACTTGCACGTAATTTAAAGATAGACTGGACAAACGCATGGAGGGTGGGAATATTCACAGATACTCAACTATCAGGCAGTTAATATGGACAAGTTACCTGCTTTTGCTTGCACCTTTCTTATGATGTTCTGTACATGGCCACCAAAATGGTAGCCAGACAAGAGTTGAACTTCCCTTTGGCTAGTGTTAATCTCAGCATGTGGCCAGATAGGCTACTTGAAATTTTGTTTTGGCCAGTTAGATTTTTGAATGTCGCCATTTTGACTACCTGACAGAAACCTTAATGTGGGGCCCTAGTTCTTGGTGACAAACCCTGTTGCTCATGTCCTGTAGAAGGTTTGCAGTACTGTAAGTTAATAACCACTGCTGGGACCACGCTTACTGTTGGAAGAGTGGTCTCACGCCCGTTCTTAGGGTATGAGAACTGTGAATCGAAGGTGAGTTGTTCTGATACCCTGAGAATGTGAGACCACTCTTACAGCTATAAGCATGATCTTGTCGGTATTAATATGTTACTGATCTAGCTCAATCAGTAATATATTATTTTTTTTTTTAAATCCTTACCTGAATGTGAATGTTTCCAGGGCAGCCGCGCATGAGACAATCTGCATAGAATAAGAGTGTCTCACGTGCAGTGGAAAGGAGTGCTCCAATTTGTCGGGAGTGCTCCCTTGATCTGCAATGTGAGGAGCTAGTATGGGGTGAAATACAATGAACTTTTCACCCTTAGCTCAAGCACAAGGGGTGACCCACTGAAGCTGGCTGAGGGAGGGTTCAGGAGGGGTGTCTGCAAGTACTTTTTCACAAAAAGAGTGGTGGACAAGTGGACTGGACTGCCGGAGGAGGTGGCCTGTGCCGAAACAGTAAGTGGATTCAAACATGGGCAGGACTGGCACAGGGGCCTGATAATGACAGGAGGAGGAGGAGGTAGAAGGGAAAAGGGAGGCAGATGGTCATTATGGCCATTGCAAGAGTGTTAAGTAGCGTTCGGTAGACTACATGGTCAAATGGCATTTTTCAGCCATCACGTTCTATGTTTCCATTGCTTAGGTAAGGTGTACTTAACTAGAAACCACCATGAAAATGACTTTCCTTTTCTGGGATAAAGGTGAGCTCCCTAAAACAAAGCATCAGTTGCCTGGTGGCTGCCACTTACTGTCTTCATTTCTTACCCTATTATAGCCAAAGATTAATGTGAAGAGCTGAAAGGTTTTATGTGTGCACATGTGTAAAAGTAATTGTCTTCTTGGTTTAGGACCCCAAGTACCCAGTGGAAAGTTTGCTTTGTGACGGTTCTGTTCGTCCCTGGCTGTGCTGTCCCCGAGATCGTAGTGGGCAGCTGAAGGTGGAGCTGCAGTTGGAGCGGGTCAGTTCTATTGGCTACATTGATGTAGGTAAGAAGGCAGTACAACTTGAGCTCGGATGGTAGACTTCTCTCAGTAGCAGTACCTCCATGTGACAGCAGGCAGTATGTAGGGCACCAGTCCTACCATGGAGCTGGCACAGCAAGAGTTAAAATGTATTATGGTTTATTATGGATTTCCAAAAAAGTTGCAAAGAAAGTGAAAGCCAGAAAGATTGCATTCAGGCAATACAAAAAGACACAGGCAGAAGGGGATAGGGAGAAGTACCAGGAGAAGCAAAGGGAGGCAGGGAGGTCAGTAAGGGAAGCCAAAGCTCAGACAGAAGAACACACTGCAAAATCAGTGGGTGGAGGGGACAAAACCTTTTACAGGTACATAAGTGAAAAAAGAAAGGCAAAGGGAGGGATAGTGAGACTGAAGGGGGAGGATGGGGGCTGTGTGGAGGATGACAACAGTAAAGCTGACATATTGAACAGGTATTTCTGCTCAGTCTTTACTGAGGAAGAGGAGGGTAATGGGTCTGAATGGTACAAGGGTGAGAATGAGTGCAGAAATGGACACAAGTCCCTTTACACGAAAAGGGTCCTGAAGGAACTGGAAGTAATAAGAGTTGATAAAGCAATGGGGCCAGATGGGTGCACCCCAGGATCATAAAGAACTAAGAGGTGGTGGCTGAACCTCTTTGCTATCCTGTTTAGCCGATCACTAGGAAACAGGGAGGTACCCAAAGACTGGAGGATAGCAGATGTAGTCCCCTTTATACAAAAGTGGGAACAAAGAGGAAGCGGGAACTACAGACCAGTCAGCCCCACCTCGGGTAGTGGGAAGATCATGGAAGCACTACTGAAGGAGAGATTGGTGAACATCTGGTTGTCAATGGACTACAGGACCCAAGGCAGCATGGTTTCACCAGGGAAGGTCATGTCAGACCAACCTCATTGAATTTTTGACTGGGTGACTAGGGAGGTGGATCAGGGAGGGAGTGGACATGGCTCATCTGGACTTCAGCAAGGCCTTTGACACTGTGCCACATAGAAGACTGTTGCACAAACTGGGGAATATGGGTGTGGGCAGGACAGTAGTGGGTGGGTAGGTAACTGGCTGGGCAGCAGGACACAGAGGGTGGTGGGTAAATGGCTGTCACTCCACAGAGGAAGAGTGACCAGTGGGGTACCACAGGGATCAGTGCTGGGACCGTACTATTCAATATCTTCATCAGTGACATTGCGAGGACCTAGAAGGCAGAATTTCACTGTTCGCTGATGACACAAAGCTCTGTAATAGAGTAGACACACCAGAGGGTGTAGACAGAATGAGAAGGGACCTGCAGAAACTTGAAGAATGGTCAGGGGTTTGGCAGTTGAAATTCAATGCAAGGAAGTGCAAGATAATGCATATGGGGCACAAAAACCCTGGCACAATATATCAGTTGGGGGTGAGGATATAGCATGCACCAAGCAGGAAAGGGATCTTGGAGTTATCATCTCTGATGACCTCAAGGCAGGGAAACAGTGTGACAAGGCAGCAGGTAAAGCAAATAGGATGCTGGGATGCATAGGCAGGGGCATCACCAGCAGGAAAAGGAGGTCATAATTCCATTGTACAAGACACTAGTGAGGCCGCACCTGGAGTACACTGTACAGTTCTGGAGACCTTACCTACGTAAGGACATAGACAGGGTAGAGAAGGTTCAGAGGAGGGCAACAAAGATGGTGCATGGATTGCATCACAAGTCCTATGATGACAGGTTGAAGGCAGTGAACATGTACTCCCGGAGGAGAGGAGGGAGAGAGGGGATATGATAGAGACATACAAGTATCTTACAGGGAGGAACAGGGTGCAGGAATGCACTATTTTTAAGCGAAAAAGATGTTCCAGGACTAGAGGGCATGGGATGAAGTTGGAGGGAGGACGATTCAGAGGAAACGTGAGGAAGAATTTCTTCACAGAACGGGTGGTGGACAAGTGGAACACCCTGCCAGAGGAAGTGGTGGGGGCTGAAACAATCACGGGATTTAAGAATGCATGGGATAGACATAAAGGAATTCTGGAGGTCAGGGGTAAGGGGCAACAGACTTCCTGGAAAACATAAACTGAACTTACAAACTTAAATGGGCAGACTGGGTGGGCCATAGGCCCTTATCTGCCGACACTGTCTATGTATCTATTGAGCATTTACGTACCAGGGTGAAAGCCCACTGCATAAATATGTCCTTGGATGTATGTGGAGCGCTCCAGTCCCAGAAGATCATGCATTATGGGGCACACTGACAGTATTATTGCTCAGGATTCTCCTCCCAGATCATCCCTTACTCACTGTGAATCTGAGCAAGTCACAAATCTCTTTCTTTGCTGCATGAAACTCCAAGTGCTGAAAATGGCAGTTACATGCTCTCCCTCCCTCCTCCCTCTCCCTTCTGGATTGTAAAGCGCTCGATGAGACACAGTTTGTGTGAAATGTGCTATATAAAACCCAATTATTCTCTGTCTCCTCCTCTTGCTCATTGACGATAAAGCACTTTGGGATGCAGTTTGTACAAAAGATCCTGCATAAAACCAAATTCCTTTGTGCAGCATTCTCTAAACCCCCCATGTTAATACACTAGGATACAGTTTGTATGAGACACTGCATAAAACAAAGTTACTTTCAGCAAAATTCTCTCCTTTCCTCTGAAGGATTAGTAAGCAGTAACCCACAACAGGGCATGCATTTCCGGAGAATGAATGCATTCCTTGGGTTAATTGGAAGGCATGAGGCCAAAATGCATTTATTCTCAAGAAACCCATGCCCTGGAGGAGGTTATTGTGCTTATAAAACAGTAAAAGTTTTTTTTTTTTCAAATGGAAAAAGGTGGTATTTTTCTTTAGTTAGGTTGCTGCTAGGTAGAATATGTCAATTTTGTAACAAAGGCTGTGTGCCTTTGAATAAACCCATGATGTGACAAATTACCTTGTTCAACTGTGCTGAGCTGTTACTGTACTCAGAACTAATATTTGTAATCACTGTTTTGTTCCAGGACATCTTATAATGTCAATGTTTGACTAGAGTTCCGGGACTCTGCTTCTTGTTTTACATTTAGTTGCTTAAAAATTGCTATGTACTCCATGTCCGTACTCGATGGCTATGTACTCCATGTCTGTACTCGATGGCTATGTACTCCATGTCCGTACTCGATGGCTATGTACTCCATGTCCGTACTCGATGGCTATGTACTCCATGTCCGTACTCGATGGCAGTGTAATCCATGTCCGTACTTGATGGCTATGTATCATTCTTTTGTACTACTACGTTTTATTCTGTTTTACTACTTGGTATTTTTGCACTGTGCTTTCCCGGGTCGACCCTGAAAAAGGGACTGCTGTTGTCTCTGGTCCTACCCGGTTACCAAAATTCAAATAAAATAAATAAATAAGTGCATTTCTTTTGAAGAACCCTGTGCCCTGTTGTGGGCTTTAGGGTTTAAGTGGAAATGTTTTATAGGGTTTCTTTTCATTTAGTTAGGTTGCTGCTAGGTAGATCGGGGCAAGTTAGTTACGAACTGTTGCTGGCCTGGTGGCACTGAGGGTTGAGGTGCTGAACGCCACACCTCGTGCCACCCTGGCGACCGGAGTTCAGGAATGAACTCGGGGGTCGGCAGGGGAGGGAAAGGATGGAGAGTCCTCGGCAGACTGGGGAGCGATCCAGGGTGCCTCTGGCTCAGTAGGGACCCCCTGTGGAGACCGAGGGCACAGCTAGTGTGGAGCAGCGTTGGGGAGGAGCGCGGCAGACATCTATAGCTCAGCCGTGCAGACGTCATTGCACACCCTACCACCACACACCCAATACTGGGCCTTGCCTCCTCCCCCTCTGCACTTCCACCACCTCAGCCGGCAAGTTAGATTATAGATAGAGTGCCGGAGTGGAGGTGGCACTACCTCAGCGGGCTCAGAGCTGGGGGATCTGTCGGCAGGAGGTTGGTGGAGGGCAGCTACCCTCTGAGGAGGCAAGGGACCAAGTGGATGGTAGATCGGTACCAGAAAGGAGGAGTAGCCCGAGAGAGTTCAAGGGCAGCGGAGCACAAATAGAGTTAAAAAAAAAAAAGTTACAAACTGTTGGTATACCAGAGATTAATGCATGGTCAGGTGATGTGTTTAGACTGTGAAGTTGTTAAGGGTCTAAAGGATTCTGAAGCCCATTTTATAAAGCACTTTGATGTACAGTTTGCATGAAAGGTGCTGTGTAAAACCAAACTCCTTTCAAGGAAGGCAAAACAATTTTATTTCTATGGTGCCTTATCCCTGAGGCTTAGGGCACATACAAAACAAAGCAAAACATAACCTATAGCAAAAAACAGAAATAAAATAACCTTCCCACAGAAATAACAACTCTTCCCAACAAATACAACATCGTGCTACCTAATTAAATTAGGTCAGGCAATAGACAAAATTAAAAAGATGATACTTCAGTGCACCTTTGAAGGCCCCCACCATACAGGCAGAGCGTTTCACAAGATGACACTGCCACATCAAACAATGTGTATGCATATGTATATCTTTTATGTATTGGATGTCATTTCTGTATGCCCAGGCCCACCTTGGAAATGAGCTTGCTCAACGGTGCTTCACCTGGTAAAATAAAGATTTATTGATTGATCTGTCCCCAGAAAGCTTCGGCCTGGACTGTGGGACCAAGCTGCTTGAACTGAAGTACATGTTGTGGGTTGCAGCGGCAGTATTGTCCTTCTGTGTTTGGAGTGCTGCTGCATACAGAAACGGAGAAAGTTTCAAACAGAAAATGACTCATGACCCATCCCAGTCTGCTTGCTTCCTACTTAACCCCTCACCAGCCTAGCGCTGGCAAGCCCTCTAGTTGGAGAAAATTCATGGGGGGGGGGGCAGTCCATTTATGGTCTTGTACATCAGCAGAAAGATTTTAAATTCAGAATGCCATCTTATTGACAGTCAGTGCATTTTCTGCAATGCAGGAGTGGTGCGATTTATCGTGCCCTGGATCCCTTATCCAATTTCAGATTAAAGAATACCAAACCCAGGACTGGCCCCTGTGCCCCCCCCCCAAAGTTACTCCTTTGACCTTAGAATATGCTCTGTTTGACCATTTTGCAGTCATGGCCATTATATCTGGGTGGCCTCTGGCTACCATAGCCTGATTACTCATTTTGGTCCCATGTTTTCTAGCATTTAAGCAGATCACCCTGCAGGAACCCTATCTCCTGCCTGTTGAAACAAGCAGCCTTATTCATTCCCTGTGTTGTATTGCACATCTTACCTCTCGCCCTCATCTGATGTCGGTCAGCTTTCTGATGCATGCCCCCACTGTGTTTCCTAATTTCGTTATCCCCTGCCACCTGACTGTCCTTGCTTCTCTGGGAGTGCTAACTAGGTCTCACTCACCTGAATTTACACCGTGGATGTGCTTAGCCCTAGCCTTCCCATTTATAAGTGTAAGTGGCCTGAATGAATGCCTTAAACCTCTAGCCCAGTGCCCCTGTCCAGTCCCTAGTAGGATAAAGGGAGATTGTATCAGACCAGCTTGACAGTGTTCTTTGACTGGGTTCACGGGTTCAAATAGGGAGACATCCGGTCACAAGTGGGGTGCCACAGAGATCAGTACTGGGACGTGTCCTATTCAGTATGTTCATTAGTGACATGGGGGAAGGTATTTAGAGAAGGATGTGTCTCTGTACATGACACAGCAGGGGGGACAGTGAGAAGGGGTGAGGGAACTGCAGCGGGATCTAGAGAAGCTGAAGTGGTGATTGAAGATATGGTGGTAGAAATTCCATTCTAAGAAGTGAGGGCTGATGCATTTAGGGAAAAAGAACCAGCAGACAGAGTACTGGGTAAGGGGGTTAAGGGTAGTTAGGCTGGCCACTACAGTTCAGTTGATTTCTGGATGTGGAAGTCGTCATCAGTGTATCTGCCAGGCAAACTAGTCAGTACAGTAAGGCCTACAGCAAGGCTATATAATTCAGTAAAACAAACAGAAATATACCATTAAAGTGTGAGGGGGTTCATAAGTAGTCCTCGCCCCCGCCCCATATAATAATGTAGTAATATAGTGATTTAAGATCAGAAGGGACTCTAGGTCTATCACATCTGTCCCCCTGCTTCTTACGACTAAAATGAATATGTACCCCCTTCAGTTTTGCTAGCTTAATCAGCTTAAAATGATAAGTAAATAAGCCAGTACGTAGCTTATTTGGAGCACTTGGGGTCACATATTCCAAATATTTACATTCACGATTTTGTTGCTCCATCAGATTTATGAAACACTTTTTAGGGAGCAGAAAAATGCTACCCCACATCTCACCACAATTTAGAAGCCAAAATTCTGGTGGTATGCCTGGAGATGTCGAACAGCCATTTTTTTGTCTAACAGAGTGTTTGTTTTAAGGTTGCTAGACCCGTGTAGTCCAACAGTTTGAGATTCAGCCCGGGGATCCCCACTGTCTTGAGGCCTGTGTTCTGGGGAGAGGTGCCCCTGTTTTCCTCCAGCAGCAACTCCTGCGGTGGGCTAAAGGAGGTGGTTCCTACTTCAATACAGCAAGAACATCGAGGCAGTTGAGACTCCATCCAGAAACAACCATTTGTCAGTGCAAAATGTTTGCAGCTTGCATTACTCTTGTACTGCGTCTTGCTTGTACACTTTTTTTTTTTTTTTTTCACTATCTATTTACCCAAGATAGACCGGATGAGATGTAATATGTCATTTGCAGTGGCGTCCTGATATTACACAGTTTATACTACATTTACCTAGGGCACTAGAGGTGAGATGTGATGCACAGTTCAATGGGAGCTCTGCTGTACTGAGATCCTGATTTTACATGGTTTTATACTGCATTTACCCAGGATAGTAGAGGTGAGATGCAATATCTCGTTTTTAGTGTGGCCTGCTTTTATAATGTATTTCCTTCCATTCCTAGGATAAAGCAGCATGGATGCACAGTTTAGTGGGGATTCTGCTGTACTGGGTTCCTGCATGTACACATTTTTATTATATATTTATCCAGGATAGACCAGATGAGTTGCAGTATCTCATTTTCAGTGGTATCCTGCTTTTACACATTTTGGATTGTATTTACCCAGAATAGTCCAGCTGAGTGGCAATATCTGATTTTCAGTGGGCTCCCACATTTTTTTTCCCAATATTCTGTTTATCTCCTTTCTGCCCTGGCTGCTCCCTTCCTACTGATCTTCCTCAGCTCAGTTACCTGGCTTCTCTGAGACTTGCCTTCCTGCCATAGTCCTTTGCCACAGGATTTTTTTGGGGGTGGGGGTATTTGCCCGATTGCTGGTGTGGAACCTTTGAGGGGTCGGTCATCGTTCTGCAGTTAGGGTTTTTGACCCCCACCGATTTTACGTCCTGAGCCCACATACATGCAGTGGGTGTGATATGCAAGCTCTCCCACTGCGGAGACACCCTTGGTATCCTATATGTGGGTTCCCTTCCCATGCTGGTGGCTTCGCACTGCTGTCACCCCACTACCATTTAGGTTGCATTCGAACAGTGAGCCACACAAACTCCTTTTCCTGAGGGAGGAGAGCAGCCCTGTGGGACACTCAATCCTTCTCTCCCAGCTAGCCAGCCCCCAAATGACCTGAGTCCGTTCCCAAACCTGGCTCGCTGGTATGGCAGGAAGTAAGGAGCAAGGCGCCTCAGCCCTCCATGCCGTTGGGCTGGCGAGCCCCCTTATTTTGACCCCAGATTTCTTTTTTTAAACTTTCTTTATTTGTAGTTTTCCTTTTTTTATGACACAAACAACATACAATAGAACAACAGTAGAACACGTAATATATTTGTCACTTATTCTATACAATAATATTGCGTTTCAGTTGATTCATACAGTAAAAGTAAGAATAAGAAGAAGAGGCCAGAGTATCCAAAAATACAAGTAAAAGGTGGTAATACATTTGATATAATATCTTCAATATATATTGTTTGAAGGCTATGAGGCATGTACCAACACCCCGAGAAGTGGTGTACAAAGCATAACCAGATGCTGTTCTATCCACACCCAAGTAAATAATAATAGACTGATTCCCCTCATTTAAATTGGTACAAAAGGATAATTCTTTAGAACTTCATGAGTTAGGATTTTGCATTTAGCCTTAAACAGTGTTCCATTTGTTACATTCGAACTTTCCCCAAAGAATGATGCCAGTCTGTGATTAAGTCAAGCAGCTGAAGCTAGGATTACCAGGGAGTGTCAGATTCTATGGGGTTCACAGGGCTCCCAAGATCAATCGAGGAGCAAAATCAGGTCTTTCCCTGGCCATGTACAGCACCCATCTTCTCCCTAATATTTCAAATTGGGGGGAAATCTCTTGTTGAGGGTTGCTGTAAGGGCTTCCATCCTGTATATTGAAATCATGATCTCTTGCTAATTGTGTAGGGAAACGCTGGGTGTAGAAAGCCATTTTTTTAATTGTTTTTTGGGCTGCTAGGAAAACTATCTTAATAAATCTGCTTGTAAGGGGGTCTCTATATTCCTTTGGTAGATCCAAAAATATATAAAGTGTAGGGGTTAAAGATAGACCAGGATCTGTCATAGATTGGAGAGCCTGCTGCAGATCTTGGAAGAAGGGGGCTAGCACCGGGCAGCTCCACAGTGTGTGGGCCTGCGTTGCTGGGGAGTGCCTGCATTTTGTCCAGCAGTGTGGGGGGGGGGCCCCCTTGAAACTTCGCCTGAATGGCTGGGGTCCTGAAATATCTGATAAAAATCTTCCAAGAGTACTCCCTCCAACTCACTGTGGTTGGGCCCCAGTGTATCCTTTTCTGAGTCCAATCCCAAAGTTCCTCTGAACTCTGGATGCTTAGGTCACAGTCCCAGGCCCTTTTAATCGTATGAGTTGAATCTCCTTTCCAGGTGAGCAAAGCTCTGTAAAGTTGAGAGATAATATGTACTGAAGGAGCTCAACCCTCCACTGCTGACCTTAATAGGACCGCTATCTGCGGTGGTGGGGGGTCTTCTCTGTCAATTTGGGCTGGAGGGTCTTAATATAGTTTCTGAGTTGGAAATACCTAAATCTGTCCTGCCAAGGGATCCCATATTTATTGACCAAAGTCTGAAACGTCTGGATCCCATTTCCCTCTAGAAAGTGCCAAATTAAATGTAGGTTTCTAGGGACATGGATATGTTGTTCATCCACACTTATTGGCAGGTATCCTTGCCGCTTTAAATCTTGCCGGAAGGTCTTCAAGCTGGCTCCTCCCACCCACCCGGGTGGTAAAACTCTCTGTTCCGCCGCATGACTCCAGATCTTCCTTATCACTTGGAAGCTCAGGTTCCCTCCTTAACGCTCTGCGTATAAGACTGGTTCCTAATTCTTTGGTTTACCCGAAATAAAGTTTAAGGTTTTCAAGACTTCGGTCAAATATTTCCCTCGCGGCTGCGATGGACAGATCGACTCCTGGTTTCCGGAGGTGCCCATGGGGGCAGAAGATGTCTCGGACGGATCCGCACTCCACGTGCGTCTACTGCTTGGGCCTTGGGCACGACCTGCAGGTTTGCGACCTGTGCTCTTCTTTTACGGCCTACGTCCTGGAAGACCGTGCGCCTGTGTCTGCAACAGGCGACCCAGCGTTATCCTCGGTAAAGTCGAAGGAGGCCGGTTGGCGGTTTTGCGGCGGGCTCGGGCGGAATAGCTTGAGCAGATGATCGCCTGAGAGGAGGCGGCGCAGGCCGCATCTTCGCTTCCTCGGCCGTGGCCTTTATCCCGCTCTCCCTGGGATCCTCCTATTCAGCTTCTTTTAAGGAGCTCTGTCTGTCCCTCTCCACTAAGGGAGAGGGACCAACATCTTCAGGGCCTTCCTCTCGGTCCCAGAAGAAGGACCACAAAGGTAAGTCCCTCCATCGACGCTCTTGGGAGCAGGAGAGGTCTCTCTCACCGAGTAGTCGACCATCGACTTCAGCCACTGGCTTCACGGCGTCCCCGTCAGGTCAGTTGACCGAGACTCCCGTTGACGCAGTCGAGATTTTTCTCGACTCGTTGGACAGGCTGTCGACCGGTGAAGCCGAAAACCCTCTCTCCCCGGTTCCCCCGGCGGTGGTTGAGGTGTCCGTGGACTTGCCCGTGCTTCCAGTTCCGGAGTCCACGGTTGAGCCCTCCGAGCCAAGGGGAGAGCGGGTTCCCCCCCTGCCCCAGAACCCTCCTCGGAAAAGCCGAGGTTCGGTGGTCTCGCGACTTCTTCTCTGTCCAGCCGATCCCGCGTCATAAGGCGGTCGATCTCGACACCGTGTGGCGTCGCCCTCGTCCTCCTCCTCGGACGAGGGAGGCTTCAACGCCAAGTTACAGTCGGCGATCCGAGGACCTCATGTGGCAACCTTCTTCTGTCCGGGGAGCAAGCCGGCGACTCGCCTTCCGGCTATCAAGTGGCTGTCACCGAGCGGGCAAGCAACCCTCGCCTTAGCCGAGCGCCTGCTTCCGGCTTGTTGCTAGGCCGAAACCGCTTCCCCACCGATTCGGTGGAACCTCCGCTCCACAGCCGTTGTTTGGGGCTCGACCAAGAATTCTCGGTCGGCCCAGGGTCTGCCCATAGGCTGTCTGTCACCCTCACTCCCGATCGCCCTCGGCAGGTGGAGGGTGGCTCAGGCCCAAGGTAGCTCTTTGCGGATTCCTCTGAGTCCGACGACGATTCCTCCTTGTTCTCCAGGCGGGTTGACTTGGAGTCCTCAGGAGGTCAGTCACTGGACGATAGCCCTTCGTCCTTCATGGGTTTGCTTAGGCTCATGTCGGAGTCCACCGGGATGCAGCTCGAGCCCGTATCCAAGCGGGCCAAGTATTGGACCGAGGGGATTCTCCTATGGAGGTCTTTACGGTGGCCGAGGCCATTGTAGGCCCGGCCTTGGAGCTCTGGCAGCATCCTGCTTCCTGCCCTGCACCTTCGGCCAGGATGGCAAGGAAGTATGCGGTCCCTATCGGATCCCTGTCTGGTTTCTCGGAACACCCCTCAGCCGAGGGGTTGGTTACCGACAGCGTCTTCCGGCGTGCCGGAAACACCAGGGACGTAGATAAACCTTCCGGGCGGAGTCCAAGAAGTTGACCACGCCCAGGCGGTGTCACGCTAAGGCCCCTCCCTTGGCCTTCGCCAGGCCAGCTCGGCCGTGCTGATGGCACATTTCTCATGCCCTTTGGCTCCCTGGACGAGTAGTCCCTCATCTCCGCTGACCTGCAGACCACGGTTAGCAGGTGTGGGACCAGGGTAGGCAGTGGCCAAGCAGCAACCTCAGACTGCTTTGGACATTGGTGACTCATGCGCCAGGTCAGTCGGCCGCAGTGGCTATGCACCGGGCGGCATGGCTGAGATATCCACCTTCACAGCGGATACCCAGCATGTTGGCGGATGTCCCTTCCTGGGACCGACCTCTTCGGCCCTGGAGTGAAGGTCACCTCAGAGGATCGAAAAGTCCAGTGCCACTCCAGACTCGTGTCTCATCGCTCCAGAGGACAAGGGCTGCAGACGCAACCTAAGCCCTTTCGTCCGTCTAGCGAGCAACGTCCGGCCCAGCAGCGTCAGGGCAGCAGGCTCGCGCTTGGCATCCCAAACCTAAGCCTGCGGCTTCCTTCTCCAGGAAGCAGGGTAAAGGCTCAGGGGTCCCCGGCCGGTCCCTCCTCCAAGCCTGCTCAGTGATGGGTTGAGGGGTGCCGCCCCAACCTCGCCACACCCCAGGTTCCCCGTGAGGGGCGGCTCTCACTTTCTTTCCACCTGGTCCGCTATCACCACAGACCGGTGGGTGTTGGAAGTGGTGGGAAGGGCCTGCCTCTGGAGTTCGAGCAGGCCCACCCTTCAGACCACGCTGCACCGAGGGCTCGGGGTCCGAGCTCATTGTCGGCTCGCTGAGCCGATATCGCCTCTGCTCTCGAGAAGGAGGTGATCAGAGAGGTGGCGGACCCTCCCTCAGACCTGGGGTTTGTGTCCAGGTACTTCCTGGTTCCAGAACGGACGGGGGGCTGGCGCCCCATTCTCGACCTGCACGACCTAAACAAGTTCCTAAGGTCTCGGACCTTCAGGATGGTCACTCTGGCTCAGATAATACCATCCTTGGAACGCGGCGTGTGGTTCTGCTCTCTGGACCTGCAGGACACGTTTTATCACGTCCCTATCCATCCATCTCACCAGAAATTCCTTCACTTTCGAGCGGAAGGATACCTTTTCGAGTTCCGAGCCATGCCCTTCGGCCTGTCTCTTGCTCCCAGGGTCTTCACCAAATGCATGGCAGTGGTGACAGCATTGCTGCGGTGCCAAGGGGTCCGGATGTACCCTTACCTGGATGATTGGCTGATAGCAGCCCCCTCCAGACAAGAGGTGGAGCGGTCCAGAGATCTGGCCCTCCAGGTTTGCTCTCAGGTCGGCCTCATCAACAAGGCCAAGTCGGAACTCGAACCGAAGCAGGTGATTCTCTTCATCGGGGCAGAGCTCGACTCTCTTTGAGCCAGAGCACGGCTCCCGGCGGACAGGGCCGAGGTTCTTTCCTCCTTTGCCCGATCATTTCTGGTTGGGCAGTCGCGCCCTGCCCGGGACTTCCTGCGCCTCCTGGGTCTCATGGCGGCCTGCACCAGCGTGGTCCGTTGGGCCCGCTGGAACATGCGCCCCCTTCAATGGGGGTTGGCCAGCCAGTGGTCTCAACGCTGCGATCCATTGGACCAGCTAGTGACGGTGACCCAGGGGATGTGGAACGCTCTCCAGTGGTGGATCGTTCCAGCTCATCTGCAGGAGGGCATCCCATTTGTCCGCCCCGAGCCGACGGTCTCTCTATCGACCGACGCCTCTCTGATGGGTTGGGGTGCCCATCTGGGGGAGCACAGAGTGCACGGCCTCTGGTCCCGTGGGAGTCCCGATGCCATATCAACCTGCTGGAGCTCCGAGTGGTCCGCCTAGCTCTCACCGCCTTCGCTCCGTTTCTACGGGGTCAAGTGGTTCAGGTCCAGACGGACAATACCACGACCATGTACTACCTAAACCGCCAGGGAAGGACACGCTCCATGCCTCTGTGCAAGGAAGCTCTCCGCATTTGGTCACTCGTGCGCAGCCTGGAGGCGGATCTCCTAGCCATTCATGTGGCAGGAGCCTCCAACACCCTGGCCGATGCCCTAAGCTGGATAGGGGCTGTGTCCCATGAGTGGTCTCTCTTGCCGGAGGTAGTACAAGATTTGTTCTCCCATTGGGGCACACCTCAGGTGGATCTGTTTGCCTCCAGGGAGAGCATAAGCTGAGCTTTTCCATGCCGCCCCCTCAGCAGGGGCTCGCTGCAGGGGATGCCTTCTGAGGCTGTGGACCCCGGGCCTCTTCTCACGCCTTTCCCCCATTTCCCTTGATCCACAAGGTGCTTCTCAAGGCGGGAGGGACAAGGCGCAGGTGATTCAGTAGCCCCAGACTGGCCCGCCAATGCTGGTATCCAGATCTCCTCAGCCTCAGCTCCAGGCTCCCGAGGCAGCTTCCAGCTCGCCCGGACCTGCTTTCAGTCAATCAGGGGAAGGTGTTCCATCCGGACCTTCAATCCCTGCACCTGACGGCCTGGTTCCTGAGCGGCTGGAGTTCCAGGCCTTGGGTCTTTCAGACGAGGTCCTCAGTGTAGTTGAGGTGTCCCGTAAAGAGTCGACCAGGAAATGCTATGCCTTCAAATGGAAGAGGTTTCCATTTGGTGTCAGGAGCAAGGGCCTGGACCCTTCCTCCTGTTCCTTGGCAAGCATCTTGGACTATTTATGGTCCCTTTCTCAGCAAGGGCTTGGTGACAACCTAGGAGGGTGCACCTGGCAGCCATCTCTGCTTCAGGCGGGCGGGAAGCAGTCGATGGCGCAGGAGAAGGTGGTCTGGCGCTTTTCCAAAGGCCTTGATCACATTTCCCCTCTGGTGCGAGAACCTCCACCTCCGGTGGGATCTACTGCTGGTACTGGCAAAGCTCATGGGCAAGCCATTCAAACCAGGTGTGATCTCTCTCACCTGTCGTGGAAGACCACCTTCTTGGTGGCTATTACATCAGCCAGAAGGATGGGAGAGCTCCAGGCGCTTTCCATCGAGCCTCCTTACCTGGTCTTCCACAGAGACAAGGTTGTCCTGCGCCCCCACCCAAAATTCCTTCCAAAGGTGGTGTCGGAGTTTCACCTTAACCAGGTGTTGACTCTGCCGGTGTTCTACCCCAATCACACCTCGGAGGCCGAATATAGGCTCCATACTCTGGACCCTAGAAGGGCCCACGCTTACTATAAGGAGGCGCCACGGCTGGAATTGGGAGAGGTTCGCCAGCTGTTTGTCACCTACACTGAAGCCGCACCTGGCAGACCTGCAGCCAAGGGACGATAAGCAGGTGGGTCACCTCCTGCATAGATCTCTGCTGTAGGTTGGCGGGCATGGAGCCTCCCAGAGGGATAAGAGCTCATTCTACCCGCCATACCGCTGCATCGGTGGCTGCTTCCAGGGACGTCCCTATCCAGGAAATCTGCAGGGCTGCTACCTGGAAGTCAGCACACACCTTCATCACCCACTACCACATACGACCTTGAGTCACGGGATGCTGGTTTGGGGCCTCGGTTCTCCAGTCTCTGTTCCCTAAGTAGGGGGTGTGCTTGCCTCCCTCCTCCGGAGAACTGCTAGGAGTCTGCCAATAAGTGTGGATGAACAACTTATCCATGTCCCTAGAAATACAGGTTACTCACCTGTAACAGGAGTTCTAGGAATGGTATATATTGTTATCCACCGACCCCGACCTCCCGATGCACAGCCTGAGCTTCCAGCGGGCAGATCTGGCGTCATGGGGCAGAGCAGAGCTTTACCACCGGGTGGGTGGGAGGAGCCAACTTGAAGACCTTCCGGCAAGATTTAAAGCGGCAAGGATACCTGCCAATAAGTGTGGATGAACAACATATACCATTCCTAGAACTCCTGTTACAGGTGAGTAACCTGTATTTATTCCTTCCCACCTCTTAAAACCTGCGTCCGACCTTGCTGGGGTAAATTCTTCTATAGAGGGCACAGACAGAAGGAGATATCTCCAGTTCCTGGAGCTTTTGTCTGCTAGAATCCTATACCAGTTTCTCAGAGCAATATCAGTGTATGGGTTCTCCTCTCTCGAAGGGGGTGAGCCTTCTCTGTTAGTAAAAAAGATACTATTTAGGTTTGTAAGCTCCTCTTCCCCTAATTCTAGTGACTTCCATTTAGCTATGTAGTCCCCGTTTAACCAATAGAAGGCTGTTCAAAGTTGGGCTGCCTGGTAGTAAAGTTTTAAATTAGGCAGGGATAAGCCCCCCATCTCTCTTAGGGATCTGAAGAACCGAGAGACGAACCCTCGGCCTCTGAGAGCCCCACAGAAAGCGAGATATTCCCCTGTTCAAGGAGCTAAAAGAGTCTGGGATATGTATGGGAGCTGTTTGTACCAGACATAGAAATCTAGGGAGAAGTACAATTTTTATCGTTTCGACTCTTTAGATCAGGGGAATAGGAATAAGAGCCCATCCATCCAGCTCCATTTTACGTTTTTCCAATATCGGTGTAAAATTAAGGGAAAATAGCTGGCTAGTACTTAGTCCTATTTGAATCCCTAAGTATTTTATGTGGTTTAGGTTCCATTTAAAAGGGAAGGCTTGTTTAATATTCCCTGAGGGCTCATAATGAATTTGCAAAACTTCGGTCTTAGTATTAATTTTGTACCCTGCTAAATGCCCGAATTCTTTCAGACATTCCCATAAAGGCGGTAGGGTCCATTCTGGATTCTGGAGATATATTAGCAGATCATCTGCACAGAGAGCTAATTTGTGCATTTCACCTCTCAGATCACAGCCCTGCATCTTCCCCTCCTGTCTCAATGCCTGGGCCAAGGGGTCAAGATGCAGGGCAAAAGGAAGAGGGGAAAGGGGGCAGCCCTGTCGGGTTCCACGAAGTAATGAGATTGGGGGAAGAGACTCGACCATTAATCTTAATATACGCTTTGGGAGTGTTGTAAATGTTATTTATAATTTTAATATAAAGGGTTCCGAAAATCCAAAGCTCCTAAGTGAGGAGCTCAGAAAATTCCATGTTACCCGGTTGAAGGCCTTTTCCACATCCAAACTTAAAAGCAAGAAGGGGGACCCTGACCGGGCAGCATGGTGCAAAATGTGCAGGGTTCGTTTAATGTTGTCCTGGGTTTGTCTGCCCGGGACGAAACCTGTTTAATCAGTCAATGAGCCCAGGCAGGACAGCCTCTAGGTGTTTTGCTAATATTGTGGTATATAACTTATAATTAATGTTGAGAACTGAAATAGGGTGGTACAATTTGCATTGTGTAACATCTTTACCTGGCTTTGGTATGCTTGAGATTACAGCATAATTCCAAGTGTTAGGGTAAGCTTCCCCAGATTGTGCTGTTCTGCAGGCCTCCAGTAGTCGGGTCTCAAGATCCTTTTTTAAAAAACTTAAACAGTTCTGGGGTATAACCATCAGGACCCGGAGACTTGTTAGTTTTTAACTTTTTGATGGCACAATTTAGTTCTATAGTGGTAATAGGCTTGTCTAAACTGTCTTTCAGGTCCTGTGTAAGTTTTGGGAGTTTTAACCTGCCTAGATATTCCTCTATTTGTGGTCCTGCTGACGTCTGCTCCGGGGTATGTAGCTCTTGATAATAGTCCCTAAAACTAGCTAACATTTTCGCAGAGGATTTCATTAGCTGGCCGTTCCTGAAATCTCTGATCTGTGTGATCGTATTCTGGGATATTTGCTGTCTCAGATGGTGAGCTAACAGGCGAGAGGCCCTCGGGCCGTTTTCATAATACCTCTGGCAAATACGCTGTAGGGCCTGCTCTGTTTTAATATCTAGAAGCTTCTGGACCTGTTGTCTGGTGGCCTGCAAAAGTGGAAGCTCCGTGTTATCTCCACTGGCATGCTGTAATTGCAGATCATGCAGCTGTTTCTGGAGGTGCTCCATACGTTCGTTCTGCTGTCGCTTGATATGAGCAGCATATTTAATGCAGTCTCCCCTTAAGACCGTCTTCACTGTGTCCCACAAGGTTGCCCTGGAAGCATCTGGGGAATCCTTTTCCCTCACAATCTGCAATATACTTGACTTGGCCATATCTGTAAATTCTTTCAAATTTAGTAAATATTAAATTTCCAACGCGATTGTCCCCTTTAAGTGCTCCAGTTCAACTGTAACAGGACCTGCGAATGATCTGAGAGGACCGAGGGAATATGATCACACTCCCTGATCTGGTCTTGATTCTCCCCAGAAACCAAAAAGTAATCAATCCAAGCATATGAGTCATGAGGAGGGGAGAAATGAGTATATTCCCTGTGTCCTGGATATTGGGTCCTCTGTGCATTCACCCAAAAAGGCACTTTTCAAATATTCCCTGATTGCCCTGCTCGCAGGTGTTTTCCTGGATGGGCCCGCTTTAGAGGTATCCATTTGCTTCCATATCTGATTAAGGTCCCCTCCCAGTACCAACACCCCAGTGTGATGCTCCATTATCTTTTGTAACAGGGAGCGAATAACAGCAACCGTGGACCCTGGCGGGATATAGAGTGAAGCCAAAGTGATCGGAGAGCCCTCCAGCATACCCGTCAGTATAGCCAAGCGGTCCTCCGGATCTGCATAACTGAACGTGGGTTGGAATTGGGTACCCTGGCTAACCAAGATGGCTGAACCCCTTCTCTTTCCCTTACTATAAGAGGAGGCGACGACCTTTGTGAAACCAGGTTTCCCCCAATTTTAAATGTTCAGCTTTGCTTAAATGAGCTTCTTGTAACAGAACAAAAGATGGTCCTTGCCTTTTAATAGCTGTGAGAACCTTATACCTTTTAATAGGGCTATTCAACCCGTTAACATTGTGAGTTATTATTTTTATGTTCCTGTTATCCCCCGTTTGGATACCAGAAGAGAGGACCACTTAAATATTGCTCCATATATTTCTTCGTTCTTTGCCCTCCATCGACCACTACCATCGGACACAACCCCCTCTCAATTCCACTTTGAATGCCCAAAAGAATCCTTAATAGCCATTTGTTTCCCTTCTTTTAGCAATGCTCAACTAGTCGATGATATAACATGGCTGAAGTGACAATAGTAAACAAAACATATATACAATAACACATAACCAACGAGAACTCGAAACCCCCGTGGGGAGGTGCCAACTGGGTTAACCTCACCCTTGGGAAAAGGTTATTTACATGTCGACTCCCAAGGTAGGGGAACAAAGCTTGATGTTCCCTTTGAGCCCAAGTAACATAAACTCAGGGAGGAGGAGGAGTAGGAATCAGTGTACCGATTCATTCCTCCTGGGCCCTAAAACTTGTGGGTCCTGGCCAGATGGAATGGCCTTTGACGTTACCGGTCCTAAATACAGGGGCTGTAGAGGAGGAGGGCACCTCCCAAAAGAAGCTAGAGACGAACCCCCCCCCACCGCCACAACACACAGAAAGATAGAGACCAGTACGGCCCATGGCTGTGGCAATCGCTGGGACAGTGTGTGCGAAGGGATTATAACCCCCCCAATCAGCAAACTCTTTAAATGTTCTATAAGTGATCCCTGAAGGCCCCTTAACACCATGTGGGCTTTTTCTTTATGTTTATTTGACCTGTTGCAATTCGTTAGCAGGTCTTCTGATTAAATGTGTAAGGTGGGAGGGAATTACTGTCAGATGCCCTACTGTCAATAACTAAAGTAAACTCGTCCTCGATTGATATTAGAGGAGCAATGGGACCAATATATCATTCTGCCTTTCCCTAACTTTCAACAAAAAAAAGGGGGAAAATATAACTTAAAAATACAGCGTCTTAAGTGGATCCCAGCCAATGAAAAGAAGTCCTTTCACATAAAGTTTTTGTATTGCAGGCAGGGCTGAAAAAAAAAGGAAATATACACCTCTCATTTTCATCCCCTCCATTTCTATAGATTTACATGTGGTTTGCTAAGTTAGGGCCTCGTAATTGTCATAACGAGTGGGGGAGAAACCACCCTCAAAGACACCAGGAGTGTCCAAAGAGCATAAACCCTCCCCCCCCACATATAGGGATAGGGGCTTACTATCAAGCTGACATAGCATACTGCTCAGTTCAGGTGTTGTTTTCTCCTGCAAATGCAGCCCTCTCACTGCTCTGTGCGTGGGTGAGTTTGAAAAGCATAGCTTTGATGTCTTGTAGGGTTGTAGGCGCCATTCTCTTCCCTGTCTTTATTTATTTATTGAAATAATCAGATTTACAACCTTTGAGTCAACGACTCGTTTACAAAGGTACCTCGTCAATTGGGGGGGGGGAGACAACAAATAGTGAGGTTTTAGGACAGGGATTACATACAGGTGAGATACATAAACACGTGGAGTTACAGGCAGCAATTGTACAGGTACATGCATATGTTGAGATACATACATAAGTTAAATAGCATATTATACATCAATATATAACATCATTGTTACAGTCAGTATCCAGTCATCTAAGGGATCCAACGGGCACAGGGCTATATGGGCAGGGTTTTGGTCAGCTATCGACATTTACTACATCGACTGTCAATAATATGTTGTCGGAGGGTTTGAACCGACCAATCCCAGGATCTTAGTGATAGCCTCGGGAAGGAGTTAAACCAAGGGGGGGCTTTATGATGAAAGGATCTTTGGCAGCGAGAGGTCCTAGCCCTGGGAACTATGAGGGTGGCTGCGATGGAGTTACGGGTTGGCAGGGGCCGGACAGCCAGCTGCAGTGGTGCAGAGACCCCTAGTGGGCAAAGCCCTGACATGGAGTTTTTGGCCAGTAGGCAGGTATGATATTTCAGTCTTTCCTCAAGAGTGAGTATGTTGGCGGTAGAGTATAGCAGGCAGGTGTGAGTTCTGCTGTTAGCACCAGTAAGGAGCCTACAGGCTTTGTTAATAGAGGTCTGGACCTTACATAAGGAGGTGGGATCAACGAAATAGGGAAGTCCGTAGTCGGCCAGTGACAACACCGATGAGGTAATGGCTAGTTTTAATGCAGATTCCGGGAGGCAATCTTTGTGGCGGTAGAGGAGCCCGATCCTGGAGTTCATGGCTGATGACAGGGCTTTTAGGTGGGCGTGGAATGTAAGGCCTGGGTCAAAGGTGATGCCAAGGTACTTATAGGATGTTACCTGTTCTAGTGGGAGGAGCATGCTGGTGGTGATGTGAAGGGGAGTGTCCTTGGCGCTGTTTTGCCGATGTGAGAACAGCATGGACTTTGTTTTCTTCAGGTTCAGGACTAGTCGATGATTATTGAACCATTTTTCGGCTTGGAGGAAGGCGCTTTGCAGTGTGCCTTGGAGTAGGAGCGGGTCAGGGTGTGATGCTAGGATTACTGCATCATCAGCGTAGAGCAGTATTTTGCTGGAACAGGAGTTTGGGAGGGTGTTTAGGAATAGACTGAAAAGGGTGGGTCCAAGGATGGAGCCTTGCGGGACCCCTGAGAGTACCGGTAGGTTGGAGGAGAGGGTCCCATTTAGTTTAACTCTTTGGGACCTGTTATGCAGGTAGCTAGAGAACCACTTCAGTGGGCCAGATGAGAGACCCAGTTGGGATGGGGCTTAACAGCAGGGTGGCACACCGTGTGAATGCCTTAGATAGGTCTATGAATACTGCCCCTGCAAGTGGAGGCCCTTGTCAGCGGGAGTGTATGTGGTGGAGAATTCCAGAAGGGCAGGGTCAAGGTGGCCAGGACGAAACTCCCATGTTGCTCAGACATAAAAGGTTGTGCTTAGATAGGTATTCTGTGAGATGTGGGATACTATTTTTCTAAAGCTTTGGATGGGGGGAGGATGGAGATGGGCCTATAGTTATTTGGTAGCATACGGTCCCCAGACTTATGGATGGGGATTACTTCAGCGTGCTTCCAAGCATCTGGGAATTGACCTAAGCATAAGGATTTGTTTATGATAAGCGTGAGGGGGATTAGCATGACATCCAGTGTAAGGCGGAGCATCTTGGAGTCAAGAGGGTCATTACTTGGGTTATGGGAGGCGAGTGACTTTATAAAAAAGGTTTGGCATCGCAGGGTGAGATCGTCTGGAAGCGGAATAGTGGCCTTGAGATGTGAGTGTGGGTGGACGTGGTAACCGGGTCAAAAAAGTGGGCAGGGAGAACTGCACTTAAGTCCGTGAAGGTTTTATTAAGGCAGTCAGCAATACATGTTGCGTCTGTCGGACAGCCCGGTTTATGTCAATCTGAGACGGAGGGGAGTGGGTTTTACCATTCAGTTCTTTAATGTTGTCCCAGAAGGCTCTGGATGAGCCCCAGGTGGATGTCAGTGCAGCCTGATAGTATTTAGCTTTTGCCTGCTTGATGGCCCAGGTGCAGTGGTTACGGGCAGCCCTATAGGCTTGTCTGTCAGCCACTCTACCAGAGTCATTTGCTATGTGCCAGAGATTATCCCGCTTTTTTAGTTGCTGGATCAGTGCAGGGGATATCCATGCAGCTGACCGCTTTTTTTTCCTAGATGTGGTGATGGGGGCAAACAGATCACAGGCGTGGATGAAGGCTGTAGTGAGGTAGGTTAGTGCAGAGTTTATGTCTGGAGCACAGGCCACTGGGGTCCAGTTGACTTGTGCAAGGTGGCGTTTGAGGTTGTCAAGACCCCTGGGGAGAAACCTGCGTCGTGGGGTGCTGCTGTACAAAGGGCTGAGAGTGAGGGAGGACCAAAAGCAGATGACGGGGGAGTGGTCGCTAAGTGAGTCCGCAAGGACAAGTACGGATGCCACTTTATGTGGCCGGTTAGAGAGGATTACGTCCAAGAGGGAGCTGGTTCCTGTTGCTTTGTTAAGACGAGTGGGCCGGGTGACCAATTGAGACAGGTCAAGGGCTGCAAGCTCATCCTTTATAGTATCAGACGAGGAACTGGGCCAGTTGGTGTTTGTCACCCAATATTAGTTGTTCAGCCTTCTGGGGTAAGGAGAATAGATAGTCAAGGAGGGAGGTGACCGCTAAGTTTTTTGTACTCGGGGGTATGTAAGCTGTGGTTAGGTAAAGGGGGCCACGAACAGGGTAAGGAGTGATCTTAAGGGTAATGGCTTGCGCCCTGTGGTTGAGCTCAGGGGTAGGGAGAGCATGGCCCAGGACCGAGTCACGCAGGTAGATAGCACACCCCCCTCCCCGCCTGCCCAACCTATCATCCCTGAACAGGGAAAAGCCTGGTAGAGAGACAGCTGAGTCAGGCATGAGCGGGGAGAGCCAGGTCTCTGCTAGCATGAGGATGTCAGGGGAGTGTTGCGTAACCCAGCATTGGAGGGCTGCTGTCTTCCTCATGTTCTGTTGAGCTGCCATGTGTCGCTGTTTAGATGGAGGATCCGAGCTGCGAGCGGCACTTACTACGTCATGTCCCTTGCTTTCCAAGGCCTTGAACACTTCTTCAGGTGTATGGTAGAGCTCGGTGCCTAAGTCCCAATTAACCCTCAGCCAGGAGGGGTGGGGTGTTTGAAATTTAACCCCTAAGGCCTTTAGCTTGCGCAGGAGGGGTACATAAGCCATTCATTGCTGTTATATTAGAGATGGATAATCTTGATCGAAAAATAATCTGGCACCATTGTAATCTTATCTTTTGTTGTCTCCACGCTGTGCGTAAAATGACTTCCTTGTCCCTATAACTCGAAAATTTTATCACTATAGATCTTGGTCTTGCTGTTTCTGAGGTCAGCTTAGTGACTAGGGCTCGATGTGCCCTCTCGATCTTAAAGGAGAAAGCTGATGGGAGCTCCAGCACATGGTGTAATAAATCTTCCAGGAAATCCGACATAACTCCTACTTCTGAGGCCTCCAGGAGGCCATAGATCCTCAGATTCTCCCGTCTGGAATGGGCTTCCAGGTCCAAGCATTTCGCCACAGTGTTTTCTTGCTGCTGGGCTAGGAACTCAACCGCTCTTGATAGGTGCATTAAATTGTTCTCAGTAGTCTGTATGTATTCCTCCGTAGCAGATACCCTGTTTTCCAGATTAGCGAGGTCAATATGCGGTTTATTGAACTCTTGCTTCGTTTCAGCCCTGAACTGCTTCATCTCGGATAATAAAATTTCAAAGCGTGAGCGGGATAATGTCTCCAGCTCACTTTCTGTACCACCACCAGCCATGCTCGCGGGGGATTCCCTGCCGCTGGTAACTGAACTTACTGGGCTCAATCCGAATCAATCCTTCATCGGTTTCAAGCTTTTGGACTGGAATCTTTTCAATGCTGTACCTCCACTATGCTGTTTACTCATATTTTAGCTGAATTGAGTAGTTTTGTGCTGTGTGGGGTGATTTCTTTGCCAAGGAGGAGGGAGAGCTCCTCTATTAGGCAGCCATGTAGTCGTGACGTCACCGGAAGTCTGACCCCTGATTTCTAACAGTCTTTTTGTGACCTGACGTTATGATCAAGATGGGTAGAATTTTTTAAATCCTATCTGAAAGGTGATTTTGCTGTGTGACTCCGAAAACGTGTTTCAGAGGGAATTTGAAAAATGACACCTGTTGCGCTCATGAGGTGGGGTAACACAAGGGCTATACTGATCTGCAAAAATAAAGCTATGAGTAAACGTAAAAATTCAACATCTGTTAACTTAGTTATTTTTTCACATTTTGATTCCAAATTTTCAATGTAGTCTTTTTATGACCCGTCCTCCTGAACATGACAGGTGTAATTTATGACATCTTGGGTGAAACAGCATTTCTTGCCACAAGTGCGAAAACCTTTTTTGCCAGGATTTGAAAAACGACACCTGCCATGTTCATGAGATGGTGTGGGAAAAAAAAATGTCTGTTTTGAAAATTTGGGATCTAAATATTGAGAAATTACCAAAGTTATGAACAGGCATTGAAAATGTTCAACATAACTTCATAACGTTGGTTTTTAATATTTTGACCCCAGATTTTCCACATATTCTTCTTGTGACCCCACCTCTTGAACTCAGTAGGTGAAAGTTTTCAAATCCTGCCTGAAAGATGATGTCGTGGAGTGACTGTGAAATCATCTTTTGGGCTGCATTTGAAGGATTTCATGAGGTGGGGCCCCAAAAAAGTTATGTTGAAAATTTGGGGGGATATATTAAAAAATGACTAGGATAAGAGCACAACTTAAAAACGCATTGAAATACATTGAACCACATACAATGTCCTCCGTTCCCCATCCAGTGTTGAAGAGTGAAGCTGTGTCTCCAGTTTAGAGAGAATTATGGTGTTGGAACCCCAGTAGGCAAGTAAGGGGTTTGTGGGGTGGGGTGGTGGGTGCTGAGGTGGGGGATCAGTTGGGGGAAGGATGACGATGGCGGGGAGGGACAGCAGTGGCAACAGACCTCGATAGACTGTTTTTTTTTTTTTTTTTTACATGATATATGAAAATGAAGACTACAAGGGATGATTTTTTTTTTTTTTATTTCAGGTGCAGACACTGGGGATTGGGCACCCCAGTGTCAGTGTTATGTTTGGTGGCATCGGGGTAGGCTCCCTGGTGTCTCACAGTGAAAACAGGCGAGGTGAGGGCTAGTAGCCGGGCCAGCATTTCAGTACCCCGGTGTTGGAAAATTAAGAAGAAAGGGGAAGTAATAGGAGGTGGGAGGGATATTTAGCAGAGGGTGAGAGGGATTGTTTTTACGTTGGGGGGCAGGACCAGAGCAGATTGATCATGATTCTGTTAAGCTCTGTTTGCTGGCTGGCACTATGCAGATCAGTGGAAAGAGCTGCTCTGTGAGTTGGGCGG
Organism: Neoceratodus forsteri; assembly: GCA_016271365.2. Taxonomy (NCBI): domain Eukaryota; kingdom Metazoa; phylum Chordata; order Ceratodontiformes; family Ceratodontidae; genus Neoceratodus; species Neoceratodus forsteri. Next base: position 1,411,027,004 of record CM057459.1, read on the forward strand.
CTCTTTTCGCTGAACCTTTTGCCCTGCAAGCCCTAAAGAGTGTCATGATCAGTCTGGCTGATGATTGGTCTGACACTGTCATGCTGCTCGTAGACTGCCCTGCATTGGACCCACAGTGACGCACCACTCAAAATCCACTCTCATACCAGCATTTTCGCTTTGCAGAAGCGCAAGGGTGAACATAAAAATGACTCCCTGCAAGATTGGTCCTCCCAGCACTCACCATTGCTCCTTCTACACCAGCCTCTTCTTTCCCTCACTGGAAAGCAGATGCCTCCTAGTGTGCTTCCTTGATCTCCAAATTCTAGTGTGGTTCCCTTTCCTCTTACCTTTTCTGCCTTCTCTCTCTCTGTACCTCCCTCCCTCCCTCCTTCCCTTCCTTCCTTTCTTCCTTCCTCTCCCTCCACTCTGCTGACTTGCATCTGTTCTCTCATCCCTTGATCTAGAACCTCTGTGGACCTCGGAGCATTCCAGTTGGCTACCATAACACTCTGGAATAGCTTCCACATTGTTTTCCGTTGTAGCCCCTTCTTTCAAATCTCTCATTGTTAGCCATTATACACAAATCTGCTCATAGAAACATAGAAAATTAGAAATTTGGTGGCAGATAAGGACTGCTTGGTCCACCTAGTCTGCCCATTTTCCCTGCCTACAGTATCACAGCAGATCCTACTTGATTTCCAGCCTGTTCTCCCACCCTTCTTCTTTCCCCTCAGATTCCATTATGCCTATCCCATGCCTTCTTGAACCCCACCACTGTTTTTGCCTCCACCACCTCTGTTGGAAAGCTATTCCAGGCATCTACCACTCTTTCTGTGAAGAAGTACTTCCTCACATCTCTCCTGAATCTGTCTCCCTCCAGCTTGGTATCATCTCCCCTTATTCTTGAGCATCTTTTTTTCTGAAAAATACTTCCATCCTGTACCTTATTTACCCCCATGAGGTATTTAAAGGTCTCTCTAATATCCCTGCTCTCTTCCAAGGTGTACATATTTAGGTCCTTAAGCCTCTCCTTACAGGGCTCCTGATGCAGACTCTGCACCATTTTAGATGTCCTCCTTTGGACCACCTCAACTCTTATGTCCTTCCAGAGATGTGGTTTCCAGAACTGGACACAGTACTCTAGGTGTTATACAAAGGAACTTTGATTTAATGTTTCATCTGAAGGATGGCATATCCTGACAGTATATCGTCCCCTCAGCTTCTACTGCACTGGAGGACCAGTGCTTGGGGTATGAGCCCAATCCCAGTGTGGGACAATAACTCATGGCGTCCTGGCCAGGAGACAGATGAGCTACCAACTGAACTTTCTGACAGCTTAACTGCACCTAGTGCCCCCTTCCTGTTTTTCTTTTTCCTCCTGCTTATTTCTCCCTCAGTCTCTTCTCAGCCTCTCTGGACTTCACTCTTTATCTTTTCTTACATTATACTTGATTACCCCTTCTGGCTGGAGCAGCACCCTTCTCCCTGATCAGGACTAGCCCTACTATTCCACATCCCTTGCACTTACCTCCCCTTGCCCTCTGGCTTACCTCCTAAGTGGGGGCCTGGCCGCAGCCAGGCAACATGGCCTGCCCCCTTTCTGTGGTCTGGGGCAGGAGAAGCCTGTGGTGGGGAGGAGGCTGGTAATGGAAAGTGGAGGCTGAGTGTGCGGTGGGTCCTCCTGTGTGCAGCAGGGTATTTTTCCTTTTTCTGTCCCCTTCTTCAGGACTTGTGTCATGCATGGGGCTCCAAGCAAGTGCATGCCGCTGCGAGCTGGTACAAAGCCCGGCCAGTGTCCTTCCTCCCTTGCATTACTTGCTCTGCACTGTGACCATGTTTACCCGTGTGGCAGTGTTGCCGTGGAGGCAGGGACCCTCCATCCCTAGAGGAGGCGAGCATCCCACGGGATGCTTGATCCTCCTGCCCCCAGCCAGCACCAAGCCACCCTGGCTCCGTTCCCAAACTGGGGTTGCTGGCACTGTGAGCATTAGCTCTGTTGCTGCACCGATGGGCTGGCCCCCACTTCTCTTTCTCAGAGTTGTCCCTTATACCCCCACCTCCCTGCGTATTTTCAGAACTGCTTTTTGGGTGTTTGCACTCAGACTGATTACCTTTACCCACCTACTGCCCTGGTTTGCGGCTTGATGGGCTTTTTCACTGATTTTGTTCTGACTACTGTATATGCAGTGGTTTTCACTATTTATGTTGTGTATCTTTATTTATTTTGTCCTCCTGCTCGATTGTTCACAGCTCATATTGTTCATTTTGTTTACAGTTACATTGTGTCGTGAACAAGGTTAGTAACAAACTGGAGACAAGATGGGGGGGGGGGGTTAGAGATGAAAAATGCTAGAAACCTGAGAATGATGGGCAAACAGGGGTCATGGAAAGCTATATTCCTGAATGCCAGAACCCTTGGCAGCAAAATTGGGGAGCTTCAGGCAGTAATGTCAGAGGCCCAATTAGACTTAATTATCATTACTGAAACATAAACGTCCTGTAATATTGACTGGAATTTGTTGTCCCTGGGAAACAGAGTCGCTGTGGGTTCACCTCACGGCACCCTCTGGCAGGAATATACAGCTGGGGGTGATCTGTAGACCACCGGAATAAGGGGAAGAGCTTGCAAGGGGTGGTGAAGCAGGGGGTAGTGGTCGTTGTGGGTGGTCTGAACCTGCCTGTTATCGACTGAGACATTCCACTGGACAGATTCACCAGAAGTCGGGCGCTGTTGGATACTTTGCAGGGCTGCCTTGTGGTGCAGCTGGCAAGAACCCATTGGAGAAGCGGCCACTCTCGATTTGGTGCTCACTAACTTGAAGATGGTTGGTGGAGTGAGGGTAGGGGAGTCACTGAGGTCCAGCGACCATAACTCTATATTGTTCAGGCCAGCTCTCGAGACCAGAATGCCCCCATTCAAAAACTGAAGTCTTAGATTTCAGAAACGCAGACTTCAGCCAGATTAGGGGGTACAGGTAGGTCTGAGACAAATTGACCAGGGTGGGCAGCATTGGAGGTGTAGAAGAAAGATTAGGGGTTATCAAGTGGATCATTCTCAAGACAACAGCCTCATGCACTAGAATTGTTACAAAATGAAATGTGTACAGGAGACCACTGTGGTTCTCGGAAAGGGTCAGAGAAGCAGTGAGGGACAAGAAAAATGCTTTCACCGGATACTGTACAAGGAAAAGCAGGGGGAGGAGGAATTGGAAGAGTACCCAAATAAACACGAGGGAAGCAGAGGATGGTCAGGGAGGCAAAGGCAGACAGAGAGCTTCATATTGCAGAGGAGGTCAAGCTTGGGGAAAACAATTTTTCAGATACAGTAAATAAAGAAGGAAGCAGGGAGGGGATAGTGTTAGCCTTCAAGGAGGACAGTACTAGCGGAAGAGGAATAAAAAGCTGCCGTCCGTAATGATTACTTCTGGTCTGTCTTCACAAGGGAAGATGGTGGGCTCCTGCCTGAAGGTTGCATTGAGGCAGCTGTTGGAAGCATTCCTGAAATGAGGCAGCCAGTATTTAACAGGGAAAGGTCCAGAAGGGGCTTGAAGCCCTAAAGGGCTGGGCTGGACTGGATGCATCCAAGGATACTCAAGGAATTGGCTTTGAAAATGACTGAATCCCTAGCGGGGCTATTTAATAGCTCAGTTCAGTCAAAGGGTAGTTCTGAAAGACTGGAGGGTAGTGGACGTAGTCCCACAACACAAGGGAGGGGAAGAAGGAGGAGTAACCAGGGAATTAAAGACAGACAGGCAGTATAGTAAGTAAACTGAAGGAGTCATACAAACATGCAAAGAAGCCAGCAGAAGAAGGCCATTTGGTCAGTGTCTAGTCTGCTTGTATTGCAGGGTACACAGCTTGAGCTACTGTCCCTGCCCTTCCTCTCCCATCCTCCCTACCCATGATCCTTACCTTCCCCCATGCCTATCCCAGTCGCTCTTAAAGCTGCCCACTTTTTTCAACAAGATCACCTCTTTCAGCAGCGCATTCCAGGTGTCCACCACCCTCTCTGTGAAGAAGTGCTTCCTGACCTCTCTCCTAAACCTCCCACCCTCCAGCTCAAGACTGTGCCCCTCATGTTACGGTTGCCACTCAGTTTAAAGAGACTCTCCTTATTCACCTTATTTATCCCTTTCAAGTACTTGAAGGTCCCAATCATGTCCGTTCTCTCTCCCCCCCCCTCTCTCTCTCTGTCTCTCTCCTGTCTTCCAGGGAGTACATGTTCAGTGCCCTCAACCTCTCCTCATATGACTTACCCTGCTGACCCGCTATCATCTTTGTAGCTCTCTTCTGGATCTTCTCCAGCAACTTAATGTCCTTTTTGAGGTGTGGGCACCATTACCGAACCCCATTCTTTTAGATGCGGCCTTACCAGTGACCTGTACAAGGGCAGTATAACCTCCTCTCTCCTACTACTGATCCCCCTAGATATGCATCCCTGCATCTTGTTCGCCTTTGCTGCTACTTTCTTTCACTGCGTGGAGTGCTTCAGGTCACTGATCAAAGAGGACCTTGTGGACTACGTGGAGAGCAACGGTCTACTGGGTAGTAAACAGCATGGGTTTGTGGCAGGGAGGTCTTGTCAGACCAACCTGATAGTTTTTTGACTGGGTAACAGAGGTAGTACATAAGTCACACCGTGGGTTTACTTTACTTTGATTTCAGCAAGGCTTTTAACAGGGTTCTTTTCCATATCCTAACTGGTTGTAAATTGTAAATTAGCATTACTCGCCTCAACGAATGTCACAAACTTTCTGAGCTCCTTTGTTGAACCCCGTCACACAAGAAAAATATCAACAATATATCTTTCATACAGTACCAGGGAACAAAAAAAAGGGATTGTTTACCCTGTACCATACAATCCATTTCACTTAGAACTTCAATTGCACATTAGTGTAATTGGGGGCAAAACATATCCCATCGCCGTACTCTTCGTCTGTAAATCAAACTTTCTTGCAAAAGTGAAAACACTGAAACACAGCCTCTTTTGTTGATGAAACCAAACATTCCACAAAACCAGAGGATAAATTGGGCAATTCGCACAGGGCTTCCCTAAGAACTTCCGTACACTCTAAACTGGGAATCTGTGTATCAGTGTTTAAGCTGCCACTTGCTAAAACACATTTTGCTTTAAACTTCTGGATTTGGCTATTTTTATGTGGGCTCCGAATCACCAAATTGTGATGCTGATAGCTGGTGTGTGTGTGTGTGTGTCTAACTAAATGAAATGTTTGGCTTTGGTTACAGAATTAGGGATTTTACAAGAAAATGTCCGTAGCAGTTCACCCAAAAATTACACGTTTTACATTTTCAGCTTATACCCTGTTGTATACAGTAATTTTATGGAGTAGCCTCTAACTTCTCTCTTAAGCGACTAAATGTTGCCCTCAACAGGGCGTGCCGCCTTGTCACTGGGGCCCATCCCTACACGCACCCCTGCGAACTCTATAAGACAGCAAACTGGCTTAACCTTAAGGGCAGAGTCTTTTACCAAGCTTGCCTGTGTGCTAAAAAGATAAGTCTGGGGCTGGCCCCCTCATCACTTCTACCGCTTCTGCATGGGCCACGAATCTGCGCCATACCAGCAGCACCTCCAGTCCCACGTTCCAAGTCCCTTTCTGTCGTACTGCCCAAGCCCAGTGAACATTTATGTACCGGGCTCCCAGCTGGTTGAATAACCTCCCAGCCGACCTTTTGGCTGCCCCTAGGTCGGGACCCTTCAAAACCAAACTTAGACAGCTTTCCCTGAAATAGAGCAGCTGTGACTGTCCGCCTTAAGTTACCAGACTCTCTGCTACCTTTCTAATTACCTGACTGTTTGCTACCTTTCTCATTACGTAATGCCCCCACCATCTCCTCTCCTCTCCCACCCTCCTCCAGTCACCCCTTTCCCTCTCCCTCTCCTAGCCTTTTGCCTTCCCCCTCCAACTCCCAACACTCAACTATGGTTTTTGGACTACAGTCTTCGGTTTTTCCCTTGCTGGTCTGTGACGCTGCCCCCCCCTTACCCCCTGTCTCCTCTCTTGCTGCTCTGTGACCCTGCCCCCTTACCCGTCTCTTCTCCTGCTTCTCTGTGATCTTTCCCCGTCTCTCCTCCTGCCCTCCCTTTCCCTTTTCCCCTAGCTTTCCTTTTATTTCCACTTACCATCCACCCCCCATCGTCTCCTGCACTGATTTTCCTCCTTTCCTTCTGCATCTCTTGCCTCTTGGCAGCTCCCCTCCTCTTTCCGCGGCTTTCCCCACTCAGTCCTTCCACCTGTTCCCCTCTGCACCTTCTTATGATTTCTTGGTCATACGACCTTTCCATGACAGTGCCCCCCCTTGGGTTGTTCTACCACCTCACCCTGTTTATTTGGTCCCCCCCTCCTCCCCTATCTCTTTCCAGGTCTCTGCCATTACTCTTGACAAGGTCATCCCTTGGCCACATATTCTTTGTATGGAAATATGGTAACAATGTATATTCTAGGGACATGGATATGTTGTTCAATCCACACTTCTTGGCAGGTACCTTGCCGCTTTAAATCTTGCCGGAAGGTCTTCATGCTGGCTCCTCCCACCCACCCGGTGGGTAAACTCTCGGCTCTGCCCCATGACGCCAGATCTTCCTTACCGCTGGGAAGCTCAGGTTCCCTCTTTAGCGCTCTGCGTTTAGACTGGATCCAAACTCTTCGGTTAACCCGAAACTAATTTTAAAGTTTACAAGACTTCGGTCTGTTTCTTCCCTCGAGGCTGTGATGGATAAATCGACTCCCGGTTTTCAGCGGTGCCTATGCGGGCAGAAAATGTCTCGGACGGATCCGCACTCTACGTGCGCATATTGCCTCTGGCTGGACCACGATCCGCAGGCCTGCGAGTTGTGCAAGTCCTTCTTGGCCAATGTCCTCGAAGACTGTGCTGCCAGACTCCAACTTGGGTGTTCCGAGAGACGAATTCCGCTGGTGAAGTCAAAGGAGGCCCGTTGGGCGGTGTCCGGCGGCGGGCTTGGCTGAGCAAATTGAGCAGATGATCGCCCTCAAGGAGGAGGCAGCCCAGGCTGCATCTTAGTCCTCCTCGGTCGCGGCATTTATCCCGCTCTCCTTGGGCTCCTCCTACATGGCTTCTTTTAAGGAGCTTTGTCAGTCCTTCTCCACAAAAGGTGAGGGTCCATCGGGACATTCCTCTCGGTACAAGAAGAAGGACTCGAAGGGTAAGTCCCACCGTCGGCGTTCGTGGGAGCGGGAGAGGTCCCCTTTCCCGGACAGTCGACACTCGACGTCGGTCGAGGTTTGACTAAAGCAGCTGGCTTCCTGATGTCCCGTCAGGTCAGCCGGCTGAGACACACGTCGATGCGGTCGAGATTTTTCTCGACCCGTTGGACAGGTTGTCGACTGGAGAAGCCGACAACCCTTCTTCACCGGTTCCCCCGGTGGAAACCGAGGACTTGCCTATGCTTCCTGTGCCGGTGTCCCCGGTTAAGGTTCCCAAGCTGAGGGAGGAACGGGTTTCCCCCGCTCCATCCCAGACCCACCCTCGGAAAAAATGGTCTTAGTCTCTGACCTCCTCTCGGTCCAGCCGATCCCGCCGGCACCGAGGGAAGCGGCGGCGCCACTCGTCCTCATCTTCTTCATCCTCGGAGGAAAGGCTACGGCTCAAGTTGCGTTGATGCTACGAGGACTTAATGTGGCAGCAGCTCCTTCTGACCGGGAACAAGCCGACCCCGTCGCCTTCCCTGGCCATTAAGTGGCTGTCACCTGAAAGGCCAAAACAACCCCTTGTAGTTGTCGAGGAGCCAAACCGGCGCCGGTTGTTCGGCCTAAACCAGCTGCGCCACCTATTGTGGTGGAACCCCCGCCTCCACAACCTAAATCTGGGGCTCCGACCAAGGATTCTCGGTCGGGTCAGGGGTTGCCCCATCGGTTGTCGGTCACCCTCACTCCCGACCATCCTCGGCAGGTGGAGGGTGGCTCAGGCCCTAGGCAGCTGTTTGCAGACTCCTTGGAGTCTGATGATGACTCTTCCCTGTTCTCCAGGCCCCTTGACCTGGAGTCCACTGGGTGACAGTCGGTGGACGAGAGCCCATCCTTGTTTATGGGTCTGCTTTGGCTCATCTCAGAGTCTACTGGGATGCTGCTCGAACCCATATCCAGGTGGGCCAAGTATCCCCTCACGGAGATACTGGACCGAGGGGATTCTCCCACGAAGGCCTTTCCGGTGGCTGAAGCCATTGTTGGCCCAGCCTTAGAGTTATGGCAGCGGCCGGCTTCTTGTCCTGCTCCTTTGGCCAGGATGACCAGGAAGTACGCAGTCCCAACCGGGTCACTCCGGTTTTTCGGAGCACCCCTCTGTGGAGGAGATTGTTACCGATAGTGTTTTCCGGCGTTCCGGGAATACCAGGGACGTGGACAAGCCTCCCGACACAAAGAGACCAAAAAGCTGGACTATGCCGAGCGTAAGGTGTACGCTGCGTCTTCCCTAGGCCTCTGGGCCAGTTTGGCCGTACTTATGGCGCACTTCTCCCACGCCCTTATGGGCTCCTTGGATGAGGTGATCCCTCATCTCCCGGCTGACCTCCAGACTACGGTCAAGCAGTTGCGGGATCAGGGAAGGGCGGTGGCGAAACAGCAGTTCCAAACTGCTCTGGATATTGGGGACTCTTGTGCCCAGTCAGTAGCGGCCACAGTGGCCATGCGCCGCAGAGCTTGGCTGCGATCTCCACCTTCACGGCGGATACCCAGCTCAAGCTGGCAGATGTCCCCTTCCTGGGTACCGACTTGTTCGGGCCTGGGGTGGAAGGCCATCTCCAGAGGATCGAGAAGTCCAATGCCACCTTGGACTCTGTCACGTCTGCCCAGAAGGACAAAGGCCGCCAGCAGCAGCATAAGCCCTTTCGCCCTTCTGCCCCTGCGGCACGTCCGGCCCAGCAACATCAGCATCAGGGCCAGCAGGCTCGCACTTGGCACCCCAAAGCCAAGCCTGCAGCTTCCTCCAGCAGGAAGCTGGGGGGAAAGGCCTGGGAGGCCCCTCGGCGATCCTTCTCCAAGCCTGCCCAGTGACGGGTTGAGGGGTGTCACCCCAGTATGATCGCTTCCCCTGGGTTCCCCGTGGGGATGGCTCCGCCACTTTCTTTCCACTTGGTCCGCTATCACCACGGACTGCTGAGTGTTGGAAGTGGTAGGAAAGGGTCTGCCTCTGAGTTCGAGTAGGCCCGCCCTTCATGCAATGCGCCCACGGGGGAACTACGGGGTCCGCAGCCTCTTTGTCGGCCCGTCGAGCCGACATTGCCCTGCTCCTCCAGAAGGAGGTGATCAGGGAGGTGTTGATTCCTCCACCAGACCCAGGGTTCGTGTCCAGGTATTTTCTGGTCCCGAAACAGACGGGGGAAGGGGGGGAGACTGGCGCCCCATTCTAGACCTGCATTACCTGAACAGGTTCCTAAGGTTTCGAACCTTCAGGATGGTCACTCTGGCTCAGATCATTCCATCCTTGGAACGAGGCGTGTGGTTCTGTTCTCTGTACCTCCAGGACGTGTTCTTTCACGTCCCAATCCATCCGTCCCATCAGCGATTCCTCCGCTTCAGAGCAGAAGGGTCCCTTTACGAGTTCCGGACCATGCCCTTCGGCCTCTCTCCAGCTCCCAGGGTCTTCACCAAATGCATGGCAGTGGTGACAGCATTCCTATGGCGCCGAAGGGTCCGGGTGTACCCTTACCTGGACTACTGGCTGATTGGGGCCCCCCTCCAAACTGGAGGTGGGCGGTCAGGATCTGGCCCTCAGGTTTGCTCTCAGATTGGCCTCCTCATCAACGAGGCCAAGTCGGTACTCGTGCCGAAGCAGGTGATTCAATTCATCGGGGCAGAGCTCGACTTTCTTAGAGTCAGAGCACGGCTCCCGGCAGACAGGGCCAAGGTTATTTCCTCCTTTGCCCAATCATTTCAGGTTGGGCAATTGCGTCCTGCCCAGGACTTCCTGCGCCTCATGGCGGCCTGCACCAGCGTGGCCCGTTGGCACATGCGTCCCCTACAATGGGGACTGGCCAGCCAATGGTCACAGTGCTCCGGTCTCTTGGATCAGCCAGTGGCAGTGACCCAGGAGATGTGGGACGCTTTCCAGTGGTGGATCGTTCCAGCTCATTTGCAGGAGGGCATCCCGTTTGTCCGCCCCGAGCCGATGGTCTCTCTATCGACTGACGCCTCTCATGGGTTGGGGTGCCCATCTGGGGGAGCACAGAGCGCATGGCCTCTGGTCCCCTTGGGAGACCCGATGCCACATCAACCTGCTGGAGCTTCGGGCGATCCGTCTAGCCCTCAACGCCTTCGCTCCGTTTGTACGGGGTCAAGTGGTCCAGGTCCAGATGGACAATACCACGACCATGTACTACCTAAACCGCCAGTGCGGGACGCGCTCCTTGACCCTGTGCAAGGAAGCTCTCCGCACTGGGTCCCTTGTGCGCAGTCTGGAGGTGGATCTCCTAGCCATTCATGTGGCAGGAGCCTCCAACACTCTGGCTGATGCCCTAAGCTGGACAGGGGCTGCTTCTCACGAGTGGTCTCTCCTGCCGGAGGTAGTACAAGATCTGTTCTCCCACTGGGGCACGCCTCAGGTGGACCTGTTTGCCTCCTGGGAGAATGCAAAGCTAAGGCTGTTTCATGCCCGCCCCCCTCAGCAGGGCTTGCTGCAGGGGGATGCCTTCTCGAGGCCGTGGACCCCTGGCCTCTTCTATGCCTTTCCCCCATTTCCCTTGATCCACAAGGTGCTTCTCAAGGCGAGGAGGGACAAGGCGCAGGTGATTCTGGTAGCCCCAGACTGGCCTCGCCAGTTCTGGTATCCAGATCTCCTCAGCCTCAGCTCCAGGCTCCCGAGGCAGCTCCCAGCCCGCCCAGACCTGATCTCAGTCAACCAGGGGAAGGTTCTCCACCCGGACCTTCAATCCCTGCACCTGACGGCTTGGTTCCTGATCGGCTAGAGTTCCAGGTCTTGGGTCTTTCTGACGAGGTCCTCAACGTTGTTGAGGGTTCCCGTAAGGAGTTGACCAGGAAATGCTATGCCTTCAAATGGAAGAGATTCTCCATTTGGTGTCAGGGCAAGGGGTTGGGCCCTTCCTCCTGTTCCTTGGCAAGCATTCTGGACTACCTGTGGTCCCTGTCTCAGCTAGGGCTTTGGTCGACGACCCATAAGGTGCACCTGGCAGCCATCTCTGCTGCAGGCGCAGGTGGGGAAGCAGTCGGGTGGCCTGAGAGGAGTGGTCAGGCGCTTTTTCAAAGGCCTTGCTCACATATCCCCTCCGGTGCGAGAACCTCCACCTCTGTGGGATCTACTGCTGGTATTGGCTAAGCTCATGGGCAAGCCATTTGAACCAATGCACAGGTGTGACATCTCTCACCTGTCATGGAAGACCACCTTCTTGGTGGCTATCACGTCAGCCAGAAGGATGGGAGAGCTCCAGGCGCTTTCCATCAAGTCTCCCTATCTGGTCTTCCACAGGGACAAGGTTGTCCTGCCTCCACCTGAAATTCCTTCTGAAGGTGGTGTGAGTTTCACCTTAACCAGGTGTTGACTCTGCGGTGTTCTACCCAGTCATACCTCGGAGGCCGATATAGGCTCCATACTTTGGACCTAGAAGGCGCTCTCTTTATTATAAGGAGTGAACGGCTGAAGTTCGGGGAAGAGGTTCGCCAGCTGTTGGTCACCTACGCTGAAGCCGCACCTGGCAGACCAGCAGCCAAGCGGACGATAGGCAGGTGGGTCACCTCCTGCATAGAAACATAGAAACATAGAAGTTGACGGCAGATAAGGACCTCAAGGCCCATCCAGTCTGCCCATTTCTTTTTCTACCTTATAAATGTGCCATCGGCCTTTGCTCTGTCAGTGACCTATCTATTCATAGTCATTTGTATTGCTCCCTTATGCCTATCCCATGCCTGTTTGAAGCCCTGCACTGTATTCATAGCCACCACTTCTTGTGGTAAGCCATTCCATGCATCTACCACCCTTTCTGTGAAAAGAATTTCCTCACATTCCCCTTAATCGCCTCCTCTAATCTCATGCTGTGTCCTCTTGTCCTGCTATTTTTCTTATATTTAAACATGTTAGACTCTTTCACCTTGTTTATGCCCTTAAGGTGTTTAAATGTCTCAATCATATCACCTCTCTCCCTCCTTTGCTCAAGGGTATACATATTGAGCTCCGTTAATCTGTCCTCATATGTCTTCTGATGCAGTCCCTGCACCATTTTGGTTGCCCTTCTCTGGACTGCCTCAATTTGGTTAATGTCCTTGTGAAGGTGTGGCCTCCAATACTGCGCAGATACTCCAGATGGGCCTAACAATGTCTTGTACAGAGGATTATTACCTCCCTCTTACGACTTGTGATACCCCTACTAATACACCCTAACACCCCCTAGCCTTACCTACTGCTTTAGGGTCTGCTTGGATGATTTTAGGTCATCAGTGATGATGATGCCCAAGTCTCTTTCTTCCTTTGTGACTGCTAGCAACTCCCCTCCCAGCCTATAAGTAGCTTCAGGGTTTCTCTTCCCTATGTGCATGATTTTGCACTTCTTTGCATTAAATCCCAGTTGCCACTCTTCTGACCATTCTGCTAGTTTATCCAGATCTCTTCTCATTCTGCCCACCCCATCTGGATCATCTACTCTGTTGCAGATCTTGGTGTCATCTGCAAACAGACAAGCCCACCCTCTAGTCCATCTGCGAGGTCACTAATGAAGATGTTGAATAGGACTGGCCCCAGGACTGATCCCTGAGGTACCCACTTGTGACTTGCATCTCTTCTGACTGTATACCATTTACCACCACTCTCTGTTTCTGCCAGTCAACCAGTTTGCCACCCAGTTGACCAACTTCTGACCCACCCGAGCCTACCTAGCTTATTTATCAATCTTCTATGTGGAACAGTGTCAAAGCTTTTGCTGAAGTCAAGGTAGGCGACATCAACTGCTCCCCTTGGTCCACCACTCTGGTTACCCAGTCAAAGAAATCTATGAGATTAGTTTGACAGGACCTTCCTTTGTAAACCCATGCTGTCTTGGATCCTGTGCCCCTATGGATTCCAGGTGTTGCACTATCCTTTCCTTAAGGAGTGCCTCCATAATCTTGCCCACTACTGAGGTGAGACTGACCGGTCTGTAGTTCCCGCCTCCTCCCTGCTACCACTCTTGTGGGTGGGATCACATGAGCCCTTCTCCAGTCTTCTGGGACCTCTCCTGTGCTCAGAGACTCACTAAACAATTCTGCTAATGGCTCTGCTAGTTCCTCCTTTAGCTCCTTTAGTACCCTGGGATGTATGCCATCAGGTCCCATTGCCTTATCCACCCTGAGCAGCAAGCTCTTGTAGGACCCTTTCTTTTGTGAAGGAGTAGTGCTCACCTCCTCCCCTGTGTCCATGATGCTGAGCTGTGGGCCCTGCCCTACCTTCTCTTCAGTAAATACTGAGCAAAAGTATCTATTTAGGATAGATGCCTTTACAGGGTCCTCCTCCTCACATGCTCCCTTTTCTCCATTAAGCTTAGCAATACCCCCTCTGGACTTTCTCCTTTCACTAATGTATCTATAGAAAGTCTTGTCACCTTCTTTTACTGTTTGTGCTAGTGTTTCCTCAGTTTGGGACTTTGCCTGCCTTACTGCCTTCACCTGCTTCCCTTAGGGCAGTTTGGTATGCCTCCTATCTTCATCCGCTGTGTTCCCTTATATTTTCTGAAGGCCAGCCTTTTGGCTCTGACCTTTTCTGCTACTGTATTTGAGAACCAAAGTGGTTTCCTTCTTCTTTTGCACTTCCTTTTCTGTCTAACACAATGGGATGTTGCTTCAAGTATTGTATCCTTAATGCTTGCCCACTTTGCCTGTACCTTCTCACCTGTGTTTCTTTTTGCCAGGGCTAGCTTAACTCTGTTGGCCATCTTATCAAAGTCAGCTCCTCTGAAGTCCCATATTTTTGCCTTGGAATGGGATGATTTAGATGTAGTAGCCATAGATCTCTGCTGTAGGTTGGCGGGCATGGAGCCTCCCAAAGGGATAAGCGCTCATTCTACCCGCCATACCGCTGCTTCGGTGGCTGCTTCCAGGGACATTCCTATCCAGGAAATCTGCAGGGCTGCTACCTGGAAGTCAGCACACACCTTTATTACCCACTACCACATCGACCTTGAGTCATGCCGGAGATGCTGGTTTTGGGACCTTGGTTCTCCAGTCCTTGTTTCCTAAGTAGGGGGTGTGCGCCTTGCCTCCCTCCTCCCGGAGAACTGCTAGGAGTCTGCCAAGAAGTGTGGATTGAACAACATATCCATGTCCCTAGAAATACAGGTTACTCACCTGTAACAGGAGTTCTAGGAATGGTATATGTTGTTCATCCACACAACCCACCCGGCCTCCCGGCTTCGATGCACACCTGGCTTCCAGCGGAGCTAGATCTGGCGTCATGGGGGCGGGCAGAGTTTCTACCGGGTGGGTGGGAGGAGCCAGCTTGAAGACCTCCCAGCAGGATTTAAAGCGGCAAGGTACCTGCCAAGAAGTGTGGATGAACAACATATAGCATTCCTAGAACTCCTGTTACAGGTGAGTAACCTGTATTTCCGAACCATTTGAACTTATTTTGATCTGGGATCTTACAATCTGATGTAACCTTGTAGCACTTGTTTAGTGGAGGCAGTGTAGCACAGTGGATTAAGGCCCTGAGCTGCAGATCTGGAGACCTGGGTTTGAATCCCACAGCCTCCTAGGTGCATACTGTGTGATCCTGACCAAGTCGCTTAACTTCCTTGTGCTCCCAGTTCGTATCTGGAAGCAAACTTCAGCTTAGTGTGCTACTCCTGGTTAAACAGTGTTCCCTATCCCTAGTATTTTCCTTGCCCTCACTGTTGTATTCTGCAACCAGTGCTCATGTTGTTTTACTGAACCCTGTTATTGTCCTTGTCTCCCTCCTGTATGATGTGGAGCCTTTGTAAATGAGCCGCTGGCTCAAAGGTTGTAATTCCCAGATTTCAATCACTAAATAAATAAATAAAATGACTGAAAGCCACTCTTGTTAAACTTGGAGCTCATTAAGGATGCACAGCACGTCAGCAGTGTCTCTGATAGAAACCAGTGAATCGCAAGCAGTCTCTCAGGAAAAAAAAAGGCAAATTTGGCTAAAGGTTCTGCAAGGGAACCAGTGCTGGACACTGTAAGTCTACCAGGCAGATTCCAATAGTTCTTGTGTATTTTTGGAAGGCAATATAGTGTCCCCAGTGTAGGAAAATCAACAGGATTTCAGGTTTGTTTCGCGTCCCTAATTGTTGATTATCCTATACAGGTGACCTTGGTCCCTTGAAGCTCATAGATCTGGGATGCACTGGGATACAATCTGAGCAATTTTCTGGTTTGTTTAATCCCATGGTAAATGTTATTTCAAAGCACTGAGCACCCTATGTTTTCCTTTTGTGCGTGTGTTTGTTTTTTTTTTTTTGTACGTGAAAGGGCAGGAACGCCCTTATGTTACCTCGAAATAACTGAAATAAAAGATTGTGTGTGTGTGTGTGTGTGTGTGTTTTAAGCACAGGGAGGTTAACTTGACTTGCTGAAGGTCCCATAGAGAGTAAGTAGCAGTGTTGGGATTCAAACTTGGGCCTGCAGTTTCACAGCTCTGCACTCTAACCCCTAGTCTACATGGTGGAGAAGACTGAAAATGTACCTGTGTAATTTACCCACTTTTGTGTTTTAAAAAGCCATCTCCCTCTGTTTCCCTGCAGGTAACTGTGGATGTGCATTCATTCAGATTGAGGTTGCACGTTCATCATGGTCGCTGGATAAGCCCTATGTGATGCTGATTCCCAGTACGACGCTGATGACACCAGTGGACTCCAAACTGGGAAAGAACCGGACTGGAGTACGAATGTTCAAAGAAGGTAGCGTGCACATCGTTTTCTCTTATACTGAGGTCAAACCTGAACATGGAATTTGGAAGCAGTTGGTAGGTTTTTTAACAGAATACAATAAAGGCTGAATTTTTATGACACCTTTCTTAAATGTCGCATCTTAAAATGCTTCCCAAAGTAAGGAGTTTGATCCCGGTAGCCAAGGCTCCCCACAGATGGGAGCAGGGTCTCGGCCCTTTCGCAACAACGGGGCCACCCACGTTGGCATGCCTATGTGTATGTCAGCAGCTTGCCAATATAAATATAACCCCTTCCCCCCCCAATCAGGGGGCTTACCTTGAGTGTCTTCCTGGTCTCCAGTAATGCCCAATACCTGGCTGTCATCCAGAAAGAAAGAGAGCAAATCCATGTACAGTAATGGCCTAATGTTATCCTTCATGAGTGTGCAGAGCCATGCCACCGCGCTATCTCTTTAAGAGATCCAACCTGTACATAGTGTGTATAGCCTGGGCTGTGGCAGAGTAAATCAAGGCTCGCGACCAGCCCGGCACAACTCTAATGGACTCTATTTAGTGTTTACTTAGTAGCACTGAAGAAGCCCTCTAAGGTACTGTAAATATTTGTTTCTAAATCTTTACTGGTATTGTATAAATAAGTTGTTTACATTGGCTATCTGTTCGTCCACAATGGGAGCCACCATGTTTGGTCCTGGACACAGTGGTTGGATCTGTCGGAACAAAGGGGTCTTTATGAGGTCCTAATTACAGTGACTTGTGGGAAAAGCTGTGAACTTTCTTGTCGGTGCCTAAAACTATCCAATGAGGGCCCTCTGACTGTAATTGACAGCAAATGGTAGCTAACGAGAATTAAGGAATCCCGGACTATTGTTGGACTGTTTTGAAACCGAAGTTCAGTTCATCTAGGGCTCTCTCTCTTCCTCTCTCTCTCGGGATCTTTTGTGGCGTAACTGCATTCCGCAGGGGAAAAGGCCTGTCTTTACTCCCTGTGAGAGAGTTCAGTTCCTGAGGGGATCAATTGAATGAGAGATTGCCGCAAAACAGAGAGAAAGAGACTTTTTTAGCCATGAGGCTAGAAGTTCAGCTTGAGCCACCAAGAAGGAAGCAGCCTGATTTGGGCTGAGAGGAATCGCAGGGAAATGTCTGATCTTACTTCGAGAGGGTTCCTTCAGTAGGTCATTACATATAGGACTGGCGCCACCTGGCGTCGGGCCGCACGACAGACTTTTCTAGCAATCTCTGACGGGGGATCGCCCACCCGACGTCACGAGACCAACGTCAGCATGGCCGTAATACAGTGGGCGGTCCCCACGCCTGCCCACCAGTTCTTTCTCATCGTCTCCTCGTGTCAATCGCATAGCAGACTTCCAGTAGCAATGATCGTGTTAGTACTTGCGTCGGATTTCCTCCAACATTATTTTGCTTAATTCTCGCTTATGTCTTCTCCTAAGAAGAAGTGCTTGTTTGTGGCACACAGATTCCTCATAAGGATGGTCATCTGAAGTGTGTTATCTGTCTGGGCCCCGACCATCCTGTCTCATCCTGCTCAGAGTGCCAAACATTTAACCAGGCCACCAAAAAGACGGGACAGCAGGCTTTGGAGGCCCACCTTCTAAAAGTCCACCTCGCTTCATTAGAGAAGCAAATGGACCGCATCAGAGAGTCCTCATCCGAAAAATCTTCTTCCTCCAAGAAACACCACAGGGAGAAATCTCGAGAGCGGGAGTGTTCCACGGACCAACCTGAGGCCTCGCGGCCCTCGACGAGCAAGGCTGTCTCACAGCCACCGCCTAAGAAGATTTTGGACGGTAAGTCTGAAAAATCTTTGGTGGGTCAGTCGACCGTCAGCTCGTCTGATGGCCACACTGCTACGGCCGCTAAGTTGGCCCCCGGCTCCTCTGGGGACCGCCCTGCTGCCAGTAAGACGACTCCCCAGCCTTCGGGGACCCACCCGGCACCAGTCGATAAGTCAGCTGGGGGCTCCTCCCCCTCCCGGCTCCGTCTGGTAAGTCGCTTTCTCCGACAGCCGCTCAGGCATGGTTCTCCCATCAGGGCCTAACAGTGCCTCACCCGACATCCGGCAGAACCATGGGGAGAATGCCCCTCTCCCCACCTCCTTCCTCGCCTGTACCTTCCCCTTCTCAGGCGGGTACCTCAGGCGAAGAGAGTGCGGGACCCCTCAACATCGTAGACCATTCCTTGGGGTCAGTCCCATGCTCCCCAGATGGGGCCACGGGGAAGGAGGCTCCTCCTTAGCCATCTGGCCTTATAGTGGAGGCCCCTCCTCCCCCTTCAGGTGGGATCCCCTCAGACCCGACGAATGTCCCGGTCCCGATCCCACCGTTGGATCTGACGATACCAATCCCGACGCCGGAACCTCAGACAACTCTCCTTCAGCCAGTTCCCAGTGGTCTGCCCCAGCCTCCGGCTCCAGCGCCAGACTCGGTCCTGCTGTTGGGTCCCCTTCGTCCGGCCCCGACGCCAGCCCCTCCGACGCCGGATCGGACGGTCCAGATGTCGGTACTCCTGATGCTGGACCCCCCGCTGATTTACACTACGGCGGGTCCAATGTGGGTCCCCCTCTCCATCAGATCTGATGACGGGGATTTACACTAGACCCCGGACTGTCCCTCATTACCTCTAGGGTATCCTGGGTACTATTACCCGGCTGGTGGTCCTCAGTACTACCCTAGTTACAGCCCCTACCACCATTTTCAGGGTTACCAGGGATATCATTACCCACCCCCTCCGGTAATGCCTCCTCCTCCCCCTCAGCGTTAACCTCCTCCATCTTCTCCGGATTTCAAGACCGTAATCCAGTATTGGTGGCAGGGGGCACGCTCAGAGTTGGAGTCAGACCTGGAGACGAGACTCCCACTTCCACGCTCTACAAGGTCTGTGTCCCCGAGGAGTTGTTCTCTGTCCACGGTACACATCTTGGGGATGGCATGTCAAGATATTACCCTTCCGGACATTCGTAACCTTCCTGCCGAGGGGGCGGACGAGGATGATGATTAGGATGCCGACGAGTTGGCAGAGGATGGCTTGGAGGAACTAGAGGGTCCAAAAGGCAAGGTTTCCCTCAAGTCTCCCCTGAAGGACCCTGCCTTCTCGGATCTTCAGAGGTCCATGAAAGATTTCTTCGACTGGGAGTCAGAGGAACAGGACCCCATGAGACCGAGACTAGCCGAACACTTGGACCGAGAGTCTCTGTCTCCGGTCCCTATTCCTCCCTGTATCGGACCTCACCAGGACCTCACTTCTGCGGTCTGGCAGATGCTTCATTCTCTCCCGGCTGTCCCCAAAAGGGCGAACAGGATATACCGGCCGCCGAAGGAAGCTCCTTTTCTCAAGACGCATCCCAAGGCGGACTCTGTCGTTATTTCAGCTGCTCATGAACTCCCAAGCACATAAGCACCTCTCCTCCAGACAGAGTTGAGGCAGATGGACCAGTTTGGCAGGAAAGTTTATGCTTCGGCCACATGTGCACTCAGATCCCTCAACTATGTGGCCCACATGGTGTCACACCAAAAGGCTACCTTATTTATTTTTATTTATTTGTTTATTTAGCTTTTGTTGACCGGGTAAGTGCACTAGACAAATCCTGCCTATTTTCAGGCACGACCCGGGGGGAGGGGGATACAGATGAATGCCAATTGACCTTTGAACCAGATTAAGCTGTTGGTGGTATTATTAGTAACCTTAGCCAGGTTAGAGGCCCAAGTCCAGACGATGGAACCCTAGAGCCTCAAAGAGGAGCTTGCCAAGGATCTTTGCCTTTCCTGCTTCTCCTGTAGGCATGCTTTGCAGGCTACCTACGACTCCGTCGATTCTGTAGCTCGCACCTCAGCAACTGCTGTCACCTTAAGACGGCATTCCTGGCTTTGCATCTCTGGCCTCGCTGACGAAGTTCAGTCTGCGATTCAGGATGCCCCCTTCTGGGGCTCGGTGCTTTTTGGTGGGGGCACCAAAGACATTATTACTGATCTCCAGGACAGAGGCCTCACCCTCAGATCAGTGAGGTCCATGTACTGATCGGGCATTCAACAGCAGCAGCTGCCCTTTCGGAAAAGGACCTGGAGGCAGAGGCATCAGGCCCTGGCTCGACGCCAGGGCAAACGCAAGGCCGCGGGTTCCGCCACTCCTCCTACATCCAAAAACCAGAGATGTTCAGGAGGCCGTCCCACTGAACGTCCTGCCACTTCCTAACTCCCTATCCCCACTACCTCCTCAGTCTCACGACAAGGAGCAGGTGGGGGGGAGGTTCGCCCGCCATGTGAAGGAATGGCCAGATCTGGCGTCATGGGGCAGAGCCGAGAGTTATACCACCCGGGTGGGTGGGAGGAGCAAGCTTGAAGACCTTCCGGCAAGATTTAAAGCGGCAAGGATACCTGCCAATGAGTGTGGATGAACAACATATACCATTCCTAGAACTCCTGTTACAGGTGAGTAACCTGTATTTACAGTCTGCTTGACTCTGGCACAGTAATCGTTTGCCTAAATTCTCGCCCCCTCCCTTGTTCAAGTCCCTTTAATAAATTTGATTCACTGTTTAACCTCAGCCATGAGCATATTATTACCTGGTCTGCAATTACTGAGCCATTTGGAAAGTATTGTAAAAGGTGTATGGTTATTGCTGAAATGGTTTCATTGCGGGGGCCCAGGGTACATGTCAGGAGACCAGACTCTGTTGGTAAGTGTGGTACATACGAGCACATCATTAGTGCTGTCAAGTAACTGTACATTGAATGTCATAAACCGTGAGTGTGAAACTGGGTGTGTAAGTCCACTTGGCGGGGTTGTGGGTGGTTACAGCTTTCCAGAGGGCTGTACCAGTGTTACTACTTACCCACACAAGATTTACTCTGGGTGGAGGCACCACTATTGTAGTCATGCTGTTGGTAGGGAGGCACAGTACTAGCTAATTCCGAACCCAGGCCCTACAACCTGTTGTTAGAATCTGCAGGCAGGGGTAGTAGCCCTTGGTAGAACGGTGCCAGGGTTACATAAAGTGGGCAGGCTCCATCCACTTCAGTTCTTTCCCTCCTGCCATCCAGAGAGTGAATGTCAGACCAGTGGAAGCTGTTATTTCATTGCCGTATTTACGCCAACAATAATGTATTTCTCTCTGGCAGCTACTCCTTCAGGATAATTAATTACCAGTGTATATTGTCACTGAGAAAGACGATTTATAGGGAAGACACCCACAAGCTGTGCCTTTGCTGCCTAGGCCCACCCTTATTTGTTGAGAGCTTAATTAAGTCACTGGGAGATGCAGGTGTAAGGCTTTGGAGCATTTTTTGGGGGGAATGGGCAAAGATACTCCAGTGTGTGATAAACCACAGAAACTGCCAATGAAACCATCAATGACGAAGTTGCCATTGGTGAACGGAGGCCCATCAAAATTACCACATAAATCAAAAGTACAGTTGCTAACAGCATTGGTCGCCCACTTGGATTCTTTATTGACAGAGAACCACCAGGACTGGTGGGCGTTGGACCACTCATCGTTGACAAGTCGACGTCATTCCCCTGATCATCAACGATCTAGATCTCTGCTGGTGCTGCCTCTGTGCCCTAGGCAGGCCTTGCCCCATCCTCCCTCATCAGCAACTCACTGGCACCAGTCCACAGGTGAAACAGGCGGGCTCAGCTCTTGCAAAGCCAGGACCACCGACCTGCCAAAGGCATATACTTGATATCCAAGGTACTGGAGCCTTCTATCTGCACCACAAGAATGTCATTGACCGGCCTGTCAGTGGTAATTTTCGCTGTTCCGGGTGCTGTATTGGCAGAGTTCTCTGATTTGATAAGGAGACTACTGCCCATGCTGCCACTGTCAATGGATCAGGCCATTTCTCAGCTGCTGCCGCCAGCCGGGCCTGTGGCCCTCAGGCTTCTGTTTACAGGTCTGCGATGCCTCAGCATCTAAGAATCAGGAAGGAGGACATACAAGATAATTATATTTATAAAGTGCCCTATCCCATGAAGCTCAGAGCGCTGTACGTTTGAAAACACAGACGTGATACAAAAATAAATAATATAGTTAAATATGTAACTTACATACACTTAACACAGTGCCTCAGACCACGGTTCAGAGGTAGTGAGTATTGCCCAAAAGATATGAAAGCTGGCTCCCGGAGTTTTCTGGTCCCACTAAAGGCTTGCTCAAAAATATGGCATTTTAGCCCCTTTTTAAATGCCTGTACTGAGATGGAACTTCACAAAGAAACAGAGAAATCTAGATAGTGGGAGCAGCGATTGAAAAAGCTGTTTCCCAGATTGCCTTAGCCAAGATCTAGGGACCACCAGTAAACTAGTTTTGGGGTGTGGCGAGCTTGGTCAGGAGCATATAAGGCTAAGAGTTCTTTGCCAGGACCCAGTCCATGTAGGGCTTTGTATGTGATATGCTCAGAGATGAGGACTTCCAGCAGTCAGTTTGTCTGCTGCATTCTGGACCAGCTGCAGGTGGCATACCAACTTCTTGGATGGCCCTAGGAAAAGAACACTACAGTAATCTGGTCTAGAAGTAATAAGAGCATTTACTAGGGTCAGCAGGTCCGCATGCAATAGATAGGGCTTAATCCAGGAGATATTTCTTAGTTGGAAAAAAAACCCCAAAAAACTACAGACCGCTGCTGCCACCTAATACTGTAGTGACAGCCTGCAGTCAGTCCACAATGGCCCTCAGATGTTTTATCCTAGCCACAGCTGCCAAGCATACACCATTTTAAAATGGACCTAGTAGTAGAACAGTTATCACTGCTGACAAATGAAGGCCTGGTTCTACTAGCAAAATTTCCATCTTCACAGGAGTCACACTCAGCCAGCTAGTCCAAGATTTCGTCTAGACAGCTGTACAGCACTGAAACCATCTCCAGCCTGTCTAGTGCAAAAGAGAGGTATTAACTGGGCATTTTCCATATAGCAGTGAAACTCCCTAGGTTGTACCATTTGATGAATTCTCTCAAACACAACACGTATACGGTGAATAACCTGGGGGACAGGATCGACCCTTGGGGCACACCACAACTGATTGCTGCACGCTGTCATAAGAAAGTTCCCATCATGACCTGCTGGGACATACTGGATAGGAAGGACTCAAACCATTTAAGAGTTTTTCCGGTGAGTCCTCTTTATTGTTCTAGCTGACCCATGAAAAAAACCTATGATCCTCCATATCAAATACCGATGCGAGATCTAGGAGAGTGAGAGTAGAGTGCTCCCCTCTATCCCTCTCTAAGAGAAGGTCATTGGCACCTTGACAAGTGTAGTCTCCATACTGTGCTGTGAACTGGGATGACCAGACACCAAATTTTTAAACATGGGCTTCAGGGATATTTTAATTGGACTACACTGCCAACTGAACTGTAACTGTATGTTAATCTAGTAATTAAGTTAGTAATTTAGTATCGATTTTTAGTGACTAAAGGGTCATAGGAGTAAAACTCGAGTTATTACAGTCAGTTTATCTATTTCTGATAATAGCTGCTTTATCCACTTACCGAGGGATATTTTAATTGAATTACACTGCCAGTTGAACTGTACCTGTATTTTACCTGGTAATTAAGTTAATAATTTAGTATAGTTCTGCTCAATATTGAACCAGCATTCAAGTAGTCACTCAATATTGAACCAGATATCAAGTAGTCAGTGGGATTTCGGCTTACCTTTAGGGTACTTTTTATTAGCTCAGTAGGTAAGTCAGTAACCTGGGGTATTTTTGCTTAGTACCCCGGACTTTTATTAGGGCATTTAAAGTACTGCTGCATTCAAGCCAGTCGAGATGGAGGGGGCTGTTTAAGAAAGCATTGAGGCCAAGGATGCAAGTATAGTTAACTCATTAAATTGTAGGGTACTTTGTGGTCTAGGGATCAAGTAATTCCAAAACCAGAGGAGAAATTATAGCCAGAAAAGAAGTGGGTAACATGTGGGGCGTTAGGGGACAAAACACAGGACAGGGCAATTGGAGCAGGATTGTAGGTTGTAACTACTGTGGTGCAGCTGTATTCATGAAGATACTGTGGAAGATGGGGGAGTGCCCATTGTGTAGGAGCATAGGAAAACTAAAAAAATGGAAATAGAATGCCTCACTAAGGCACTTCAAGAAATAATAGAGGGTAGCAGAAACGGGAAGCAGAAGCAAAACAGATATGGAACAGACGAACATGGACTAAAGAAAATCGACAATGAGGAGAGTCATAAAGAGGACAGGCAAGGGATAGGCCAGCAGGAAGAGCAACACCCATACGAAGGGGATAGAGGGGAGGGGTAGAAGATGACAAGACAAGGGAAAGGTCAGCAGGAAGAGCAACACCGACAGGAGGGGGGCAGAGGGGAGAGGTGGAATATGACAAGAAACGGAGAAAATATACAGGGGCAAAATGGACATGGAGTAGATGAACAGGAACTAAAGAATATCAGTAGTAGGGAGAGGCAAGAAGGAGACGGATGAAGGCAAGGGATTAGCCAGGAAGACGAGCAATACCCATATGATAGGGTAAGACAAGGGAGAAGGAGGGGACAAAAACAAGGAACTCTGGGCAGGGACTGGAGGACAAAAGAAACCTCTGTCTCGGGGGTGACAACATACAATAGATATGCAATACTGACAGAGGGGACCCAAGGGAATGATGGCATGGTGGATATGGTGTTGCAGCTGGATAAGAAGGAGGTTGTGGGTGAACAGGGCCAGAAGGTAGTGCAGGAGGGCCAGAAGCCATATGTCTCGATGGAAGGAAATGGTGAGGATAGAAAAGAGAGAAAGACAGGAAAGGGGGAGTGGGGAAAAAGGTAAAATGAAGATGGACAATACAGGTGGCAGGAACCTTGGGAGGAATGTTAGGGTGAATGGACACTCTGGTAGGAATAAAATAATAGTTTATAGGGACTCGATAATAAAAGGCATACAATGGAAGAGGAGTGAGGACACCTACATGAGGACAACAGTGGTGTGTGCACCTGGGATGGAGGCAGGTAACGCAACTCAAAAGATAAGGGAAATGATAGGAGAGGCAGGGGAAAACCAGACTTGATACTGCACATTGGGACAAATGATTTAGCTGGGGAAGAGACCGAGGTAGTGCAACACAGATTTATGGACTTGGCAGCGGCATGTAGGCAGGCAGTGAAATCACTAACCTTTTCTGAGATAATTTCTGTACCAAGAGCAAGCACAGCTAGGAAGGAAAGGATTGTGGAATTTAATGGATGGCTAGACCAGTGGTGTAGGGAAGAGGGTTTCGGCCTTGTAGGTCAGTGCGGCAACACGTGGGGGGACAAGAGACTCTATAGCAGTGACAGGCTACACCTGACCTGGGAGGGGAGAAAGAAAATTAAAATTAAATGGGGGAATACTTGACAAGGGAGCTGGGTTTAAACTACTAAGGGGGGAGGCAGAAAAGGGGAGAATGGAGTGCCTTCCCTCCCACAGCAGTGGAGTCAAAGAACAGGGAGCAAGGAAGGATGACAACTCAGAGGAGGGAGGAGAAGTAAGCCAGGTAGGATTAAGCCAGAGGAAGAGCAGGGGCATGACAAAGACAAAGTGGAGACTGGTGGTGCTGAACGCACGCAGTGTGGGGAACAAGATGGCAGAACCGCAAGTGCTCTTAGCAGAAAGCAAGGTAGACATTGCCGCCATTACAGAAACCTGGGCATCAACACTCCAGGACTGGGACCTATCGATCCCAGGTTACAGGCTGCATAGAAAGGACAGGGAGACAGGAAAAGGGGGTGGGGTGGCGGCATACATAAGAGAAGGTACTGTGTGCGCCAGGGAGGAGGATTTTGATAGAGGGAGCACGGAGGTGCTATGGCTCCAGTTGCAGACAAATAAAGGAAGGAAGATAAGAATGGGGGTCATATACAGACCACCCAGTCAGAGTGAGGACAAGGATAGGGAGTTATGCACTCAGCTAACAAAAGCAGCGGAAAGGGGGGAGGTAGTAGTAGTAGTAGGCAACTTTAACCTGCCCAAAATCGAATGGGTTAGTCCGGCCACATCCTGTGCCAGAAGCCGGGCAATCGTGGACGCAATCCAAGATGGCTTCATGACGCAGTATGTGACCAGTCCCACTGGGGGGAAGCAATTCTGGACCTGGTGCTCTCCAATGGCGAACACATGCAGGACATATACATTGGGGATCCCATGGGTGGAAGTAACCACAACACAGTGTGGTTCAACCTGGACATGGGTAGGGAAGCCATCCCCACCAAGACAAGAGTGCTAGACTTCAAAATGGCGAATTTTAAGAGAACAAGGAAAATGATCAAAGAGGACCTTGGGAACCTAGAGGAAAACATGGGTATGGAGGAAATGTGGGGCGCGATCAGAGGGGCCATACAGAATGCCACAATCAGATGCACAAAGATGAGGGGTAAGGGGGCCGGAACTCGACCGCCTAGCTGGTTCAGCAGAGAGGTGGCTAAGGTAGTGAAAGATAAAAGGGCAGCATACAAGAAAAGTAAAAGAACAGTGAGGGAAGAGGATGAGGAATACCCCCAAAGGCTGGCTAAACTAGCAGAAAGTGAGGTAGTATAGGCAAAAGCAAAAAAGGAGCTCCAGATAGCAGTAGAGATAAAAGAGAGGGATAAGGCCTTCTTCCGATACTTCAAAGAAAAAAGAGACAAAAAGGACAGCATAGTTAGGCTGAAGAATGGGGAATGAATAGTGGTGGAAGATGGGGCTAAAGCAGAGATATTAAACAATTACTTCAGCCCTGTCTTTACCAAAGAAAGAAAGGGTCCAATACTGCACAGTGCAAGGAACGGGAAGGAGGCCGGCGAGAACCCATTGGGGACCATAAGCACAGAGCGAGTGAGGGAAGGGCTCATGAATTTGAAGGTAGAAAAATCACCGGGGCCTGATGTAATACACCCCAGGATACTAAAAGAGATGGCAGAAAAGCTAGCAAGACCCACTGACAGCATAGATCTCTTGAAACGTGGATGGTGCCAGGGGAATGGAGAATAGCACATGTCGTGCAAATCCGATTGTGTGTAAACTAATGGAGACGATAATGAAAGAGGGCTTGGTCAAGTTCTTAGAGGACAATAGCCTGCAGGATAGCAAACAGCATGGGTTCATGGCAGGCAGGTCGTGTCAAACGAACTTGAGTTCTTTGGGTCAGCCGGACAGTGGACAAACGCCAGGCAGTGGATATTATATATCTAGACTTTAGCAAGGCCTTTGACTCACAAAATGCTGATCATGAAGCTGAAGGACTTAGGGGTGGGAGAAAGGTTTGTTAAGTGGGTCGATAACTGGCTGAGCGGCAGGACACAGAGGGTGGTAGTAGGGGAAGAGTTCTTCAGTACAAAGGAAGTCACCAGTGGGGTTCCACAGGGGTCGGTGTTGGGGTCGGTGTTTAATGTCTTTATTAGGGACATAGGGGATGGCATTCAGGGAAAAATGTGCATGTTCGCTGATGACACCAAACTCTGCGGGAGGGTGGACACTCAAGAAGGGATAAAGGAGATGAGGGAGGACCTAGCCAAACTGGAGAGATGGACAGGGATATAGCAGCTCGGGTTCAATGCCAAAAAGTACAAAGTAATGCACACAGGGGACGAAGAACCCGAGAACAGAGTACTGCATTGGAAAAGTCCAGGTTACAGCATCGGAGGAGGAAAAAGATCTGGGGGTGATAATTTCTACTGACCTGAAGCACTCAATTCAATGCAAAAAGGCTGTGGCAAAGGCTAATAGGATGTTAGGGTATATTGCTAGGGAAATTAGCAGTAGGAGGAGTGAGGTTATTCTGCCGCTGTACAGGTCATTAGTCAGACCTCACTTGGAGTACAGAGTAAGATATTGGCACCTACACCTGAAGAAAGACATAAACATGATGAAAAGGGTACAGAGGAGAGTGACTAAAATGATAAAAGGACAGCAGGATAGATCATACGCAGAGAGGTTGGAAGACCTGGGGATGTACACTCCGGAGGAGAGGAGGCAGAGGGCAGATATGATTGAGACGTTCAAGTACTTGAGGGGAATTAACAGAGTTGACTGTGGGAGCCTAGTAAATAAGAGGGCCACCATGACCAGAGGGCACAGCCTTAAACTGGTGGGGGGTAGATTCAAGAGGGATATAAGAACGCACTTTTTTACAGAAAGAGTGGTGATAGAATGGAACGAGCTGCCACAAGAGGTGGTGGAGGCAAGGTTAGTGGGAACTTTCAAAAGAGTCTGGGACAGGCATAAAGGAATGTCAGGAGGCCTTGTAAAGGGAAAAACCAGAAACCCAAGGGGGGGGGATGGGGTCACAGATGTAAACTGAAAGTCGGAAACAACCCTTATTATTACGAGTAGACCCGATAGACCGAGAGGTCTCCTCCTGCTGGCCATTTTCTTATGTTCAGCTGTGTCCACACTACCTTCTCAGTAACCTTCCCCCAAAAAGTGACGTTTTTGAAACAGGCCTGTAATTTACATGAACTTCTGGGTCCAAGGAGGAAGAGTTTTACCATGATCTCCTGGAAGAGGAAGGAGATTGACCACTTCTACCCTCCGAGGTAGGAAGATTCAGCAGCTTCCAGTATATCCTCTGGGAGTAAGGACGCTATAATGTACTGACCTTGTTCTCCTCAGGATCCTACTTTTCAGGTTTCAGTATGAAAAATCCAGAAGACTTCAAATTTCTCACGGAAGCAAGAGGATTCTGCTAAAAAGAACCTCTGTGATATTCTGGAGGTTGAAGGTTCCCTAATCAGTGGTTGTCCCTCCCATTTGTGCTGCTTTGGAGAACGCTACCCTGACTGTGTTGAATAGGCATGGTACCTTGATAGCTGACCCTATGAAGGCTGATGAACAGTGTCTATAAGAAATATTGCTTCACTTAGCCTGACATTGGTTCAATAGTTATCATGGCTACCTATGATAGGTCTAGGGCCCTTGAAAAGATAAGCACCAGACCTCCCGGAAAAGAATCCAGAAAAATGCACCTTCACCTCTGCCTTCCTTGGTCTGTATATTGCCAGCTGTCAGGTGTATCTGACAGACTATCAGAATCTCATCTGAAAAGATATGGACCTCATTATCAACAGTATGCTGGACAAGCCCGAGAATGCAGAAGCCCTGAAGTAAGTTTCCCAGGGGGTTTTGGTAGACCTTTCCTGAGGTCTGTGTATGGTGCTTCTGATGTAGCCAGAGCAGCTTCTTTAGGGATTGTCTACTTAGTCATTCTTGGGTCCGTGTTGCCGGTTTTTGCTCAGTATGTGCAGCAGTCAAGGCTGAATACACCATTTCAAAGTTCTAAGTTCTTTGGCTGCAAGGTTGAAGCCATCTTTAGCAAGCTGAAAACCTCAAAGATGTCTGTGAGAACTAGTTGATCTAACTCCATATGACCTTCAACGAAGCTGTGGTAGACGCTGCTTTTGTAGGGGCTCTGATGCCTTCCTTCTCTCCATTCAGGGACTAGGCTATGAACAACTGTAGCAGCAGGTCATGGGGACCCCTGTAAAGCCCCTAAAGGATGAGGCAAAAGGGTCCGTCAGCTCTCTCCTCCTGTCCTTCTGACTCATTAATACACCCCACCCACTACCTCATAGGGGGTTTAGGGGGTGGCAGGATCTCTTTGTTCCTGTCTCGGTGGCAGAAAGTGACCACAGACAGATGGGTTCTGGAAATCATCCAGCACGGACCCTGTTGTTAGTCTCACAGCCTCTGATGACCCAGCTTGTTACTATTCCCCTGAGTATCTAGATGTCCTGTGTCCTGAGGTGCAGACCATGCTGTACAAATTCAGTGCTCGCTCGCTATAGCGAACCACACTATAATGAAATCCTGGCTATTACTGTACAAACGGGGTGTGTGGCTCCCGACAGCAGACAGCTATTCCTGTAAAAGGCATCACTGCCAAGTTCACAGCTCGCCTACTGTGCTCTTGTAAGTACAGTACTGTGGAAAGATACTGGAGTGAGCAACCTGTCTGAGAGGAATCAAGTCTGTTCTGACGCCTGATCCCCCAGCTACCAATCTTGTCAGCAGATTCAGCAGCTGTGCTTTTTTTTTTTATTTAGTTGTTTAACCAGGTATAGCACACTAAGCTGAAAGCTTTTTTACAGGAGCGACCTGGGAGCACAAGGAGATTAAGTGACTTGCTCAGGGTCACACAGTATGCAAGTGGAAGCTGTGGGATTCAAACCCAGGTCTGGTTTGCTGGATGTCACCAGATTTGCAGCTCAGAGCCTTAGACCGCTGCACTATACTGCCTCCGAACTTACATTTACTCTGTCTCCAGTCCCAACAATACTATTCTAACCCCAGGAATCCACTAATATTATTACTCTTGCAGTGCTCCTTTAAGTCAGCACTGCCCCAGAGCCAAATGGAATGCTATGCTAATGATGGAATCTTTGGCTTGTACATCCAATTTCAAACTGCCCAGTGTAACCGCCTACATTCTGACCTCAGATTTCTTCTCTCCGCTGCAAAGTTCAGATGCCCTGGAGATCTTCTCTCAATCAAGACAGATTCCTGTAGTGCATAGAACAAAAAAAATTGAGTATTTTGTTTTATTCTTTCATTACTGCCTAATGTAATTGTTTTAGTGTTTTTTACCTCATAGTTTTAAATTTTAGTTTTGTTTACTGGTTCCTCACGGTTCCTGTGAACCGAGGGGCTCCCGATCATTTTCTTTCTTGAATTGGAACCTTTTTCTAAGGTTTCTGATGACTTTTTTCTTTTATTTTTATTAAATTGAACTGCAATTGAACCGAGGTTTATCGGTTCCCTCAGCGGTTTTCTCGGTTCTGGATCCTATCGGAACCACTAGTTTTTGGACTTTATCGGTTCCTGAACCGACTGCTAATCTTTTAGGAATCGACCACAAATATTTAAATTCTTTCTCTCTTTGTTGGTTCCTGGTTCCAGTTTTCTTAAAATGTCTGATAAGCCAAAAAAGAAAATAGTACCTCCTGGTTTTAAGAATTGCCTGAAGTATGCAGAGGTGTTTGCCAAGGCAGACAAACATGATCTATGTTTGATCTGCCTTGGCCAACAACATTTTTCTGAAAATTGTGAAATTTGTAAGTCTTTCCCTGACAAGACAGTGGAAAAACGTAGGGAGAGCCTTAAAAGAAAATTGGAAGAGGGGTCCATGGGCAATAACCAGTCAACCCCCTCTAAAGCTGTGGCTATTCCTTCCAGAGCCTCCAAATCCACCCCTGATACGGGTGAGGGCTCTGGCAAGAGAGGCAATGAACCAGCTGACTCCCCAGTGCCTGCCAAGAAATTAAAGAAAACAAAGCATATACTGAAACCCTGGCTAAAATGTCTCAAGGGGTCCCTTGGGTGCCTGTTCCTGCTCCTTCGCCTGCTGATTTATCTTGGGCTCTAGTCTTACTTTAGGTGCTGCAGGGCTTATTACCCCCTAAGCAGCCTGTGGCAACTCCTCCTGAGAAAGTTACTGTTCTAGGGACATGGATATGTTGTTCATCCACACTGGCAGGTTCCTTGCCGCTTTAAATCTTGCCGGAAGATCTTCAGGCTGGCTCCTCCCACCCACCCGGGTGGTAAAACTCTCGGCTCCGCCTCATGGCGCCAGATCTTCCTTGCCGCTTAGAAGCTCAGGTTCCTCCTTAGCAGCTCTGCGTGACCAGACTGGATCTAATTCTGGTTTGCGAAACTAATTTTAAAGTTTTCAAGACTTGGTCATCTTTCTCCCTCGCGGCTGCGATGGACAAATCGACTCCGGATTCGAGGCGGTGCCCTTGTGGGCAGAAGATGTCCAGGACGGACCCGCACTCCACGTGTGTCTACTGCCTCGGCCTGAGAACCACGACCCATGAGCCTCGGAGTCATGCGTTCGTTTTGACCACGTCCTGGAGGATCGCTGCCCGGTTACAGCTGAGGCGCCCGAAGCACCACCGCGGTTAAGTCGAAGGAGGCCCGTTGGGCGGTTACGCAGCGGCTGGCTCGGCTGAGCAGCTCGAGCAGATGATGCCCTTGAGGAAGAGGTGGCCCAGGCCGCATCTTCCTCTTCCTCGATCTGACATTTATCCGCTCTCTCTGGGTACCTCGTGTTCAGCTTGTTCAAGGAGCTTTGCCAGTCCCTTTCCACGAAGGGAGAGGGGCCATCTGGACATTCCTCTCGGTCAAAAAGAAGGACTCCAAGGTGAAGTCCCATCGTCGAGTTAATGGGAAGCGGGAGAGGTCTCCTTCCCGGACACCCGACTGTCGACTTGATCGAGTTCGCAGCTAAGGCCGCTGGCTTCCTGGCGTCCCCGTCAGGCCAGCCGGCCGAGACACCTGTCGACGCGGTCGAGATTTTTCCCGACCCATCGGACGGGCTGTCGACTGGTGAGGCCAACAACCCTTCTTCACCGGTTCCCCCAGTAGAGACCGAGGATCTGCCTGCGCCCCTGGTGCAGCAGTCCCTGATTGAGGCGTCCGAGCTGAGGGAAGAGCGGGTGTGCCCCGCTCCTTCCCAGACCCGTCCTCGGAAACACCGAGGATCTCGGTCTCGGACTTCCTCTCGGTCCAGCCGATCCCACCGACATCGGCGGTCTCGGCATCGAGGGAAGCGGTGCTGCCGCTCGTTCTTGTCTTCCTCCTCGGAAGAGGAGAGGCTTCTGCGCAAATTGTGTTGATGCTACGAGGACCTGATGCGGCATCAGTTACTTCTGTCTGGGAGCAAGTCGACGCCGACGCCTTCCCTGGCCATCAAGTGGCTGTCACCCGAGCGGCCGAAACAACCACTCGCAGTAGTCGAGATGCCCAAGCCTGTGCCAGTTGTTCGGCCGAAACCTGCTGCCCCACCGATTGTGGTGGAACCTCCGCCTCCACAACCGAAATTGAGGGGCACCGGCCAAGGACTCTCGGTCGGGTCAAGGCCTGCCCCACAGGTTGTCGGTCACCCTCACTCCCGACCGTCCTCGGCAGGTGGAGGGTGGCTCAGACCCAAGGCAGCTCTTCGCGGACTCCTCCGAGTCCGACGACGACGACTCCCTGTTCTCCAGGCCGGTTGACCTGGAGTCCTCCGGGGGTCAGTCGTTGGACGAGAGCCCATCGTCCTTCATGGGGTTGCTTTGACTCATCTCGGAGTCCACCGGGATGCAGCTCGAGCCCGTATCCAAACGGGCCAAGTATCCCCCTGACGGAGATTCTGGACCAAGGGGATTCCCCCACGGAGGCCTTTCCGGTGGCTGAGGCCATTGTTGGCCCAGCCTTGGAGCTTTGGCTGCGGCCTGCTTCCTGCACTGCGCCTTCGGCCAGGATGGAAAGGAAGTATGTGGTCCCTACCGGCTCTTTGCCCTGGTTTTTGGAACACCCCTCTGCTGAGGGGTTGGTCACCGACAGTGTTTTCCGGCATTCCAGGAACGCTAGGGACGTGGACAAGCCCCCGGACAAGGAGTCCAAAAAGCTGGACTATGCCAGGCGCAAGGTGTACGCTGCGTCCTCCCTTGGCCTCCACCAGGCCAGCTCGGCCGTGCTGATGGCACACTTCTCTGACGCCCTCATGGGCTCCGTGGATTAAGTGATCCCTCATCTCCCGGCCGACCTGCAGACCACGGTCCGACAGGTCTGGGACCAGGGTAGGACAGTGGCTAAACAGCAGCAGCTCCAAACGGCTCTGGACATAGGAGACTCCTGTGCCAGATCGGTTGTTGCCACGGTGGCCATGCGCCGCAGAACACGGCTGAGGATATCCACCTTCACGGCAGATACCCAGCACAAATTGGCGGATGTCCCCTTCTTGGGGACCGACCTCTTCGGCCCTGGAGTGGAAGGTCACCTCCAGCGGATTGAGAAATCCAGTGCCACTCTGGACTCGGTCACCTCCGCCCAGAAGGACAAAGGCCGCCGAAAGCAGCAGCAGCACAAGTCCTTTTGCCCTTCTGCACCTGCAGCACATCTGGCCCAACAGCACCAGCACCAGGGCCAGCAGACTCGCGATTGGCATCCCAAACCCAAGCCCGCGGCTTCCTCCAGTAGGAAGCAGGGAGGTAAAGGCCCAGGAGGTCCCTCGGCGGTCCCTCCTCAAGCCTGCCCAGTGCCGGTTTTGAGGTGTCGCCCCAGCCTCGTCACTCCCCCTGAGTTCCCCATTGAGAGGCAGGCTCCTTCTTCCTTTCCACCTGGTCCGCTATCACCATGGACTGCTGGGTGTTGGAGGTGGTAGGAAAGGGTCTGCCTCTGGAGTTCGAGCAGGCCCCACTCTTCCGAGCCGTCGCCCCTCGGGGGGCATCGGGGTCCGCAGCCTCTCTGTCGGCCCGTCGAGCTGACATTGCCCTGCTCCTCGAAAAAGAGGTGATCAGGAAGGTGGCGGATCCTCCTCCAGACCCGGGATTTGTGTCCAGGTACTTCCTGGTCCCAAACAGGACGGGGGGCTGGTGCCCCATTCTCGACCTGCACGACCTGAACAGGTTCCTAAGGTCTTGGACCTTCAGGATGGTCACTCTGGCTCAGATAATCCCATCCTTGGAGCAGGTGTGTGGTTCTGTTCCCTGGACCTTCAGGGCAGCGTTCTTTCATGTCCCAATCAGTCCGTCCCACAGAGATTCCTCCGCTTCAGAGCAGAGGGATCCTTTCACAGTTCGGGCCATGCCCTTCGGCCTTTCCTAGCTCCCGGGTCTTCACAAATGCATGGCAGTGGTGACGGCATTCCCTGCGTCACCGAAGGGTCCAGGTGTACCCCTACCTGGACGATTGGCTAATGCAGCCGCCTCCAGAGCGGAGGTGGAGCGGTCCAGAGATCTGGCCCTCCAGGTTTGCTCTCAGGTTGGCCTCCTCATCAATGAGGCCAAGTCGGAACTCGTGCCAAAGCAGGTGATACAATTAATCGGGGCAGAGCTCGACTCTCTACGAGCCAGAGCACGGCTCCTGGCAGACAGAGCCGAGGTTCTTTCCTCCTTTGCCCAATCATTTCAGGTTGGGCAATCGCGCCCTGCCCGGGACTTCCTGCACCTCCTGGGACTCATGGCGGCCTGCACCAGCGTGGTCCGTTAGGCCCGCTGGTACATGCGTCCCCTTCAATGGGGACTGGCCAGCCAATGGTCACAGCACCTCGATCTGCTGGATCAGCTAGTGACAGTGACCCAGGGGATGTGGAACACTCTCCAGTGGTGGACCGTTCCAGCACATCTGCAGGAGGGCATCCCGTTTGTCCGCCCCGAGCCGACGGTCTCTCTATCGACCGATGCCTCTCTGATGGGTTGGGGTGCCCATCTGGGGAGCACAGACGGCCTCTAGCTGCCCTCGGGGAGTCCGATGCCACATCAAGCCTGCTGGAGCTTGAGTGATTTGTCTAGCCCTCACTGCCTTCGCTCTGTTTCTACGGGGTCAAGTGGTTCAGGTCCAGACGGACAATACCATGACCATGTACTACCTAAACCGCCAGGGCGGGACGTGCTCCATGCTTCTGTGCAGGGAAGCTCTCCACACTTGGTCACTCGTGCGCAGCCTGGAGGCGGATCTCCTCGCCATTCATGTGCCAGGAGCCTCCAACACCCTGGCCGATGCCCTAAGCCGGATAGGGGCTGCGTCCCACGAGTGGTCTCTCCTGCCGGAGGTAGTACAAGATGTCTTCTCCTTCTGGGGCATGCCTCAGGTGGACCTGTTTGCCTCCAGGGAGAATACGAAGCTGAGACTGTTTCATGTCCGCCCCCCTCAGCTGGGTTCGCTGCAGGGGGATGCCTTCTCGAGGCCGTGGACCCCGGGCCTCTTCTACGCCTTTCCCCCATTTCCCTTGATCCACAAGGTGCTTCTCAAGGCGAGGAGGGACAAGGCGCAGGTGATTCTGGTAGCCCCAGACTGGCCCCACCAGTTCTGGTATCCAGATCTCCTCAGTCTCAGCTCCAGGCTCCCGAGGCGGCTTCCAGCCCGCCCGGACCTGATCTCCATCAATCTGGGAAGGTATTCCATCCGGACCTTCAATCCCTACCCTGGCCTGGTTCCTGAAGCGACTAAGTTCCAGGCCTTGGGTCTTTCCGACGAGGTCCTCCACGTCGTTGAGGCGTCCCAGAAGGGTTGACCAGAAAATGCTACGCCTTCAAATGGAAGAGATTCTCCATTTGGGGTCAGGGCAAGGCCTGGACCCTTCCTCCTGTTCCTTGGCAAGCATTCTGGACTACCTGTGGTCCTTTTTCTCAGCAAAGTTGATTTGACGGTATAGGTGCACCTGGCAGCCATCTCTGCTTGCCGGGCACGGGCTGGGAAGCAGTCAGTGGCGCAGGAGAGGTGGTCGGGCGCTTTTCCAAGGCCTTGATCACATATCCCTCCGGTCACGAGAACCTCCACCTCCGTGGGATCTACTGCTGGTATTGGCTAAGCTCATGGGCAGGCCATTCAGAACCTATGCAGGTGTGACATCTCTCACCTGTGGTGGAAGAACTGCCTTCTTGGTGG
Source organism: Neoceratodus forsteri (assembly GCA_016271365.2). Classification (NCBI taxonomy): domain Eukaryota; kingdom Metazoa; phylum Chordata; order Ceratodontiformes; family Ceratodontidae; genus Neoceratodus; species Neoceratodus forsteri. The sequence goes on from CM057459.1 coordinate 1,411,063,194, forward strand.
CTGTCCGTCAGCCAGAAGGATGGAGAACTCGATTCGCTTTCCATCAGTCTCCTTATCTGGTCTTCCACAGGGACTAGGTTGTCCTGCGCCCCCACCCAAATTCCTTCTGAAGGTGGTCGGAGTTTCACCTTAACCAGGTGTTGACTCTGCGGTGTTCTACCCCAGTCACACCTTGGCGCGAATATAGGCTCCATACTTTGTACCCTAGAGGCGCTCGCTTATTATAAAGGAGCGGACTGACTGAAGTTCGGGGAGAGGTTCGCCAGCTGTTTGTCACCTACGGTGAAGCCGCACCTGGCAGACCTGCAGCCAAGCGGATGATAGGCAGGTGGGTCACCTCCTGCATAGATCTCTGCTATAGGTTGGCGGGCATAGAGCCTCCCAGAGGGATAAGAGCTCATTCTACCCGCCATACCGCTGCATCGTTGGCTGCTTCCAGGGATGTCCCTATCCAGGAAATCTGCAGGGCTGCTACCTGGAAGTCATCACACACCTTCATCACCCACTACCACATCGACCTTGAGTCACGCCGGGATGCTGGTTTTGGGGCCTCGGTTCTCCAGTGTTTATTTCCCAAGTAAGTATCGGGGGGGGTGCGCCTTGCCTCCCTCCTCCTGGAGAACTGCTAGGAGTCTGCCAGACAGTGTGGATGAACAACATATCCATGTCCCTAGAAATACAGGTTACTCACCTGTAACAGGAGTTCTAGGAATGGTATATGTTGTTCATCCCTACATTTCTCGACCTCCCGGCTTGACGCACAACCTGGCTTCCAGCGGGCTAGATCTGGAGTCATGGGGCGGAGCCGAGGGTTTTACCACCCGGTGGGTGGGAGGAGCCAGCTTGAAGATCTTCCGGCAAGATTTAAAGCGGCAAGGAACCTGCCAGACAGTGTGGATGAACAACATATACCATTCCTAGAACTCCTGTTACAGGTGAGTAACCTGTATTTTCTGCACCTCTTGTATCCACTGACACATAGAAACATAGACTTTGATGGCAGATAAGGACCGCTTGGCCCATCTAGTCTGCCCATTTCCCTACCTACAGGATAGGCCGCAGATCCTAGTTAACCAACAACCTATTTCTTCCTACCCCCCACAAGAATTGCCTTATGTCTGTCCCATGCATTCTTGAATTCTTCCACAGTTTTGGACCCCACAACCTCTTCAGAAAGGCTGTTCCATGCATCCACTACCCTCTCTGTGAAATAATACTTCCTCATTGCCCTAAACCACCACCCCCATCTTTAAATTGTGTCCCCTTGTTCTTGCACATCTCTTTTTCTGAAAGATGCAGCCCTCTTGGACTTTGTTGATACCACTGGTACTATCATGTCCCCCTCTCCCTTCGTTCCTCAAGGTATGCATATTAAGCTCATTAGTCTCTCCTCATCAGGCTTCTCTTGCAGACCCTGCACCATTTAGTTGCCCTCCTCTGGACTGCCTCTATCCTGTCTGTGTCCTTGCGGAGATGGGGTCTCCAGAACTGTAGCAGTACTCCAGATGGGGTCTCACCAACTGTCTGTACAGAGGATAACAACTTCCTGTTTTCTGCTGCTGATGCCTCTCCTATGCATCCCAGTATACCCCCAGCCCTCCTTACTGCCTTCTCACACTGCTTGCTAACCTTAAGGTCATCTGTATGATTACCCCCAGGTCCCTTTCCTTTTTGTTGTTGTTGTTACTCCCCCGTGTATTCTTCCCTGGGTTCTTGTTTCTAGGTGCATTACTTTGCATATTTGCATTGAATCCTAGCTGCCATACTTCTGACCATTCCTCCAACCTTACCAAGTCCTTCTCATCCTTTCCATGCCTCCTTGTGTATCAACCCTGTTGCAGATCTTTGTGTCATTTGCAAAGAGGCATACTTTCCTTCAGTCCCTCTGCAATGTCACTTATGAAGACATTAAAAAGGACTGGACCCAATACTGAACCCTGCAGTACCCCACTAGTGACCCCTCTTTCTTCAGAGTGAACTCCATTTACAATTACCTTCTGTGTCCTGTTGTCCAGCCAATGTTTTACCCAGGCTTCCACCTTGGGACCCACTCCCAGGCTGGTTAATTTGACTATTAATCTTTTGTGTGGGACTGTGTCAAATGCCTTGCTAAAGTCTAGGTAGGCCATGTCCACAGCCCCTCCCTGGTCTATTACTTTGGTCACCCAGTCAAAGAAGTCTACTGTTTCATGTCCGCCCCCCTCAGCTGGGTTCGCTGCAGGGGGATGCCTTCTCGACACAGTGGAATTTGGGGAGGATGATCAGGATGAGGAGGGTATTGAACCTGAGGTCATACCAGAACAATATTTTGGTTCTCCTCCTAGACCCACAGAGGATTTTTCTTCCCATTTCTCTTTTGTTAAGAAAATGGTAGAAACTCTGGATCTGCAAGCAGCAGAAGAGATCCAGGATTAAGAGGAGGCACAATATATGGAGCTCATGGGGCTGACACCCACCAAGAGGCTTCTTTTACATTTGTACAAATTCTTTAAAAAGGATGTACTGGAGATTTTCAAGTCTCCCAACACTGTCACACCCACTGATATAAGAAGTGTGATAAGAAATACCAGCTTGAAAGGTCAGGAGCTGAGCTCTGCTTACTTATCCTGACCACCAGGGTATTGCTCAGCAGGCTGCCTGTGAAAAGGCTAAAACTCCTTTGTCCTCTCATCCCCCTGAGAAGGATTCGAGGAAAATAGATAGTATGGCCAAAAAAAGGGTACCTCTCGGCATCCCTGGCTGTTCACCAAGCCAGCTATCAGGCCTATGCAGCCCTCTATCAGAAGGCTCTTTGGCAGTCAGTTGTAGATAATGCTGAGGCTAACCCTTCTTTGACAGTGTCAGAGCTGCTGGACACTGCAAGGCTGGGCTTGGAGGCTTCCAAGTACCAGTTTCAAATGGCAGCTGACACAAATGACACAGCTGCTAGATGGATGGCAGGTACCATAGCCCTAAGGAGGTTAGCCTGGCAGACAGCCACTAATCTCACTCAGGATACCCAGAGTAAGGCCATAGATTTTCCAGTCGAGGGCCATTCTCTTTTTGGTGTTGAAACTGAGGCCTGTATGAAGAAAGTAGACGAGTACAAGGCTACTTTCAGGAGCAATTCTACTAGAGAGATGGCCCCTCCTTCCACTTCATCCTATGCTAGAGGAGGCAGGGGTAGGTCCTCTTTTAGGAGGCCTTTCTTCCAAGTGCAGGCTGTTCCCCAACAGCAGTAACAGCCACAGCAGGGTGGTTTTTATAAAGCTAGATGCAGAAAGGGTTCCAGGAGAGGATCCCAGTTTGCACAGCCACAGCAGCAAGCAAACCAAAATCCCTGACTTTTCCCCTCAGGCTGCCTTTCCATCCCCTGTAGGGGCAGACAGACCCATTATTTTCAGGAATGGTTGAAAATAACCACAGACAAGTGGGTCCTGGAAACAGTGAGTCAGGCTCTGTCTGTTTGTTTCAGGTCCCTTCCTCCTCCAAGATCAAAGCAAGTTGCACCAGCTCCTTTCATGGAAAGAAAACTACTGGAGCAGGAGGTGCAGGCTTTACTTCTGGCAAGAGCAGTGGAGCCTGTTCCCCTCAACCAAAGGGAGCAAGGGTTTTATTAAAGATACTTCCTAATAACACAAAAGAATGGAGAGTGGCAGCCTATACTAGACCTCAGACTGTTAAACAAGTACCTGGTAAAACCCAGGTTCAAAATGGTCACACTGGCCATGATTTTGCCAACTCTGCAAAAAGGAAACTGGCTAACCTCCTTAGACCTAAAGGACGCATATTTCCATATTCCCATAAGGGAATCACAGAGAAAGTATCTCAGGTTCAGACTCCCATCAGGCCACTACCAGTTCTCAACACTTCCCTTCGGCCTCACCTTTGCACCAAGGGTTTTTACCAAGGGCATGGTAGTAGTAGTGGCACACCTAAGAAGGGTAGGTGTCACAGTTTTTCCCCTATCTGGACGATTGGCTAATCCTGGCAAAATCTCATCAGCAGGTGTCAGAGCACCTTCAGGTAACCCAGGATCTGTTGCTCTCCCTGGGATTCCTCCTCAGCATCAAAAAGTCAGTCCTGACCCCTGTGCAGGTTCTGCAGTTCATAGGTGCAGAACTGAACACTGTAGTAACAAGGGCTTTTCTCCCTCAGGAGAGGGCAGAAAGCGTTCAGCTTTTGGCAGGCTCATTTGTCCTGGGCAGGCCAAAGCCAGCAAGGCAGTTCCTACAACTTTTAGGGCACATGGCTTCAGCAACAAGCACAGTCATAGATGCCAGGTTTCAGATGAGGGATGTTCAGTTCCACCTCGGAGCACACTGGTGCCAAAGGTGGGACTTCCTATCAAAGCCAGTACCAGTCACAAAGGTGTTACTGCAGGCACTCCAATGATGGAGGGAGCTGGAAAATTTGAGAGAAGGGGTTCCATTCCTGCAGGAGCCCCCTTCACTGGTTCTCACAACAGATGCTTCCCTGTTAGGATGGGTTGTTCATTTAGGGGAGCACACCATTCACGGTACCTGGGAGAGTGCAGACTCTCACTTCTGCACATAAACTTGCTGGAGTTAAGAGCTGTTTACGTGGCCCTTCAGGCTTTCTCTTATCTAATACAGGGAAAGGTGGTACAAGTCAGAACAGACAATACCACAACAATGTACTATATCAACAAGGAAGGACGGACAAGGTCCGCTCTACTGTGTACAGAGGCAGTGAAGATATGGAGCCTTGCTTACTCCTTAAACGCCTCACTACAGTCAATTCATCTGCCTGGCAAGGACAATACCCTGGCAGATGCCTTGAGCAGAATAAACCAGGCCCATCACGAATGGGCACTGAACAAGCAAGTGGTGAATGCTCTATTCAGGAGGTGGGGAACCCCAGAAATAGATTTTCTTGCTTCCCGCCAAAATCACCACTTACCTCTTTATTGTTGCAGGGCCCTTGTGAAGGGGACAGTTCCCATGGATGCCCTGATTTTGGATTGGACAGGGAGATATCTCTATGCCTTTCCCCCATTTCTCCTGATACTCTGGGTGCTCATCAAGCTCAGGTCCCAGCCAGCTTCAGTGATTCTGGTAGCCCCAGACTGGGCAAGACAGCCTTGGTACTCCCTCCTGCTCTCTATGTTGGTGAACAAGCTGATTCACCTCCCGCAAAGGTACAACCTGCTGACCTCCTTTCAGGGGACGGTAATGTACCCCAATGTCAGGTCTCTCAAGCTCAGGGCTGGGCTCTTGAGGACTTAGAATTTGCAGATTGGCAATTCTCTGAAGGAGTATTGGAGGTCCTTAGAGGCTATAGGAAACCTTCCACTAAGAAAACCTATGCCTCGAAATGGAAAAGATTTTCTATATGGTGCAGAGATAAGAGTATAGTCCCAGCTCAAGCTGGCATCCCAACCCTATTGGACTACTTGACTCACCTGCATTCCCAAGGGTTGCAGCACTCAACTCTAAAGGTGCACCTGGCTTCAGTGTCAGCATACCTTTCAGCTGGAAAGGGTACCTCCCTTGCATCAAATCCTATCTTCAGAAGGTTCTTTAAAGGACTCTCTCATTTGTTTCCCCCTCACAGGGAACCAGTGCCAGCATGGGACCTTTAACATTTGCATTGCCCAGCTTATGCTTCCACTCTTTGAGCCTATGGCATTTGCAGAGCTTAAATTTATTACTTGAAAGGTAGTCTTTCTGGTAGCAATCACTTCTGCCAGGAGGATGAGTGAACTCCACGCCCTCTGTGTGGAAAAGGATTATGTCTCCTTTCACAGGGCAAGGTAATGTTGAGAACTAATAGGAAGTCCCCCCCCCACCAAGGTGGTCTCTGACTTCCATTTGAACCAGCCCATTACCTTGGCAGTTTTCTTTACTGAACACTGTAGCTCAGGAGAGTGTAGATTGCACAGCCTGGATGTAAAAAGGGCTTTGAGTTGTTACATGACTCATACCAAGGACCATAGGCAAGACAGGCAACAACTGTTCCTCACCTGTGGGGAGGCAGGTAAGGGGACTCCTGCCTCAAAGAGAACTATCTCTTGGTGGATAGTTCAGTGTGTTCAGTTTTGTTACTCAAAAGCAGGTAAGGTGCCCCCCTCTGGTCTTAGGGCCCATTCTACAAGGGGCACAGCTACCACTGTTGCAGCTGCCCGAGAGGTACCTCTGATGGAAATCTGTAAAGCAGCTACCTGGAGGTCAGTCCACACCTTCACCAAGCATTATAGCCTGGACACCCAGTCTAGGAGTGATGCTAGATTTGGCACAGCAGTTCTGCAGAATCTTTTTCCTAAATAGATTCTTTCCCACCTCCTTCAGGTACTGCTGCGTAGTCTGCAAGAGTAATAATATTAGTGGATTCCTGGGGTTAGAAGAAAAAAATACTCACCTGTAGTAATCTTGTTTCTTCCAAAGGGATCCACTAATACTGTTACTCCCCGCCCTGCCTCCCCTGCAGAATCAGTAAACAGAAAAATCCTTTCCACAGCTGATTATATGTATACTTGGAGTGGTATGCCACTTACTGGCTCTTCCTCCAGAGAGTACTACTCAAGATGCAGGTAGAGAATGCACACATGATCCTCGTAGCGGCCTTTTGGCCTCATCAGATCTAGTTTCTGTTGCTCCAGCAATTGGCATCGGAACCACCGGTCCCATTACCCCGTCCGCTCACTTGCTTTCCCAGGAGCAGGGAACCCTGGTACATCCGAATCTTTGGTCTCTGCATCTGCATGCATGGCTCCTATTGACCTGATCAAGGACAGATCTGGAGTATCCTCTAGAGTGGCAGAGGTTCTCATGGCAGAGAAGACCCTCAACCAGGCGACATATGCCATGAAAGGAAAACATTTCTGCTTATGGGCATGTCCCAGTCTATGGACTCTTTCCTCTGTCTGGTGGAATCTGTGCTGGAGTACTTTCTCTCCCTGTCAGACAGGGACTCAGCTACTTATCCATTAAGGTGCACCTTTCGCTGTCAGCTTACCGTGTGCCAATGGATGGGAAAGCTCTGGCATAAGTGGATTTGTGCAAGACCTTCCTAAGGCATATCTTGCACATTAAGCCACCAGGAAGGATCTCATCCCTCCATGGGATCTTCTTTTTATGTTAGAGAAAGCTTCGTTGCCTCCCTCTGAACCAGCTGCAGGCTACGCCTCCTTTCATGAAAGCATTATTTTAGTTGCCATTACTTCTGCCGAAGAATTTCCGAGCTACAAGCTCTGATGTGTAAAGAAGCCTTACCTTATTTTTCACAGGGACAGAGTAGCTCTGTGTACAAATCCAAGTTCCTTCCAAAGGTGGTGCCCAAATTCACTTTAAATCAGCACATCCAACTACCAGTTTACTATTCAGAGTACTCAGACAGAGAGGGCCTTGTTACATACTCGGATGTACAGAATTCTCCCTTGTTATATAGACCAGACCAGACTGTCAAGAAAGACAGACCAGTTGTTTGTCTCCTTTGCCCAAAGAATATTAGGGGCTCCAGTGACCAAGCAGACATTGGCCAAATGGTTGATCAACTGCATTACATTTTGTTACCAAAAGTATGACAAACCCACTGGCTACTCTTTTTAATAAATCATGGGAGGATGGTGTGGTACCCGAGGACTGGAGGAAGGCGGATATGATTCCCCTTCACAAAGTGGGACCAAGACAGAGGCGAAACTACAGACCTGTCAGTCTGACCTCTGTGGTAGGGAAAGTGATGGAGTCACTTCTGAAGGAAAGAATAGTTGAGTGCCTGGAGGTCAGTGGAGCACAGGATCCAAGGCAGCATGGGTTCACAGCCGGAAGGTCATGTCAGGCAGATCTAATAGATTTCTTTGACTGGGTGACCAAAGTAGTAGACCAGGGAGGGGCTGTGGACATGGCCTACCTAGACTTTAGCAAGGCATTTGACACAGTCCCACAAAGATTATTAGTCAAATTAACCAGCCTGGGAGTGGGTCCCAGGGTGGTAGCCTAAATAAAACATTGGCTGGACAACAGGACACAGAAGGTAATTGTAAATGGAGTCCACTCTGAAGAAAGGGCGGTTACTAGTGGGGTACCGCAGGGTTCAGTATTGGGTCCAGTCCTTTTTAATGTCTTCATCAGTGGCATTGCAGAGGGACTGGAAGGAAAAGTATGCCTTTTTGCAGATGACACAAAGATCTGCAACAGGGTTGATACACAAGGAGGCGTGGAAAGGATGAAAAGGGACTTGGCAAGGTTGGAGGAATGGTCTGACGTATGGTAGCTAGGATTCAATGCAAAAAAGTGCAAAAATAATGCACCAGAACACAAGGGCAAGAATACACAATGGGTGGGAGGTAGTAACAACAACAAAACAGGAAAGGGACCTGGGGTAATCATATCAGATGACCTTAAGGTTAGCAAGCAATGTGAGAAGGCAGTAGGGAGGGCCGGGGTATACTGGGATGTATAGGGAGGCATCAGCAGCAGAAAACAGGAAGTTGTTATCCCTCTGTACAGACAGTTGGTGAGACCCCATCTGGAATACTGTGTCCAGTTCTGGAGACCCCATCTCCGCAGGGGCGTAGACAGGATAGAGAGGCAGTCAGAGGAGGCAACTAAAATGGTGCAGGGTCTGCAAGAGAAGCCATTATGAGGAGAGACTAAAGGAGCTTAATATGTATACCCTTGAGGAAAGAAGGGAGAGGGGGACATGATTGAAACTTTCAAGTACCTCAAGGAATAAACAATGTCCAAGAGGTAGCATCTTTCAGAAAAAGAGACTTGCAAGAACAAGGGGACACAATTTAAAAGATAGAAGGAGGCGGTTCAGGGGCAATGTGAGAGTATTATTTCACAGAGAGGGTAGTGGATGCATGGAACAGCCTTCCTGAGGAAGTTGTGGAGTCTAAAACTGTGGGAGAATTCAAGAATGCATGGGACAGACATAAGGCAATTCTTGTGGGGGCAGGAAGATATAGGCTGTTGGTTAAATAGGATCTGCGGCCTATCCTGTAGGTAGGGAAATGGGCAGACTAGATGGGCCTAGCGGTCCTTATCTGCCGTCAGAGTCTATGTTTCTATGTTTCTATGTTTCGTAATGTTTTATAGCTTGTAGGTTCTTTTTCTTAGGTACATCTGACTTTAAGAAAAAGGGATATTTTGGGGGGGTCCTCTGCTTAATGTTACTAGTTGCCCCAGATGGGGCCCCCTTTATTCTATTGTTATTTTATTTATAGGTTATTATGGCCTCTTTGCAGGCTTCTAAGAAATCTGAGGTTAGAATGTAGGCAGTTGCACTGGGCAGTTTGAAATTGGATGCACGAGCTAAAGATTCCATCATTAGAATAGCATTCCATTTGTCTCTGGGGCAGTGCTGACTTAAATGAACACTGAAAGAGTAATAATATTAGTGGATTCCTTTGGAAGAATCAAGATTACTAAAGGTGAGTAATTTTTTTCTTCCCTGCCTCTCTCTACAGAAAGCTGCTCTCTGTATGAGTGCTCATAGCAGTTAAACTGCCAGGACTCCTCTCGCTCACAGGGTAGTTAAAATAAAATGAATAAATATTGCAGAAGTACTGTACCATGTCATTTCAGTTTGTGAAGCAGGTAGAGAAGCAGGCTGGTGAAGTCATGGCGGTCTTAAATGTAAGTGCAAGCGTACATCCGATCCCTCTCTTATCAATCGCCTGCGTGTATCAGCTAAAATAATTGTAAAAGAATGGGCAACAAGGAGTAATTTCGTGAAACTGGCCAAAGTGTGTCCGGACATTTGATTTTTAAAGTGCTAGAAGCGGGTGTGGAAGCAGGTTATAGGAGCTGGCGACTGAAGTCTTGGTGACGCTGACATTGGAAAAGGGGACATCAGTGTATAATTTACTAAACCTCACAATAAACTTATTTGTCAACTTGTAAACATGCTTTATTCTGTACACAGATACTGCCTCTATGCAAGGTGAAGCAGGAACAGAGCCAAAAACCTATTGAGCATGAACTATCCCTGTATTTTATATATAACAGTGAGCCATAATGAACACACGTTATGGCTCCCAATCTGTTCGTTATAACAAGGGAGCACTGTAGGTTGTTACAGCTATCCACGTGGCCAAGAAACATTTCGGGTTCTACTCCACGTACTTTATGATCCCCATGAAAACAGGAGGCTTCCACCCCATTCTGGACCGCAGAGGCCTGAAGAGCATGTTGCCTACATAAAGTTCCACAGGCTGTCACTAGGATCCATCTTCCCTCTCTTATTGTAGGGAGATTAGATGTGCCCCCTGGGTATTTATTTTATTTAAACTTTGGTCACCGGGAAAAGCACACTGAGCCAGGGCTCATTTTCAGGTGCAACCTGGTGGACATTTGGATAAAAGGAAACGTAGACAAAATGAATGAAAATTACATAAGAAGTAGGTACAGCCAAAGAACAGCCAGTTGCAGGACAGTGCAATTATACAAACACATTAGAATAAGTAACATTTGTGTGGTGATACAAAAGAAAAATAAATAAAAAAATAAAGAACCTGAGTGCAGTTAATGGCTGATCTAGGATTAAGGTAGTCGTTGGGGACAGTGGCAAGGAGCTATTGGGAGCGTGCTTGAGCAGATGTTTAAGCACTGGGAGCAAAGTGACACTTAACTGCATGTCTAAATCAACTGGTGCCACAGGCTGTACCTTTGCTTTTCTCTGGAACGGCAACACTGCTAGCTCTGGGTATTGCCCTTTGGATTTTTGTTGGGCACCATGTGCCTTTACCAAATGCTTTGCTGTGGTAGCAGTTATGGTACATCAGGAGAAACTCTGTTTTTCTGCACCAGGATGACTGGTTCTTAAAGGGAGCAGTGGCAGCTCATGTGGAGTACACCCTGCGCCACGTCAGAGACTTGCTGGACAGTTTAAGGGTACCGGAGAATGTGAAAAAATCTGATCCTGGTTCCTTGCCAAACGATCCAGTATATAGTGGCAGCTGTGGATACTGTCCAGATAAAGGCTTTTCTACCAAGGACAGGGTGTCTGCCTTAGTGGCTCACATGGCCTTCGTGAGTCACAGTAACCAGGTCTCAGCCCACCACTTGGGACTAATGGCAGCCTCCATATTTATGGGTCCTCTGGCTTGCCTGCATACGAGGATTCACCAGTAGTTGTTGCAAGCTCAGTGGTCACAGGCCTCTCAGTCCTGGACCATCTGAGTTTGGTGTATCGCCCCCTAAGAGATGCCCTGCTGTGGTGCCAAGACAGGGGCTGCTTGCTCAGAGGTGCTCCTTTTTTGCAGCCTCAGATTACTTTCATTATGGACTTTTCCAGCCTGGGGTGGGGCATCCACTTCGACCCTCACCAGACACAGGGGTTCTGGTCTCTGCTGGAATGGAGGCTGCACGTAAATGTGCTGGAAATGTGGTCAGTTCTCTATGGTCTCCAGACTTTGGCTAATCAGGTTCAAGGGGCTTGCCTGTTGGTCTGGTTGGACAGTCAGAGCGTGTAATGTTAATTAGAGAAGTGGAGGCACGCACTCCTACCCCCTTTGCTGGGAGGCAGTGAGGGAGTAGCAGTGGACAGTAGCCCATATGGTTCAAATTGTTGCTGTTCATGTCGCCGGTGCCCTCGGTGTCCTGGCAGATAGTTTCTAAGTGGGAGCTGAGTCAAAACATGGCCAAACAGCTGTTCGACACCTGGGGAATGCCAGAGATGGATCTTTTTGCATCCCTACACAATGTACACTGATGCTGTTTTTCTTTGCTCACTCCAGGACGTGGAATTGTTTTTTTAGCAAAACAGTCTAGGGAGGTCAAATCATGGAAAGCCATGTGTGCAAATGCCAGGAGCCTTAGCAACAAGATGGAAGATCTGGAGGCTGTCATGGTGCAGTCAGACCTGGACATTGTGGCCATCATTGAAACCTGGTGTAATGATGACCACGACTGGGAGATGGCCATACCTGGCTACAACATATTCAGAAGAGACAGGGCAGGCAGGAAGGGAGGAGGAGTGGCATTGTATGTGAAAAATGACATAAGGGCCACAGAGCTCCAGGAGGAACAAAATGGGGGAGAGATACTGTGGGTTAAGCTGGAAAGGAAAATGGGGTCAGCCATCCGCACAGGTGTGGTCTATAGACCACCAGCCCAGGAGGAAGAAATGGATAGGGAACTGATGCTAGCCATCCAAAGGATGGCAGACAAGGGTGAGGTAGTACTGGTTGGAGACTTCAATATTCCAGACGTGGACTGGAGCATCCCAGCAGCAGCAGCATCAACTAGAGCAGATTTATCCTGGACTCCCTTCAGGGTGCCTTCCTCAAGCAACTGGTCATGGAACCAACTCGGCAGAAGGCAATACTGGACCTTGTGCTCACAAACAGGGACAGTGTGATGGGGTAACAGTGGGGAGCACCTGGGAACAGTGACCACCAGTCACTGTGGTTTAAAATCACAGAAAGAGCAGAACCAACCCACACAAAAACACGTATCCTGGATTTTAGGGGGGTGGACTTTGGGAAAATGGGGAGATACTTGAAAGAGGCATTAAGGGGAATGGGGCAGGAATCAGGGGTTGAGGAACAGTGGGCAGTATTTAAAATGGGGATTACAAGAGCAACAGAATTATGTATTTAAGCAGGTTAGCAAGAGGAAAAGGAAGAGGAGACCATTATGGTTTTCCAAAGAGGTAGCAAAGAAAGTGAAAGCCAAAAAGATTGCATTCAGGCAATACAAAAAGACACAGGCAGAATGGGGATAGGGAGAAGTACCAGGAGAGGCAAAGGGAGGCAGGGAGGTGAGTAAGGGAAGCCAAAACTCAGACAGAAGAACACATTGCAAAATCAGTGGGTAGACTGGACAAAACCTTTTACAGGTACATAAATGAAAAAAGAAAGGCAAAGGGAGGGGTAGTGAGACTGAAGGGGGAGGATGGGGGCTGTGTGGAGGATGACAACAGTAAAGCTGACATATTGAACAGGTATTTCTGCTCAGTGTTTAGGGAAGAGGAGGGTAATGGGTCTAGACGGGTACAAGGGGCGAGAATGGTGCAGAATGGACACAAGTCCCTATTACTCCAGAAAGGGTCCGAAGGAACTGGAAGTAATAAGAGCGATAAAGCAATGGGGTCAGACAGGGTGCACCTCAGGTCCTTAAAGAACTAAGAGAGGTGGTGGTTGAACCTCTGGCTATCCTGTTTAGCCGATCACTGGAAACAGGGAGGTACCCAAAGACTGGAGGATATAGCAGATGTAGTCCCCTTATACAAATGTGGGAACAAAGAGGAAGCGGGAACTACAGACCAGTCAGCCTCACCTCGGTAGTGGAAGATCATGGAAGCACTACTGAAGGAGAGATTGGTAGAACATCTGGTTGTCAATGGACTACAGGACCCAAGGCAGCATGGTTTCACCAGGGGGAGGTCATGTCAGTCCAACCTCATTGAATTTTTTGACTGGGTGACTAGGGAGGTGGATCGGGGAGGGCAGTGGACATGGCCTATCTGGACTTCAGCAAGGCCTTTGACACTGTGCCACATAGAAGACTATTGCACAAACTGGGGAATATGGGTGTGGGCAGGACAGTAGTGTGGTGGGTAGGTAACTGGCTGGGCGGCAGGACACAGAGGGTGATGGTAAATGGCTATCATTCCACAGAGGGAAGAGTGACCAGTGGGGTACCACAGGGATCAGTGCTGGGACCGGTCCTATTCAAGATCTTCATCAGTGACATTGCGCAGGACCTAGAAGGCAGAATTTCACTGTTCGCTGATGACACAAAGCTATGTAACAGAGTAGACACACCAGAGGGTGTAGACAGAATGAGAAGGGACCTGCAGAAACTTGAAGAATGGTCAGGGGGTTGGCAGTTGAAATTAAATGCAAGGAAGTGCAAGATAATGCATATGGGGCACAAAAACCCTGGCACAATACATCAGTTGGGGGTGAGGATATAGCATGCACCAAGCAGGAAAGGGATCTTGGAGTTATCATCTCTGATGACCTCAAGGCAGGAAACAGTGTGACAAGGCAGCAGGTAAAGCAAATAGGATGCTGGGATGCATAGGCAGGGGCATCACCAGCAGGAAAGGGAGGTCATAATTCCACTATACAAGACACTAGTGAGGCCCACCTGGAGTACCTGTACAGTTCTGGAGACCTTACCTACGTAAGGACATAGACAGGGTAGAGAAGGTTCAGAGGAGGGCAACAAAGATGGTGCATGGATTGCATCACAAGTCCTATGAGGACAGGTTGAAGGAACTGAACATGTACTCCCTGGAGGAGAGGAGGGAGAGAGGGGATATGATGGAGACATGCAAGCATCTTACAGGGAGGAACAGGGTGCAGGAATACACTATTTTTAAGCGAAAAAGATGTTCCAGGACTAGAGGGCATGGGATGAAGTTGGAGGACGATTCAGAGGAAATGTGAGGAAGAATTTCTTCACAGAACGGGTGGTGGACAAGTGGAACACCCTGCCAGAGGAAGTGGTGGGGGCTGAAACAATCACGGGATTTAAGAATGCATGGGATAGACATAAAGGAATTCTGGAGGTCAGGGATAAGGGGCAACAGACTTCTTGGAAAACATAAACTGAACTTACAAGCTCAAATGGGCAGACTGGGTGGGCCATAGGCCCTTATCTGCCAACACTGTCTATGTATCTATGTCCCTCTGCTGGAAAGGGAGATTCATTTGTGCCTTTCCTCCTCTCCCTCTGATTCAGATGATCCTGCATAAGCTCAGGCAGGAACCAACCAGCATGAGCTGAGTTGCCCCGCTGTGGCCCAGACAGATGTGGTCACCACTGCTGTTGGAGTTGGCAGTAGAGTCTCCGGTTTCACTACTTATCCAGCTGGGACTTGTCCCAGAACAGTGACACATAGCTGCATCCGTACCTTGCATCCTTGTGGCTCCATGCCATGTCATGAGGACATAGCTTGGTCTGAGGTTTCATCTGAGGTTTTGACTGCTCTGCTAATGTCCAGAAAACCTACCACCAGACACCACCTATTTCCTGAAGTGGTTGTGTTTCAGTGTGTGGTGCTTACCGGACGTATTAGCAACAGAAATGTATGCCAAGAAGATTGATGAACTGATTTCTAGCTATCCGTGGGCTGGTCAAAAAGCCCTGTTTCAGGTTGTGGGCCCTTAGGGCACTAAGTGTCAGGGGGATGGAGTCTGCCCTGGGCCTGGGCTTATCATATGACTGTGGGCTTCAAGCAGAACATGCACTGACTGCTCCCTCCCATGGCTAAAACTACTGTATGGATGGAGTTAGAACAGGGTCTGGACAATGCCCCACCATGGAGCCACTCAGCAAGAGGTAGACGTACTTGTATCACAGGTCCTCCTAGCCTGGCTTTCACCAAACAGGCATGGCACACAGTCCTGCATTCCAAAAACAATATAGCCTCCACCCTAGAAAGTTCGGAACCACTGTGGAACAATCTGCATGTCTATATAGATTGTGCCCCCATAGTATAGAAAACATGGAAGGAAGTGGGCATCCTTAGACTAGGCCATACCTTGACCAGGCCTCCCATACCGTAGACCTTTTTTAACTTTATTATGGACACCTACTCTTTGTCTCATATGGACCTTTGGAGATATCGCCAGCTCTAATGCACTCTTCGAGTGATGGGCCCCAAAAAACCACCCCCCCCACCAGTAAATTAGTGGATAACCTAGAGCAATAGATGCAACTTGTCAGTAGGGTTGGGGGCCGATATACATTTTAATCCTGGAAAACGTGATCCCGGACCTCCTAAAGCAGAAAGGTATCTCGACTTCTCAGACAGAATGGACCAGATATGTAAAATCTGCCCGCACTGCACTTGGAGACCAGAGATGCCAGCTGATGCAGAACAAATTATTGCGCAACTGGTATAGAACACCAGTGGTACTTAAAAAGATGCACTTAGACCCCTGCTGGAGGTGCCTCTGAAGGGTAGGTACCCATGTCTACATTATATGAGACTGCCCCAGGGTACAGTGGTATTGCAACCAGGATACAGAATTTCTGTGAGAAAATGATAGGATGCTCACTCCCTCAAGACCCTAAGCTTTGGATATTTGGATACCTGATGGCAGTAAATAACCCTCTCCGCCTTTAGCTACAGTGGCTCATCCTTGGGGCCTTGGAAGCCAAGAGGTAATTACTGCTTAGCTGGCGGTCAGCTACTGCTTCTTCACTAAGCCAATGGACAGGGGCCCTAACAAAGCTGGCACAAAATGAAAGGTTCCACTCGGCCACCTATCGTCTGGGGTGCTTTGAAGGGAGATGGAGTTCTGTTTTGCAGTATACCCCCATAAGCTGCTGTGAATTGATTTTAGAGAACAGATGAAATTGTGGAGGCAGAATAATATAGCATCTGTGTGTTACATCTTGCTAGTGGCATAGGATGATTCCTATGAGTTAACGGTATCTAATAACTGGTTACCACTTTTTCCATAGGGGAAACCGGGTTATAATTCTGTCGTTATAACCAGTGAGTTATAATGATGAACAACATGATTTCCCTACTTCGTTGTATGTGCCTACATAAACTTCCTGTTCTCGCCGTCGTCGCGCTCTTCACGCTGAAACATCCCTGACAGAAGGCGTAAGTTTTTGTTTTTTTTTTAACCCAAAATACTACTGTGCACAAAACCCCTACCTAATCGGATGCAAGTTAGGGAAAACAAAAAGCTGCTTCAGTTTACGAGCCAGCCGCTATGGACCGCGCTAAAATCCCAATGGTCTTCGGCTTGACAGAAATCCACTTATTTTGTATAATTGTTGTGGCGAAAAAATGACCCCCGGCAATTATACAAAATAAAGATAGTAGGTGTAAAACTTTGGATTTACACACCTCTTGGGTGAGATGCCTTAATAACACCCTCAAGCTTCTCGCTCGGGTTTATGGCATCCCACCCTCGAGGGTGTAAATCCTCATTATAACTACCTACCCATCCATTATTCTCTATTTAATTCTACAGTAAGGTTTGTTAATAGTTCTTGTTTTTAACCCACTGCGTGCACTCGTGTTTACTGTCAATATAGTTTAGAGTGCATATGTAATTGCTGTGTATTACTATGGAAAAAAATTGTAGAAGGGTTCTTGATTACTATGTATTTTTAATGTATTGCCCAATACCCATTAAAAGATATAACTGAAAATGAACACAATTAAATCAATATATAAATAAATATATTGGGGGTAGGGAAAGGGAATGTACAAGGGGCAAGAGGGCACAGTTGGGCCTTAATTACAAAAATAAGGCAGTGGAGATAGACAGGAAGATGGAGTCAAAGTAAGCAGCTGGAAAGGGACAGTTGAAACAAAAAGGGAGGATTGTTGCAGAAGCTAGAGGGGGCAAGGTGGTCCCCAGTACAGTGGCACATGTGACACTCGCACCTGGGACATGCCTGCCAGTCTGGGACCCACTAGGATAGCTCTCACTGGCATGGCTCCCTACCTCTTGGGGCCACAGGGAAGGAGTCATGCCGTGGCAGGTGATGCCAGCACCCAGGACATGCCCCCTCCATCTGGGACCCACTAGGATAACTGTACCTGTTATGGATCCCTACCCCTTGGGGCCACAGGGGAGAAGCCATGAAGTGTCAGATGATGCCAGCACCTGGGACATGCCCCTCGGTCTGGGACAGATTTGGAGAGCTCTCGCTTGCATGTCAACCCACACACACACACACACACACACCCTCCCTGCGGTCACTGGAGGGCAGCCATGCAGTGGCAGATGCCTGTGTCCCAAACCAGAGATTCTGTGCATTGCCTCCTCCTCCTGGCCTCACTGTGCTTCACAGGCTGTGGACTCTAGCCCAGATCCCCAGAGTCATACGTGAGCAGTCAACCACTGTGTCAGTTGGCTGACCTTTTACACCGTACATTCTTCATATGCTGATTTTTCCATAACAGACACTTCAGAAACACCTACTCTGTTGTATTTCATAGAGGACTTCCTGTCGCCGGCAGTTACGGAGAAGTGGGATCGCATCCGGATAACCTGCAGCCAGCCTTTTAATAAGCATGCTCAGTTTGGACTGTCCTTTTTCCGAATCCGCACTCCACTGGATGACAATGGCAGTGAGACTGACTCAACTCAGGTACTGCACTAGTTACTCCTTATAAACATGTGAGATGGTCTGTGACCTTTTAAGCTTTGAATTTAACCTGGATTTGAAATTGGTGACTTCTTTCCATAGGAAGCTCAGCACAGTTTGTAAAAAAAAAAAAAAAAAAATAGCACAGTTAAATAAATAATGTTTCACAGATAAACTCTGTAAACTCATTAGCTGTTCAGAATCCGATGATTATGCACCTGACTTACTGCACAGTTAGGAGGATACTGTTCTCTTTAGAAGAATTATTTTTTTTGTGTCCTTTTGGTTACGTAAGCAATAATACCTGACAGGGTGGGTGGTATTGGGCAATTCTGGACCACCCAGGGACGTAATGAGGCCCGACGCCACAGGCCGGGAGGGGCTTATAGGCCCTGAAATGTCCGGTATTGCCCAATACTGTCCAGCCTGGAGAGTATCATTGCACTTAAAAAATGGGTCATAAGTGTCATTAAAAAAAAATATATAAACATAATATATACAGAAAAAATAAATAAAACAGTTGAAATGAAAGTTTCAGGTAAAGTAGTCACTGCATTGCTAGAATCACCACTGGAGTGCGCTCGTTATTATTATTTTTTTTGTGAGTTTCTTTCCAAAGTGGATGTGCTGTATCTTTTGGTTGCTTGCTGCGTCTGTGTTCCCACCCCCCCAAAAACACACACACACACATCAGTGGATTTACTTTCTTTTTATCATCACCGAATTGGGACAGGAGAATGTGGTGTGAAGTGTATGTGAACTGAGGTAAATTTCTGTTTAATTACAACTGGGCTTTGAAATGTGCTACGAGTTCCACTACTTTCAAAGGCTCGAGTATCCAGCGGTAGTTTTAAAGTGGGCCATCACTTTAGGGGGCGCGCGACTGAGAACGTAGTAGGCAGTTCAGAAAACGCATTATTTAAAATAAAAAGTGAAGATTTGTGCTGTTTTTGAAGTTTTTTAATTTTTGTGTGTCTTTCCTAGAGAAAACTGTGGCCAAACAGGGGAATAGTTCGAGCCACGCTACCCTAGCGGTGTTAGAAAGCATCACTTGTGTGTTGGTGTCTTTTTTTAAATAGTGTGAAAAGCTTTCTTTATGTTGTGAGAAGGTGTTGTATTTAAAACTAATGGTTTGGGTATAGGAAGTGTGGCTTGGGGGGCTTCCTTGTTGGTCGTCTGTTTAGCGAGGGAGGAAAAATGGTGACTGGTTAATTTTGAATTTGGTGGTGGCACAAGGATACCCGCTGGCCTTTGGTTTGGGGCATCGTGTTGGCACTTGTTTTGGACAGGGCTATACTGAAACATACTTACACGGCAATGGAACCCTGCTAGCCAATCAGGATGCAAGCATTTCCATTCCATTTTCTAACTAATCGTGACATGCTACAGCTTTCAATGGAGATTACCTGAATATAAATACTCAGCCCAGGCTGTCGCGCATCAGGTGGCAGCAGCAGTGTGAAGTGTTTGTTTTAGGTGCCTCCTGCCTTGGGGAAGATGGGTGGCTCCCGACTGACGGGAGTGAGGGGGTGGTTGTTGTGTGGGAAGGAATGTGCATCTCCAGACTGGTGGCGGGGAACCTGCACTTCCATAATGCAGGACACTGGCACAGGATACTGTGACATCATACATGTGTCAACAAGTGCCAGTCGGAGTGGGGTGTAAGGGCCTAGTCATAGCCTGCTTAGGACTGGCTAGAAGCATCTCATGTCTTGGGCAGTACTTTGTGGGGCAGGACATTGGGGAGGGTGAAACATTGGTACTGCTCAGGTGGATGATGCCACAAGGGAGACGGTTAACATGCACCAAAAGAGGGGAAAAAGTTGCACCATGCCCCAGAATTAACCCTCTTCCCTTTTTCAGTGGGTCCAGAGTGATGCACCTACTGTTATAACAAAATCTGAAGGAGGGAAAAGTGAACAGTAAAAATAAATTTTCTGACTGCAGTTGGCTACTGTCTATGGAAATCTGTGCTTTCAGTGAATTTTGACTCAGTAGGTTCTGGTTTAGAATACCATTTTATGAACCAGTGGGTCTGATTCAATCAATATTTAACCCCCACCCCTCCATTGCTGTCACTGGATGCCACTATGTTCTACCTTCACAGTTATGGCTCTCAGATCTTCAGTCGGTAAAATTTAAAACTGTGACAGTATGGGATGGGATAGTCAGTGAGTATCTGGGGGGCCAGTGGCGACTGCTCCAGTAGGCATGGGATCCAGAGCCCACTTGAAGGGGTAAATAAGGGACAGTATGTGATAGGAGCGACAGCGGGTATTGGGTCATTAGTGACAGCTTCAGGAAGCATGGAATCAAGGGCCCCCAGCTGGGTGGGTAAGTCTGGGACATTATATGATGGGACATGTAGTTGGTATCTAGGGTCCAGTGGTAGTTTGCTCCAGTAGGTGTGGGATCCTGGTCCCCATCTGGAGGGGTAAGTCTTAGTCAGTATGCGATGGGACAGACAGTGGGTATCTGGGGGTCATAAGTGACTACTCCAGTAGGCGTGTGATCAAGGCCCCCATCTGGAGGGTTAAGTCTGAGATAGTATGTGCTGGGACAGAGAGTGGGTATCTGGGGGCCATTAATGACTGCTCCAGTAGGCGTGGGATCCAGGGCTCACCCCATCTGGAGGGTTAAGTCTGAGACAGTATGTGCTGGGACAGACAGTGGGTATCTGGGGGCCATTAATGACTGCTCTTTTAGGTGTGGGATTCAGGACCTTCACCTGCAAGGGTAAGTCTAGGACATTATGTGATGGGGCAAACAGTGGGAATCTAGGGGTCATTAGTGACCGCTCCAGTAGGTGTTGGATCTAGGGCCCCTACCTGGAGGGGTAAGTCTGGGACAGCATGTAATGGAACAGGCAGTTTGTGTCTGAGGGCCATTAGTGATCACTCCAGTAGGCTTGGGATCATGGCCTCCAGCTAGGCAGTAAGTCTAGGACAGTATGTGATGGGACAGTGAGTGGGTATCTGGGGGTCATTAGTGATCGCTTCAGTAGGCATGGGATTCAAGGCCCCCACGTGGAGGGGTAAGTCTTGGACAGGCTGTGTTGGTACTGGCAGTGAGTATCTGGGATCATTAGTGACTGCTCCAGTAGGCATGAGATCCAGGGCCCCATCCTGAGGGGTAAGTCTGGGACAGTATGTGATGGGACCAGCAGTGGGTATTTGGGGGCAGTGGTGACAGCTTCTGTAGGTGCGGTATTCTTGGCCCCCACCTGGAAGCGTAAGTCTAGGACAGTATGTGATGGACAGGCAGTGGGTATCTGGTGGTCATTAATGATTGCTTTAGTAGGTGTGGGATCCAGGGCCCATCTGGAGGGATAAATCTAGGACAGGCAGTGGATATCTGGGGGTCATTAGGGACTGCTTCAGTAGGTGTGTGATCAAGGTCTACATCTAGAGGGGTAAGTCTGGAACAGTATGTAATGGGACAGGCAGTGGATATCTGGAGGCCCTAGTGTCTGCTCCAGTAAATGCAGATCTGACTTCGAGGTGGAGCTTTTGCAGCAGGTATTACACATAGGACTAACACCGCCAGGCGCTAGGACCCCATGGAAGAATCATCTAACTAGCATTCTGTGGCGGGGGTCCGCCCCCGGCATCGGCTGTGCCCGACGTCCAACGTGGTATAAAGGGGGTGGACTCCCGGCGACATCTCAGTTCTTTTCCCGCTGTTGACCCGCTTAGTTCGGCTCCCCGGACGCCACGCCTTAGCAGTCGACTGCCTTTTTTTGCACTTAGTAAAAGTAATTTTCAAGTCGTTTTTTCTTCAATCGGTAGATAGTTTTTGCATGTCCTACCCATCATGGCAAAAGTCGAAGTGTCAGTGCGGCAAGCAGATCCTGGCCAAAGACAACCACAAGGCCTGCCTGATCTGCCTAGGCATTGACCATCGGCCCAAAGACTGTCCGCACTGCAAAATATTCAGCAATAAAACAAGAATCTGAAGAGCGAAAGCACTCAGGGCCTACCTCCTGGGGAAGAAAGTAGTGGCCAGGAAACACCATTGGAGGGGAAAAAGATAGGACCAGGTCAGAATCACACCCAAAATCTCCTCAGAGAGCTTCCTCCTCGGCCTCTGGCGGGAGGTTGGGATTGGTTCCTCTGTCCTCCGCTGGGACCGGTTCTAAGAAGATGCCCTCTTCTTCTGCTGAAAAGCCCAGAGAGCAGTCTTCTTCCTTGGGGTGCTCGCATGCCCAGGGTCCCCTGGCCCACCAACCCCATAAAACTTTACACGGGTTGACCCAGGAGGGGCAGTCGCCTGCTGGTAGGCCTAAGGAGACAGGCTGTAAATCCAATGGATTGTCCGATAAGCACAGAAAGTAGGACGACTCCACCAGGGGACAGCAGACCATCCACCTTCAGACACCTCCTCCTCCGGCTAAGGGAAGCTCGCACAACAGCAACAAGTGCCCCCCAGCCCGGGCGACCTTGCCGGGAAGGCAGGGCCCCATCGCCTGATAAGAGGCAGTTGCTGTCTGGCAATTAGACGCCCAGCCTTCCACCAGATGACCGGTCGCCTGAGGATGCTCAGCACACACCAGACATTGGGTCGGACGACTGCACAGTCTTAGACATGGAGCCTGACCCGCAGCCAGACACAGCAAGGATGACCTCCCCAGAGCGGATGCCTGCACCGGACTCCCCAAAATCTCCGATGCCCGGTTCCTCAAACCTGACGCCCCCACTACCGGTCGTCCCCTTAGTGGACGTCTGGCCCTATTCACCTTGTGGTGGAATATGGTGAAAGGGGACGTGCTGTACAGGCCACCGAACCCCCCACCCAAGGAAACGCCGGCGCCTCCTCCGACCCTGGATGACAGGATGCCAGGTGAAGACTTTCATCCACCTCTCAGCCCTAAAGGGGCCATCTGGCTTCTTCATCTGGAGAAGACTCTGGAGATTCATCCTCTGAATCTTCCGACAAAGAGGGCTGTCCTCCCTCCTCCTCCTCCTCCATCCCCAGGACCGAGGGATTCTCCAAGATCCACAGCGGATGATCCTTCCTTCCTGGACATAATGAGGCACATCCAGACTATATATGAATGGGACATGGAAGAGTTGGACCTGGAAAGGAAAAGATTGGCTAAATTTCTGGGTGCCAAAGACCCCAAACTGCTGGTCATGCCTCCTCTAGTTGAGCCCTTTCAAGGTGTTACCAAGCTCACCCAGAAGAAGCCGTCTTCCACATCAGCAGTACCTAGGAAGGCGGATAGGTTGTATAAACCCTCAAAAGATGAACCCTTCCTGGGGAAGCAACCAAAAACTGACTCCATGGTGCTCGCCGCAGGTCATGGACGACTCACCCAACCTAAACACCTTAGCTCCCAGCCTCTGGACCCAGAATCCAAAAAATTGGATCACTGGGGCAGGAAGGTCTATGCCTCTGCCACTGGAACCATTCATTCGCTAAACTGCTTGGCCCACATGGTTACATATCAGAAATCACTGTGGGGAAAAAAACATGGAGCTGGTCAAGGCCCAACCTGATTCCGATACAAAAAACGAACTACTGGCCTATGTTCAATCCGGCATGTATGTGGACAAGCATATCCTCCAATGCTCTTATGAATTGGCGTCCAGAGCGTCAGCATCAGGGGTCTGTCTACATAAATGTTCCTGACTCAGGGTGGCCGGATTCTGTCAGGACCTCCAAGATGCAATCTTGGATGCCCCTTTCTAGGGCCCGGTCCTTTTCAGCCAAGAGGTTGAGGGCATCATTAAGGGCCTTCAAGACTCAGGGAAGGCAGTTGCTGACGTGCACAAGATGTACAAGTCGGAACCACAGGCGGCGCATCAGCACCCTTTTTGTAAACCTCAAGGCCAGCAAGGAAACCGCCAGTTACACGGCAAGGGCTTCAGGCGGCACGATCAGCCTGTCCCTTCAGGCGCTCAAGGTCCTAGACAGCCCAAAGCTTCCAGACACCACGCGCCCCACCCCCAGGGATCTGCATGACTCTCAACCGCCTCCCCCCAGTCATCAGCCTTCATGGGGGGAAGAGGTGGGGGGGGGATTCTCCCTCTACCTCTCAGAATGGAGCAATATCACCTCAGACCAGTGGGTACTACAAGTCATTCAGAGGGGTTACGCTGCAGAGTTTCTAAGCATTTCCCCCAGACGACCTACCATCTCCCTCCCACTGTTCAACTAGCCATGCCCTTCTTCTGGAGCAAGAGATTCAGTCCCTCCTCCAGAAGAAGGCCATCCATCCAGTCCCACCATCCCAGCCGGGCAAAGGCTTTTACTCCAATTTTTTCCTGGTGTCCAAGAAAACGGGAAATCTTTGCCCCATTCTAGTCGTCAGCCACCTCAAGAAATTCCTTAAGTACAAGAGGTTTCGGATGGTGACCCTGGCAAACCTTTTTCCCCTTCTTCATCAAGAGGACTGGTTATGCTCCCTAGACATGCAGGATGCCTACATGCATATAAAGATCCTGCCCTCTCACAGGAAGTTTCTCCGCTTCCTGTTCCAAGTCCAGCACTACCAGTTCAGGGTGCTCCCTTTCGGCCTGTCATCGGTACCCAGAGTCTTCACCAAGTGCCTCGTGGTGGTAGCTGCAGCCTTAAGGAGGAGACAATACTTTGTCTACCCCTACCTCGACGACTGGTTACTGTTGGCCCAGTCGGAGGAACAGCTAGCCGGCACTCTCAAGGAAACAACAGAGTTGTTCCTTTCTCTAGGCATCACTCCGAACTGGCTGAAATCTCAGCCCTGGCCCTCCCAATGGCTCAATATACTGGAGCGGTGCTCAACACCCGTCAGGGCAAGGCCTTCCTGCCAAGAGACAGAGCTCTTCGCCTGGGCGAGCTGTCTTGAAGGGTCCAGACATCGGACCAGATCCCTACAAGGGCAGTCCTGCAGTTGCTGGAGCATATGGTAGCATCCATAGCCACGGTCTCTCTCTCTCTCTCGATTTGAATATGAGGACCCTCCAGTGGTACCTCAGAGTCCAGTGGGACCAGGGCTCGGATGACTTGGACCATCCCATCCAGGTAGTGGAAGCGGTTCGTCGCTCCCTTCGATGGTGGCAAAACCCGACTTACTTGGAATGGGGAGTACCTTTTTAATGGCCAAGTCCATTGCAGGTCCTTACCACAGACACCTCGAGACTAGGCTGGGGTGCCCACCTAAACGAACATCAGACAAGAGGATCATGATCTTCCATGGAAAGGTCTCTCCATAGCTACGTACTGGAGATAAGGGCTGTTCTGTATGCCCTCCAGGCTTTCCAGGATCAGCTCTCCCGGGGTCCACTCTTAATCCAATCGGACAATACACTGGTAGCTTTTACCTGAACAAACAAAGGGGCACTCGCTCGTACCCCTTATACAGGGAGGCCATGAGAGTTTGGGACTGGGCAGCAGAACGCGATCTGTTCCTCTTAGCGGTTCACGTGCCAGGAAGATGGAACGTTCTCCTTGACAGTTTGAGCTGCTGTTGTTCTTTGAATCGTGAGTGGGAGTTGCTTCAAGAAGTAGCAAACAACCTCTTTGACAGATGGGGTCGTCCAGAGCTGGAGCTCTTTGCGTCCCCATGCAACGCCAAACTGCCAAATTATTTCTCTCTAGATCCAGAGCCTGGCGCTTTCTGGCGAGACGCATTGTCCCTCTCTTGGACTGGGAGGTTTCTCTATGCCTTCCCTCTGGTCCAGAGAGTACTGCTCAAACTGCAGTTAAAGGAGGACAGAATGATTCTGGTAGCCCCTCTTTGGCCTCGGCAGATTTGGTTCCCTCTGCTGCAGCTGCTGGCCACTGTGCTGCTGCCTCTCTCCACTAACTTGCTCTCCCAAGAACAGAGGACGCTTGTCCATCCAGCTCCACGGACTCCCCATTTACAGGCCTGGCTCCTACAGTGCTAGCAGAGGAGAGACTGGGAGTATTGAAGAGAGTGGCAGAGATTCTTGTGGCAGCAAGGAAACCCTCCACTAGGGCAACTTATGCCATGAAGTGGAAACGCTACTGTCTATGGGCGGCAGCTTGCTCCTTGGATCCTATAGATTGTTCAGTCAAGCATGTGCTGGAGTATCTTCTCCATCTCCTCGATTTGGCCCATTCTCAGGGCCTCAACTAGGACTCTCGGCCGGCCTGCCCTTGGCCAAACCCAGCCTTTCACCTTGGGGCACCAGTCTCCCCTGGCAACATCCGTGGCTTCTTATGTGGGTTCTATTTCGACATTTGGCACAGTCTCCCCTGTGGCCACCCTAGACTGCTTCTTCAGTGATGGGAACCCAGTCCCTCCTGTTGACGTCCCAGGCAAATCCATCCTGCAACGCCAGGCTTCCCCACTTCTGCCGCCTATGCCTGAGCCTGTTTTGCAGGCGCCGGACCCGCAGTTTCCCCCAACAGACATAGCAGCCCGCCCTGGTGATGCCTACGGGCCCTCATTTTCCCCTCTCAACTCTGCAGCCTGCTCCGATGCTGCCCGTCATCGATGTACACACCATGTTGATGTCTTTTTGAGAATCCATGCATCGTCTTCCCTCCCCATCGGGGCCGACAATGTTGGTCATCTCCTGTGGCGCCATGTACGACTTATCCGCGCTCTCGCACACCATCAGTACCCACTCCTGACCACGGCGATGAGGACAGGTATCACCTGGATCTCCTGCCAGGGGATAATGATGACAATGATAATAATGAGGATGGTGCTGCTAGCCCGGCTCCTCCTTCCTCTGCGGTCTCCTCGGGGGGGGGGGACTCTGGGAATTGCACACCGCAGTCCCCCCTCCAAATGATTCCCCCTTTTATTGCCATCATGAGGCAGCTCCAAATTCCTATGGGTTTCATGGCAGAGGAGCAGGAAATTGTTAGGAGGAACCTGTTGATGTACCTGGAGTTACCAGACTCCCCCCGAATCATTCCTTCTCTCATAGATGCCTATGAAGATACCACTATGGCTGCCTGGCACAGATTGAACATAATTCCTACCATGCCCAGGCAGGCCCACAAATTACATCAGGGCTCCTCAGGTAAGCCCTTCTTTGGGGAGCAACCTCAGGTGGACTTGATGGTCATTAATGTGGCCCATGATAGGACCAATAGGCCCAAGCACCTTAGTTCCCTGCCTCCAGACAAGAAATACCAAAAGCTGGACCTGATGGGAAAACGGACATTTACCTCTGCGACCCTAGCCATTAGGGTCATCAGCTATATTGGTCAAATGGTGAAATACCAAAATTCACTCTGGTGAATGGCCAAGCTGCTGCAAAGGCTCTCCCAGAGGGTACCAAGAAGCAAGAATTGCTCCAGGGCCTTCAAGCGGGGCAGATGTGCACAAGGATCTTTTAAGGTCCGCCTATGATGCTAGTGATGCTTCCTCGAGGGCAGCCACAGTGGGCATTTGTCTCGGGTGGCATTCTTGGCTCAGGGTGTTGGTTTCGCAACTGACATTCAAAAGTTCATCTTGAATGCCCACTTCAGAGGCTATAAACTCTTTGGGGCAGACATGCAAGATATTCTTTCCAGCCTGAAGGCCTCGGCAGGACGCTGCGGTTGGTTCACTGTCTTTATCATTCCCAGTCAAAGGGTCCCCAGAAGCTGCCCTTTTGTCAGGCCTACAGCAAGCATAAGCCAGGAACCAGAACCCCCAGTCAAGCATTGTGTGGCCTCAGCCTTGCATACCCCTCCAGCCCCAGCTGCCAAAGTGCCCGGAGGAAGTGGTGCATCCCCAGCTGCAGTTACCACCTCAGCCTGCCTTCTTGTTAGAACCCCCACCCTCCAGATCTTCAGGAGACGGTGGTTGGGGGTCGCTTCTCCCTCCACCTCGACAGGTGGTGGGAGATCACCACAGATGCCTGGGTGTTACAAATCATAGAACATAGTCACACTCTGGAATTCCTAGACTGGCATCCGGAGTGTCCTCCAATTCAGTGTCACTACCCACCAGATCACATTCCTGTGCTGCTGGGGGAAATTCAGACCTTTTGACAGAAAAGAGCCATTGAACCTGTTTTTGTGGCTCCCGTTTTGTGATCCCTTGCGGGGAACTCTGCTCCTACTCACCGCCTCCCATGCCCAGCCTTACCTCCCTAGGGGGCTGGGTGGCCCTTCCCAAGGTCAGCGTAGCGTGCCTGCTTACCCTCCAGGGTAGGGCCACGGAGCGGGACCCCACCAGTGGACATTGTTGGCAGCGGAGGCGGTGGAATGGGCTTCACGTTCAGTGCCAGTATTTTGTGTGCTATACAGGGGCAGGGGCGTGAAATCAGCCATCCCTATCCGCCCTGCCCCCCCACTAGTACAGCGCCGGCACAGTAGGTCCTCCAGCCTCTGCTGGTCCGTAGCATGCCGGATACCCCCCTTCCCCTCGGAGAAGGAGAGCAGTCCCTAGGATGCTCAATCCTTCTCCCCTCAGTCAGCCCTCCGATGTCCTGAGTCCGTTCCCGTACCTGGGTTGTCTGCATCACAGACGGATGCACTGCCTCTACGCCGGCGGGCCGGCTGAACCTGTTTTGGTGCACCAGAGAAATAGGGGGTTATTTTCCCACTTCTTCCTCGTCCCCAAATCCACAGGGGATTTGCAGCCCATTCTGGACCTAAGGAACCTCAATTCCCATATACAGTACAAAAAGTTCAGAATGGTGACCCTGCAGGGCCTATTACCCCTACTACATCAGGGAGACTGGATCTGTTCTCTGAACATGCAGGACATGTACCTGCATATCAAGGTGTTTGGCCCCCACCGGCAATACCTCAGGTTGCACTTCCAGGGGGAGCATTACCAGTTTCATGACTTGCCCTTTGGCTTGCCCTCAGTGCCCTGGGTCTTTAGCAAGTATCTTGCAGTGGTAGTGCCCACCATCGGTAGGGAGGGCTTGTATGTCTTCCCTTACCTGGATGATCAGTTGCTCAAAGCACTGTCCCAGGACCTGTTAATTCAAACTTTGCAGCGCATTATTCAGTTGTTCCGGGCGTTGGGCATTACGGTCAGTCTGCCCAACTCAGTCCTGACCCTTGGTCAACATCTTCAGTATATTAGGGCAGTGTTGGACACAGCTCAGGGTTTTGCCTTCCTGCCACAGGACAGGGCAGACTGCCTGAGGGCTCAGTCCCAACTGCTCTACAACAGTCTATATGTAACAGAACCTTCTTGAAGCTTCTGGGTCTGATTGCTGCAGTTATTGTTACTGTGCCTCTAGCTAGGTTGCACATGAGGCTTCCCCAGTGGACATTAAGGGTCCAATTGGATCAACACACCAACAACCTCGAGCAGCCATTTTTTATCTTACTCTTATTTAGCCTCATGCAGCCACTGACCTGCCAATTTCCAGCCACCACTCCATCACCGCTGCCAGCTCCGGAAAGGGTCGCACCTAGCTGGCATATGCAGCTGTACCCTCAAAGGGGACCTCCCCATGTCTCCACGCCATGCTAGGATCCAATACTGGCACGGTGACGGATCCAGACATCGTCGGCCGGTGAAGTAGCGGCTATCAAGCTGCACAAACAGTGCTGCCATTTTTCCTACGTTTTTCGCCCCTTGGAGTGCAGGCGTGCAATGACGTCAGGCACTATGTGCCGACATCTGTCGCACTCTGCCCCTTTCTGGCACCACTCTTACAGTACCCCTGGTCATCACCAGGGGCCACTGCAGAGCGGTGGCACCCTGGAACCCTCGCTGGAATAGGAGAGCAGTCCTCCGGATGCTCAATCCTATCCCTCCGCTGCCAACCACTGATGGCCCAGGCTCTCATCCGAACCCGGGTCGCCAGCATGGTACGAGGTGTGGCGTCCAGCGCCTCAACCTTCAGTGCTAATGGGCCGAGAAGCAGCCAGTTTTAATCTCCTCCTCGGTCAAAAATGTGCTACAGTGGTGGATGGAACCCAGCAACCTATTGAAAGGGGTTCCTTTCCTCCTTCCTTCCCTTTAGCAGATCCTCACGACAGACGCCTCGGGGTCAGGTTGGGGGGGGCTTAGGGGGTCCCATCAGACTTGGGGGACAGGGTCCCCAGTGAACGCTACTCTCCACGTCGTTTTGGAGATGAGGGCCATTCTATATGCCCTTCAGGCCTTGCGATACTCTCTTGTCCCTGGGACATCTGCTGGTCCAGACGGACAACACCAACGTAGTCCATTACATCAACAAACAAGGGAGAACTTGTACCCTGTGTGCTGGGAAGCAATGAGGGTCTGGTATTGGGCTCTAGAACATGCAACTGTCCATGTTCTAGGCATTTAAAATGCCCTGGTGGACAGTCTCAGCTGCCCGCAATCCAGAATGCTGGAGTGGGAGCTGCTGACCTTGGTTGTAGAAGTCCTGTTAGACAGGTGAGGCCATCCAGAGTTGGACCCCCTTTTTTCCCCCAACTTTTATTTATTGATTTTCATCATACAGATAGTAACATGTACATAAAAATACATACATATTCCAGTATTCATTAGAAGGCAACACAGTGTCTGTACAGGAATGATTAATTAGAGCTGTTATATAGCAAATATTAGATATATCCCTGACATAGTCCCTCCACCCCCAGTGGTCATTAGGAGTAAGTGTAAAAAGACAATAAGGTCGTAGGATCTCATACTCTCACCACAGGGTTTAAAGCCAGCAATACACCAAACTCTCATCCCACTCGCAGATATAGTAATGTGGTGGGGAGAGAACAAATGGAAGTAGGACACTATAATATAAAGAAAAACAGATTATGCTCGGTTAAGTTATGCTTTGGTCATCAGGAGACCGTACAGGGGAAAGAATATCTATTTAAGAATTTATACAGTCCACAAACTGAGCAGCGTGTGTCAGCACACCAACATGAATTCTGTCATGATACATAAACAATTTTATCAGTAGGCTAGGAATGAATAAAATGTACAGTAGGTTTTAAAGATATTTAAACATTAGAGAGCAGTAACATCAACCTTCCTGCCTACATAATATAGTTTTTAAGGAACGCTTAACAGGTAATACAGAATAGTATGTCCAAGGGAACCTTAGTCAGCTTCTTTGGGTAGAATGAAAGAGAACCACAGTCCCGCTACAGTCACTCCGGCTCCCCTTCAGATTCTTGGTCCGAGGCTCTAGACTCCAGTTGGGAAAACAAGGTGTCTGTGAAGACATGAGATTTCTGCTGGTGCGTAACACATAGACGCGCTGGAAAAAGCATCTGGGTCTTCACCCCATTAGCCAGAAGTTATTTCTTTGCAGTATTTTCTTTCTGTCCTCCATCTACGATGAGAGGTCAGGGAAGAAATCTAGTCAGTTCCCCTCCCAGACAATGTCCCCTTTTTTCCTAGCCTCTTGTAGCAGTGGTAGTCTGGCCTCAGGGGTGGGATAGGGTCATGATCGCTGTCGTTGGTCTTGAGGCTGAACCCCCTTCCGACCTCCAGGACACAGAGAAATAGTAAAAGCTTGCACAATGTTAATACACGTCCCTGGCGCTGGCATGAGCTCTGTGTAGCTGCCAAAGCGAGGATGGAATGCTACAGTTTGGACGTTCCTCTGCCGAAGGCCATTCTCCAACATCTCCACTTTAGAACAGAGGAAATTGACGTGGCGGATCAGGCCTGTGCTGATTTCAGACTGCCGCTCTGACGTGGTAGTAAGGTCAGAAATCGCTGTGGTATTATCCTTTAATCTTTTGTTCCAGGTCAGTAAACTTTCTTTTCCATCACAGCCAACGCTTGTTAGTCTTGTTGCCCATCTCCTGCGGTTTGGTCAGGAGCGGGAGGTTTTGAGAAATCACCGGCGATGATGTAGAATTTGGCCTCCAGGTTTGGTTGAAGCGCTGGTCCCTTGGCCACTAAAACACATATCGAGCCCTGAGGAGGTATGATGAGGTTGTTTTTTTGGGGGGCTCATTGTAGTCTAGAGCAATTCCGGAGTATAATTGAATTCAAGAAAGTTAAATTTGATGACAAAAACTAGGTAAAATTCTTAGGAATTATTGTATACGGAGCTCAAAAGAAGAATGTCTGCCCTGTTAAGTGCTCCACAGTGCCCCTCAGAGTTGGACCTTTTTTCAGTTCCCACTCCATGCAAAACTGCTGCTTTTCTGCTCACTTGCTCCAGGGCCTGGAGTTTTCTGGTGGGACACGTTGGCCCTCTCCTGGAAAGGGAGGTTCCTCAATGCCTTCCCTCTCTTCCCCCTAATTCAGAGGGTTCTGATTATGCTTCAGATGGATGGGGCCACCCTAATCCTTGTGGCTCCCTTCTGGCCTTGACAGATCTGGTTCCCCTTACTACAGCAGCTGGCAGTGGAGCCCCCGTACTTCTCTACTTCTGTGCCCCAGCTTGCTCTCACAGGAGCAGGGCACTTCAGCCCATCCGGACCTCAAGTCTCTCCATCTTCATGCATGGCTCCTAAAGACATAGCCATTGCTAAGTTAGGATTTTTCCAGAAGATGGCTGATGTCCTGACAGCCATCAGAGAACCTTTCACCAGGGTCACTTATTCTATGAAGGAGAAAAGCTTTGCTCTATGGACTGCTTCCCATCACCTGGATCCTTACATTTGCCAGTGAATCAGATTCTGGAGTACTTTTGCTCAGTGTTCGATGCTGGGCTGTAGTACTCTTCCATTAAGGTTCACCTGTTGGCCAGTGGCGGAGCCAGGTTTGGGAGCATTTGAGACCCGGGGGGGCCATTCAGGTCAATCACTGGCTCCACAATGGGCACTAAACAGTGAATAGAGATGGTGGTGGTGCACCACTACTCACACTGGGGCAGCCAGGAGGGGCGACCAACCCCCCCTCTAGCTCCGCCACTGCTGTTGGCCATGTTGGCCTTCCACGTGCCTGTTGATGGCCGTACAGTGGCCCAGCTGGATGTATTCCATACGTTCTTGAGAGGCGTCCTGCACTTGAAGCCTCCTATGCGCAATCCAGCTTCACTGCAGAATCTGAATTTTGTGTTAGAGCCAGCCCTGACTTGCAAGCTATACTTTCTGTTGTGTAAAGTATTATTACGGCTGCAGGGTGGAGCTCTGTAGACATGTCATGATCACAGAAGTAAAAAAGAAGCTCACCAGATTCTGACTGAACAGCACAAAATGTTGAAGTTGCAGCGCAGTCACTCCACTAGTTCAAGCACTCCGCTGTCTCCATTCAGAAGACCATTCCCATCACACTATTTTTTTTCTTTCTCAGCGACCGCACAATTGCCTCCTGTCACTTCTGCAAGAGTCTGCCATGCCCAAGATGGCTGCCGTGAGCTCCGTGCGCATACGCGAGTATAGCGGCTATGATGTGCATGCACAGCTGTCACTCACTGCTGCAGCCGTCTTGGCTCTGACTATAGTTAGTTTTTAGTTGCAGTTACTTCTGCTCAGAGGATTTCTGAGCTTCAAGCTCTCATGTGTGAGCCTCCTTATTTGAATTTCCACAAGGCCAGGGTATCTTTGCGTACCAGTCCTAAGTTTCTACCTAAGGTGGTGTCTGAATTTACTTTAAATCAATCCATACACCTGCCTGTGTATTATCTGGAGAATGCCAAGTCAGAGGAAGCATTGCTCCACACTTTAGATGTATGTAGAATACTTGGGTACTATGTTCACTGTATGAAGTACGTTAGGAAGTTCTTGCTGATGTTTGTTTCTTTCACCCCTGGTAAAGTGGGCATTCCAGTTTCGAAGCAGTGTTTGTCCAAATGGCTGGCCAACTGCATTACTTTTTGTTATAGGAAGTACGGTGAGGAACTTCCTGGTGCTGTGCGTGGCCACTCAACTTGAGGAGTGGCTACTTATGCTGCCTGTTTCAGGAATGTTTAAGCTGCTGAGATCTGTGCAGCTGCTAGCTGGAGTACAGTCCACACTTTCACTAGACACTACAGTCTGGACATTGCTTCCAAAAGAAGGGCAGGCTTCGGTCTAGCTGTGCTACAAGGCCTCCTTTCTTGAGCCTGTTGCTTCCAATCACCCAGAGTGTTCCGATGTCAGAACTGCTTGGGACTTGTTCCAAAGGTGTGGTTTGCTGTGAGAGAGATCCTCGATGAAGATATGCAGTTACGTAAGAACTTACTGTAACAGTAGAACTTCAAGAGAATCTCTTGCAGCAAGCCATGCCATCCTTTCCTCCACCCCTTTTAATCCTCTGTGTCTGTTTCCTTCTCCAGGGTATTTTGCTTCCTGTCTTTCTATTCCAGTGGCAGGAACCTCTGCCCTGCCTCGGTTCCTTCAGCAGACATTTTTTATGCCTGGTCTCTGGCAGGGGAATGGAGGAGGGTGCGGGGTAGCCCACATACATACATACATACATATATGTAGGATACGTAACAGGGACCTGTGCAATACATGATTAATTTTCACAAGAGCTGTTTGACCTTGGGTAACCTCACGAGTGGCGTAAGCCACGAGTGCTGTGCCCAAGGTCAAACGGCTCGAGTGAAAATAAATCATGAACTGCACAAGGTCCGTGTTACTTATTTCATTTATGCAATAGGGATTATTTAGGATTGTGTAAGGAGTTTTGTTTTAAATTGTTTATTTAATTTTTCATGTTAACATACATGGACTTTTTGTAGTTTTCCCAGGGTAGCTCGGCTTAGCATCGTAGTTGCTAAGCAGTTGCTATGGATGCTCCAACTTTACATTATGGACAGTACATAATGAAAAAGTTTGGACACTTATTTTGTTTTTACATTTTTGGGGGGGAATTTGTTAATCAGAAAAAGTAAATAAAAACTGAATTGTCTGCCATTTTTTGCTCATTATAAAAAAATCTAAAAGGCATCTATATATGAAACACCTCTCATTTTGTAGATAATTTTGTGCTGAACAATTTCTGTACTCAATGTACAATGCTATCAGTTTTCACTTTAAAGTTATTTGTATTTATTTGTTGAAAACGTACAAAAAAAACCCTTAACTTTCTGCTGTTTTTTGCTAATTCTACAGAAACTAAAAGGGATCTATAAATGAAACACCACTCATTTTGTAGATATTTTTGTGCTGGACAACTTTTGTGCTCACAGTACCATTCTGTCTTTTTTCATTTTAAAGTTATTTGCATTTGAATATGATTAGTACTGCTACTAAAGCCGAACATTCTAAATTGGCTGATGACATAGCAACTGTGTATATAAATGAGTGATGACATAGCAACTATATACGTAAATGGTGATGACATACCTACTATGCACGTAAATGGTTTTATTTACACAGTAACTACAATACACATTATTTATTGCATGCATTTATTGTTCACACCTGTTGCGCATATATATATATATATATATATATATATATATAAATAATATTAGCGCAGTAGTGCTACCATAGTTAGGGTTGAGGAGCCATTTACATGTTAAACCTAATATTTTGCACCTTAATAACTTTGCATCCGTTCAGCGGATTTGCCTGAAATTTGGAATACACGATCAATAACCATGCATCTTGGGATCTGCCAACTTTACGTGCTATTCGGATGTACAGCTGCGGGTTAATAAAGCGTGATCTCTTGGCAGCGTTCACGCTTTGCAATTTTTGGTCATCTCTACAGGTCGCATGGTTTGCGCGACCAAGCACGAAATCTTCAGGAGCGTGCGGCAAGGGTCCCCGATGTGCCTTTTGAAGATTTCGTGAAAAAATATTAAACGGTTCAAAAGTTATTCAAAAAACAAGGTCCCATTATAAGTCAATGGGAAAAGTTAAAAAGTTCAACAGTGTCGCAAATGCAGTTTTTACTTTCGCAAATGGCCCTTTTACTATCGCAAATCTGCCATTTTGTTTTCAGTTGCCCATCAGAAAAATGCTTGGCATTTAAATTTGGGACCCTGTAGCAACCTAATTATTTTTGTATTCACCTAGTCGGACCATGAGGATGCTAGGCATGTCTTTATTTTGGGGTAAAATACACCAGAAATACGTTTTTCACATTTCTGGGAAAAGTACTTTCGCATTTGCGACAGTGTCGCATGAATTTGTGAAAGCTTTCGCAAAGTTCGACAGTACTTTTCCAGGCTGTGGGAAAATGACAGCAATTCTTTGGCACCCTGCTGCAAAAGAACGGTTTGGTCTTTTGGGCTGAAATTTGGAGGGAACGCAGCCAACATCTTACAGATGTGCCTTTCAGTGTTCTGGTGAAAAAATATTACAGGGCGGCAAAGTTACGGCACTCCAAAGTTGACGCTTTTTCCCATAGGATAACATTACGGCGTCCGCCGCATTACAGGAATCCTTTGGCGCCCTGCTGCAAAATAACGGTTTGGTCTTTTGGGCTGAAATTTGGAGGGAAGAAAGCCAACATCCCACAGATGTGCCTTTCAGTGGTTTGGTGAAAAAATATTACAGGGAGCCAAAGTTATGGCACTCGAATGTCTCTTTTTTCCCCATAGGATAACATTCACGGTGCTCACCCGCCTTTCCAGGGCCCGTATCTTGGAAAGCGGTGCAATATACAGACTTTTGTCGAAAAATTCTTAGCTCCTAGCAGGCTAAGTACAAAATTAGCCAGGAAAGTCATAAATCATATGACTTTTTAATTTTTTTTCCTACGTCGTACGGTTCCTGAAATATAAGCAATTTAGTATTCCAACTCCTCATTTTCTGCTCCAAGACCCATTATTATGCATACATTCTTCGTACTCACTGCCTTTCTTTATGCAGCTTTTGGGGAAAACTAGCCTGTGCTCTTACATTACTGTCACCGTTACCGCTTCCGCTTTCGTACCCGTTTCACTTACCGTTCCCATCAACGCCACCATGTGCGTTACCCTTTGCGTTTTCATTTGCGCTTGCATTTGCGTTATTTTTACCATTTGTGTCTACAGTACTGTTTCTTTTTCTGCTTCACTTTGCATCACCATGCGCATTACCATTTGCGTTTGCAGGCACCGTGTTACTATGTGACAAGACATCACGTGGCGGGGTGCTCCTGCCGCCGCATTACATTCACTATTTCTGTTATCATTCTCAAAGAAGGAAATTAGAGGCAAAAACTCAGTTTAATGCATTAGATAGGGTTGTTCCACAGCGACAAAGCGAGAAATTCGGTGTTAGGGTTGAAAGCCCCTTGGACCCCCGCCCACACCCCAACTGGCATCAGAGGTGCGCATTGGGGTTATCGGTCCTAACTCTCACCCCATTCTGCTATACCTCTGCTTCTTTACACATGTGATGGGGTGAGAGTTATGCTGCTGGCTTAATGCATGAGCTTTCATGCGTTGAGGTAATGAGCCGAAAGGTCAAGGGGAGCTTTCAACCAACACCAGAACTTCTTCGCTTTTGTTGCTATAAATTTAACCCAACAATACACAAGCTGAGATTTTACCTCTATATGAATGAATGAATGAGTGGCAACGTCGACTGATGTCATCGTGGGTGGCCCCAGTAGACTGCCAGCTAAAACGTTTCCTTGTGGTTCTAGTGCCTCTGACGGCTCTAGTTCCAAAAGTGTGACTTGCTGCAGGAGATTCTCTCGAAGATCTACTGTTATGGTAGGTTCTTATGTAACTGCACTTTCTTGTTCCCTGTGTGCATCACTTTGTTTTCCTGTTTGTTTATTTGGAGGCAGTACAACGTAGTAGTTAAGGGCACCGAGCTGCAAACCTGGAGACCTGGGTTTGAATCCCAGCTGCACTCACTTGCATACTGTGTGACCCTGAGCAAGTCACTTAACTTCCTTGTGTTCCCAGGTCACACATGGAAACAAGCTCCTGCTTAGTGTGCCTTTCCTGGTTAAACAATTTTCCTTTTCCCCTTTATTTAAATGGACAGGCATTATTTGCTAACCCTTAAAAGTCCTGCTGTAGCTCCTTGTTCAGTCTGCCTGGCTTAGTGGATCTGGTGACTTGGGCTCCTGTTGCAAATCTGGACGTAATGGATAACCATAAGTCTCTCGTCCTTGCAGGCCTGCGTAGAAACATAGAAACATAGAAGTTGACGGCAGATAAGGACCTCAAGGCCCATCCAGTCTGCCCATTTCTTTTTCTACCTTATAAATGTGCCATCGGCCTTTGCTCTGTCAGTGACCTATCTATTCATAGTCATTTGTATTGCTCCCTTATGCCTATCCCATGCCTGTTTGAAGCCCTGCACTGTATTCATAGCCACCACTTCTTGTGGTAAGCCATTCCATGCATCTACCACCCTTTCTGTGAAAAGAATTTCCTCACATTCCCCCTTAATCGGCCTCCCTCTAATCTCATGCTGTGTCCTCTTGTCCTGCTATTTTCTTATATTTAAACATGTTAGACTCTTTCACCTTGTTTATGCCCTTAAGGTGTTTAAATGTCTCGATCATATCACCTCTCTCCTCCTTTGCTCAAGGGTATACATATTGAGCTCCGTTAATCTGTCCTCATATGTCTTCTGATGCAGTCCCTGCACCATTTGGTTGCCCTTCTCTGGACTGCCTCAATTTGGTTAATGTCCTTGTGAAGGTGTGGCCTCCAATACTGCACGCAGTACTCCAGATGGGGCCTAACCAATGTCTTGTACAGAGGATTATTACCTCCTCTTACGACTTCATGATACCCCTACTAATACACCCTAACACCCCCTAGCCTTACCTACTGCTTTAGAGGTCTGCTTGGATGATTTTAGGTCATCAGTGATGATGATGCCCAAGTCTCTTTCTTCCTTTGTGACTGCTAGCAACTCCCTCCCAGCCTATAAGTGGCTTCAGGGTTTCTCTTCCTATGTGCATGATTTTGCACTTCTTTGCATTAAATCCCAGTTGCACTCTTCTGACCATTCTGCTAGTTTATCCAGATCTCTTCTCATTCTGCCCACCCCATCTGGATCATCTACTCTGTTGCAGATCTTGGTGTCATCTGCAAACAGACAAGCCTTACCCTCTAGTCCATCTCATGAGGTCACTAATGAAGATGTTGAATAGGACTGGCCCCAGGACTGATCCTGAGGTACCCCACTTGTGACTTGCATCTCTTCTGACTGTATACCATTTACCACCACTCTCTGTTTCTGCCAGTCAACCAGTTTGCCACCCAGTTGACCAACTTCTGACCCACCCTGAGCCTACCTAGCATTTATCAATCTTCTATGTGGAACAGTGTCAAAAGCTTTGCTGAAGTCAAGGTAGGCGACATCAACTGCTCCCCTTGGTCCACCACTCTGGTTACCCAGTCAAAGAAATCATGAGATTAGTTTGACAGGACCTTCCTTTTGTAAACCCATGCTGTCTTGGATCCTGTGCCCCTATGGATTCCAGGTGTTGCACTATCCTTTCCTTAAGGAGTGCCTCCATAATCTTGCCCACTACTGAGGTAAGACTGACCGGTCTGTAGTTCCCCGCCTCCTCCCTGCTGCCACTCTTGTGGAGTGGGATCACATGAGCCCTTCTCCAGTCTTCTGGGACCTCTCCTGTGCTCAGAGACTCACTAAACAATTCTGCTAATGGCTCTGCTAGTTCCTCCTTTAGCTCCTTTAGTACCCTGGGATGTATGCCATCAGGTCCCATTGCCTTATCCACCCTGGAGCTTAGCAAGCTCTTGTAGGACCCTTTCTTTTTGTGAAGGAGTAGTGCTCACCTCCCTCCCCTGTGTCCATGATGCTGAGCTGTGGGCCCTGCCCTACCTTCTCTTCAGTAAATACTGAGCAAAAGTATCTATTTAGGATAGATGCCTTTACAGGGTCCTCCTCCTCACATGCTCCCTTTTCTCCATTAGCTTAGCAATACCCCTCTGGACTTTCTCCTTTCACTAATGTATCTATAAAGTCTTGTCACCTTCTTTTACTGTTTGTGCTAGTGTTTCCTCAGTTTGGGACTTTGCCTGCCTTGCCTTACCTGCTTCCCTTAGGGCAGTTTGGTATGCCTCCTATCTTCATCCGCTGTGATCCCTTATATTTTCTGAAGGCCAGCCTTTTGGCTCTGACCTTTTCTGCTACTGTATTTGAGAACCAAAGTGGTTTCCTTCTTCTTTTCACTTCCTTTTCTGTCTAACACAATGGGATGTTGCTTCAAGTATTGTATCCTTAATGCTTGCCCACTTTGCCTGTACCTTCTCACCTGTGTTTCTTTTGCCAGGGCTAGCTTAACTCTGTTGGCCATCTTATCAAAGTCAGCTCCTCTGAAGTCCCATATTTTGCCTTGGAATGGGATGATTTAGATGTAGTAGCCAAATTGAACCATACCATGTGATGGTCACTGGCCCCAGGTGACCTTCTACCTGGAGATCTGTGATCCCTTCTTTGTTAGTCAGTACTAGATCTAGGATAGCCCTGTCTCTTGTGGGTTGCTGTACCAGTTGTTTGAGGCCCTCCCCTGCAGGAATCCCTATGAGTCTAGTTCTGGCAGATGTTCCTGCTGGTATTGACCAATCTGTATCTGGCATGTTGAAGTCTCCCATTATCAGAACCTCCCTTTAGCTGTCATGTTTTGTATATCTTCTAACAGTAATGTGTCTATGTCCTCCCTCTGGTCTGGGGGCCTGTAGACAACCCCAGTTCTTATGGCTGTCCCATTTCCTGTTTCCAGGGTGACCCACAGTTCTTCTGGCTCCTTATGTGTATTCTGAATTTCTGTAGCTTTGATATTTTCATTAACATACAGGGCCACTCCCCCCCTTTTGCACCTCGGTCTCTTCTGAACAATACATAGCCAGGTACTGAAGTCTCCCAAGTGTGATTACTGGTAAACCACGTCTCACTAATTGCTACTATGTCCAGTTTAGCCTCTGACATTATTGCCTGCAGGTCTGGTATCTTATTTCCCAGGCTGTGAGCATTTGTATACATGATTTTCCATTGGCCAGATTTTGGTGTGTTAGTTGTTGGGTGAAGTTTGGCATTATCCCTGTCTGTGATCAGGCTTAGTACATTGAGCAAGGGAGGTAGGTGGGTACTTTTCAGTGGGTCAGATGCCATTTGTTGTTGTGCACAATGGCTAGTCTGGCCCATCAGTACCAGCAGAAAATACTAGCACTTACCTCAGTCAGTTATTGTGTACCATAACACAGTGTAACTTGTTTTTGGAATGCTGGCAAGAAAAAGGTGTGGTTGGTTCCACTGGCTGTGGTAGGTGCTAGTATTTGCTACTGTTGAACTGATTTATTTACTAAATCACCCCCTAAAACACTCCTAGGGCTGCTTATCTGTGGACTGGCCCGTCACCACCCCCAGCTATTTGGCCCTGTCCAAGATAAGCATGTTTATTCTCTGGGCTGTTAGGACATTAGTCTGAGCCCTACGGTGTGTGTGCTTTCAATGGCATGCCCTGGTAAAGGTGGCATATTCTGGATAGAACATGGGAGTTAAGATCCAGTGCCCACTCGGGTAACAGCCTGTGAGCCAGAACAGAAGGAGATAGGTGACCGTTATGGTGGGGCAGAAAGAAAAAAGCCAGTCGGGATAGAATGCCATGAGAGAGGCTGCTTTAAATGCAACATTCTTTTGTTTGTTTGTTATTCTGTTGCCAGCTATGCCCCACTCGAGTGCCTTCAGAGAAAGCAGAGCCCACCAGCAGCCCTTGGCTTTCCAACCCTGCCATTCAGAGAACCTTCTTCACAGAGGCACAGATGTAAGTATCTCCACCTTTTTATCTGCTAGAGACGTTAAACAGAGGTCCCTTCTGCCTGTTCCGGTGGTTGTTGATGCCATTCCCTAAAAACACTAACAGCTTAACCTGTTTCAATATCAGTCAATACTTTTGGTACTCCCCTTCCCCCCGTGGAATGAGGCTGAAAGGAAAATATTTCTGAGCTTTCCTTTCTGGGTCAACAAAAACTTAATACTTACTTTGTTTGGAAATGATTCTACCCTCTTTGGTCTCTCTCTCTTCCCTATCCTGTGTCAACACGCCCATACGGAGCACCCAGAAACCCATTGTTGGAGTCACTGTGGAAACATGCCATATATTGTACTGCACACCATGCTTTTTCTGTGTAGTTTCTTCTCTCCTGCACCTCATCCCAAGTAGACACCATCCATGGTGCAAGTAGGCCATGTAGTCTAGTGGTCGAAGTGCCTTATTTGGAAACTGGGTTAAGTGCACTGGATGAAAAATTAGCCCATTTCCAAGCATGACCTGAGCCATGAGGCAAGAAAGAAAACGTACAGTAACAGAGATAGAGGAAGAGGCAGCAGGTGCAGAGAGGTGGAGAAGAAAGGGGTCAAGTCCTTCCAAACATTACCTTTACTAGGATTGTGCACTGAAAGGGCAGAGAGTGCTGTGACTCGGGAGATCAGAGAGAAATCAGAAAACGTACAGCGGTGGTGGGGGAATATCACAGATCTGAATCCCTCCTCAGTGGCTGACTCACTGAGACCTTGACTTCCCTGTGCTTCCATCCCTCTTAACTATAAAAACTTTGTAGAAGTAGAATCCCTGCTTAAAATGGATGTTGTACATCAGTCGGGCTAACCTGGGTATATAACTTGTATAACGGAAGAGGTATCTGTCGGTGAGGCACAGATCAGGAAGTAATAGGAAAACCAGGAGCAGTTTCAAAATTGGCAAATAGCATTTTATTTTTCTCAATAACAGCAAAATAAAAAATATAATGTATTCAGTGTAACTATTTACAAAGGCAGTACAAACCGAGAAAACTAAGTCCTTCTTTGGAGGGTATCTCTTAATTCCAAGTTTCAGTCTCTCACTCTCCTTGTCTCTCTAGCAAAAGCATTGCTGCTCCTTTTATAAGTCTTTGGGAACTCGTTAAGAGAGCCTGCTTCTCACAGAATTTTCTTGTAAGTTTACAGAATGTTCTTGTGAGTTTCGGTCTTTGCAGGTGTAGCAAAACAGTACATGGTGTCCCAAAACTGACCTTTTGTTGGCAACTCTGCAAATGGCTCAAAAACTGCATCTCAGGTTAACCTGTTGAGTTCCAAATAGCTTTTTGCAGTCATTTCAACAGTATAACTATATAGTGTATAGTAAGGTGGTGTTGTGCATAGAAATCAGAGCTTTTCAAAATAATGTTGTACCGCAGTTCAAAAGGTCATGGAACGTGATTGTACTACAGTGTAGTACAACAACATTTGGAAAAGCTCTAGAGGGCCATGCACTACAATCTAATCA
The DNA here is from genome assembly GCA_016271365.2 of Neoceratodus forsteri. Taxonomy (NCBI): domain Eukaryota; kingdom Metazoa; phylum Chordata; order Ceratodontiformes; family Ceratodontidae; genus Neoceratodus; species Neoceratodus forsteri. The sequence continues at coordinate 1,411,106,136 of CM057459.1, forward strand.
AACCACCAGCCTTTGGCCGCAGCTGCTACCTCGCGCTATTCAAACAGTTAACACCATTTTCACTACGGCGCCGGCTTTTTCAAAAGTGGCCAATGAACACAAGACGTACAAGAAGCAGTCATACAAGCGCATAGCACAAAAAATGGTACATGACCTGAGAATAGTTACAGTACCTCATAGCTACAGAACTACAAAGTAAGACTTTATGTCTGAAATTTCCTCCGTTCACAGTCCTCTCGCTTAGCGAGACGTAGAGCCGCCATGTTTATTTTTTTTAAAAGTCCCTCCCAGATGCGACTACTGACTAGTAGCAACCTGCAGACTAGACGCAGGCACGTTTGCTCCCTAGCAACCATGCAAGTGCTCTGGAAACCGAGCTTTTTAACGGCAGCAAAATGCTTCTTTCTCCTCAAAACAAAAAAAAAAAGAAAAGCTACATTTCTTTGAGACTATACACTATAAAAAATACTGGATGGGCAACTCTACGCCCAACCAGTGTGTAGTGCCACCTCGAGGTTCCGATTCCCTAGGACCTCTTGAGCTTCGCTCTCGAGGTCACAGGGAATCAGAACCCCTCAGTGGCACAACACACTGGTTGTGCATAGTTGCCCATCCAGTATTCTCTATATACAGTTTTAAACAAAGGGATCCCAGTATCAGTGATATTTTCACATAAAGATTCATATGTATTTTTATAACTGCAGATATGCAAGGGGGAAGAAAAGACAGAAATGGCAAGTGAAGGGAGAGAGATAGCGAAAGGTGGAGAATTGCAAAACTGTCTGAGTGATCGGTTCCTAGGTCTCACAAGAAAATGTGGTTGCGCAACCAGACAAGAGACAGAAAAGAAGAGGGTAGAACAGACCCTTGTGTTTAAACTCTTTCTGCATGACAAATGGGACAGGACCTTTTTCAGCCCTGTCACACTATCCCACCGGCCACTCCATGGAACTCTATAGTGTGCTGATATCAGTCAGATTAACCTGGATAAATAACTTGTGCAATAGAAGAGATATCCTACCTGGCAACTCCATAGTCAGGCTAACCTGGGTAAATAATTGAGAGGGGAGACAGATGAGCTTACCCCATGTTAACAGGGCAAGAGTCGGGGTAGAGGCATGGGGGGGAGGAGGAAGGAAAAACAAGGGAAAGGTAAGGAAGGAAATAGGTTAGAGGGTGGTAATGCTGAATGCGAGGAGCCTAGGTAATAAGTCAGTTGAGTTGCAGGCTCTCCTGGCAGTGGGGAAGGTGGACATTGTGGCCATCACGGAAACGTGGGCCACCCAGTACCAGGACTGGGGTATAATGATCCCAGGGTATAGAATATTCAGGAAAGATAGGACTAAGGGGAATGGGGGTGGCATTCTGTGAATGGGAAGGGATAAGGTGTATAAGGGAGGAAGGCAGAACAGAGGCTCTATGGATGCAGTTTCAGGACTTGAAAGGTAGGACACTGAGAATGGGGGTAGTATACAGACCACCAGCGCAAGGGGATGACCTGGATAGAGAGCTAGCTCAGGAAATCAGAAGGGTCTGTAGGAACGGGAACACAGTGGTGGTGGGGGACTTCAACCTACCTGGGGTGGATTGGAGCACTCCAGCCACCACGAGTGCAAGGAGCAGGTCATACTAGAAGCATTTTAGGACAGCTTCCTGGTGCAGCTGGTACCTGAGTCGACTAGATTGGAGAGGATGCTGGAGTGGACCTGGTACTTTCAAATGGAGAAGGCTAGGGGGCGCTAGCGAGCCCGAGCAATATGGCCGCTTCAGAATAGAGCTCCTCATTAAGTCTGGCTTCCCGAGATAAAATAACTATTTTTTGGACTCTCCTGAACCAATCTAATTACAAATAAGGTTTTCGGAAGATTTCGGGAGCAATATGGGGAATCCTAGGAAGGATCGTACTCCACATGAAGGAACAACATTGAAAAATGCTCCTGCTCTCTCTACCACGCGATCTTCCTCGCAACAACAGGCCGCAGAGGACGGAAAAGATGAGGAGGAAACTTTACAATCGTTGGGCCATAAAATAAATAGACTGATCAGCTCGGTATCTGGTTTGGCTGAGAAAATAGACAACATAGCAAATAAGAGTTATAAACCTGGAAACAAAGAACGATTTTGTATCAGCGGAATCGTCAGATGCTAAAAATGTTCGAGCGGCAATGGAGCTGTGTCTGATAACGAAAACGACGTTTTCAAATCGTTTGAAAATCTGGAAAATCAAACCAGGGCCTCAAATATCCGCTTCATAGGGCTCCCAGAGGGCTGTGAAGGGACCACTGAGTTCTTTTTTACATGACTGGTTACAACAACAGTTTGGTGAGGAGGCTAGTTCATGTATTAAAAGCATCCAAAAGGCCTACAGGATCGCACTTGGAGGTAAGCCTGACAACTCTGAAACGCCGCGGACAGTGCTGGCGATCACGGATGGGGTGGCTACCAGAGACTATCTGCTGGCTTTAGCCAGGCAGCACAAGACACTGCTTTGTGAGGGTGAAACCGTTTGGCTATACCCAGATATCAGCTTTGCTACAAGACAACGACGTAAACAGTTCGATGGGACCAGCTCACTCCTGCGCGAGGCAGGGATCCAGCACAGCGTTATATTTCTAGGTTGGCTAAGGATAACACACCAAGGGAAAATCTGTGTCTTTTCAGAACCGAAGGAAGCTAACCGGTGGGTCCAAAGTCATGTTCCAAGAAGGAAACGCACTGTAGAACAGAGCGAGTTGTCATCTGACGAAAACGAAACATGAAGATTCAGTGAAGATTAAATATGTGGAGGATCGAGGGGAAAGAGAGACTTTTGATTACAAGTAACTATAGAACTTAAAGAGCCAAAAGAATGGCTCGAATGAATACCTTACTAGTATTAAAGTCGGGACAGTCATCTCAGGGCATTGAACTGGCAATTACTGGTTAAACTACTAGTTATTTTCTGAGGGACTGGCTTAAGAAATGAAAGTTATATAGCTGTTACTTGTAAAAACCCTAATTGTTTGGTTTAGGTTGGCCTGGGTTTAAATAAGGGTAGCTAGATGAGTATGACCTCTCAGAGTTACTTAATTGAGGTCTGCATAAGAGGAGATTTATTATTTCTGAAGCGGCATGACTGGTTTGAATTATCACAAGAGTGATTTATTTGGCAGTAAAAGCATGGATGTTCTCATAATCGTCTGACTTAAGGGGATATGGAAAAGCGGACTGCATATATAAAAATTGTGTATTAGTAATTTTCCATGCAGCTCATGGGCTTAAATTCTAGCAAATTTGTATTAGAAACTGTTAAAAAGTAAACGAGTATCCCCCTTGGATGTATCTTAAAGCAGTAGAATAAGTAAGCGTCAGGTATTCGAGATGGGTGGCGTCCTCAATGTTTATCACTTGAAAGGTCTCTGCTTGGAATGTATTTTATGTACGATTACATTGAAAATAATAAATATAAAGTTTAAACTAAAAAAAAAATCAAATGGAGAAGGCTGTAAGAGAACTGGGGGTGGAGGACCCTCTGGCTGGCAGTGACCACCACTCGGTGTGGTTCACGCTCAGTATGGATAGAGAAACAGGGGGGTACAGGGAACAGGGTGATTGACTTTAAAGGGGCGGACTTTAAAAGGACGGGAAAAATTTTGGGTAGGTCTTTAGCAGGAATTCAACTAGACATGGATGCTACTCAAAAATGGGATATTATTAAAAAAGGGCTGATGGAGGCCACTGGAACTTGTACAAAGCCAAGGAGTAAGAAGGGAAGGGCAAAGAAGCCCAGCTGGTTGACTCGAGAGGTTATGGAGGGGCGAGAGCCAAGAGGAAGGCATTTCGGAAACTGAAGACATCGGGTGGAGTGGCTGACAAGGATGAGCAGGGCTTTAGATAAGATTTTTTGGGATGAGTACCTGTACTCTTCATTTTGAAAGTGAGGTGAGTAAAACGAAATTCAGATGTGTACAAATGTCTTGCTAGAGTGGACTGAGGAGTACATTTATTAAAAAAATGTAGTTTTTTACTGGATAAGAATTTCAGGTGCCAACAATAGAAACATAGAATTTGACGGCAGATAAGCACCGCTTGGCCCACCCAGTCTGCCCATTTCCCTACCTAATGGATAAGCTGCAGATCCTAGTTAACCAGCAGCCTACTTCTTTCTACCCCCCCAGAATTGCCTTATGACTGTCCCATGCATGCTTGAATTCAACCACTGTTTTTGACTCCACAACCTCCTCGAAGGCTGCCCATGCATCCACAACCCTCTCTGTGAAAAAATACTTCCTTACATTACCTCTGAGCTGCCCCCCATCTTCAAATTGTGCCCCCTTGTTCTTGCACACCTCTTTTTTTGAAAGATGCTACCCTGTTGGACTTTGTTGATTCCCTTGAGGTACTTGAAAGTTTCTGTCATGTCCCCCCTCTCCCTCCTTTCCTCGAGGCTATACATATTAAGCTCCTTTAGTTTCTCTTCATATGTCTTCTGGTGCAGACCCTGCACCATTTTAGTTGCCCTCCTCTGGACAGCTTCCATCTTGTCTATCTCCTTGTGGAGATTGGGTCTCCAGAACTGCAGACAGTACTCCAAATGGGGTCTCACCAGCTGTCTGTACTGAGGGATAACAACTTCCTGTTTTCTACTGGTGATGCCTCTCCGTATGCATCCCAGTATCCTCCCAGCCCTCCTTACTGCCCTCTCACATTGCTTGCCCACCTTTAAGTCATCTGATATGACTATCCCCAGGTCCCTTTCCATTTTTGTTTTTAATATCTCACCCCCATTGTGTACTCTTCCCTTGGGTTTTTGTTTCCCAGGTGCATTACCTTGCACTTCTTAGCATTGAATCTAAGCTGCCATACATTTGACCATTCTTCTAACCTTGCCAATTCCCTTCTCATCCTTTCCACCCCACCTTGTGCATCAACTCTGTTGCAGATCTTTGTTTCATCTGCAAACAGACATACTTTTCCTTCCAGTCCCTCTGCAATGTCACTTATAAAGACAGTAGAGGACTGGTCCTAACTCTGAACCTACGTTCACAGTAACCCCACCTTTCTTCAGAGTGGACTCCATTTACTGTTACCCTCTGTGTCCTATTCTCCAGCCAATTCTTTACCCAGGCTATCATCTTGGGACCCCCTCCCAGGCTGGCTAACTTGTATATTAATCTTTTGTGTGGGACTGAGTCAAATGCCTTGCTAAAGTCTAGATAGGCCATGTTCACAGCCCCTCCCTGATCTACTACTTTGGTCACCCAGTCAAAGAAATCTATTAGATTCGTCTGACATGACCTTCCCGCTGTGAATCCATGCTGCCTTGGGTCCTGTGCCCCTCTGGTCTCTAGGTACTCGACAATTCTTTCCTTCAGAAGTGATTCCATCATTTTCCCTATCACTGAGGTTAAACTGACAGGTCAGTAGTTTCCTGCTTCTGCCCTGCTCCCACTTTTGTGAAGTGGAATCACATCTGCCCTCCTCCAGTCCTCAGGTACCACCCCATCCTCCCATGAATTGTTAAAGAGGGTAGTCAGTGGTGTCACTAGTTCTACCCTTAGTTCTTTTAGAATTCTGGGATAAATCCCATCAGGCCCCATTGCTTTGTCCACCTTCAGTTTTGAGAGTTCTTTCAGAACCCTTTCTTCCGTAAATGGGCTGGTATCAACTTCTGTATCCAGAGTGTTTCTGTTGTTTGTTTTAGGTACCTCCCCCTCTTCATTTGTAAATACTGAGCAAAAATATTTGTTTAGTATCTCTGCCTTTTCAGTCACCCTCTGCCCACCCCACTCCCCTTTATTAAGCCTCACTATCCCTCCCTTAGTCTTCCTTTGCTCCCTAATGTACCTAAAAAAGGTTTTATCCCCCTTCTTAACTGAGTTGGCTATCTTTTCCTCGGTTCGGCCTTTGCTGTTCTGACTGTCTTCCCAGCTTCCTTTTGCTTTAACTGATACAATTCTCTGTCCTGCTTCTTCTGTGATTCCTTGTACTTTCTGAATGCTTTCTTTTCTCTTGAACCTTCCTGCCACCTCCTTTGAGAACCATAATGGTTTCTTACATCGTTTTGTTTTGTTTTTTGCTTTACACAAAGGCTTGTTACCTCTGTGATGGCAGTTTTTATTATTCCCCATTGTTCTTCCACCCCTCCTTCCTGCCCATTTGCTAATGCGTTCCTTAGGCACTCACCCATTTTGGCAAAGTCAGCCCTCCTGAAGTCCAGCACTTTTGCCTTTGTATGGCTTGACTCTATTGCTGTGTTTATTGTGAACCATACTGTTCGATGATCGCTAATTCCCAGATGGCTACCCTCTTCTACATCTGTGATCCTCTCTCCATCTCCATGTGAGAGAACCAGGTCTAAGATTGCTCCCTCTCGAGTGGGTTCCAAAACTAGTTGTCTAAGGCATGCCCCCTGTAGGGCATCTAGAATAACCCCACTCTTAGAAGTGGCTGCTGAAACTGCACTTCAGTTCAGTTAACATCTGGCATATTCAGATCACCCATCAGCAATATCTCCCCTTTATCTGCCATTTTAAGTATACCTTCTATCATTTCCTTGTCCATTTCCTCCCCCTGAGAGGGGGGGGGTCTGTGCTCTAACCCTGTGCGGTGTTGGTGCCATTGCCTCCCTCAAATTGACCCACAGTTGCTTCTTCTCCTCCTCCCTGTTTAACCTTTTGTTCTGTCGCTTTGATTCCTTCCCTTATGTAGAGAGCTGCTTCTCCTCCTCTTTTACCCTCCCTGCCCCTCCTGTAGATGGTGTATCCTGGTATGTTTACGTCTCGGTCATGGTTCTGTGTGTACCATGTTTCTGTGACTGCCACGATATCCAGATGTTCCTCCTCCTCCATCAATGCTCCAAATAATGTTGGCAGGTAGGAATTTACTCACCAGTTTTAAAACATAGTGAGTCAAACAAAATTGGGATGCATACAAGTGCTGTAAATTTGGCAAAAAACTGTTCCTTTTGAATGACCAGTTATGTTATGAAGCACTATTCTTTGGCGTGTGGAGTACTGTATTTACAAATGTTGGGTGAGCACTGGTACTCATTAAAAAAAAATTTCTGAAGAGTATTTCCGAAAATAAGATTAGTAAAATAGGCCAGTACACACTTTATCTGGAGCCCTGAGGATGAGTATATGAAGAAGTCCAGGGAGGTTACTAGGCTAGTCATAGCGGCCAAGGCTTCAAGAGAGCTGAGACTGGCACAGGGTATTAAGGAAGGAGAAAAGGACTCTTTCAGGTACATTAGAGAAAGAAGAAAGAACAAGAACCAGACTCTGAGGATTAAGAAGGACAGAGGGTGGGTGGAGAAGGGAATGGATCAGGTAGTGGCATTAAATGAACACTTCTGCACTGTGTTCATGAAGGAGAAAGGAAGGCAGATACCCCATGGGAGGGGTGGAGTGGGTAGTGGGAGGGAGGGGTGACTGACGTAGGGGTTACAAAGGACAGGATTCTGGAAGGGTTAAGGGCACTGAGGGTGGACAAGGCACCGGGACAGGATGGCATTCACCCTAGGTACTCGGGGGAGCTAACTGAGATCTTGGCAGGACCACTGGCTGACCTGTTCAATACCTCCCTGGACACAGGATGCGTACCACAAGACTGGAGGATGGCCCATGTCGTTCCCATTCACAAATGTGGCCCTAGGAATGAACCAGGCAACTACAGACCAGTGAGCCTCACATCAATTGTGAGAAAGCACATGGAGACAGTCCTAATGGAGAGGCTAGTGACCTTTTTGGAGGACAGTGGTCTCCAGGACGGCCAACAACATTGGTTTGTCTTGGGCAGATCTTGCCAGACAAATCTAATTGAGTATTACAACTGGGTGACCAGGGAGCTGGAGAGGGGCCATGCGGTGGATGTCCTGTATTTGGACTTCGGCAAGGCCTTTGATTCCGTGCCACATGGAAGGCTTGGGGAGCTGGAATACATAGGGGTGGGAATGAAGATGACCAGATGGATCGTCAACTGGCTGAATGGAAGACAGCAGAGGATGGTGGTGGTGGGGGAACTCTCATCAGCAAGGGAAGTGACGAGCGGGGTGCCACAGAGATTGGTACTGGGACCAGTGCTGTTTGGGATATACATAGCTGATATCTCACACGGGATCCGGATTAGGATCAGTCTGTTCGTTGACGATACGAAGATAGGAGCTGTGGTAGATGACATCGAAGGGTGGAAGGGGCTGGAGGAGGACCTGACCAAATGACAGAAGTAGTCAGAAACATGACAGCTGGGGTTCAATGCCAAGAAGTGCACGGTACTGCATTTTGGAGCTAGGAACCAGGGGAGGAGCAATCAGCTGGAAGGGGTGCAGCTGGAAAGCACCGAGGAGGAAAAGGATCTGTGGGTGCTTATAATGGGCAGCATGAACAACTCAGCTCAGTGCAGGAAGGCAGCAGCAAAAGCCAACAGGATGCTGGGGTGTATAGCGAGGGGAATCTCCTCCAGAAACAGAGAGGTGATCCTTCCCTTGTACAAACCTCTGGTCAGGCCGCACCTGGAGTACTGTGTGCTGTACTGGCTCACATTCCTGAAGAAGGACATTAAATTGTTGGAGGAGGTGCAACATAGGGTGACCAAGATGATCCAGGGATTGGAGAAAAAGACCTACAGGGATAGATTGGGCGAGCTGAACATGTACTCCCTGGAGGAGAGAAGAGATGGGGGATATGATTGAAACCTTTAAATACCTTAAGGGGATGAAGAAGGCTAATACAGAAGGGATTTTCCAGCTTAGAAGAGGGAGGGATGCTAGAGGGCATCAACTGAGATTGAAGGGGGAAAGATTCAAGAGGGAAATTGTGACAGGGTGGAATAGGACCCTATCCCATTTGTTATGAAGAAAGTGTTTAAATGCAAGGATCTATTCTTTCCTTTTCTGTCTCTTCTCTGTCTGGTTGCACAACCCAATTTTCCTACATAGATACATACATAGATACATAGACAGTGTCGGCAGATAAGGGCCTATGGCCCACCCAGTCTGCCCATTTGAGCTTGTAAGTTCAGTTTGTTTTCCTAGAAGTCTGTTGCCCCTTACCCGTGACCTCCAGAATTCCTTTATGTCTATCCCATGCATTCTTAAATCCCGTGATTGTTTCAGCCCCCACCACTTCCTCTGGCAGGGTGTTCCACTTGTCCACCACCCGTTCTGCGAAGAAATTCTTTCTTATGTTTCCTCTGAATCGTCCTCCCTCCAACTTCATCCCATGCCCTCTAGTCCTGGAACATCTTTTTCGCTTAAAAATAGTGTTTTCCTGCACCCTGTTCCTCCTGTAAGATACTTGTATGTCTCTATCATATCCTCTCTCCTTCTCTCCTCCAGGGAGTACATGTTCAGTTCCTTCAACCTGTCTTCATAGGACTTGTGATGCAATCCATGCACCATCTTTGTTGCCCTCCTCTGAACCTTCTCTACCCTGTCTATGTCCTTACGTAGGTATGGTCTCCAGAACCGTACACTGTACTCCAGGTGGGGCCTCACTAGTGTCTTGTATAGCGGAATTATGACCTCCCTTTCCTGCTGGTGATGCCCCTGCCTATACATCCCAGCATCCTATTTGCTTTACCTGCTGCCTTGTCACACTGTTTCCCTACCTTGAGGTCATCAGAGATGATAACCCCAAGATCCCTTTCCTGCTTTGCTTGGTGCATGCTATATCCTCACCCCCCAACTGATATATTGTGCCAGGGTTTTTGTGCCCCATATGCATTATCTTGCACTTCTTTGCATTGAATTTCAACTGCCAAACCCCTGACCATTCTTCAAGTTTCTGCAGGTCCCTTCTCATTCTGTCTACACCCTCTGGTGTGTCTACTCTGTTACAGAGCTTTGTGTCATCAGCGAACAGTGAAATTCCTATGAGACTTAGGATTTGATCACCCCAACAATCTCGCAATTCTTTGTTTCTTACTGTTTCTCAGTTTTCCCTTGCTGTCTTGTTTTTCCTCCCTTGCATATCAAATCATTATATGAAAATGTAACTGATAATGGGATCTCTTTTGTTTACAAAATATATAGTATTATTGTTAATATATATTAATATATATATATATATACATAAAATTATATTTTGACATGATTGTAGAAAGCTGTTGTAAACCCTAGAGGTTACTTGAGTGCAAATATTTCCAGCCTTTTGCAAAAGTTGTGCAAAGGGGGCCTCAAGAAGCACACTGTATTCTAGCAGCTCCTGCCTGATATTTAGAAAAACTGGATGCTTGCTAAGAATGGGGGTTGAAAAGACTTGTATAAGAGCTTAGCTACAACTGCAAGAGAAATTAGGATGAACAAGGGACACAGAGATTGGAAGAATTTTATTTTATTTTGCCTTTGTAAATAGTTATACTGAACAATATGTTTCTTAATGTTTGCTGTTACCATATTGCATCTTTTATCGATATACTTGAACTGACTGGAAAATAAGACACTTGTCTATAATTACTTCTCTGTCTCTCTCTCTTACTCAGATTCTCTTATTTTTGTCCATTAAGTTCAAAACTACCTATCCTGGTGTTTTTTTTTTTTCTGAAATGCATCATAGTGCACTTTTCCATACTGAAACCCATAAGATTACCAGTGTTCTAGTTCTCTAATGGTTTTAAACCTGCTTTCAGAGCCGGCTGCTGCTCTTTTGTGTTAGCAGCACTTCCCAATTTTAATATCATCTTACTCCCTCTCTGGTTGCATACCCTTTACAAATTCATTAAAAATAAAGGTCCTAGTACTGACCCTTGTGGATACCCACTGGTAACATGTGCTAGACTCCAGCTGGACCCATTGACTCTGACTCTTACAGCCTGTGCTCTATCAGTAACCAGCTCATGATTTTGTTGTGGAGCCTCATAGCTTGAGAAAACGCAGAACCCAGCCCCGACCAACCTGCCAGAAAAACTTGGACAAATTTGTCCCATATGAAACACTTTTTAAGAAGTGAAAACAAGCAGCAGACATGGAGAGTGCAGCGGTGTGCTCCCAACCCCCTCCCTCTGACGTTTCACACCCGTGTGTGGTTTTTGAAGGAGTAGCCCATAGCCAGATTACCTCTTCTTTTAACAGGCCCTTAACAAATTGGAAGCTAAATCCAATTAAAACAGAGCTGCTGGATAGTAAATCAATATGTATTAAAATTGTAAGTGAAAGACATAACCAATACAGTATAAAATACATTTCTCCATAGTTCCCATTTTTTTATGATCTTACAATGTGGGATGGTATCAAAAGCCTTTTTTGAAATCATGGTATACCACATCCACTGAATTACCCTCATCCAGGTCCTTACTTAGTCTTCAAAAATGCAATAAGATTAGTGAGACATGATTTTCCAGTTCTAAACCCATGTTGCATGACATCTGTTTAAGTTATTTTCCTTAATAAAGGTTTTGATGTATTCCTTTTTTAATTCTTCTACTAGCTGCCTATTGTAGATGTTAGACTCACTAGCCTGTAATTGCCTAGGTTGTTCCTTGGCCCTTTCTTATACGGTGGTGTCACAGTGGCTTTTCTCCAGTCTCATGCTACCATTGCTAACCCCGTTGATTTGTTAATATGCACGAGTGTGGCGCTGTTTGTTCTCCTTCCGCTTTCAAAAGTCTTGTGTGGATTTCATCATGGCCCTCTGATTTGTCAGGTGCTAGACCTTTTAGCTTCTTGACCCCTCCTCTTTTTTAACTATAAATGGGATATTGACTGACTTTCGCTAGTGTCATCAAAAAGTAGCAATGATGACAGTGGCAGGAATTTTACTAATGATTCCATGAACAACCAATGAGTTATTAAAACCTCATCCATGACAAACTTACATCCTTCGGTATTGTTACAGATCTCCTTCGAGGATAGTTCTTCCATTAGGCCACGTCTTTGTACTTTATCCTGTTCCATATTTGTACCACTTATGTATTCTTGCTGCTAATTTTCTGCACTTTATCCTCATCATGTAAAGAATGGTGCTGTTACAGTGTTTACCCTGTAACCCTTTCCTTGGGTTGTACCTGGAAACGAGCCTCAGCTTAGTGTGCCTTTCCCGGTTACCAATATTCAAACAAATAAACACCCCCTGATGAAGGCTTTATGCTGAAGCACTGGGGTATTTGGTATCTACCTACATGCTGTGGACTGAAGAATAAACTGTTTATTTAGCATTTGCTCTGTGATCCTTTACTGACGTGCTGTTCTGAAGTGCTGGTTGCTTGGATCTGTTTGAATTGACTGGGTTGGCTGCCCTTGACCTGTACCCCCTCACCTTGTTGTTCATGGTGGTGCACCTTGGAACTGTCCCACAGCGTAAGGGCCTGCAAGATCTGCCTGGGAATCAACCAGGCATTTCACGATACTGTCGCTGCTGCTGTCGGCGAGGACATTGGAGAAGGTAAAGACAAAAGCAACTCATCGTGGAAGCTCTCCTTCAGCCATCACCACGAGGGTAGAGATAAAAATCCTGCTTTGTCCGTGAAGTTAAGTGCTCTGTTAAAGGAGGGTAAGCCCTCATCGTTGTCTGCTCCAATCATGGCTACAGCCACCTGACTGTTGTTGAGACACCAAGGTCAGGGTCTGGTGCTGCCAGACAAACTACGGACAGTATGTAGCCTTCTTTGTTAGGTTCGATCCCGTTGATGCTTTTATTCCCGGACCCTTTTATGGGTGTCGTCTACTCCCAGGTTATGCGTCATTCTCTGAACTGATACATTGCTTGTTACCATTGCTTTCAACAATAAGTGTCCTATTGACTAGGCCTCCCTGTCGGTGCCATCAGTGTTGACAGGATTCAAAAGCACACCTGTTTTTCCATTGCAGCTGCTGCCTTCATCGTAAGCTCCGCATCTTTACGCACAGGTGGAATAAAATCCTGATTTCCATAATATATGAAGGAGGATGAGGAGAGGGATGAAGAACCCTGTGAAGGGGCTTTACCTTCAGGTTCCATCCTCTCCTCATGTAGTGAGGACTGTGGTTTGTAACCTCAGGTCTCCTCCTGAAGATCCCTCATTCCAGCCTTTGTTCAGGCAAATCCAGGATGTCATGGGCTTTGAGGCTGAGAAGGAGGACTCCAGTAAAAGAAATTTAATGGGGTTTTTGGAGCTTGCAGTTGCACCATCTATTGTAGTGCCTTCAGTATATCCTGCATTAAAAGATTTTACCTTTGCTGCCTAGCATAGGCCTAATACCTTGCCTGTAGTACCTAGAAAGGCTGATAAACATACCCTGCTCCCTCTGTTAAGCCTTACTATGTCTTTCAGTCTGAAACTGATTCAATGGTTATCCTGGCTCCTAATAATCGTGTTAGGTCCCCTAGACACATGAGTCCTTGGGGACAGTCTTGGCTCCACTCCTAGCCTGCACTGTGGTCACAGTAGCCAGACAGTAGAAAACAGAACCGGCACCAGAAAAACATTTCTAGGAGCGTAGATATGTTGTTCATCCACACTCTTTGGCATGTCCCTTTCCCTTTAAATCTTGCCGGAAGTCTTCAAGCTGGCTCCTCCCACCCACCCGGGTGGTATATACCTCGGCTCCGCCCCATGACTTCAGATCTTCCTTTCTGCTGGAAGATTCAGGTTCCCTCGTGCTACTTCTACAAGTACCGTAGGCCCTGGATTCTAATCGATGGTTTTCGTCGCATTTGCTTTCTTTGAAACTCGTAAGAGTTCACGATTCTGATCCAAGCACATCAGACATGGAGGACAAGTCGTCCCCCGGTTTCGCCGGTGTCCTTCCGGACAGAAAATGTCTCTCATCGATCCCCATCTCTCGTGCGTTTATTGCTTGGGTGTTGTGCATGACACCACCGCATGCCCCATCTGTCTGGCCTTCCATCCCAATGTCCTGGACGACCGCAAGGCGCGCCTAAAGCTAGGGAGACCAGAACTTCACAATCCACCGGTGAAATTGAAGGAGGCCAGGTGGGCGGTTTCTTCGGCCACGGGTCTGCTGAGCAGCTCGACCAGATGGCGGCTTTCGAAGAGGAAGCTGCTCAAGCTTCGGCCAGCCAAAGTTTTTTTCGTGCTGCTTAACCTGGGCTTCACCTTCACTGGGTCCTTTCGGGAGCTGTGCCAGTCTCTCCCTACCAAGGGTGAGGCGCCCTCTGTCTGCACTCCTCCCGCTCTAAGAAAAGGGACAAGGACCCTAAATCATCTTCTGTCTGAAGAAGTTCCTGGGACTGAGAGCGGTCCGAGACTCAGGACCTGGCGGTCTCGACCTCGGTCGAGTTCGCATCCTCGGCCGCCGGCTTCTCGGACCTTCCGTCAGGCCAAGGCACCGAGGCTGAGGATACGGCAGAACCGGCCGAGATTTCTCTCGACCCAATCGAGCCGTTGTTGCTGACCCCACTCGACGACTCATTGGAGAGGACGCCGATCCTTTCTTTCCCCGATGAGGATACCTGTCCTTCGGGTATCCTGATCGAGGGACAGGAGCCAGAACCTCAGTTTTCACCGAATCCGGCCTCTCCCGATCGAGAGAGCCGACACCGTTGGTCTGGATCGAGGACTAGGACCCTGTCGGTCGAAAAACCGAAAAAGGGTCACAAACACTCCCAGAAGAGGCGCCGCCACCGATCCTCATCCTCCTTGGACGAGGAGAGACTTCGACGGAAGCTCTGTCGATGTTATGAGGACCTCATGTTTCAACAGCTAATTCTGACCGGTCAAAAGCCGACTCCACCAGTTACACCGGCCATTACTTGGCCCCAGCCTCTTAGGCCGACGCCGACTCCTCCGGCACTGAAGACTCTAATTCTTCCTCCAGTAGGACCGGCACGCATTCCGGTTCGGCCTGTTCCGGTGGAGCCACCGCCTAAGCAGCCTCAGGGAGAGGCCACCTCGAAGGAGGATCTGACAGATACGGGCCTGCCCCGTCATCTGTCCATCACTGTTGTCTCCGATCACCCTCGGCGTATTGAAGGGGAAATAGGCGGGAGACCCCTGTATCCCGACTTCTCAGACTCAGATACCACTGGTCTTCACTCACACCCTGATGATGAGTTGTCAGTGACAGGCCTGGAGGAAGGTCCTTCCTCTTTCCAGGGCATCCTTCGACTTATTTCTGAGTCCACCGGTATGCCTTTGGAGCCTATTCAAATGAAGGTGGACTATCCTCTCACGGATATCCTTAAGAGGGATGGATATCCCGACTGAGACCTTCCCAGTGGCCGAAGGCATTGTTGGCCCGGCCCTTGAGCTATGGCAGTGTCCTGCCTCTTGCCCGGCTCCATCTGCCCGCATGGCTCACAAGTACACTGTACCCATGGGGTCCTTGGCGGGCTTCACTGAGCATCCCTCGGCCGAGAGCCTTGTGACTGCCTTAGTGTTTAGATGCACAGGTAGCTCAGCGGATACTGAACGCCCTCCGGACAAGGAGTCCAAAAATATGGACCACTCTGCCTGGAAGGTATATGTGGCCTCATCCTTGGGTCTTCGTCAGGCCAGCTTGGCAGTGATCATGGCACACTTCTCTCACGCCCTCTTGGGGTCGCTAGTTGAAGTCCTCCCTCATCTCCCAGCGGACATGCACACCACGGTTAAGCAAGTCCGTGACCAGGCAACAGCAGCTTCAGACGGCTTTGGACATTGGAGATTCCTGTGCCCATTCACTAGCAACCGCAGTGGCCACTCGCCGCAGGGCCTGGCTGAGATTATCCTCTTTTCCGGTGGATACTCAGCACAGGTTAGCTGATGTGCCCTTCCTTGACACCGACCTCTTCGGTCTGGGAGTGGCAGGTCACCTCAGCAGGGTCCCCAGCAGCCCCGGTCCAGAAGCCTCCTCCTCTAAGCCTGCGCAGTGACGGGTCGGGGGTGGCCACCCCTACTCCCATCATGCCAGTTCTGGGTCCTCCCATGGGGGGCCGGCTCCGCCACTTTCTTTCCTCCTGGTCCGGTATCACTTTGGACAGGTGGGTCTTGGAAGTGGTCGGTCAGGGACTGCCTCTAGAGTTCGAGCAGTACCCTCCTTGCCGAGCCCGTGCCCCATGGGAGGAAAGGATCTCAGTTGGCACTCAGTCGGCCCTCGGGATGACATTGCTCAGCCTCCGGCAGGAGGTGGTAGCTCCAGTGCCGGATCCTCCTACAGACCCAGGCTTGTGTCCAGGTACTTCCTGGTGCCCGAGCGGACGGGGGGTTGGTGCCCCATCTTAGATCTCCATGACCTGAATCAATATCTCAGGTCTCGCACCTTCCGGATGGTAACCCTGAACCAGATCATACGATCTCTGGAGCGAAACATGTGATTCTGTTCACTGGATCTACAGGGCGCATTCTTTCACGTCCCAATCCGTCCGTCCCACCAGCGGTTCCTCCGCTTCAGGGTCGAAGGAACCCTGTATGAGTTCTGAGCCATGCCGTTCGGCCTGTCATCAGCCCCTTGAGTCTTCACCAAATGCATTGCAGTGGTGGCAGCCCATTTACAGCGTCAAGGGGTTCGGATGTACCCCTACCTCGATGATTGGCTCCTGGTGGGTTCCTCCCTGCAGGAGGTGGAGAGGTCCAGGGACCTGGCCCTCCGAACCTGTTCCCAATTAGGCCTCCTGATCAACGAGGCCAAGTCGGAACTCGTGCCCTCTCAGGTGATGGGCTTTATCGGGGCAGAGCTCGACTCTCGTCAAGCCAGAGCTCGGCTCGCGGCGGACAGGGTGGAGGTTCTTTCCTCCTTTGCCCTATCATTTCTGGTTGGACACTTACGCCCTGCCCGGGACTTCCTGCGCCTTCTGGGTTACATGGCGGCGTTTACCTCAGTGGTCTGTTGGGCCAGATTGCACATGCGCCCCCTCCAGTGGGAGCTGGCCGCTCAGTGGACTCGGGGCCGGGGTCTTTTCGACCAGCTGGTCACTGTCACCCAGATGATGTGGGACGCTCTCCAATGGTGGACCGTCCCAAGTCGTCTGCAGGAAGGGATCCCGTTTGTCTGCCCTGAGCAGACGGTCATTCTCACGACTGATGCCTCTCTCATGGGCTGGGGAGCCCACATGGGGGAACACAGAGCCCACGGGTTCTGGACCCCCAAGGAGTCCCGATGTCACATCAACCTGCTGGAGCTCAGAGCAGTCAGACTGGCACTGTCAGCTTTCGCTCCTCAGCTCCGGGGTCAAGTGGTTCAAGTCCAGACGGACAATACCACGACCATGTACTACCTCATCAAACAGGACGGCACGCACTCCTGTCTGTTATGCAAGGAGGCGCTCCGGATCTGGACCCTCGTCAGCCGGCTGGAGGCAGATCTCCTTGCCATCCATGTGGCAGGAGTCTCGAACCAACTGGCGGATGCTCTCAGCCGCATAGGCCAGACATCCACCCAGTGGTCTCTCCATCCTGAGGTAGTTACAATCTGTTCTCCGCTAGGCAAACCGCTGGGAACCTGTTTGCCCAGGAGAACACCAAACTGAGGCTGTACCATGCCGCCCCTCTCAGCAGGGCTCGCTGCAGGGGGGATGCCTTCTCGAGGCCATGGACCCCAGGCCTCCTCTACACCTTCCCTCCATTTCCCTTGATCCACAACGTGTTACTCAAGGTGAGGAGGGACAAGGTGAAGGTGATCCTGGTAGCCCCAGATTGGCCCCGCCAGTTCTGGTATCCAGATCTCCTCAGCCTCAGCTGCAGGGCCCCGGAGCGGCTTTGTACACGCCCGGACCTGATATCATTGAACCAGGGGAAGGTATTCCATCCGGACCTTCAATCCCTGCACCTCACAGCCTGGTACCTGAGTGGCTAGAGTTCCAGGCTCTGGGTCTTTCCGAGGATGTCTACACTGTGGTGGAGGCATCTCGTAAGGAATCGACCAGGAAATGTTATGCCTTCAAATGGAAAAGGTTTTCCATTTGGTGTCAGGGTAAGAGTCTGAACCCCTTATCCTGCTCTGTGGCTAACATTTTAGCTACCTAGTCTCTCTCAAGGGGTCTGATCATCGACCCTTAGGGTGCACCTGAGCCATTTCTGCTTACGAACATGGGCCGGTCAGTCGACATTGGCACGGGGAGACAGTGGTCGGCGCTTTTCAAAGGCCTGGATCAACAATCCTCTCCGTGCGTGAACCTCCACCTCCGTGATCTTTGCTGGTTTTGCAAAGCCATGGGCAAGCCTTATTCGAACCTATGCACAAGTGTGAGCTCTCACACTTGTCGTGGAAGACTGCCTTCCTGGTGGCTATCATGTCAGCCAGAAGGACAGGGGAGCTCCAGGCGCTTTCGGTGGACTCCCCTTATCTGGTCTTTCACAGGGACAAAGTTGTCCTGCGCCCCCACCCGAAATTCCTTCCGAAGGTGGTGTCAGAGTTTCACCTTAACCAGGTGTTGACTCTGCCGGTATATTACCCTAACTACACCTTGGACGCCGAGTACAGGCTCCATACCCTGGACCTTAGACGTACTGTCTCCTACTACAAGGAGAGGATGGCAGAAATTCGGGGAGAGGTTCGCCAGCTGTTTGTCACCTATGCTGAAGCCGCTTCTGGCAGACCTGCAGCCAAACGGACTATTGCAAGATGGATTACATCATGTATAGGTCTGTGCTGTGAGTTGGCGGGCAAGGAGCCTCCCAGAGGGATAAGAGCTCATTCTACCCGCCATACTGCTGTATCAGTGGCTGCTTCCAGGGACATCCCTATTCAGGAAATCTGTCGGGCTGCTGCCTGGAAGTCAGCAAACACCTTCATTACTCATTACCACATCGACCTTGAATCACATCGGGATGCTGGTTTTGGGGCCTCGGTTCTCCAATCTCTGTTTCCTAAGTAGGGGGTGTGTGCCTTGCCTCCCTCCTCCCGGAGAACTGCTGGGAGTCTGCCAAAGAGTGCGGATGAACAACATATCCACGCTCGTAGAAAAACAGGTTACTCGCCTGTAACAGTAGTTCTAGGAGTGGTATATGTTGTTCATCCACATGCACCCACCCGACCTCCCTGCTTTAGGCGCATCACCTTGCTTCCAGCGGGCAAAATCTGGCATCATGGGGCGGAGCCGAGGTATATACCACCTGGTTGAGTGGGAGGAGCCAGCTTGAAGACTTCTGGCAAGATTTAAAGGGAAAGGGACATGCCAAAGAGTGTGGATGAACAATATATACCACTCCTAGAACTACTGTTACAGGTGAGTAACCTGTTTTTATTGAGCCAGAATAAGCTAACTGACATACCAGCAAAAAGGTGTAGACTTCCCAACCAGTTTCATACACTACGCATCCTCTGAGGGAGGAGGAGTGCAGCCAGTGATGGCAATTTAAGCCAGGGATTTAGGCATGTTTACATAATTTATGATTCATTAAATAAGGTGCAAAATAGTGAAAAGTGGTTTTATGAAATAGTGCAGGACAGAACAAAAACATCAAAATAACATATTTATGCAATCGTATCCTGAAGGTTATTGTCAGGAAGATGTCCTTTTATCATTAAGACACCTTGTAGCCATTTATTACCACAGTTTGGTGGTATAGAATCAACTTTGTACATATGGGCTAGCGTTAGCCCGTTCTGGCTATTAGTAAATATGGACTGTTTATCTGGTTCCTGATTGTTAAACATGCTCTTTTAATGTTTTTATTCTGCAGGTTTGAGGCGAGGGGCCTCCCTTGGAGATTTTGGAAGTGAGTTCCCACAGGGTTGGGCCGGCAGTTTCAAAAGCACGATCATTTGCTGACTTAAGCCTAGCCCTGGGAACTGTTAGGAGGAGCAGAGGTCACTCTGATAACCTGGGCCCATTCAGTATATGACTTTGTAGGTCAGTAAACTGACCTTGAAGGTGATACACCACTTCACCGGCAGCCAGGGCAAATCACATGGGACCGGGTCATGTAACAGGACCTCGGAAGGCCCATAAGCAACCTGGCCGCTGTGCTCTGTACCAGCTGCAGGTCATTGGACCCATCCACTAATCCCAAACTGTAGAGTATTACAGTAATTGAGTTTGGAGGTCACAAAATCATGTACCAGTGATGACAGGTCACCTAGTGGGACCAAGGCTTTAATCCTGAGATGGTAAATGCCACTCTGGGCTACAGATGACACCTGGGCCTCAGATGTCAGCCTTCCATTCAGAATGACTCCCAGATTCTTTTCCTTAGCGGAGGCTACCAGCCTGGCGGGACCAGGCACAAAGGCAGTCGTCTCCTCTGTAGCCTCCGCACGCTGCTGTCAACCTGGCTCTGTCACTAATACCTCTGTCTTATCCAGGTATAGTCTTAGCTAGGTAGAGGACATCCAGTTCTGGATCTCGGTGAGGCACAAATTTAAGTACCTCAACTGCGTCAGGGGCCCTGGGTACAAATGATCAATACACCTGGGTGTCACCTGCGTAGCAGTGGAAACCCAGTCTGTAACATCTGATGAGCTTACCCAGGGGCAAGCATGTACACTGCAAACAATGTAGGTGAGAGGATTGAACCCTGAGGTACACCACAGAAGAGCAGGGGCTTTGGGAGTGAGGAGAAATTCCCCATCACCACCACCCTCTGTGTCTTGTCTCTAAGGAAGGACTCTGACCAGCTGATGACATTGCTGGTGAGTCCATAGCCCTTCCTTAAGTGATCAAACGACAACCCATGGTACATGGTGTCAAATGCTGAGGAGAGATCGACTAGAACAAGAACTGACCATTCTCTCTATCTCTTGCTCTGAGGAGGTCATTATGCACTTGGATTCAACAAGGTCTCCGCTGCACTACGCGACCTGAACTGAACTGGGAGAGGCTCTAGGTGTCAAAGGTCATGAGGTGTGTCTCGAGCTGCAGTGCCACCATCTTTTCAATAACCTTTCCCAAAAAAGGAAGGTTAGAGACGGATCTAAAATTCGCTAAACAGTCGGGGTCTTAAGATGGTGTCTTCAGAAAGGGCCTCACCAGCGCATCATTCAGTGTGCTTGGAAAGGACCCCTATGAAAGCGGGCAGTGGACTATCTTAGTGAACACTAGGCCTAGAAATGCATACAACTCACTAGAAGGTGTATTGACCCCAGATCCAATTTGTAAAACAAAATGGGCCGCAGCTCTGAGATCATCCCACAAAGCTCCCCCACCAACACTGGCCTAAACTCTCTCCAGACAGGAGGAGTGCTCCTGATGATGACCAGCTCCCCTCTGCTGGGCCACAACAGCCTAGTTGGGGGCAATCCCATACCGGACAGAAGACACACTGTCAGGGAAGAACTGAGTGAACTCTTCGCACCTGGCAGATGAATTTGTTCTTACTGGCTGTAGACAGGCAGGTTGAAGTAGCTTGTCCACAGTCTGGAAGTGCTGAGATGAGCTGTTCCTCCCTGTAGCGCTCTCCCTGAACAGAGTCAGTCCTAGATATTCTCCAACAACAATCCAGCCTCTGACCCATAGTCTTCATCTCCCTAAGCTCCCCGCCGAGGCACAGGATCTCAAGCGTGAAATCCTGGGCCATATAACGTATGTACTCATGCAACAGAATTGAGGGTTGAGGTAATAGCTCTGTTATAAGCCGCCACAGCCTCCCCCAGTCCTGCCCCACAAGCAGCCATTATTTTATTTATTTAAAAGTTGATAACCGGGAAAGGCACCTTGAGCCGAAGCTTGTTTCCAGGCGCGACCCGGGGAAAGAGGGTACAGAGTAGCGGCATGTGTTCAGAATGCATTGAAAGGTACACAGTTGTGAAATATATAAAACAAAAGATAATTACAGCATGGCAAATAGTAAGTTTAGAAGCTATTTACAATGAAAAGCACACAGCAGTGAAATATACATAGCAAGTGATAACTGCATGGCAAACGGGATGATTCAGAAACTAATTACAATGAGGGGGAGAAGTTAAATACAGCAGTAAGTAAAGGAATGAAGAGAGGAGTCACCAGAGAGATCCATTACCTCCTGGAGTCCTACTGGGGACAACCCCTTTTAAGGGTGGTAGTGGACCGTCTCCACTGGGTGAACTGTAGGGGGGGCTCTGAATGAGAATTTCATTGTGCAATGATCTGACCAGCAGACTGGCTCAATCTTGAGGTTGTTAGTCTTGAGCCCCAGTGAATAACTAAAGGCATGTCCATGTTGGTGGGTCGTAGAAATAACTGTTAGTGCGTGAGGCCCAGTGATTTTGGGATCCGCTAATAATATTGTTTCAATTTGATCACCGCAGCAATGGGTATTACATGGTGACTTTGTTCCGCCTACCCGTCGATGTATGTGTGGGCGGGGAGGGAAAAGCAGTGGTAGTAGGGGAGGGACAAGTGAGCAGGAGTTGTGGTGCCTGAACAAGCCGCTCCCATGGCAGAGTGGCAAGGTATCCAGCTCCTACAGCAGAAGAGACCGGGGGACCAGGGTTTGGTTCCCCGTCTCCCAGAGTTGAGTTAAATTTGTTTTCTTTATTTGTTCTGACATTTCCCCCTTTCCCGTCCCCTAGGTCAGCACCCTACCCTGGCGACTTTCTTCCTTTCCCCAGGGTTACCTGCCCCCCCCAAAAATATCTGTGGCTTGATTTCCATTTCATCGGTGGTGTGATGTTAGTGAAGTCGGTGTTTTATCCGACTTTCATATCATCTGCCACTGAAATGGTCGTGACGTAATGTGCCGTGATATTTTTGTTTTCGATAACGGGTAGAACCAGTGATTCTATCAGTTGGAGGAAATCTTGGCCAAACTGCGACAGATTATCGTTGCTCCAGGTATTGAAATCACCCAGAACAAACCATCAGGAAGATTCCAATACCTTCTTGGTAATAAAGTCCATGATTTCCTTCGGGAGTTCCCTCTCGCACGTCGGAGGCTGATATACAAGAAAGATTCTGCAACCTGCACCTGAACCTCCACGCACGGACATGCATTCAGCTGACGAAGTAGCCCCCAACCCCCACCCCCGGATGCACAGTAAAGTTCAATTTGGGTCTAAATCAGATGCCCATCCTCCACCCTGTGATCCCACCATGGGCATCAGCTGTTGCACTGTGAGGTCTTCAAAGTATTGATGTTCTGATCTCCTTGTGTTTACTTACAATATGTAAAAGCCTAGGGTATTCAATGTTATTTATGTTTCTGCTCTCTTGCTGTATCTCTGTATAATATATAAACCTGTACTGTATGAAATATCACCCTGTGATACCCTGTACCCCTATTTCCCCCAGGCCGCATCTGGAAACGAGTGGTTCTCCACTCAGTATGCCTGCCTGGTTAAACTCTTAAATAAATAAATAAACCACAGAGAATTGGTCTGGGAACGATGTGTCCAGGACTGGACCAACATCAGTCAGCTAGGTCTCTATGATGCAAGACAGAGCAACTGAGGAGATGAAATCCATCATACTGGTGGTCTTGTTCCTAATCGATCTGGCATTGCAGACCATTGCCTGTAGAGGATGAGTGGAGGCCACTGGCCTTAAAGGTTACCTGCCCACTCTCTCTCTAGTGAGAGCCCTGGGTATGGGAACCAACCACGTCTGGCCTCTCTCTAGGTCCCATTTTGCGCCCAGGCGCCTCGGCATCCTCACCAGCCCTATCGTGCCTCCCCTGTTAGCCCCCCCCCACCGCATCCCACTGCCTAATATCCTGCCTACTTACGAGGCCCACCTCCCTGCAGTGCCTATACACCACCATAGCAGGGAGGGGTCATCAAAGGAACAGAAGTCAAGCAGCTGGGATCAGGAGTAACTAAGCCTGGGGGCCCTGAGACCGAAACACAGTTCCACTGCTCACTAAACTACCCATCCTCAACTACTTCAATGCGGTACAACTGTAAATGAATGCATACTGAATGTAAAGCAGATTAAATAGGCCCACAACTTAATGCAAAAGTGTTCTTCGCTATCTCCTACTGTAGCTCATTATGAGCTCTCACTGTCAGTGCTCCTATATGCTAACTGCTGCTCAGCACTTATAAACCTTTAGACATTATCAGTAAAGACAAAGAACAGTTTAAAAAGAGATTAGACTCCTACATTCTAGATGGAAATGTTTTGTCATACTGTGGGTGACTGGTAGGAGCACACATGGGCTTACCACCTTCTTATCTCCTTACACCTTAGTAAACGTTTTAAAAACCTTGCATGTCAGAAATATCAAAATAAGCCGGCAAGGTGGTACTGAGGGTTGAGGCACTGGATGCCACACCTTGCGCTGCGCCGGCGACCTGGGTTCAGGAACAGACCCGGGTCACCGGAGGTTGGCTGGGGGAGGTAGGATTGAGCATCCCAATGGATGCTCTCCTCCAGTGGGTTGGGGTGGGTTTCTGGGCAGCGATGTCTGCAAGCGTTGCTGCCTGTGGAAACACGGGTGGCAAGGCACAATGGTTCCTAAGGAGAATTGGGGTGGGGAGGGTGCTGTGGATGCTTGACGGCAGCATGCGCGAGCATGTCGTACATCTGGACACAAGTCCTTCGCGTCGGGAGAAAAACCATAGGCAAAAAATCTCTCGGTGTCATGCATCATGATGCTGGGCTACCGGTACGTCGGGGCCCAGCTGACAAGACTGGAGGAAAGGATTCCTCTGGGCCGAGACCAGGAGGAAGTTAAAAAAAGATAAGTATCAAAATGTAGGCTTTCAGTCATACTCTGGATTTTCCTAATGTAGAGCTTATGTAGAGCTAAATGAGCAGAAAAACTGAAGTTTGGAGCTCAGGGGCAGAGCTCCTGACTGATTGCTAGCCCCGCAGGATGCATCACCACTATGAGGAGCTCCTCTGCAAGTAATGGGCCATTACAGGGAGAGGTAGGACTCTCTTCCCAGTACCATTGTTCTGTTGACCTTCACTGGCTGTTCCCATTCAGGTCCATCCAACTCAGCAGTCACCTGCCACTACATTACCTCCACTTTGGTTGGAGGCACCTCAACCTCTGCCACTTTTTGAGGCCCTGACCAATGATTCCTGCCAGCCCACCAGCTTGTCAGGCTGGTTGTCTGTGGAGATCACCCAGGATGAGGATACCAGGGTGGTCCATGGTGGAAAATGGTCGAGGGTCGTCTTCGAAGAGTCTTTAGACTTGGGAATAGAGTCATCGATGACTTCAACTGGGGCTCACACATTCGACCAGGAATCTATCAAAAAAGCTTACTATAGTTTACAGACCTACATCTTCAGAAGCCTTGGTTCAATTAATGTTAACCAGTCCGGAAATGGGCCAAATACCAATTTACTGATATTCTGGATAGGTACAAATCCCCGGTGGTTGCCCTTCCCCAGGCTGAAGCAATTCTGGGACCAGCCCTGGAGCTTTGGCGGCATTCAGTAGTCTGCTTGGCACCCTGTACCTGTATGGTCTGCAAGCATGCGGTCCCCACAAGCACCCTTTCCAGGTTCCTCCCCGACCACCCTTCTGCAGCTGTCTGGTAACAGACTTTGCCTTCTGCAAGTTGAAAGGCCAAGGGGATGTGGACAACACCCAGAAAATAAGTCAAAAAAGCTTCACCACATGGCTGTAAATTTGTATGCATCTGCTTCCCTAGGTCTCAGTCAGACAAGTTATTCGGTCATGATGATAAATTGCGGCCATTCCATTTTTGGGATTGCGGAGCAACTCTGCCCTCTACTTACAGCTGATAAGCAGCTTCCAGTACAGTGCATCAGAGACCCTGGTCAGTCAATTGCTGGCTAAGTAGCGGCATTAGATGGCTTTGGACATGGGTGACTCCTGTACTCATGCCATGGTTGCAGCTGTCGCCATGCATCTTAGTGACCATTCTGCATTCTGTGGCTTCGTCCCGGAAAAACTTGAAGACCCCAGAACCTAAGAAAAAAAGCTTTTCAGTTTTGATTATTGTAGTCACAACAGCCTTGCAGTTTTAGCGCTGGCATCCAAAACCATGATTCGGCAGTCAGGGTCAAAGGGGTGGTGCCTCTGGGTCCTCTGCGGCCGAACCCCCTCCAAGGCTGCTGAGTGATGGGTTGGAGGGTATCCTCTTCTCCTCCCATAAAGTCCCTGTCCCAGCTCCCGGTCAGGGGATGGTTGCACCACTTCTTGCCACAGTGGTCTGTCATTACCTCAGACAAATGGGTTCTGCAAGTCTTTGGCAGTGGTTTGCCTCTTGATTTCAAGGCTTTCCCACTGTACTGTCTCCTTGGAGATCCAGGGTACCAAAGGACACATTGTCCACATTGCGGGGCAGCATAGCTCAACTTTTAGAATGCTAGGCAATAGCAAGTCAGGGACATGTGTCCATATACTTCTGGTTCCAAAACTGATAGGGAGCTGTCGCCCCACACTGGGACTTGCATGATGTGAACAAGTTTATGCGGAAGCACAAGATCTGGATCAGATCTAAATCAGATAATACCATCCCTGGAGCAGGGAATGTGGTTCTGCTCTCTGGACCTCCAGGACGTGTTCTTCCACATCCCAGTCCAGTCTTCTCATTGCCAGTACCTTCAGTTCCATACAGAGAGGATCTTGCACCAGTTCCAGGTCATGCTTTTTGGCTTCTCCTCCACTCCCAGAGTCTTTACCAAGTGTATGGACAGTAGTGGCAGCCTTCCTGCAGCGCAGGAGCATCAGGGTGTATCCCTATCTGGACGACTGGCTGTTAGCCAGGCCATCTAAGGAGGCCATGAAGTGGTCCAGGGATTTTGCTGTTCTGACCTGTCAGGACTTGGGCCTTCTGGTCATCCTGGGCAGGTCAGAGTTGGTCTTGTAGGTGATCAAGATGAACTAGACACCCTGCAGGCCAAGGCCCACCTCCCAGCAGACCAGGCATTGGATATTACCTCCTTTGCCCGATCATTTCTGGTGGCATGCTTGCATCCTACCCGGGTGTTCCTGCAGCTGCTGGAGCTGATAGTAGCTTCTGTCAGCATGGTCTGATAGGAATGCTGGAGGATGTGCCCCCTGCAGTGGGGCTGGGCCAGCAGTGGTACCAATGCATGGGTTGCCTGGACCAGCCGGTGTTGGTGACTCATCTGATGTGGGATGCCATCTTGTGGTGCTCGTCTCCGCAGAACCCGGAGGAGGGAATTGGGTTTGTCCACCCAGAACCATCTGTCACGCGCACAACAGCTTGTCTCTGGGAGGTTGGGGAGCGCACCTGGGAGTCCACAGAGCCCATGGGTTCTGGTCACCCCCCAAAGTTCTGTTGCCATATCAACCTGCTGGAGCCCTGTGCAGTGCATCTAGCTCTGACAGAATTCATTCCATTGATTTGGGATCAGGTTGTCCAGGTCCAGATGGACAACGACGACCACCATGCTCTAACTGAACAGGCAGTGCAGGATGTAGTCCTTTCATTTGTGTCAGGAGGCTCTGTTCACCTGGTCTCTTGTGTGCAGCCTGAAAACAGATCATCTGGTGATTCATGTTGTAGGAGAAAACAACCAACTGGCAGATGCTCTAAGCCAGGTCAGAGAGATGTCGCATGAAAAGGTCCTTGCATCAGGAGGTGGTAATAACCACGTGTTCTCACAGTGGGGCACCCCTTTGGTGGATCACCGAGATCAGGCTGGACATGAATGCTGTCCCAGTTATTGAGGCAGCGGTGCAGGCCAGGTTCTCAGTGATACATTGCCCAAAGTTGGATCGTAGGGGCGGGTGTGTTGCCATCTGTTTTTAGAATGAGCTGGGCCTGGTAGATGTGTCGGTGAGGGAGATCCGATCCTTTGAGTGTATCCGGGGCGCAGGTGTGGGGTGCAGAATTCTTCTCATTTACCGTCCACCCGGGGATTGGAAGCAATTTTTGCAGGAAGTCGCGGCCTTCGTTGTCGACATGGTATTGGAGTCACCCAGAGTGATGGTGCTGGGTGACTTCAACGCCAGAATCGACGACGAACTTTCCCATTTTGGACAGGACTTCCTCCAATTCATGTATGCGTTGGGCTTCACACAGGTTGTTTCCTCTGCAACCCATATTTCAGGCCACTCATTGGATCTGGTCTTCCTACTGAGTATGGAAAACGCCGACCTGGTGGTGGAACCAGTTGGATAGTCGGACCATCACACTATCAGGTTCAGCTTCCAGGTGCCCCCCTATAGGCCTGCCCCTTTGGAGTTGGTCCGGAACTGCCCATTGAGAGATGTGGTCCTAGACTGCCTAATACGAACATATGAAATTTGCCAGCAGATAAAGGCCTAGAGGTCTATCAAGTCTGCTCGAATGTGCAGCTAGCACCCCTTATTCTGCAGCTGCCCCCTCCCTTCCACCCTTCCCCTTCATTAACCCTCCCCCTTGTCCTGTCCCATCCTCGTTTGAAGCAGTCCACTGTTCTACTGCATACCACTTCAGCAGGTAGCGCATTCCACCCAACCACCACCCTCTCTGTAAAAAAGTGTCTCCTCGTCTCCTTCCCTCCTGAACCTTCCTCGTTCCAGTCTCATATCATGGCCCCTGGTGGCCCTCCACTCCCTTACATTGAACAGTCCCTCTGTACCTGTCTTGTTTATTCCTTTCATGTATTTAAAGGTTTCAATCATGTCCCCCAGTCTCTCCTCTCCTCCAGTGAGTACGTGTTCAACTCCTTCAACCTCGTCTCGTATGATAAGTCCCCCAGCCCCTTGATCATCTTTGTCGCTCTGCGCCGCACCCCCTCCAGTAACTTAATGTCCCTCTTCAGATACGGACGCCAGTACTGCATGCAGTACTCCAAGTGTGGTCTAACTAATGACCTATACAGTGGCAGAATCACCTCCTCCTCCTTGAGGATATACCCTTGCAATACAACCCAGCATTTTGTTGGCTCTTGCAGCTGCTCTTCCTACATTGTGCCGAGTTGTTCATTGACCCTGTAATGAGCACACCCAGATCCTTCTCCTCTCTGTCTGGGCTAGCTGCACTCCCTAGCTGGTAACTCCTCCTTGGGTTCTTCATCCCAAAATGCAGCACCTTGCACTTTTTGGCATTAAAGCCCAGTTGCCAGGTGTCTGACCAGGTTTCAAGCTTTGCCAGATCATCCTGCAACCTCTGCCATCCCCCTAGGTCATCCACCACCGCGCCTACCTTGGTATCATCAGCAAACAGACTGATCTTCCTCTTGATGTCCCATGATATGTCTGCAATGAATATCCCAAACAACACTGGTCCCAACACTGAGCCCTGTGGAACACTGCTTGTCACTGCCCTTGGGTGTGAGAGCTCCCCACCCACCACCACCCTCTGTTCAAACACCATGAAGTCTTGCTATATTAGGACTTATTGCAGTTAGCCACTGCACTTGAACTGCCCCGGAGAGGAAAGAGTTAACTCCAGAGAATCTGGAGTTCTAAAGCGCGAGGGCTCTATACCAAAGCTCTATCTGGGCAGTTTCAAATGAAACTGTCAGATTCTTTACTCCGCTTCACTGAACAGTCGCTCCGGAGATCAGCTCCTTCAGCTCGGTTCATTTCTCGGTCAAGCGAGTATTTTCAGTTCATTTGAACCGACAAAAAGTAATTATTTTACCGCATTTCGGTTAAAGTTCTATCTGGTAAACCGTAAGTACAAAATGTAAAGTCTGTGTGGAAATTTAGTTATCGGTTCGGTTTTGAACCGATCGGTTTGCTTATTTTAACGTTTTAAAGTTTTGGGCTTTTAGAGTGCGGTACCCGGTTCTTATTGGTTCTAAAAAAACCTTGATTTTGAATAGAGTTTTTTCAAATACCCATGAAACGGTTAGGAACCGATAAGGGTGTCTTGTTCTGGCACGCCATAAAAGGGCAAGTTTTTGGTTAGGCTGGCATTATGTCTGAGAAACCCAAAGAAAAACCGGCCCACTGTTTCAACACTGTGATGCTGTGGAAGCCTTTGCAAGGCTGACCCACACACCACTTGTGTTTATTGTCTGGGCTGACCACCTCCTGTCAGACTGCCAGTGTTTAAAATTTCCTGCAGCCACCCTGAAAAGAGATAGGGCCGGCTCAGGGAACTATTGGCCAAAAGTCCGCTGACCCGGATGGCCAGCCCGGTCCAGTACCCACTGGACCAGAGGGAGTGCCCTCTGACCAGGGCTAGACTTCCTCGGGCAAAAGGATGGTTCAGAGGAACCAGTTTAAAAAAAAAAAAAAAAAATGAATATGACAGAGAAATCAGTAGGTTTGGAGTCCAAGATTGTCTCTCCAACTGCTGCAGAAGTAGTTAAGCCATACAGATTGTCCAGTCACTGTTTCTAGGTCCTGTCGAACCATCTACAGTTGGTAAAAGGTGGCTCGTTCAGTTCCAGTGGTTCAGGTTTATGATGTTGAGGAATTGTTATGAACCACAGGAGTGGGAGGAGGAAATTTGATCAATACATGTGTGGCTGGTAGGGTCTGGACATGCCCACTTGCGGACATTTTCTCCAGACAGACTTTTAGAATCTCCCTTTCTGTCTGAGTCCTTTCTCAGTTTATGTTTTACAAAAGCTTGCAGAACTCTCAGCTTCCTTTAGAGGAGGTTATGGATGAGTAAAGGGAGCCTGATTATGTAGGAATGATGGGCTAGGAGGTTGTCTTTCCTTTGCATAAGTCATTTAGGAAGTAAACAACAAAGATTTTATAAGATTCCTCTTTCTGTCCCTCCTGTAAGATAAAAAAATGGACAGAAGGTGTATTTCATCAGGCTCTGTACAGACTTCCTCATTGAGCAGTGTAGTCATGTAGGTGTGGTACAAGCTGCAGCCTGTGTCAAGGCTAGTTCCCTGGCCTCACATCCTCCTGAATAGGATTCCAGGAGGATTGATGCCATGACAAGAAAACACAGTATGGCAGCTTCTGTGGGACTCAGACAGGCAAGTTGTATGGCTTATGTGGCTAGATTTGGGAAATCTAGGTGGGGCCTTTGTGCAGTTAGCTAGAAGCAGGCCCATGGCCAGCTGGCTAGCGGGTTAGAACAGGTGGCTGCTAATGGCACTGAAGCCTCTAAGTTCAAGTTCATACTGCTGTTGGTGTTAATCTTGTTTTCTCTAGGGTCATGACCACTTCTGTAGCTTTCCGTGGGTTGGCATGGCTCAGATGCACTAATCTGTCCCAAGATACTCTGTCAAAGTCTATGGATTTGTTTCTTGTTGTGGGCAATTCTCTGTTTGAGGAACAAACAGAAAGCTATATGAAAACAGGGATGATTACCTACAAAAGTGCCCAGGTAGAGGCTCAGGCCTCCTCTGCTTCATAGGAGGTCTCTTCAGAGCAGAGATAGACGAGGCACAAGTAAACCGTCCCCCTCCCTTAGCCTAAGACTATTGCCAAGCAGGCACCCTGATGGGGTGCCCAGGGCCGATTCTCCTATATCAGTGGGCAGGTTGGTTTTATTTCAGCCAGAATTGGGTGTGTCCCTAACTCGGACAAGTGGGTTCTGGAAGTAATAGGTCTGTTCTCAGCTTCAAACAGTTTCCAAAGATGAGAGCCAGACAGGTCCACCTGCAAATCCTTCGGAATCCTTGCTTTGGGAGCAGAGGTTTCTTCTCCTCTGAACTGCAAAGCAGTAGAAGAATCCCTCACTTGCCACGGGGCGAGGGGCTGTACTCATGATACTTTCTTACCCTATAGAAGGCAGGAGATTGGCTGGCCATCTCAGATTTAGGTACCTGAACAAGCATCTTTTGAAAACAAAGTTAAAAATGTTAACTCTGGCTGAGGCCAGGGACTGCTAGCTTTCCTGGACCTCAAGGATGCCTATTTTTCATGTTTTGATCAGGCCTTCTCACCGAAAGTACCTCAGGTTACCCTCAGGCCACTACCAGTTCAGGGCAATACCCTTGACCTTACCTCTGCTCCAAGGGTATTGAAATTCTAGCTGGTAGTGGCTCTTTTAAGAAGGCAAGGGATTGCTTTGTTTCCTTTCCTGGATGACTGGCTCTTAGTGGGTCAGTCTCCAGATCAAGTAAAATCCCACTTGCAAGTCACCCAGCAGCTTCTCACCTTTCTGGGATTCCTGCTGAATTTACCAAAGTCAGTTCGAACCAGTTCAGGTACTAACTTTCAAAGGGCAGAGTTGAACACAAAGTTAGCCAGGGCATTTCTCCCTCTGAAAGGGTAGGCAGTCTCTTTGCCCTGGCATCTTCCATTACTCTGCGAGTCTCTTGACCAGCATAGCATTTGCTACAACTACTAGGGCACATGGCTGCTTCCACAGCTGTAGTGCAGGGAGCAAGATTCCAGATGAGGGACATTTAGTTCCATCTGAGGGCCTATTGGTCCCAAAGGAGGGATTCCCTTTCCAAATTGGTTCTAGTGACCCAATCCCTGATCCTGGCCTTACACTGGTGGCAGGATCAAAGCAATCTAAAACTAGGGGCCTCCTCATTCCCTCACCATGGATGCTCCTGTGTTAGGGTGAGGAGTTCAGCTAGGCGACCTGTCCACGAGGGGAGTGTGGTCTCCCTAGGAATCTCTGCTCCATCAATTTTGGAACTTAGAGCTGTCTTCTAGCTCTTAGGAGTTTTCAGCTTCTGTCCAGAACAAGGTAGTTCAAGTCAGGACAGACAACACCACAATAATGTGGTACATCAACAGGCAGGGGCACTCGGTCATCAGCCTTGTGCACGAAGCAATGAAGTGGTGGTCTCTGGCTTACTCCTGAACACCTCCCGATAGCAGTTCACCTCCCAGGAAGGACAATGCCCTGGCAGATGCCCTCAGCAGGATTCTCAGGGCCATCACGATTGGGCTCTGAATCCTCAGGTGCTGGGTTCAGTCCTTGCCAGATGGGGCTCATTTCAGATAGATCTTTTGCAGCCCCAGATAACCACTAACTTTCTCTGTTTTGTTGAGGCCTCCAGTGCTGGGATCAGCCCCCTGGACGCTTTCACTTGGATTGGAAGGAAGTTTCTGTACACCTTTCCTCCTTTTTCCCTTTCTTTCAGGGTACTAGTAAAAATCAGATCTCAGCCCTGCAAAGCGATTCTGATTGTTCTAAACTGGGCCAGACAGCCCTGGTACCCATTGTCTCTGTCCTTGACAGTTCACCCTACCCTGAGCTTGCCCAGAGTCCACGACTTACTGGCCTTTGCACAAGGGAGAGTGTGGTATCCGAACCTCAAATTCCTCCTTCTCAAAGCAGCTCTTGAGGAGTTAGAATTTGCTGATTTACACCTTTTCAAGGTGCTCTGAATATTTTAAAGGCTTCAAGGAAGCTTTCACTGGGGCCACTTACAATCCCTAAGCGGACAGGTTTTCAGTCTGGTGCTTTGGAAGCAGATTATACCACAGTCTGCTTATCTGCCCATTTTCTGGACTTTTGGTCCATTTAAATTCCTTAGGTCTTGGGCCAGCTACCTTAAGGGTTCCTCTGGCAGCTGTCTCTGTTTTCTGCAAGCAGGGAAGCCTGCTTCCTTTTCTTCTCAACCTGTGTTTTTCCAAGTTTTTAAGGGGTTGCTTCACACCAACCCTCCTTTTTAGGGAACCAGCTCCTGCATGGAGCCTGAATGTTGCATTGCTCAGTTAATGCAAACCCCTTTGAACCTCTGTCCCCAGCAGAGCTCAAGCTTCTCACTTGGAAAATGTTTTTCTGGTGGTTTCACTTCTGCCAGGCGATAAGTGAACTACAGGCCCTGGCAGTGGAAGAAGATTTTTCTCTCCCACAGGGATAAGACAGTCCCTAGGACTAACACAGGGTTTGTCCCTAAGTGGTTTCAGGTTTCCACCTGAACCAACCCATCTCCCAGTATTTTTCACTGAGCATTCTTCCTCAGGTGAGAGGAGACTGCACAGCTTGGACGTCAAAAGAGCCTTATGCTACTATTTGTAACACACCAAGGGTCACAGGTTCGAATCCCTCCAACTCTTCCTTACCTAGGGCGAGGTTGGCAAAGGGAACCTGCCACTAAGAGGACAATTGCAAGGTGGATTGTCTCTTGTATCCATTTTGTTATCAAAGACTAGGTAGGAGAGCCCCTCAGGACTGAGGGCTCACTCCACCAGGTGTACAGCTGCATCTCTAGCGGCTGCTAGAGATATTCCCATTCTGGAAATCTGTCGAGCTGTTACTTGGAAGACAGTTCCACTTTTACCAAGTATTATTCCCTGATTTCTGTCCAGGAGAGATGCT
The DNA here is from genome assembly GCA_016271365.2 of Neoceratodus forsteri. Taxonomy (NCBI): domain Eukaryota; kingdom Metazoa; phylum Chordata; order Ceratodontiformes; family Ceratodontidae; genus Neoceratodus; species Neoceratodus forsteri. The sequence continues at coordinate 1,411,139,968 of CM057459.1, forward strand.
CGTTTTGGCACAGCTGTGCTTCAGAGCCTATTTCTAAGTAGGTTCTGACCCTCCTCCATGGAGGTACTGCTGTGTAATCTGCAATAAGTCTAATATAGCAAGACTTCATGGTGTTTGAAGAAAAATTACTCACCTTAGTAATTGCTTTTCTTCTCATGGAGTCTTGCTATAGTGGACCACCCAACCTGCCCTCTCAGAACTTCTACTGGGGTGGGGTGGCAAATTAGTGCAAGCACTGTGTCGTGCCATTGTAGTTCTTCCTTCACCCCTTTATTTAGGGTTAGGAACTAGGGTTTTCTGTGTTGAGTGATTTGTTGGCCCTTCCTGGACTTGAGTCTTTGGGGAAGGGGGTCCTAATAGTGCTTGTCAGGGGGGAAAACTAATAATACCATTATTCATTCTTATTATTATTGTTATTGTTGTTCCTATTGTTGTTTATATTGTTGTTATTACTACTAGTAGGTAGCCATTTGGCTAGTGTAGAGCTTTCCACACAGACTTGTTGCTTAGTGTTAGCTTCGTAAAGATCTGACAGTTTCATTTGAAACTGCCCAGATAGAGCTTTGGTATAGCGCCCTCGCGCTTTAGAACTCCAGATTCTCTGGAGTTAACTCTTTCCTCTCCGGGGCAGTTCAAGTGCAGTGGCTAACTGCAATAAGTCCTAATATAGCAAGACTCCGTGAGAAGAAAAGCAATTACTAAGGTGAGTAATTTTTTCTTGCCTTCCCTGCAGCCAGTTTACTACCCATCTCACCAGCTTTGCACCCGCCCCTGTGCCTACTAACTTCCTTCCCAGACTTCCATGTGGCACTGAGTCGAATGCCTTACTGAAGTCCAGATACAGGCCATCCACTGCATGGACCCTGTCCAATTGCCTAGTTACCCAGTCATAGAACTCGACCAGGTTGGTTTGGCAGGATCTGCCACGTATGAAGCCATGCTGTCTGCTGTCCTGTAGTCCTTTGGCCTCTAGGAGGGCCACCAGCCTCTCCTTCAGGATAGTCTCCATTAGCTTACCCACGATGGATGTGAGGCTCACTGGTCTGTAGTTTCCGGTTCATCCTTGGGGCCACTCTTGTGGAGGGCACCACATGAGCCATCCTCCAGTCCTGAGGTACACACCCGAATGTAGTGAGGGCATTAAATAGGTCTGCCAAGGTCCTGCAAGGACCTCTGCCAGCTCCTTCAGTACCCTGGGTGGATGCCATCTGGGCCTGGCGCCTTGTCCACCCTCAGTGCCTTCAAACCCTCTCGAACTCTGCTCTCCATGATTTCCCCATCTGTCACCACTCCCCGCTTCTGCCATTTCTCCCACCTTGGATGTCACCCTCTTCTCTTTAGTAAATACTGAGCAGAAGTACTCATTTAGTGCTTCCCTTATCGCACCTGCTTCCACCCAACCCCTCCTTCCTAATCCTTACTATATGGTCCTTACAGCTCCTTTTCTCCTTGATGTACTTGAAGAAGTCCTTCTCCCCTTCTTAATGCCTTGTGCCAGCCTGAGTTCCGTAGATGCTTTGGCTCCCCTTACTGCCCTTGTCACCTCCTTCGATTCTGTCAAGTACTCCTCCCTGTCCTCCCCCCTCCCTGTTTTCTTGTACTTCCTAAAGGCAGCTCTTTTCCCCCTTAGCTTTTCCATGACCTCCTTGCTCAACCAGATTGGTTTCTTAGCCCTAGCCTTCTTGCTCTGGGCTTTGCAGCAGGTTTTGGTTGCCTCCACTTTCCCCAGCTTTATGAGCTCCCACCTCTGGTTAGTGTCCATACTAGACTGGATTCTGGCCAGGTACCATTTTACCACTTCCCCAATCCTCCCAAAGTCGGCCCTCCTGAAGTCCAGCACTATTGTGCCAGATTCCACTCCTTCCTTGCCCATATCCAATGTGAGCCATACTGAGCGGTGGTTGCTCCCTGACAGCGGTTCCTCCACTGTAAGTTCTCTCACAAAGTCCCCATTTGCGAGCACAAGGTCAAGAGATATTGGACCTATCAGGATGTGCGAGTGCAAGCATGGGTCCAGAGAACCTACTACAGGCCTATAATAAGGCCATGGTGGTAGCTCTGGATTCCATAGCTCCTGTCCGGGTTCGCCCTCTCTCCCTTCGTCCTCGGTCCCCATGGTTCGATGGGACTTTGAGGGAGATGAGGAGAGTAGGGCGTAGGCTAAAGCGATGCTGAAGGAAATCTGGCCTAGATGCTGACAGGCTTAGATTGATGGCACATTATGCGGATTATCAGTCAGTGATCTCCCATAAGAAGGCAGAATTCCTGTCCGAGGAGATCTCTGCTGCACGGAATCGACCTGCTCAGCTTTTCCGCACTGTGGATAGACTGTGCAATCCAGCCTGTCTGCAATTGCGGAGAGCCTTGTCACAAGATAAATGTGACTAGTTTGCTTGATTCTTTGCAGGTAAGGTTGCCAGCATCAGGACATAGATCTGTTCGGCATGCTCTAATGAGAGTTGCAGTGACTGGTGGGAGGTCGCAGAACCTCGGTCTGCTTGGTCAGCTTTTGCCCAAGTGGCGATCTCGGATGTCATGAGGATCATCCAGAGTATGCGGCCGACCTACTGTAGTTTGGACCCAGGCCCAACCCGTCTCCTTGTGGGATGTGTGGAGGTCATCGATCCGGTCCAGGCTGAGATAGTCCAGTGCTCATTAGAGACTGGGGAATTCCCTGACTCCTTGAAGGAGGTAGTTATGACTCCCCTTCTTAAGAAAACTTCTCTCTACCCAGATCTTCTTGCCAACAACAGGCCCATCCCTGTCTTTCCCTTTGTGGGTAAGGTTATTGAGAAGGTGGTTGTGCTGCAGCTGGAGGATCATCTTGCCATCCATGACATCTATGATCCCTTCCAGTCGGGGTTTTAGGAAAAGGCACAGTACTGAGACTGCCTGGTTCGGGTGCTCAATGACCTCCTTGTTGCAAGAGATCAGAGGTGCCTTACCATCTTGGTCGTCCTTGATCTCTCTGCGGAATTTCACACTGTGAACCATGGGGTACTGCTTGAGCGCCTGCGGTTGATTTGTGGACTGTCTGGTACAGTCCTCGGATGGTTCCATTCTTTTCCTCACTGGCAGATTTCAGAGAGTAGTGTCGGGGTATTTATTCCTCTGATACTTTCTCCCTGTCATGTGGGGTTCCACAGGGCTCAGTGCTCTCCTCCGTGTTGTTCGCGGTGTACATGTTGCCATTGGGGGACACTGTAAGGTGGTTTTCACTGCTATGCAGATAATGCTCAGCTGTACATGTCCTTTACACCTGGCCAGGATGTTGTGTTCTCAGTATTTAACAGTTGTCTATCCAAGACTCAAGACTGGATGAGTGCCAACTGGCTGAAGCTGAACCCTGACAAGACTGAGGTTTTGGTTGTGGATCCGAGTTGCTGAGTAGAGGGGCTTTCGGCAGGGCTAGCATCCGGTCTGGTGCTGGGAGGCTGCTGGCTGATGACCTCTGAATGGGTGCGTAGTTTGGGCGTTGTTCTTGACGAGGGATTGACCCTGAAGTCTCAGGTGTCATCCGTCATCAAGACCTTGTTTTACCATCTGAGGAATATTGCCCAGATTAGGCATCTGGTTCCGCCCGTTGACCTTCCAACACTGATCCATGCCTTTGTGACCTCTCACTTGGATTACTGTAACGCCCTTTACTTAGGGCTACCAGGGCTTGATATCTGCCGTCTGCAGCTAGTGCAGAATGCGGCAGCCAGGCTACTGACTGGGCATTCTTGATCTAGCCACATTACTCCTGTGCTGTACATGCTGCACTGGCTGTCAGTGCAATGGCAGGTCACCTTTAAGATCGACTTGTAACCTATAAAGCCCTACACGAACAAGGTCCGAGTTACCTGCAAGAGCTTCTTTGCTCCTATTGCCCCTTCTGTCCACTCCGCTCTGCCGATGAGGGATTGCTAGAGGTTCCCAGGGTTCAGCTGAAGAGATCTGGGGCTCGTTCTTTTGCGTTTGCAGCGCCTACCCTGTGGAATTCTCTACCTCATTGGGTTCGAAAGTGCCAGACTGTGGAGAGCTTCAAAATGGCACTGAAAACCCAGTTATTTAATCTTGCCTTTGCGATTACTTAAGATTAATCATCTGATACGATGTGACAGGATGTTAATCGCTATTGATTTTAAAGTTTTTTATGTTTTATACTTCTGTAAAACGCTTTGACATTTTGAATTGCGCTTAACAAATAAAGTTATTATAATTATTACTATTATCATCTGTTTGCCTCTTGGGAGAACAGAAAACTGTGGCCGTTTTTATGCCACCCCCCTCAGTCCATCCATCACACTTCAGGGGGATGCCTATTCAAGATTCTGAACCCTGGGCCTTTTGTACACCTTCCTCGTTCCTCTTAGTTCACAGGATCATAATTAAGGCCTGGAAGGACAAGGTGCAGATGATCCTGATAGCTCCAGACTGATCCAGGCTGTTCTAGTGCCTAGATCTCCATGGCCTCAGCAACAGGCCTCTCTGAAGGTCACCTCTCTGTTCCTTCCTGCTGACCAGACAACAGGGGAAGGTCCTGCACCCAGACCTTCAATCCCTACACCTCTTGGCCTGGTTCCTGAGCGGCTAGAGTTCCAGGCTTTGGGCCTTTTGGAAGACATCATCCATGTCATGGAAGCTTCCCGTATGGAGACACCTCATAAATACTATACATTAAAGTGGCAGGAGAAAGATCTCTCTTAACCTACCCAGTGGCGGGCTTCAACTACCTTGGGTCCCTATCTCAATTGGGACTGTCCATTTCCCCTCTTCCCCAGGATGGATGGAAGGGAGGAAGGAAGACTGACTGACTTGGGCTGGTATGCTGACTGTGGCCCAGCAGAAGATGGTCAGGTGCTTTTTCAAAAGCCTGAATCGCTTGTCCCCTCCGGTGCATGAACCACCACCTCCATGGTATCTGCTACTGGTGTTGGCAGTGCTCATGGGCAAGCTGTTTGAGCCTCTGCACCGGTGTGAGATGTCACATTTGTCATGGAAGACCACCTTTCTGGTAGGTATAGCATCAGCCAGAAAGATTTTTTTTTTTATTTAGGCTTTTTATTTAATTTATAAATGCAATAATTTTACAGGCAGCAATACATCACTTATTAATACCAGTTGATACCATCACAATACATTACATGTATACTTGTATCAGTCATATTAGGGGAACATAAATTAACATCTTATTACATCAGTGTCCAGAGAATCATCATAACTCGTTTTAAGTTCAGTCTGTGATCCATTCAAATCAAATTGGGCCTAGCACGGAGAGCCTTCCCCTATCCCTCCCAGATTTTATTTCCATTAAAATTCAAGGAGCACCACAGATCATATCCCAAGTATCTTTTCAGTGCAAAAGGAGAGCAAAATTACATGTTCAGTACATAGCTTAAGGTACAAAATCATCATAATGATTTAGTTGGTATGATATTCACTTTTGCCATTGTACATCAAATTTTTGAACTTTGTCCATCATCTTGACCGAGAATCGTTCAAGGGCATATAGTTTTCCTGGACAAAACAATCCAGGCTTTTTTAGTAGGTATTTTATTTGTAAACCACAGTCTAGTGATAATTTTGTGGGCTGCTGTTATAAATTTTAAAATTTGTTTCTGCAACTTTTTGTCAATTCGCAGACCTTTTGGTTTAATAAAAGTCAATATAAATGTGGGAGTGAATAAATCAGTGGTGTCATAAATTGCACTCAGCTCCTCAAGGATCTCCTTCCAAAACTTGGATAGCTTAGGACATGACCAAAGGACATGGCTCTGATTTGCTCTATCATCCCCACATTCTCTTCAACACTGTCCCTCCCCTAATTCTCCCATACTAGCCTGCAAGGCTGGTGTGCGGTAGAAACGAGAACAGAGTTTCCACATGTATTCACGCCAGTATGGTGAGAAAAAGATTTTTATAGTTGGTAAAGCAGTCACTCCAGTCCTGCTCACTGATTGATACCTGTAGTTCTTGTTCCCATCTAAACCTGACTGAGTTAGTCGAGTCTTCCTGTCTTTCATTTAAGGCCATATATATCTTACTAATCAGGTGATATGAGGTGGTTCCTCTGATATGTGCTTATGACAGTTGTACTATTTGGGTAGGGTTTTCACTTAGGGCCGTGAGTGACTGTTCGTATGGCTGAAGGTATGATTTAAGATGTAAATAAGAAATAAAATAGTTATGGGGCAAATGATATTCCTTCTGAAGGGAGACAAAGGGAAGGAGACCTGTTCTGCCCATTAACTGGAAAATGAATAAAATGCCATATCTGTGCCATTGAACTACATAGGGGCCTGAGGGACCTGCTGCCAAATTTGCATCATACTTCAGTGTTCCCAAGAACAATTTTTCAGGGAATGTAAAATAATCATTACTGACCTTAAGCCATATTTTAAGGGTTCTCTGGTGAAATTGGATAATTCATTATCCCTTGCACTTAAGGCGTCCCAAAAGGAGCTCCTGAGTTTTGTATAGGTCTCCCAGGTTACTTCTAATTGTTTCCAGTGTGCATCATACTGTTTATTTGGCCATTGTAGGACTACCCTTAACTGTGCTGCCATCGCATACTTTTTGAGGTCAGGGAGGTTCATTTATTTATTTATTTGCTTTTGGTAACCGGGTGGGTGCACTAGGCATAAGCATGCCTATTTTCAGGCACGACCTGGGAGAAAACAGTTTGAAATACGTGAGTATACATGTGATGCAGCACATGGTGTATGTAACACAGTTAGGAGGGGGCTCACAAACATTCAAACTTAGGTGGAGAGAAACACTGTTCGGTATAATACCTTCATATACATTTTGGACAAATAACAGTAAGATCAGAAAACAATGCGAGATAAATAATGTAGACGGACAAGTACAATAAGTGCCATTTTAAGGCCACCTCTCTCTCTGGCCAGTTGCAGAACAGAATATCTAATTCTGGGATGCTTTTCGCTCCAAATAAAGTGGGATATCATTCTGTCCCACGCCTGGAAATATGTTTTAGCCGGGGTGAAGGGCAGTGTCTGAAGAAAGAACAATATGCGGGGAAATACATTCTGCTTAATTGTATCTATCCTGCTCAAAAAGCTTAGGGGGAGACGTGACCAACGAGATAGATCTTCTGTCAATTTTAGGGTTAAAGGTTCGAGATTTAAGAGCTCTGCATGAATGGGGGTTTCTTGTGATCTTTATTCCCAAGCATCTCATCTCTTGTCTGTGCCACTTAAAGGGGAAGTCTTTTTTTGAAGTGGGAGGGAGGTAGGTAATTGTACGTCAGTACCTCGGTTTTTGATTTATTCATTTTATATCTTTGCTAGCTTACCAAATGTTTGTAGCTGTTTCCATATCTCTGGGATGGATTGTTCAGGCTTGGTAAGAGCCAGCAGAATATCGTCCGCAAATAGTGATATCTTGTGAGGGCAACCTCCCAGTGGAAGGCCCTCTATGTCCTCAGAAGATCTGATGGCAATGGCCAGGGGTTCGAGATATAGAGCAAACAACATTGGGGTCATTGGGCATCCCTGGCGGGTGCCCCTAGAGAGTTGGAATGTATCAAAGGCCTTTGATACTGTTTCCCATCCCAAACTCCTCACAAAACTGCAGGACGCAGGCCTATCCAACAATACCATCAGCTGGTTCCATGCCTACCTATCTGGCTGGAAGCAAGCAATAAAAATCGGCCCACACTTTCCCCCCCTCTCCCAGTCACCTGGGGTGTCCCCCAGGGCTCTGACCTGGGTCCCCTTCTCTTTTCAATATTTCTAAATGACCTCCCACTGGTATGCCCAAACTCAGCTATACAAATGTACGCGGATGATACTGTCCTGTACGCCTCCGGCTGATCCTGTGAGGCCTTAAACTCTGCCCTCCAACAGGATTTTGATGCCATCCAAACCTGGCTTAGCTCTAACCAACTCCTGCTAAACGCAAAGAAAACCATCCACCTAACTTTCGGCACGCAACCTCAACTCTCCCGTCTAACTACTCCCCCCTCCTACCATACACTAGATGGAACCAGTCTGGAATCATGTACCTCCTTCAGGTACCTGGGTGTATGACTTGATCAGCACTTAGACTTCGCCGTCCACATCGACTCCCTCCAGAAAAAACTTTATCCAAAACTAGGAGCACTCTTCCGCAACAAAGGATGCCTACCCACCTCAGTCAGACGGGAGCTAGTACTCAAAATGATTCTCCCTACCTTCGACTATGGTGACGTGGTCTACAGTGCAGCCCCCAAACCACCCTGGCAAACCTGGACCCCCTTTTTCATTCCTTCTGTAGGTTCATACTAGAATGCCCCCCTACCACCCACCACTGCGATATGTATAAAACCCTAGATCTCTCCTCGCTGCTCTCCAGGCATCAGATACATTGTGCTAAACTCATAATGAAATACTAGCCCAGCTCCATCCCTCGTATCTCAGCTCCACCCTGTCAGCTCAGCGCTCCCGGCATCGCCCTGAGAGGATCAGACTCGAGACTTTGCATCCTTTCTATGCATTTCACAAAGGGCCAATCTGCTTTCAAATATAGACTGCCCAAACTCTGGAATGACCTCCTGCTGCTATTAGGTCACCCACCACCCCTAGGACCATAAATACCCTCCTGCTGGGCCATTTCCCAGTCACTTGTAACTGTAACCTGCAGCCCAGCTCTGCTAGCAAGAGGCTTACTTCCCGTGCCCTAAACTGTAAGCGGCTTTAACACCTGCCTCCGCCAATGGTTCAATGGTTCTCTGCCTGCTCACGCTTTAGTAACCCAGGGACTCGGAATCAAGATTGTATGTAAGTTCCCAATTGCATAGTCCAGCCTGTACAATTCCTGGATCTGATGCTCACCCTTATTGCACCCACTTCTGTACCTACTGTATTGCATCCCTTGCCTATGCTTCTCTTGTATTACTTGTATGTATCCCTTATTGGACTCACTTCTGTACCTACTGTATTGCATCTCTTGCCTATGCTTCAGTTGTATGATGTATGGATGTTGTAACTCCCAGGTCGCATCTGGAAACGAGTGGTTCCCGCTCAGTATGCTAATCTGGTAAATCTCTTAAATAAATAAATAAATAAATCTGAAAGTGCCTCATCCACCTTAACATTTGCTTTAGGGGAGGCATAAATATTTTGTAATTGTTTTATAAGTTGTTCCGGGAATCCTAGTGCTCCAGAGTCTGCCATAAAAAAGACCAGCTGACCCGGTTGAATACCTTTTCAGCATCTAACCTCAGTAGCACTAAAGGGATTTGTCTTTCTATGGCATAATCTACTAAGAAATGTGCACGCCTTATGGCATCGTGGGCCTGTCTGCCCTTAATAAAGCCCACTTGATCAGGGTCAATAATAGCTGATAGTAAATGGTCTATTCTAGAGGCCATGGCTGACATGAACATTTTGTAATCATTATTTAGCATTGAAATGAGGTGGGGTGTTCAACATCTTTATGGGGTTTAAGTATGGCTGATATGGTGACATATTGCCATGTGGGTGGGGGAAGGGGTTCTCCCTCCTGGACTGCATATAAGGCCGGGAGTAAAATGGGTAGTAGCAGCTTTTTGAATTTGTTAGAAAATTCAGAGGAATACCCATCTGGACCTGGCGCCTTCAGGGTCTGAGCTTTTTTTATAACTTGGAGTAGTTCTCCCTCTTTGATTGGTGCCAGCAAGGCTTCGGCTTGTAGTGGGCCGATTCGTGGTATTGGTAAACTCTGTAAATATGATTTGATGTTGTCTAGGGGAATTTCCTCCTCTTTAGTGTACAACTCGTAGTAAAACCACTGTAGAATAAGTCTAATTTCCTGGGGTCTTTTTGCTAATCTCCCTGTTTTAGGATCTACCATGCTGATTATGTTCGCTCTGGTTCTCTGTTGTCTCAATTTTCTTGCTAAATTTCTGGAGGCCTTAGGTCCCCCCTCATGATGTCTTAACTTTAGATAAAATAGTTTTTGTTGTACCGATTGGTCTACTATTTTTTGTCGCTTTGTTTTACAATTCTTAATCATTGTCGTATTGTGGGGTCCTTTTGATCTGGCCAGTGTTGTAAATGTAATAGCTCCTCCTACAGGTCTTTATGTGTATTTTTTCCTCTGCCATTTTTTAATGACAGAAAATCATACAATCTCTCCTCTTAATACTACTTTTAAAGCATCCCACTAAATTTTGGGGCAACTGCATGTTGCGTGTTTTCTTGTTTAATTCTAGGTATAGCTTCCTGGACCAATTCAAGGAACTCTGGGTCCCTAAGATGGGCAAGGTTCAGGCACCAATTGGTTTGCTTATATTGCGCCCCTAAGTCCACCCTGAGATATAAGGGAGCATGATCCGATAAGAAGGTGATCCCATGCCATACATCACAAATGGAATCTAAATGCTCGACCGTGGTTATAAAGTAGTCCAGTTGAGCCCCACTTCCCACGTGCGAGGCCCAGTGGGTGTATTCTTTTGTCTTAGGAAAAAAATGTCTCCAGGTGTTCTCCAAACCCAGAGAAGTGATGGTTTGTTTTGTGTATTTTTGGAGAGCGTTAGAAATATGGGCCAGAGGGGTATCAGCATCCAAAGAGGGGTCTAAAGTGATATTCAAGTCTCCCCCCAGCAACAATTGTCCCTCCATGAGGGACATTAAATCTGCGAAGAATTTTACTGCTAAGGACTTCCCTGACCCAGGAGGGAAATAGACAGATGCCAGGGTAACGGGTCTTGAGTACAGCTTGCCCGTCACTATGGCATAGCGGCCCTCCGGGTCACTAATCTCACTTTGTTTTCCAAACGGCACCTCCTGGGAGAGTAGAATCATCACCCCTCTCCCTTTCCCACCCCTATAGGATGATTCAGTTACTACAGAATACCCACACCTCTGAAATTTGTTATGTTCGTCCGAGGACATGTGGGTTTCCTGCAGCATAATAAGCCCCGGTCTCTCTTTTCTGAACAATTGAAATAATCAAGAGCGCTTTATCGGATTACCAATCCCATTCACATTTAAAGATAAAATCAAAGCTGACTTAGCCATATCTACTTCTGATCACTCCTTGTATGCATATTTCCTGCATGTTAAAAGTACAATATATCCCCTTCCTACCGTACTTGATGCCTTTTCACCCCGTGCTCAATAATATTGTATTATTAATTGCTTTATGTACTGTCACTGATATAAGAAGAAGAAGAAGAATCAGCATTTATATAGCGCTTTTCATACACAGTATCCCAAAGTGCTTTACAAGCAATGCTAGACTGGTAGTGAAGTGACCGAAGCGAATTATAATGTCTGCCTGTTGTTCTATTTAAACACCATAACACTGTCCGAGTGTTTTAAAACAGGGGTCAACCTTAACCTTTTTTTGCACTAGCCAGCAGGGCAAGTTGATTCAAAATTGCACTAGCCTGCAGATGGTTGCACTAGCCCTTAATTATAATGGTAAATTTTGATCACTTATACAGGAAACAATGCAAGCAAAGTCAAGAAATACTCTGATTATTGCACATTTATCCTGCTCCCACATTACTTCCAGCTCCCCAGCAGAAAAAAGACTGCAGTGCCATCACAGACAGTGAGGCCCCCACCCCCATTGTTTTGTACCATAGCCTCGTCTCTTCCTCTTTCTGACCCCAACCACATCAAACCGAGAGAGAGGATATCGCAACAGCAAATGTTCAATCAAGCAGTCCTAGCTCTACGCACACAATAGCTGACATCATCATGCACCTCACCACACTGTCACCACCACCCACAGGGCAATGAACAGAGTCAGGCAGAGAAAGACACTCTCGGTCCCCATCCTATAGTCAACTGGAGACCTGCACTTTTGAAAGTTTTTGTAAAGTCTCAAGTGAGCCAGGAGCACATCTAAGATTTCTTTGGGGTGGGGGCTAGACAAACCTAAAGGGCTTGGGAAATGGAAAACTATGACATTTTATTTGTAAAAGCATTGATTTTAATATGCTCTGCCCCTACAATAACAGATTTTTCTTTAACATTATCCTTTCATCAGCCCAGGGGAAACAGTACACAGGCATAACACTATACTATTTCTATATAGGATGATCTATGCACCCCAGGAATGCTTATTTCAAGGTTTCAAATTATGTATTTTATCAAGGTTTATTTTTGTACCATACATTTTATTTATTTATTTATTTAGATTTTGTTTACCAAGGTAAGCCCACTGAGACCAGAGATCCCTTTTTCAGGGGCGACCCGGGGTTGAGAATACCAACCACTTTACATTAGGTACACACACAGTAACACAGTATAAGAGTACATTCATAGTCAGTGGGGTACATTTAGACAATTTCGGTTTCATTACATCGGGGCTACAGTATTAATTGGTTTTTGCTTGTGGGCAGTCAAAGGAGAGAGAGAGATTTTAGTCATTGGTCATTGGGAGGGGTTTGGGATGATCCAAAGCTTTGTTTTTAGGCTGAAAGGACATGCTGAGTGGGATAAGGGTGGAACTGTATGGATGGTGACAGCTGGCATGGTAAATTTAGAAGAGCTGGGAACCCCCTACACTTGCCAGTAATGGCAGCTACGGATCTGTGGATGGTCACTTCAGAGACTGGTCTGCAGTGGTGTCCAGGGAAAGAACAGAGTTAAGAGATTTGGAGGGGAGAGGGAAGTTATGGTGAGGCTGGGAAAACCCACCACCTGCAGGGCCGATCCTGTATACCTCTTTGCATTTTGTCACTGAAATGTTGGATACAAACACTCAAAATGTAGAGAAATGAGGGGCACTGGTCTTAATAAATATTGGACAAATTGTTCGACATAGACACATTCAGAAAACTGAAACCTAGTGACTTAACAGCACTCTACCCTTGATCACACCCTGGACACTAGCTGAAAGTCTTAACAGTGGAGTGATAATGACTCCCATTGAGTCATTTGTGGGATCCCTCTCTTGAACTGCCAGATAATTGCAGCTTTTAATGAGCTGTTAATCACACCTGGCCATCTGGAACATTGAGAGAGATTAGCATGAGGACTAGAGAATGTTCGAGACTTTTGTAACTTCATTAACAACCATGAAAATCTGCACTAGTCAAGACGGGCAAGTAGAGAGTTAGCTGCACTAGCCCTGGTCAATTTGCACGTGTTTGGGCTAGTAAAACAATGTTACGATCGACCTCTGGTTTAAAACTACACAAGAATCTAAAAAATTCAGCACTAGGCCTATAACAACTAAACATGTGCAGGCCTGTTGCATTTTAACATTATACATGACGCTCAGTACTTTTAGGCCTGCCAAAATAACCAAATGCCAACATGGCATTAACTTTTAGTACCAGCAAACTGTACCTGCTGTAACAGGTCTCTGAACCTGGCAAAAAATTTAAGCGGCTCCAAAGGTAGGGAGAGGACAGATACCTCTCCTTTAAAGGGGCAGATGTATGCGCCCTGAGGGGGAGTGTCAAGGCAACGCCAAGGTTCCCCTAACACCACTATTTCCCTGGTACCTAGTGGTGCAGCAGGCCACACTGGAAATAAAAATGAGGAACAGAGACCCCCAGGAAATGGTCCGTGTGCCTCATCTCCAGTAAGGCCTTATGGATACATCAACCATTTAGGGATGGATTTCTGACCCTATAATGGTCAGGTAGGCATGTAGCGTTGCAAAAAATGCATTAAGTCATGCCGCCTTTCCTGGGCTATAGTATAATTAAACAGTAACTATGGGAGGACTATCAGCAAGCTTCAGGGGGGGGGGGGAGATAATCCAAGGGGAAATTCAGAAACATCCTTCTGATTCACTCACCTTGTTCCCATCTATAAGCTTGGGAATATAAACAGGGTTTCCATTTCCCAATGTTCCCACTCCAAACAGACTTCCCCGAGCTGCACTGTGTTGTTCCTGTATGCAGAGTCACCTCCGCATCAAGTTACCAGTTTTTAAGTCTCTGCAAAACCTCTCTCGGCACTCACTCCGGTGCAGGTAGCTGAAATCTTTGTAAAAGTTTTTTCACATCCTCTAGGGTTGCTTGACTCTCTCTCTTTCTGGAACATGGATCCCTAGCAGTGTCCCAAACAGCATCGCAAAAGTCTTGCTGAGTTTTCCTGAGCGAGGAATCTTCCTGGGTGGACTGAATCAGGCCTCTGAGTTGAAGAGCTTTCGTTGCTTCATCTGGTGTCTCAAAGGTTTGGGGGCCATCTGGAAACGTGATGACTAGTTGAGCAGGGTATGGAGTAGCAAATTTTAGTTGTTGTTGCTTTAAAAGGCGGAGTATTGGAGTGTAGACCCTGCGCTTGGCTGAAATAGATGGGGAGTAACCGTTGTCAAAATAAATGCGCTTTCCTTTATACTTGGTATCCCTCATTCTCCAGGCTGTGGTAAGGATAGTTTGTTTTGTAGTATAGTTTAAAAACGTCATTATGATGGAGTGAGGTCGTCTGTCTGGCTGAGCTGGTTTCGGCGATAGAGCCCGATGGACTCACTATATGTCGAATTTAAAAGCTGGGTCTAATTGCAGAGAATCCTGGAGGAGCTCCTCCACAAATTTTAAAATATCTCTCCCTTCCTCGTTCTCTGGAATGCAGTGTATTCTCAAATTATTCATGCGCGATCTGGTTTCCAAATCCTCACATTTCTCTTTCAAAGCATGCTGTTCATCTAGCAAGTGCACTACCATGCGTTCTAGCCTCAGTCCAATCATCTAATTCAGTGTGTTGTGCTTCAACCTCAGTAACACGAGATGAAAGTTTACTGATTTCTGTAGTTAATTCTGACTGGAAATTATGAACCTCAGTCCTGAATTCCTGCAACTCTGCTAGAATGGTAGCATTGGTGGGTTGTTGAGAGGAGGCCCCATTTGGAGCCGCCGTGTCTGGTTGAATCTCTGCAGAGCTTGATGAAGGGTGAGAGAATCGTGCCGAATCCTTGCTTCTGAGGGTGCATACAGTCCTTTTTTGCCTCCCATTCAATGCTGTGGCTCTCCCTGATATTCTTTTGATTATTTTTGCGTTTTATTTGTGAGAGTCTGTTTTTAGCCCAGAATCAGCAGAGCTAGGTTTTACCCTTGCATCCCGGTCGGTCACATCACCGGAAGTCTCAGCTAGAAAGATCAGTGAGCTCCAGGCACTCTTAGTGGAGTTTCCCTATCTGGTCTTCCATAAGGACATGGTGGTCCTTCATTCCAACCCAAGGTTCCTCCCGAAGGTCATCTCGGAGTTTCACCTTAAGCAGGTGATTACTTTCCTGGTGTCCTTCATTACGAAGGCTCTACACATTGTACCTGTGGAGGGCACTGTTTTGTTACAAGGAGCTCACGTGTGGAGTTCAGTGAGAGGCTTGCCGTCTGTTTCTCAAGCCGAAGCCACACCTGACAAACTGACAGCAAACAGAAACAGAATATGTCGGCAGAAAAGGACCATTTGGCCCACCCAGGCTGCCCAGATAGCCCCTGCTTAGTTTGTCTCTACAGACCCTGACTAGTCTCCAGCGACCCTCCCTCCCTCCTTGCCTGTTTACTGATATTCCTGTATGTCTGTCCCTCTCAAGTTTGAAGCCCCCTACTGTTTTCACCTCTACCACTTCTGCTGGTTGTCTGTTCCAGGCGTCCACCACTCTTTCAGTGAAGTAGTACTTCCTCACATCCCTCTAATCCCCCTCAGCTTTATCGCATGCCCTTTGGTCCTGATACTCTTTCTCATTTGAAAGAGACTCCCCTCCTGCACCCTGTTCATTCCCATGAGGTACTTGCTGGTCTGTATCCTGTGCCCCCTCGCTCTCCTCCAAGGGTGTGCATGTCGAGGTACCTCTGTCTGTCTCTCTCTCTCTCTCTCTCTCTCTGTAGGGCTTTCGATGCAACACCTGCACCATTTTAGTTGCCCTCCTCTGTCTTCACCCTATGTCTGTTTTGAGGTGCAGCCCCAGAACTGGACACAGTACACCAGGTGGCGTCTTGCAAGTGTGTGATACAGTGGCAACACCACCACTCTCCTCCTGCTAGAGGTACCTCTCCCACTGGCCCTACCCACTAATTTGTTACACTGCCCTAACACTTTGAGGCCATCAGATATGATGATCCCTCCCTTTCCTGCATAGCAACTGTCTGTACTCCCCTCCCCATTCTCTACTGGCTCCTGGGTTCCTATGCCCTATGTGCATGAGTTTGCCCTTTTTGCCATCGAACCCCATCTGCTATGTCCTTGACCACTCCTTGAATTTCCCATGGTCCCTATGCATTCTCTCCACCCTCTCCTGTGTCCCCCATAATAACAGATTTTAGTGTCATCTGCAAAAGGTATAGCTTCCTTCCATCTCTTCTTCAGTGTCACTTATGAAAAGATTGAAGAGGACCGGTCCTAGTATTAAGCCCTGTGGCACCCTGTTGGTCACTCTCCACTCATTAGAGTGAGTACCATTAACCACCACCCTCTGTTACCATTTCATTAACCAGTTCCTTACCCAATTCACCATTTTGGATCCCACCCCTAGGCTGCCCAGTTTTTGTATCAGTCTCCAGCATAAAAGGCCTGAAGACTTTGCTAAAGTACAGATAGGCCATGTCCAGTGCTGATCTATTTCCCTGGTCATCCAGTCGAAGAAATCAATTAGATATGTCTGACATGCCAGCTCGGTGGCGTGAGAGGGTTGAGGCGCTGGCACCCTGCTTTTCCTCGCAGGCCGGATTCGGGAACGGACTTGGGTCGTCGGGGGTCGGCAGGGGGAGGATGGGATTGAGTGTCCGACGGACTGCTCTCCTATCCTGGGAAGGGTTAGGGATTGCCTCGCTCACGTAGCAGCCCTCAGTGGAGACCGGGGGCACTACAGAAGCAGTGCACTAGGGGGAAACCAGAAAACCAGAAAATCCACACCGGAAGTCTAGCCAGATGACGGCTGCCGGCCCCAGGCATCCCCGAAGACTCCCCAAGAAGCCACAGAATGCCTCAGCAGCTCCCGGGACCACAGGAAAGAAATAGTGTGATGGTGCCTTCTCCCTGCCGGCGCCTTCCACCTCGGAGGAGCGGAGACCCACCCGGTGAAGGGTTACACCGGGGCTACTCCGTGGACGACTGCAAATATGAGGTAAGGTGGTTGAAGGGGGAATAGTAGGGAGAATGCCTGTGGACTTAGGCTGCCTGAAGGAGCGGCAGCTCGGGCACACGTAGGGGCGGTAAAAAGATTAATAAAAAAAAAATTATTAAGATATATCTGACATGATCTTTCCCTGTGAATCCATGCTGCCTTTGGTCTTGCAGCCCAGTGGATTCAAGATGCAAAATGAACGATTGCCAGGTGGATCAGATTTTGCATAGGTTGGCTGGTAGGGAGTCACATAAAGAGCTTATGGCTCATTCCACCAAATATACCACTTCCTCAGTGGCTGCTTTCAGGGATATTCCCATAGTGGAGATATGCAGGGCTGCACCGTGGACAAAACCGCACACCTTCATCTCCCATTGCAGCATTAATGTCATGAGTTGTCTGGATGCTGCTTTTTGTTCCTCTGTCTTCCATTCTCTGTTTGCCAGATAGGGATATGTGCCTTGCCCCCTCCTTCTGGAGGACAGCTAGGAATCTGCCATTTTGTGGATAGTAAACTGTATCCATGCCTTTAGAAATACAGATTACTCACCTGTAACTGTAGATCTTCCCTTGTCAATCTTCACCATTCATTACTGCTTGGGTTAAGCCGGAGGCGCGCACCCGCTACGGGAGTTTTTTTTTTTTTAGAGTCAAGCTCCATGGCGGCGCCTCGAGGATGACGTGATTGCTATGGCGCGAGGGGCGCTGTTAGGTGCCGCGAGACTCCTCCTCCATCTCAGTTCTGTTTCTCCCATTGCCGAGAGCTGCACTTCTGCCGCGCAGAGCGATAGTGATCGGTTTCTCCTCAGCTAGAAGATTCCTCGCTTTTTTCAGACATCCACTCGGCGCCGCATTCCGGTAAGACCGTTCTTTTATTTCTATTCTGCGGCGCCGAGTGCTTTATATCTTTTTACATATTTTAGTTCGCATCATGTCCGGTTGGAAAGAAGCGTCGTCGAAGGCGGGGCGCGCCCTATGCGTCGGTGCTCCTGTGGCGGCATTTCTCCATCTCGGACCGGCAGACGGTGTGTCTCCGTTGCCTGGGAACCACTCGACATGGGCCGCGTCGGCGCTTGTTTCTCCATGGACCGTCGTGTCCTCGAGTCTCTTGGCGTTCAAGCTCGGCAAGGCCCCGCCGACCTTCCGAGAGATGGCGTCGCTCTAGGGATTCCCAGGTAAGGTCTCTGAAGCCCTTCCCGGGTCCCCTCCGGGCCTTATCGGTCTGGGAGGAGGAAGCTTCTCCTCTCTTGTCAAGAGGAAGCTTCTGTCGTCGGGGAACGTCGGAGTTCCTTCGGGCGCTGACGGGGACACTGGCCGTGCGACCTCTGGAGGTGCAGGCTCCCCAGTGTCGAGGCCCACGATTTCTGGGCCTGGCACGGTGGACCCTCGACACCGCCCTCCGGGCCGTTTCGGATCCGGCACCGCTTGCGGCGCGGTGATCGAGACAGTGGCGCCGCTCTGGCCTCGGTGCCGCTGCTCGCCGCAGGCCGGTCTGTGCTCCGGCAGCGCCGGGTTAGGTTCTGGCGACGCCGAGGGGCGCCTGGGGCCTTACTGGTGCGGCAGGGG
Organism: Neoceratodus forsteri; assembly: GCA_016271365.2. NCBI lineage: Eukaryota > Metazoa > Chordata > Ceratodontiformes > Ceratodontidae > Neoceratodus > Neoceratodus forsteri. The sequence continues at coordinate 1,411,158,535 of CM057459.1, forward strand.
AGCTGACCCGCCTGGCTGTCGCGAGGGCGGGTCGTCCGTGCCATCCCTTGGCACCGGCGCCGTTCACGGCGCCATTGCTCCGGGGATCCCTGGGGTTGCCAGCATTGAGGTCCTGCTGGTCTCGTCCTCTTCGGAGGCCGATGACACAGATGTGGACCCATCCTGGCACCCTGACTCTTCAGGGTCAGGGTCCCTGGTGGCACAGGGTGCTAGGCGGCGCAGCGGGCCCCTTCCACTGTCTCCACTCCCGTCCTTGGGCTAGGGGTGGCCCTGGGTCCCAGGGGGGTGATGTGGTGGGGACTGAGGAGGAGGCTCCCCCTCCTAGGGGGCCTGTGACAGCTGCCCTCCCGGGTGCTGTTGCCTCCTCTCGGGGTGGGGGAACGCTGCAGTCGAGGAGGAGGGCTCTCTTGGAGTCCGAAGGGTCGAGGGGCAGGGGACGGGTGCCTCGTGGGGTGGCTAGGAGCCGTAGCACCGAACCCCGCCCTTCCCTCTTGGGCCCCAGGGTTCCCTCCGGTGGCGTTGCTGTGGACTGCCCTTCTGGACCCATGCAGTCCCGGGTTCGTCACAGGGGAGGTCCCCCTCCCCCGGGCTCTTCCAGGCATCGCATCCTCAGGGTCTCATCTTGCGGCGTGGTTTGTTGTCCGGGATCCCGCCAGCTCGGGCTCCATTCCCCGGATTTCAGAGCCCTGGCAGAGGTCAGTTGCCTCTTCATAGGTGCCCTTCTCCAGTACCTCTGCATCCACCCCCCGCTCTTCCAGGCCATGTCGGTCCTATGGGGCCGTTATCCTGGGAGCAGTTCAGAGGTTCTGCGGCGGCCTTCCCCTCATACGTTAGATACATGCATGAGCGGGTCTTTCGACTCTCCCCACCGCCGCAGGAATCTTCTGGACATTCGAGCTCTCCATCATCCTCGTCTTCCTCCTCTGAGGGAGAGGAACCCCTTGCTCATCTTTCTTCCGACGCTGATTTTACTGAATATCAGCGATTCCTCTCGAGGATGGTGAGGGATCTTCGAATCTCTTATGTTAGGCGAGACAATACCGAACGGGAGACGCGAGAATTCCTTGGAGAATTCAGTGCCCAGCACCTGGTGGTACCTTCCTGGCCTATCCCCTTCCAGGAGGCGTCTATCCGTTCCTGGCAGTCGCCAGCCGCCCTTTCTCCAGCCCCGGCAGACTGTCGTCGAAGGTATTGTGCCCCCTCGGAATCCCTGGGTACCCTTCCCAACCCGTCCTCGGGTTTGGTGTACCTAGAGACTCCTTCTGGGCACGCTGCGCATGACGTACACCCCCACCAGATTCGGATTCTCTACACCCGACCGGTGGGGCGCAGAGTACCTCTTCTTCTCGTGCGTGGCTTGCATTGCATCACATCAGGCTCACCACGCTGCCTACAATCGGCATCTGTGGTCGATGCTCTCCCAGCTCCTAGCATCGATGCCTGATACGGAGCAAACCAGACAGGCTATTGCCCTCTCTGCTGTAGGCCTAGAGCTGGCAAGACACCAAGCAAGGGCATCTTATGACGGCAATGAGGTGGCTTCCAGGCTTGCGGGGACAGCAATCTGCATTAGGCGGATGGCATGGCTCCGTCTATCAAGGTTGTCACCCCTGGCCCGGCGTAGGGTGATCCGCTCTGCTTTCCGGGGGACCCGTCTTTTCTCCTCCAGAGCTAGGAGGCTTTTGCAGGGGCTTTCTCCGTCTCCCCGTCCTCGGGAGGCACCTCCTAGCTCTTCTCCCACTTAGGCTTCCCTTGTGTTAGCCAGGGTCTTCCCCTTCTGTTCCTCACCAGCAGGAGGCTGGGGGTCTTGTTCCCTCAGGGTTCTACCCCCCTTTTGTCAAGGGGGGAGGGGGCTTGGTACTCACCCAAGCAGTAATGAATGATGAAGACTGACAAGGGAAGATATGAAAATTACGTACCTACCGTAATTCTTGATCTTCTCTTGTATCTTCACCATTCATTACTGATACCCACCCACCTTTCCCTCAGTGGCCTCCTTCTGTGGCGTCTCCCCCTCCCGTCTCGTTCCTCTTTCCTCCCTTGGCCTTTATGCCAAAAAAAAAAAATCTGTTTTTTTCCCCATTCTTGTGAATGGATTCGCTTTTTTCCTCAAGGTAGAGAGGAACGACTACGGTTGTAAATTTCTTTAATCTGAGGGAACTCTTTCTGACTGCCCTATGGTGCGATTCCTTACCTTCTTCAGGTCATGTAGTTTCACAGCCTGGTGGCCATGCCCTGTCTTGGCCTCCTCAAAGTTTGGAATACCCCTGGCAGGCATTATTTTTCAAAGCTTTTCCAGCTGCTGACTTAACTTGTCAGCTTCAAGCTTCTGTCTACCTTGTCTTAGCAAGTTGGATTGAGTTCCTTTCTATTTTTCTTACCAACTGCCTCCGAGAAGGCATGTTTTTCCATACTCTTCTGTGGTAGCACTTAACAGGGTGCTAAGGAACTTAGTCCTTTTCCTGGATGGGCGCTCTTCCGGAACAGGTTCTGTTCGAACAGTCTAGGAGCCCTCAACTAGGATGAAGGGACTTGGCATGTTGAGAGTTCAGAGAGTTTGCCCTCTCTTGGGTCTGTTCAGGAGGTTCGTGGAACCTCCTCAGTCCTAACAACTGGGATTCTTGCTCCCTTATTAGTTTCGAGCCTATAAGCCTCTTAACCAACAATGCTCGATGGGCACTGTTCTCCTTCTCAACATGCCTCTTTTCTTTCTTTCTTCTTCTTCTTCTCTCCCTCTCTGTTCCTCCCTAGAGCCGCCCCGGAAAGGAGGCCCTGCGGTCCCTTAGAGTAGGAATTCTCTCTCCTCTGTCTATTCTCCATCGGCTTATTCCTTTTTCAGTTTACTTCCTTTCCTTTTTTCTATCCCTCGGCTCTCTTGCCTCACTTTATTTTTTCTTACACTTTATTTTCGCCTCTCCGGCTAACAGAACTGAGATGGAGGAGGAGTTCTGAGCACCTAATGGCCCCTCAAGATGACGCTGACGTCGTCCTCGAGGGCAGCGCCTGGTAAGCCGACTCTAAAAAACTTCCCAGAAGCGGTGCGCTGCTCCGGCTTAACCCAAGCAGTAATGAATGGTGAAGATACAAGAGAAGATCAAGAATTACGGTAGGTATGTAATTTTCATTTCTTCTAGTGGTATACCGTTCACATCCACACCACCCACCCAACCTCCCCTGAGAATGTGGCACCTGATCCATGCTTCCAGTGTGCTAAAGTTCTGATGCCACGGGGCCGAGCCGGAGGATAGACCATCTGGGTGGTGGGAGGGGCTTAGCTTGAAGACATTCTAATGACTCGGCTATCTCCAGAAAGACTGTCATTGTGGGTGTGAACTGTATACGACTCTTAGAACTGCGGTTACAAGTGAGTATCCTGTATTTGGGTTTGTACCTCATAATGTTGAGAGAAGACCACCCTGACACTTTTTATTTTGACCTGTCCTGCTTGGTTAGTGTGCATCCATGGATTAGCAGGTTACTATTGGGTATGCAAGGTCACAGCCTTGTCTTCATGGCAGCAAGGATGTCAAGTTTATGTTGAATAAACCAGGTTCTGAGGAGATAATTTTTCGGAAGTATACGTTTAATTGTAATACCCACAAAATGGAGACCTTTGCTGATAGGCTTGGGTATTAAGGCCTGAGTAGGAGTAATAGGGCCTGGATTGACCTCTATGTTGCCGGCGAGCAGCAACAAGTTTAGGTCTAGATATTGTTGTACAGCCCGCCAGATGTGAGACGTTCTGTTCTGTTTCCGCTTAGTTTAGTGGATGTAAAGTGTTGTTTGTTTGTTTTTTTTCCTGTTGAGAGGGGGATACAAGGCCACAAACATGTCAGACTGAAAAAGTGCTCTGTAATCCATGAAGGGATAAGCACAGTACTACACTAGGGTTCTGTGGAAGATGGTTAAACCACTGGTGGGTCCTGATAGTAATTTTCGTTCACCTCAAGGTCCAGGGTTGTGTCACCATTATGTGGGCCATGGAGAGGAGGCAGAGAGAGAGAGTAGTGATGAAGAAATGAAGAGGACAAGCTGATCGTCGAACAATGATCGGAAAGTAGGTGCGAGAGACCTGCTGTAACAAGAGGTGATGGGGAAGGCTGTGCGAAGCCTGAATGTGCCTGGGCAAATCATCCTGCTGAGTCTCGGGGTTTTCCCTGCAGTTCCCCTCTGCCCCCTTGGGATGTTGCTCTCGAGCGCGTCATGGGTGTATGCACGCTGTGCAAACTAGTGAACCTACGCCAGGGACGTTGCACGCTCCTGCAGGCCCGCTGAATGTACTGCTACCTGTGGTCACCCAGAAGGTAGTATTACAATGGAGACAGTTACCCTTCAAGGAGAGGAGCATCCGCTGGGATGCTCGATCCTACTCTTCCCTCCCCAACTGGCTGCGGATGATCTAGGCTTATTCCCAAATCTGAGTCGCAGATAGCATGCTTCCACTATAACTGTCACTCAACCTTTCAGATTTTATCAAAGATGATCCCATCTATGTAAATCTTGTTTAAACTGGCGTTATAGGGATCATCATTGTTAGATCTGATAGCTTTGGGCTTATAAATTTTGTTAACAGGTTTGATCTGAGAGCTTTGGACTTCTACATTTTGTTAATAATTTTAAGCAGAAGTTCTTTTGGATTTTTAAGATGTTAATATCAAAATTTCAGACAATGTGCAATTAACTTTTATGCTGCTATTTTTTCTGTATTTACTCAATAGCTGGTTATTTGTCAGGCGTTGGGCATTAGCCCTGTAAAAGTGAAGCTGTGACTTGTCTTACTTCTCATTCACCAGACTGTATTTTCTAGGAGTCTTGCTTCACTTCTTATGGTCTCACTTGTCATTTTGTTTTTGCCACCTCATTTGCCCACTGGAACCCCACTCCTTCCTGTCCTCCACAGCTACACTTTCAACCCCACCATACTACTCCCCGCTGTCTTCAGACACCAACCTAATCTAAAGTGACTCCAGCCTCCATGGGACTGTCTTGTCCTGCCGGGGGCCTCCTCTTACCTTCTGAAGTTTATTTATTTCAGTTTGGGATTAATACCTTTGAGTCAAGGACTCATTTTCAAAGGTTCCACATCAGTGTTGAACAAATATTGCAAAAATACAAGGTTTCAGAGAAAAAAAAAAACATTGAAGCATATACACAGGCAGTAATAGTAAAATTTTAACTTGTACTCATCAAATTAGTACATATCAACTAATTGCCTCCACAGGAGCTCCCTGAAGTTGCACCACTTGTCTCCTGTATACTGTTAACAGTGAATCCTGGGCCTTTCTAAGCAAAATCAAGCTATAGTCAGCATGCCACAAACAAATCCTAGTAGCTCAAGAACCGTAAGTGTTAGACATCAAGTATGAGTGGCAGAGTTATTCAGCACAAAATTACCTTTCCAATGGTGGTATGCAAACAATACTATGTAATTTTGTTTTTTTTCTATGCTGGTTGAAACAGCAAATAAAAAATATTTCAGTAAAATAGGCAACATAAGCCATACATACCATACCATAAACAAATGCGAATAACTTCTAAAGTATACATAATATACACAAAAGATCAGTGGCAGAGTTGTTCAGCACAAAATTACCTTTCCAACGGTACTACGCAGTCAAATATATATTATATTCTGTTATATTATATATTAAAATATATAAAGTGCCGTCTTCAGACGTTGCATGGGCACACAGGAAGTCAATAGCTGACTTCTGTAGGCGTCCTCAGGACACACCAGTGTATTTTACTGATGGCTACAGGTGTCTGCTAGAAGACAATGAGTTAACAGATAGACTGATTAGATAAGGGGGGGGTTGGGGAGGTCAGCTGGAGGTGGGAGAGAGATGGAGCTTTCAACTAAGTGAGGCCATTGTCGGGTAATTGGGGGTAGGGCAGCGGGTTAAGAAAAAAGTGGTATATAGCAGAAAGATATGGGGGGGTAGGTAAATGGAAAACTGGGGGCGAGGTGCTATCACATTAGCGCAGGCAGGTACGAGTTGTGCCACTGTGCTCCTGACTTCCTCCTGTGTCTGCTTGTTCCTGCCAAGGGCCTCCCCCTGACCTAATAGAAGGAATGCCTGTTGTACTCTGGTACCAGCTGGAATGGTCTTGATGGTGCACTGGAGGGCTACATAGCATGGGGGGAGAGGGGCAAGCAGGGCTGCCATCCTGGTGCGCTGGCTTAGCATTTCTACTGTGTTTCTCCCTCCCTTCCTCTGACAACCACAGGCATGTTCACCTCTTGTCTGGGGGGGGGGGTTCTGTCTGACGACGTGTGGTGACCCACGCCGTCAAAGGTACCACCACCACCAGGAGCCGCTGTAATATTGGTGGGATGGATCCCAAGTGAACACGTTTGGGGGCCAGTGTTGTCAAGGCACAGGTCAGGAAGCATAGGAAAATCAGGAGCAGTTTCAAAATTCGCAAATAGCATTTTATTGTTAATAACAGCAAAATAAAAATTGTTCTGCATAACTATTTACAGTGGCAGTACAAACATAAAACTCAGAGTCCTCCTTCTGAGTTCTTCTTAATTTCAAATCTCAGTCTCAGTCTCTTGCACAAGCACTGCTGCTCTTTTTATAAGTCTGTACCTGGTAAACCTGTTAAGAAAACAGCATGCTTCTCACACAGTGTTTGTGTAAGTTTCCAATGTTCTTGCAGGTGCAGCAAAAAGAACCTAATAACCCGGAACTGGCCTTTTGTTTGCATCATCTCAGAGAGTTTCCAGACCAGCTTTTCAGGTTAACCCCTTGAGTTCCAAATAGCTTTTTGCAATCATTTCAACAATATAACTATGTACAGTTTAAACAATGTAATCCCAGTATCTGTTACATTTCCACATAAAAATTCACATATTTTTTATAACTGCAGATATGCAAGGGGGAAGAAAAGACAGAACAGAAAGTGAAGGCAGAGAGATAGCGAGAGGTAGAGAATTGTAAAACCGTTGGCATGATCAGTTCCTAGGTTTCACAAGAAAATTTGGTTGTGCAACCAGACAGAGAAGAGACAGAAATGGGGAGGATAGAACAGACCCTTGCGTTCAACTCTTTTTGTATAACAAATGGGACAGGACCTTATTTAACCCTGTCACATACCCCCCCCAAAGAGGGAGCCTGTTTTACAAAAAAAGGTTCCAAAACTTTATTTTAATTATCTTTGAGCATTAGCTTATAACTTTTACAGTTCATCGCATATGCAGCATAGCAGAGAAGTTTCAACTCACATTTTCTCAACTTTTGGAATTCTCAATTCCGGATCCATATCTTGACAGAAAATCAGCATTGACATTCTCTTTCCCAGATTTGTGCATCACTTTAAATTTAAATGACTGTAGTACCAGGTAGCTCCGGGTGATTCTAGAATTTTTATCCTTCATTTGGTTAAGTCAACAGAGAGGATTGTGATCTGTTATGAATACAAAGTCAGCTCCTAGTAAGTAAAACTTAAGGGACTCCATGGCCCACTTTGCCACAAGGCATTCCTTTTCACTGGTGGAGTACCTTTTCTCTGTCATGCAATTTCCTACTTCTATATAGAATAGGATATTCTTTCCCATCTATATGTTGACTCAAGACGGCACCTAGGCCTACGTGCTCTCCCTAGATCTTCTTGTTTATGTGCATGCAACATGTTGTTTTATTTCCTACTCTGGAGGTCTCTCTGACTGTATGTTCCAACTCTTCCTACTCTGATTGTAACCCTATGTAATCCAGCTCTGTAACACAATATGTCATCTAGCAACTTGTACTGTTCTGTTACTTGTATGTTATTTTTACCCCCGGGTCGCCCCTGAAAAAGGGACCTCCGGGGCCCAGTGGGCCTACCCGGTCAACAAAATTCAATAAATAAATATGTCTGTAACAAAAACTGTTTCTCAAAGTCTGGGCTTCTTAAAACAGGCTGAACATAATGCAGTCTTAATGACCTGAAAGCCTCGTCACACTCTGGGATCCATTTCATATTATTCAGAAACCGTTTCTTTGTGAGTTCAGTGAGGGGACTAGCTAATTCAGCAAAGCTGGGAACAAATCTTCAATAATAACCAGCCAGCCCTAAAAATGACCTGACATGTTTCTTGGTTTTTGGGACAGGCTGTTAGCTATAGCTTCTATCTTTGAAACCTCTGGCTTGACTTCTCTCTTTCTCTGTTTCTCGATCTCTTTTTGTTGTATAGCCCACCATGTGGAAAAGGCAGTCATGCTTTCAGGTTCTGTCATTGCCTGATCTTTTTCCATAACTGGTGCTAGCTGTACAGTCTCAGCTTGGACTTCCGTCTCTGCTAGTTTGGCTGCCATTCTCCTGGTAACCAGTCCTGTACTTGCTGCTGCAGAATCCATACAGTATCTTTCTGCTATGCTTCACTGGTACTAGGTCTAGTACCGATGCACAAAACTCCTGACTTAGAGTATGCACGGCATAAATCCCACTTAGGCTGACACCATCTGTCGTCGAGGCACAGGTCAGGAAGCATAGGAAAAGCAAGAGCGGTTTCAAAATTCACAAATAGAGTTTTATTGTTACTAACAGCAAAATAAAAAATTAAAAATTGTTCGGCATAACTGTTTACAATGGCAGTACAAACATAAAAAACAGTCCTTCTGAGTTTTTCTTCTCAATTTCAAGTCTCAGTCTCTACTCTTGCACAAGCATTGCTGCTCTTTTTATAAGTCTGTGTCTTGGAAACTCGTTAAGAAAACAGCATAATTCTCATACAGTGTTCTTGTAAGTTTCCAATGTTCTTGCAAGTGCAGCAAAAAGAACACAATGATCCAGAACTGGCCTCTTGTTTACAGCATCTCGGAGAGTTTCCAAACCAGCTTCTCAGGTTAACCCCTTGAGTTCCAAATAGCTTTTTGCAATCATTTCAACAGTATAACTATATACTGTTTTAAACAAAGGGATCCCAGTATCGGTGACATTTCCACATAAAGATTCACATATATTTTTTTATAACTGCAGGTATACAAGGGGGAAGAAAAGACAGAACAGCAAGTGAAGGCAGAGAGATAGCGAGAGGTGGAGAATTGTGAAACCGTCAGAGTGATCATTTCCTAGGTTTCACAAGAAAATTTTGTTGCACAACCAGACAGAGAAGAGATAAAAAAGGAGAGGACAGAACAGACCCTTGTGTTCAGCTCTTTCTGTTTAACAAATGGGACAGAGCCTTCTTCAACCCTGTCACAGCCAGCTGTGTTGCCAAGTGGTAGGGGACTGCTTGGCATTTTGGCATCTTGAGCTTGTGCCCTCCTCCCCCCGCTTGAAGGATGTCTGGAGCAGAGGCAGACAGGGGAGGATTAAACATTTATTTTAATGCTTACCTTCAGGGGTGGGGGCTGATTGTTCTGTTACTTGATTACCTCCTAGGGTTAGGCAAGAGGTAAGGCCCAGAGACTCTTCAGCTGCAGGGAGGGGGGAGTGACACAGAGGGACATCTGATGCTTGGAGATGTGCATTGACTTAAATTCCTCTGCTTCATTGGGAGGAACTGAAATGCAGAAAGTAGGCTGGCCCCCTCCTTGGATGAAGGCCACCTCACCTTGCCCTCTTCAGGTCAGTTCCCCGATTTTATAGCCTCCCCTGGCCACAGCTTCATGGCTATGTTGCTTCGTGCTCTTCAGGGCCCCTCTGATGTCCAAGGCCTCCCCTGGACATAGCTTTAGGACTGTCCCCTTTGGGTGTGGTTTATGGGGGCGCATATGAAGGGTTGGAAACAGAATCAGTAAGTGGTGTGGACTTCTCATGACCCACTGGGAGACTAATGGGAGGCCTAGTAACCTTGGCAGGAACTGATACTGGTAGGGCTGGAAGGAGTGATGTGAGGGAACCCAGGTGGGAGCTGGGGGGGGGGGAGTAAAATGGCTCTTTAAAGTAGCAAACTTTGCCTAGAAGGAGGAGGAAGATTGACTTCAGGAAGTAAGTCTCTGTTCTCTATTCTTCCTGGTGTCTTGCAGTGAGAGCCCTTCAGAACAGCAGTTGAAGAACAGACTGCAGCAGATGGATCCCGGCTCAGCCCCGCGTCTGGGAAACCAAGTCTGTCTCAGCCGCACAGCCAGGATGGTAATCTCTGCAGCACAGTCTCGAAGCAGCCGAACCCTCCCACCCCAGACCGGCGCAAGCCCACCTGCAAGCAATAAGAGGCCAAGCAGTGGGGCTGAAAATGTGGAAGAACCACGGAACCATGACAACAACCTCAGCATTACAGGTGGGTCAAAGGTTTTTTTTTTTTTTTGGTATATAAACATTTTATTGTACAGCTCAAAAAATACAAATAACAAACGACCTTAGTAAGGAATAACCTCCATAAACCACAGTCTGACAGTAGTATTCCATATGCTTAAAAATAGTAAATTACAGTGGATTCCTCGTAAATGCACTTCAGATAAGTGCACATTTCGTTTTAATGCACAGCTTTTTAATTTCACATTTTTTTCCCCTGTACCTTCAATGTTAATTAAGCTGCTTAAGTACACTTCGGATAAGTGCACATTTCAGCTAAGTACACAGAAATTCAAGTCATTCACAGTCTCTCAATGTAGTTAGCACCTGTTAAGTGCACAATGGTTTTAACGATGGTGCCAGTGTTCTGTGACACAGCTAATGAGATGGCAAACAAGCTTAATTAAGTGTTGCTGCTGTATTTAACACCTTGCCTCGTTTATTCATTCACTCACCCCATAGCAGCAGCAGCATGGATAGAAAAAAAGTTACCTTCACACTTGGCCAGAAGTTTTCAGTGCTCCAGAGCAAAAACAAGTTTTTACTTTTCGTGCATTCAGTGATGTCAAAATGAACCAAATAGCACACCTAGTACTGTATGTATCATAAGAGGTTATCATATTTAGAACAAAATTAAAACTAATCCATAGTCAGTCAACCATAACATACAGTAATTATGGACAAATGTTCAAAATATCATGTAATGTAGTGATCTGCTATAGCTGAAGAACTACCTAAACAGCAGATTCCAAGTAGGGGTGTACAAAAACATATTTGACCTCAAAGCATTGTAGGTAAACATCAAAGACTTGTCCTGGTTTTTTCATTTTTCATAAATGACAGGAAACAAAGCAAAATTACATCTTTTTTTGGAGCAGCAAATGTAGGGGGTGATTCAGAATTGTGACTGTGATTATTAAGCAATAAGGCATTACCAAGGGTTATGTTAATGGTCTGTTAATCACCTTCTAGGGGTGTACTGTGGAACGAGGTGTAGCCGAGTGCCACATGCCCCTAGAGGGTGATTAACTGACCATTAACATAATCTCTGGGAGTTCCTTATTGCTATTATAATAAAAAATGTTTTTAAACAGTGTTAAACCTTGTTCAGCATATGGTTAAACTCTACATGCATGTTAATAAAAGATCAACATAAGGCTACTAGAATGTTTGCAGCCAATCAGAAAGTTCCATTTCTCAGACCCCTTTTATAATGTATGATTAACGAACAATCATTTTAGACTGCATTTAGAGTTATTTTATATATTTGTACTGTGTATTACACAATATTACCTAAATGAGGGTGTTTTTTTACATAGCTAGAATATTAGTGGAAAATAAACGTTTACATGCAAAAGCGCGCCCCCTGTATCTCGTGTGTTTTTAAAAAAATACAAAAAACAGCAATTTCCGGTAAATGCACATTTTCTCTGTGCAAAATGGGTATGCATTTAAGCAGATTCCACTGCACTACCACATATACAGTATGTACTCTGAAGATTTCTACCAAAATGACTATATGTCAACCCAAAAAGAATACCAAGGTCACTAAATTTGTTGGTCAATCACAGCAACATCTTCCCGCCCTCTTTTAGTTTTAGGAATGGTTACTGAACAAAACCAATGATAAAATAGGCAGCCTATAAAAAGAATACCGAAATCCACTGCTGGCTTTATGGTGTGCCAAATGTGATTGGGGTCAAACAAAATCAACAGTCTTCACCCCAACATTACTTAACCAGGAATATCATGCCCTATTAAATTAAGAAAGTGCTTTCCTTCTCCAATACAACACTTGCTGATAGGAGACTGCTCTAGAAATTGCTTGCACCCATTGAGTTTGTGAAGGAAGAGTAGAGGTCTTCCAGCGGAAAAGAAGAAGCTGCTTAGCCTCCAGTGCCACGGCATAGAGGATAGCTTTAAACTGCAGGGCTTGCAAATCTAACGTCCTTGGGTCCCCCAGAATCCAAAAAGGGGAGAGGTAGGAACAGGGTTGGGGAATTTGTACAATACGTTGTAATGCGGTAATAATGCCTGACCACAAGTCACCCAGTAAGACACAATGCCAGAGTATATGATATAATGTGCCCAAATCCTTACCACATCTCCAACACTCAGTGGACACAGAGAGGCCATTTTTACTAATTTGTCTGGCGTCCTATACCATCGACTCAGAACCTTCTTTTGCATGAGTTGTAATTTTGGGTCAGGGGAAGCCAGACGTGCTTCATTCCAACAGCTGGACCAATTCTCGGCCTCCAACGGCTCCTGTAAATCATCAGCCCATTTTACTCGATGAGACTCCCAGTCTGGGAGACACCTTTTTTGGTAGTCGCTTGTATATAATGCTCGTGTGGCCTTTGGAGATCTTAAACCATTTTTGCAAGTGTTTTGTTAATTCTGTTGGCATTACCCGAAGATCTCTTAAAAACCCTGATGTGGAGGGCATGACGCAATTGAAATTCTCTCCAGAGGTCACGTGCTGGTAGCCTATAACCAGTTTATAGCTGCTGAAATGAATGTAACAGTCCACTCCCCGGATCAGTTAAGTCTCCCACCAGATGAATGCCCTTAGAAGCTCAGGTACTCCAGTATATCTGGGAACCTCCAATCCTTATCCTGGGATTTTTCCATAGAGGTTTGTAAGGGCCCAAGTAACTAGAATCCCAACCAAATGTTCTGAAAAATTTTTTTTCCAAGTCTGCTTAGAGAATTGGATGGGAAGTGTAAGGTGATCTGGGTCAAGGGGGGGTCTCTAAGCATCGTGGCCAAAGGGGTGTCACCCAAGATAGCTTGTTCTAGCTCAGCCTGCAAGGGGGTATTTGCAGAGATTGGATGTAACCAGTACAGTGTCTGCTTAAGGCCATAACATGCATGGGCTCAGGGCCGAGGCATATTCCAGCCACCCTGAGAGCCTGGCGCTCTTAGTACTTCCCTACCAGAATGTGGGGCTTTCCCTTCCCAGACAAAATTCGAAAACATTCTGTCGATTTTATTCCATGATCCCAGGGGTATAGGCATTGCTAGATTACTTAAATGGTAAAACAACTTTGGGAAAATCGTCATTTTAATGGCGGCAATCTTACCAGGGAGAGACCAATAAAGTTTTGTCCATCTGTTCATGTCCACATATAGTACATATCTGCAAGCAAATCCTGTATGTTCTTGCAGCACATTTTGCAGTTTACTGGATATGTGCATACACAGATAGCGGGTGCCTTTGGGTGACCATTTTAATTTTTGCGGTCGCATGCAGACCCGTATGGGTCAGCTTTATTAAGCGGCAATATTTCTGTTTTAGCCCAATTTACCTTTAAACTGGAAATCGCCCTATAGGTTTTGATAGCTTCCCAGGCACTGAGTAAAGAAACTTCAACTCTAGACAGCATTAGGAGCAAGTCATCTGCATAAAGTAAAGTGGGGAATGACCGACCATTAACTAGAATGTCATGTCCGGGTACTGAAGTAAAGCTATATTGAGGGGTTCTATGGCTTGTAAAAACAAAAGGGGACTCTGCAGGCATCCTTGTCTCGTTCCACGGTAAAAAAAAAAAAGGGTTCTGATAAGACACCATTTCCAATATTCTTGCCCTTGGCACGGAGTACAGACTTTGAATCCACCTTTGGGAAACTGGGCCTTTGCCCACTGCAGAAAGTACATACAATAAGTAATTCTGTTAGATGGAATCAAATGCCTTTTCGGCCATCAATCACAACCAGAGCCGCAGAGTCCGGGACCCCTGGTGGCGACTTGTATTAAATAAAACACTGCTTGGAGCTTATCCACTACCCTGCTTACCCCTCATAAAACCGGCCTGTGATTTGTGTATGATTAAAGGCAAAACCTTTTCTAACCGGGTTGCTAATATTTTGGCCAAAATCTTACAGTCCACAATGAGCAAAGAAACTGGCCTGTAATTCAAACAGATGTTAGGGTCTTTAACTGGGTTTAGACGTGACAGTGATAGTCTCCTCCTGCATAGTTGGGGGGTATGGTACCAACTCCGCAAATGGAATGGAATACCTGCAGTAACCAAGGGGAAAGAAGTGACCCAAATGCTTGATAAAAAAAATCAGCGCTAAGACCATCTGGTCCAGGAGCCCTACTAGAAGCCAAATTCCAAATTGCCTGTTGAATTTCTATCAGTGATATCTTCCTCCAGCGCCTGAATGGCCTCTTGAGGTAGCTTGGGCAAAGATAATTTACCAAAAAAGGTGTCGTAGTCCTCTCAACAGGGAGATGGTGGAATTATAAAGGGAAAAATAATCTCGAAATTTACTAGCAATTTGGAGATGGTGGAATTATAAAGAGAAAAATAACCCCCAAAGCCATGGAATGGATAGTTGCTGATCAACTCGTTGACTATCTGGAAAAATATAACCTCCAATGTCCCCAGCAACACGGATTTTGAAAAGGGCACAGCACTACTACTGCAGTCCTTGATTTCACCACCTACATCCACCGTGGCCCTTGATCGCAACCAATTGGTCGACAACGCCTTCATTGACCTGAACAAGGCGTTTGATACCGTCAGCCACTCCCTGCTGACCGAACAATTATCACATCTTGGACTCCCACTGGATGCCACCCACTGGTTTAAAAGCTATCTTTGTGAACACTCCCAGCAGGTTAGAATTGGAGAATCCCTCTTAACCTCCCTTCCAGTCTGGTCTGGAGTTCCCCAAGGTTCTATCCTGGGCCCCTTCCTATTTAGCATCTTTTTGAACAACCTCCCTGCTTCCTGCCATGGCAGAATTCTTCTTTATGCGGACAATGCAGTCATTTTCATGAGCCACTCTGATCTCTCTCTCTCTCCTACAGCTGCAGCTGCAGAGAAGTTTTGCAGAAGTTGAAACCTGGTTCAGATCAGACAAGCTCATCCAAAATTACTCAAAAACCAAAACAGTGCTGTTCCATGGTACCCACAACAAGCGCAAATACCAACAACTTCTAATCAACAATAGTGGCGGCTCTGCGCTGGAACAGGTGGACCAGTTCAAATACCTGGGTGTGACCCTTGACTGCACTCTCTTCTATACTACGCATATTCATAACATTGCTAAAGCTGTGAATACCCGCATAGGGCTGCTGTACAGGTATAGGCACTGTTTGATGGCCAAAGCCATATTCAGAGCTCAGTTACCTTAATAATTGACTATGGTCTTGTAGTGTACAGATCAGCCACCGACACTGCCCTCCGGCGCATATCCCTAGCCCTTAACAAGGCCTGTCTGCTCCTCACCTCAGCCGCCCAACTCTCCCACACATGTGATATGTACAAACAGGCTAACTGGCTCCTGCTGTCAGGCAGACTAAAGTACCAGAACTGCATCCTTGCAAAGAAGATCTTGTTGGGCCTCTTGCCCCCGGGTTCAGTCTTTACTGACCCTTCACTGTGCCACCCGCCTAACCAGGAGTTCTGAAAGTCTAGACTTCACTGTTGGCCGCTGCCGGACCTCACAAGGACAGCGCTGCTATAAAGTAAGAGCCTCCAACTGGTTCAACTTCTCTTCCAGTGGAAATCACCAACACTACTAATCTCAGCTCCTTTAAACGCAAACTATACCTGCATTTAGTGGGCAGTGCCTACTGAGACTGCTTCACTTAAACCACTCTGTTATGCTCTCCTGGTCTCCCCTCCCACCCCTGCACTCTCCCTGCACCCCTCTCACTCCATGATACCACTTTTTCCATATCCCACTACTGCCTCCCCTAGCCGCTCCCTTGCTCCTCTGTATCTTCCCGCCTCACTGCTTTCCCCTCACTCATGAGTCCCCCCAAACTCCTTGCGCCATCCCAGGTTTATCCACTCCCCACACCTCTATTCCCCCTCCTTTCCCTCTTCCCATCCCTATCGCTCTCCTCCCCTCTCTACCTCATACCTAACCTTGCTCCCCTCCTCACCACTGACCCCACCCTTTCCTCTCTTCCCCGGAAATTTTGTTTGGTCTTCCTGCAACTTCCTCCCCACTACTACGTTCACACCTGAAGCTACCCTCTGCCCCTTATGCACTTGCTAGTTCTCTGCCTCTCATGCAGCTGCCCCAGGCATACGGTGTACACTGCCCGGTGTATTGTTCCAACTGCTTTTTTTATTTTATTTTAATAACATTTGATCCTTGACAAAGCCTTCGGCAGCTCATTTTATGAAACCATACTGTGATGTTTGAACTTTATCAATGTCCTGTTTTGTGTCTTAACTTGTCCTTTGTCCACGATGTGGAACCTTTGTAAAAGAGTCTGTGGCTCAGATGTGTTTTCCAAAATCTTAATAAATAAAAAAAATAAATGGCCCTAGTGGCTTTCTGGTGATAAATAGTGTTTAGCCTATATTTAAGGGTGAGAACTTCCTGAATCCTAGAGACTTGGGTAGATGAAGATTTATATATGGCCTTCTCCAGCAGTTTAATTTGATGCGTGAGATCCATAATTTCCTGCCTCTGTAGTTTATTCACCTTAGAGGCATAAGAAATACTATGGTCTCTAATGAAGGCCTTGAAAGCTTCCAAGAGTGTAAAAATGATATATCTGGTGTGGCATTTCTCAAAATATAAATCTATTTCAGCTGTAGCCACTGCCTGAACTCCTCCGAGCAGAGGGGAGCAGGGTGGAAGCGCCACCAATGAGGAGACTTAGCAATGCTGTCCTTGGGACCCCACACCATACTTACCGCAGCATGGTCTGAAATGGTTATGGGAAGAATAGCTATGTTGACTAAATCCGAGAGAATTGTGGAGCTACATAAAAATAATCCAGACGACTAAAAGTCTGGAACCTATGTGACCTAAAAGTAAAGTCTTGGGCCGCAGGGTGGAAAATTCTCCAGCAGTCCACAAGATTAAATTCTGCACATAAATACTGAAGAACCCCTCTTGAGCGTTGATGAGAGGGAGACCCCTTCTCTTGAGGGGTCCTGTCCAAGAGGGGATCCAAAACAAAATTACAGTCACCCCTATGATAATAGACATAGGAGACTGGTACTAATCAGAAATAGTCTGTGCCAGGTTTGAAAAGAAATCTTGTGTATCTATGTTTGGGGCGTATAAATTAACAGTACCTGGGTATTATATACAGTACTTTCTCTACGAGCTTGAGCCATCGATCCTCCTTGTCTGAAATAATTGATTCCACCTGTAGTGGACAGTCCCTTCTAAGCAGGATCGATACCCCCACCTTTCTTGGCAGAAAAGGCACTAGAGAAGGCCTTCCCCACCCAACCTCTCACTAGCTTTGCCACTTCCTGTTTAAAATAATGGGTTTTCTGTAAAAAGGCGACATCACAATTACAGGACCCTAGGTAGGAGAGAATTTTTTTACATTTAATGGGGGTGATTCATGCCTTGCACATTCCATGACATAACCCGCAGATTAGTTATCAGTACAGATATTCAATGGCTAGTGCGGGGGTAAGAAGGAAACCATTCTCTGTAAATAGATAGCCACAAAACCAAGAAAGGAAGATGTTTCTATAGAAAAGAGTGACCACTCAGCACTATATATATATATTAATACCACTTACACCAGTAGTGACAACTGAATATATGTCCCTTAACTTCCCCCTCATTTAAGCAGCAATTGAATGAAAACCACACAGACATACAGCTAAATATTAAATCCCAAAGTGTAATGTAAAACATAGCTAAAAGAACAAAACAAAACTTGGTGGAAAAACATTAACTGGGAAAATATACTCCATACAGATCCCAAACAATTTGTACTCCCAAAACCCCTTTTCCTTGTAACATTATAACAACAAACATGCCAACTGGATATTAAACAACGCTCTGACAACTCCCAAAATTGGAGTATAAGTGGCTTGAGGAGTGAGACTATTCGAGCCGCGCTGAATCCCACCCATGCCCTCCCCCTCCTCAGCAGGCGTAGATTTGGGCATCGCTACCGGCGACTGCAAGTCCAGTGCTTTGCCCAACCATGCTCCCACCGTTATATGAAGCTAGTGCCTCTATAAAAAGCAGATCCTCAGGCTTATAGTATAAATCAGCCATCCCCCCAAATAAAAGTAGTTGGGTAGGGTGACAATCTGAGTACCCCTCTCAATCAAACACCCATCTCTAAAGGGAGCCAATATAAAGGCAGGGGAGGGGGTGGAGTAGACATACAAAAAGGAAGAGGAACAACTTACTGAACCCCAATCCCATGCAGCCAAATAGCTACAAGGAAAGTACACACCTTATAGGGAAATGTCCACCTAAAATTGGACCCCACAGCAGTGTGAAGCAGGGCCCAATTAGAAGTTAAAGAAAAAGTACCTTTTTTAATGTTCCCTGATTTTATGTCTTTGTAATTTATCTGGTTGATCCTGCCTCCCTCTCTGCCAGCATTTCATGATTCCTTGCCCGGAGCGGTGTACCTACAACCACTTGTGGCTGTCCTGAGAATGACTTCTCATTCAGAGATCAGCTGCGGGTCTGTCCTTTAGATCTGTGTATACTGGTAGCTTCTAATAGCTCCGGTTTAGATTGTACATGTCTCGGTGCTATACCGAGACTAGGAATAGACTCTATACCTGGTCTCATTATAGCACTGAGATATGTACGATCGAAATCAGAGCTACTAGAAGCTACCAGTATCTATAGATCTAAAGGACAAACCATGGCTATCCCACATGATCGTCATTCCCGGTACAGCCGCGGGTGGACTGTGAGCATGCCGCTTCAGGTGAAATCATGAAATGCTGGCGAAGCGAGCAGGATCAACCAGATAAATTAAACTATACAAATAGGGGAACATTAAAAAGCTTTCTGTAACTCTGATTTGGCCCTGCCTCACTAAAGTGGTCCGTTTTAGGTGGACATTCCTTTAAATAAGCTCAACTCCAGTAAGTCTGCCAAACTGATGGCAGTTCCCCGTTACGAGCCCTGCACAGGCTCTACTCCCGTCTTCTCTGCAGCCTTTGTGGAAAGTGAATTTTTTTTTTTTTAATTCTGTATTTTTGTCCTGCTTCGCCTTACTGCCGAGACCATCTGCCTTGTCACGAACTCCGGCTACTCATATTAGCCACCCTCTCTGAACCCCTGGCTTGCCCTCCAGGGCGGGGTCACGGCACCCTGGGCCAAGGGTGCAGCGAATGTGGGAAAGGCGGGAGTCGGCCTGAGAGCCAATGCAGCTGGAGCGGGTGTCATCAAGGCAGCAGGAGCAGGGTAGTTTTTTTTCTTCTCCTTTTGTGTGCAGGAGGCGGGGACGTGCAATGATGCCCTGCGTCCCCCTTGCCCCCTGAAATCTGTCAAGCACCGGTAGCTGCGGTGCCCCCGGCCTCCGCCAGGGGTCCGTCAAGTGCTGGGGCACTATTCCTCCTCCCCAGAGAAGGAGAGCAGTCCTTGGGATGCTCCATCCTCCCCCCCTCCAGTGACCCGGGTCCATTCCTGAACCCGGGTCGCCCGGCGCTAAGCCGAAATCCAACAGCTGTACCGGTAGGGCCGGCCGTGGAAAGTGATTCTGACCCCGGCGATCTTATCTCAGAGGCGTTGACACTTTCTGAAGATGGAGCTGACAAAACCGGGTACGGGATGGTAGAATCAGAGGGCAAGGACGCCAGTAACTCTTTCTCCATGTAGTCTGCCCATTCAGAGGGCAAGGACGCCAGATACTCTTAACTCCACATAGTTTGCCCATTCCATCCCTGTAGCCAAAGAGTTATTCACTGTTGGAACTAGTGAAAGCCAGGAATGTTTGGGGTCCGGCAACCAATCCAGAGGGCTGGAGGCTGAGTGTAGTGATGACACTGCTGCACCTGTCGTGGATCGTGGAGTATCACTCAGTAAGACTGACAAGGGGCGAGGTGTTCCATTGTTGTGGCATACATCGCTGTGCTGTTTAGGCTTAGAAAGCTGGCTGCCACTCCCTTTAGAAGGTAAGTTGGCACTGTGTCCAGACTCTGAGCGGAGTGCTTTCCCCATTCCCGCTGAAGAAGTAGGAGAAACCGCTGCTGCAGGAAGTTGGTGCTCTTGATCAGGTCGCCTGGTGAGGTGGGGAGTACCTGAAGCAGCCTGGGCTGATACACGTGGAGCCTGCCGTGCATTGGCAAGAAAATGCTGTGCCTTTTGAGGGGTATCAGAACATAACCACCGGCCCTCCCATAGGACTGCCAGAATCGCCAGGTATCGCATAGTGTATTGAATTCTCCTTTGCGTGAGTTCCTTTTGGATGGGGCAAGCACTTTCCTGTGGGAGGCCACATCTTTAGAGAAATCCTGAAATACATGAAGAGTGTGGCTGTTCCATTTTAAAAGACCTCTCTCATGGGCTAGGTGCACAATTTGCTCATTTACTGAGAATCGCAAAAAATATGTGATAATGGGTTGAGGGGGCATACCTCTAGCCGTCTGTGGCCCCCAGCGGGCGGTGGGCTCTTTCCACCCAATGGGCGTCCCAATAAAGTCAGAGTTTACGGTAAGGCGTCTGCAGGGTACACATTACCCCCCTCTGGAACCCCTATTATTCTTAAATGTACGTCTCCCTCTGTTCCCCAAATCCTCCAGCTTCAGCCAGAGGGAATGAACTTGTCTCTCCAACTCCTCGATCTTATCACCGTGCCTAGCCGTATCAGATTCCACTTTCATGGAGAAAAGCTTGGCATCTGTGATCTGCTGTTCAGCGGCTTCTGCCATCTCATCCAGTTGTACCACGGATGCCTTAATAGCAGGTTTATCCTGAACCAATGTTTGGAGCATGGACCTAATGTCTGTGAGGTCTGCCAGACCCACTGCCACATGGGGTCACAGGAGTTGCTATTGCATCCAGAGGTAATCCGAAAACCCTTTATGCAGGGGTCGATCTAAACATTGTTTTACTAGCCCAAACAC
The DNA here is from genome assembly GCA_016271365.2 of Neoceratodus forsteri. Lineage (NCBI taxonomy): Eukaryota > Metazoa > Chordata > Ceratodontiformes > Ceratodontidae > Neoceratodus > Neoceratodus forsteri. The sequence goes on from CM057459.1 coordinate 1,411,179,579, forward strand.
TAGTGCAAATTGACATTGGCTAGTGCAGCTAACTCTGTACTTGCCTGTCTTGACTAGTGCAGATTTTCATGGTTGTTAATGAAGTTAAAAAAGTCTCTACTTTGGCATTCTCTAGTCCTCATGCTAATCTCTCTCAATGTTCCAGATGACCAGGTGTGATTAACAGCTCATTAAAAGCTGCAATTATCTGGCAGTTCAAGAGAGGGATCCCACAAAAGACTCCATGCGAGTCATTATCACTCCACTGTTAAGACTTTCAGCTAGTGTCCAGGGTGTGATCAAGTGCTGTTAAGTCACTAGGTTCCAGTTTTCTGAGTGTGTCTATGTCTAATAATTTGTCCAGTATTATTAAGACCAGTGCCCCTCATTTCTCTACATTTTGAGTGTTTGTTTCCAACATTTCAGTGACAAAATGCAAAGAGGTATACAGGATCGGCCCTGCAGGTGGTGGATTTTCCCAGCTTCACCATACAGTAACTTCCCTCTCCCCCTGAAAATCTCTTAACTCTGTTCTTTCCCTGGACACCACTGCAGACCAGTCTCTGAAGTGACCATCCACAGATCCGTAGCTGCCATTACTGGCAAGTGTAGGGGGTTCCCAGCTCTTCTAAATTTACTATGCCAGCCATCACTATCCATATAGTTCCACCCTTATCCCACTCAGCATGTCCTTTCAGCCTAAAAACAAAGCTTTGGATCATGTATGGTACAAAAATAAGCCTTGATAAAATACATAATTTGAAACATTGAAAATTTCAATGATCTATGCACCCCAGGAATGCCTATTTCAAGTTGAAATAGGCATTCCTGGGGTGCATAGACCATCCTACATAGAAATAGTATAGTGTTATGCCTGTGTACTATTTCCCCCTGGGCTGAAGAAAGGACAATGTTAAAGAAAAATCTGTTATTGTTGGGGCAGAACATATTAAAATCAATGCTTTTATGAATAAAAATGTCATAGTTTTCCATTTCCCAAGCCCCTTAGGTTTGTCTAGCCCCCACCCCAAAGAAATCTTAGATGTGCTCCTGGCTCACTTGAGACTTTACAGAAACTTTCAAAAGTGCAGGTCTCCAGTTGACTACAGGATGGGGACCGAGAGTGTCTTTCTCTGCCAGACTCTGTTCATTGCCCTGTGGGTGGTGGTGACAGTGTGGTGAGGTGCATGATGATGTCAGCTATTGTGTGCGCAGAGCTAGGACTGCTTGTTTGAACATTTGCTGTTGTGATATCCTCTCTCTCGGTTTGGTGTGGGGGGGCAGAAAGAGGAAGAGATGAGGCTATGGTACAAAACAATGGGGGGCTCACTGTCTGTGATGGCATTGCAGTCTTTTTTTTTATGCTGGGGAGCTGGAAGCAATGTGGGAGCAGGACAAATGTGCAATCAGAGTATTTCTTGGCTTTGCTTGCATTGTTTCCTGTATAAGTGATCACAATTTACCATTACAATTAAGGGCTAGTGCAATTTTGAATCAACTTGCCCTGCTGGCTAGTGCAAAAAAAGGTTAAGGTTGACCCCTGCCTTTATGACACAGTCCTTAGCAAATGGCACAAAATGAAGTTCCTGAGCTGGCTCGGAGTTCCAGTTTGTCCCGTCTTATGGCCCCGGTTCCTCCCAGGTACTTGGAAGCTGGCTTTATGGGCTCTGGAGTTGGGGTGTTAAAGGAGGAGATCCTGTAGTAATGTTCCCAAAGGCATGGGTGGTTGTCATAAATATTGGACAGGAAGTCCTTTTTTTTATTTTTGTTCAGTGCTGCTTTTTGGTCCCTGAACTGTCTTACCTACTCCGACTCAGGTCTAGCTGTTCGCACCCTGTCAGCTGCTGCCCCCACCATCCCATACAGTGGGATCTACACAGAAGAGGGCACGAGGATACAAACTGTCCATGTGTCTGTGCACATTCCTTTGTCCCCGATTTTCTCCCTTAAAGAGCTACTGATGCCTCAAAGAAAACTTTAAAAAAAACATAATAATTAGGAGGCCGGATGGTGGTGCTGAGGGTTGAGGCGCTGGACACCACACCTCGCGGTACGTCAGCGACCCGGGTTCAGGAACGAGCCCGGACTGCCGAGGTCGGCAGGGGGAGGAGAGGATTGAGCGTCCGGAGGACAGCTCTCCTGTCCTGGGAGAGAGGGGACCCTAAGGGTCGGAGCTTGACTGCTCTCTGGTGGAGGCCGGGGGGGGGGGGCAGGAAGTTCCTTGTCTCACAATGTAGGGTAAGTGTACGGTGGACGTCAGCAGGGGAGGGCCTTGACGTCTGGATGCACGCCAACACAGGAACACTGGAAAAATCGCCCTCTAGGCTCCTGGAAGACGGAGCACTCTAGCGAAGACCCCATAGCCTGCCTGCCTGTCCCGGTCTGGTGCCCTGACAAAATAAATCTATAGTTCGGGGATGTAGGCGCCCCATCCCTGTCCCCACCCGGGGGAGGGGCAGTCTGAGGCTACATGGAGGGAATACCGCGGTGCAGGCTGGGGCAGACGCAATTAGTGACTCCCGAGGTGGCGGAGGAGGAGCATAAATAGCAAGTAGAAAAAAAAAAAACATAATAATTAGGTACAATTCTGCCTGCATTCCATTTAGACTTTATATATTTCTCCTCCCCGTTATTTATAACTAAGGAAATTTGCATGAATATATGATCTTTGTCCCTTAGAGTTACTTTAGAGTCCATCTGCCTCTTTAGCGTACTCCTTGCTTCAAGTCATAATCCTCTGTTGTGACATCACAGTATGTTGCCATGGGAGTAACTGTGATATCACAAGCAGTGCTGTATGACTTCAGGTAGGGAGACAGTACCAGGAATAAACAAACTCTTCAGAAGTAAAGATCCTGTTTTCATGCAGATGATCTCATTACTAAATAATGGGGAGGAAAAATACAGAACTAATGGAAATGTAAGCTGGACAGCACCTAAATATTATGCTTTGTTAAAAGTTCTCCTGAACGAGTCACCAGCTCTTTAAAGTCCCTCCTTCCACTCTACAGTGTGAGCGGTGCCTATGTTGGCCTTGGACGTCTCAGCGTCCCTGTGATGAGTGGAAAGCTCAATGACCCAGTTGTAGGGGTTCACTGTGGCGCAGGAACTTGCCGACAACCCTCGCCATCTGAGGCACAGTGTTGAGCAACAGCTACCTGAGTCAGGCCTGTCCCCCCCCATGCGGCGACGTGAGCTCAATTTCAAACTCAAGTCACCTGAATGTCTGCATGATGGGACAAGATGCTTTTCCATTTTCTATTAATGAAGCCATCTGAGCATTGCTGAGGTCCACCCCTTGGTGACTGTGAATAAATGCCCCCCCCCCCAAGGTTCCTCGCCCTACTCCAAGTATAGTTGCTTCTGGCCAAAGCACCTGCTAAGGCAGTGAGACCTCGAAGCCGTCCGTTCTCCGAAATACAGAATGTCCTCTGGGATGTTACCTCATCTTAGGCTGATCTATAATGGACCCCCGGAATAAGATCGCAGTCACAAGCTTGGCAAGCTGCTCCCCAGAGCTTTTTGTTTTAATAGCAGCACTCGGGAGCACAGGTAGCCAGTACTGTGTGGGTACACACGGAAAAACAATAACATGTCTTGATACTTGGGTGGAGTGAGATGAGGCAAGACCATTGGTTCATCAAGTACAGTCTGTTATCCCAACAGTAATATGTGAACTTATAACAAAATATCAGGGAGATCGAAGCCAGAATCTTTTTCACATAAAGAGCAATTGGTGCCCCCTGAAGAACTTTGAAAACCATCATTTCTAGGGGCGTAGATATAGTTTGCTATTCACATTCTGTCAGTTCCACAGGAACAGTCTTGATCTGCCAGATGTCTTCAAGCAAAGCTCCTCCCACCACTCGGCGGTATATCCCCCGACTCCACCCTGTGACATGGGATATTTCTGGGGAAGAACAGGTGACCTACCTTGTGGCAGAACTAGACTCCTTGCGGGCCAAGGCCTGCTGCCCTGCAGACCAGGCACTGGATCTTACCTCCTTTGCCCGATCATTTCAGGTTGGGCTCTCGCCCTGGCTGGAATTTCCTGAGGTTGCTGGGGAACATGGCATCCTGCACCAGCGTGGTCCAGTGGGCCCATTGGCAGATGCGCCACCTTCAGTGGGAGTTAAGCCGTCAGTGGTCACAGCGCCTAGACCACTTGGACCAGCCTGTCACAGTGACCCAGCCAGTGTGGGATGCCATCCAGTGGTTGCTGATCCCTGAACACCTGGAGGAAAGAGTCCCATTTGTCTGCTAGAACCTACTGTGGTGCTCATAATGGACTCATCTCTGGTGGTGTGGGAAGTGCATCCAGGCAACCATAGAACCCTTGAGTTCTGGTCACCCCTGGAGTCCTGTCACCACATCAACCTACTGGAGCTGCATGACAGAATTTGCTTCTCTAGTCAGGGGTCTGGTGGTGCAGGTCCAGACAGACAACACCATGACCATGTTCTATCTAAACAGGCAGGGCAGAATTCCCTCCCTCCCTCCCTTTGTGTCAGGAGGCCCTCTGCACCTGGACCCTCATGCAGTCTGGGTGCAGGTCTCCTGGTGATTCATGTTTCAGGAGAGAACAGTCAACTGGGCAAATGCTCTCAACCAGGTAGGAGAGACATCGCATTAGTGGTCCCTGCATCAGGAGGTGGTGAACCAACTGTTCTACCTGTGGTGCACTTCTGTGGTGGACCTGTTTGCTTCCTGGGAGAATGCCAAACTAAGGCTGTTTTGTGCCCATCCTCCACAGTCTGGGACACTGTTGGTGGATGCCATTGTAGGGCCCTGGACCCCAGGCTTCATGTACGCCTTCTCTTTTATCCACAAGGTGGTGGTCAAGGCTCGGAAGGACAAGGCACAGATGATCCTGATAGCACCAGACTCATGGCTCCAGACTGGCTAAGGCAGTTCTGGTGCCCGTATCTCCTCAGCCTTAGCAGCAGACCTCTATGGCGGATGCCTCTTCGCCCTGCTCTGCTGACTAGACTTCAGGGGATAGTCCTGCACCCAAACCTGCAATCCCTGCACTTCATGGCCTGTTTCCTGAGTGGCTACAGATCTTCATCCAGGGTATCTCTTGCATCAAGCTACACCTATGGAACTATAGCCACCAGGCACTAGGACCACATAGAAAACTTCCTAGCCACCAGTTTACTAGGGTCCACCCACAATGATGTCAGACACCGGCATCGTCTTTCCCATATAAGCATGGGCGACCCTGCGCTTTCCTCAGTTCTTTTCCCACTGTCAACCATCACACGTCAGACTCCATGGAGACACTGCCGCTTATGTTGACCGCCAGATCTTTGATTTCGATCTTTATTTTCCTTTTTCACCCTAATTTGTGAATCACTTTATTTTTTAAAGTGATTTTTGTTTTCGTTTATGCCGATTGACCTCAAGAAACTTTTCAAATACTGCAGGTGTGACAAGAAGATCTTTGATAGGGACGACCACTACGCCTGCATCTGCTGTCTGGACCCCGACCACGATGTAAGGTCCTACAGGGTCTGCAGTAGTTTCAACCAGGCCACTCGGCAGTGCTGGCAGAAGGCTGTCGGAGTCCTTCCTCCTGGAACAGAAGGCTGCCCGAATGGAGAAGGAGCTCCAGGGAAGAAGCTCCGTCCATGAGCTCCCACTCATCCAAGGCCAAGGGACAAATCAACTGGAAAACAAGCACTGGGACAAGGACAGGTGTAAAGAGAAATCCATGGTGCGTTCTCAGTCGCCAGTTCAAGCGATGGCCATTGCCGCCCACACCCTCTCCTCCACAGGGTCAGCTTAGGTAGTACCGCACGCCGGTTCTTCCTCGGCTGGTGTTGGCTTGTCGATGTCTGGCCTCCAGTCACCCCAGCCAGCATTGTAACCCCTGTCATTCAGACCCCTTCTGGTCCAGGGGCAACAGACAGAGTTCCGCCGGACCTTCTTCAGCTAGAGGTGGCACCTCTATGCTGGGATTTCTCCATCCCCTGCCGACACCTTTGACTGTTTTGTCACTGCTGGGGACCAGGCCTTCCCCGCCGACATCTCAGGTCGTGATGTCGAAGCTGGAGAGACAGCCTTGCACCTCAATGCTGCAGGCCACACCACCGATCCTGGGGTCTCAGCCTGTCCTATCACTGCTACAGGCTGCACCGCTGACGCTGGGGATTCAGCCCTCCCTGTCAGCACTGCAAAATGCTTCTGTGATGCCAGTTACTATCAATGTCCACACTATGCTGTTTTGCTTTTGGGAGTTTATGCATCGCATTGCTTCTCCTCAGGGCCTGTCGATGTTGTGGCCTGTCAGACCAACTCCTGCACCAACAACTTCCACAGTGACATGGCCTTCACGCCCATGGTCGTCGCCGTCCTCTGTGTCTATTTCAGAGCCAGAGGATGAAGAGGAGTACAATCCTGACCTCCTCCCAGATGACAAGGAGGAAGAGGGAGCTAAGAGTCCCTCCAGGTCTACCTCCACAGTTTCCTCAGGGGGAGAGGCCTACACTAAATATATCCCTAGGTCCCCCGATGACCCTTCTTTCTTTGAGTGATGAAGCAGCTGCAAGCAGCTATGGAGTTTGAAGCTGGGGAGCAAGATGCTACCAGGAGAAACCTGACTGAATATCTGGAATTACCAGATTCCCCCCCCCCAAATCATTCACTCCCTGCTGGCTGCGTCAGAGGATGCCACCATGGCTGCGTAGTACAGACCAAACATCCCTGCAATGCCCAGAAAGGCGGGCAGATTATACCAGGCTCCCTCTGGGAAGCCCTTTCTCGCAGGGCAAACACAGGCAGATTCACTGTTCATAAGTGCGGCCCATGATAGGTCCAAATGGCCACAGCACCTCAGCTCTCTTCCTCCGGACAAGGAGTCCTGGAAGCTTGACCTTATGGGCAAGAGTGCCTATTCTTCTTCCACGCTGGCCCTCAGTTACTTATTACATGGCCCATATGGTCAAATTCCAGAGCGCACTCTGGAAAAAGGCCAAAGCTGCAGCTCAGACACTTCCAGAGGGCCCCCAGAGGCAGGAGTTGCTTAAAACCCTCCAGTCTGGGGCATATCTGGGTAAACTCCTTTTGAGGTCTGCCTATGATGTTGCCGATGCCTCTACTTGGGCAGCTGCAGTGGGTGTCTGCCTAAGAAGGCACTCTTGGCTCAGGGTATCTGGCTTTGCTTCTGACATACAACAGTCCATCCTAAATGCCCCTTCAGAGGCTACAGTCTCTTTGGGGCAGATGTACAAGACATCCTTTCGGATCTACAGGCCTCGGGGAGGACCCTGCGGTTGCTCCACTTGCTGCACCATACTCTGCCACAAAGTGGGCAGAATGTGTCTTTTCGTCGGGCCTCTCAGAGACCCAAGCGGGGCACCCGACAACCTAACAAGTGCAGAGCAGGAATAACCCTGCCTGCCCCTACCTCCACCAAAGGAAAAGCCCCAAAGGGGGAGGAGTGGCCTCAGCCATAGATTCTGCCTCAGCCTGACTCCTTGCCAGACCCCCACCCTCCACTACTGCAGGAGGGGGCAGTAGGGGGTCACTTCTCCCATCACCAGGATGGGTGGAGAGAGATCACAACTGATGCTTGGTCCTGCAGCTCATAGAGCAAGGCCACTCTTTAGAACTACTGGAGTGGACTCCAGATCTACCTCCAGATCTACTTCAAGTTACCCTCCAAGCCACATTCCAGTGCAGCTGGAGGAAATCCGCACACTGCTGCAGAAAAGAGCCACAGAACCAGTTCCTGAAGATCAGAGGAGCAGAGGGTACTATTACCACTTCTTTCTAGTTCCCAAATCCACAGGGGACTTGTGACCCATCCTGCACCTGAGAAACCTGAAATTCTACATTCAGTACAAGAAGATCTTCTTCGGGGGTATCTCAGTCATCAGGTCACACTCTAGGAACTTCACCATCGGTGAAACCGTATCCACATGGAAGATTTTCCAGCAGTACCAGTGGGGCTGCCTACACCATCACCTACTGACATCATCAACCCTTTAAAGGCGTGAGCAGCCCCGCTCCCTCCTTAGTTCTTTCCCGCCATTGACTTCACTCGCATGGGTCTCCACGGAAGCTTTGTTAGCACTTCATGCCATTTTTTGCCTACAACTTTTCTTTAACATTTCGGAATCTCCTTTTTACAAGAGATTCTTTTACCTCGTTTATAGGTTCATAGGATTGGTTCAAGTTCGAGGAGGCCATAGGCCCAATGTGAACTTGCCACCTTTATGTCGAGAGTCAATCGTTCCACATCTCTCTTCTGTCACTGCCCTTGTGGAAAGAAGATTGCTTCTTCTGATGAACACAACCTTTTTGTATGCTGTCTTGGGCCTGACCATGACGTCTCAGACTGTGAGCTCTGCCAGAAGTTTAATTTAACAACTCTTAGGTGACGCAGAAAGGCTTTGAAGAAATTACTCATGGAACAGCAGGTAACCAGTTCTGGGCAGGGATCCTCCAGGGTTCCTTCTTCTCAGTCGCCAGTGGGGTCGTGGAGCTCCCAGGCTTCTAAGGCCTGAGACAAGTACTGGGAGGGGTGGGTGTCACAAAAAAGACTGAAATCAGGACCACTCCCCCCAGCGGCGCTCCCGTTCCACGACGGCTTCTTCATTTTCTTCTCAGGGTACTCTGTCAGTGGTGGCTGCCCCAGTGCCCTCCACTGTCCAGGCCTCTACTCCTGCCAGGCCCCTACCAACAGCACTTCCTCCCACTTCTCAGGGAGGCTGGCTGTCGGCCCTCTGGTCGTCGGCCCCTTGATCGTAGACCCACGGGTCGTCAATTCCAGCCCCTCCATTGAGGCCTGATTCTTCCCCAGGCCCTTAGACGCTGAGGCCTTCGAGCTCTCAGGCCCCCTTTGGATGGTTCTTCATGCCCTGTCCCAACGACCCCTCTGCCATTGATGCAGCCCTTACCTGCTGTTGACCTGAATACTATTTTGACCCAGCTGACCACAGCTTTGGTGCACCAGTTATGTGCACACAGACCTGTGTTACTGGTGCCATTGATCTCTCTGTCATCGTTGATACTGGTTTGGCCTTAATCCACCTGTGCCCCTCAAGCGGCTTTCTGTCCCTTGTTCGTCAGTCCCTGAGTTAGAAAGGGTGGACGTTGAAGAGGAGTACCACCCTGACCTTATTCTCCTTGAGGAGGAGGATGAACCTCTTTCCTCAAATAGGTCGACTGTTGCTTCAGTGAGCGAGAAATCGGTTAAGCACACCCCAGGTCCCCTCCTGAAGACCCTACCTTCTTCAGTGTCATGAAGCAGCTGTCTACAGCCATGGGCTTCACCTTGAGGAAGAAGATGCCACCAGGAGAGAAGTGGTGGACTTTTTGGAGATCCCAGAATATCCTCCTAAGGTCATTCCTCCCATTCTGCCAGCTCTGAGGAATACCATCACTGCAGCATGGCATCACCCTGACATGGTTCCTGCCATGCCCTGGTGGACTGATAAGCTCTATCATGCCCCTCAGGGCCTGCCCTATTAAGCCGCCCAGCCTGAGACTGACTCCGTGATCATCAAAGCAGTGCATGACAGGTCCAAGGTTCCTAAGCACCTTAGATCTTCTTCGGGGGTATCTTGGTCATCAGGTAACATCATAGGAACTTCACCGTCGGTGAAGGGGAATTCACACGGAAGATTTTCAGCAGTATAACTGGGGCTGCCCACGCCGTCAATGTGCCCTGACGTCATCAACCCTATAAAGGTGTGAGCAGCCCCCCTCCCATCTCAGTTCTTTCCCGCCATCGACTTGCTCGCATGGGTCTCCATGGAAGCTCCATCACAGCATTCACACCTTTTTTCGTCTATGACTTTTCTAACATTATTTCTAGGGACGTGGATATGTTGTTCTAGCCACACATTCTGGCATTGTCCTTTCCCCTTTAAATGTTGCCAGAAAGTCTTCAAGCTGGCTCCTCCCACCCACCCAGGTGATAAAACCCTTAGATCTTACTTCACACAGTAGGTATTCACAAATAGGACTAAGCCACCAGTCGTCAGGACCCCACGGAAAAATCTCTAGCTAGCAGTCTCTGGCGGGGGACCACCCCCACGTCAGGTGACCAGCGTCAGTCGATGTCAGTATAAAGGGGCGGTCCTCCACGCCCACCCTCCAGTTCTTTCCTGCCGTTGACTTGTGAAAGTACCTCGCAGAAGAACAGCGCTCACTTGTCTCGCCATTTTGGATGCGTATGAATCTCTTTCGACATTTAAATTTCTTTTTTCTCAAAAAAAAAGTGTTGTCTTACCTCGCTGTGCATGTCGTCACTGACGCCATCAGAATAGCATAAAAACAAGGGCAACTCGTGTGGATCTCAGCGTCCTCACAGGGACGGCCATTCTCTCTGTCTTTTTTGCTTAGGCCCAGACCACCGTGTGGAGGAGTGCGAGCACTGCCGAAAATTCAATTCTGCCACCCGGAAACGGAGACAGCAGTCCCTGGAGGCCCATTTGTTAAAAAAGAAAATGGCATCCATATAAAATGAATTGAAGAAATTGAGGCAGGTGTCAGCTTCTCCTGAGGACCATCAGAAAAAGAAGAGGGACAAGGAGAAACCCCGGGATCGGGACCCATCGTCCACAACAGCCACGACTTCAGCTGGAGTCGTGGCCCTTCAGGTAACTTCCCCTCCGGGTGATTGTCCTTTGACAGCTGCCTTGGTGGTATCCAAGCCGGCGTCGACCTCTCCCGATGGGCTTGCGCTCGGGCCCGCCGGGAACCTCCAGGGAAAAGGAGGGCTCCACTCCTGCTACGGCCCCAAAACCTCGGCCTACCGGTAAGAGTGGGTCTGATAAGTCGGGTGTCAGCTCCACCAGTGTCCTCCCGGACACGGTTGATAAGTCGACTATCGGACCCTCCGACGACTGCCCAGCCCGCGACCCCATGTCAGGCTCTGATACCACACCTGACATCAGGAGTCACCGCAGTGTGCAGCCGGTTGCATTGCCCTCTGGGGTCCCTGCATCTCCTCTGACTCCTCCCGAGGAGTCTGCTCTTCCCTCCCAGCTGGGGTGCGAGGACTCTGGGCAGCTGCCGTCGGGGTGACCCCTGATGCGGACCAGCGCCCAGATAACCTGGCGTTGCCCTCTGGTATTACACTTCCCAACGGCAGACCTGCTCTGCCGTCAGGGCCAGCTGGGCTCCTGGACCCTCTTGTAGGTCTGCCTACTCTGGGCTGACGCCTGACCCATCTGGTCCACCTGTAGGACCGACTCCAGGACCTTCGACTCCATCAGAGCCCCCGACGCCTGGATACCCGACTCCTCAGTACCAAACGCGACAGTAACCAACGCTGGGCCTCCCGCTGTCGGGTTATAGGTACCCTTACTACGGGTTTCCAGGCTATCTGTATCTGAGCCCCCCCCTCCTCCTCCCCCTCCTCCACCTACCTCACAGCCTCAGGTGGACTTGAGGGAGGTATTGGCCTCCTGGTGGGCTGAGGCTAAGACCCAACTCACCAGGGAGGTCGAAAGCCATCTGCTGATGCCGGACCCCTGACGTTGGCGAGAAGAGACTCCTTCAGCTCTACCCGATGCCAGGGCTGAACCATCTGGATCTTGGGCTAGGGAGGATATGCTCCTCCGGGGAACCCCCAGAGGGGATGATCCCCGGGACTCTTCTTCTCCATCGGAGCCATCAGATTCGGATTCAGTTTCTGGCCACTCTGATCCTGAGGACGAGCCTCATTCTCCAGAAAACCCCAGGCCACATGGGTCTCTGAAGTCTCCTCCGGAGGACCCTTCCTTTCTGGAGCTGTTGAAGAAGATCCAGGCTGCTTGTGAGTGGCAATCAGTGGAGCCAGAGCCACAGCGTAAAAAGCTTGCTGCTCATCTGGATCTCCCAGAGACATCTCCCACCCTGGATAGAGCCTCACGCGGATCTTGTTCCTACTATTTGGAAACAACCTTACTTGTTAGCCCCTCTCCTTAGAAAGGCAGATAGGCTATACCAGGTTCCAGAGGGTAAGGACTTTCTCAGCCTTCACCCCAGGGCGGATTTGGTGGTGCTTAGTGCCGTATACGACCGATCTGCTAGCCTAAAACACCTCAGCTCTTCCCCTCCTAACAAGGAATCATGACTTCTGGACCAGTATGGGAAGAAGATTTATGCTTCTTCCACTCTGGGTATGAGGCCTTAATTATGTCGGTCATATGGGGGACTATCAGAAGTCTGTCCTCAGTCAGCTGGAAACAAAACTGGATTCCCTCCCAGATTCCCAAACTAAACAGGAACTGGGAGACCTGGTCCATTCTGCGCATTTGGCCTGTAGACACATGCCTCGTGCTACCTACAACGCGGTGGACACAGCAGGTAGGAGCTTGGCTTTTGCCATAGGCTTACAGCGCCATGCCTGGCTCAGAGTGTCAGGCTTGACCCCTGAAGTGCAGACTGCCATTCACGATGCTCCCTTAAGGGGATCTGTGTTTGTCGGGGGTGATGTCAAGGACATCATCACCGAGCTGCAGGAGAAGGGTTTGGCAGTGAAATCTGTCCAAACAATGTACAAATCCTCCCAAGGGCAGAAACGTCCTTTTCGGCACCAAAACTGCCCAAAACAAAAACAAACGCAAGCGAGATGCCCAAATAAATGAAAGCTGCATCAGCAGCCAAAGCTTCTCCCAGCAAAAAAAGTCTCTGGAGCTCCGGCCGCCACTCTGCCCTCTGCCTCCTGACTCCCTGCCTCTCCCACTGCCTCTGTCAGTGTCAGAGGAACCAGTGGGAGGGGGGAGATTTTCCTCCCATCTGCTGGATTGGGAGAGGATAACTGCAGATGCTTGAGTGCTTCAGCTGATATCAGCAGGGCACTCCATTGAATTCATCCAAAAACCTGCAACCCCCCTCCCAAGTCCTTGTACTCCCCTCTGCACCTTCAGTTGGTAATAGAGGAAATCCGCTCTTGACTTCTCAAGGAGGCAATAGAACTAGTCCCCTCCCCCCGTTACCGAATCTTCTTCCCATGCTTCGTCCGGGACTATGGCTATGTGTCTTGGATATGCAGGACGAATACCTCCATATCCCCATATGCCATTCCCACGGCAAGTACCTCAGTTTTTGTTTTCAGGGATCACACTACCAGTTCAGGGCCCTCCCATTTGGTCTTTCTTCAGCTCCCCGAGTATTTACCCAATGCCTTGCGGTGGTGGTGGCCTTCCTGCATACCAAGGGGATTCAAGTCTTCCCATACCTGGACGACTGGCTTCTAGCAGCTCTGTCCCAGGAGGAAATCTTGCGCTCTCTTTCTGTCACCCTACAAGTCTTCTCCAACCTGGGTGTCACAGTCAACCAAGCCAAGTCCCTTCTGGTCCCTTGCTAGTGGCTGCAGTTCATAGGGGCAGTGTTGGACACGACCCTAGGCAAAACCTTTTTGCCCCCAGACAGAGTTGAGACACTGTCAAATCAAGCTCGACTCTTATCTAGTCTCAGAAGGGTCGGAGCCAGGAAGGTCATTCGCCTTCTCGGTCTAATGGCGGCCACCATTCCCACTGTTCCTCTGGCGCGACTTCACATGAAGATCTTCCAGTGGACTCTTAGGGCCCAGTGGGACCAATCTCGAGGCGCCTATGTCTCTGACATGAGGAAGGGTATCAGGAGTGAGATGAGTCTCTTTGCGGATGACTCAAAACTGGGGGCGGTGGTGGATGGGAGGAGGGGAGGGTGGCCCTGCAGAGGGACCTGGAGACTCTGGAAGGGTGATCTAGAAAGTGGAAGCTGAGGTTCAGTGCAGGGAAATGCAAGGTACTGCACCTGGGATCCAGAAACCCGGGCCAAGTGTACACCCGGGGGGGGAGGGATGCTACAAGTCTCGATGGCTGCGAGGGACCTGGGGGTGGTGGTGGATGTCAAGATGAACAACTCAGAGACTCGCAGGAGGGCAGTGGCCAAGGCCAACTGGATGCTGGGATGCATTGCTAGGGGGATCACCTCCAGAAGGAGGGATGTGATACTCCCTTTGTATAACTGCTTGGTGAGACCGCACCTCGAGTACTGCATGCAGTTTTGGAGGCCACACTTAAAGAGGGACATTGAACTCCTGGAGAGGGTCCACAGGAGGGCAAACAAAATGATTTGGGGCTTGGGGGACAGGACCTATGGGGAGAGGCTCGAAGAGCTAAATATGTACACATTGGAAGAGAGAAGGGACCAGGGCGGACATGATAGAATTCTTCAGGTACATGAAGGGGGTGAACAGGGGAGGAGCAGTCAGGGTGCTCTGAAGGAAAGGGGGGGCAGCTAGAAAGCATGGGTGGAAGCTAGAGGGGGGGAGATTCAGGGGAGAAAGGAGGAGGCGCTACTTCACTGAGAGGGTGGCGGAGCCATGGAATGCGCTGCCCAGGGGCTGGTGGAGGCAGAGACGCTGGAGGGGTTCAAGAAGGAGTGGGACAGGTACAGGGGAAGGGTTCTGGAAGCAAAGTCCAGTGCAGTGAGAATATCCGGGACTGGGAAGGGAGAAGCCAGAGCGGGCGAGGGGGGAAACAAGGTCAGCTCCCAGGGTGGGGGCTGACCAAACGAGCAGACACGAAAGACCGTTAGGCCTATTCTGATGGCATTTTAGTATGTTAGTATGACTTGGACAGTGAGGTCCTAGTGTTGGACCTGATGATCAGGGACTTGCAGTGGTGGACGGTTCAGGATCACCTCAGTCAAAGGATCCCATTTTGTGCCGCTCCCCCCACCCAGACTCTGACGACAGACGCGTCAGGGGCAGGCTGGGGTACCCATCTAGGGTCCCACAGGACTCAGGGCAGGTGGTCTCAGTCCGAGCAGAAGCTTCACATAAACGTCCTCGAGCTGAGCATAGTCCTTTATGCCCTTCAGGCTCTCCTTCCTGGTCATCTACTGATCCAATCAGACAACATGTGTGTAGTGTGGTACATAGAAACATAGAAGTTGATGGCAGATAAGGATCGCAAGGACCATCTAGTCTGCCCATTTCTTTTTTGTACCTCAACAAATGGGGAGGAACTCATTCCTATCCCCTCTGCAGGGGTCACGCTTAACTTTTTTTTGCACTGGTCCACCCGGGAAAGTGATGGTCCAGTTGCACTGGCCCCCAGAGATTGCACTAGCCCCAAAATTACCATTAGAAAGTTATAGAAAGAAACACACAGTGACAAAGTTAGAAGTTTGAAGTAGTATTTTTTTTTTTTTACTGTTTGTTATTTATTTCTCTGTTGATTCCATATTTTCAAGTTCCCTGAGACAATGGAAGATTCTTTACAGAGGGCAATGCCTACCACAGTGAGTCCAGCTGAGCGGCAGAATTTTGTCACCAAGCAGGGGTCTGCCCCAACTTCACCAGCTCCCCCCCACCCATAAATTCCTCCACCCTTAAAGTTCACCTCCCCCATCCCTCCCCATCTTGCGACAGAATTACACACTCCATTTTTCTGCATGTGTAATGGCAAGTCAGGTGGTGGCATGCATCATTCTCTGCAGATATGACCTCCCTAGCCCCACACTTTGCCTATGGGATTAAGATAAAGTAAAAGCTAATCGAATCAGAAAGTGTGCAGAAAGATCTCTTCAAGGAGCACTCTTAGCAGCCTGGCCCAACACCCAGGCCACCTTCAGTTAAACTCACACCAGCTGTGCAGTTTTAAATTGACCTGTCCAATGGCCATGACTGACTGAGTGACTTCTTGTCAATTTGTTTCTTCCCCTTGAAGCTTGAAATTGTACCTGTTACTGCTTTTTTTTTCTGGCAGACTAATTCAGCATTCACCAAACTCCTTGGCCACTGTGGGATCCTGATCAAGAAACATCACACACACATTGCAGCAAATAAAGGATCAGACCTCCACGTTTCAAACTGAGAAACACCTAGGCTGCCCACAGTCCGAGTCCAGCCACACCGATCAACCCCCCCCGTCCTACTGTGTGACTTACTGCTTATCGAGACAAGAAGGCTTTGTTTGTCCCCTTGCCCTTTTCCATTCCCTCCTGAATTTTTTTCAGCTACTGTCAACAAAGTACATTCACCACGCACATAAAAAATATTCATAAACTCCTCAGGCACTCCAGTCCGATCCATCAAAATCACTAGCGCAGCAAAATCGGGGATCAACCACCCCGAAACTGTTACCAGTAAATTTAAAGCTTAGCGGCAAATCTCATAACCAGATCGGGCACCTTCGCAACAACTGACTGCCGTCATTTCAGCGAGACTCATACCTGCAGCTAGGAACGCCCCCCCCAAAATGATTTTCTTTTAAACAGTGAGATTTGACAGAAACAGTTAAGTTTGTGTCCCAGCTTACAACATAAATAAATGCCTATAACTGCGACACTCTACAATGCATATAAATAAGGATTTATTACTTCTTGAGAACTAGGATTGCATCCACGAGACTCAGACTCGCCGGTCACAAAGTTGCTTTTGATCTCTGCCTGATTTTAAACAACAATGACTGCTGATACTTAGAAATGCATTTTTTACCCTTTTTGTTTGTAAGGGCCTACAAATCACACCATGATGATCCATCCTCACAGTCAAAACACGGGGCCCTCCTCCTCCTTTAACTGCAGACATGCGAACGGCTCAACAGCAGCTCAGAAGGTGGGGATAGGCTGTACAAGGTGCAAAATCTGTGTCTGCACCAATCAGAGGGTTCTACGATGACCTGGGAAGAGTTTCTCTTCAGCTGGAAAATGTGAGGTGGAAAAAACAAACAGAGGAACTGCGTTTCCTTACAGTTCCCTTAAAGGGCCATAACCAAATAAGGGCTAGATTGCACTAGCCAAGCCGGGAAAATTAGGGGGCCATTGCACTGGCCCGAGGCAGTTTGCACTATGCCCTAGGCCAGTAAAATAATGTTAAGATCGACCCCTGCTCTGCCGGGAAGCAATGAAAGTCTGGTACTGGGCATCTCAGCACAACCTGCACCTGACAGCTATCCACGGGCCAGGAGTGGAGAACACTCTGGCAGACACACAGTCGCTCGTCAGCCAGGTCTCACGAGTGGGAACTCGATCAAGTTGTCATAAATGACATCTTCCAGCAGTGGGGGACTCCTCAAGTGGACCTCTTCGCCTCAACCGACAACGCCAAGCTTCCCGTCTATTGCTCGCTCACTTCAGGGCTGTATTGGTAGGGCAGATTCTTTTACGCCTTCCCTCCTAGTCCTTTGATTCTGAGTGTGCTCAATAAACTCTGGGTGGAAGGGGCATGGATGATTCTCATTGCTCCCTTCTGGCTGAGGCAAGTTTGGTTCTCTGTTCTGCAACAGTTTTCCAAGGAATCTCCTCTTTCTCTACCTCTTGTCGCAGCACTTGCTGACCCAGGATTAGGGGACCCTGGTCCATCCAGGCCTCAGATCACTTCACCTTCATGTGTGGCTCCTTCAGATGTAGCCAAGGCTTGCTTTGGCGTTTTCCCCCTTAGTAACAGATATCCTGGTAGAGGCTTGAAAGCCTTCTACCATGTCTACCTATGCCATGAAGTGGAAGCGCTTCACTATTTGGGCTGGCTCCAAGATCTGGAACCTTTCTCCTGCCCAGCAAATAGTCATGGATTACGTGAGGCATCTGTATGACCAGGGCCTTCGCTACTCCTCTGTGAAAGTTCATATGGCAGCCATCTCTGCCTACCACATCCCCTTCGGAGACAGGACTTTTGCCCAACTGGAAGTCTCTAAGACTTTCTTGAGAGGGGTTCTCCATTTAAGGCCCCCGATCTGCAATCCTGCTCCTCCTTGGGACTTAAACTTTATCCTAGAGAAGCTCACACTACCTCTTTGGAATCGGCAGCTGAGGCAGACTTAAAGTTTCTTTCTTGGAAGACACAGTTTCTAGTGGTCATTACCTCCATTCGGAGGATTTCCGAGCTGCAAGCCCTAATGTGCAAAATCCCAAACCTGATTTTTCACAAGGAAAGGGTGGCCATGCATACCAATCCCAAGTTTCTTCCAAAAATGGTAGCTGAATCTACGTTGAATCAGTCCATTGAGCTCCCGGCCTTTTTCATGGAGCACTCCAGTCATGGAGAATACCTTCTGCATACATTGGACGTACACAGAATTCTGAGATACTACACTAACAGGACTAAGGATCTCAGAAAAATAGATTGTCTCTTCATTTCTTTCTCTCACAAAAGAGAAGGCAGTGCTGTTTCCAAACAATGTCTGTCTAAGTGGTTAGCGAGTTGTATCACTTTCTGTTGTAACAAGTATCACAAAACCCTGTTAGGTCAGGTCAGAGGTTACTCCACCAGAGAGGTAGCTGCCTCTGCTGCTTGTTTCAGGAATGTGTCAGCGGCAGAAATCTGTGCAGCTACAACTTGGACTTCTGTCCATACCTTTACGAAACATTACAGTTTGGACATTGCCTCTCGCCGCAGAGCAGGATTCGGGTTGACTGTTCTGCAGGGACTCCTTTCGTGATTCCTGATCAGAATTTCAGTCATTTGTGGATGATGATGCCTCCTCCCATTTTTTCTTATTGTTCCAGACTGCTTGGGGCTCAGTCCTATTTCTAAATACCTACTGCAAGAGCCCTCTCGAAGTAAGATAGTACAGTTATTTAAGAATTTACCGTAACAGCAGATCTTCGAGAAAGGCTCTTGCAGTAGGTATTACCTTCCCTCCTTCCCTCCGTCCCCCTCAATTTCTTCCTTTCGTCTATTTTGTCTCCTGTCATGCCTTCAGGCTTCTTGGCGGGAAAGAACTGGAGGGCAGGCATGGGCGACTGACCCTTTATATTGACGTCGGCTGACGCAGGTCACCTGACAAGGGGGCAGTCTGCCACCAGAGACTGCTAGCTAGAGATTTTTCCGTGGGGTCCTGACGCCTGGCGGCTTAGTCCTATTTGTGAATACCTACTGCAAGAGCTTTTCTCAAAGATCTACTGTTATCGAGGTAAGTTCTTACGTAACTATACTTTCTGCCCCATGATGCCAGATCTTCCTTTCTGCTGGAAGAAGCAGGTTCCCTCCTTACCATTCCCAATTACATATGTCGAGAGTTAATCCTTCAGCTTCTCTCTTCCATTACTGCTGCTGCGGAAAGAAGACTGCCTCCACAGACGAACACTCTGTGTCTGCTGTCTTGGGCCTGACCACAAAGTTTTCTGTAAGCTCTGCCAGAAGTTTAACCAAACAACCCTCAGGCGACGCAAAAAGGGTCTCAAAAATTTTCTGATGGGCCAACAGGTAGCCAGTTCGGGCAGGGATCCTCTGGGGTCCAGGCCTCTCAATCACTTACTGGATCTTCTGGCTCGCAAGCCCCAGAGGCCCGAGACAAGTCCTCAAAGAAAAATCTTAAAAAAGACCGAGATCACAACTGCTCCCTCTGGCATGGATCACGTTCCCTGCCTGTCTCTCCATCTTCTGGGTGGGGGTCTTCGTCGGCTGTGGCTGCATTGGCAAAGAAATCTGGTGTCCAGGTCTCTGTGTCTACCAGACCCATATTGACAGCATCCACGCCCGATTCTCGGGGGGGGGGGGGCTTCAACCTCTGGGTCGTCAGCCCTTGATGACTTTCCCGTTGAGGCCTGCCCCTTCTCTTACTCTGGCTACAGGCTCCTCGGGTTCTTAGGGTGGGTCGTTGACATCCATGCCGTGGACCCCCCCCCCGTCGACGAACACCGTTTACCTAAACAAAATTTTGGTCAAATTTACTAATATGATTGTGCAGCAGCTGGGTGCCCTTAGGCCCTCCTCACAGACGCAGTCAACAGCAGCTTCGTCGTTGATGCCTACTCATTGGCCATGGGAAGCCCCCCATAGGCCGTTGTCGATGGAACCGACGCCAGACCTTGGGGAGGTCGACACTGAGGAGTAGTACCATGCAGACCACCACTCTTCCGGAGGATGAGGAGTAGGAAGAAGAGGAATACATTTTTGTTTCTGATGGGTCCACTGCTTCCTCTGTCAGTGAGGATTCAGTGATGCACACACCTCGATCTCCTCCTGAGGACCCCGCATTTTTCAATGTGATGAAGCAACTATCTTCAGCCATGGGCTTCCACACTGAGGAAGAAGAGTTGGTGGATTTCCTGGAGATCCTTGAATCTCCCCCCAAAAATCATTCCACTAGTCTTGCCAGCCTTGAGTGCGACCATGGCGGCCTGGCACATACCAGCCATGGTGCCAGCAATGCCTCGCAGGGCAGACAGACTTTATCATGCCCCTCAGGGACTCCCCTGCTATGGTACCCAGCCCGAGACTGACTCAGTGGTCATTTATGCAGCTCATGACTGGTCTAAGATGCCTAAGCACCTTAGTTCCCTTCCCCCAGACAGAGAGTCTCGCAGAATCGATCACTGGGGTAAAAGGGTATATGCATCCTCTACTCTAGGTTTGAGGACTGCAGACTGTATCACACATGGTAAAGTACGATAATGCCAACTGGAAGAAGGGCAAGACTGACGCCCAGGCTCTTCCAGATGGCATTCAAAAGCAGGAGCTGCTTCAGTGCCTTTAAGCTGATGAGGATGTTAGTAAGCATCTCCTCAGAGGCCTGTATGACATGGCTGACACCATTGCCAGGGCAGCGACCACGGGCATATGCCTACGTAGGCACTCCTGGCTAAGAGTATCCGGTTCTGCGGCTGATGTGCAGCAAAAGTGCTTAATGCTCCCTTTAATGGTGCCACACTGTTTGGCCCTGATGTCCAGGACATCTTTAGTGATCTGCAAGCCTCGGGCAGGGCCCTAAAGTCTGTCCACTCCCTCTACCACACCCAACCAAAGGGTAGAAAGCTCCCTCCTTTTTGCAAAACGAACAATAGGCCTGGGGCAGTTCCCTGGCCCCAAGGGAAACGCAGAGCCCAGGCTGCCTTACCCACCCCCTCCAGTACCGGAGCGGCAGCCAAGCACCCTAAAAGTGAGGCACCAGCCCCTGTGGCTGGCTCCACCTCTGCTTGTCTCCTTGCTAGATGCCCCTCTTCTGGTCCTGGACCAGGAGGCGGTGGTCGGAGGTTGGTTCCACTCACTGGGCATCACTCAATCTGCCCAAGTCAGTTCTGGTACCATCCGAAAGGCTGTAGTATGTAGTGGTGGTTCTGGACTCTGCACAGGGGAAGGCCTTTCTGCCCCCAAACAGGGCAGGGTGCCTTATAGCCCAAGCTCAGGAAGTCAGCCAGAGTCGCTGCATTCCTGCTGTGGTATACCTCAGATTGCTGGGCCTGGTGGCAGCTGCCATACTCACTGTTCCACTGGCCAGACTTCCCATGCAAACCCTCAGGATGCAGTAGGACCAGCACACAGAAAAGTTAAATCAACCAATCCTGATCTCCTCCCCAGCACGCAAGGTGCAGTAGTGGTGGATGGATCCCTTGAATCTCCTTCACAGCATCCCATTCCAGATCTCCTACCTGCAATGGATCCTAACCATGGATGCCTCAGGTCTGGGCTGGGGAGCGCACCTGATCCCTTCCAGACCCAGGGCTCTCGGTTCCTGTGTGAGACCTCCCTGCATATCAGCGTCCTGGAGATGAGGGCGGTGCTCTGTGCCATGCAGGCTTTTCAGGAACACCTTGCTTTGGGTCAGCTGCTGGTGCAGTTGGACAATCTAAGCACAGTATTTTACTTCGACAAGTGGTGGGGGGACTCATTCGTACCCCATTTGCAGGGAGGCACTAGACTGTGGTATTGGGCATGGATCACAGTCTGACACTCTCTGCAGTCCACATTCTAGGCATGTTAAACACTCTGGTGGACAGTCTCAGCAGGACTCAGTCCAGCATGCACAAATGGGAGCTTCTGTCATCTGTTGCCAAAGACTTGTTGGACAGATGGGGTCGTCCAGAGTTGGACCTTTTTCTGTCCCCACTCAATGCGAAACTATCCAAGTTCTGCTCACTAGATCCAGGACCTGGAGTACTCTGGTGAGGCACGTCCCTCTCCTGGAGTGGTAGGTTTCTTTACGCCTTCCCTCCATTTTCTCTAATTCAGAGGGTGCTAATCAAGTTGCCGGTGGAGGGGGCCAGTGTGATCCTGGTAACTCTGTTCTGGCCCAGTCCGATATGATTCAGTCTGCTCCAGCAGCTGGCAGAGGAAACTCCAGTCCCTTTGCCTCTTTGCAGGAATCTGCTGACCCAGGCTCGGGGGACCCTGGTTCATCCCAACCTCAGACCCCTCTATCTGCATGCCTGGCTCCTGAGGATACAGCCATTGTCAGGTTTGGGGGCTCTAACAGAGTGTCAACCTCCTCGTGGCCGCCTGGAAGCCTTACACTTGAGCCACTTATGCCATGAAGTGGAAGGGATTTGCCATCTGGACTGCCAGACATAGTTTAGACCCTTTCACCTGCCTGGTGAACCATATCCTGGACCACCTGATCTCTCTCTTTCTCTGGCTCAGGTCTCCAGTACTCCTCCCTCAAGGTGCACCTTTCTGCTATTTCTGCATTTCATGAGCCTGTGGGTGACCACATGATTGCTCAGCTAGATGGCTCCTGTACCTTCCTCAGTGGCATCCTGCATCTGAAACCCCAAAGCCATTCCCCTGTTCCGGCTTGGGATTTGAATTTTGTTTTGGAAAAGTTGACCGTATCTCCTTTTGAGCCTATCGCGACTTGCGATCTGCATGTTCTCTCTTGGAAAGTGTTATTTTTAGTTGCCATTACTTCTACTCGAAGAATTTCAGAGCTTCAGGCCCGCTGGTGTGAGGGGCCTTATTTTATTTTTCACAAAGGCAGGGTGTCTTTGCACACAAATTCCAAGTTTGTGTCTAAGGTGGTCTCAGAGTTTACACTCAACTATCCACCTTCCTGTATTTTCCAGAATGTACCATTCCAAGGGAAGCACTGCTCCATATGTTAGGTGTGTGCAGAACTTTGAAGTACTACCTGTCACAAACCCACTCATGGGGGTCAGGCCCACTGAGCTCACAGCGCCCACCCTTAAATGCAGTCCGTGACAGGGGGAGAACAGGGATACCCTCCTCGTCCTTTTTGGATGGTTGCCGAGGTCACGACTGCACCTCTACCACGAGAATCCCAGGCGTCCCTCTATCTCTGAATAAGGGCACAATACTAGTCTTAAGTCTTATGGCCAAATATGAACCTTTCCTTGGCTATTACACGAAGGAGGAAGACCCAAGCATCACACTCTCTTCGGGGTAGCAACGTAAAAACCTGATTTGGTCTTCTTCCTACAGGACATGCAACAACCTGGTTCAAAGTCTTTGTAGACTGGTATTCTCCCTATCCTTCCATATCCCTTACAAACCCTTTTCTCAATTTGGTTGCTTACGGTGGCCCCTCTGGCAGTAACAGTTTTCACAAATTAATAATAAACTTTCTACAGTCACACATACAATATAAGAACTCTCACACAAGTAGAATTTCTTTAGGAAAACAAAAGTTTTACTAAACTACTTAAATGCGAGTACAACTAAAAAGAGAATATTAATTTGGGTTACAGTATACAGGAAAATAAAATGGAAAAATGTACAATGAAATGCACTAAGACTGTTAGCTAATGTACCTGAGGTATGAAGATTTCAAAGTCCTGAGAATCGCTGGTTTGCAAAATATTGCAGTCTTTCTGTAGCAGCCTTTGGTTCTTAGGCAGTCTCTGTGCTGACAGGTGTTCTCTGTGGTCAGGAGAAAGAGTCCAAACTGAATGGCAAAATGGCCGTGAGTGTCTGTGCTGGGGAGTTTATGTAGAAGACCCCCTCCCCACTCTGTGAATAATGACTGGCCCTTCCAGGTCAGTGAATAGAGGTTGGCCTTTCTCTTTAGGTCACTGGGTGTCACTCTTGTGCATCCCTAAAGTTTTATTTTCCTGATAACATTTGCTGGGTCATATTCCTATAGTTAACCCAGGTTTTACAATCTCACACAGGCCTGTTAGAAGGATGTTTCCTGGCACTTATAAAAAAAAATGTTAGTGTACTGTGGGAACTTTTTCAGTCACCTCTTGTCTAAGATCATTTCTCTTTTGATCTTAAGGCTTTACAACAGTGGCAATAGCTTCTCGCATTCTGGGATTTTGAACTGGCTTAATTAAATTAGTTATAAGGAAGATCCTGCAAGTTATATGATTATACAAGCTGATTTTTATTACCTCTGTTTCTCTTGGCAGTTAACTTAGAAGAATACTCGTTGATCGTATATCGACAAACTTTTTGATAAGAACTTGTCAGATTCCTGCAAGCAAGACTGGTCTTGTAGATCAGAGGAAGGTCAAACCCCTTTTAAAAACAAACAAAAAACAGTCTTTTCTCTATCTGCCTTTGCTGACCCAGGCATGTACATAGAATTACAAAAAAAAACACACATACAAGAGGATAATATCAACAAACAAGGACTAGCAGTGGGTTAGCTCACCACACTCCTCCCTCCTAGACTGAATTTGTAGGAATCCATCCCTACACAGGGTATGATTTTCGCAAATTCTGTTCACTCTTCTAACTGGCGACATAGCCCGTCTGTGTTGACATTGGCCGATCTGGCCCTGTGGGTAATGGTCATATCATAGCCCTGTAAGTCAATACTCCACCTTAAGAGATGACCATTCGTTTTTCCCATCTGTGTTAGCCACACCATGGCGGTATGATCGATCTATACCTCAAAGTGCCTCCCATAGAGGTACGGCTCTAATTTCTTCAGGACCCATGCCAGCGCAAGGCATTCTTTTTCAGCTGTGGAATAGGCCAGGTCCTGGGGGAGCACCTAGTTGCTAAGGTACACTATTGGGTGATCTTTCCCCTGGTTAGAGGTCTGACTGAGGACTGCTCCAATCCCCACATCGGAGGCATCTGTCTGGACTACAAATGGCTTTCTGTAGTTTGGACTAACCAACACAAGGGCACTACACAATACTTCCTTTAGCCGTATGACGGCTCATTCTCAGGTTGGTTCCCATTTTATGTTTTTGGGTATTCTTTTCTTTAGCAGGCCAGAGAGGGGAGCTGCCAGGGTACTGTAATTTGGTACAAACTTTCGATGGTATCCGGTGGTCCTAGGAAACTCTGAACCTGCTTCTGGGTTTCAGGCCTGGGCCACACCTCTATCTCCTCAATCTTGGCTTGATTGGGACTGAGCTTCCCCCACCCTACTACATGTCCTTGGTATGCCATGGCCACCTGGCACTTTTCAGCTTTGATTGTGAGCACTGCCCTCTGTATCCTACCCAACACTTCCTTAAGGTGGGACAGGTGTTCCTTCCAACTGGCACTGAAGATGACAATGTCATTGAGGTACGCCACTTCATACTCTTCAGTACCATGCAACACCTGGTTGACCAACCTTTGGAAGGTGGCAGGGGCGTTCTTCATTCCAAAAGGCATTACTTTGAACTCGAATAATCTTATTGGAGTGATGAAGGCCGACCTCTCCCTACCTCTGGCAGTTCACTCCACCTGCCAATAGCCTTTTGTCAAGTCAATGGTGGTAAGGTGTGTCGCCCCACCCCCAACTTGTCCAGTAGTTCGTCCGACTGTAGCATTGGGTGGGCGTCAGACTTTGTGACTGTGTTGAGTCCACGATAGTCCAGTGAGTAGAGCCATCTGGGTTGGGAACAAAAACCACGGGTAAGGCCCAGGGGCTGTGGGATTTCTGGATTACCCCTAAATCCTGCATTTCCTCCACCTCCCTCCTAATGTCCTTTAGGATGGCCTCAGATACCCAGTAGGCTGTCCGCCGTATGGGCACTTGCGTCCCTGTATCTACTCTGTGTGTCACTAAGGGGGTTGGTCTAAGCCTGGCTGTAAACAAAGGGGCAAAGTCTGCTAAAACCTCCCTCACTTCCTGGGTCTGTTCCGGGGTCAACTGGGGCGACCATTTAATTGCCTCCACAGACGACTCCCACATGCTTTCCTCCAGCAAGTCCAGTAGGGGGTCTTCTTCATCCATCCCCTCCCCAGGACAACACACTGCAAATATCATGTCAGCCCTCTTTGCATATGGCTTCATCATATTGACATGCTACATCTTATGATTATGTCTCCCGTCAGGCAGTTCTACAATATAGTTCACGTCATTAACCTTTTGGACTACATTGTATGGGATTAGGACCATGACTTCCTGACCTACACTGTATGAGCGAGCTCTGGCTCTGCAGTTGTACCAGACCTTTTGCTTCTGCTGGGCGACTGACAGGTTGCTCTGGGCTGTTCCCATAAGCTCCTTCAGCTTCTCCCTAAACTTTAGAACATACTCCAGTGTGGGAGTTCCCTGGGTGGTGTGATTGCCACCCAAATCTTTCCGGATCAAGTCTAGGGGCCCACACACCCTACGTCCATTTAAGAGTTCAAAGGGGGAAAACCCTGTCTATTCTTGGGGCACTTCCCTGTATGCGAACAACAGGTTGGGGAAGGTATGTCTCCCAGTCCCTCCCATGCTATTCAGCAAATGCTTGGAGCATCGTTGTTAGGGTACCATTAAACCTTTCCACACACCCATTAGCTTGCGGGTGGTAAGGTGTAGTGCATCTCTGCACCACCCCACACTTCTCTCACAAACACTTCATCAGGTCCGACATGAAGGTACCCCCTCGATCAGTGATAACCTCCTACGGAAACCTGACACAGGAGAAAATCCCTAGCAAGGCATCTGCCACTTTGTCTGTCCTGAGTGAGGATAGGGCAACTGCCTCTGGGTATTGGGTGGCCTAAGCTACCACCGTCAGGATACACCTTTTCCCAGAGGAGCTTGGGGTACTCAAAGGTCCCACACTATCCATTCCTACCCTCTGGAATGGCTCTTCCCCAATGGGCAAGGGAATCAGGGTGGAGTATGGTTTTACTACTTGCCTTCCCTATTTGTTTGGCACCGATGACAAGACTGGTAATATTCCTTCACCTGCTGGGTGAGGTTGGGCCAATGGAAATTCTGGGCCAATCGCTGCGTGGTGCACGCGATTCCCAGATGTTTGGATATGGGGATGTCATAATCGATATTGAGCAACTGCTCACGGTACCCCTGGGGAACGACAAGTTGCCTGCCCATCTTCCCTCCCTTTGTCCTTGCATCCTGCGTATACAACAGTCCATTGTCACAAAATACTCTGTCTCATGTCACCTCCCTGTGTCCCGTCAGATTCTACATAAGCCCTCAGCCTTTCCAAACTAGGATCAGTCCCCTGAGCAGCTGCAAATTCTTTACATTTTCCCAAGGCATGGGACATGTCCCCTTCAGTTCCTAAACTAGGATCCATAACTCTAGCGTCCGGGCATTCAGGGTCACTGCCATCCCTAACCTTCTGTCCATTGGTTACCCCTCCTTCCTCAGAGTAACCTTCTATAGCTGTTTTGTGAACTGCTACTTGGGGAAGTCCTTCCTCCCTTTCATTACTCTCCATTTCAGGAGACACAGACTGGGGAACCAGCCTCCCATTGTTTTCCACAGGGGCTTTTTTGGGGTCCAGGGAACTACAATCGGTCTTTGCCACCTGACTGTGAGTAACTGCACACACCACCCCCTTCTGGAGATTGTTCCCTATAATCACATCCAGGGCGAGGTTGTCTGCTACTACCACCTTCTGCACCCTTTCTCCTGTCTCACTGCAGTCCAGGAGGACACTAGCTAGTGGCAGTTTTTTCCTCCCCAGTGAATCCCCTCACTGTTACGAACTGATTAGGTATAAGCTGTTCAGGCTCAACCAGATCCCCTTTTACTAAGGTAAGAGATGCCCCTGTGTCCCTTAACCCATGGGTGTGCACCCCATTTACAGTTACAGGGTGTATGTGCTCCCTCATGTTCATAGGCATGCTTTCAGGGATACACAGTGCACCCAACTCTGTTTCAGCACCACTTTGTCCACTGTGTGCCTTTTTAGGACACTTTCTAGCAAGATGCCCTCGCTGTCTGCAGAACCAGCCATCATCATTTCTTTTATCTGATAAATAAATTTTTTGTAACCTGGGGCTTCCCCCTTTCTGTGGAAGCAGTGAGGGGTTTAGCTGCCCTGAAGGTGCGCTTTTTCCCTTCTGCACTGCCGTGCCCGACCCATTCCTTTTCAGAGCAGGCCTGCTCCCGGCATAGTAGTCCGAGAGTTCAGCAGCCTCCTGTGCTGTTTTGGTGTCTCGGTCCTCCAGCCAGGTTTTTAGCTCTGCTGGGCAAGCCCAAAAGAATTGCTCCAGAAGTACAACCTCCTCAGTTTTCTCTACAGAGTTGCTGCCACTCCTTCCCACCAATGTTTCAAAAACTGACATTGCTTTGTGGCGAGTTCCTCATAGCTCTTGTCAGGGCTTCTCTGGAGCTTACAGAACTTAACCCTTCATACTTCTTAAGCAATGCAGCTTTAAATTTCTCATAATTACTACTGACCTGATTGTCCATTTGGCCTACTGCCTCACATCCTTTCCCAGTGAGTAGCGGGGATAACTGGAAGCTCCAGGATTCCCTGAATATTTTAGCTTGGATACAGACCTTTTCAAACAAATTCAAAAATACATCCATATCCTCCACATCTTTAAAGTCAGCTATTCATTTAGAATTTAATTTGTACTTCAGTCCTGGAGTTCGAGATTCACCCCTGCCACTTACCTCCTCTGGTGCTAGTAGTTGGAGTCTTAGCTTCACCAGTTTGAATTCCCTCTGGTGCTCTCTTTCCTCTCTCTCTCAGCCTCTCTCCGATGCTGGTTTTCTTTTTCCTGCATCTCCAGCTTCATCTGGAACTTGGAATTTCAGCTCCAGTCTCCTCAACTCTAGCTGCAGCCTGATCCCTTCTGGCTCCAGCTTGGTGGTGACCTCCTGGTGCTGTGGCTCTGCGTTCCCTCTGGTCTTGCTGTCCTCCTCCCTGGGACTGGACACTGCAACGTCCCTTGGCACCCCCACACCCAAGGTCTGGTCCGTTTCAGTCACCAGCTGTGGCTTGACGTCCTGGGAAGTCGCTTGTTCATCGGCTGTCACAAGAGCCCCCACGAGGTGCTTTTGCCCCTCGCACTGAACTCTTCTTTCCTGACATAACTGCTTCAGGATGTCTGCAGTGTATTTGCTGTAGATGGAAGCCATCTTCTTCCCTAACTACTGCTACACTAGCTTGTACCCGAGGAAAAAAACAAAAACGGGTAGGGAACTTCGTACTGTAACCAAATTATATAGATTTTTTTAATCTCTGCCTTAATTGTGTGTGGACTGTTTACAGTGTCTCAGTCTGATACACTTGGCTCGAATCCAACTGTTATGCCTATACCATCAGTATCTCTCGAATCGCAACACTATGCAACCCTATCTCTCAGATCCCAACACTGCACACCAGATCTTTCACCAACCCACTTCTGGGGGTCAGGCCCACTGAGCTCACAGTGCCTACCCTTAAGTGCAATCTGTGATGGGGGGGCAGGGATACCCTCCTCATCCTTTCTGAATGCTTGCCAAGCTCACGACTGTGCCTCTACCACGAGGATCCCGGGCACTCCTCTAACTCTGGATAAGGGCACAATACCAGTCTCTAGTCTTGTGGCCAAATATGAACCTTTCCTTGGCTGTTAAACAAAGGAGGAATACCAAGGCATCACACTCTCTTCGGGGTAGCAGTGTAAAAACTTGATTTGGCCTTTTCCCTACAGGACATGCAACAGCCTGTCTCAAAATCTTTGTAGACTCTGGTATTCTCCCTATCCTTCCAGATCCCTTACACACCCTTTTCTCAATTTGGTTGCTTACAGTGGCCCCTCTGGCAGTAACAGTTTTCTCAAATTATTAATGAACCTTTTACAGTCACACATACAATATAAGAACTCTCACGCAGGCAGAATTTCTTTAGGAAAACAAGAGTTTTACTAAAATACTTAAATACAAGTCAACTAAAAAGAGAATATTAATTTGAGTTACAGTATACAGGAAAGAAAATGGAAAAATGTACAATGAAATGCACTAAGACTGTTAGCTAATCTACCTGAGGTATGAAGATTTCAATGTCCTGAGAATCGCTGGTTTGCAAAATATTGCAGTCTTTCTGTAGCAGCCTTTGGTTCTTAGGCAGTCTCTGTGCTGACAGGTGTTCTCTGTGGTCAGGAGAGAGTCCAAACAGAATGGCAAAATGGCCCTGAGTGTCTGTGCTTGGGAGTTTATATAGAAGATCCATCCCCCAATCTGTGAATAAAGACTGGCCCTTCCAGGTCAGTGACTAGATGGTGGTCTTTCTCTTTTTAGGCCACTGGGTGTCACTCTTTCGCTTCCCCAAAGTTTTGTTTGCCTGATAACCTTTGCTGGGTCAGATTCCTATGGTTAACCCAGGTTTAATTTACAATCTTACACAGGCCTGTTAGAAGGATGTTTCCTGGCATGTATACAAAAAATGTCAGTGTACTGTGGGAACCTTTTCGGTCACCCCTTGTCTAAGACCATTTCCCTTTTCATCTTAAGGGTTTACAACAGTGGAAATGGCTTCTCTCATCCTGGGATTTAATTCAATTAGTTATAAGGAAGATCCTGTAAGTTATATGATTATACAAGCTGATTTTATTACTTCTGTTTCCCTTGGCCAATTAACTTAGAAGAATACTCTTTGATCATGTATCCACAAGCTTTTTGACAAGAACTTGTCAGATTCCTGCAAGCAAGGCTAGCCTTGTAGGTCGGAGGAACGTCAAACCTCTTTTGAAAAAACAAAACAAACAAAACAAAAAAGTATTTTCTCTATGTGCCTTTGCTGACACTGGCATGTACATCGAATTACATAAAAAAAACATATATATGAGCTGGCTCGGTGGTGCTGAGGGTTGAGGCACTGGACGCTACACCTTGCGCTACGCTGGCGACCCGTGTTTGGGAACAACCTCGGGTCGCTGGGAATCTCCGCATGGGGATGGGAGCAGTGGCTCGCCTCTCCCAGGAAGGGAGGTCCTCCTATAGTCCCGCCATCACCGGATGGAGGTCTGGTGATAGGCATAGGCGGTACCAGAGCGACCGTAGGGTAATGTTCCATAGTGCATGTGTACACGTGCTCCACATCGCTGCAGGCCACATCAGGGATGTGCGGAATGTGACCGAGAAAAAACACAAAACTCATAAATACTTATGGACCCCCAAAAAAAAAACATATATACAACAGATCTGTTCAAGAGATGAGGTCATCCAGAGTGGGACCTTTTTGCGTCTCCATTCAATGGAAAACTGCCCAGTTTCTGCTTGCTAGATCCAGGGCCTGGAGTTTTCTGGTGAGACCCGCTCTCCCTCTCCTAGAGTGGTAGGTTCTTTTATGCCTTCCCTCCATACCCTCTGATTCGAAGCATGCTAATCAAGCTGCAGATCTAGCATGATCCTGGTCGCACCTTACTGTCCACATCAGATATGGTTTCTGTTACTGCATCGGTTAGTAGAGGAACCTCTGGTGCCTCTGCCCTTTTGCAGGGATCTGCTGATGCAGGCTGAAGGGACCCTGGTCGATCCGAACCTCAGGTCCTTGCGTCTGCATGCCTAGCTCCTGAGGATGTAGTTACTGCCTGGTTTGGAGTGTCTCAGAAGGTAACGGGCATCCTTGTGACAGCTTGGCAGTCCTCCACTAGAGCCACGTATGCCATGAAGCAGAAGAGATTTGCCATTTGGGCTGCCACACATCATCTGGACCCTTTCACCTGTTCAGTAAACCAGATTCTGGACTACCTAATATCACTATCAAACTCTGGCCTTCAGTATTCCTCCTTCAGGGAGCACCTTTTGGCTATCTCTGCCTTTCTCAAACCAGTGGACGGTCGTACTGTGGCTCAGCTGGATGTGTCCCATATATTTCCTAGGGGCATCCTGTGCCTGAAACCTCCAATCCATACCTCTGTCCCGGCTTGGGATTTAAATTTTGTTTCTGAGAAATTGACCCTGTCTTTGTTTGAGCCGGCTGCAACTTGCAAGCTCTGCTTTCTCTCGTGGAAAGCGTTATTTTTGGTTGCTGTTACTACTGCTCGAAGGATTTCTAGGCTTTATTTTTTTTAACCAGGAGAGACCCATTAAAGCTGAAGCTTGTTTACAGGGGCGACCTGGGAGCACAAGGAAGTTAAGAGGCTTGTCATGGTTACACAGAATGCTCTTTGGTGTGAGGAACCCTATTTGATTTTTTCACAAAGACAAGGTGTCTTTGTGTACAAATCCTAAGTGTGTTTCTACAGTGATGTCGGAGTTTACCCTGAACCAGTCTATCTACTTATGTGTTTATTTCCTGGAGCATGCCAATCCAGGAAAAGCACAGATCCATGTGTTAGATGTGCGCAGAACTTTGAGTATTACCTACTGTGGTCTAAGGAATGCAGAAAGTCGAAGCAGCTTTTTGTTTCTTTCAGCCCAGGCAGAGAGGGTGTTCAGGTTTGTAAACAATGTTTGTCTAAATGGCTGGCAAATTGCATTGTGTTCTGCTACAATAGGTATGGCAAAGAGTTGCCAGGAGCAGTGAAAGCTCATTACAGAAGAGGCATGGCTGCCTCTGTGGCCTGTTTCAGAGGGGTCTCAATCGCTGACATTTGCTCGGCTGCCACTTGGAGTATGGTCCATACCTTCACCAAGCACTACATTCTGGACACTGCCTCAAGAGCCCCTGCAGGTTTTGGCAGGGCTGTGCTACAGGGCCTTCTGTCTTATGTTTAGGGATGGCCTTCCTCCCAGACTGTTTCCGTGCATATGTAACTGCTTGGGACTCGTTCCATCTGTGGGACTTGATGACTGAGATACACCCAAAGAAGATAGAAGAGTTACATAAGAACTTACTGCAACAATTGATCTTTGTGGGCCCGGTGGCGCTGAGGGTTGAGGCGCTGGACGCCACACCTGGTGCCACTCCGCGCACCAGTCTGGGACCGAGCCTGGGCGCTAGTCAGCTGGGAGGTTGAAGAATTAGTGCCTGAGGGTGCCTCTCCCGAGAGGGAGGGAGGGATGGGGATGGCCCAGCGTGCCAGCCCGGTGGAGACCAGGGTCACTGCAGCATGTTGGGCAGCACAAGTTCAGCGTGGCCCTACGCCGGCAGGGTTTGCTGTGTGCCAAGAGCGCCGGTGTGCACTGTACACGGAGGCGGATCACGGAACAAGGAAAACCGGACCTGGGGTAGGCGACAGCACCAGCCTCATGCCCACCACTGGTCTGCCCTGATGGCCTTTCAGTTCCTCCGCCTGGCCCTCACCAAAGCAGGTGGGAACGCTTGCAAGTGAGCCCAAAGAGGAGGGGCGTCCACCCCAAGAGGGGTCAAGCTGGGACCAGCTGTAAGGTGAGGGGAGAGAGAGAGAGGAGGCTTAGACAGGCGGACTTCAGGCCAGGCAGGATCCGGCTGGGTGCCTGAGAGAGGCTCCTCTGTCCACGAACCGGAGTGAAAAAGAGTTAACAACCCCAAAAAAACAAACAGTCGATCTTGAGGGATCTCAGTCATCAAGTCGCCTTCCCCTTTTGTGGGGGTCTCTCTCTCTCTCTCTCTCTTAGAACTGGCTATCTTGTAGCCAGCCTTTCTTTCAGGCCTGGGCACCCCGTCTCCCCTCTCCCCCTTGGTCCCCCATGGCTACTGCTCTCTCCTTGGTCCCCCGTGGCTTGAGCTATGCTCCCTTTGTCTCCGGAGGAAAAGAACTGAGGAGTGAGCGGAGCTGCTGCCTTTATAGGGTTGGTGACGTCAGCGTGGGCAGACCCAGTTGTACTGATGAAAGTCTTCTGTGTGGATCCTGCTTCACCAAAGGTGAAGTTCCATCTGTGGGACCTGATGACTGAGATCCCCTAGAAGATCTACTGTTATGGTAAGTGCTATGTAACTGTTCTTTTCTCACTGTGGGGCATTTCTCTAGTGGATCTGTTTACCTCTCTGGAGAATGCAAAACTGAGCTTTTGTGCCTGCCCCCCACAGTCTGGGACACAATTTTATTTATTTAATTAAAAGTTTCACCAGGAAAGCATACTGAGCTAATAATAACTAGTTTCCACATGCATCCTTGGGGGGAAAGGGAAACGGGAGTACACTTGAATATTTACAACACAGATTAGTATAACAGCAAGACATAACTAAATACAGCAGTTTAATCTTTTTGTAAACAACTGTGTACGGTAATTAGGTATTTGGAATACCCCATGTAGAAAATAAATAAATACAGAGTGAGAACACCAAATGGCATACCCATCAGCAGTTAATTTATAAAACAGATATGACAGAAATGTATGCAACATAGGACTGGTTTGTGGTCAAAAATTGTTGAAAGATTGCAGCAGAGGGAGGGAGAAAGCTAGCGTACAGGAGCACAATGAGGGGTAAGGTCAGAAGAGGAGGACGGTGGGATTGGAGGGAGGGAGGGAGAGTGAAAGTCATAGAGGAAGGGGTTAGAAGGAGGGAATAGGGGTTTAGAACCCGGGTAGGGTTTGGATAGAAGGGAGTAGGATTGAGAGGTGGGGGTGGAAGTCAGTAGGACAGAAGTGGGGGAGATTCAGTTGCAGTTACAGGTGTGGGGGGAGTAGCTACACAGTAGGGAGGATAGCGAGAATGGGGAATGGCGGAGCGGATTGGTAGAGAAAGGGAGTTCCAGAGCTTAGGGAGGTGGTAGGAGAAGGCAGCCTGGCGAGCTGAGGAGGTCCAGGGGGAGTGCAAGGGAGCGTGGTGAGAACCGCGGAGGGCATGGAGTTTGGGGGGGCTGGGAAGGATAGAGACAGGTAGGAAGGGAGGGAGCCAAACCAGTACTTGGCAATAAACGAAGACCGTGTACCTTGCGTCTGGCTTCTAGGGAAGGAAAGGAGAGGGACGTATAGAGTACAGTGATGAGTACGGGGAGGCAGTCCAGAGCAGAGTGACAGAAGGAATGAAAGAGAGTCCAGTCTAGAGAGGGGAGATTTAAGGGCAGAGCTGTAGACTGTGTCACCGTAGCTGAATATGGGGAGGATCATTTTCTGTACATCTGCTCTGCAGGCCGGGAGCGGGATGCAGCCATGGTGACAGTACAATGTTCCTACCTTAGGGTGTAGTTTTTTTGCATATGGCATTAACATGTTCAGAGAAGTCGAGGTGGTTGTCAAGCCAGATCCCGAGGTACTTGAAGGATAGTACATTCTCAATGGTGGATCCATCCAGGGTGCAGAAGGTGGGGAGACTACCAGTTCTAGAGAGTTTTTGCCTTGTGCCAAAGATCAGAGAGACTGTTTTTTTAGTGTTGAGAGCCAGCTGATTTCAGCAGAACCAGAGCTGGATGTTGTCAAAGTCCCACTGAAGCCTGGTCATCA
The DNA here is from genome assembly GCA_016271365.2 of Neoceratodus forsteri. NCBI lineage: Eukaryota > Metazoa > Chordata > Ceratodontiformes > Ceratodontidae > Neoceratodus > Neoceratodus forsteri. The sequence continues at coordinate 1,411,214,606 of CM057459.1, forward strand.
AGTCAGAAGGGGAGTGGCCAGAGGCAAATAGGACTGTGCCATCAGCATACATGTGAATGGATGCTGAGGTGCAGGCAGCAGGAAGGTAATTTAGGAAGACTGAGAATAAAATAGGGACTAGGACGGAGCCCTGAGATACACCAGTGCAGATTGGGAGGGGGAGGGGAGTCACCAATTCGAACTGATTGGGACCTACCTTCACAGTAGGAGCAGAACCAGTTAGTGGCCAAGATGGAGAGTCCTGCTGCAGAGAGCTTAGAGAGGAGAAGGTGATGTGCTACAGTGTCGAAGGCTTTGGCCAAGTCGACAAAGATGACTGATGTGATTTGGCCCTGGTCCATTGCTGTAAGAACATCAGCCGGATGAGGGAGGAGGAGGTGGAGTGGGTTTAACGGAATGCAGACTGGTAAGGGGTGAAAAAGGAGGAAGAATCAAGGAAAGGGGACAGTTGAGGTAGCACCAAGTGTTCTTGGAGTTTGGCGAGGGTAGGGAGAAGAGAAATGGGATGATAGTTACCAGGAATAGAAGGGTCCTCACCTTTAGGGAGGGGGATAACTGTTGCATGCTTCCAGGTGTTGGGGACAGAGGCTTTTGAGAAGGAGAGGTTTAGAAGGGCAGAGATAGGGAGACCAATGGCGGGGGCAGCAAGATGTAGAAGTTTTGGGTCAAGCCTGTCAGGACTTTTACTCTTGAGCGGGTTGAGGGCAAATAAGGCATTGATGGCAGCAGCAGGTGTGATGGGAGTGAAGAGAATTGGGTGGTTTGGGGAAGGTGTGGAGGGAGGTGGAGGTGGTGACACTGGAGGAAGGATGAGGAGGGGAAGAGGCACAGGAGGTGAAAGAAGTGTTGAATTGTTGGCCACTGAGAGTGGGTTAGTAATGGAGGAATCACTTGCCTTGAGAACTGGGATAGTGGGCTGGGCCTTGGGAGAGAATAGGGCATGGACAACCTTCCAGAACTTTGAGGGATGGTTGATATTGTTCTGAAAGTTGGAGTTAAAGTACTCCACTTTGGCTAACCTGGTGGCTCTGTTGTAGGCATTGCAAAAAGCACAATATTTATGTAATTCCATGGGGGATCCTGAGGACTTGTACTCCTTCCATGTTAGGTTCCTAATATGCCGGCAGGCTAGGAGTTCAGCAGAGATCTAGGGGAGGTGGGAGTCTCTGACCCTGGTTTCCCTAGGGGGCTGCATCAGTCCCAGATAGAGAGGAATTTGGATTTGAAGTAATCAAGGGCATTGTCGACTGTGCTAGCGGCAGATACAGGCACCCAGTCGGTTGTAGCCAGATCTTCATGGAGGGCAGACAGATCCAGGGATCTAGAGGAACGGATCAGAAGACGTTTGGGAGGGGCTTTGGGATGGTGGATTTTGCGAATGCAGTAGACCATATGGTGGTCACTGAGGGCATCTGGGAGAATGCCAGCGGCAGTCATGGAGTGGGAGATGAGGGCCCAGTCTAACAAGGTATGCTTGAGATATTTATGGTTGAGACGGGTGGGTTCAGTGATCAGCTGAGTAAGGTTTAGAGATGTGGTGTCATGATGGATCCTGGATTGGGAAGGGGAAAGCCAATTCAAATCAAAGTCACCTAGTATGAATAATTCACCTGGAGAGGAATGGGAGGAGATGGTGGTGAGAAGGTCAGAGACAGAGGATGAGACCTGGGCTGCAATATGCACTTCCTAAGAAGATGGGAAGGGAGAAAGGGAGGGAAAATTGTAGGAACACAACTTCATAGGCAGATGGGAGAGGCAGAGAAGATAGTGGTGAATTGGATTGAGGAGGAGATATAGATGGCGATACCCCAACCCCTTCTAGGTCTGTCCTGCCAAGCAAGACAGTATCCAGGGATGGATATGGCATTATCCAGAATTTTAGTGGAGAGCCATGATTCGGAGAGGATACATACGGTGAAGCCCACCAGGATGAAGCGCAGCGCTGCAGAATTCTGCAGTAGTTACTACAGTAGTAAACAATGCATTTTCAATGGGAGTTAGTCCCTTTTGTCATGCAGTAAACCTGTCACACTGCGCTTCATCCTGGTGGGATGTCGTATGTCGGGCTGGAGGTTTGCCATGGCTGGATGGAGGAGATCAATTTTAGGTAGGAGACTCCTGATATTGAGGTGGACAATACGCAGACCTTTAAGCAGGTGGTGGGGGGGGGCTTGTGTGTGTGTGTGTGTGTGTGTGTGTGTGTGTGTGGGGGGTAATGCCAGGGTTGGGCTCGACATTGCCTGCACTCAAAAGCAGTAGCAAGATAAGGAGTCACAGTATAACAGGGATCCTTCTATGTGAAGTGTAGAAGGGAGGATGAACAGTGGTCAGACAGGTGGTGATGTGGAGCAAGGATTTGAGTGAAACTAGATGGTGGCGGGGAGGGCAAGACGGTACCAGGAACCCAGTGGGAATGGGAGAGAGAGTGAGGTGCAGGAGGATGGAGAGGTGGGGGCAGGAGACAGGGGGGAATAAGATAGGTGAAGAGTAAGGAGGGGAGTGTGGTGGGGGGATGGAGGCGAGGGTGAAGAGACAGGGGAAGAGGGTGAGGGTGATAGGGAGCATGTATCAGCGGAAAGTGCAAATTGAAATGTTGAAATATATAGAAGACGGAAAGTGAGTAAACACTAGAAGGAGGTAGAGGGAGCACTAGTGGGGGGAGATAACTTCACAGTAGTTAACATGTGGGTGAGAGGGTAAGAGAAATTGCATTAGGCAATACCATTTAGCAGCGTAGTACAATTTTGTAACCTTACAAAAGTGAGCTCTATTTGAATACCTAACAGAGAAATGTACAAGGTAGAACAGGGGTTATAACTAATCGATATGCAGTTATTCAGCCGTGAAGTATTAATGCCAATTTAGTATCACAGTAACCATCCTACAGCGGCAAAACAAATAGAGTTAGGGGATGCCCTCACGAGGACCTGGACCCCAGGCTTTGTGTATGCCTTCCTTCCCTTCCCCTTGATCCACAAAGTGTTGGTTAAGGCCCAGAAGGACAAGCGCAGATGATCCTGATAGCCCCAGACTGGCCCAGACCATTCTGATATCTAGATATCCACAGCCTCAGCAGCAGGCCTCCATGGCAGTTGCCTCTTTGCCCGGGCCTGCTGGCCAGACAACAGTGCAGTATCCTGTGCCTGGACTTGACATCCCTGCACCTGTCAGCCTGTTTCCTGAGCGATTAGAGCTCCAGGCCTTGGGTCTGTAAGGAAGTCGTGCTCCACATTGTGGAGGTCTCCCGAAAGGAGTCGACTCAAATGCTATGCATTTAAAGCAACAATACTAGATAACAAAAACTGGATCTTGAGCAAGTTTGTTCCCTGTGCTCTGTTGATGACGTACCTGGTAAACTTTCTTGATCTTACTTCGAGAGGGCTCTTGCAGTAGGACTGCGCCTCCTGGCATCAAGACCACAAAGAAAACTATAGCTAGCAGTGTCTGGCGGGGAACCGCCTGACCTCCAGTTCTTTTTTTTTAGTATAATCTTTATTTTTCAGGAGTTAATACATACAGCATGTCCTCCAGTTTTTCCCTGCCATCGAACTCTGCACATCGGATCTTGCGGAGAGCGCTACTACAGTTCGACCGCTATTTCGGATGAGTATATTTTCTGATTATTTCCAAATTATTTTACTGACTTTCATCAGTTAATCTTCATGTATGTCTTCCCCAGTGCCTTCCAAATCCCATAAAAATAAGTGCGATTCCTGCTGAACGTAACTCCTGCATAAGGACGACCATAATCTCTGCCTTTTCTGCCTGAGCACGGAACACCAGACCGCAGATTGAGAGGCCTGCCTGAGCTTCAGTCAGGCCACATGGAAACACCAGCAGAAGTCCCTTGAGGCCCATCTTTTGAAAGTTAAGATGGCTCCAGTGGTGAAGGAGTTGCAGAAGTTACGGACTGCCTCTTCCTCACCCTCATCAGGTTCGCTCCGTCACAAAAGCGGAGGACAAGGAGGAAGCATTAGAACCCAGGAAGGCCCCCCCTCCCTTGTGACTCCCTCCAGGGACGCAGATGATCAAAGTCCCTCTTCCTCCGGGAAGAGCGCCTCTCTCGGACAAGGCAGTTTCAGCTTCCCAAGAGGAGCCCTTGGGGCCCCCCGTGCCGCTGGCCTCAGTGGCGGTGGTCACCTCGGCGGAGTCTGAGACTACTGCCAGCCTTAGACCCCTCAAAACCTCAGGGTCCAAACCTACTGGTGGGGCTGATAGGTTGCTCATCGAAGCCTCTGACGAGCGCCCAAGTCAGGCACTGGGGTCTCCATTGAAAACGCCCAGCCACGGCTAATCAGCCAGACATCGGAGCTTCCGATGCTTGCCCAGGCGCTTCTGTCAGGCCCCGATTAGTGGCTTGACGTTGACTCTCAGCACCCATTGCCATCTCATCAACAACCTACCACGGCGGGCTTGCCCGACCAGGGTCCCTCTTCTTGCCTCTGGCCTCCCCTGAACGTCCGGAGCTGGAGCCAGAAGGATGTCAGCCTGACGATGCTGCTACAGGGTCACAACTGGGCATCAGCACGAGTTTCCTGACGGACCCTCGGGACCCTTCCCCGCCGACCCTTCCGGCAGGGCTGTCTGCCACTCCACCTCCGTTGGAGGGTTCCTCTGGGGTAGTGTCTGGCTCCCTCCCCAGCGGTCTGACGTCGGACTGTTGCCCCTCTGGGTCTTCCAACCCGTCTTTTGGGCCTCCTCAGGGACCTCCATCTGGCCCAAGGGCTCCTCCGTCAGAATAGGTGCCGGATTTTCAGACGCCAGGCTACCAGTCGCTGGTTTACCATACCCCTGGATGTCTTCCGTCGGGTACCAGGTGCCAGGTCTCCCTTCACCAGGGTACCTGTCGGGGCTTGGTCCATATTTATCATATGCCTGGCTACCCACCGTCCGGGTACCTGACATCAGGATATCTGACGCCGGGTTATGGCTCTGTTTTCAGTTGGTCCACCAGCCTCCTCCGCCACCTCCCCAACCACAGGCGGACTTCTAGGCCATTCTTCAGTCCTGGTGGACCGAAACTAACTCTTGGCTATTCTCGGAATTGAACAGTCATCATCCCTGTGGCTTCTACCCCAAGCGTGCCGGATCTGGCGCATCAGTCCTCTTAGCCAGGGAGTCCGTCCCTCCCGTCCAGGCCTGACAATGGCACGGCTACCTTTCATTTGGGCGGGCCTTCCGCTACCCTCAAGGAGGTTCCCCGCCCAGAAGCTGTATCTCCAGTCCTGATTTATTCATCAGACTGTGATTCACACTCAGACCCTTCTTCCTTAGTCTCTGGCTTCAAGACACCTCTGCCGGGACAAGGCCAAGGCTAAGGAGCCTCTGAAGTCCCTTCCGGAGGATCCTTCCTTTTCGGACATTCTCAAAAGGATTGCGGAGGCTTATGACTGGAAGGTTGACGACCAGGACCCCAAATGAAAGAGGTTGGCCAAGCATTTGGACATGTCGGAGCTGCCCCAGTCCTTACGCCCTCATGGATAGTTGGAGCCTCACAAGGATCCCGCTTCCACCATCTGGCTAATGCCTTCCTCCATTACGGCTGTGGCCAGAAAGGCGGACAGGATTTGCCGTATGCCAGAGGGCAAAGACCACCTTAGCGTCCACCCAAAACTGGAGTCGGGGTTATTTATGTGGCGCAGAACAGATCTACCAAACCTAAACACATGAGCACCTCTCCCCCTGACAAGGAGTCAAGGCAGCTTAACCAATTTGGGCGTAAGTTTTATTCATCCTCTACCCTGGCTATGCGTGCTCTAAATTATGTGGCACACATGTTGGTGTACCAAAAATTCCTCTTTCACCAGTTAGAGCTGGTTATTGAGGCCATGCTGGACCCTGACGTGAAGGGAACCCTCTCTGACACCGTTAGGTCAGCTAAGGTCACTTGTTGCCACTCCTTGAGGGCGACCTATGATGCTGTGGATTCCTCAGCTCGGGACACGGCTACCACAGTCTGCCTCCGGAAGTATTCTTGGCTGAGGGTTTCTGAGTTGGCACCTGACGTCCAGTCTGCCATCCAACATGCTCCCTTCCACGGTTCCATCTTCTTCGGAGGAGATGCACAAGACATTATCACGAACCTTCAGGATAAGGGGCAGGCATTGCATTCGGTGCACACTATGTACCCACTGGCTGTCAGACGAAAAAGCCCTTTCGCCGCCAGCAGAGATGGTGGACGAAGCAACCACAACAGGCGAGACGTCAGAACAAACGTCGGGCTACTTCAACAAAGACCACCCCCCCAGCCAAGAACCAAAGGATTTCAGGAGCAACCCTCCCCAACCCTCCCTCCACCTCTTGACTCATGGCCCGCCTCCCCTCCTCTTCTTCAGTCAGAGGAACCGGTGGGTGGAAGATTCGCCAATCATCTATCAGGCTGGGAAGTGATTACCGCAGATTTGTAGGTCCTTCAACTGATCTCCCAGGGCCACATGCTGGAGTTTCTGGAGAGACCCCCAGACAACCCTCCGGGTCCATCCTTTTACTCAAGGGCGCACATTCCCATCATCAGTGATGAGATAGAGGCTCTTCTGCAAAAGGCAGCCATTGAGCCCGTTCCTTGAAACCAGATAGGAAGAGGTTTTTACTTTCACTTCTTCCTGGTTCCCAAAAAGACGGGAGACCTGTGCCCGATACTAGACAGCAGCACCCTAAATGTGTGCATAGAGTTCAAAAGATTTTGAATGCTGGCTCTTCCAGGCCTGCTTCCCATGCTGCACAAGGGAAAGTGGCTCAGTGCTCTGGACATGCAGGATGCGTACCTGCACACACTGGTATTTCAAGCCCTCTGCCGCTACCCCAGGTTCTCCTTTTAGAGGGAACACTGGCAGTTCAAGGCCCTCCACTTTGGCCTGTCTTCGGCACCCAGGGTTTTTGCCAAGTGCCTGACGGTAGTGGCAGTGGCCTTGAGGCACCATGGCTACTGTATCTTCCTGTACCTCGAAGATTGGCTGCCCCTGCCACACAGCACAGCAAGTAGCTCTCCTCATCCATTAAGGAGGTCTTGAGGGCAGTATTGTAGAATCCTTCCCCTGAGCTGGAGAGCTGCATTCCCCCCCCCCCCAAACAGCCCCAGCGTTACAGCACAGCAAGCATGTATGGATCACCCGCTCCTTGGCAGTTCAGCAGAGAGTTTGGGCACCAAATTTGAATTTGGTCCGGTCGGCAGACAAATGGAATTAGTTTTTGCTCACTGCTCCCTGCACTAAATATGGAGTATTCTCAGCCTTCAGCAAGGCGCTTTAATTATTAACAGAAAATAAGGAGGATTTTCAGCCTGCAGCAGGGTGCTTTAATTTTAGCAGAACTGTGTTCAGAACAGAGACTTTAACCAAGTGTGCCCATATCTGTTTGTTCTGCTCTCTCCGATTTAAAATACGGTTCTACTGAATTAATTCATGTAGTTTAGCTGAAGCATTTAGTAAAAATACTGAATCACACATGCCCTCACAATGCAAAGCATCTTGGGCTGCATTTGCAAATCACCACAGAATATTATGCTGAGTTCACCACAACATAACCCAGATAGACCATCTTAGGGTAGCTGGTTCATTCCACTGGGGTGTCAAACAGACGAGGCATACTGATGAGTTCTGGTAAGACGAAACACGTGTCTATGTCTTCTGTTGGCACCCTTTGCAAACTGTGTGAGAGGCCTTTCGGCACCATGCATTTCTGCTTAAAGCTGAACCAGCATAACATTCTGTGGTGATTTGCATATGCAGCCCATGATGCTTTTCATTGTGGAGGCATGTGTGATTTTGTATTTCTTTGAAACTTGGCTTCCCGGCCAAATGCCGTTTGGGGTAACCATTGCCTCAGTGCTTACGCACAGAGGTTCTTTGTCTAGTAAAAATACTGTTGTACTGAATTAATTCCTATAGCTTAGTTTAAGCATTTATTATATATGCAAGTTTTGCAACTCATTCAAGTGCCGCAGTAGAGCTTAGCCCTTCCCTCACTCTTACCTTATTTATAATCCTGTTTCCCTCTTATTCTACCCAGCTCTTCTCATCCGTTGAGGAGGTCGTGAGGGCAGTATTGTAGAAACCCTCCCCTGAGCTGGAGAGCTGCCCCTCGCCACACAGCACAGCAAGCAGGTACAGATCACTTGCTCCTTGGCTACCTCGGCAGTTCAGCTGAGAGCAAACCTTGCTGACGCTTCGTGTCAGCTACCCCACCACCATCCTTGGCAAGCTGTCCTTTATAAAAGATAGATCACATGCTAATCACATGCTAGAACAAAACCGATCAGCCTATTCTCCCATTTGCAGGCTATACCTTTCAACCACTAGTGGGCACTACACACACACACACAAAAAAATTTCTAAATCTCACACTGCCTGCCTCTCCACGATGTCACCACTGTACCTAACTACTATCTTTATCCTTGTCCCCTGGGTGTCCCTCCCCCCGTCTTCCTACTCTGATCTGATGGACTGCCAGACACCATGTATCAGGCTGCCAACTCCCACTTATACCTCCACTACCAAAGCTGTCACACACCCTGGTTGCCACTTCCACACAATATCAGTTGGCCCCTCTACTGCCACCCAATTTCCAAACTAGCCAACTAGCCCTACTGCCCCATGCTCGTAGGCCAACAGCTGCTATCGCCAAGCTTTATACCACCTCTCGAAAGCTACACTAGGCTGCGCACATTACCAAACTCCTGATCATGCTACTGCTACTCCTAGCAGGTGATGTTGAGCCAAAACCTGGACCTAATCACCATCACACCCCAAACCCCTCTGTGCCACTCCAACTCCCGTCTGGCCTAAAACTGATTCACCTAAATATATGCAGCCTCCTACGTAAAATAACCTAGCTTCAACCCCTCACCCTGTCCCTCAGTCCAGATATCCTGATTATCTCTGAAACCTGGCTGAAGCCCCATAACCCTGACACGGAATTTTATATAACTGGCTATACACTCATCCGACATGATCGTAAGGGCAAAAAGGGGGAGGCATAGCCATGTACATTGCCTTCACAATCCAGTTTTCCCAGGTCGCCCTATCTCTGCCTTCGGAGTCCATTGAGGCACTAATGGTAAAACTCTCACGCCCCCACTCAATTCCAATTTTCATCGCAGGCACCTGTTGCGCACCTGACTCCAAATACACCTGCTATACTGGATCACCTGGGCACACTAAACTCTCTAGTTCCAGTGGTGAGCTCCATATACTTGGGGACTTTAACCAGAACTGGCTCGTTGGGGTTAACTCCAAGCTTCGGGACAAAGTGACTGCCCTAAACCTAGCTCAACAAATCTCTGAACCTACTCGCTTAAATCACAAAACACTGAATCACACTCTTCTGGATTGGTACCTCACTTCACACCCTCATAGGATACTAGCTTCAGGCCTCCTACCGGATGCCCTACGCGACCACCATGGCATTTATTCGTTAAGAAAAATCTTCAGGCCAAAAGCTCCCCCACCCAGAGTCTTTATGACTAGATGCTACAAATCCCTGGACCTCACCTCATTACTTAATGACTTGGCCAGTTCTGATTGGTCATTCATCAGCCAATCCACCTTCATAGATGAGGCCCTGGAGGTCTTTAAGACCAAGTTCTCTGCTGTTTCGGACCACTACACCCCCCCCCCCCCCCAGGCGAACCAGAGTCAGAGGTGCTAACCTCCTATGAATCTCAACTGAAATCCTTGCCCTCCTCAGAAACAGGGACAAGGCCTGGAAATCCTTTAAAACTTCCAGCTCTCCAGCTGACCTCCAGCAATATCGTGCGTTACGCAATGCTAGCACTAGGAAAATCTGCCAAGGAAAAGGCAACTATTTCAAAGTCGCATTCAATTCCACCTCACATCACCTGGCTAAATTCTGGAAAGTGGTAAAATCGCTCCTCAGCCCTCCATCGCAGCCTCCCACCTCCTACCCTACAGGTAGGTGGTCTCACCATCGCTGACCCCCCCCCCAGCAGTGGCCACACAGTTTAACTCTCACTTCACAAACTGCCATGCTTCTCTCCTGTCCTCACCTCACCTTGCACAGCAACCCACCTCTACCACCCCAGCCAGTGCCACACCCACAGCCCACTCTTTCTCCTTTCAGCAGGTCACCCTGGATAAGGTATATAATGCACTGCTTTCCCTTAACCCCAATAAGGGCAAATACCTTACCTGGTTGGACTCCAAAATGTGCCACCTCTCGGCCCCCGCTATAGCCAAACTCCTGGCCTCCCTTTTTAACCTATCCTTCTCCATTGCTGAAGTCCCTCTGAATGGAAACATGCCACTGTAATCCCCCTTCCCAAGGGAGGGGATGCCTCCAACCCAAGCAATTACCGACCCATTTCCCTTCTACCAATCCTGGCAAAACTACAAGAGTATCTAGTACTCTCTCGACCATCACCCTTTCTGGATTTCTCCTCCTTCTTCACCCCCTACCAGTCTGGCTTTAGGAAATCCCATTCCACCACCACCACTTCCCTTCTCAGGCTCACCGACTCCATCCTCACTGGTATGGATGCTGGCCACATCACAGCCGCCATTTTCATCGCCCTGACCAAGGCATTTGACACTGTCTCACACTCACTCCTCCTGGCCAAACTCACCAACTCTGGGCTGTCCAGCTGGGCCACCAGTTGGTTCCACTCGTACTTGGAAGGCAGGTCCCAATCCGTCAGAATCAGTTCTTCCAACTCGGCACCCCTCCCTGTCTCCAGAGGGATACCGCGAGGCTCAGTACTAGGCCTGCTCCTGTTCTTCATCTTTCTAAATGACATGCCTTCTGCCTGCCCACACACCTCCATCCACATGTATGCAAATGACACTGTGCTGTATACATCTGGCTCCTCGGCCACAGAGGTTATGACCAGATTACAGCTGGACTTTAAGATCCAGCACTGGCTTCGCTCCAATCAACTCTCCCTCAATGCCAAGAAAACTGTCTCAGTAACCCTTGGCACAAGGCAGAGACTTTCGAGGCTCCTGTCACATTCCACACCCTGGATGGGATGCCTCTGGAGGCCTGTACCTCCTTCAGAGACCTCGGTGTCTGGCTTGACCAGTACCTCAATTTTTCTGCACATGTTGACTCCATACTCAAGAAGCTGCACCCCAGGCTTGGTGCACTTTACCGCATCTGAGATGGCATCCCAGTATCTGCCCGTAGGGTCATCATGCAGAAAATGATCCTCCCTGTCTTCAATTACGGGGACGTAGTCTACAGTGCCGGTCCCAAGTCCACCTTAGCCAGACTGGACCCCTTTTTCCACTCTTTGTCGCTTTGTCCTGAACTGTCCATACTCCACCCACCACTGTGCCCTATACCAATCAATGAACCTCACCTCTCTAGATAACCATAGGCAGTCCCACTGCGCTAAGATCCTGGCCAAGTACCGGTCCCAGTCCCTTCCCCCCTTACCTCGCCACTGCCCTAGCCAACCCCAGCACCCTAGGATATTCCCTCAGAGACCATGACTCTTGGATCTTAGCTGTCCCACATAGGTCCACTGCTGTTGGCCAGGCAGCATTCAGCTACCGCTGGCCAAAGTTGTGGAATGCCCTCCCCGCAGACATTCGTCACTTCTCTTCCTCCCCACATCTTAACTCCATACTCCAAGCTCATTTCTCCTCTTCCTGCTCGTGTGTCTAAGCACTATTACAGACCACAGAGTGGCAAGCCTGTTTACTCATTCTGTGAACATTTTAATGTGCATTTTACCTATCCTATTAGATTATTATGTATATAAACTGTGCCTGTTTTGAATATGTATCTATTGTTCTCTCAATCTATTTTGTCTTTGTAACTGGACCTAATGTGTAGCGATTGTCCTTATTATGTATTGTACTTTGTATTATGCTTGTCACTCAACTGTGTATGTATACCCCCTTCCCCCAGGACACATCTGGAATCGAGCAGTAGCCTGCTCAGCATGCCTTCCTGGTTAAACGCTTAAATAAATAAATAAATAAATCTCTGCCCCTGTCGGGGAATGGCTAGAAATTTTTCTTTAAGCAGCCTGGACCTGTTGTGAATTGGGAATTCGGTGAAATACCCTCCCATATTATCCCCTCCCTGCGCCTGCAGTTCATTGGAGCGGTGCTGGATACGGCCCAGGGTCAGGCTTTCCTGCCTTTGGACAAGGCAGAAATCTTGCAACAGCAGGCACCGCTGGTGGCTTCCAGCTGTTGGATTTCTGCCAGGTCAGTCCTGCACCTTCTGAGCCTTATGGTGGCAGCCATATCGACTATTCCTCTGGCCAGGCTCCACATGCGGATTTCACAGTGGACGGTCAGGGTTCAGTGGGACCAGAGATCGGATGACCTCGACCACAAGGTCTTGGTCTCCGCATCAATTTGTTGGGATCTCCTGTGGAGGCAGGATCACTGCAATCTCTGCGAGGGAGTTCCTTTTCAGTCCCCTCCTCCTATCCAGACCCTGACCACAGATGCTTCAGGGCGGGGCTGGGGGGCTCATCTAGAGACCCACAGGACCCAAGGACTGTGGTCTCAGTCAGAACTGTCTTTACACATCAGTGTGTTGGAGATGCGGGCAGTGCTATATGCTCTTTAGGCCTTTCAGCACCTCCTCTGTCCAGGTCCACTGCTGGTCCAAACGAACAATATGTGCATGGTCTGGTATCTGAACAAAGAAGGGGGCACTCGCTCCTACCCTCTCTGCAGGGAGGCAGTGCGAGTCTGAAACTGGGTGATTCTGTATCAGATCTCCCTTGCTGCAGTTCATGTCCAGGGCGTCCAGAACGTCCTGATGGACAGTCTTAGCTGCATCCAGGTCAAGGCTCACGAGTGGGAACTAAACCAGTTTGTAGTCGAAAGCATTTTCGACCTGTTGAGTCGTCCAGATCTCAATTGGTTTGCCTCCCCATCCAGCGCAAAGCTTCCCAAGTTTTGCTCGCTCATTCCAGGGCCTAATGTTTTTTAGCAAGACGCTCTAGCTCTTTGCTGGACAGGGAGGTTCTTGTACGCCCTTCCTTCCTTTCCGATCCTGCAGTGGGTACTGCTCAAGTTGCAAGCAGAAGGGGCTCACATGATCCTGATCACCTCGCTTTGGCCGGGCCAAATATGGTTCCCTCTTCTGCAACAGCTGGCAGTGGAGCCCCCGGTTCCCCTACCCATCTGTCATGACCTCCTGACCCAGGAGAGGGGCGCTCTGGTTTGTCCAGGACTCGAGTCCCTTTACCTTCAGGCGTGGCACCTTCTGACATAGGTGCTTCACACTATGCGGTTTCCTTTAGGGTAGCCCAAGTCCTCGTGGAGGCCAGAAAACCTTCCACGAGGACCGCTTATGCTATGAAATGGAAGAGATTTTCCATTTGGATCACTTTAAAGGATTGGGACCCTTTTTTGTGCCCTGTTCCTCAAGTCATGGAGCACTTGCTGCATCTATCTGACCTGGGTCTGAGTTATTCCTCGTTGAAGGTCCACCTTTCAGCCATTTTTGCCTACCAGTGGAGGGCAAAACTTGCTCAGCTGGAGGTTTCCAAAACATTTCTGAAGGAAATCCTCCACTTGAAACCCCCCGGTGCGAAACCCAGCCACACCGTGGGATTTAAATTTTGTTTTAGAGAAACTCCCTTTGCCTCCTTTTGAACCGGCCGCAAGTTGTGACATGTACTACCTGTCTTTGAAAGCACTTTTTTTAGTTGCAGTCACTTCTGCTCGAAGGATTGCCAGGATTGAGGCCCTGATGTGTAAGGAGCCTTATTTAATTTTCCACAGAGACCGAGTGGCTCTGCATACAAATCCTAAGTTTTTGCCAAAGGTTGTTTCTAAGTTTACATTGAATCTGACTATTCAACTACCAGTGTACTACCCTGAGTACTCTAATCAGGGGAAGGTAATCCTGCACATACTAGAGGTTCACAGAATTTTGTGTTACTATTCGAATTGGACAAAGTTAGTTTGCAGAACAGATCAGCTTTTCATTTCCTTTACGTCCAAGAGAGACGGCGCTGCTGTTTCTAAGCAATGTTTGTTAAAATGGTTGGCAAGCTGCATTTTGTTCTGTTACCAGAAGTACAACAAACCCTTGCCGAGGGAAGTCTGCATTCTACCAGAGGCATGGCTGCATCTGCTGCTTGCTTCAAGAATGTGTCTGCTGCTGACATTTGTGCAGTATCCACCCTTTCACAAAACACTACAGTCTGGTTATCGCCTGTAGGCGCAACGCTGGCTTTGGAGTAGCTGTCCTTCAGGGCCTCCTTTCATAATTTTTCCTGCATTACTGCAGATCTTTCCTGCCTCCCGTGCTTCAGACTTGTCTGACTTACACTGCTTGGGACTCAGTCCTAATGGTTGCTACCTACTGCAAGAGCCATTTCAAAGTAAAATAGTGCAGCTGTGTAAGAACTTAACGTAACAGTAGATCTTCCAGAAAGGCTCTTGCATTAGGTAACTTTCCCTCGCACCTTCCTCCAGCTTCTGCAACTGCTTCTTCTAACTTTACTTAGGCTCAAGGAGCCTGGAGCCCACTCCTTTCTCCTGTCGCTTTGTTCTGAGGTCTCTGGCGGGAGAACTGGAGGGTGGGCTGGGGACTGCCCACTATATAGGGTCACGCTGATGTCCATCATGTGACGTCGGTGGGTGATCCCTTGTCAGACACTGCTAGTTAAAGTTTTCAGTGTGGTGCTGATGCCAGGGGGTGCAGTCCTAGTGGTTAATACCTACTGCAAGAGCCCCTCTCTCTCTCTCTCTCGAAGATCTACTGTTATGGTAAGTTCTTACGTAACTGTATTTTTTCGCTGTACTATCACTGCGTAATTTGCTCCATTTTTCATTGTTTTTGTTTACATTTTTCCCACCCGCCATGTTGAACTGCAACCCTCTGCTGCCAATCCCGCCGCATGACTCGCAGTACTTCACAGGGACAGTGGGAATGCGCAGCACAGGGTCGCAGGAAAGTAAAAAAAAAAAAAAAGACGTGTTGCGACGTGAAGGGGGAACTCTGCTAAAAATCAGGCAGCAGCCATATTAACTGTGGCTCCACAAAACTGGAAATACGTTTTAGATATCTAAAAAAAACTAAGCTGTTGATTAACTAGGATCTGCAGCTTATCTGTTAAGTAGGAAAATGGTCAGACTAGGTGGGCCAAGTGGTCCTCATCTGCCGTCAAATTCTATGTTACTATGTTTCTAAAGATCGGTAGAAAAAAATATATTTACAGATATGGAAACCAGAACTATGTCTGCATGCTTCAAGCAGCCTTTTTGGTTTCCATAACATCAGCCAGAAGGATTAGTGAGCTCCTTGTGCTCTCAGTGGAGTCTCCATACCTGATCTTCCACAAGGATGAGGTTGTCCTTCGCGCCACCTGAAGTTCCTCTCGAAGGTTGTACCTGAGTTTCATCTTTACCAGGGGATTAACTTATCAGTCTTTTTCACCAGCCCATCTTTGGAGGCCAAGCGTAGGCTCCATACTGTGAATCTACAGAGAGCGCTCTCTTATTATATGGAGCACACAGCTGGAATTTGGGTGGAGGCTTGTTAGCTGTTTGTAATGTATGCTGAAGCCACACCTGGCAGATCGGCATCTAAACAGACAGTTGTCAGAAGAATAACATCCTGTATTAACCTGTGCTATAAGTTGGTTGCTAGGGAGCATGTTGTATGACTTAAGGTTCATTTCACCAGACAGATCGCTGCCTCGATGGCTGCCTCCTGAGACATCCCTCTCCAGGAAATCTGCAGGACTGTTACCTGTAGGTCAGCACACACCTTAATTTCTCACTACAGCATCAACCTTGAGTCCTGTTGGGATGTTGCTTTTGGGACCTCAGTTCTTAAATCTGTGTTTGTCAAGTATGGGTGCGTGCCTTGCCCTCTCCTCCTGGACAACTGCTAGGAGTCTGTCAGAGTGTGGATATTGAACTGTATCCACACCTCTAGAGTGATGCATTACTAGCTTATAACCATTGTTGTAAGAATGGTGTACAGTTCACAACCTAGCCAGCCTCCCCCGGCAGGTGGCACACAGATCCTTGCTTTCAGCGTGCAAAGATCTGATGTCACAGGGCAGTCAGGGGGGATATTCCGCCTGACTGGTGGGAGGGGTTAGTTTAAAGAACTGAGGTCTTCTTGAGCAAATGAAGTCCTGGGACCATCTCTGGCATCGTGCTAAACTGACTGGCACCCAGGCTGATATCCAGGCCTTCAGAACAGCGAGAAATGCCTGTACAAGAGCAATTTGCAACGAGAAGGCCAGATACTATAGGAGCGCTCTGTCCAACACTTGGAAGGACGGGAAAAAGTTCTGGGCCAACCTTAGTGAACTTACAGGGAAAGATCCCAAAGTACTACTCTCTATGGTCAACCTAAATAGCAACATCACCTCGGATCAAGTAACCATGGCAAATGCATTTAATGCAACCTTTACCGACCTAAGTCATGCGCTACCCCCAACCTTCTTTGATCTGGTACCAGACACACTAAAAGCTGGTGAAGCAAACTCTATATAGGATATCCGCAGTTCTACTTTAAAAGCATCACCAAGACCCAAACTAAAAAGCATCTTCTTAAAGTGCTCGGGAAGTCTAGATCTAGTGGTGATTCACTTGATCTGAATCACCTTGCCCTCACCATTGACAAAGTCCTTACCCCACTCACCAAAATCCTCAACTGGTTTCTCATGCTCTCACAGATCCCACCCAAAGCAGAAATGTGCTGTGGTGACACCAATCCACAAAAGTGGCGATAAGACCATTACTAGCAACTACAGACCTATCTCCACCCCAGCTCTGGAGAGAATAGTTGCAGACCAGCTTGCTGACTGCCTTGCAAGCTACAACCTGCTATGTGCAGAACAGCACAGTTTTCGCAAGGGCACATCACCACCACAGCTCTCCAGTATTTACCTCATTTATCCACAACGCCCTAGACCAAGGACAACTTGTTGGCGCCACCTTCATTGACTTGACAAAGGCATTCAATACCATCAATCACTCTTTACTGATTCAACAACTATCTCGCCTAGGACTCTCAATTGACACAACTCATTGGTTCCATAGCTACCTTAGTGGTCAAACCCAACAGGTTAGAATTGGCAAATCCCTCTCAACCTCCCTCCCAGTCCACTCTGGACTCCCCCAAGGTTCCATCTTGGGTCCTATGCTCTTCAGTATTTTTCTAAATAGTTTCCCTTCCTCTTGCACTGATAAAATCCGACTTTAGGCAGATGATGCAGACATCTTTACCTCCCACCCTGAGCCCTCCATTCTTCAGTCACAGTTGCAGTCAAGTTTTTCGGAAGTGGAGACATGGTTTAAAACTCATAAACTCATTCCTTTTTTTGTCTTTTTTTTTTTTTTTAACTTACTTTCTTTTACTTCCTGGTTGGCACCTCTCTTCTAGGCATCTCCCTCCTCGCTATCTGGCCACTGTCCGGTGAGTCCCCCAGCTTTGTCTTCTGAAGACCATCACCTTCCCCCGTGGATTACCCACCCGCAGCGGGGAGCCCATCTTCTCACCCTCCAGGACCAGCTCCAGTTCCGGCGATGCCCTTCTGAAACTGAGGCACCCGTAGAACAGCCATCAAGCCACAGCAGCCAGGATGCCATACTTCCTCCCGACTTGACCCCCTGTGGAGCTCGGTATGCAATGACGCCAACTAGCTGGTCGCGCATGCTCCTGTGCGTGCCCCCTCAAGCCTCTGTTGTGCTCCACCCCTTACAGTTATGGCACTGGGTCGCCTACCCCCAGCCTCCGCTAGGGGTCAGGCGCACAGTGACCGATGGATCCCCGTTCCCCGGAGATGGAGAGCTGTCCATCGGGCACTCTGTCCATCTCTCCCCCCGACCCACGACGAACCCTGCTCACTCCCAAACACGGGTCACCGGCGTGGCACAAGGTGTGGCGACCAGCGCCTCAACCCTTAGCACCACCGGGCCAGCCATAGACTCATTCTTAACTACAAAAAAAAAAAAATCAATGTTGTTTAATGGCACACACAGCAAATTCAAAAACAAAGGTCTCCCTGTCACAAACAGTAACGGGGCAATAACATTGCCAAAACCGCAAGTACCCACATTGGACTGCTCTATAGACATAGGAGCTGACTCACGGCTGAAGCCCTCAGTATTGCTATCCATAGCTCCATTATCTCAGTAATTGGTTATGGTCCAGTGATCTGCGGATCTGCCACTGACACTGCCCTTCGATGTATTGCCATAGCCATAAATAAGGCCTGCCTCCTCCTGACTTCAACCCACCGTCTTTCACACACCTGCAACATCTATGAACAAGCAAACTGGCTCCAACTATCTGGCAGAATTTTGTACCAGACCTGCATCCTGGCCAAAATGATCACCTTGGATCTGCTACCTCCAGGGGTCCAGACCCTGCTGGCTCCTCATTGTGGTCCCCGCCTAACCATGAGCTCAAAGAGTCTTACTTTCTCTGTTCCACACTGCTGAACCACCCAAGGTCAATGCTCTTTCAAATCCAGAGCCTCTTCCTGATACAATTCACTCCCTCAAGAAGTTATCAACAACACCACTTTCGGTGTTTTTAAGTGCAGTTTACGTCAACACCTTGTCTCCATGGCCTCCTGTGACTGCTTCTCATAACTAGCCAATTTCCCCCTCCCCTCCTGCATCTCCCTTAATGTCCCCCTATTTCTGCCCCTTCTTTTTTCCTGTGCCTACCCCACCCCAACTCCTGACAAAGCTGTATGTGCTGCTGTCCCCCATCCCCGTCACCTCAACCGTTGCTCATGCCTACTGTTCTCCTGTGCCTATTCCCCACCCCCACTACAAGCTTGTGACTTCCCTGCTATTTTATAGAACATAAGACTCGATGTGCACTTGCCAATCAGTTGTACCTGACAGTGCTTCTGGCTGCTCTTAAAGTGTTTTTATTCCTTGTCTTCTGACTGTGTCTTGTTCTCATGTTGTTGACGTGGAACCTTTGTAAAGGAGCCTTGGCTCAAAGGTGTCTCCAAAAGCATAATAAATAAATAAAATAACCATGTCCAACAGAAACCTGTTCCAGTGGAACTGCCAGAGAGTGGAAGTGAACTGTTTACCACACCTAGAACAATGCTTACAGGTGAGTAACCCATCTTTCCAGCTAATAAGTGAACCACAAGAGAGGTAGTTTCACTTGCTGTAGGTTTGCAATATGGGGATTTAAGCAAACAGGTGAAACACTACAGACATATTTACACATTGGTATGATAAGGCCATATTAAACGGACAGATAACACTAGGGAGAGACAGCTATACTCCAGTAAGAAGACACGTCGGGCTGGGAAGAGTTAGTAGAAGAGTAAAGCTAGCGTAAGAGGAGTGAAACAGCACAGTGGGCTTGTGTGCCAGTTAGACAGGAAGAACTGGGGTGAAGGGGCTAGTGTCCTTCAGCCATGCTGCTGACACCTACTGACACCCTTGCAGAAACCTCTCCTGCTGTGCTCCGCTCACGCTGTGGACACTAAAGGAATGAAAATATTTATATGATAACAGACCTCCCATCATCTGTTGTGTTCTGCCAGTCACTTAGTTGCTGATTGGGAGAGTATTATGGTCTTGGTTGTCCAGCTGCTTGATGTGGCTTCTTTTTTTTTGGGGGCGTGGGCCTCAGGTAGGCTGGAATGGACTGGCAACTTTAACTGCAGTCTTGAAAATTTGTCCCAGCATGGTCTGAGGGTAGCAGAAAAGGCCTGGCTTCTAGTGCAGGCAAAAGTCCTCCTTTCTGTTAGCTAATGTTAACTGGCTGCTGGGAGGGTGTCCCAGTGTTGGCTGTTGTACTACTGGTACTGATGTGGGAGTCTTTCCTGGGGGGTTGCAAATCTTGTATGGGTTGGAGGGGTCCGATGGCCCCAGGCACAGTCCTTGAGAAGAGTATCAGCGTGGTGTATATGTTGCTTTTGCAGTGCAAGTCACTTTGGATATTAGTAAGGTGCTAAATAAATTAACTTTACCATTACCTCTCCTTGTAGGTCCTGTTGATGTTGTCACACAAGCAGCATCTCCGCAGGTAACCACCACCACAGCTCGAAGTAGGAAGAGATGCAGGCCCCATGAATCTATGACAAGGTAATGGAGGAAGAATCTTAAGTTGCACCACAAAAAATAAAAATAAAACATTTAATATAATCAGCAGTATAAGTGTTAAAATAGCAGTTCATGTTACAAACAAGTTCGGGGAGGGGCTGGAGAGCCAAAGTTGGAAGCAGACGAGTTTCACCTCTGTGCCCCCGAAACCTGGTAAATTTTTATGAATATCTGAATTAAATTGTGGGCTTTGTTTGCCACAAGTTGCAGATTTGCATTAACTTAACCAGCAGAATCAAAGAATACCTTTCTTCAAGATTGGCTGCACAAACAAGGCCACAGCTGATGGTGGTCAAAAACAGCAGCTGACCCAGCCAACAGTGCTAGTAGCACTACAGCCAGCAGTCTTTAGGGTGCAGGGAAAGTGCTGTCCTGGGACTGTCTTGGCAGCTGTAAGAAAGATGGACTGCAACAAGAAAAAAAAAATAGAACGTATGCGTGCTCAAGACATTACAATTGAATAGGATGTTTCATTTGCCAAAGATGCAAAAGACCGAACCAAAAACACAGTCACCACTGTGGCAAAGTTGACACTAGAAAACACTCAATCTTCATTGAGGGTACCTCCTCCATTGAGCTACACCATTGGAATTCTAAGTCGTCAGTGGTAGGACCACGCAGAACCTTTTGCTAGCTGGTAGTCGTTCACAGTGATGTGCAATGCTGGTTCCTATATAATCATGGGCAGCCCATTTGCTCCTCCGTTCTTTTCTCTCTCTCTCCTGTCAACCATTCGTCAAAACTGCGGAGAAACAATGCTGGTGTTTCATCAGCTTTATTATTTTTGTTTACTATGTTACTTTAACTTATTGACGTTGTTCTTTAATGCCACCATCGAAAAAAACCTTTATTTAGGTTTTGTGCCTGCGGCTACTAGATCTACAAGGATGGCATATGGTTTGTGTTTGCTGTTTGGGCCTGTCCTACAGAGATGGGGCCTGCAAGATCTACCAAGGATTAAACCAGGCCATAAGGAGGTGCCAAAAGAAGTCTATAAAAGTCTTTATCACTATCAAGGCCATGGAAGCCGTCACCAAGACTGCAGACTCCAAGTAGGCTTCTCCCTCTTACTTGGCTGCCTCTGGGAAGGGAACTTCCCAACGCCCAGTGACACTGACACAGTCATCAAGGATTCAGGACAAAGACAAGAAAAGTTGTCATCAAAGTCTTCCTCTTTAGCCATCACCACAAGCATAAGGATCAAGCTCCTGCTTTGCTGGTGAGGTCAAGGTCTCCATTGAAGGATAAGTCCTTGTCATTGTCCATTCCGGCAGTGATGACTAGAGGCCCCTAACCACTAATAAGGCACTAAGGTCAGGGTCTGGCTGTGGCGCTGCCGTACCAACTACGGACGGTATGCAGCCCCCATTGTCTGGTTCCACCCCCTTGACTTTGGTCATCCCGGGCTCTTTACAGAGTGCCGTCGACTCGCAGGTTGTGCTGGCATCGTTGAACTCTTTAGACAGCTGTTGCTATCCTCCCACTGACAGTAACAGCTGTCTTGTCTACTCGGCCTCCCCTGTTGGCACTGTCATCGTCAGTGGGATCCAACAGCACACTTTTCATTCCTGTGTTGCTGAACCTGTTGATTGATCCAGTCGTCATTCCAGACGACGAAATGGAATATAATCTTGATCTCCTTAATAAGGAGGAGTATTTGGATGATGAAGAAAGGGATAATGATCCCTGTGGGAAGGGAGGGGGGGTTACCTTCCAGCTCTACCCTTTCCCCATGCAGTGAGGACTCTGTGGTGTATACTGCCAGTTCTCCTTCAGAAGATCCCTCTTCTCAGACTTTACTCAGACAAATCTAAAATGTCATAGGGTTTGATGCCGAGGAGGACTCCAGTATGAAAATTTTAATGGAGTTTTTGGAGGTTCCCACTGCACCGCCATTGTAGTTCCTTGTGTATATCCTGCCTTAAAGGATGCTACTTTTGCTGCTTGGCATAGGCCTAATACCTTACCTGCACTGCCTATGAACGCTGATAAATAGTACACTGCTCCGTCTGTTAAGCTCTGTTATGCTTCTCAGCCTGAGATTGATTCTCTGGTTATCATGGCTGCTCATGACCAGTCTGGTGCCTCTAGACACATGAGCACCTTGCCTTCTAACAAGGAATCCAGGAGGCTGGACGTTACTGGCAAAATAACTTACAATTCTGCATCTTTAGGCTTAAGATGTACTACTACTACCAGGCATACATGATTATTAAATATCAGAATAGCCTGTGGAAATCTGCTGTCTACCATTCGTGCTATGCTTGATGCTCCTGCCAAGGCTGACTTGCTTAAAGCTGCCTCGGCTGGTGTGGATACTGGAAGGCATCTGTTACACTCTGCATAGGATGCTTCTGTTGCTTTTGCCAAGGCTGCTGCCTCTGGCATATGCCTTTTGGAGATATTCCTGGCTTAGGGTTACTGGATTTGCTAATGATGTACAATAGGCTGTTCTGAAGGTCTCTTTTTGAGGCTCCAGTCTGTTTATGACCCACTGGACTGCCACCAGCCCTTCTGCTGCAACCTGCAGGCTCAGCGCCGGTCTTGCCCCTACCACAGCCTGCGGGCCCAGCACCGGTCCCACAGCCTGCACCTGCTGGCCTTCTGCCGGTGTACCCTATGCTGGACCCGACGCTGTCCTTTCCTTACCCGGCGCTGGCCTACCCTTATCTATCTGTGTATAATTATCCTCCATGGGTGGATTACAACGCTTTCTTTTCTGCGTGGTGGTCCTTCATGCAAAAGCAGACCCTCGCTCCTCAAGGCGCACCTCTGATTTCTCCTCGGCAGCCCACTAGGGATCTTCTGGCCCTGACTGGGCGCTGCCGTATCCCGGTATCCCCTGTGTGTTGGGGCCCCATGGATCCAGACCCAATGTTGGCTCCAGTACTCGCCAAGATGGGCTCCCGCCAGCTGAAAGTGTGCCAGATGAGGATGACTCTGACTACTTGGAGTCTTCCTCCACCTTGAGTGACTCCTCTGAGGGTGATGAGCCCATTGAAGTGGTTCCCAAGCCGGCCTGGTGGCGCAGAGGGCTGAGGCGCTGGCACCTTACCTCAAACCATGCCGGCGACCCCGGGTTCGGGAGTGGACTTGTGACACCAGGGGCTGGCAGAGGAAGGAGAGGATTGAGCGTCCGTGGGACTGCTCTCTTATCCTGAAGTGGGCTGCAGAGAAGCCTCGCTTGGCATCGGCCCCTGGTGGAGACTGGGGGCACTGCATGAGCGGCGCAATGGGGAACCACAGGAAAGCAGAAAACAGTTCCAGGATCCACTGGATGATGGCCGCCGGTCTGCCGATGCCACCGAAGCCCCCAAGGGAGCTATGTCTGCCTCAGCAGCACCCCGGGGCCAAATAGAGAGTGCGCTGGCCACCCCCACCAGTGCCTTCCCTCTCTGAGGAGAGGGACCCATCCGGCGAAGAGTTACGCTGGGTTACCTCAGGAATGGCTGCAATTTGAGGACGGAGGCTCGAGCGAGGGTAGTAGGAGGTAAGTCAGAACCATGGCGGCTTAAAGGAGTGGTGGGTCCTGGAGCACGTAGGGGAGTAAACAGATCGGGAGGAAAAAAAAAAAAGTGGTTCCCAAATCCCTTCCTGATAATCCATTATTCATGGACATCATGCGCCACATCTAAACCACCATGGGCTGGGGAACGGAGGAACAGGACCCAGAGCGGCATCACCAAGCCATTTATTTCAGGCAGTCTGATGCCCTCCCCATAGTTGTCCACCCCCATCATTGACTCTTACGAAGATGTCACAAGAACTGCTTGGAAGCACCCCTCCACTGTGCCGGTGGTGCCTAAGAAAGGGGACTGTTTGTACCATGCTCCAGCTGGTAAGCCTTTTTTTGGGAGGTCAGCCCAAAGCTGACTCTGTGGTCATCAGTGCAGCGCATGACTGCACCAAGAAATCCAAGCACCTTAGGCCACATTGTCCAGTACCAGAACATCCTCTGGGACCAAGCCAGGGAGCTGGTGCAGGCATTGCCCGATGACCCCTCCAAAACTCAGCATGCCCAGGTCTTCAAGGCGGGTTCCGATGTTGGGACCCATGTCCTTCGGGCCACCTACGACACCGTAGATGCCTCAGGCAGAGGAGCAGCTGCAGGCATCTCCGGCACCATTCCAAGCTTCAGGTGTTCGGATTTGCCTCTGACGTTCAGGCCAGCATTATGGACGCCCCCTTTCGGGGTTCTATCCTCTTCGGGAGAGACATGCAGGATATAATCTCCCTTCAGGAGTCAAGCCATGCCCTCCGGTCCATTTACTTTCTGTACCATACCCAGCCTAAGACGGGCCAGCAGCCGCCCCTTTGCTACTCCTCCCATAGACAGGCCTGCCCTCCCGCCAAAAGTCAGGGTAAGCGCAAAGTAGTATCAGCCCTGTCTGCAGCAGCTGCCAGAGCCCCTTGAGTGCTCGCAGGTACCCTACCAGCACCCGCCTCTACCTCCTGACTCCTTAGCCGACCACCTGGAAGGGGTTCTGGGGGAGGCTGTCGGGGGTTGGTTCTCCCTTCACCTCGATGGGTGGAGGGGCTTTACCTCAGACCACTGGGTTCTGAAACTCATAGAACACAGCCACATGCTAGGGCTTCTCAAGAGGCCCCCCAAAACCCTCCCAGAAGCTCATCTTACCCCCCCCCCACAGAAACATAGAAGGAGACAAATGGTCCACCTAGTCTGCCGAAGAGTTTCCAAATTCAACTACTGATCTAGGGCCCCCCCCCAATCTCTTGACTGTTCCTGACCCCTTGTTTACTACATGAGCTACCTGAGCCTTTGCCCTATCCTACCCACTCATAAATGCTGCCATGGTCCATGTACCTACCACCTCGGCGGCAGGCTGTTCCATGCGTCCTCTACTCTGCCCATAGAATAGTACTTCCTTAGATCCCTCCTGAAGCTCCTTCCCTGAAGATTCCACTCATGCCCTCTAGTGGTTGAGCCATCTACTCTAGTAAATAATTCTGAGTTGGGAACATTATTTATGCCTTTCAAGAATTTGAATGTCTCAGTCACATTCCCCTTCTCCCTCCTAGTCTCCAGTGAGTATATGTTTAATGTTTTCGGGCATTCCTCATATGAGAGTCCTTGGAGACCCAGTACCATCTTGGTTGCCCTTCTCTGCATGGTCTCCGGCCTATCTCTGTCCTTCCTAAGGTGTGGTCTCCAGAACTGGACACAGTACTCCAGGTGAGACCTCTCCAAGGACCTGTATAGTGGGAGGATCACCTTCCTGTTCCTCTGTCAGTTCATCTCCCAGTACACCCCAGCATTTTGCTTGCCTTGCTGTAAGCTTTATTGCATTGGCCTGACAGTTTCAGGGAGTCATTTATGGTGACCCCAAGGTCTCTCTCCTCCTGCAAGGTGCTGAGTTGGACCCTGTTGAGCCAGTAATCCATTTTAGTATTTCCTTTACTGATTTCCTTTACCTAGATGTAACACCTTGCACTTCTTTGCATTGAATCTAAGCTGCCAGATATTGGACTACCTTTCAAGCTTTTGTAAGTCTTTTTGCAGGTTCCTGACTGCCTCCATGCTGTCAAGTTTACCGCTTAGTTTTGTGTCGTCCACAAAGAGTTCGAGCTTGCCCTTAATACCTACTCCTGTGTCACTAATATACATATTAAACAGGACTGGGCCCAAGACCTGAGCCCTGGGGCACACCACTAGTAACATTTCCTCATTTGACCTCACTTCATTGACTACCACTCTCTGACTCCTATCCCTAAGCCAGTTTCCCATCCACCTGACTATGGACTCGGTAGTGCCAAGGCCGCCCAACTTTTTTAACAGACGGTTGTGTGACACCGAGTCGAAGACCTTTCTGAAGTCGAAATATAGGAGATCTATTGGGTGGTCCTTGTCCAATTCTCTGGTTACCCAATCAAAGACCACAAGGAGGTTTCTCTGGCCTACATACCCGCCATGAACCCATGCTGTCTGATATCTTGAAGGCCGTTCCTTTCTAGGTATTGTACCAGATCCTGTTTAATTAAGGTCTCCATAAGTTTCTGCACCACAGACATGAGGCTGACCGGTCCATAGTTTCCAGCCTTTTCTGTATTCCCCCCCTTGTGCAGGGGTACCACATCCGCTCATCACCAGTCCCTCTGCACAACACCTGTTAGAAGTGACTAGTTGAACAAATGTGTCAAGGGGACTTCTAGTTCTTCCACCAGCTCCTTTAGTACCCTTGAGTGCAGCCCAACAGGACCTGGTGCTTTGTCTGTTTTTAGGTTCATCAGTGCCTCTCTGTCAGTGGTAATTGATGGAGTTTCCCCTCAGGCAGTGGCCCCATGCGCTGCTTGGTGAACACCAAGCAGAAGATGCTGTTCAGAACAGTAGCCTTTAATCTGTCATCCTCTATGCTCTTGCCTCCATCTATGAGTCTTGACACACCCCTTTCTTTTTCTGTAATGTAGCGAAATAATTGCTTATTGCCAGATTTGATTCCCTCAGCAATCCTAAATTCTGTCTCTGCCTTTGCTATAATTACAATCCCCTTTGCTTCTCTGCTCTTGTGTGTGAAACCATCCCAGCTATCAATACTCTGGTGCTTTTTCTGTTTGTGGAAAGCTTCCATTTTGGTTCTAATTGCTTTTATGACCTGGTCTGTGAACCATATTGATCTTTTGTGTTTTCCAGATTTTGTTACTCAGTTTTGTAGCCTCTGTTATGGCCTGTTGAACTAGTCCCCAGATGTCTTCCACCTCTACTTTTTCCTGGATCCTGGATAGTATGCCCGTAATTATTGGCTTCATTTTTTTCTAAATATGCTCCCCTAAAAGTCAAGACCACCTCTCAGGATTGACATTTTACATCTCTTGGGGACAACTGAAACCAAACTGAATTGTGGTCACTATTTGCCAGTAATTCTCCAACCTTTACAGCTCCAACTACCTCTGAGTTTGTGAGGACTACATCAAGGATGGCATCTGACCTAGTTGGAGTGCTGACCAGTTGGTTGAGCAGCTCATTTGTCCTTTGTTGGGGAGGACATTCAGGCTCTCCTGCAAAAATGGGCCATAGAACCCATCTCTCCAGATCAGTGGGGGCAGGGTTTTCTACTCCCATTTCTTCCTGGTCCCCAAAAAGACCGGGGATCTCCGTCCCATCCTGGATCTGAGTCATCTCAAGCCATTATCATAGGTACAAATGCTTCAGGATGGTCACCCTTCAGAGGTTGTTGCCCCTTCTGCACCAGGGAGACCGGCTCTGTTGGTGGACATGCTGGATGCGTACCTGCATATCAAAATCTTTCCCTCCCATTGGCACTTCCTCTGCTTCCATTTCCAGGGAGCCCATTTTTAATTTAGGGCCCTTCCTTTTGGCCTGTCCTCATCCCCCAGGGTATTTATCAAGTGCCTAGTGGTGGTGGTAGTGGCTATCTTGAGGTGACAGGGCTTCTATGTGTTTCCCTACCTGCACTGGCTCATAGTGGCTCCCTCCCAAGACCATCTTGTTCAGACCTTGGCGTGTGCCTTCCACATCTTCTAAGCCTTGGGTATCACCATCAGTCAGCCAAAGTCCTGCCTGTCTCTTTGCCACCACCTCCAGTATATAGAAGCGGTCCTGGATACCACCCAGGGCATGGCCTACTTGCCTTTGGACAGGGCAGAATGCCCGATAGCCCAAGCTCACCTGGTTTCTTCCAGTTGCCAGGTCCCTGCCAGGATCTTCCTGCACCTGCTGGACCACATGGCAACAGCCATTGCCACGGTTCCCCTCGCCCACCATCACATGCGGATACCTCAGTGGACATTGAGGGTCCAGTGAAAGCAACACACGAATGACCTGGACCAGTTGGTCATGGTTTCCAATCCTGTCAAGAGTCCTGTTGTGGTGGCTAGACCCGGCCAACCTTCTTCAGGGAGGAGGGTCTCCTTTCAGCTCTCGGCCCCATGTCAGATCCTCACAATGGATGCCTCAGTTCTGGGCTGGGGTGCTCAATTGAATGTTCACCAGATTTATGGCACTTCGACAGATGTGGAACAGATTCTCCACATCAATGTTCTGGAGATGCGCACGGTTCTGTACACTCTGCAGGGCTTGCAGACTTGTCTCCTCCCTGGTCCACTCTTAGTGCAGACAGACAACATGTGCGTGGGACTCACTCTTACCCTCTGTGCAGGGAGGCAGTGAGGGTCTGGTATTGGGCCATTGAGAACAGTCTGGAGCTCTTGGCCATCCATGTTGCAGGCATCCAAAACGTCCTGGCGGACAGTCTATGCCTCTCCCGGTTCAGGGCTCATGAGTGGGAGCTTCTGACTCTGGTGGTCAGAGATCTCTTTGATAGATGGGGTCGGCCAGAGTTGGACCTTCTTGCATCACCAGTCAACACAAAACTGCCGCTGTTTTGCTCATTCGATCCTGGGCCTGGAGTTTTCTGGCGAGACGCATTTCTGTATGCCTTCTCACTTCTCCAGAGGGTGCTCCTCAAATTCCAGTTGGGGGAGGGATGGAGATGATTCTCATAGCCCCCCTTCTGGCCACGTCAGAACAGATTCGCCTTGCTGCAGCAGCTAGTGGTGGAACCTCCTGTGCACCGGCTTGCTCTCCCAGGACCAGGGCACCCTGGTCCATCCGGATCTAAAATTTCTGCATCTCCATGTGTGACTCCTGCGGACCTAGCCATAGCCCACTTTAGGGTTTCCTCTAGTGTCGTAGATGTCCTGGTGGCCACCAGAAAACCCTCCATCAGGGCCACTTACGCAAAGAAATGGAAGCGCTTCATCCTTTGAGCTGCTTCATGCCAGCTGGACCCTTTCATCTCCCAGTGAATCAGGTGCTGGAGTACCTTCTCTACCTCTCAGACTCGGGCTTGGAGTATTCCTCCCTCAAGATGCAACTTTCTGCCATCTCAGCATACCATGCACCTACTGTACGTACCACAGCTGAACTCTCTGTTTCTATAATGTATTGCCATAGCACTGCTGTGCAGTTGTTCAATGATGCTCCTTAACGTATTTATTGCGGTCATGTAGAACTATGCCTCTGTAGCCATGTCATGAAATGTATTGTCTCTGTGGGACTTCAGTCACCATTGTCTGTAACCCTCCTGGGTCATGCCTGAAAATAAGCAATTCTATTGTCTAGTGCACCTACCCGGTAAACAAAAATGAAATAAATAAATAATTGAGGGCAGGGCTGTGGTAAACATGAGGTGTCTCGCACTTTCATGTGGAGCATTTTGCATCTGAAACCTCCCATTCGGGACCCAGTTCCTCTATGGGACCTTAATTTTATGCTGGAGAAACTCACGATCTTACTTAGAGAGTCAGCTCTTTCAGCAGGTAGCATCATTAGGACTGCAGCCTGCAGGCGACAGGACCCCACGGCAAACTTCTAGTTAGCAGTCTAAGGTGGGACTGTCCCCCGACGTCACGTGTGGTATAAAGGGTGGCCGGTCCCCGACTGCCCCAGTTCTTTTGCCACCATCGACTTGCTGTCATCAGCTCCACGGCTAGCCTCTCGCCAGTTTGACCGCCATTTTAGAACTACTTTCAAAACGTTCTTATTTTATTGTTTATAGTAAGATCGACTCCTATCTACTCTGTCTGTCGTCTTCCCCCAGTGCCGCCTTCTAGGCATACTAATAAGTGCACCTGTAGGAAGCAGATCCTGTCAAAGGACAGCCGCTCTGCATGCCTCCTGTGCCTGGGCCCTGATCACGACACCCAGAACTGCCCATACTGTAAGAAGTTTAACAGTTGGACTAGGATCCTTCGTCAGAAAACCTTACAGGGTTACTTCATGGAACAGCAGTTGGCCACCATGCAGCGGGATTCCTCTTCGGAGAGAGTGTCTTCCCACCACTCCCACAAATCATCGGGGAAACCTAGAGATAAGTCTAGACTCAGAGATAAGGAGAGATCCCATTCATCGAGATCCTCGGGATCGCACTCTGCCTCCAGCAGCAGCTCCGACTTGGCCAGCCATTACTCAAGGCTCATTGTAGTCAAGACCCCAGCCACGGCCCAGATTACGGGCCATAAAGACAAGGGATCTGGGTCTTCAGGCTCCGCTCTCCAGCCAATCAAGATCAGGCCTCTGGTCCCACCCACAGGCTGTTCTTCAGATCCAGGTAAGGGACATCAGTCAGTGCCTTCCCGGTTGGCCTCTGTACAGTGCCTTCAAAAAGTATTCACCCCCCTTGGATTTTGTCACATTTTGTTGTGTTACTACCAGAATTTTTAATGCATTGAAATGACCCCCCCACCCTTGATTCACACAGCATACTCAACAATTTAAAGGGGCAAAAATATTTATATTGTGTAACAAAATTTATGAAACATTAAAAACTGAAATATCTTGTTTGTAAGTATTCACCCCGAGTCAATACTTTGTAGAAGCGCCTTTGGCAGCAGTTACAGCTTTGAGTCTTCTTGGGTATGTCTGTATCAGCTTTGCACATCAGGATTTGGGGATTTTCGCCCATTCTTCTTTGCAGATTTTCTCAAGCTCTGTCAAGTTGGATGGGGAGCGTTGGTGAACCACAATCTTTAAGTCTTTCCACAGATTCTCAATGGGATTCAAGACTGGGCTTTGGCTGGGCCACTCAAGGACATTCACCTTCTTGTTCTGAAGCCACTCCAGTGTTGCTTTGGCTGTATGCTTAGGGTCGTTGTCCTGTTGGAGCGTAAATCTTTGCCCCAGTCAAGGGTCTATGCAGACTGATGCAGGTTCTCCTCAAGGATGTGCCTGTATTTGGCTCCATTCATTGTTCCCTCTGTCCTGACAAGTGCCCCAGTCCCTGCCACTGAAAAGCATCCCCATAACATGATGCTGCCACCACCACGCTTTATGGTAGGGATGGTGTTACATGAGTGATGAGCTGTGTTCAGTTTGCGCCAGGCATAGCGCTTTGCATTCAGGCCAAAGAGTTCAACTTTTGTTTCATCAGACCAGAGAATCTTTTGCCACATGGTCTCGGAGTCTGCCACATGCCTTCTTGCAAACTCCAGGCATGCTATTATGTGGCCTTTTCTCAAGAGTGGCTTCCGTCTAGCCACTCTCCAATAGAGGCTACATCTGTGAAGTGCTGCAGAGATTGTTGTCCTCTGGACAGGTTCTCCCATCTCAACCATGGAACTCTGTAGTTCTGTCAGGGTGGTCATTGGTTTCTTGGTCACTTCCTGACCAAGGTCCTTCTTGCCAGTTGCTCAGTTTGGGAGGACGGCCTGCTCTAGGAAGAGTCTGGGTGGTTCCTAATCTTTCCATTTCTAATGATGGACTTGACTGTGCTCCTGGGAACTTTCAACACCCTAGAAATGTTTTTATACCCCTCCCCAGATCTATGCCTCCTCACAATTCTATCACAGAGTTCTACGGCCAGCTCCTTGGTCTTCATGGTAGAGTTTCTGCTCTGACATGCACTGTCAACAGTGGGACCTTATATAGACAGGTATATTTCCTCTGAAATCATGTCAACCATTTGAACTGACCACAGGTGGACTCCATTCAAGTTTTAGAGTGATCTCACAAGGAAATTGGAAGCACCTGAGCTCAATACTTATCAAATCAAGACATTTCAGGTTTTTATTTTAAATTACATGTACAAAAAATTCCAGAAGTTTCATTCCACTTTGACATTATAGAGTGATTTGTGTAGATACGTGACAAAAAAATCCCATATAAACGTATTTTAATTTTAGTTTGCAACATCACAAAATGTGACAAAATCCAAGGGGGGGGGGGCGAATACTTTCTGAAGGCACTGCATGTAGGGCTGACCCCCCCGAGATAGGCAGAAGGCCTCGGGCCATTCAACTGGGAGATCCTCCTCTCTCCCACCCAAGCAGTCCAAGTACTCTGTGGAGAAGTCTCCAAATCCAGCGTCAGACAAGTGTTTGACAGATAAACGTCCGCATGCTAAGTCTTTCATCAGATCAGCACTGATGATGCTCCGAAGGTTCCCCGGACGCTGGCCCTGCCAGCAGGAACCCTGGTGTCTCCGCCTCCTCCAGTTGATGTCCAGTCTGACGACACCCAGGTGGAGGAGGAGCTGATGTCGGTCCCTAAGGATAAGCCGACACCCGACGATGTCACGGCTAACACCACACCATTTTCTCCTCCTGTAGGCCCCTCCCCCCAACGCCAAACTGACTTGACGGTGCCAGCATCGGTGATGGCACAGGAACTGGACCGACGCCGGACCAGGCATCAGATTCAGGTTCAGACCCGAAGCTGAACCTGTCGCAGGTTAAAGACCTTTTCAGCCATTGGTGGGAGACCATCCGAACAGACATTCTTCCCCCGAGGCCACAACCAGATGTTCCAGCACCTGATATGACAAAAAATCCAGACGGTGGGGCACCCGCAAACCTGCCCCCCCCTCGACTCTGGACATAGCCAAGGTCCCTCAACCTTCTGATGACCATGGCAGAGAACCTGCTCTGCACGATAGGCCCAAAGGAAAGGCCAAGCATAAGAGAGGGCACAGAACTCGCTCATGGTCATGGAGCCCGAGTCTTCCAAGCTCTCCTTACAGGCATGGGCGTACAAAGAGGTGGCGTAGGTCTTCTTCCATGGATTCATACCAGCTCTCCTATTCTTCTTACGATTCATTCATGGAGATTTATCTCCAGTGGACCCTGGAGATATGCCAAAATTACCTTCTGATGACCCCTCTTTCATGGAGGTGATGAGGCATATTCAGGCCAACATGGGTTGGGATACCGAGGACCTAGACCTGGAGAGAATGCGGTTGGCAAAATACCTCCAGCAGAAAGACCCGAAGCCAGTGGTCATCCTGCCCCTGGTTGACATCTTCGCGGATGTCACCCAGGCGGCCTGGAAGCGCCCTCATTCTTCCACCACTGTACCCAAGAAGGGTGGCCGCCTTTATAGGGCCCCAAAAGAGCAACCATTCCTGGCAGAAAATACAACAGCTGATTCCGTAGTGATTTCAGCAGCACACGACCGTTCCCAGAGACCCAAACACCTTAGCACCCAACCCCCGGACAGGGAGTCCAAGCAGTTGGATTCCATGTGGCGTAAGGTGTACTCTTCACCCACTTGTAGCATTAGGAATCTGAACTTTTGGACACACACGGTTCAATTCCAGAATGCCCTCTGGGAACAAGGGCTGAACATCGTGCAAGACATGCCAGATTGCCCGCAGACGGTAGAGCTCACAAAACTTCTGCAGACTGGACTGGATGTGTGCACACATGTTCTCCTCTCCGCTTAAGACTCAGCGGACACAGCGGCGAGAGCGGCTGCGACTGGTGTGTGCCTACGCTGTCATTCTTGGCTTTGGGTCACGGGGTTTGTGCAGGATGTTCAGTCGAACCTCCTCGATGCACCCATTCAAGGGTCAGTCCTCTTCGGCGAGGACACAGAAAAAATCATGAACAACTTCCGGATTCAGGGAAGGCAGTCAGGACTGTTCAGTCCATGTATCGCCCAAAACAGAGGCCATTTCATAATCCTCATTTTCATGCCAGAGGGGGACAAAAACCACAGCAACCCCCTTTCCAGCACAACCAGCCTCAACGGGGAGACTGTTGCTAGAGAGGCACCCACAGAGGCTCTGCAGGACCCACCTCTCGTCCAGAAAAAACAACCCAGGCCGCCTTTCCCTCTCCACCTACTGCCTGATTCTCCATTGGACCCACCCCTTCCCAGCGCTCCATCAGGGAAGGCGGTCGGAGGTCGCTTTTCACTCTACACTGCAGCATGGCGGAAGGTAACCTCCAACCAGTGGGTCCATCAACTCGTAGAAAAAGGGCACTCGATAGTTTGTCCAGATTCCACTGGACAGCTCCGGTCCCCTTCCCATTACTCCGCAGAATGCACAGGCTTGATTCACACAGATTCAAGCCCTGTTATCCAAATAAGCCATAGAACCTGTTCCTCCAGCCCAGAGAAGAACAGGTTTTCACTCGCACTGCTTCCTAGTCCCAGAGAAGACGGGCGGCCTGAGATCCATCTTGGATCTCAGTGAACTCAACCCCTTTCTGGAATACAAGAGGTTCAGGATGGTCACTCTCCAGGGCCTGCTCCCCATGTTACATCAGGGAGACTGGCTGGCATCACTGGACATGCAGGATGTATACCTCCACATCCTCGTGGCAAAGCCACACAGGAGGTTTCTCAGGTTCACCTTCCAGGGCAGACATTTTAAGTTCAGGGAGCTACCCTTAGGCCTTTCTTCAACACCGAGGGTTTTCACGAAGTGCCTCGCAGTCATTGCGGTGGTACTCTGAAGGATGGGTCATTACGTAGTCCCATACTTGGACGATTGGCTTCTCACTGCACCGTCCAAGGAACAGCTACAAAGATTTTTTTTTTTATTTATTTGTTTTGTTTTCATCTAGAGTACACTAGCCAACACAATGACTATTTTAGATACGACCGGAGGTACAACATAAAATAAAGACAGGTACAAAACATTTCCATTTTAACATGGGAGAAAGCGAACAGAAGTTTTAGAGCAGCGGTACATAATGTAAAAACATTTTAACATAACAGAGTTAATAGGAAGCATTTCAGGTTTACGTGGTGAGGAAACAGATACCAGGACTTAAATAGGAGGTAAACAAAACATCCGTGAGGCCACGGTGGGCAAGGTAAGTAGCAATTGTTGGGGCAAACAAGGATAGGTCAAACAAATTACAGTTCAGCAGAGATTTTGTGTAAAGGTCAAACTAAAAGGTCTTTAGAAATTAGAGTAGAGGAGGAGGCAGGGAGAAGGTGAGGAAGAGACAAGGGAAGAAAGAGTGGCTGGGGAAAAAGAAAGGTGGGTGATAGGGCAGAGAGATAGGGCAGCTGGGTCAGCGGGAGGAGCTGGGGTAGGGAGGAAAAACATGTGTAGAGGGAGGTGAAAGTAGAGGTCAGGCAAGAGAGCCAGGGCAAAGGGATCATTGCATGAGGAATCTAGAGATGGGATACAGGATGAGGGAGAAACAAGGCGGGGATACAGGAGGAGGAGATAGAGGATTGGAGATTGGAAAAACAACAAGGGAGGGCAAGTCTTTAGGGGCTAGGGAAAAATATGAGAACCAGACTTAATCTGAGAGGAAAAGGAAAGGAAAAAGAGAGAAATCAGGGCACGCACCTTAACAAAACCATCAGGTAGGATCAAAGCAAGTGCGAGGAGCCAGTGCGCGCAATGAGATAGCAGTGAAGTTCTGTTTTAAATTTCTGATGAGTCTCCAGCCGATTTGAGCTGAGGGGGAAGAGTATTCCAGAACATGGGGGCCGCACATTTGAAAGCCCCAGTACCTTTTGTGGTAGAGCATCTAGGAACTTGGAGTAGAGAGTTTTCCGCAGACCTCAGACCGCGAGGGATGGAGTGTGGAATTAAAAGTTCTGCCAGAGATTTAGGGGATTTGAGCCTTACAACAGAGTCAGTAAGGGAGCCAAGATAATATTTTCTTGTGGCCATAGGGGAGAGCCATCCTAAGTCATCATAAAGCTGACAGCGGTGCTTTTGTCTTGAGGATGAGGATGCATATCAGCATATGTTATTGTAGGTGACATCCCATTTCTGGAGGGCAGTTTTGTGAGCACTAGAGGATGGGGGCACTGTAGGTTAGGGAAGGTAGGAGTACACCTCTGGCAATGGTTTTTAGCAGATGCGTGAGAGTATCCAGATTTGTAAGTAGCACCGAGTTTGCAGTTTACAGCCTTGCAGATAGATTGAGTGTGCAGGCTCAGATCGAGGGATTGGTCAAGCATGACACCAAGATAGTTAAATGATGAGACAGTTTCTAGTGTTGTATCATCTGAGTCATAGACTGTAAGGGAGACAGGGCTCCTACGGAGTTTAGGGGCAGAGCCAAAAAGCATGGCCTTGGTTTTCTTTATGTTTAGGACCAGCTTGTGCTCATACAGCCAGTTTTGTATATTTGTGAAATCAGTTTGAAGTGCTGAGTTTAGATTCTCCACCTTTTTATCACTGGCATAAATGACAAGATCATCAGCATACAAGAGAGATGAGCAATTCTGAAGGCACAGGGACATTATTTATAAAAGAGTGAGAAAGGAGAGGACCAAGGATGGAGCCTTGAGGAACTCCCACATTTACTGAGGCTGAGTCAGAAATGGCTGAGTTAAATTTAACTGCTTGAGACCTATCGGATAGATAGCTACTAAACCAACGTACAACTGGAAGGAAACCTAGGCTATGCAAGCAGGATAGGAGTAGGGGTGGTCCACAGGTGAAAGCCTTTGTAAGGTCTATGAATACAGCACCTGTGAGTCTACCTCCGTCCATGTTAGAGATTATGTCAGAGGTGAGTTTCGATAGTGCAGTGGATGTACTATGGTTTTTACGGAAACCATGTTGGGCATCATATAGGATACCCCACTTGTTTAGAAAGTCACGTGTTTGGATAGCAACTGCCTTTTCTAGTAGTTTGGACAAAACGGAGAGAATAGCAATAGGTCTGTAGTTGTTTATGTCCTTTTTATCACCTTTTTTAAATACAGGAGTTATTCGAGCAAACTTCCACAGGACTGGGACAGTGCTAGTGATCAGGGATAGTGAAAATATTTTAGCCAGTGGTGAGGCTATGTGGGCAGCAGCAAGTCTTAGTAGACATGGTTCAAGGAGGTCCGACCCCATGCTGGTGTTTCCAGATGTGGATAAGAGAAGTTTACAGACCTCTAATGTGGTAATTTCTTTAAAGTAAAAAGGAGGTGTATGCTGAGATATTTGGAGAGTAGTAGAGGAGCCAGGTAGTCTTTGAGGTTCACTACCCGGAGAGGGTCTCTGCGTGAAGGCAGAGGTATACAAAGACAGGTCTGAGAATTTCTGGTTAAGAGCATCTGCAGTGGTCTTGGGATCATTGCAGTGCACCCCATTTAATATCATATCCTTGGGGGTATGGGCCTGTGGGGATCCCAGAAAGGTTTTGATATGGGCCCAAAAATTTCCTTGAGTCAGATGCTGCGCTCACAAGCAGGTCCTGGCAGTATTTACTTTTTGCTAATCTTATTTTCTTTTTGCATAGATTTCTACTAGCCCTATAGGAGTTAAAATCATCCATACGCCTGGTTTATTTGAAACACTTCCATAGTTTATCTCTGCGGCGTAGATCTAAAAGGAGATCCTTATGTAGCCACTTGGTTTGTTTGCCTGTAACTCTCCTGGTGATCTTGGAGACATGCCTTGATTGGATATCAGTGAACTTATTGAGAAATATGTGCAGGGCCTCATGAACACTGTTTGTGCGGTAGATGTCAGACCAATCTACACAAGAAATGTCCTGGAGGAACGCCTTTTCATCAAGCTTTGCAAAGTTCGAAAAGGTGACATAACGCGGTGGGGGAGGTGGTGGGGCACCAGAGGCCCACATGCAAAAAATCGGGGAATGGTCTGTGATCGCGTCCGCAAGGATCCCTGTGGAGATCAAATGTTCAGGTCGTGTTGTGAGTAACCAGTCAATGAGGGTGCCAGTTTTGGTAGGATTTGGGGACCTCGTTGGTTCAGTAATCATCTGATGTAGATTAAAGGTGCTGGTAACTGATACCAGGGAACTATGAGCAGGACCCAGCCAGTTTAGGTTAAGATCACCAAGAATTATTGCCTCATTTTGGTTTATATTTGAAAAGGTCTTTTCGAGTAGGTCTTGTAATCCTGTGAGGCCACCAGAGGGAGGATTATAGGCACATATGACATGGAGCTTTTTGCCCTAATGTAACTGTGGCGTGTAGATGTTCACATACCTCAGCAGAGTCGGGTTGAGACAGTATTTAGGTTGAGGTGAGATCTGTAATAGATGGCTACACCACCCAGCGCTTAGTTTTAATCTATCACTTGTATCAGGGAGTAGTTGGCAATCTTGCATAGGGTGTCAGGTATGCTAGGTTTTAGCCATGTTTCAGAGAGGCAGAGAATGTCAGGGTTGTAACCTTTATCCACGCCTCAGTTCATCCTTATGGTATATTAGACTCCTGATGTTCATGTGGACAATAAGGCCCTTTCATGGAAGGTCAGATGAGGTATGAGCAGTGGGGTGAGAGAGAGGCCAGGATTCACCTCAATGTCTCCTGCTAGGAGGATTAATAACAGTGCCATGAGGCAGGACCTTTCCTGGAAAAAGATTTGGATCTGATCAAACCTTCTGCACCACTTATGACTGCCAAGAAGCATATAATAGGTACAGCCTTTAGGGTAAAGGATAAAAGACAACCAGGTGCCAGCCTATGTTTGGTTACAAGTGAGTTGGAGAAGGTAAAATCCCGGGTATCAGACCCTATACCAAGATGGTCACTGGGAAATAGGAGTGACACTATGTTCATATAGAAAAGAGCAAAAATGACAAGGAGAATAACCGCCGGACAGCGAAAATCCTTATTTCTTTTTAAGGTACTCTATGGGATTAGGGACAGTGTTATTATAAAGTATAGTATGTGGCATTTTGGAGTAGTTTGGGTTTATCATAGCTCTGATAACAAGAGATCAAGGTAAAAAAATTTTTTTTTTTTTTTTTTTTACTAAGCTGTGCTAGGCAGCAGTCGAGAGAGGACTATGACTGATAATTGCAGTATAAGAGGATACTGATGGAGCAGAAGGAGTAAAATCCACAAAGTAAGCAGCAATCCTCTTTGTAAGGCACAATTTGGAGGAAATACGGTGAAACTAGTAAGTGAGGGACCAGCGGAGGATTTATAGCTAGTGCAAGCTTTTTAAGAAGCCTAGTTATTTTCTGCAAATTACCGTTTAAGACAACCCCTAGTGGTAGTGCAGTATAAGGAGCAAATGGGATTTTAGGGACTTAGTCATATGACAGGCCGAGAACTATATAAGTAAGTGCCCACCCAGGAGGGCGAGGTGGGGGACGTGGTGGGAGCGCAGCGCCCGGGGGAAGTGTCTCCTGTATGCTCTAGCAAAAGTCAGGGCCCCGAGGGGAGCGCTCACCAGGATATCAAGTAAGAACAGCTTTTTCAGTGAAACTATTTAGCAGGCAGAAAGTTCAGAAAAATACTTTTACGGCTCCTCAACTGCAGCAAGCAACCTAGGGGCACTCCAGACCTTCAAGTAGAGCTGAGATTGAAGGCGCACCAATCGGCAGGCAGTATGAAGGAGGCGCACCAATCAGCAGTCCAGCAGCAAGTGCAACAGCCAATCGGCTAAGCCGCACCTTTTTCCGAAGCAAACTCGACAGTCCACGGAGGAACGTACCTTAGAGTTAGGTTACGGCTTTTCCACCCGCCTCAGCAAGTTGCAGCCAGGCTCATGGTTCCAGTAGCGGGGATGACTCCGGCGGTCGTCACGCTCCTGCCCTGTGAGAAGGGGAAGCTGTAGTGAGGCGAAGGAAGGGTGAAGGCGGGCCTTCGGGACACATGCTCTCTCTTCGAGGAACTAGGCATCACGATCAATATCCCGAAATCCTTCCAATCCCTGGCCCAGAACCTGAATTTAATCGGAGCTCGACTCAACACTATTCGAGGGAAAGCCTTCCTGCCACAGGACAGAGCCATCCGTCTTCAGGTCCTAGCTCAACAAACACGTCTTTTCAACTTTGGTGGTGCCAGCCAGAACTCTGTTATCGCTGCTAGTCCATATGGCAGCATCCATCATTTCAGTCCCGTTTACGAGGCTTCGTATGAGGACGATTCAGTGGACCCTTTGCTTCCAGTGGGACCAAAGATGGGACGATTTGGACATGCTGGTCTCCATCACGAGACCATTATGTCAAGAACTCCAGTGGTGGATGACATAGCCTTCAATTTGAGAAGGAATGCTATTCCAAAAGAAAGTGCCAGACCAGACCCTCACGTCCAGCGCCTCAGGCACTGGATGGGGAGCACATCTACGCACCTACAGGACCCAAGGCTCCTTATCAGTGAGCAGGAATCTCTCCACATCAATATTTTGGAGATGAGGGCTGTTATCTACACCCTACAGGCCTTGAGCTCTGTTCTCCAACTGGGACACCTCCTCGTGCAAACAGACAACATGTCAGCGGTGTTCTACCTCAACAAACACGGAGGCACATACTCCTACCCTCTCTGCAGAGAGGCAGTGACAGTGTCAGGTTGGGCCACTTCCCATCACCTATTGATCTCAGCAGTCCATGTACCCAGGGTCTAAAACACCCTGGCCGACGCTCAGCCGAACCCCGTCAAGAGAGTGCGAGTGGTCCCTTCTCCAGTCTGTAGTAGATGTTCTATTCGACAAATGGGTAATACTCGAGCTGGACCTCTTTGCCTCCCCTATCAACGCAAAACTGCCCAATCTGTGCTCATTAGATCCTGTGCCTGGTGTTTTCTGGCGAGACGCGTTGTCCCTCTCCTGGATGGGGAGATTCCTCTACGTCTTCCCCCATTTCCGCTCCTTCAGAGGGTCCTGTTTAAGGTACAAGCGGAAGGGGAAACAATGATCTTGGTGGCACCTTTGTGGCCTTGACAGATCTGGTTCCCACTGCTGCAGCAGCTTGGGGTGGAGCCTCCGATCACATTACCATTGAATATTTTAATGTTGTTTTAACTATTTATTGTTTTATGTTATATTGTACAGGCGCCTTGGTTTAAGAAAGGCGCCTTATATAAATAAAGAGTGATTTGATTTGATTGAGCCCGTATTTGCTCTCCCAGGACAACGGGACTTTGGTGCACCTGAACCTGCAGTCCCTCCACCTACATGCACGGCTCCTGAAGACTTAGTCAGGCTCTGCTTTGAGGTTTCTGTCAAGGTCGCTGATGTTCTCGTGGCAGCCAGAAAACCTTACACCAGAGCAACCTACACCATGAAGAGGAAGCGTTTTTGTCTGTGGGCTATGGCTCGTTACCTTGACCCTTTGGCCTGTCCGGTGAATACCCTCCCTGACTACCTGCTGTCCCTTTCAGATTCAGGCTTGGCTACTCCTCCATCAAAGTCCATTTGGCTTCCACTGCTGCCAATCACATTCCTGTCCAAGGCAGAATAGTGGCACAGTTGGAGGTAACATGTATATTTCTTAGGGGCATTCTACACATCAAACCTCCCATAAGGGATCCGGTCCCCTTTGGGACCTGTTTTTTGTTTTGGAGAAGCTAACCTTACCCCCTTTGAACCGGCCTCGGATTGCGAGCTTTGTTTTCTCGCTTGGAAAAGGTTATTTTTCGTTGCTGTTACTTCTGTTCGAAGGATTTCCAAGCTTCAGGCCCTGATGTGCAAGGAGCCTTATTTGGGGTTTCACAAGGGCCAGGTTGCCTTGAGAACCAATCCTATGTTTCTACTCAAAGTGGTGTCTGAGATTACCTTAAATCAGGACATACAGCTTCTGGTTTATTACCCCACCCATTTGAACAGGGGAGAGGGTCTTCTCCAGACACTCTGTATGTGCACTGCACCCATATATTTTATTTGTCCAGGACTAAGGACAGCAGGCGTTTCGACCAAATTTTTGTCTCCTTTGCTCCCAGAACCCTGGGGACTCCAGTGACCAAAGAGACACTGTCAAAGTGGTTAGTACATTGTATTTCCTTCTGTTACCAGAAACACAACAAATCCCTACCGGGATATATGTGGGGTTATTCCACAAGGGGTATAGCTGCCTCTTTCGCTGCACTGAAAGACGTGTCGGCATCAGGCATTTGTGTGGCAGCTACCTGGCACACAGTCCACATCTTCATCAAGCATTACAGTCTGGACATTGCCTCGAGACGCAGAGCAGGCTTCGGCCTTGCAGTTCTGCAGGGTCTCCTCTCGTAAGGGCTCTCCCCCCTTCTCTCCTCAGTTACCTTCCAGCCATAAGACAGTACCTTCCCTGCTGCTTGGGAATCAGTCCTAATGGTGTTACCTGCTGCAAGAGCTGACTAGAAGTAAGATAGTACAGTTACGTAAGAACTTACCGGAACAGTAGATCTTACTTCGAGAGGGCTCTTGCAGTAGGTAATTACATATAGGACTAAAGCCAGCAGGCATCAGGGACCCACGGAAAAATTTCTAGCTAGCAGGCTCTGGCGGGGGACCACCCCCACGTTAGGTGACCGACGTCCGTATAAAATGGCAGTCCCCAATGCCTGCCTTCCAGTTCTTTCTCGCCGTTGACTTGTGAAAGTTCCTCGCAGTTAAGTTCATCCGCTCATCAGTCTATCGTCGGTTTATTTAGCTTCAGCCGCTACATTGCCCCACAACTCCTGACTCCTTTCCTCTCCCACAGACTCTGGATTCCCCAGAGGAACAAGTAGGAGAGAGGTTCTCCTTCCATCTACTGGGTTGGAAGAGGATTACATTAGATGCTTGGGTGCTCCAACTAATAGCGGTAGGGCACTTAATTGAGTTTCTTCAGAAACCACCCCCAAGTCGTCCTACTCCCCGGAACATCTTCCTGTGGTTCGGGAAGAAATTTCCTCCCTTGTCTCGAAGATGGCAATAGAGCCTGTCCCAACCCATCTTTGGGGGACTGGTTACTATTCTCATTTCTTCCTGGTTCCAAAGAAAACTGGAGATGTGAGGCCTGTTCTGGACCTCTGCTCCCTGAACATGTTCGTGGAGTACAAACGTTTCAGAATGCTCTCCCTGCAGAACCTTCTGCCGCTTCTTCGGCAGGGACAATGGCTGTGCACTTTGGATATGCAGGATGCCTACCTGCACATCCCAGTCCGCTCTTCCCACTGCAAATTCCTTCGATTTTCGTTCTTGGGGGACCACTACCAATTCAGGGCCCTCCCATTTGGTCCTTCCTCGGCTCCCCGAGTGTTCACCAAATGCCTCGCTGTGGTAGCGACCCACCTGCGTACCAGGGAGTGCAGATTTTCCCATACCTGGACGACTGGCTCCTGGCGGCCTTGTCCAGGGAGGAACTCCTGCGCCCTCTCTCCCTTACCCTGCGGGTCTTTTCCAGCCTGGGTATTACCATCAACCAGGCCAAGTCCAATCTGGTCCCTTGCCAAAGTCTCCAGTTTATAGGGGCGATCCTGGACATGACCATCGGCATGGCTTTTCTGCCTCCGGACAGGGTGGACACCCTCCAGGCTCATGCAAGTCTGCTGTCCAGCCACAGATGGGTCAGCGACAGGTCAGTCCTTCGCCTTCTCGGGCTCATGGTGGCTGCTATTCCGACAGTCCCTCACGCTCGGCTCCATATGAGGATCTCTCAGTGGATGCTTCGGTCTCAGTGGGACCAGACTTTGGACGACCTAGACCAGGAAGTTCTGGTCTCCGATCCCATGATTCGGGACTTGCGATGGTGGATGATGCAAGAGAACCTCTGCCGGGGAGTTCCCTTTTGCCTCGAACCCCGCTCCCAAACATTGACAACAGATGCCTCGGGAGACGGTTTGGGAGCCCACCTAGGGTCTCACAGGACTCAGGGATCCTGGTCTAGACTCGAACAGACTCTCCATATAAATGTGCTTGAACTCAGAGCTGTCTTGTACACTCTCCAGGCTCTGAACTCTTGTGGTCTACCTGGCCATCTGGCTAGCCAGACCGACAACATGTGCGTAGTCTGGTACATCAACAAGCAGGGAGGAGCGCGTTCCTACCCTCTGTGCCAGGAGGCAATGAGAGTTTGGAATTGGGCTGTTCAGCACAACCTTCACCTGACAGTGGTTCATGTTCGGGGAGCAGAGAACACGCTAGCAGACCTCCTCAGTCGGTCTTCAGCCAAAGCCCATGAATGGGAACTGGATCAAGAGGTAGTAGACGATATCTTCCTGCATTGGGGAACCCCTCGGGTAGACCTGTTCGCGTCTCCTCAAAACACAAAATTTCCTGCCTTCTGCTCGCTCGCTCCAGGGCAAGGCATTTTCTGGTAGGACGCTCTGTCTCTCGACTGGAGGGACAGATTCGTCTGTGCCTTCCCTCCAGTTCCCTTAATCCCGAGGGTCTTACACAAACTCAGCATGGAAGGAGCCTGGATGATCCTCATCACTCCGTTCTGGTCCAGGCAAGTTTGGTTCTCTCTTCTGCAACAATTTTCAGAGGAACCTCCGCTTCCTCTTCCTCTGTCACAACACTTGCTGACCCAGGATCGGGGGACCCTGGTTCATCCAGGTTTCAAATCCCTTCAGTTGCATGCGTGGCTCCTGCAGACTTAGCCCAAGCCCGGTTCGGGGTTTCTCCATTCATCGCAGACATTCTTGTGGAGGCCGGAAAGTCTTCCACTAGGTCCACCTACACTATGAAGTGGAAACGTTTTTCGATTTGGGCCTCTTCAAGGGACTTCGAACCCTTCTCTTGCCCTGTCGAGAGTCCTGGACTATATGCGTCATCTCTTTGACCTGGGTCTCGGTCATTCCTCTTTGAAAGTCCACATGGCGGCTATTACGGCCTACCATGTCCCTTTTGGAGACAGGTCTTTCGCACAGTTGGAAGTCTCTTAAGACTTTCCTCAGAGGGGTCCTCCATTTATGACCCCCCATTCACGTTCCTGCTCCTCCCTG
Source organism: Neoceratodus forsteri (assembly GCA_016271365.2). Lineage (NCBI taxonomy): Eukaryota > Metazoa > Chordata > Ceratodontiformes > Ceratodontidae > Neoceratodus > Neoceratodus forsteri. Next base: position 1,411,258,973 of record CM057459.1, read on the forward strand.
GGATTTGAACTTTGTTCTTGAGACGCATACTCTGCCTCCGTTTGAGCCAGCATCTTCAGCAGACTTGAAGTTCCTTTCTTGGAAGATTTTCTTCCTAGTGGCCATTGCTTCAGCTCATCGAGCTTCCAAGCTTCAGGCCTTGATATGCAAAATCTCGTACTTGATTTTCCACAAGCGACGTGTGACTCTGCGCACCAACCCTAAGTTTCTCCCTAAGGTGTTTGCAGAATCTATGCTGAATCAATCCATTGAGCTGTCAGCTTTTTTTACCCAACACTCCAATCAAGGGGAGTATCTCTTGCATACTTTGGATGTTGATGGAATCCTGAGATACTACACCACTAGGACTAAGGATCTCAGGATCTCTGATCAGCTTTTCGTCTCTTTTGCCCACAAAAGAGAGGGCAATGCTGTTTCGAAGCAATGCCTATCCAAATGGTTGGCTCATTGCATCACTTTCTGTTACAAGTACAACAAGATCCTACTGGGTCAGGTCAGAGGTTACTCCACCAGGGTAGTAGCTGCCTCTGCAGCTTGTTTCAGAAATGTCAGCGGCAGACATCTGTGCAGCCGCAACTTGGACTTCTGTCCATACCTTCACGAAACACTACAGTTTGGACATCGCCTCTCGCCGTAGAGTAGGCTTCGGGTTGGCTGTTCTACAAGGTCTTCTGTCTTAAGACCATTACAGCCGGAGGTAGTACTGTTGGTTGGTTCTCCTCCTCCTCCCGAGTGCTTTTCTTTGTTCCAGACTGCTTGGGATTCAGTCCTGTATGTAATTACCTACTGCAAGAGCCCTCGCGAAGTAAGATAGTACAGTTACGTAGGCACTTACTGTAACAGTAGATCTTCGAGAGAGGCTCTTGCAGTAGGTAATGCCTTCCTGCCCTCCATCCCCCTTGGCTTTTTCAGCTCCTTTTCCAGGAAGGGAAATATCTGCATCTCTCTCATCTTGCCTTTTGGCCTTTGGCAGGAAAGTGGAAGGCTAGAAATTTTTCCATGGAGTCCTGTCACCTGCCAGCTTCAGTCCTATATGTAATTACCTACTGCAAGAGCCTCTCTCGAAGATCTGCTGTTACAGTAAGTCCTTACATAACTGTACTATCTTCAAAAGAAGTTCTTAAGTTGCTGCAGGTATATTTCCCTCCCTCCTTCCCCCTAGAAGTTTCTAGGTTTCTGCTGCATATGACTTAGGTCGATCATTACTTTTGCTCTTTGAGGCATTGATCTTGGTTCCCTGGTTTGGATCATTTCCCATCCTGATGCCAGAGTCTCCGGCGAAAAGAACTGGGGTACGTCTGGGACCGCCCACCCTTTATACCTTATGTGACATTGGGGGCGGTCCCCGCCTTAGACTGCTGGCTAGAAGTTTGCTGTGGGGTCCTGTCACCTGCCGGCTGCAGTCCTAATGGTGTTACCTGCTGCAAGAGCTTCTCTCGAAGATCTGCTGTTATGGTAAGTTCTTACATAACTGTACTTTATCTCCCTTTTAACCAGACGCTGGTTGCGACCTGCGCTTTCTGTCATGGACAGCGTTCTTTTTAGTTGCTGTTACTTCTGCTCGAAAGGATTTCTGAGCTTCAGGCTGTTATGTGTAAGGAGCCCTATTTGTTTTTTCACAAAGACAGGGTGTCTTTGCATACTAATCCTAAGTCTGTTCCCAAGGTGGTGTTGGAGTTTACTTTGAACTTTGCGATACTGTAAGCACCGGACCAAGACTTTAAGGAAGTCTGATCAGTTGTTTTTCATTCGCCCTCAAGAGAAAGGGTGCTCTGGTTTCTAAACAGTGTTAGTCTAAGTGGTCAGCCAATTGCATTCTTTATTGTTACCATAAGTACAACAAGGACCTTCAGGGAATGGTCAAGGGCCATTCCACCCAGGGTATGGTCGCTTCCACGGCTTGTTTCAGGAATGTGTCTGCTGCGGACATTTGTGCAGCTGCCACCTGGAGTTCTGTCCACACCTTCACCAAGCATTACAGTCTGGACATTGCTTCTAGGCGCAGGGCCAACTTCAGCCTTGCCGTTCTTCAGTGCCTCCTCTCTTAGGCCATTGGCTGCTGTTTAACCTCCTCTTGGTGCTGTTTCCGTTATACTGCCAGAACTGCTTGGGACTCATTCCTACTGGTGTTGGCCTGCTGCAAGAGCTTTCTTGAAATAAGATAATACAGTTACGTAAGAACTTACCGTAACAATAGATCTTCGAGCGGAGTTCTTGCAGCAGGCCATGCTTTTCCCTCCCTCCTTCCTCCTTCTTTCTGCTCTTTCCTCACCCATCTGCATGGTGTTTCTGCTTCTCTTTTTTCTTCATGGTTCTTGGGAACCTCCTTGGTTTCTTTTTCCGCTGCCTGCTTTGGGCCTCCAGTGGGAGAACTGAGGAGGTTGTGGGGGACCGCTTGCCTTTATAGGATAGGCTGACTTCAGAGGGTGATGGTGGTGGTGGGTGGTCCTCTGTGGTAGACTACTAGCTAGAAAGTTTCTTTGTGGTTCTGGTGCCTGGCGGCCAAGTCCTACCGGTGTTGGCCTGCTGCAAATGCTCCTCTTGAAGATCTACTGTTATGGGAAGTTTTTGTGTAACTGTACTTTGCTCCAACCCTCACCACCATCACTACTACCTTGACCTCAGTACAAATGTCGGCTGACTCTAGATAGGAACCATCTGCAACCTTAACAATTACCTAGTCTCAGCACAATATGAGCTGACCCTAGATAGCTACCAGATGGACTGCCTTGCCTGTAGAACCCTTGTGGGCTGGTCCCAGTTGGGAGCCGGCTGCTCCCTAACAATCCCCTGCTCTGTTATACAAGCTGACCCTAGATAGGGACCAGCAAACTTCTACCAACACCCAACAGTCTATTTTCTGCTCTGCCTTTACTTACCTACCCTCCACGTACCATGCCCTGCCGCAGGCCACACTGGTAGGAAGTGTCTCTGGTGGGGTGCGGCACCTTGGGCCAGCTGATCACAATGACTCCATCGATGTGGGACGCAACGTGTCTCTGGGCTGCGGTGCAAGAGCATCAGGGTGTACCCCTACCTGGACAACTGGTTGATTGCTAGGCTGTCCAGCAGTCCAGGGATCTGTCCCTTCAGATGCGCAGAGACTTGACCTGTTAGTCAACCCATCCAAGTCAGAACTGAATCCCTCGCAGGTGAGTCACTTCTTTCAGGCAGAGCTAGATTTCCTGCTGGCCAAGGTCCTCCTCCCTGCGGACCAGGCAGTGGATCTTGCCTCCTTTGCCCAATCATTTCAGGTTGGTTGCTTGCGCCCTGCCCATGACTTCCTGCTGCTACGGGGGTACATGCTGTCCTACACCAGTGTGGTCTGGAGGGCCCACTGTCTGATGCGGCACATGCAGTGGGAGTTGGGCCATCGGTGATCCCAGTGCCTGGGTCACATACCATCCAGTGGTTGATCGGAGAACATCTGGAGGAAGGAGTCCCTTTTGTCTGCCTAGAGCTGACCATCACTGTTATGATGGACATGTCTCTGGTGGGGTGGGGAGAACATTTTGGGGACCACAGAGCCCATGGTTCTGGTCACCCAAGGTGTCCCATCACCAAATCAAGCTGCTGGAGCTCTGTGCTGTGTGGCTAACTCTGGTGTAATTCAGGGCCAGGTCATGCAAATCCAGATGCACAACATCAGAACCATGTTCTGCCTGAACAGGCATGGCAGCACGCACTCCCTTCCCGTGTCTTGGGAGACCTTCCACACCTGAATTGTTGTCCACAGGCTGGGCACTGGTCTCCTGGTGATTCATGTTGCTGGAGCAGACAACCAGCTGACCGCCGCTTTCAGCTGGGTGGGAGAGACGTTGCATGAGTGGTCCCTGAATCAGGAGGTGCTGGACCACCTGTTCTCCTTGTGGGGCACACCTCTGGTGGACTTGTTTGCCTCTAGTGAGAATGCAAAACTGAGGCTGTCCTGTGCCTGCCTCCCTCAGTCTGGGACACTGATGGGGGGATTTCTTCATGAGGCCCTGGACCCCAGGCCTTGTGTACGTCTTCTCTCCCTTCCACATGATCCACAAGGTGGTGGTCAAGTCCCAGAAGGACTAGGTGCAGATGATCCTGATAGCACCAGACTGGCCACAGCAGTTCTAGTACCCTGATCTCCTCTACCTCAGCAGCAAACCTCCGTAACAGTTGCCTCTTCACTCAGACCTGCTGACCAGACAAGAGGAAATGGTACTGCACCCAGATCTTCAGTCCCAGCCTGTCACGGCCTTTTTCCTGAGTGGCTAGAGTCCCAGGCCCTGGGTCTTCTGGAGGAAGTGCTCCCCACTGTGGAGGCCTCCCAAAAGGAGTCCCCTCGCTGGTGCTACACCTTTAAATGGAAATGGTTTTCCATTTGGTGTCAGGACAAGGAGCTTGATCCCCGTGCCTGCTCTGTGACTAGTATCGTTGAGTGCCACTGGTCCTTTTCTCAGCTGGGCTGCGAGCGACAAACTTCAAGATGCACCTGGCAGCTGTCTCTGCATACCGTGTGTGGGCTGGTATGCTGACAGCGACCTAGGAGAAGGTGGTCAAGTGCCTTTTGAGGACTGGACTACTTGTTCCCTCCAGTGCATGAACCGCCTACAGCTGGTGTTGGTTGTGCTCATAGGCAAGCCATTTGAGCCTTTGTGCAAGTATGAGATGTCACATCTGTAATAGAAAGTGGCCATCACGTCAGACAGAATGATTAGCGAGCTGCAGGCGCTTTCGGTGGAGTCTCCTTATCTAGTCTTCCACAAAGACAAGATCGTCCTTCGTCCCCTCCCAAAGTTCCTCTCAAAGGTTGTATCGGAGTTCCACCTTAATCAGGTGATGAACCTCCCGTATATTTTACCAACCCTTCTTCAGAGACTGACGCAGGCTCCATACACAGGACCTACGCAGGGCACTTTCATTATAAGGAGCGCATGGCTGGAAGTTGCGGTGAGGCTCGCTGGCTGTTTGTGACGTACGCTGAAGCCATGCCTGGCAGACCGGCAGAAAGCGGACGATTGGATCTCCCATTACAGCATCGACCTCAAATCTCACCTTTTGGGACCACGGTTCTCCAGTTTTTATTCGCCAAATAGGGATGTGCGCCTTGTCCCCTCTTTCTGGAGAACTGCTAGAAGTCTGCCAGTTTGTGGATAGTGAACTATATCCCACGCCCCTAGTAAAATAGGTTACTCATCTGTAACTATAGTTCTGGGAGTGATTATATAGTTCACATCCACACCATCCACCTGGCCTCCAAAGGCAAGTGGCAGACAGATCCCTGCTTCCAGCATGCAAGATCTGACATCGTGGAGCAGAACCAAGGGAAATACCACCTGGGTGGTATTGGATGTGAAATGTATACCACTCCTAGAATTACGTTTACAGGTGAGACCTGTAACCTGTTCCCCACCACCCCACCCCATCAATGTGAGCAGCCATGGCAGTACTCGTCCTTTAGCCGGGGTGAACAGCTGTTTTCACAGCCAATGTTGCTTATTTGTTGGCTGGCAGGGAGTGTGCAAATGACTGTCAAACTGTGCCCTCCCTTAGAAATACAGAAATGTGCCAGCCCGTCGGCGCAGTAGTTGGCCTACCTTTCATGATGCCAGCGACGAGGGTTTGGATCTGAGCATTGATCCTTGGGGGTTGGGCCAGGGGAGAAAGGATCCAGCATCCCAGGGACAGCTGTTCTCCCTCAGGGTTGGAGGGGACTCAGTATTTCTCCGTGATACTGCCAGCTGTCCGGAGGCCAGGTGGTAGTGCAGGTGAGCACATCAGAAGGGTGTGGGCTACTGTAAGACGCCAACAAGCATATGCTCCAGTGTGCACTCTGGTGCCAAGGGAGGAAAATGCCCCTTGGCATCCCCTGCAGACACTGCACGATCAACATGGGAGGCCACCCACCACTACATGTGGTCCTCAGTAAGTGGTGGACAACTGGTAAGTCCATGAGAATGTCTGTGATGGAGCTGGAGGGTGCTATAGGACCAGGGGACAGAAGAGCAGAAACACATAATGGGGGGGGAAGAGAAATGTGCCATCAGGAGACGGGCTTGCAGTCTATATTGTCTGCTCATTGTTGGTGTACATGTCCCTTAGAGGTTCATGTCCATCCACCCTCCCCTGCACCAGCCCCCAATGGCTATCCCCCCCAGTGAAGGTCTCAAGGTTTTGTATTCACTAGCGCCTTTGGGAGTCCACCTTATTTATACCTTCATGTATGTCAATGTCTCAAAAATGTCCCCCTCTTCCTCCCTGCCTCTAGTGAGTACATATTTAGAGTATCCAGTCTCTGCTTATGCGCCTTGCTCTGCCAGTCCTGTATCTTCTTGATTACCCCTTCTGCACTGTCTCCAGCTTCTTGGTGTCTTTCTTCAGGTGAGGGCTTCAGAAATATAAAAAGAGAAAGCTTGACTTCCTCCCTGGAAGCTGCCCCACACTGATTCCAGGTAAGATTTCTGGAACTTGACCACAAGCTGCAGTCTCCCAGGGTAGTAATGTGACCCATAGCTTCCGCACCATTGGGCTAGCCAACTACACATATACAGCAACTTTGAGGGGCAACTCACAAATGACGAGTTTTGTGAAATGGCCCCATCTAGTGACATCAGAAGGACTTGCCTTAGGCTCGTTAGAGTGTAATTCTAATGTCTGTCTTCGGATTACTTCTCCTGAGCCATCCTCTTGTGTTTCTAAAACTTTCCCTAACTGTGTGTCATCTGTAGGTCGCCAGCTTCTGGATCTGAGGAGTCTGTTCTGAAGAGGAGAAGGCAGCAGCCTGCCAAACCACAGGGGGGTGCCCTGAGACACAAACTGCAAGAAAGGAGCGAAGGCAATAATATAGCAAGCCCCTGCCCAATCTGTGGAGGTAAGCTTGTTTTTTGTATTTACCGTAGGATGCTCTGAGATGGGGAGGTGGGGCTTTAATGTATCACTAATTGTTCTGCATTCTCCATCATAAAATGCCTTTTGTTGGTCTTTTAGAGCAGGCTGCGTGCACTGAGTTCAAGCTCTGTTGGTGTAGCCCTGATCCGCTGGGAATTTTATTAGGAGCCCTTGATGTTAATACCTAGCCAGTCCAGTTGTAGGTCCACACATTCTTGATCAGTGTTTTCCCCCTAAAGCATTTATGCATGGGGGTACCCTCATCCTTTGTACGAGATCCCATACTTTTACGATACTTCCATGCCCCTCCCCCCAATGTATTAAACAGAGCCCTGGTTCCAAACCGTGTAATAGTTATAGTATTTGGGAGCCACAGAGAGGACAAACAACCAAGGAAAAGATACACACAGAAAAAAGGATCAGGCTCACAAAGAGAAATTGCATAGAGACTTGGAGAAAAATTAAACAATCCTGTTTGGCTGCCCAGAGCCGTCCTTCACACCCATGACAGATGCCTCTGGTAGGGTAGAGAGTGCACCTGGGATTCCACAAAGCCCACGGGTTCTGGTCACCCAGGCATAAACCTTCTGGAGCTCCTTGCAGTGCATTTGGCTCTGACGGAATTTGCTTCGATAGGCAGGGGTCAGGTTGTGCAGGTCCAGATGGGACAACTCCATGACCATGTTCTACCTGAACAGGCAGAGGGGAATTCTTTCTCTTCCTCGGTATCAGGAGGCACTCTGCACCTGGACTGTCCTGCATAACTTTGATACAAATCTCCTGGCAACCTATGTCACGGGGAGAGCAGTCAGTTGGCAGACGCTCTCAGCCGGGTAGGAGAGAAGTTACATGAGTGGTCCCTGCATCAAGAGGTGGTGAGGTACCTCTTCTTCCTGTGAGGCACACCCTTGTTGGGCCTGTTTGCCTCCTGGGAGAATGCCAGACTGAGGCTGTTTTGTGCCCAACCCCACAGTCAGTGACTCTGCTAGGGGATGCTTTCACGAGGCCCTGGACCTCAAGCCTTTTGTACACGTTCCTTCTTTCCTCCTGATCCACAAGGTGGTGGTCAAGGCCAGGGAGGACGAGGCGCGGAACAGCCTGATAGCTCCAGACTGGCAATGGCAAATGTGGTACCCAGATCTTCTCAGCTTCAGCAGTAGGCATCTATGGGGACTGCCTCTCTGCCCAGATCTGCTGACCAGACAACAGGGGATGGTCCTGCACCCGGACCTTCAGTCCTTGCACCTCATAGCCTGGTTCCCCAGCGGCTAGAGTTCCAAGCCTTCGGTCTCTCAGAGGACGTTCTCCATGTTGTGGAGACCTCCTGGAAAGAGTTGACTCGCAGGTGCTATGTCTTCAAATGGATGAGGTTCTCCATTTGGTTTCAGGACAAGGGGCTTGATCCTCTTGCTTTCCTGTGGCCAGCATTCTGGACTACCTCTAGTCCCTTTCCAGCTGGTACTTTGGGTGATGACCCTTAAGGCACTCTGGCAGCTATTTCTGCTTACCAGACCCGGGCTGGTGTCAAGGTTCCAGGAGAAGGTGGTTGGTGCTTTTTTGAAGACTTGAATCACTTTTACCCTCCAGTATGTGTACCAACTCCAACATGGAACTTACTGCTGGTATTGGCTACGCTCATGGGCAAGCCTTTTGAACCAACGCACAGGTGTGAGATGTCCTGCCTGGTGGCTGTTACGTCAGCCAGAAGGGTTGGGTAGCTCCAGGTGCTTTCAGTGGAGTCTACTTACGTGGTCTTCCACAGGGACAAAGCCATCCATTGCCCCAACCCAAAGTTCTCCTGAAGGCAGTTTCGGAGTTTCAGCTTAACCAGGTGGTTAACTTGCCGGTGTATTTCACCAGCTTATCTTCGAAAGCTGACTGCAGGCTCCATACCCTAGACCTCCTGAGGGTGCTCTCCTATTACGTGGAGCACAGGGCTGGAGTTCGGAGACAGGCTTTCCAGCTGTTTTGGCACATATGCTGAAGCTGTGCCTAGCAGACTGGCAGCAAATCGTACAGTTGCCAAGTGGATTACATCCTGCATCAACCTCTGCTATAGGTTGGCTGGTAGGGAGCCTCCAGTAGGCTTAAGGCTCATTCCACCAGACATACCGCTGCCTCGGTGGCTGCTTCCCGGAAAGTCCCTATCCAGGAGATCTGCAGAGCTGCTACTTAGAAGTCAACCCGCCCACCCTTCCAGCAAGAAGAGTACATCTGTGGTGACCCCATTTATCAGGGGGAGAGGACCTGGATTCGTCATGCCGGTGAGGGTCAACAGTAAGCTCTGGCAGTTATGCTGGATACAGCTGAGTCATCGGACATCTTCACGCTAAGCTCCAACCGCTCTCTGTGTGGTATATCCTCCAGCTTCGCCCCGTGACTTCAGATCTTTCCACTGGAAGGGACAGGTCTCCTCCTTATACTAGGATTCATACTAGGATTGGGATTGGGTAGGAGCAAAAGAGCCAAAAAGGCCCATAATATGCTTCTATTTCTAATAATAACTAAGAATATTACTTGAAATAATACAGTTGTCTATCCGCCTTTTGTATGTTAGTTTAGAATCACTAATAATTACATCAATTGGTAAGGCGTTCCATAACTTAATTATTCTTACAGTATAAAAGAATTTTCCTGGAAGAAAATTAAACTTCTTTAATTGTAACTGCAAGAGATGTCCCCGAATATTATAAGTTAGATCCTTAAACAGAAAACCCAAATTAGTTATTAAATATGGATCATTTATGATATTGTACATGAGAAGGAGGTCTCCCCTCAAATGTGTGGTAGATAAAGACATCAAATTAAGTAATTTTAGTCTTTGTTCATAAGGTACTTCCCTCAAACCGTGCACCATTTTAGTGTACCTTCTTTGTACTGCTTCTAATAGAGCGATGTCTTGTATCCTATAGGGACACCAAAGTTGAGAGGAATAATCCAAAAGTGGAATAACATAGGCTCTAAATAGAGGCATCAGAACTTTAGCATCTCTGGATATAATATTACGTTTAATAGACCAGATAACTCGGTTTGCCTTAAGGATAGTTTCATTTAAATGTGAAATTGGGAGAAAGTCATCTGAAATAAACACACCCAAATCCTTTTCCCTTGATGAGGTAGCCAATTCCAAGTTATCCAAGATATTTGTGTGCCTAGGATTTTTTACCCCAAAATGCATAACTCTGCATTTGGAGTGATTTGATTTAATTTAATTCCCCACGTAGTTGTCCATTTAGACAGTTTATCTAGATCATTTTGGATAGCAATAATTTGGGTTAGATTCTCAACAGGCCCACCGATCTTAATATCATCTGCATATTTAACTGAATTGGAACAATCTTGTTGAGTAACATCAGCTGTAAAAAATTGGCTCTGCATACGTAGAAGGATTTCTAATATTCAAGCACTTTTCTTTGGTGAACTTCGAATTTAATTGAAGTTTTCGCTAGTATTTAGCTATATTGTCTTCTGGGTTTGCTCTGTTGATGACAGTCTGCTATGGAATGGCAAAAACTGAAGCTTTAGGTTCAGTGAGCATTATAGGCAGAAGATTTTGGCCACAGACACCCACGACACGTGTGTCTATTGCCTGGGTGACGAACACGACACCTCCACTTGCTCTAGCTGTAGAGTGATGCTACATCATCGCTAGAAGTACGGAACGCTTGTCTCCTCAGTAGGCATAAGTACCGCAAAGTGCCGTCATCTGTGGCTGCGTCAGGTGCCCAGCTTGTGGCCCTCAAAAAGGAGGAGGCAGTGTTGGAGGGCCATTCATGGATAATGTCCTTGGCCCTCCAGGCCCATATGGAGCGCCTGCCCTACCACAAGAAGTGCTGCCGTCGAAGGTCATGGGACCAGGAAAGATCAGGCTCTTCCCTCTCTCTCGATTCCCCAGACCGCTCAGCCCTGGTGGAGCTCCCTTTAGTCAAGGAGCAGGTCCAAACACCCACAGTAACCCTGCTGGATCGTTCATCCCCGACTGGTTGATCAGCTGGTTGAGAAATTTCTTGAGCCGGTTGACCAGTTGTTGAATGAGGTCATCGGAGTCACTGATTTCTTTGACCCTGGTTTTCCTTGCCCTCACTTGGGAGGACCTGCCTTGGTCAGTGCCCCCGACTGAGCCACCTCATAAAGAACCTACCCCAGTGGTCTTGCCTTCGAGGCCCCTGGTTGTCTCGCTGCTGATGCATGTGGTCTACTTGGAAACCCCTGGTGGACACACGCTGTCATCGACATTCGGGTTGAGGTCGAGGCGCCACTTGTCCAGATTTTGCTCGACTGGTAAACATTGGTCTCTATATTCGTTGACCTCATCATCCTCTGTCAACGCTGTCTTCATCAACATTATGAAGACTTTATGTGGCAACAGTGGTCTGTCGCAGGGAAGGGCAGGGCTTTGCTCCTGGGCCAATGGTACTTTGGCCTGCTTCGTCTGTTCCCCTAACAATAACAAAACAGACAGCAGTGTCTGCCTCTCCTTCACTGGTGGTGGAGACCCCTCCACTGCAGCCAAGAGTTGGGACCCCAACCAAAGAGCTCTGCCTGGTCACTGGTCTTATTCTTTTTTATTCTTTGGTAACCAGGTTAGGCCTACTAGGTACAAGTGCTTGTTTTAAGGAGTGACTCGTGAGCACTGGGAAGTTCAAATGACTTGTTCAGAGTTGCACAGTATGCTCGTAGAGGTTGCAGAAATCAAACCCAGGTCTGCTAGATGTACCAAGCTCATTCACAGCTTGTTGCTCTAATGTTTAGTCTATACTGCTAGCCCAATCCCTTCTTTTCCCTTCCCTTCTGAGCCACTTGTCAGGGGAGGTCACCCAGGACACTATGGTTGTCCACGGCGAGAAGCAGACCAGGGCAGTTTTTGAACAGCCATTGGACTCCGAGTGTGAGTCCCTGATTCAACCAAGATTCCTTGGATGGTCGTTCGACCTCATCTGGCTCAACATCCTTGAGGACAGACTCCATAGAAGTCCCTTTGGAGCCAGTTCAAAAGTGGGTTAAATACCTATTCACTGACATCCTTGATGGGGACAGTTCCCCTGGGATTACCTTCCCATTCGCTGAGGCCATCTTGGGACCTGGAGCTTTGGCAGCACCCAGCATTCTGCCTGGTGCTCCCCCTCCTCCAGATGGTCTTCAAGTATGCAGTCCCTATGGCACCTTTTCAGGATTCTCGGACCACCCCTCTGCAGAGAGACTGTTCTCCAACTCTGCCTTTTGCAGGTAGAAGGGCCATGGGGACGTGAATAAGCCACCTATAAGGAATCGAAAAACTGGATTATGTGGCCAAGAAAGGTCTATGTGGCCTCCTCGCTTGGTCTCCAGCAGGCATGATGTCAGTCATGATGGCTAACTTCGGCCACTCCCTCTTCTGGTGGTTGGACTTCTCCTTCCTCTGCTTCCTGCCAGGTGGCCCAACAGATCTGGGACCAAGGCTGCATGCTAGGTAAGCACCATCTCCAAACGACCCTGAACATGGGCAGCTCCTGTGTCCGGTCGACGGCTGCACCCATCTCCATGTACTGTAGGACTTGGCTGAGGCTGTCTACCTTCACGATGGACAACCAGGATAAGTTGGCCAATGTCCTATTCCTGAGCACTGACCTCTTCAGTCCTGGAGTAGAAGCATTCAGAAATCCATTGCCAGCCTGGATTCTGTGGCTTTTTCTCAGAAAGACCCGAAACTTCCCAAACCTAAGAAAAACTCCTTCCGGTTTCAGGGCTTTCAGCCATAGCACCCTCAGCAGCAGCCTCAGTGGGAGCATTTTCAGTGCTGGCATCTGAAACCCCAAGTTTGGTGGCCAGGGTGGGGGGGGGAGTTGGCAGAGTTGTCTCCAGTGCCCAGTTTGCCGGAGCCCCCTCCAAGGCTGCAAAATGAGAGGTTCTGTGTTGTCATTCCCTCTCCTGTCCAGTCCCTGTCCCAGCTCCTGGTCGGGTTGGTTGCAATATTTCTTCTCGCAGTGATTCACTATTTCTTCAAACAAGTAGATGCTAGAAGTTGTCGGCAAGAGGTAGTCTCTGGACTTGGAAGCTTTCCTGCCATACTGACCCAAGGTCTTCGGGAGTCCAGGGTGCCAGACGGTACACTGTCTGCACTCAGAGCCCACACTGCTCAGCTCCTGGAGTGCGAGATGATGGAGCGGGTTGCAGACAATGGACAGGGGCTGGCATCCCATACTGGACTTGTACGATCTGAGCAAGTTTGTGCAAAAGCGCAAGTTCTGTATGGTCACGCTGAATCAAATTCCTGCGGCATAAGGCATCATTGCGTACCTGTACCTGGATGACTGGCTGCTGGCCGGTCCATTCAGAAAGGCAGTGACCCGGTCTGGGGATCTGGCCTTCTGGTCAACTCTGCCAAGACAAAACTGGACTCGGTGAAGGTCAGAGCCTGCCTCTCTGCAGATAGGGTATCGGACCTTGCATCCTTTCCTCAAGCCTGGCTCGGGATTTCCAGTGACAGCTAGGGTGTATGGTAGCTTCAACCAGCGTAGTCCAGGCTTGCTGGCAGATGTATACCCTACAATGGAAACTGGGCCGTCAGTGGTCCCAGTGCCTAGGTCGCCTGTATCAGCCGGTCCTGGTGACCCAGTCGATGTGGGATGCCACTTAGTGGTGACAGTGGTTGGGCCGTGGAGCCTACATTCGCGCGTCGACAGCGGGAAAGAACTGGAGCACGCTGAGGACCGCCGCCTCTTGTATACCACGGGGCCGACGTCGGGGAGGGGCAATCCCCGCTGGGTACTGCTGGAAAAAGTTTGCCGTGGGGTCCTACCGCTGAACGGTGTCAGTCCCATAGGTGTTACCTGCTGCAAGAGCTTCTCCCGAATGTTACGGTAAGTTCTTACGTAACTGTACTTTCTTGGGAGAAACGAGCCTCTGGGCCACCACTGGAACCCCAGTCATTGTTGCCTTCAGTACCGTTCACATGGTCAGCAGCAGGTCCAGTAGGGGGTCTCTTCCCCTCACCAGGACCCCCAACAACCCCTGAGCCAAGCAGTACGCCAGAGCCAGAATCACCTTTGGAAACACCCTTGTATCAGGCACTAGGACCAGACCTAGCACCGTGAACAGCACTGGGACCAGAGCCAACATGGAGTCCAAACCAGGCGGCACCAGGCCTAGGGATGATACTGGGATCGACATGGTCACCGGTGTCGGACTCTGAACCGAGTCCAGGGTTGGATCCATCATTGCCGTACTAGAGCCCAAGGTCAGAGGCGGAGATGACTACCACCTCAGACTCTGAGTCAGGGTTGGCTCTGGATCTGACTGCTGTATTGGTACTGCATACGGCTCCAGACAGGGAGCCAGTCTCATGGACAGAGCCGCCACTCTCACTGGTACGGGGGAGGTACCTGGAGCTGGGGTGGCCCCAAGCTGCAACACTGAGGTGCCTCCAGTGCAGAGCAAGCATTTTGCTTTGTTCCACTGACCAGGACGGCAGATGGGTGTGGGGAGGTGGTCAGTCGTCCTCATCCCCTCTCCCCCCCCCCACCGAAGGAAGCAAACTGTTCACCAAACCACAAGCAGGACCTTCCACATCTCTAGGAAGGAGCCTAGGGGAAAGGCCCAGAGATCTTACCTTGACACCTCTAGTGCGATGTCTGTCTCCAATAGTGGGGGGGGGCGAATGACCCTACTTTAACACACTGATTTCCAGGATGCACTTGTCCATTAAGCAGGCATCACGCCTATGCATATCATGGTCTGGTCCAGGACTGTGACATGGCCCCTGCAGGGGCACCGACGCATGGGGGCGCAGCCTTTTTTCTGCTTGTTCTTCTGCCCTGGCAGCGTCAAACTGAGGAGATAAAATGCTGTTCGCTCTGTTGAAATCAACTTCCATTGTTTCCAAAGTGCACACTCTACAGTGGAAAAAACAGAACTGAGTAAGGAAATGGTCCAACGTCGGTTACTGGTTGGCTATCGCACGCAACATCACTTTGTTTGCCTCATGGGTGGCACCAGCACAAACATCTGTCCCTTCCCTAAGCTGCAAAAGACTTTGCTCCCTGAGAGTCCTAGAGCCTCTGATTTAGACCCATTAGTGTGAATGAATAGTGAAGATTGATTCCTGGAAGATCTAGCTGTACAGATTGCAGTGCTCCAGGAAATGCACCTCCTAGAACAAGAGGCCATTATTTTTTAGAAGAGAGTGGGTGGGCCAAGCTTATGGAGCAGGGGAAATACTGGAAAATGATGAGTGGTCACCTTAATAGCAAAAACTGTTGGTTTCCAACTCTCGCAGACCATTGTGGACCTGAAGATATTCTCTTTTCCTGATTGGCACTCTGGACAGTACTGAAATGGTGCAGGTAACATTTATGGGCCTAACATTGATAGCCAAAATTTTTTTTTTTTTTTATGACCTTACTGAATCTGCTTGCCCCCTTTGTTTCAAGCCCACTTATTTATTTATTAGTTTAGTTTTTTGTTGACCGGGTAAGTGCACTAGACAAATTCTTGCCTATTTTCAGTCACGACCCGGGGGGGGGAGGGGGATAGAGATGAATGCCAACTGACCTTGAACCAGATTTAACTGTTGGTGGGATTTTTAGTGAATAGGGGAAATTTGCCCTGGACACCAGGGAAATTCCTCTACTCTTTTCAAGAAGTGCCATGGGATCTGTAACATCCACTTGAACTACCACCAGAACAGGCAGATGGGACCTCGGTTTAACGTCTCATCCGAAAGACGGCACCTCAGGAGTACAGCACCCCCCTCATGCTGCACTGCTGTGTCAGTATTGAGATATTAAACCAAGTGCCTGGTGTGGGAATAGAACCCACAGCCTTCTGATCTCCTGGCCTCGGAGGCGAGTGTGCTACCTGCTGAGCCACTTATACTAGCAGGAGATTGGAACCTTGCCTTCAGTAACAAATCAGACAAATCTGGTAACGAGGGGGGACTGTCACCTGCACAGATGGCTCCCTGAGATATGATTGATACATACTGGCCATAGTAAACCCATGGATAGTCCTTGAACCCCAGAGTAGGGACTATATGTATTATTCAGTCCCACACAACTCCATATTTACTATTTTTCACCCAATCACATGGTCGTCATAGATGCCAGATCTAAGCAAGGGTGACATCTGATCACTTGCTAGTCCTCCTACAGCACTTATTTACAAAGCGCTAAGATAAAGATACCTCCTAGAAGTTTAATAATCAATTCTTAAAAGACAAGGAGATTACAAAATACAGTAGGGTATCACAAGATTTATAGGAACAAATGAAAAGTCGACTGACAAGCTAGATATGGTGTGGTCAGCACTGAAAGGGACACTTGTCAACCTTTGCTGGCTACTTTTTTTAAGTACTATATTCTGGTGCCTCTTGCCATCTGTATGTACGTTGATTGCATATAATTGAGTCACTTAAAAATAATAGCAATGTAGTATTTTTTAAAAATTGTATATTCTGTGTTCCAGCCTTAACCCCCGTGGTCCACTTCTCATGTGCAGCCCCAAATGAATACAGCACCCAATCACTAGTAGACTCGCTCATGAGCAAGTTATTTTTTTTTTCCAGGCCGTATGATTTTAATGTGATAAATGGTACTTGGATGTTTACTGAGCTCGCCAGAGTAAAATATTTTCCAAAATGAGTGCTATATGATATTAAAACTTAGCTTCAAAAAGTAAAGCCGTGACTTTGGGCATGTGCATGATGCAGAAAGCCGTGACTCCAGGCATGTGTTTGGAATGAGGTCAAATAAGTACAAATAAAAAGGCTAGAATCAAATGCATGCAATTTTACAAT
This sequence comes from Neoceratodus forsteri, assembly GCA_016271365.2. Lineage (NCBI taxonomy): Eukaryota > Metazoa > Chordata > Ceratodontiformes > Ceratodontidae > Neoceratodus > Neoceratodus forsteri. The sequence continues at coordinate 1,411,275,606 of CM057459.1, forward strand.
AAGTTGGGTAGACAGAGTCAGTGTGGAACAAGCATATTAATTGTACATGGCCTCCGAGTCTGACATAGTTCAAAGAGTATACTGGGCGGGACTTTAGTTAGAATGATTAGCAGTTACAGTTGTATTGAACCGTTAGGGTTGCCCGTAGTGCTCTTTTAAACTAGTCAAACTTGGGTAGACTGAGTCAGGTATCGGGCAGCTCTTTTAACCAGCCTGTGGCTCTAACTGCAAATGAACACTTGCGCTGCTGAGTACGGCAGAAAGGCAGTTCAGGAGCATTCTGAGCCATGCTTCTGGTGTTGTAGAGATTGGCAATAGGGCAGAAGCAGTGAGTTAGAACCTGGGGGAGTTAGGCCCAGTAGCACCTTGTTGGCTAACAGACATGTCTGAAACTGAATTCGGCTAGGTAGTGGTAACCAGTTTGTTTGGGTGTAGAGGGTGCAGCTTGTTAGCCCCATGCACAAAGCGACAAGCCATATTGCAGATCATATTTATTCTGCTAAGAACTGAGTTGCAGGCAGTTGCGTAGACGGGGAGGCCATAGTCAACTAGTGACAGTACTGAGCTTGTCACTGTGAGGCGTGTAGCATCAGCAGTGAGGGTGACCCGGTTATAGTACAAGGCTCCCAATCTTCTGTATACCATGGATACAGGGTGGTCAATGTGGGGAACACAAGATAAAGTATTGTCCAGGATCTTCCTGAGGTATTCAAAGGTTTCCACCTGTTCAAGTATATGTCGCAGGCCATTGTGTAAATAATGATGTTCTGTACAGATTACTTGTGCACATCTAATCTTAATGAATTTGTCTTCCATTGATACTGTGCTGTGTATGGAACTGAAAATTAAGAGTTAATTAGAAACAATAACAATGTTATGAAGTTTTGGAAACTGTCTAAAGATTATTTGGTAGCAAGAGGTGCCAAGTTCTAAAACTGATAACCAACAAGTTAATAAACTTTAAATATGTAAAACCAGCCTAGCCCAGGAGTATGGATGCACAATACACTAGTATTCCTTCTTATGCTTATTTGGTTTAAGAAGGATAGGGTGAAAGAAAATGGACTGACTAAATTGTAATTGTTTAGTCTCAATGAATCCAAAAAAATAGCAACCTAATGAAACGGCCGGGCTGCAGTCGTGTAGCCAAGGTTAGAAAAAGAGGCACGCTCAGACTCCACTGAAATAAATACCCAAAACGTTTGGATGTCTGATTCAAAACACCAAATTTAATTGTTAAAATGGAGTAGCTACTCCATTTTAACAATCAAATGTGGCATTTTGAATCTACTCCATTTTAACAATGAAATCTGGCGTTTTGAATCAGACACCCAAACATTTGGGGTATTTATTTCAGTGGAGCCTGAGCTCGTCACTTTCTTTTTCTAAATGTTTAGTCTAACTATCCTAAAAAAAAAAAAAGATATACAATTATTTCATTAAAAGGCTTATTCTATATTAGCTGTACTAACACCATGTATTGATAAACACATACTAAGCCATAACCATTAAAGTTTATTGATGTCCCTTAAGCAGGTAGTCTAGAAGACCATTCTATTTGAAACTGTGATAAGTAGGTGAAGATTGTTCATGCAGGTCCTACCTTTGCATGCATTAAACAGAGTTAAGTGGTCTCTATAGTATTGAAATGTAACAGTCATCCTTTTACAACATTAAAAAGAAACCATGGGCAAACATTAACTGGACTGTAGATGGCAGCAGAGTTCCACTAAAGTATTCATGCATTAACTCCGTTTTCACACAGCCAAGTCTTGTAGTCCAGAAAACATAAAATGCATGCGCGCCAATATACTAGTATTATTAGGGAGTTGGTTCATGTATCTAGACACGATATATGAGACTAAGGAAACCTCAGGTGTGATGTGGATTATTTTCAGTTTAGAGCCTTATAATAGGAAGCTTGAGATATCATAGGATGCTAGGAGGGTAAGGGGAGGAGCACTAAGATACCCAGGTGCCAATCATGATACCCAGCAGTGTCAGGGGTGCTTTAATTAATTACAGAATAAATAATAAAAAGGCAAGTTGTGTAAATTGGGAAGAACTAGCCTCATCAGCATTGCTGATTATGTTACACCTTTGCCAGGAGTCTTGTAATACACACATCAGGTGTTATTACAAGAACATTGAAAATTGACTAAATAGTGCATTTTTAAATGTTTCTTAAATACATTTAAAGACCCAAGATTCAACAGTGACACAGAGATAGCATTCCAATACTTAACTGCACGATACAAAAAGGATCTCTGCCTAGAAGACGTTCTAAAAAGAGGGGTCACACAGTTGCTATGAGGGCAGATCTAGTGGATTCCACTTAAGTGCACATCGGATAAGTGCTCGATCCTGATAAGTGCACACTTTTCCTGTTTCCCGATTTTATTTATTTATTTATTTTGAACTATTCACATAGTACAAAAAAATCTGTTACGTGCACACTGGATAAGTGCACATTCAAACACCATGAAGTCTTGCTATATTATAACATTAGCAGTCAGCCACTGCAGCTGAACTGCCCCGGAGAGGAAGGAGTTAACTCCAGAGAATCCGGAGTTCTACAGCGCGAGGGCGCTGTGCCCAAAGCTCTATCTGGCAGTTTCAAATGAAACTGTCAGATTCTTTACTCCGCTTCACTGAACAGTCGCTCAGGAGATCAGCTCCTTCAGCTCGGTTCATTCTCGGTTCAAGAGTAGTTTTCGGTTCATTTGAACCGGCAAAAGTCATTATTTTTACCGCATTTTGGTTCTAAAGCTCTATCTGGTAACCGTAAGTACAAAATTCAAGTCTGTGTGGAAAATTAATTATCGGTTCGGTTTGAACCGATGGCTGAATCTAGAACTACCTACAAAAGTGCCCAGGCTAAGGAGAAGCATGCCATGCCACAAAGGCATGCTCCCAGAGGTAGGGGCAGGCCTTTTCCAGGCCTTTTACCAATTTCAAGCCTCCTCTGCTGTCTCGCAGAGGGTTTCTTCAGAGGCAGGGCAGACGAGGCACAAGCAGACCGCCCCTCCCTCAGCCTAAGGTTGCTGCTACAGGCACCTATGGGGTGCCCAGGCCGATTCTCCTGTACCAGTGGGGGCAGGTTGGCCTATTTCAGCCGGAACTGGCTGTCCCCAACTTCACGGACAGATGGGTTCTGGAGGTAATAAGCCAGGTCTGATTCTCAACTTCAAACACTTTCCAAAGATGAGTCAGACATTTTCCACCTGCAAATCCTTCAGAAGCCCTTGCTTTGGAAGCAGAGGTTTCTTCTCTTCTGGACTGCAAAGCAGTGGAAAGGTTCCTCCTTGCCATCAGGGCAAGGCTTTATTCAAGATACTTTCTTACCCCAAAAAGACAGGAGAATGGAGCCCATTCTAGATTTAAGTACCTGAACAAGCATCTTTTGAAACCAAAGTTCAAAATGTTGACTCTGGCAATGATATTGCCTTCCTAAGGCCAGGGACTGGCTAGCTTCCCTGGACCTCAAGGATGCCTATTTTCATGTTCTGATCAGGCCTTCTCACGAAAGTACCTCAGGTTGAACTGCCCTCAGGCCACTACCAGTTCAGGGCAATGCCTTCGGCCTGACCTCTGCGCCAAGGGTATTCACAAAATGTCTGCGCTGTAGTAGTGGCTCACTTAAGAAGGCAAGGGTTGCTGTGTTTCCCTACCTGGACGACTGGCTCATTGCGGGTCAGTCTCCAGGTCAGGTGGCTCCATTTGCAAGTCACCCAGCAGCTTCTCACTTCCTGGGATTCCTGCTAAACTTACTAAAGTCAGTTCTGGAACGGTTCAGGTCCTAACTTTCATAGGCGCAGAATTGAACACAAGGTTAGCCAGGGCTTTTCTTCCTCGGAAAGGGTGGACAGACTCATCGCCCTGGCATCCTCCTTTACCCTGCGGGTCTCTCGACCAGCAAGGCATTTTCTGCAGCTCCTTGGGCACATGGCTGCTTCCACAGCTGTCGTGCAGGGGCAAGATTCCAGATGAGGACATTCAGTTCCATTTGAGGGCCTATTGGTCTCAAAGGAAGGACCCCCTAACCAAGTTGGTTCCAGTTACTCAAACTCTGATCCTAGCCCTCCACTGGTGGCAGGTCCAGAGCAATTTAAGACAGGGGGTTCCCTTGTTCCATTTCTCACTCCCTCACCCTCACCACGGATGCCTCCCTGTTGGGGTGGGGGCTCACCTGGCGATCTTGCCACCCAGGGGTGTGTGTCTCCTCAGGATCTGCTCCACATCAATCTGTTGGAACTCAGAGCTGTCTTTTAGCTCTTGGTGTTTTCAGATTCTGTCCAGAACAAAGTGGTTCAAGTCAGACAATACCACCACAATGTGGTACATCAACAAGCAAGGGGCACTCGGTCTTCAGCCTTGTGCGAAGCAATGAAGTTGTGGTCTCGGCCTACTCCTGAACACCTCCTGATAGCGGTTCACCTCCCAGAAGGACAATGTCCAAGCGGGCGCCCTCAGCAGAATTTCTCAGGGCCATCACGAAGGGCTCTGAATCCACAAGTGCTGAGGTCCGTCTTTTGCCAGATGGGGCACTCCTCAGATAGATCTTTCGCAGCCCCAGACAACCATCAACTTCCTCTTTTCTGTTGCAGGCCTCAGTACTGGGCTCAGTCCTCTGGGCGCCTTTCTGTTGGACTGGAAAGGAAGTTCCTGTATGCCTTTCCTCCCTTTCCTCTTCTTTTCAGGGTACTAGTAAAAATCAGATCTCAACCTTGCAGAGTGATTCTGATTGCCCCAGATTGGGCCAGACAGCCCTGGTACCCTCTGCTTCTGTCATGGCAGTCCACCCTGCCCTGAGCCTACCCAGAGTCCACGACTTACTGGCCTGTGCACAGGGAGAGTGTGTATCCGGACCCAATCCTCCACCTCAAGGCTTGCTCTTGAGGAGCTAGAATTTGCTGACTTACACCTTTCTCAAGGTGTCATGGATATTTTAAAGGCTTCTAGGAAGCCTTCCACTGAGGACCACTTATAATTCTAAGTGGAAGAGGTTTTCCATCTGGTGCTCTGAGAGGCAGATTATCCAGAATCTGCTGATCTTCCCATTCTTCTGGACTATTTGGTCCATCTGAATTCCCTAGGCCTTAGACCAGCTACCCTGAAGGTTCATCTGGCAGCTGTCTCTGCTTTTGTGTCAGCAGGAAGCCTGCCTCCCTTTCTTCTCACCCTGTGTTCTCCAAGTTTTTTAAAGGGTTACTTCATACTAACCCTCCTTTTGGAACCAGCTCCGCCTGGGACCTGAATATTTGCATTGCTCAGTTAATGCAACCCCCTTTGAGCCTCTGTCTTCAGCAGAGCTCAAGTATTTAATTGGAAAACCGTTTTCTAGTAGCTATCACCTCTGCCAGACGAGACAAGTGAGTTACAGGCCCTGTCAGTGGAAGAAGATTTTATCTCTTTCCACAGAGATAAGTAGTCCTTAGGACTAATAGAAAGTTTTTGCCTAAGGTGGTTTCTGATTTCCACCTGAATCAATCTATCTCTCTCCAGTATTTTTCACTGAGCATTCTTCCTCAGGTGAGAGGAGACTGCACAGCTTGGATGTCAAAAGAGCCTTAAGCTACTATTTAGGCGCACCAGAGGTCATAGGTTGAATCCTCCAACTGTTTCTTACCTATGGCGAGGTTGGCAAGAAAACCTGCCACTAAGAGAACAATTGCAAGGTGGATTGTTTCTTGTATCCAATTCTGTTATCAGAAACTAGGTAGAGTACCCCCTCAGGTTGAGGCCCTCACCAGGGGTACAGCTGCGTCTCTAGCGGCTGCTAGGGACATTCCATTCTGGAGATTTGTCAAGCTGCTACCTGGAAGACAGTTCACACCTTCACCAAGCATTATTCCTGGATGTCCAGTCCAGGAGAGATGCTCAGTTTGGCACAGCTGTGCTTCAGAGCCTATTTCTAAGTAGGTTCTGACCCTCCTCCATGGAGGTACTGCTGTGTAATCTGCTAATGTTATAATATAGCAAGACTTCATGGTGTTTGAAGAAAAAATTACTCACCTTAGTAATTGCTTTTCTTCTCATGGAGTCTTACTATATAATCGCTCACCCTCCTGCCCCTCTCAGAACCTCTACTTGGGTAGGGGTGGCGGGTGGTGCAAGCACTGTGTCATGCCATTGTAGTTATCCCTTTACCCTCTTTCCTTTGGGTTAGGGATCTGGTTGCTTCGTTTAGGTTATTTATATTGCCCCTTCCTGGACTTGAGTCTTGGGAAGGGATTCATAATGTGCTTGTCAAGGGTGGTAAAACGAACCATAATACCATCAATTTTTGTTATTATGGTTCTGGGTGTTTCTTTGTTGTTTATATTGTTGTTACTACTACTAGTAGATAGCCATGGGCTAGTGTAGTTTTTTCCACACAGACTTTCTGTTCTTTGATGTTAGCTTCGTAAAGATCTGACAGTTTCATTTGAAACTGCCAGATAGAGCTTTGGGCACAGCGCCCTCGCGCTGTAGAACTCCAGATTCTCTGGAGTTAACTCCTTCCCCTCTGGGGCAGTTCAGCTGCAGTGGCTGACTGCTAATGTTATAATATAGCAAGACTCCATGAGAAGAAAAGCAATTACTAAGGTGAGTAATTTTTTCTTTTGGCTAAATGCACAGTTTCGCAGTTCACCAACACATCTCTCACTAGGTAGTTAGCAACTCTTGTGTGCACAGGTGAGTCTAAGCAGTTGTTAAGCAATATTTAACACCTTGTATCACTCTGCTAGCACTGTAAAGTTGCAAACAGACCAAGATGATCATTTCCTCTCTTGGGTCCACAAGCAATGCAGATAATGCGGACAGCTGATCAGCTTTGATATTTTTTTTGTAGCATTGTGCTTCATTAAGTTATTTGTCAATGCTGCACAGTAGCTCATTTTAACATTTTTAGTTTATTGCTCTGATAAATAAATGTGGAATGCCATTACAGTGTCAGGTCTCAGTTATTTTCTTTATGTTGCATTGTAAACATAGGAGTTTGAATAAATGCACGTTCCGCTTAATTGCACATTTTCTTGCTGCAAAACGGGTGTGCATTTAAGCAGATTCCACTGTAATACAATTCAAAGAATAATTAAGTTCAGACATGAATGAGTATTGAACAGGTGAGAAGTAAACTCTTTTGAAGTTGAACTAAAATAAATGACCCTCTGATCAAAAGAAAACCAACCCAATTTTTTGGTATAAATCACAATGATGTGTTGGTCTTTGTGTAGAGCCAGCAAAGTGACAGACAGAATGATATACAATTTTTACTTGCTGTAACAGAGAATGAGGAACCAAAGAATATAAAAAGACTGTGCCAAAATTTTATAAGAATTTGTTGCTAAACAGTTTTTAGATGATACAACTGCCCTAGGCGAACGTGAACATATTTAACCAGGGAATCTGTATGTTCTTGATACATAAGGGAGTGATCCAAAATAAATCCCAAACAACCAACCAATGCTCTTAGCCTGTTCAATTTCTCTGCCACCTAAATCATAAAGATGACTTAAAAATTGAGACTTTTTTTTTTTTAGACCCCAGAAACATAAGCTTTGTTTTTGTAGTATTTAATAACATCCCAGTCTCCAACAGCCAATTTTGGACATTTGAGTGTTTTGATTTGTAGGTGTAGTCCCGGTGTGTCCTTCCCTTTGCTTACTGTAAGAGTTTTTTTTTAAATGTGCCTAGTAAGCATTAATCACCGACAGGAGGGCTGTACGGTGGATTAATGCCCGGGTTGGGGGGGGGGGTTGGTGCGGCAGAGTGCTTCCAACCACCTACTGGGCATTAATCCACAGGTTGAGCCAGACGCTGGAGGTGATGAATGCACTTGTAACATGGCAAGTGGCAAGGAAGTACTGTAACACTGATATCACATACACATTCAGTTACACTTTGTAATATCACGATCGCTGGAGAAAAAAATGCTGCCGCCGCTTCCTAATTTACTAACAGTTACGTATACATCAGTACGCTGCAGGCATGTTGCAGGGCTCATATATTTAGCTACTGGGGACACATTTCTGTAAGCTGCTGAGATAACATTGCAGTGTAAAACACGATCAACTTGACCTTTTCTGTTAGATTCTACCCGGCACTTTGTATGCTTTGCCCTTCATTCTTACGTCGCCGAGATACATCGCACTAGTGCATTATGGGACTGCATGTTTGTTCCGCATTCGATCTGCCAATACTGTGGGTTTTTTTGTAACATCTCCAACACATTTGATGCTGCTTGTTTTCTTTAACTCGCTCTCCTAGGTGCATGCCTCACAACTTGCTACCACGACGACTTTGCTTTGGTTTACTTACATCTAGTGTGCCTCCAAGACGCTTCTTCGTCCTGCCGACTGCTGTCCATACTTCCCGAGCCTTCCCACCACTGGTTGCTCGCGCCCCCTGCTGTCCCTGGATATTTTACGATGCGCGTCCCCGACATCACCTCTCTTGTACTTGCTGTCTGTTTCCAGTAGCTACAGTAGCGAGCGGCCTCGTGGACAACTGCTGTCTCCTACTGGATTTGAAGTTGTAGTGCAGTACCGGGCATTATTGACCACCGCGCGCTCGGCTGCCGACATAGCTCCGTCTCTCGAAGTGGCCGCCAGCGCTTGTGCTTGCCGGTGACCCTGTGTTGGGTCTCGCAGCTGCTCCTTGGCATCTCAGTGCTGCACTGTGTGGCTAGTTCTGGTACAGCGCTAGCGGGCTCTACTGGTGGATTAATCATTGCTGGATTTCGGTCAGCTGGTACGTTTCCACAAATGCCCTGTCTCTATTTCACTCGTAGCTTTGGACCCAAGTTACAGCTAGTTTTATGGCCCCCTGTGGATCTCCATGTTAGCAAATTTATGGCTCTTCTCTTTCCTACAGTGCCTCCTGTTCTATGTGACAGTCATGTTTACATGCTAGGCAGTAATCAGATTTCAGAAGAAATCAGATTCCCTGAAAATCTGATTGAATTTTCTGTTGCTGTTTACATGCAGACTCTCTCAATTATCTGATTCAGTGTGCCTGTTTACATGTCTGAGAGGAGTCTGGTTTCTTTTACATGGGATCCATTTGTGACATTACTAGTTTGTCTGCGATATGCAGTTAGTATTCTAACAAAAGAAGTTTTGTCCACGAAAAAGTATTTGCCCTCAACTACCTCAAACTCCAAGCTCCACCCCATCCCCCCACTTTAGTAATGCCTCACAGCTAGCTACTCAGTATTCTAGCCTGCAGTTTCTCCACCCCAGTATCTGGCTCACAACTACCCTCACACTCCAGTATCCCTCTCATATTGACTACCCAATGTTCTACCCTAAAACTACCCCCACCTCAATACCTGTCTCACAGCTACCCCCACTCTACTATCCATCTCATAACTACCCAATATTCTGCTCTGTAACTACCGCACCCCAATTTCTGCCTCATAACTACCCCCACTCTAGGAAAACTCTTGAAGCTGCTCAACATCCTGCCCTGCAGTTATACCTCCGCAGTATCTGCCACACAGCTGCCCTCACTCTAACAACAGTAATGGAGCTACATGATATTTTGCCCTTCAACTTTCCCACACCACAAATTGCCCCACAACAACCCACTGAACTAATATTGTCAGTCTCACAGCTACCTAATATTATGCCCTGTGACTACCTTACACCACATTATCTGCACCAAGCTACTCTACTGTAGTAACACTCTCGCAGCTACCCAGTCTTCTACCCTGGAACTACCCAATCTCCAGTATCAGTCCAACTACCCCCACTGTAGTAACACTCACAGCTACCCAGTCTTCTACCCTGCAACTACCCAATCTCCAGTATCAGTCCATCTACCCCCACTGTAGTAACACTCTCACAGCTACCCAGTATCTTGCCCTGTGACTGCCCCACAGCCACCCCACTCTAGTATTACCCAGCATTGTGACAGAACTACTCCACTCCACAATATCTGTTCCATAGCTACCTCACTCTAACACACTCACAGTTATACAATATTTTGCCCTGCAGCCACACCAACCACAGTATCTGCCCAGTAACTGCCCACTGTAGTAACACTCACAGCTATCCAAATAGTCTGTCCTGCAACTACACCACATTCCATATCTGCCCCCACAACTACCCCCACTCCAGTAACACTTGCAGCATCCCAGTATTCTGGCCTGTAAATACCCACCACCCAATAGGTGTCCCACAACTACCCCACTCTCTAGTAGTACACTCACAGTAACCCAATATTCTGTCTTGCAACTACCTCACATTACTATATTTACCCCACAACTACCCCAGTCCAGTACCACACTTATAGTAACCCAATATTCTTCCATATAACTACTCCACGCCACAGTATCTGCCCCACAGTTACCCCCTTTATTAACTTATGTAGTTACCCAATATTCTGCCCTGCAAAAACCCTATAACCTAATATCTACTCCGAAATGACCCCAGTCTAGTAACACTCATAAACTTACCAAGGATTCTACCCTACAACTACCCCAAACCTTAGTATATGCAGTGTATGCATATCTGTCAATCCTTCTCCTTGTAAATCTATGTATTATGTCAATTCATCTATGTAATTAACCCTGGGTCACCCCTGAAAAGGGGTCTTCTTAGTCTCAGTGGGTCCACCCGATAAACAGAATTTAAATAAATAAATGTGCCCTACCACTATTGCTTACCACTGTATCTGCTCAGCAACTACCCCTTACATCTAACAACTACCCCCTACCCCGGCATCTGCTCTAAACTAGTACACCACATACTAGTACATTATCCACCCCAAATCACAGTATCTGCCCCACAAATACCCACGCTCTGGTATCAGCTTCAGAACTGTTCAGTATTATTCTAACAACTACACCACACTCCAGTATCAGCGCCGCAACTGCCCATCAATGTATTTAGCCACAGCCTACACACACACCATTGTTGCTGTCCCTTAATAATCCTACACCATGGCACTTGATCGGAAACAACCATCATCCCTTTATTAGTCGTAGAATTACACCACACCCCACTAGCTGTGTAATCCTCCCTATATACCAGTATCTGCACCTCAACCACCACTACACCCCAGTAGATGCTACATAGATAGCTACCAAATACCCATCATCAGTTCCTGAACTAATACCTACTTCATTGAGGAGCAGTACAGAGTCAGCTTCTGGGGTGTTAGCTGATTACGGGTAGGTCCTGGGGTATACTGTCACTGACAGTGTCAGTGGCTCAGTAGGTAGCACACTCGCCTCTGATGCCGGGAGATCAGAGGGCTGTGGGTTCAGTTCCCATATCTGGCACTTGGGTTAATATCCCAGTACTGACACTGTAGTGCAGCATTAGAGGGGTGCTGCACTTCTGAGGTGTCGTCTTTCAGATGAGATGTTAAACCGAGGTCCCATCTGCCTGGATTGGTGGTAGTTCAGGTGGATGTTAAAGATCCTATGGCACTTATCGAAAAGAGTAGGGGAATTTTTTATTGCTATCACATCATCACAAATCATAACACATTGTACAAAAAATAAAGAGGAAAGAAAAAAACAAACATATAAAGAAAGAACAACAGGTATTCACTTCACACACTTGATGCAGTATGTTATCCCTCTGTACAGACAGTTGGTGAGACCCCATCTGGAGTACTGTGTGCAGTTCTGGAGACCCCATCTCCGCAAAGACATAGACAGAGTGGAGGCTGTCCAGAGGAGGGCAACCAAAATGGTGCAGGGTCTGCACCAGAAGACATACGAAGAAAGACTAAAGGAGCTTAATATGTATACTCTTGAGGAAAGAAGGAGGCGGGGACATGATAGAAACGTTCAAGTACCTCAAGGGAATTAACAAAGTCCAAGAGGGTAGCATCTTCAGAAAAGAGATGTGCAAGAACAAGGGGCACAATTTGAAGATAGAGGGGACGGCTCAGGGTAGTGTGAGGAAGTATTTTTTCACTGAGAGGGTTGTGGATGCATGGAACAGCCTCCCTGAGGAGGTCGTGGAGTCAAGAACAGTGGGGGACTTCAAGAATGCATGGGACAGGCATCAGGCAGTCCTAGTGGCAGGTAAGAGGAAGTAAGCTGTTGGTTAACTAGGATCTGCAGCTTATCTGTTAGGTAGAAAAATGGGCAGACTAGGTGGGCCAAGCAGTCCTTATCTGCCGTCAGATTCTATGTTTCTATGTTAAAGACCACACAATAATCACTCCTTAACCCCAAAGAAACCTCCCCCCCCCCATTATCTTTCCCCATACCATTGTGGCAGGGGAATTTTGCTAGTTGTAGCTCTCAAACCCAGTTACTTCTGAGTGTGTTAAGTCACATGAAAGAATACAATTTTAATCCCAAATAAACAAGTATTTCATTCATACTCTGGTTAAAAGTGATTGTTCAAAAATAATTTTCCAGCTACTGAGTAACCAATAAACTATTAGGGCAAAAATCAGTAGTACTTTTTAAACATGTCTTGTTTAGAAATAGGTTTTTAGTCTACCTCCTTACTTGTATTTGATAAATCCAAACAACCCTTTCCATTTCCTTAAAACATAGCATTTAGGATTAGCCTGCAGATCTTTCTTAAACACTGCCCCATAGCTTGTTCTATCAGTGTCTTATAGGTGGTATATGACATCAGTCTTTGTTGGAGTGTCCATTGACAGCAAGCCTGCCAAAGGTAAAACTTTAAACAGCAAAACAACACCATTAAAGTATCATAATCATACATCATCTTGAGGTTGGGACAGTGCCCAAGGACCAAAGACTCATAGGTTAAACTGTCTAACCACCTTAGATTCCATTCTGTCTTTAAATATCCCCATAGGGCTTCTGCATAGGAACAGGTGAAAAGGAAATGATCCGTTGTCTCTTCAATATTTATACAACCGTTATATGGACAATTCCTTTCTACTTGGGCCTTGTGTTTTGCATTGCCTCTTACATTGTCTCCCATAAGCTGAAAGCCATAATACCTCCTACATGTGCATTGGAATTCTGTTATTTAATTGTTTTAACACCCTTCCCTTTAGATCTGGTGGGCAATTTTTAAATTCAGGTTGTTCCGGATGGATTTGACTCACCATGTGTGAGTACAGTTGTTGTCCTGAAAGTCTGGAGATATCCGCTTTAGTGATCTCCCATTTGCAAAGCTTTTTGAGCGCTGGTTTAATATATTCTGGTATTTTGATACGCGTGGGCAATTTTGGGGGAAGGTTTCCAGTCCAAATTTCCAAATATGCACTACAAGTTTTACAAAACAAATGGTATGTCACACCGGTTGGTTCCCCTAGCCCAATTTTAAGATTGTGAGACAGGAAAAGGCTATGGAAAAAGATTATAGGGTCCACCATACCCAGACCCCCTTGTTGTTTAGACAAGTATGTAAAACACCTTTTTATTGGGTTCAGTCTGGCTCCCCAAACCATCTGAAAAAAGCATGCATATAACCTGGTTTCTAAGATCACTGAGGGTGGGAAAATCATGGCTATATACAACAAAGTGGGTATAATGAACCTTTTAATTATGTGTACCCTTTTTATTTTAGACAACCTTCATGACTTCCATCTCTGGATTTTATTTTCAGCCCCCTGAAGAGCCCTTTCCCAGTTCTCAAGCGGGAGATTATGTTGTCCAAACGTTATTCCCAAGATTTTTTGTGGCTCTGAGGAGAAATAAATATGGTTTACTGTTACAGGTGCCCTCTCTGTATTTCCTAAGTACAACCCTTTACATTTATTTAGATTGAGGGTGGCATTAGATACTGTAGAATATTCCTGTAGTTGTTTTATTAGATTGGTAATTGCCCCAGGTTTGCTATAAACAGGCATATATCGTCCGCATAGGCTTGGATCTTCAGTTCCATTTGGCCTGGGATCCCCCCCAAAAACCTTCCCATTCTTGAGTATTGCTCAGAACTCTAATCAGAGGGTCCAGGGAAAAGTTATAAAAGAGTGGGCTGAGGGGGCAGCCCTGTCGAACCCCTGTATTTATGGTGATACCTTTCATTACCAACCCTCTAATAATAGGTTGCACATGGACTCTAGAATATAGAAGTTGGATTATATGCACACATTCCTTTGGAATACCATAATGTAATAAGGTCTGAAAGAGGAAAGGAAGGCGTACTCTATCAAAAGTCTTGCTTTGATCTAAAGTAATGATACAACCGGATGTTTGTGCAGCACCACACATCTCTGTTACGTCTCTGATAATCATTAAGGCATGTTGTAGCTTCCTTTCAGGGATACCACAAAACTGGGCAGGATGTATTAATAAAGGAGCTATTTGTCTTAGCCTATTGTTAAGAACCTGAGACAATATTTTAAAAATCATCATTCAGGAGAGTTATAGGTCTCCAGTTTGAGATGTCTACCTTTCGCCCTCCCTTATATATAAAAATTAAGAGACCTGCTATGAATTGAGGGGGGACCACCCCTTTGTCAAAAAATATTGAAAGCAGTTCTAATTAACACCTCGCCATTATTTTGGGAAATGATCTGTAAAACTCATAAGGCAGTCAGTCAGGTCCGGGTGAAGTTCCATTTTTTAGTTTCATAATTACATCTTCTATTTCCTGTAATTTCAAAGGAGAGGTTAAAAATTCCTGATCCTCCCGGGCCAAGGTTACCTGGTTTTTCTCCAAATAAGAATTAATCAAATTTGTAGAAGGAGGAACTCTCATGTGATGCCAAAGCCCAAGATTATTTCATGGATCCCCATCTCATCTTCCACTATGTTTCCTCTATCATCTACTAATTGAAACATATCTAAAGTCTCTTACTTCTTTTACAGGCTTCAAAGGGGTCTCCAGTTGGGTTTTTTTGTGTTCCAAATTGCAATTCTGTATTTAAAGTTTTTGCCCTGTCATATTGAAATTTCCTCATTTCATCCTGGATCTGTTCAATGTCAGGGCCATAATCTTGTCTGGACATAGCAGACTGTGAAAGCATGTTCTGAAGTTTTGATCTTAGTTTTAAATAGCTAAAAAAATTGTTTTGTGCCCTATACTTGCCATAGTTTTGGAACCATATTGCTATCTCTTTTTTTGTGTCCATCCACCATACCCCCAAATCTTCGTAGAGATCACTCACTGAGGTTCTAGCCCAGAGTAATGATGAAATTTTCTCTTTGACAAAAGGGTCTGTGAGCATTGAAACATTTAATCTCCATCTTTTCTCCCTCCTTATTTTCGGGGGCTGTTTGAAACGTTATTTGTAACAGAAGGTGGTCTGAAAATTCTATAGGGATAGTATGAAAGTTTGGGTCAGGAAGATTCCTAGAAACAAAAATATGGTCTATATTTGATGTCAGGTGTCCCCTTTTTTATGTATATTTGGGCCCTTGGGATTGGTAGTGCGCACAATTCTTCAGTTCGCCAATATCGACACATTTTTGCAAGGCATTTGAATCGCAGTATGTTTTCACTTTTCCCCCCCTCAGTCCCCTTTGGGTAAGTCGTAGTTAAACCCCCCAGGATTACATAAGTAAGTAAGGTTGAAGTTTTGAAATTAGAGCTACTCTATCTGCTTTTGTTTGTGGGCTGTATACATTTATTGATCTATATGGGACCTTATCCATCTAGGATGAACATCCTCCTTGGAATCAAATCCACCATCTTGGTCATTTGGAAGGAAAAGGTACTAAATATGATACCTATTCCATCGGCCCTGTCTGGCCCAAAGGACCAATAGGATGGCCCCATCTCCATTCGGCCTGGAACAGCCTAAGTTGGTCGATGTGAGCATCCATGTTTCTTGCAAAAACAGATATCCAGTTTTAGATCTATCAATAGGTGAAACAACGTTCTCCTAAGGGAATGTAAGAGGCTATGACGTTACATGAACCCAGGGATAACTTAACCATTCAATTTAAGAGTTCAAGGCCTTTCTTCCTCCTTTTCTTTTCTTCCCTTTGTACTCAAGCATATCATCCTTCCTCCTTCAGCTTGTGTGGGTGTAAGAGCTACATCCATCTGTTCTGTGTCTGATTCTACCTCAGTGGGAGCCAAAACCTCAAAGGGATTAGGTTCCGCTAGGCCTGCTTGCTCACTTGTGGGGGTGGGGGAAGGGGGTGGTTTTGTATTCCTAGTTGTCCTTCTTGGAGGGTGGGTTTTTTGGGGGGTGGAAGAGGGATCACCTGCACATCAGTGGCTTGCTTATCTGTGTAGCAAACCGGTAATAGGTCCCCCCACTGGATTGGCTTATCAGGATTGGGACAGAGTGGATGATTCTCCTCATCTATTCTTATCTCTTCAGTCTCAACTTCCTCCTTTCTGCCTGGGATAGAGTCTGGAGCCTTATCTGGGGAATTGCGTTCTGCAGGAGGGACTTCAGCCTGTACCATGTTTTTGGCTGCTTCCTCTTGAGCTTGTTGGATAAGCTCAGGGCTAATGACTGTTGCCTTATTTCTTGCAGCCCATGGACATTCGAAATGTGTGACCTGTGTCTCACATAACTCATATCATGTCAGGTTTGCGCATTGCATACTTAAGTGCCCACCTCCTTCCCACAGTTGTCACAGCGGGGCGACGATACACTAGAGAGGTGGGTCCTAGCCCCACACTTGTAGCATGCTCGTAGCGCCCTGAATAAAAACACACTCCTCTATCTCTACCAGCATGAAGGAGTTTGGTATATGCTCTATATCACTCTCCAGTTGCCTCAATTTAACCTTATATTTCCATCCCCAGTCCAAAACATCTCAGAATCCAGTTGTGCTTCTGGTGCACTCAATACTTCACATTTTGTTGAAGCCAGTATGTAATGTCATCAACGTGTACCCTTCATTCTCAAACATTACTGTCACATATTTAATGAGGGTTTTGTCAAGGGGGTCACCATAAAGGGGACCAACAGAGGTGACAATTTAACTTGATTGAATCATGCTAGATCAACCAGGTGTATGCAGATCTGAAACTAATGTCATAGTTGTCTCTCCTGAGATGTTTATAAAAGCATAAACATCTTTTGGTGAAAAGTGTAGTGAGTCCTTCAGGAGCTTTCTCCCCACATATTGCCGATCTGGCCTGATTTCCAGACCCCCTTTGTACCGAATCCTAACACTGCGTTCCTTCTAGGAGCAGCCTCTTTTTTGATTTAGCAAAGAGTTCTGACAATAGTGGGCGCTGGGAGGGTCGGTTTGTTTTCTTCACCTTCAGGTGCCACTCCTCTTCTGAGATCTGGGTCCCTGCAAAGGTTGTTTCATTCTTCCTGTCCTGTGTCGGATCCCCCCGGGGTTCCTGTATGTTTTTCTCTAAAGGCTCTTTTTCCAGTATAATCAGTTCAGTTATATTTTCCTGAAGCTGTCCCATATTTTCATCTCCCATATCTTGGGCAGAGTCTGGATTTGTACTCCCCTTTTCCCCAACAGAGATTTGAGGTAAACCCCTGGGACACCATTCTGGGGTATTTGCAGGCCACAGTGGGTCTGGCAACCACTGGCCTGAAGGCAATTTCTTCCATCCTGCCTCCTGTAGGGCTTTTCCCAGTGACCAACTGAAGAAGGGTTCAAGTCCCTGATTTAGATTACAGTGTAGGGAAAATGCTTTGCCAATTGCCTCTGTTGTTGATGTTGGACAGGATTGCATACTGTAGATAGATTTTGTCCCTTGTGTTCTACAGGCCCTTTATGAGTATTAGGCCCATCTAGATTGCGTTTTGCCAACATAATAGCCTCTCTCCTGTTTTTCCCTTCCTTTGATCCTGGTTCAGCAGATCGTGCTAAGAAAGAAAAAATGGTAGCATCATTCTGCTCAAAGGGATTATTTTGGAAAATGACTTCCCCAGTTTTCTTTTCCTCTGTATTTGGGCCTTTTTGAATCTCTGTGTTGAACCAGGGGACTGTATTACCAGACTTAGGATTGTTTTCCAGTCCTGAAACTACATTAGGCATTTCTTTATCTTGTACAGCAGTTTTTAAACCTTCGTTCCCCTTCTCGCACCTTTGCTCAGTTTTAGAGCTAGTTTCAGTAGGAACTTCTGCCTTACTATCACTGCCCTCTACCTCCGGGGTTATTCAAAACATTCACCTCTTGGGGCTCTAGGCACCGAATCCCCTGTTTTCCTGCACAGCCCTGTTCACATTTGCATCAGTAGTTGAAATAATAGGTGAAGATTTACCTAGGGAGTGTCTGTCGGCTTGCTCCTTCCTCGTCCTTTGATGTTGATGCATCATATTCAGAGCTGTCAGCTGGGCCATACCCATTGTCACTTTCTTCACTGTGATCCAGTAACTTTAGTTCAGCTTGTTTTCTTGTCATAAAAGCTGCATATTTCTCCTTGGCTTTCTCTAATGCCTGCAGAAGTTCTTCTTTACTTTTGCCCTTAATTCCTTCCATTGGAGTTCTCTCACAGTCCTTATTTCCATCAATATTACTGAAGTCCTCGATCGAGAAAAACATCTCTTCTTGTTTATTTTGAACTAATTCTTGGTTTATTTCCAGTAAAGTAGCCTCTTGCAATATGAGGTCATGGGAGGAGGCCATCTCGCCTGCCACATCAGCACTTCCTCCACCTCCTCGGTCCGGCTCCCAACTGGGCCCCTCCATCCCTGCTCACAGGAAGTCAAGCCCCCTGCTGGCAGGAGAGTAGGGGAATTTCCCCAGTGTCCTGGCCGAAATTTCCCTCATTCCCTAAAAATACCACCAACAGCTTAATCTGGTTCTAGGTCAGTTGGCATTCATCTGTATTTCCCCTTCCCCGGGTCGTGCCTGAAAATAGGCAGGATTTGTCTAGTGCACTTACCCGGTCAACAAAAACTAAATAAAAAAAAAAAATAATACCTGTGAATCAAAAACAAGGGTAAGGCAAGTTGCAGACCAAACATTAAAGTATGATAGTGGTTGTGGGCATAATCTAGGGTCTGTGGTGGTTCTTGGTCAATATGTGGTAGTTGTGGGGTAGATACTTGAGTGTGGAGACTACCTTATACCTATGGTTCCACTTTTCAGTGGGAGGCTACAACCTTCCAGACATAGAAAGGGACTTCAGAAGCTAGGATCCTGAAGAATCAGACACTGGTGGAGGTTACAAGCGCCTGCTTCCTTATGCATTAGGTGACTTTGGCATTTGTTCCATAAGGGTGTGATTAACTACATTAATGCATACATTAGGGTTGCAGAACACAAAGTGCACAAAGAAGGGAAATGAAAAACATTAGAGATTTGGGTCTTCGGAGTATTGGCGAATCAGTGTGGGGTCTTACTTGGGGTTGTCAACCCTACTGCCCACCCCCTCCCCTGATCAGACAAGGTCAAATATGGGCCCTGTGTGAAGAAAGCTCCAACAGATTATGTTGACCATACTGTATAACTGCAAGGCACTAGGTTGGAGCTGCATCTTGTGCTTTGGACAGGAGGCTACGGGCTGGGGTAGGCATTAGGGTTGACAACCCCAAGTAAGAGACTACCACTGATTCACCAATATTCCGAACACCCAAATCCCTAATGTTTTTCATTTCCCTTCTTTGTGCGCTTTGCATTCTACAACCCTAATGTTTGCAGTAACGTAGTTTTTTGCAAAGAATTTTTTTTTTAAATGATGGTAGAATTGTATCCTCATTTGCGCAAGTCCCCTTGGGACCTTCTCAAAATGAGATCATTACAATATTGGAGACAGTCCTGACCCAGTACATGGGCCCAGCAGGCCCCAGCACACATGTCTATAGCTTGTAGGTGAGATTCTCTCACCCACCACAGGATGTGTCGTCTGCACCAAAACACTGCTCTGCCTCTACCCAAGCCGGGGCTAGTGCTGCATGCTGCAGCACCTTCCCCATCAGCCTTGTCCCATTAAACCAACTCACTGAGTTCACACCTGAACTCAGCTCACTGGCATGGTAAAGCACCATGTTCCCCACTGGTGCAACGGACATCCCTGCAAACATCGTTACTTAATAAATTCTTTGTTTTTTATATTTTGATCCCAAACTTTGAACATAGTCTTCTTATGACTCTACCTCATAAATCCTGTAGGTGAAAATGTTCAAATCCATGCTGAAACACCATTCCGCACCACAGGTGCAAAAACATGTTTTTGACAGGATGTGAAACGTGACAGCTGTACTGTTCATGAGGTGGTGTGAAACAATGTCTGTGTTGAAAATTTGGAGTCAAAATATTGAAAATTACTAAAGTTATGCGTATGCGTAGAACCGTTTCAATGGGCACGTGTAACTAAGCCATTTTTAGGAATTTTTTCACCACATTTTCAACATGGCCTTTTAGGGACCCCACCTCATGAACACTGGTGGTGAAATTTCATAATTCAAACAACATGAAGTCTTGCTGTATTCTGAATATATGCAGTTAGCCCCAGCACTTGAACTGCTCCGGAGAGTAAAGGGTTAACTCTATGCCAAGGCATAGAACGTTGAGCTCGAATTCAGTTGTCTGTGGTACTCTGAAGTGTAACTGTCAGATTTCTTACTCCACCTAACTGTGAAGTCGCTCCGGAGATCCCTCCTGCTCTTCGGTTCGGTAATAGATTGACTCGGTCATTTTTTTCAACTGCAGTTCTTATTTTATCGGTTTTCTTACCTCGGTCTTGGTAACAGTAAGTGGTAGTAGTAGGCAGTTGTAATTGTTGTTGAATTTGTTAAAATTTTTTTGTCTTCGGTTCTTTTCTGGTTGGTCCGGTTCAGAACCGAAATCTAGTGTTATTTGTGTATTTCTGTATATATTATTGTGGTTTTCCGGTACTTATCGGTTCTTAAAAAAATCCGTATTTTTGTGGGATTTTTTAACCGACCCGTGACACAGTTGGAACCAATAAGTGTTAGTTGCCTGGCTTAACACTGACAAGGGTGACTTTTTCTTGTATTTGGCATGTCTGAGAAACCCAAAAAGAAAACCGGTCCCACTGGGTTTCAGCACTGTACCGAGTATGGGGAGGTCTTTGCTAAGGCTGATCCCCACCTCGTATGTGTGTATTGTCTGGGTTTTGACCACCTCAAGGAAGACTGCCAAATTTGTAAGAACTTTCCCAAAACCACTCTTGAAAAACGTTTGAGTAGGCTGAAGGAAAGGGAGGCTGAGAAGTCCGCTGATCCGGATGGCCAGCCCGCTTCGGTTGCGACTGAACCTGAAGAGGTACCCGCTGACCTGGGCCATACCTCTTCGCGCAAAAGGAGAGCCGACTCTGCGGAGTCTGTTCCGTTAAAGAGGAAAAGAAAATCAGCCGGTCCAGATCCGAAACCCCATGTTCTGACCGCTGATTACAATAGTGCAATTGCTTTGCCCAGCTCCGACCGAACCCACACGTCTGGTACATCGTTCGGTCGGAAGTTGTCGCCTCAGACATTGATCTGGAGGCATACTATGAGGGCGATTGGGAGGAGGAGGAAGAAGATGATGAAGGAGGAGAGTTTGAAGGCCTAGATGAGCCAGTAGAGCCTGACATCTTGCCAGACAGGCCTTCCAGTGTTTCCCCTCCCAAGCTTTCTGAGTCCCCCTTCCACTTCTTGTTTTACAAGAAGGTGGCTGAGACTCTTTAGCTTCCTATGGAAGAAGCTGATCAGGATCAGGAGGAGCCTGATTATGTGGAAATGATGGATGTTCCAGAGTCAAAGAGACTGTCTACCCCTTTGCACAAATCCCTTGGGAAATGGACACAAAAAATGCAATTTCCCACATTCATTCCTTCTGTGGATAAAAGAATGGACAGGAAGTATGCCTTATCAGGTCCTGACATGGAATTCCTTTCAGCACATTGCAGCCATGTTGGGGTAATGCAAGCTGCAGCCTGTGACAAGGCTGATATTCCCCTGGCATCTAACCCCCCAGATAAGGATTCCAGGAAAGTGGATGCCATGGCTAAGAAACAGTACTGGGCATTCTCTTTGGGACTCAGGCAATCAAATTACATGGCATATACAGCCAGGTACCAGAAATCTATGTGGGATATGGTTCTGGACCTGGCTAAGAATGCCCCTCCCCAGCTAGCCAAGGAGCTGGAGCAGGTAGCTGTAGATGGTATAGAGGCATCCAAAGTGCAGTTTCATGCTGCTGTGGACTCGAATGATGTACATTCCAGCGTCATGGCTACATCTATCTCCATGAGGAGGTTTGCTTGGCTTAGATGTACCTGTCTTTCGCAGAATACCCAGACTAAGGCCATGGATTTCACTGTAACTGGTAATTCTCTTTTTGATGAGCAAACAGAGAACTGCAAAGAGAAGATGGATGAATATAGGACCACATGTAGGAGTGCTGCAGCCAAGAAAAAGCAGGCCACTCCTCAGAGGCAGCAATTTAGGGCTGGCAGGGGGAGGCCTTTTCACAAGCCTTTCTCCCAAGCTCAGGCCTCCTCCTCTTCTTTCCAGCAGAGGAGGTTCTTTAGGGTAAGAGGCAGGCATGGGATGACCAGAACCCCATCATCCACACAGTCTAAGCCCCCTGCCAAACAGACACCCTGAGGTGTCGGTCAGGGTCGCCGCCCCAATTCCAGTAGGGGATAGGTTGGCTCACTACTCCCAGGCCTGGGAGTCTATTACTTCAGACAAATGGGTCCTGGAAGTAGTGAGCCAGGGACTTGCTCTCAGTTTCAAAAGGTTCCCAAAAATGAGAGCAAGGTCCTTCAGTCCTCCTTCTCCCTTGGAGACAAAGGCCTTAGAGGCAGAAGTCTCTTCTCTTCTGTTCTGCTCCTGCAAGCAGTAGAGAAGGTACCTCTTTGTCACAGTGGAAAAGGACTGTATTCCAGATACTTCCTTATCCCAAAAAAGACAGGGGAGTGGCGACCCATCCTAGATCTAAGGTACCTGAACAAACACTTAACAAAACCAAAATTCAAGATGGTGACTCTGGGAGTGATTCTTCCCTCTCTGAGACCAGGAGACTGGCTAGCCTCTCTGGATCTCAAGGATGCCTACTTCCAGATACTTATCCGACATTCCCACAGAAAGTACCTCAGGTTCAAGTTGCCCTCAGGCCATTACCAATTCAGAGCTATGCCTTTCGGCCTAGCATCTGCTCCAAGGGTGTTCACCAAGTGTCTTGCAGTAGTGGTGGCATTCCTCAGGAGACAGGGTATCCTTCTGTTCCCATACCTGCACGACTGGCTCCTTGTGGGCCAGTCCTCCGGCCAAGTCAAGTCAGCCTTAGAGGTCACTCAAAAACTTCTAGACTCCTTAGGTTTCATTCTGAACCTAGAAAAGTCTGTTCTGGAACCAGTCCAGCTTCTCACTTTCATAGAGGTGGAATTAGACACTATTCAGGCAAGAGCATTTCTCCTTCTCTCAAGGGTTCAGTCCCTTGTCACTCTGGCTTCCTCTTCGTCCTCTAGTTTCTCGTCCAGCCAGATACTTTCTACAGTTGCTGGGTCAAATGGCAGCATCTACAGCAGTGGTCCAGGGAGCAAGGTTTCAGATGAAAGAGGTTCAGTTTCATCTCAGATCTTATTGGTCTCAGAAAAAGACCCTCTCTCCAAATTGGTTCCAGTGTCTTAAACTCTAGTTCTGGCCCTCCAGTGGTGGCTAGAGGAGTGCAGTCTTCGAAAAGGTGTCCCCTTCATCAGTCAGGCTCCTTCAGTGAGTCTCACCACAGATGCCTCTCTACAGGGTTGGGGGGCTCATCTGGATCAGCTTACAGCTCAGGGAACCTGGTCTCACCAGGAGTCGCTTCTACACATAAACCTTCTCGAACTGAGAGCTGTCTTTCTAGCACTCCAGACATTCTCAACTGCTGTTCAGGGGAAAGTGGTGCAGATCAGGACAGACAATACCACAACCATGTGGTATATCAGCAAGCAGGGAGGCACTCGGTCCTCGGCCTTGTGCACAGAAGCCATGAAGATATGGTCTCTAGCTTATTTCCTTCAGGCTTCTCTGATGGCTGTGCATCTCCCAGGGAAGGACAACATTCTAGCAGATGCTCTCAGCAGGATTTCTCACGGTTACCACGAATGGACCCTGAATCCTCTAATTTTTCAAGTCATTTTCAAGAAGTGGGGCACTCCAGAGATGGATCTCTTTGCGGCGCCGGACAATCACCAACTTCCTCTCTTTTGCTGCAGACCACCTCTTTTGGGCCCTGTCCCTCATGATGCTCTCTTGTTGAATTGGACAAGCAGGTTTCTATATGCATTTCCTCCTTTTCCTCTGATATTCAGGGTCCTGATCAAGATCAGGTCTCAACCCTGCAAGGTGATTCTAGAGGCTCCAGACTGGGCCAGACAGCCTTGGTACCCCCTTCTCTTGTCACTGTCAGTGACAATGCCTCTGTGTCTTCCCAGACAGTTCAATCTCCTTACCTCCTCACAGGGGAGGATTCTTTACCCCAACCTTCAGTCTCTCAGGCTCAAAGCCTGGCTCTTGAAGAGCTAGAATATGCAAGCCTACATCTTTCTCAATCAGTCTTGGACATTGTAAAGGTTAGCAGGAAACCTGCTACTAGAAAGACTTACCACTCCAAATGGAAAATATTTGGGTTTTGGTGTTCTCAGAAGCATGTCCAGCCAGAGCTGGATGATATTGCCACTGTGTTGGACTATTTGGTGCATCTTAACAGTTTAGGCCTCCAGCCTACTACTGCTCATGGTACATTTGACAGCTGTGTCTGCCTTCCTTTCTGCTGGTAAGGGCTCTTCCCTAGCATCTCATCCAGTTTTCAAGAAATTTTTCAAGGGTTTGGTACATGTTAATCCTCTCTTTCGGGAGCCTACCCCTTCCGGGGACCTGAATATCTGTATTGCACAACTTATGCAGCCCCCTTTTGAGCCTCTGTCCTCAGCTGAGCTGAAGTACTTGAGTTGGAAAACTGTATTCCTGGTAGCTATTACTTCTGCCAGGAGAATCAGTGAATTACAGGCTTTGTCAGTGGAACCTGACTTCATTTCTTTTCACAGGGATAAGGTGGTCCTTCGAACCAACAGAAAGTTTCTTCCCAGGGTGGTATCAGACTTTCATTTGAATCGGTCTGTCGTTGCCTGTATTTTTCATTGACCATTTTTCCTCTGGGGAGAGAAGATTACACAGTCTTGATGTAAAGAGGGCTCTTAATTACTATGTGGAACACTCTAAGGCCCACAGGAATGACTGTTCTCGGTTGTTTCTCACTTATGGAGAAGTGAGAAAGGGCAAACCTGCCACCAAGAGAACAGTTGCCAGGTGGATTGTCTCCTGTATCCAGTTCTGCTATTCAAAGCTTGGGAAAGAGCCTCCCTCAGGCCTGAGGGCTCATTCTACCAGAGGTACAGCTGCTTCAGTCGCAGCAGCTAGAGATATACCTTTAGTGGAAATCTGTAAAGCAGCCACCTGGAAAACTATTCACGCATTTACCAAGCATTACTCTCTGGACATTCAGTCAAGAAGTGATGCTAGGTTTGGCACAGCTGTGCTACAGAGCTTGTTCCCAAAATTGGTTCTGTGACTTCCTCCTCCAAGTGGGTACTGCTTGGTGTCACAAACCCTCTCAGCAGATCAGGCCCTCTGCTCCCACAGTGCCAACCTCAGAGCACAGTATTGTGAACAGGTAACAGAACAGGGTAACCCTCCTGTCTGCTTGTGGGTCCGAATCACATTTAGTCTCAAGTTCTGTGGGGATTCAAACTGTGAATCTTATGCTAGCGTACCCAAATGTACAGGCACAGATAATCTGCTCTTCAGGGGGATGCCAGATATCTTTCACCTAAGGGCACCTAACCAGGTATCCAAAATGAACCCTTAAAACTCTATAAAAGACCTTAGGTATATTCTTACCTTTTCCCAGTTTAGAACACCATCAAGCTTTGAACAGTTTTAGTCAGTCTTAACCATCTGTACATCACATGCAAAAGAAAGAACTTCGAAGACACACCAGACATTCTCTTTAAAATAAGAGATTTACTTAAAAATGGATAAAAATATGTAAAATGTAAACACAAAACACTGTATCACTAAACACACAGTCACTAAAACAACAAGGTTAAAGTACAAAGATAAACTCCTACCACAATACAATTAGACTTTTCTATCTAATGTATTACCTTGACAGTGCTTATAATTAGTTCTTGTTTCTAAGAGCCCACAAAGAAATGTGTGTCAGTGGAAATACAGAATACAGTTTAAACTCTGTGTCTCCACCCCTTCTATGATGCCATCTAGCTTCTCCTTTTAGAATATAAAAATGATATAAAACAGGATGTCCTATCAGGAGGTATATTAAATAAGGTGACATCATCAAAACTCATTTCCCAAATTATAAGTCTGTCTTTTCATCAAGCCTTTCCTTTGAACTGGAGGTTTCCTGTTTAAGTTTACAACCCTGCCATATCTCACTTAGGTGCAATATAGCTTTCTAACACCAGTTGATATTAAGTGTTCTTCCTCTTAAGACATCATAAAAGTTTATGACCCCTATATCCTGGCAGCTGGATCCACTCTAATTAAGTCAGATAAACAGGAGGCCCGTAATTAAGGCTCTCCAGTCTTTTATTACCTCCTGGTTTCAGGTTAACATATCCTGTTGCTTCTCTGAAACCTGGGGGGCATTCATGGAATCACTGATAATCGCACACTATATTCTATGTTACAAAAATCATAGAACAATCATTTTTTATTTTTTTTTTATTTAGCTTTTGTTGATCGGGTAAGTGCACTAGACAAATCCTGCCTATTTTCAGGCACGACCCGGGGGAGGGGGATACAGATGAATGCCAACTGACCTTGAACCAGATTAAGCTGTTGTTGGTATATTTTTAGTGAATGAGGGAAATTTGGCCAGGACACTGGGGAAATTCCCCTACTCTTTTTCGATAAGTGCCAGAGGATCTTTAACATCCACCTGAACTACCACCAATCCAGGCAGATGAAACTTTGGTTTAACGTCTCATCTGAAAGACGGCACCTCAGAAGTGCAGCACCCCTCTCATGCTGCACTACAGTGTCAGTATTGGGATATTAACCCAAGTGCCAGATGTGAGAACTGAACCCACAGCCGTCTGATCTCCCGGCCTCAGAGGCGAGTGTGCTACCTACTGAGCCACTGACACTGACAAACCAGCTGGCCAAGTGTCACACTTGTAGTCTGCAGGTACAGACTAAACAGGTACATCTTGAAAAAGGGTCTTGACCCAATGATGTAACAAACCATCTTCACCTGTATAAAAATAAACTTTTACTACTACTACTACTGCTACTACATATAGTCAGAATACAGCAAGACTTCATGTTGTTTGAAGAAAAAATTACTCACCATAGTAATGTTGTTTCTTCTAATGGAGTCTTGCTGTATTCTGACCTCCCTCCCTCCCTGCCTCCCCTCCTGGAACCTAGTAGTTTTGGGATGTGGTTTGGCAGGCACAGTGCTACACCCCAGAGGTGTACTTGTCGTGCCTTTATTTTATTAAGGGTTTTTCTGGTTTTTATTATGAATATTTTGGTTGTTTCACTGCCTGCTTAGATTCTTTTTTGGGTTCTTGACGTGAGTCTTTTGGCCCTAAAAATCTGTTTATTGCCTTTTGGCATAAAAATTTTAGAAACAATTTCCAATTATTGAGTTAGTTAGTTTAATGCTCGTAAGAATCTGATGGTTACACTTCAGAGTACCACAGACAGAGGTTTGAAAACCGAGTTCGAGCTCAACGTTCTATGCCTTGACAAAGAGTTAACCCTTTACATTCTGGAGCAGTTCAAGTGCTGGGGTTAACTGCATGTAGTCAGAATACAGCAAGACTCCATTAAAAGAAACAACATTACTATGGTGAGTAATTTTTTCTTCGGTCCCAAAAGGAGATTTCGCACAGTAACCAGAAAAACACCTTCCAGGTCTGATTAACAAAATGACAAAGCCAGTGTTCATGAGGTAGCATACCAAAATGGCCAAGTTGAAAATTTGGTGAAAAAAATGGCGACGTTATGAACACAAGTTCAAAACACCATTGAAATACATCATACAGCACTTACCTTTATTCCTCAGTTTACAGTTTGGCTTTGAAGAGTTCAGGCGTGTCTCCAGTCCACAAAAGATGACAGCACATGAACCCATCAGGTAAGTATAGGGGAGGGGTGCTCAGTGGGAGGGTCGGAATGGGGGATAACGAGGGATGGTATTCTTTTTCAGGTTAAAGAATAATAAAACTATTTTGGGACACGGGTGGGCTTCTCAGTGTTCACACTGCTGGGGGGGGGTTATAAATGTCGACTTGGGGATTGGGCCCCCTGCCGTTGGCACTGTCAGTAAGACAGTGGGCTGGGGGGGACCACATCGAACTCCGTGGGTGGGCATCCCGGTGTTGGATTATACATAAATAAATACACTGCCACCAGGGATTGGGGACCCCGGTGTGCAGATACAGTTCAAGGCACGGCACAGTCAGAATGGAAGAGCTATAATGACAGTAGCCCCATCCCTGACATGAGTCACGACACAGCTGGTTGCACTATACAACACAGTTGTCGTTTGTTAGTAAAGTCACCTGTGTCGTATAATGCAACCAGCTGTTGTCATACATTATAAGGTAATTGTAAGGTAAGGGGTGGGGTTGTGGGTGCTCAGTGGGAGGGTTGGGATGGAGGGATGGGGACGATGAGGGACTGTTTTCTTTACATCGGCTTAACAAAACAAGACGTCGGGGGACGGTTGTTTTATTAGAAACAAAGGTAAAAAAACCCATTATTTCGGGACACTGGGGGTGGGCTCCCCAGTGTCCCACCCTGCTGAAGGGGGGGGACTTGTTAATGTCGACACGGGGATTGGGCCCCCAATTGTCAGCAGCTATTAGAAACATAGACTTTGACGGCAGATAAGGACCACTTGGCCCACCCATGATTTGGGTGGCAGAGAAATTGAACAGGTTAAGAGCGTTGGTTAATTGGGCTTTATTTTGGATCACTGCCTTAGAAACATAGAATTTGACGGCAGATAAGGACCGCTTGGCCCACCCAGTCTGCCCGTTTGCCTACCTGTTGGATGAGCTGCAGATCCTAGTTAAGCAACAGCCTACTTCTTCCTAACCCCCACCAGAATTGCCTTATGTCTGTCCCATGCATTCTTAAATTCCCCCACTGTTTTTGACCACACAACCTCCTCAAGAAGGCCTTTCCATGCATCCACCACCCTCTCCTTGAAAAAATGGTTCCTCACGATGCCCCAGAGCCATATTAAATAAAACAAAGGGGTTGCCGGGGGGCATCCCGGTGTCGGATTATATAAATAAGTACACTGCCACCCAGATTTGGGCCCCCGGTGTGCAGATAATTTATGCAGGCACAGACTAGTCAGGATGGCATAGCTATAATGACTAGTTATCCTGTCCCTGACCTATGAGTCACAACAACAGCTGGTTGCATTATACAACACAGCTATCATTTGTTACTAAACAACAGCTGTCGTATAATGCAACCGGTGTGCAGCTGTTGTCGCAAAAATTCAGTTATGAATAGAACGTTGATTTGTTTGAACTGTGCATGCTCAGAAACCGAACATTTTTTTTTCTTAAATATCTTAAAAACGGTTTAATAGTTGGACCTATAAACAACAAAAGCACATACCTTGGACCAACCTCTATCAAACCTGAAAGTTTCAGGTTTCAAAGCCTCCTATTTTTTTAGTTTATCAGATGGCAAAAAAAGTCTTAACATTTTCAGAAACTGAGACTTTTACTTCATTTGCAGCTGTGTAACTTTGCTCCCACTGAACTGATCTACATGAAATTTACAGTATCAAGGGATCCTGGCACAAAGGCTGTGCTTTCCAATTTTCATGTAAATCGGTTGAACGGGGGCAAAGTTATCAAGGTGCAAACATTTGAGTTTAATATAGAAGTGCTTACTCAACTCTAATATCGTGCCTGTAAAATATATGAAGTGCCCTATCTGAAGTGTGTACCAGGTTGCTCTGAATACCATTCTGCTGCACTACCAACTGTGTCAGCCAAGCAACCGGAAATCTGTGACTCCCAGAGGCACACATTCTTTCTCAAATTTACAACCTGGTGCTACACAGATTTTAGTAACCCCCTCCACCCCGTGTGACACCAGCATTCATCCCACAGTTGCTGGCAGCAGAGGCGTGACCTTAATAGTAAGGCAGGTTCTGTGATGTTGGTGGTAGGTGGACACTGCCATTGTCATACTTGCAGGAGTGGAGGTTTGCAGTAGTTTTATCTATTATCTCCCCAGACAAAGTCAATTTAAGCAAAATGTATCATGTAAAAAAAAAAGTACTAAAAATGCTTAGCTTTAAATATAATTCAACAAAAGAACAAAGTACCCACCCATAACTGAAAACCACTTCACTAAGTGTGATACTGAAATACCAGGAACCACATTTAGATGTCACATCAGAATTTTTTAAATAGAATACTCACAATTTTATTCCAGATCAGTTTTTTGATAGGTGACATAAAAACAGTGCAAATAAAAAAGGTGTGTAATACCCCTTATGTTTCACTTCTCTGAAGAAGCCCCACCC
The DNA here is from genome assembly GCA_016271365.2 of Neoceratodus forsteri. Classification (NCBI taxonomy): domain Eukaryota; kingdom Metazoa; phylum Chordata; order Ceratodontiformes; family Ceratodontidae; genus Neoceratodus; species Neoceratodus forsteri. The sequence continues at coordinate 1,411,305,947 of CM057459.1, forward strand.
AGATGTGGTGAAACATATATATATTTTTTTTTGTTTGTTTTTTTTTGCCGGTTTACACTGGCGTCTGCTGCTGCTGATGGGACTGCTTCCTCCATGTAATTTTTTCATCCCATTTTTGGCACTCTTTTTATGTCACCTGTCCTATTCTGTGGTGAGATTCTGTAGATCTTGTAGATATATCCTGCAAAGTTAACGTTCAGGACTTTTTGAAAGAGCTGTGTTATAAATTGTGCAGGTTCTGTCCCCTCAGCAGCCTCTGGGATCCCCAAGATCCTCACATTAGCTTGACGGGCGCTCTTCTCTAAATCCACCCGATGGCAGTTCCACTGGAATTGCTGATGCATCAGAACATGTTCAAGCTAAGCTCCTCCCACAACCCAGGCAGAATACATCTTCTGGCTCTACCCTGTGATGTCAGATCTCCCTTTCCGCTGGAAGAGTTTGGTCTCTTTCTTCACAGCCTTGCAGCATTGTAGGCTACTAAGTTTCGTCATTGGCAATTTCAACTTTTCTTTCTACTTTCAACACATTTCTTTGACTACTTCTCCCCCTCATTCCAGCTTCAGCCTCATCAATGGAAGATGGAATCAGAGGAAGCAAAGCCAACTCCCAGATTCAAGTTCTGTGTCACATGCTGACAGAAGATGTCACGGACAACCCCTACTTGTCTTGCCTCTACTGTTCAGGGACAGCACACAATGTTTATGTCTGTGGCCTGTGTCAATCAATGGTTCCTTCTTCCTTGGAAGATCGTGCAGCCCAGCTTCTTCTCAGCCAGACGGCTGACAGGGATCCAAAGCTCTGGCCGCAAGAAGGCCTCTATTGCAGTGGGGTCTGCTGCTCAACTTGCAGCCATGAAGGAGGTGGCAACTGCTGCAGCGGGCACCTGGTCAGCCATGGCGCTGCTTCAGCAGGTCCTTCTCCAAAGATTTTCGAGAGATGTGCCAGGCCCTACAGGCCTCCGGGGAGAGCACTGCCTGCTACAGTAAGAAACACAAATGCTGCTGGCACTGGTCGTGGGACTGGGAGAGATGTAGGCCCTCCCATGCCCTCAACTCCCTCAGCCACTTGACGTGTGTCGAGCACTCTACTCTAGTCGAGCTTTCTATGGTTGACGGCCAGATTGAAAGTTCCACAGTGCCCCCATCGGGCTTGTCGACCACTGACCAGTCAGGCGATCGAGATTTTTCTCAGCCCCATCGAGCAGTTGCCAGAGGAGACTGACGGGGAGGCAATCTCCGACACCCCTGTTTTCCTGGTCTTCTCCCAGGAGATGTGGACCTGTCAGTATCTCCCGACTGGCTCCACGTGGGCCCAGCTTCCACCAGCGATTGTGCCACAGAAGCTGGTGCTTGTCCATGTACCTTGGCATGTGGTCTGTACCAAGCCTCAGGTGGCCTCTCCTTGGCGTCAGTCCTTGGGTCGCTGTTTGAGTTCGCGGTCAAGGTGCCATTCACACTTTCTATCCTGCTTAACCAGGAGGCTTAGCCATCTGTGTTCCTTGACCTTGTCTGTGGGTGAGGAGAGGCACCGCTGAAGGATGCGGCAGCGCTAAAAAGAATTTCTCTGCCAATAATGAACCCTTACAGGGCAGGGTAGGGCTCTACCCTGACACCTATAGTCGACTAGCAGGCATCAGTCATGTCCACACTTTCCATCCTCGGCATATGTCTCCAGCATCTGTCTCACCACTCTTGTGGGTGGTGGCATCTCCACCGCAGCCTTAGGTGGGAGCTCTGACAAAGGACTCCTGTGCTGCGGCCAGCTTGCAAGGCCAGCTGTTGGTGAAAATTACCCTGTTTGAGGATACTCGGGTGGTTCACTATGGCAAACAGTCAAGGGCCATTTTTGAAGAGTCCTCGGATGCCTTGGATGGCTTGTTCATGCTGTCGTTGAGGGCACATACCTTTGACTGAAGGTCGGTCAAGGAGAGGATTACCAAACCTGGGCCAGCGTCATTCAGGGCCCTACTCTGACTCTTATCAGAATCCATGAATGACCCTATGGTGCCTGTTCACAAAAAGGCCAAGTACCCTTTCAAAGACATCTTGGATTGGGATGAATCTCCCAGGGATTGCCTTTCCCATGGCTGAGGTCATATTGTAACTGGCCTTGGAGCTTCGGCAGCATCCGTATCCTGCCTGTCACCCTCCACCCATATGGTCTGCAAATATACGTTCCCCACTGGGTCACTTTCAGGGTTCTTGGACCATCCCTTGGCCGAGGGTCTGGTCGCGGACTCTGCTTCCTGGAAGTCCAGAAACCAAGGTTACTGGATGACCCTCAGACAAGGGTCTAAAAGCTTGACCACCGTCTAAGAAGGTCTGTAAGCATTCTCCGTCAGGTGAGCTTCGCGGTGATGATGGCCAACTTTGGTCACTCCCTTTTGGGAGTGCCGGATGATGTCCTCCCTCAACTCCCTGCTGATAAACAGCTGTCAGTGAAGTTGATCAGAGACCAGGGTCAAGCGCTGGCTAAACACCAGCTCCAGACGGCCTTAAACATGGGCAGCTGCTGCGCGTTTGCCGTGGCAGTGGCCATCACGACACATCTCAGGGCCTAACTGAAAATATCCACCTTCATGGCAGACACTCAACAGAAGCTAGATAATGTCCTCTTCCTAGGCACTGACCTGCCGGGGTGGAAGGACATCTCACCAGAATCAAGAAGTCCACTGCCACCTTGGGCTCTGTGGCTTCAACCCAAAAGGACCCAAAGGCCCAGAAGCCCCAAAAGAAGGCATTTCAGTTTCTGTCCTTTCAACCACAGCAACCTTGGCCGCAGCTCTAGCCGGGACAATACCAGTCCTGGCATCCCAAGGCTAAGTTCTCAAGCCAGGAGACAAAAAGAGGCGATGGTAGGGGAACTAGTGCCTCTCTGGCTCCAGCAGCTGGTGCCCTTTCCAGAGCTGCCAGTGATGGGGTAGGGGATGTTGACCTCACACCTGTTCAGTCCCTAACCCATCTCCATGTTGGGGGTCAGCTGCACTACTCCTTGCCGCATTGGTCCATCATTACCACTGGCAAGTGGGTACTAGAGGTGGTAGGTAGAGGGCTGCCTCTGGATTTCGAGGCTCTCCTGCCTTGCCAGCCTCACGTACCAAGGAAGGACATTGCTCAGCTCCTTGTAAAAGGGGCCGTAGTCAGTGTCCCAGACACCCTGATAAGTCAGGGCTGTGTGTACAGGTATTTCCTGGTCACGAAACAGCTTGGGGGGGAGGCTGTCGCAACATACTGCATCTGTACAATCTAAATCGGTAAATGAGGACGTGCAAGTTCCAAATGGTAACCCTGAACCAGATCATACCATCCTTGGAGCAGGGCATGTGGTTCTGTTCCCTGGACCTCCAGGATGCATTCTTCCACATACCAGTCTGTCTGTCCTACTGGCAGTATCTTCGGTTCTGCGCAGAAGGGGTTCTGTATCAGTTCCAGGTCGTGCCCTTCGGACTCTTGTCCATGCCCAGGGTCTTCACCAAGTGCATAACAGTGGTGGCAGCCTTCCTGAGGCGAAATGGCGTCAAGGTGTTTTCCTACCTGGACGACTGACTGATAGCCAGCTATCCAAGGAGGCCATGGAATAGTCCAGGGATCTGGCCCTCCAGACCTGCAAAGACTTGAGTCTGTTGGTCAAACTGTTCTAGTCAGAACTGATCCCCTCACAAGTGATTCAGTTCATCGGGGCAGACCTAGACTCCTTGTGGGCCAAGGCCTACCTCCCTCCGGAATGGGCACTGGATCTTAACCTCCATTGCCCAGTCATTTCAGGTCTGCCTTTTGCACCCTGCCCAGGACTTCCTATGGCTGTTGGGGTATGTGGCATCGTGCACCAGTGTGGTTCATTGAACCCATTGGTGGATGCGCCACCTGCAGAGGGAGTTGGGCCATCTGTGGTCCCAGCGCCTATGCCACTTGAACCAGCCGGTCATAGTGACTCAGTTGATATGGGATGCCTTCCAGTAGTGGCTGATCCCAGAACATCTGGAAGAATGAGTCCTGTTCATCTGCCCAGAAGCGACCATCACATATGTAACTCTGGTGGGGTGGGGAGTGCCCTTGGGGGAACAACAGAGCTCACAGGTTCTAGTCACCCAGAGAGTCCCGTGACTACATCATCTGCTGGAGCTCCATACAGTGTAGCTAGCTCTGATGGAATTTGCTCCTCTAGTCACAGGTGAAGTCATGCAAGTCCAGACAGGTAACACCGTGACCATCTTCTACCTGAACAGGCAGGGTGGCACGCATTACCTTCTCTTGTGTCGGGACTCCCTCCACACTTGGACCCTCTTGTGCATCTTGGGTGCAGATCTCCTGGCAGTTCATGTTTTGGACCAGGCCATGAGCTGGCTGACACTCTCAGCTGGGTTGGACAGATGTCGCATGCAAGGTTCCTAAATCTGGAGGTGGTAAACTACCTGTGGGTGCACCTCTGGTGGACATGTTTGCCTCGAGGGAGAATGCAAAACTGAGGCTGTTCTGTACCCACCCCTCAGTCTGAGACACTGGAGGAGAATGCTTTTGCGAGGCCCTGGATGCCAGGCCCTTGTATATGCCTTTCCACCCTTCCCCTTGATCCACAAGATGGTGGTCAAGGCCTGGAAGAACAAGTCATGGATGATCCTTATAGGTCCAGACTGGCCACGGCAGTTCTGGAACCCGGATCTCCTCGTCTCAACAGCAGGCCCCAACGGGGGTTGCCTGTCTGTCTGGACCTGCTGACCAGACAACGGGGGGCAGTCCTGTACCTTCAGTCCCTGCACCTCACAACCTTGTTCCTGAGTGGCTAGGCTTTGGGTCATCCGGAAATTGTGCTTCACATGGTGGAGACCTCCCCAAAAGAGTCTGCTGTCTTAACTTGCCCCTCTATAGATATGTGACAGGGTGGCCCCTGTCATGGATGGGTGCCCTGGTCTACCCTCAGCCACCCCCCCCCCCACATATGTGTTTGGGCAGCTTTATTTATTTTTTTATTCTGTTTGTGCCCCGTCTCGTGGTACTCTCTCAGACATCCTCCTATGCCCCCAACTCTACCTTTGTGCCTGTGAGGCCTCCACAGTTCCTGGCACCAGCCCGGCTATCCCCGGCTCTGGGCCCCAGTGAGACGTCCCTATCCATAGGCGCTCTATCTAGAATTTGAGGCCAGGCTGGGCCCGACCCAGGAGAGGAGTGCAACCGGTGGTGGAGAATGGAGTGCCGTCGCCTATTCACAAAGGCGGGGTTTCTTAGTTACGCCCAGGCGTGGGGCGTGCAATGCCGTAAGCCTGCGATGTGGTGCTCCACCCGCGTCTGGAAGACAGCACCGCCAAGCGTCTACCCGGTGTGAGCCCTGTGTGCTGCAGAGCCACGGTCTCCCCAGGGGCGCTGCTGCGCGGAGCTAACCCTGGATCCCTCCCCGATTGACGAGAGCAGTCCTCCGGATGCTCAATCCTCTCTCTCCCCTGCCAACCCCCGGCGGACCGGGCTCGTTCCCAAACCCGGGTCGCTGGCGTGATGCGAGGTGTGGCGTCCAGCACCTCAACCCTTAGCGCCACCGGGCTGGGTGTTTGGGCAGCTTTAAAATAAATGAAATATGAAAATGAGTTTCTGCAGCCCCAGAGATGTTGTAAGTGTGACTGCCAGTAGAAATAAAGCTTATTTGGACAAAAAGGGCCAAATAAAAAGACCCTACATGTTAAAGCATGGTAAAATATGGAAACTCCCCATTATGTTATGTCATGGCCTATGGAAACTCCCCAATATGTAATGTCTCAGCAAATGGGAATTCTCCCCAAAAGTGTGATGTAATCCCTAGGATATAAACAGGGCTCACCACTAGGGGAATGTAAGATAGTTGAGTCAGTCTAGTGCTGATAGTGAGCAGGGAAGGACCCATTTGTGGAGTGTGCTGTTTTCACACCAGAATTGAGAAGTGTAAGAAGGGATCACACTTAGGCCATCTTAGCTAAAGTAAAGCTTCAGCCTCTGTTGATGGAAACAGAGGGCTGAATTATTGTGTTGAATTAATCAACTGTTATTTTTATTTATTGAAGATAAATTGATAAATGCACTAGTGCGTTTTTTATGCACTTTACATTTGGTTGCTGTGTCTTTGCTCTCAGTGGAGTCTCCTTAACTGGTCTTCATCAGGGACAAAGTTGTCCTCCCCAACTCATAAAGTTCCTCCTAGAGGTAGTGTTGGAGTTTAAATTTAACCAGGTACTTGCCGGTATAATTTACCGGCCATCTTCAAAGGAGACTCATGAGCAAGCTGCGCAGCTTCGGCGTGGATCCAAAGTTGGTAAACTGCGTAAGAAATGGGTTAAGTGGTGGACGACAGAGGGTGGAGGTAAACTGAGTTCATTCTGAGGAAGAGAGGGTGACCAGCAGGATGCCACAGGGATCGGTCCTCTTTAATGTCTTTATTAGCGACATTGCAGAGGGGTTGGATGGGAAGGTCTGCCTTTTTGCAGATTACACTAAAATCTACAATAGGGTAGACACTCTAGGAGGGGCAGAAAAAACTGAGTAGTGATCTGAGAAAGAGGAGTGATCAAGGTTATGGCAGCTGAGTTTCAGTGCAAAAAAAAGTGCAAGATATTGCGCTTGGGGCATAGAAACCCAGGGATGGAATACAGAATGGGGGAAGTGGTATTGACAACCACCAAACAAGAAAGAGACCTGGGGGTAATCATATCTGATGACCTAAAGGTGGCCAGGCAGTGTGATAAGGTAGTTGGGAGAGCTAGTGGAGTGCTAGGATGCGCAGGGAGAAGTATCACCTGCAGAAAGAGGGAGGTGGTGTTGCCTCTATATAGATCACACTTAGAGTACTGTGTCCAGTTCTGGAGACCTCATCTCCGGAAGGACATAGTGTGCAGGCAGTCCAGAGGAGGGCAGCTAAAATGGTGCAGGGTCTGCATCAAAAGCCACATGAGGAGAGACTGAAGAACCTCAACATGTACACCCTGGATGAAAGGAGGGAGAGGGGGGATGTGATAGAGACATCCGAATACCTTATGGATATAAATAAGGCACACAAGAGGGAAGCATTTTTCAGAAAAAAAGGTGCTCAAGAACAAGGGGTCATGCTATAAAGTTAGAGGGGGTAGACTCGGGAGATGTGAGGAAGTACATCTTCATAGAAAGAATGGTAGATGCCTTGAACAGCCTCCCAGCAGAGGTGGTGGGGGGCAAAAACTGTAGCAGGATCCATAAATACATGGGATAGGCATAAGGGAACTTGGTAATAAGGCAAGGGGGGTAGAGCTGGACATCAAGTAGAGTCTGCAGTAATACAGTAGGTAGGGAAAAATGGACAGACTTGGTGGGCCAAGTGGTCCTCATCTGCCATCAAATTCTGTGTTTCAGTCACAAGCTCCATACCCTGGACCTGCAGGGGGCACTCTCCTGGTACAGGGTTTACACGACTGGAGTTTGGGGGGGCTCGGCTCGCCACCTGTTTGTGACATACACTGAAGCCGCACCTGGCAGACCAGCAGCAAAGCGGATGATTGGCAGGTGGATAACATCCTGCATCAACCACTGCTATAGGCTGGCTGGTAGGGAGCCTCCCGTAGGGCTTAGGGCTCATTCCACCAGATAGACAGCTGCCTTGGTGACTGCTTCCAGGGATATCCCTATCCAGGAGATCTGCAGGGCTGCTACCTGGAAGTCTGCTCACACTTTCATCTCCCATTACAGCATCGACTTAGTCTTGTCAGGATGCTGCTTTTGGGACCTCAGTTCTCTAGTCTCTTCGCCAAATAGGATGCGCACTCTGCTTTTCTCTCCCGGATAACTGCTGGAAGTCTGCCATCGTGTGGATAGTAAAATTTATCCACGCCTCTAGAAAAATAGGTTACTCACATGTAACCGTAGTTCTAGGAGTGGTATATAGTTCACATCCACACCACCCACTCGGCTTCCCCTGCAAGTGGCACTTGGATCCTTGCTTCTAGCGTGCAAGATCCGATATCATCAGGTGCAGCCGGAGGATATACCACCCAGGTGGTGGGAGGAGCTTAGCTTGAAAACATTCCAACGAATCAGAAGTTCCAGTGGAATTGCCATTGTGTTGATGTGAACTATATACCACTCCTACAACTATGGTTACAGGTCTTCTCATCAAATTTGGCTTTGCAGAAGTCTTTATCAAATTGGTCCAGGTCTTGCATTTGAATCCAAAAGCTAACTGTAACAGTGTTTGTTTGTTTTTCAGACTCTTTTGCTTTATGTTGGGAACTGAGGCAGGGATGTCCACTCTTCCTCTCCTTTTCAACATGTATTTGGAACCTCTAGTCGTCAAAATTAAACGTTACCAAGATATCCAAGGTTTTTCAGTTGGCCCTACCACCTTCAAGGGAAGGACAACATAAAGTTACCCGTGTGTGTAGGAAAATGTCAGTGAATCTTCGTAACGTGGCCATTTTGAGGAATTTTCTACCAAATTTTCAACATGGGCTTTTTGATACCCCACCTCATGAACACTGGCAGCGTCGTTTACGTAATCAGTCCTGAAAGGTGATTTTGCACAGACACTGCACAGTTCTGCGCCAAAGGTGTGAAAACACGTTTCAGGCAGGATGTGAGAAATGACAGCTGTACTGTTCATGAGGTGGTATGAAAAAATGTGTATGTTGAAAATTCGGAGTGAAAATATTAAAAATTGGCAGTTATGCGCCTGCGTAGAAACTGCGCAAGGCACACTCATACCATGGGCAATTTTAGGTATTTTTGCACCAAATGTTCAACATGGTCTTTTTTGGGACCCCACTTCATGTACACTGGCACTGTCATTTCGTTACTGGGTCCCAAAAAGTGATTTCTTGCAGCAACCATGCCATTCCGCACCACTGCTGCGTAAACACATTTCAGGCAGGATGTGAGAAATGACAGTTGTTACTGTACATGAGGTGGTGTGAAAAAATGACTATATAATGAAAATTTGGAGTAAAAATATTAACAGTTGCCAAAGTTACGCACGTGAGTAGCAAAATTTTAACGACCGTGCATAACTCAGACTTTTTTTGTATTTTTGCACCAAATTTTCAACATGAGCATTTTGGGATGCCATCTCATAAACACTGACACTGTTGTTTCATTAACCAGTCCCGAAAGATGATTTATTTATTTGTTTCAATTTTTGATAACCGGGTGGGCCCACTGAGACCTTGACAGTCCCTTTTTCAGGGGCGACCCGGGATTAGTTACTGTTACAGTTACTGCAAAATCACCTCTTGGGACCGATTAACGAGATAACAGTGACAGTATTCATGAGGTGAGGTCTCAAAAAGGCTATGTTGAAAATTTGGTGCAAAAATTCAAAAAAATGGCCACAATATCAATATGTTTAAAACATCATTGACTGCTATTATACGGCACTTACCTTGATTCTTCAGTTCGCTGTTTGGCTTCGAAGAGTGCAGACATGTCCCGCTCCACAGAAGATGACACCTGCTGACCTCCAGAGGTAAATATAGGGTAAGGGGCGGTGCGAGGATGTGGGTGCACAGAGGGAGGGTTGGGATGGGGACGGAGGAGGTTACGAGGGACCGTTTTCTTTTTTTCAGGTTAGAAAAAATTTCGGGGACCGTTTTCTTTTTTATTACAGGTATTTCAGGTAAATGATTTTTGGGGACACTGGGAGTGGGCTCCCCAGTGTCCCAGACTATTGGGGGGTACAGCTGTGGGGACACTGTGCGTGAGCTCCCCAGTGTCCTGGACGGCAAATGGGTAGGAGAAAATAACTGGGGCACTGGGAGTGGGCTCCCCAGTGTCCCTTAGTGGCGTCGCAGGGGAGGGTGCTGTATTGCCAACACGAGAATTGGGCACCTCAGCATCTGCTTTAAGAGAAAGCTGCACCATGGCTAATGTTGAAGTGGGGGCACAGGGGCACGGACCGGGAGACAAAGCAGCACGATGGCTACTGTTGAAGCCTTTGGGGGGGGCAGTGGAGCGAGGACATTAAGGGGGCATGCTCCTGTCACCACCACCACCTCCGGCTCACCCCCAGCTACCACGCATGCACTGCAGCCATCCAACTGGTCCTGTGGAATCAAGGTCAAGCGTGAGTTGATGGCAGCTGGGCATGAGAGCAGTCGTCTGTCTCTGCGGGCCTCCCAGCTGCTGCGGTTGTCGTCATCCCATGATTGCTTGGCGCTGCTAATGTGGGCTTCATGCAAGTCAAAGGACCATGGCCATCTTTGATTGGAGCGGCTTCAGTCCTTTGAAGTGCATGACCTTTCAGCCCACCTAGCAGAGGATTGTGTCGGGGCCACATCGAGTGGTCATTGGTGCCGACTGCTGAGCCCATTGCAAGCCCCTGGTTTTGTGTGCTGTAGTGGGCTCGGCAGCGACACCCCACCCCCCCAAAAAAAAATCCCCTATTGCAACACTACATTGGTTTGCGCATGTGCACGACCAACGTAAAAATGACAAACTACGACTGACACAATTCAGTATCCTAAACAGTCTTTACTGTACTCCCATTAAACTTTTTTTTTCTTCATTCTTTTTGCCTCCGGTCCCCCCAATGCCCCTTATGGAGCTCAGTCACCATCCTGCACACTGATCCACCATGCCCAAGCTGGGGGGGGGGCTGCCTGGCAGGGACCCCCTCCCAGCAGTCAATGTAGGTGGGCCCTGGCTTACCCCCCAGGGTGGAGCCATGGGAACGGTGGCATAGCGGAGCTTCATTGCCGGGGGACTGGAGATTTTGTGATTGTGTTCCCCGGGAGGCGGGATATGCAATGATGCCAGCGTCTGTCCCACCTACCACACAAGCTGGCGCCGGCTTTTCCCTGTGGTGCCTCCGCCAGAGGTCGCCACCAAGCTGGACACTCACCCCCTTCCCCCTGGAGAAGGAGAGGCGCCCGTTGAGCGCTCTGTCTTTCTCTGCCCGGCCAGTCCTCCGATTCCCGGGTCCGACGTCCGCATTGCAAGCACCCGCCTTGCTGCTGTGCTGGCTGGCTGGCCCATTAACCTTTTCAAGATGGGCAGATTACAGTCTGAGTCATGTACCAGATGTGGAGAAGACAGAGAAGCATTTTTGCACATTTTCTGGGAGTGTGAACTAGTTGAAATCCTCAGGGATTCCATTAAAAGTAAAGCTGATCCTCTTCTGGTTTTTTATGAGCTGTTTGTCACAGAAGTCTGTATCTTGAGGGTGTAAAAAATCAAATACCTGTGAAAGAAAGAAAATTTAATATAGCCTTCATGACAGCCTCGGTTAAAAAGTTAGTGCTCCGACTTACTGGTTTGATCAGGAGCCTATATCACACGGAGAAGGGTTTCTAAACTTACACATATTAAAAATGATTGTCGGTGTCAGTAACAGACTAAAAGCATTTGATAAGCACGGGGGAGGAAGGAGCTTCAAACTGTACTTGCATCGATGCATAGCATAATAAAACAATATACAGCAGGGCATTTTGTCATAGGATAGTGGCACACCTTGGGTGCGTTATGAGACATGAGGCAAAGCCGAGTGCCTTTCATAGCCGAAAAGTGACGATATCCTGTAATAAAGCATGCCCTGGAGAGTGTTTATTTATTTTATTTATTTTTTACTGTGATTGTGAACTGGATCCATTTGTGTATTAAAAAAATGAAAATTTTTTTTTTGTGTGTGTGTGTGTAATATTGAATAGTGTTTTTAAGGTTGAGGGATACAGCTAAAAAGAGTTTTGTAATTTCATGCTGTGGCCAACAGATGGTGATACATAGATACATAGACAGTGTCGGCAGATAAGGGCCTATGGCCCACCCAGTCTGCCCATTTAAGTTTGTAAGTTCAGTTTATGTTTTCCAGGAAGTCTGTTGCCCCTTACCTCTGACCTCCAGAATTCCTTTATGTCTATCCCATGCATTCTTAAATCCCGTGATTGTTTCAGCCCCCACCACTTCCTCTGGCAGGGTGTTCCACTTGTCCACCACCCGTTCTGTGAAGAAATTCTTCCTCACGTTTCCTCTGAATCGTCCTCCCTCCAACTTCATCCCATGCCCTCTAGTCCTGGAACATCTTTTTTGCTTAAAAATAGTGCATTCCTGCACCCTGTTCCTCCCTGTAAGATACTTGTATGTCTCTATCATATCCCCTCTCTCCCTCCTCTCCTCCAGGGAGTACATGTTCAGTTCCTTCAACCTGTCCTCATAGGACTTGTGATGCAATCCATGGACCATCTTTGTTGCCCTCCTCTGAACCTTCTCTACCCTGTCTATGTCCTTACGTGGTAAGGTCTCCAGAACTTCACAGTGTACCCAGGTGCGGCCTCACTAGTGTCTTGTATAGTGGAATTATGACCTCCTTTTCCTGCTGGTGATGCTCTGCCTATGCATCCCAGCATTCTATTGCTTACCTGCTGCCTTGTCACACTGTTTCCTGCCTTGAGGTCATCAGAGATGATAACTCCAAGATCCCTTTCCTGCTTGGTGCATGCTATACCTCACCCCCAACTGATATATTGTGCCAAGGTTTTTGTGCCCCATATGCATTATCTTGCACTTCCTTGCGTTGAATTTCAACTGCCAAACCCCTGACCATTCTTCAAGTTTCTGCAGGTCCCTTCACATTCTGTCTACACCCTCTGGTGTGTCTACTCTGTTACAGAGCTTTGTGTCATCAGCGAACAGTGAAGTTCTGCCTTCTAGGTCCTGCGCAGTGTCACTGATGATATTGAATAGTACCGGTCCCAGCACTGATCCCTGTGGTACCCCACTGGTCACTCTTCCCTCTGTGGAGTGACAGCCATTTACCACCACCCTCTGTGTCCTGCTGCCCAGCCAGTTACCTACCCACCGCACTACTGTCTTGCCCACACCCATATTCCCCAGTTTGTGCAATAGTCTTCTATGTGGCACAGTGTCAAAGGCCTTGCTGAAGTCCAGATAGGCCATGTCCACTGCCCTCCCCTGATCCACCTCCCTAGTCACCCAGTCAAAAATTCAATGAGGTTGGTCTGACATGACCTTCCCTGGTGAAACCATGCTGCCTTGGATCCTGTAGTCCATTGACAAACCAGATGTTCCACCAATCTCTCCTTCATTAGTGCTTCCATGATCTTCCCCACTACCGGGTGAGGCTGACTGGTCTGTAGTTCCCGCTTCCTCTTTGTTCCCACTTTGTATAAGGGGACTACATCTGCTATCCTCCAGTCTTTGGGTACCTCCCTGTTTCTAGTGATCGGCTAAACAGGATAGCAAGAGTTCAGCCACCACCTCTCTTAGTTCTTAAGGACCCTGGGGTGCACCCCATCTGGCCCCATTGCTTTATCAACTCTTATTACTTCCAGTTCCTTCAGGACCCTTTCTCGTGTAAAGGGACTTATGTCCATTTCTGCATCATTCTCACCCCTTGTACTCCATTCAGACCCATTACCCTCCTCTTCCTCAGTAAAGACTGAGCAGAAATACCTGTTCAATATGTCAGCTTTACTGTTGTCATCCTCCACACAGCCCCATCCTCCCCTTCAGTCTCACTATCCTCCCTTTGCCTTTCTTTTTCCTTATGTACCTGTAAAGGTTTTGTCCCCTCTACCCACTGATTTTGCAATGTGTTCTTCTGTCTGAGCTTTGGCTTCCCTTACTGACCTCCTGCCTCCTTTGCTTCTCCTGGTACTTCTCCCTATCCCTTCTGCCTCGTCTTTTGTATTGTCTGAATGCAATCTTTTGGCTTTCACTTTCTTTGCTACCTCTTTGGAAAACCATAATGGTCTCCTCTTCCTTTTTCTTTTGCTAACCTGCTTAATACATAATTCTGTTGCTCTTGTAATCCCCATTTTAAATACTTCCCACTGTTCCTCAACCCCTGATTCCTGCCCCATTCCCCTTAATGCCTCTTTCAAGTATCTCCCCATTTTCTCAAAGTTTGCCCCCCTAAAATCCAGGATACGTGTTTTTGTGTGGTTTGGTTCTGTTCTTTCTGTGATTTCAAACCACAGTGACTGGTGGTCACTGTTCCCCAGGTGCTCCCCCACTCTTACCCCCATCACACTGTCCCTGTTTGTGAGTACAAGGTCCAGTATTGCCTTCTGCCGAGTTGGTTCCATGACCAGTTGCTTGAGGAAGGCACCCTGAAGGGAGTCCAGAATAAATCTGCTCCTAGTTGATGCTGCTGCTGGGATGCTCCAGTCCACATCTGGAATATTGAAGTCTAAAACCAGTACTACCTCACCCTTGTCTGCCATCCTCTGGATGGCTAGCATCAGCTCCCTATCTGTTTCTTCCTCCTGGGCTGGTGGTCTATAGACCACACCTGTGCAGATGGCTGGCCCCATTTTCCTTTCCAGCTTAACCCACAGTATCTCTCCCCCATTTTGTTCCTCCTGGATCTTTGTGGCCCTTATGTCATTTTCATACAGTGCCACTCCTTCTCCTTCCTGCCTGCCCTGTCTCTTCTGAATATGTTGTAGCCAGGTATGGCCAACTCCCAGTCGTGGTTATCATTACACCAGGTTTCAGTGATGGCCACAATGTCCAGGTCTGACTGCACCATGACAGCCTCCAAGTCTTCCATCTTGTTGCTAAGGCTCCTGGCATTTGCACACATGACCTTCCATGATTTGACCTCCCTAGACTGTTTCACTGTTCTACTCCAGCCCCTTCCTTGGTTGTCCTTTATCCCTGGTTCACCTTGCTGTCTGCCCTTCTGCTGAATTTTGCCCCTATTCTGCCTATCCACCTCCTGGGTGCTAATCTCCATCTTTTGCACTTGGCTAACCTCCATATCCTTTCCTTCCATTTCTCTGGGTACCTCTATTTGGTTGTCCCTGTTTGGCAGTGTGGCATATGAGTTCTTGAGTGGAATAGGATCTGGGATGTGCCTCTGCCTGACTGGTCTAACCCTCCCTGAGCCCACTGTCATCCAAGTACTCCTCGTTCTCTGCATCCTTTGAGGCAGCTGCATTGGACTGAGTGGTCTCTGGATATGGGTGATGGTACTCCTGACCCAATTTACTTCCGCTCTGAGTCTGGCTACCTCATCCCGCAGTCCAGAAAGATGATGCAGATAGGCAGCACCCCAGTGTCCAGAAGATCTGCCTGAATATGGCTGCCCCACAGCCACTGCATTGCACCACTCCCACATTATACTGCAATTATACTGCTATTCCATTACTTGTCTGCTACTGAAGCTCTCCTAGTTCCCTTTTTATTAATTTACTGTCCTAAAAATCCTGCCACTGTTCCTCTATAATATTTGAAAATACATACACTTCTATCTCACCTCTTTATCCTTACCATCAGAAGGTAACTACAATCACAATAATCTACCTTCTACTAATACAGATTCTATCACAGAATCAGAGCACAATGCAAAAACATCTGCTACTTAGCAACAACAAACAGGTGACAACAAACCAAGTTGATGTAGCTTTTTTTAAAATAGAAAAAAAAAAATGTAGTCGTTTAAACCAATAGAAATCAGCAGTTCCAAAAGCACCTTGAACTACAAGAAGAACACAGTACCACACCTCTGCCACAATAACTAAACAGTTCTAAAACATTGGAGAAAGAAGAGAAAATCAGAGACTGAGCAAAAGATACAATGTACTATAAAGTATTAGGCAATAGGTATACTCAGCTGTTTAACAAAGAAATAAAGTACCTACCAAAACAGACAGGATACCCACAATTGACACTTAGGTTCTCAATATCAGACACCACAAAGGCACATACAGAAAGGGTTTAAACTATTGTATTAAAATTAACCACATCAGAGTAGAAAGATCACACTAAATAAATGTGTTGATCCTTCTGACTTCCAACAAATATCTACCACACAAATTTTATATCTTCCTGGAGCCTACAGGGTTGTCTTTCACAATCACCTAAATTTACATAAAACAAAATAATTTTTAAACTGAAAATTATATCAAAAAGCACTTAGTTGTTATAGTGATGTTATAGGAGCTAGTAAAGGTACCTAGGACGGAGGAGTACTGTGAAGCTGAGTTACAAAACAAAAACAACCTTTTAACAGGAACTTTTTTCTACCCAGACTTTTATGGTTCAGTATTGGAGCATGGTTAGACAATGCTATCAACCAATAAGCTTTCAGGATTTCTCCTACCCAGTTCATAGTATGGATTGTCTTTTTGCAGCTTCTAAATTGATTAATCCGTTGGCCACTCATACCCTCATAGACTGGTTTGATCAGTTTGACTCCCATGTATATAAGTGGGGGGCATGTATGTATCTAATGTTTTATTGTCTTGTTTGACTGTATGCTCAATATTGAAAAATCAATAACATTTACTGAATTTAAGAAAAAAAGAACATGAATGCATTGTGCCAACAATGGAAGAGCTAGGCAAGGGACATAAACTACATCATATAATTCTAAAATGGTACTTACTGACTGTATGTAACCCAGAAACACCCACTAGGATAACTAAAAAGCCTGTAGAGGTGAAACAGTAACATAATTGGGACCAGCATTTAAAAGCTAGCTTGTACCAGAGAAGATGACATACAGATTCAAGGTAGTTTTCCTTTGAGGATCTCCAGCCTGCCTCATACTGTAGCTTTTGTACTCCATTCCCCTGATCCTTTTGCTGACATAGCATTGCACGCACTCGACTGCCTTAGTGTCTTGAATAGAACCCTGCTGCACATGGTTGCCTCCTACGGTGCATTTCCTAGATGTTGTTTTTCTCCCACATGCTTAGTGTGTTTGCTACTGTCATGCCTGAAAGTGTACCTGTTGTCTCCCGGGACACTCAAGAGAATGAGATGCCGCATCTCATGAAGTGACCATGGAGAGCAAAACTTTCAGTAAATAAGTTTTGATCAGCCCCCCCCCCACCCGGAATGCTTCCGGAAACAAGATTAATCCAAATCTCATTGGATGATTTTCTGGTTCTGTTACAGTACTACTGTTTCAATCAACAAACCGTAGCACTCACACCACTGTGTTCTGTAGCACACTGTGTTGTTAGTTACTGTATGTTAGGTTTGCCTCTTCATGATAATTATAAATTGCAGTTTATTTTAGGAGATTTCCTCTTTTTGTATTTTTTTTATGACTCAATGTTGTCATGTTGCACTGTACTCCGCTTCCCCATCCCACCAGGATGCATCCAGAAACAAGCTGTTCACAGCTCAGTATCTCTTTCCTGGTGAAACGTCTGAAATAAATCCTAAACATGGCTGACCGGTGGCCAAAGTGTGCTGATTACTTTTTTTCACAGTGTATTTACCCAGGATAGCCCAACTGAGACGTAGCATCTCGTTTCGAGTAGGGTCCTGCTTCTACCCATTTCCACAGCTGGGAAGACTGGTGCACTGGGAGGTTAGGTGACATGCCCAAGATCACAACTCTGGTGAGATTTGAACTTGTTTTCTCCTGGATCACAAGTTGGAGCTTTAACCACTAGACCACGTTTGCCTACCTTTAATATCGGACAAGGCTGACTTTTGGCCATTCTCCCAAAGCAGTATCCCTTAAATTCCCACAAAGTTTGCTTTTTAATCACATTTTTTTAATTATTCCCATCCACCGCACCAGTGCTACCCCAGTCAGTGGGGATGGCAGTCTGAAGACGGGAAGCGAGAGTGCTCTGATTTCGTCCTGTGTCGAGATGAGGGTTTGCTGCGATTACTCCTTCCCCTCTAGGATGTTATATAACTTTTCTGAGCATGTGCCTGCTGCAGCAGAGCTCGTCCCAATCCTCCCTCCAGACCCTGTATCAAACTACCACCTGTGGTCCGCAGAGGGTAGTAATGCAGCAGCACTCACTCTCCCCCCCCCCGAGGGAGAAGAGCATCCTCCGGGGCACTCAGTCGTCCCTCTGGCACTCTAGGTTTGTTCCTAAACCTAGCCTGCTGCCGTCACGAGCATATACTGGATACTGCTCAGGGGTCAGCTTTCCTGCCCCAGGGCAGGGCAGAGCACCTGATAGCACTGCCCAGGAACTTTGCAGCAACAGGTATCACAGCCAGGACATTCCTGAGACTTCTGGGCCAAACGGCAGCAGCCATTGTTATGGTTCCCCTAGCACGGCTGCACATGCGGATTCCTCCGAGGACTTTAAGGGTCCAATGGGATCAACACACTGACGAGCTGGAACAGAAGGTTCTAGTAACATCACCTGTAAAGAAGGTGCTTCTGTAGTGGATGAAACCCAGCAATCTGCTCAAAGGAGTTCCTTTCCTAATCTCTTCCCCTCTTCAGATGCTCACCACTTATGCTTCCGGATGGGCTGAGATCCAGGGTACTTGAACCGAAGTGGAGACTTCCTTCCACATAAACATCCTAGCGATGAGAGCCATTCTGTATGACCTGCAAGCCTTCCAGAATCACCTGTCCCTGGGGCCTCTGCGGGTGCAGGTGGACATCAGTGTAGCGCACTACATAAACAAGCAAGGGGGGGACTCATTCATACCCCCTGTGCAGAGAAGCAACGAGGGTCTGGTACTGGGCTCTAGAACACAGTCTAAAACTGACTGAAGTCCATGTTCCAGGTGTCCAAAACATCCTAGTAGACAGGTTAAGCAGGCCCATGGGGTCAACAGGGGTGACTGTCTATTCAGACGTAGTGAGGGGTCAGACACAAGAGGAAGGGAGTATAAACTACTAGAGGGTACATTAAAATGGATGTAAGGAAATATTTCTTCATAGAGAGGGTTGTTGACACGTGGAACAGACTGCCAAGCGAACTGGTAAGAACCAAGTCTGTCCAAGTTTTTTAAGGTTGGATGGGACAAGTACAGGGACATAGTGGCTGGGGAGAGGGGAGGTGGTCAATGTTACAGGTGGAGCAGAGTTCACATCTTTGCGCTCAGACTAACGACTCTCAGCAATAGGCTGCAGCGTATTTGGGTAGTAGTGTAGACTGGATAGACTCCAAGTTGTCTTCTGCTTGCAAAATGTCTGTTTCTATGTTAAAATGTTCTCTCTCTTTCTCTCTCTAGTGTTATTCAGTAACAGTTATCTCCCTCTTCATGCCTCCACGTGTGGAGATGACTGGCACGGCGATGAAGCTGTCCCAGAGGATGAGGAGCCTGTTATAATTGAACACCTGAGCAGCTCTCCCATAGAGAGTTCATCATTGGTCCCCTGCCCCCTCTGCGAATTTCATTTCAGCATCAGAGAGATTGAAAGACATGCCAGCACTTGTGGGGAGCAGAGAGAAACGATCGAATCTAGTTCCCCTTGGATCTGGGTGGACTAAAATGTGCTGGATTTGTCTGTATCCTATCTAGGAGTTCTGTTTTTGTGAGGGGAAGGGCCTTTGAATCCAATAATTTGACTGTATGCACACCTGTACAAATCAGAATTTCATAGACTTTGGCATTTTATACCAGTGCAGTGCTTCTACAAAATATGTATCTTCCTATTAAAAACATTCCCTGTACTGTTTTCATTTTGCTTTTTTTAATTTGCTGCATATTCAGCTTTCCATCAGTCTGTACATTTGTATACATAATAAAAGCTAGACAGTAGAATCCCAGTTAAATCAGGAAATTAGAATAATAGTCACCGCTGTAGTCTCAAAATTGCCAATATTGAAAGCAGAATTTGATTACTTTTTTTTCCCCCTAATTCTTTTTTCTGCACCTGTGCTCAGGGAACTCTCTCAGGCTGCCCCTGTACACCAGAAAGACTCTACCTCCCTGTCTGAAGCCTCTCACCAGGCCCGCCCCGACTGGCACATCCCCGGCTCTGAGCCTCCCGAGGTGGGGCCGCCAATGCCCTGGCATTCTATAGTCAAATCCGCTGGTCGGGGTTAGCATCCTGGCCGAGGAGCTCAACTGTGGGAATGTGGTCTTCCGACCCTGGGAGGAGCCATTGCCTATCCCCGAGATAGGGATTTTTCCTTGTGCTTGATGTTGCCCCTCATCCCTCCCCAGAGCTCGGACGTACAGTGATGTCTTCCAACATCCGCCACAGCTCTGTCCCTCTACTGCTGCTCTAAGCATATGCAGTGCTTCTGGCTTCCACTGGGGGCCGCTGCTGTGCTAGGCGTTCCCTGGATCCCTCCCCGAGAGAGAGAGAGAGAGAGAGAGAGAGAGAGGAGATCTGTCTTCCGGAGGATCAGGCTGACCCCCAACGGCCCGGGCCTGTTCCCGAACCCAAGTCACTGGTGTGGCGTCTAGTGCCTCAACCCTCAACGCCATTGGGCTGAGAATTTGATTACTTAATGCACCGCAAATCAGTGGCCCTAACTCCATGAATCTGGGGGCTGGAATTATTTATTTTATTTATTTATTTATTGAATAATCAGAACCACCATTAAGCGGCGCTTGTTTACAAGGGTTTTACATCATGTTGTACAGAGCTACAAAAGTAGTGTTCGGACAAAACACACTGTTCATTGGTTTACAGCAAAAAGTTATACATTCCTGTTACATTGTACTGAGATACAATAGTAGTACTTGGACAAAAAGTCATAGTTCAGTGGTTTACAGCAAAATTTGTACATTCTTGTATATTAGAAGGCCACGTCATGGAAATGTTGTCTGATAGGGGAGGAGGAGGAGAGAGGAAGGAAGGTAGGGAATGCTACTATAGGGGGATGAGGGGGTGGGAAGAAAAGGAGTAAGTGCCCCAGAGGTGTTTTTGGCAATTAAGTGCAGGTGGATTTTTCAGCTAAATAGCTTTTCAGGACTGTTTTAATTCGGGTGGGTTTGATTATCCCCATGATAGAGGAAGGGAGCTCATTTCGTCACGACGAGGATCTAACGGAGAAGGAGCGCTTAGCCAGGCTAGTCCTTTAGAAGGGGACTTGAAAAGAGTTCGTGAGGATGCTACGGGTGGCGTACTTGCATTGGCAGGGAGGAAGACAGAACTAAGTGTGGGGGAGGAGTGTCCCTGGAGAGCTGTAATACCCAGCATGCATGTTTAATATTTGATGCATAGGTCCAGGGGTAGCCATCCAGAATTGTTGTAGAGGTGACATGTGTGTGTCATTCTTTCGGCTCCTAGGACAAGACGACATGCATTATTCAGTGCTACTCTTACTCTATTTAGGGTAGAGTCAACAGCGACTGCATAGACCACTAGCCCTTAGTCAGTTACCGGGATTATATATGACAGACAGACTCCTAGACTCCTCTGTCATGAGTGATTTACATAGAAACATAGAATCTGACGGCAGGTAAGGACCGCTTGGCCCACCTAGCCTGCCCATTTCCCTACCTAACGGATAAGCTGCAGATCCTAGTTAACCAACAGCCTACTTCCTCCTACTCCCCCCACTAGAATTGCCGTATGCCTGTCCCATGCATTCTTGAATTCCCCTCTTTTTGACTCCACGACCCCCTCAGGAAGGCTGTTCCATGCATCCACAACCCTCTCTGTGAAGAAATACTTCCTCACATTACCTCTGAGCCATCCCTCCTCTATCTTCAAATTGTGCCCCCTTGTTCTTGCACATCTCTTTTTCTGAAAGATGCTACCCTCTTGGACTTTGTTGATTCCCTTGAGGTATTTGAAAGTTTCTATCATGTCCCCCCTCTCACTCTTTTCCTCGATGCTATACATCTTAAGCTCTATTAGTCTTTCTTCATATGTCTTCTGATGCAGACCCTGCACCATTTTGGTTGCCCTCCTCTGGACAGCCTCCACCCTGTCTATGTCTTTGTGCAGAGGGCCAACAACTTCCTGTTTTCTACTGGTGATGCCTCTCCTGTGCATCCCAGTGTCCCCCAGCCCTTCTTACTGCCTTCTCACATTGCTGGCCCACCTTAGGTCATCTGATATGACTATCCCCAGGTCCCTTTCCATTTTTGTAGTCAGTATCTCACCCCCCATTGTGTACTCTTCCCTATGGCTTTTGTTTCCCTGGTGCATTACTTTGCACTTCTTTGCACTGAATCTAAGCTGCCATAAATTTGACCACTCCTCCAACCTTGCCAAGTCCCTTTTCATCCTTTCCACCCCACCTTGCGTATCAACCCTGTTGCAGATCTTTGTGTCATCTGCAGAGAGACATATTTTCCCTTCCAGTCCCTCTGCAATGTCACTTATAAAGACATTAAAAATGACCGGACCCAGTGCTGAACCCTGCAATACCCCACTAGTAACCCTCCTTTCTTCAGAGTGGACTCCATTTACTATTACCCGCTGTGTCCTGTTGTCCAGCCAGTGTTTTACCCAGGCTTCCACCCTGGGACCCACTCCCAGGCTGGTTAATTTGTTTATTAATCTTTTGTGCGGGACTGTGTCAGATGCCTTGCTAAAGTCTAGGTAGGCCATGTCCACAGCCCTTCCCCGGTCTACTACTTTGGTCACCCAGTCAAATAAATCAGTTAGATTTGTCTGACATGACCTTCCCGCTGTGAACCCATGCTGCTTTGGGTCCTGTGCCCCACTGGCCTCTAGGTACTCAACAATTCTTTCCTTCAGAAGTGATTACTTCATTTTCCCTAACACTGAGGTGAAACTGACAGGTCTGTAGTTTCCTACCTCTGTCTTGCTTCCACTTTTGTGAAAAGGAATCACATCCGCCCTCCTCCAGTCTTCTGGTACCACACCATCCTCCCATGATTTATTAAAAAGGGTAGTCAGTGGTGTTACTAGTTCTTCCCTTAGTTCTTTTAGAATTCTGGGGTGAATCCCATCAGGCCCCATTGCTTTATCCACCTTCAGTTTTAAGAGTTCTTTCAGAACCCTTTGTTCTGTGAAAGGACTAATATCAACCCCCCTATCCAGAGTGCTTCTATTGACTGGATTAGGTATCTCCCCCTGCTTTTCCATTGTGAATACTGAGCAGAAGTATTCATTCAGTATCCCTGCTTTTTCACTGTTGCTGTCTGCCCAACCACATTCCTCTTTGTTCAGCCTCAGTATCCCTGCCTTAGTCTTTCTTTGCTCCCTAATGTACCTATAAAAGGTTTCATCCCCCTTCTTAACCGAGTTGGCTATCTTTTCCTCGGTTTGGGCCTTTGCTATTCTGACTACCTTCCCCGCTTCCTTCTGCTTTAACTGGTACAGTTCTCTGTCCTGCTCCTCCTGTGTTTTTGTGATGGTATAGGGCACCCAGTTTTTTATTTACTGCTTTCACTGTTTGTTCAACATGATGTGCAAAGGAGAGATTGTTGTCTAGGTAAATTCCTAGATATTAGAAGGTACTGACCTGCTCAAGGCTAGATCCCACCTAATTAACGATGGTAAGGTGTTGAAGCGCCTTCTGTTTTAAGGGACAGGAAATCAACATTGACTTAGTTTTCTTGCAGTTTAAGATTAACTTGTTTTGGAGGAACCAGTGCTCCAAGGCTGTGAAGCTTTGTTGCAGGTTAAGTGAGAGTTATTCCTGGCTTCTGCTGGTTGTGGAGATTACGGCGTCACCCGCATAGGGGAGTACGTGAGAGTTTGGACAGACCAGAGAGAGATCATTGATGAATAAATTGAAGAGAAGGGGTCCAAGCATTGACCCTTGTTGGTACCCCTACTGAGACATGCCCCGTGTCAGAGGTTGTCCCATTGATTCTTTCTTTTTGGATACGGCCTGTCAGATATTCTTTGAATCAGTATATCAAATCTTGAGAGAGAGCCATAGGGTGGAGAGTTTATCAAGCAGAAGTGTGTGTTTAACAAGGTCGAAGGCCTTTGTTAAATCTATGACGATGCAGCCCACCAGTTGGGTGTTGCCAGGTACACCGTGTGCAAAGTTGCTGTATTCAAGTAATGCCGTTATGGTGCTGTGTTGTTTTCTAAAGCCATGCTATTGCTGGCATTTTACGCCATATTGACTTAGGTGGGTAACTAGCTGTTCGGCTACTATCTTCTCCAATGCTTTGGAGAGCGGAGACGGTATAGAAATGGTGCGATAATTAGAGACAACATCTTTATCTCCCCCTTTGTGTACGGGGGTAACCGGGGCTGTCTTCCAGATAGTCGGGAACTGGGCAAACCATAGCGAGTGGTTAAAGAGCTTTGTGATAGACACAGTTAGGACATCCTGTGCAGAAGCAAGAAGCTTCATGTCTATTATGTCACTGTCCATCCTTATGTTCCCTAGTACCTTCTTGACATGTCGGAGGGTGTCCGATGTTGAAACCAATTTGAAATAGAAAATTGGGTGGGGTGGAGAGGCAGGGGCCACTTTGGGCTTGGCCATATGTGGGTTGGGAGATGTGTTAATAGAGTCCAGGGTGGACAGTATATGGCTGAGGTCAGTGAATGTAGAATTACAGATATTTGTGATTTCACTTGGGTCTGTGACAGTGGTGTTATTGTGAGTGATTAGGGTGGGGACAGCCTTTTCCTCTTTACTTAGGAGGTCTTTAGGGAGTCCCAGAATTTTTTGCTGTTACTCCATAGTTGGGTCTGCTTCGTTTTGAAGTGGGTAGCTTTGGTAGACCTTATTTCTCTTGTGCATTTATTTCTGGCTGCCTTATAGTTCTGTACGTCCTGTGGGGTACCAGTGGACCTTGCTTTGTACCATAGTTGATCTCTTGGCTTCATTTGCACCCTTAAGGAGGAGGTTAACCACTCAGCGATATTACCATGAATCATTCATTTTTTTGTAGGGAGCATATATGTTCGTTGCCATGTTGAATTTGTTAATGAAAAAGTCTAGTGCAAGGTCTGTATCTGGGATATAGTCCAGGGATCCCCAATCGACTGATGCCAGATGCAACTTGAAGGCATCTAGAGAACGTTTTGAGAGAATTCTACTGTTCACTAGTTTGGTGGTGGGGGGGGAGTAAGCTTTGCCGATCAATCACATAGCACCGAGGAGTGGTTGCTGTGAGAGTCAGGGAGTACACTAACCTTTATTAGTCATTCTGGGTGAGTAATGAGGATCCAGTCAATGATGGTGCCTGTTCCTGTTTCCTAGTTAGTTCTGGTGCATTCTTTTGCTACCTTTGTCACTTGTAGGCTATTAATTAGATCCTTGTGGGCACTGTTTGATTTTGAGTTCCAATCAATATTGAAGTCGCCCAAGACCAATGTTTCCGAGGATAGGCTCACCGCCTGGTAGTATTGGTTGAAGGACTTAATTCCAGCTTGGTTGCTGTGGGATGTAGACTGTTAATATCTGCAGATCTTACTTCGAGAGGGCTCTTGCAGTAGGTAATTACATATAGGACTGATGCCAGCAGGCGGCAGGACCCCGCGGAAAAATTTCTAGCTAGCAGTCCTTGGCGAGGGACCGCCCCCACGTCAGGTGTCCGGCGTCAGGAGACGTCTGTATAAAGGGGCGGTCCCGGACGCCCACCTTCAATTCTTTCCGCGGTTGGCTCGTTGCAGCTCACCGTGAGAAAAGTTGGGATGCCGTCAGCCCTACCTTCATCGTTTTTACCGAAAATAATGTTTTTTCGACTAACGTCAGTACAGTCGTCAGTGTTTGTCGTTCCCTACACCCTCCGAGCACAAAAATAAGTGCGATTCGTGTGGTGTCCAACTACCGCACAAGGACAGCCACTCCCTGTGCCTGTTCTGCCTAGGCCCTGATCACCCGGTTGAGAAGTGCCAGCACTGCCTCAGTTTCAACGCGGCTACCCAGAAAAGGCGGCAGCAATCCCTGGAAGTCCATATTCTGAAGAAGAAAATGAGTTCTAAGGAGAAGGAGCTCAAAAAACTGAGGCAGGTGTCCACTTCCCCCGAAGGCCATCGGAAGGAGAAGGAGAGGCACCGGGACAAGGGCTCCTCCACTGCGTCTCCCTCGGGAGTCGCTGGGACTCAGGTAACATCCCTTCCAGGGGATCGCTCCTCGACGGCCGCCTCGGAGGTTTCCAAGGGGGCGTCGGCCCGCCCATCTGGCTCAGGCCTTGTGGGCGACTCCGGGCAGTTGGAGGCCTCCGGCCCTGGTTCGGCCGCAGGCTCGCAGCCTACCACTGTGGGCGACTCCGGTAAGCTGGGCATCTGCTCCTCCGCCGTCCGCCCGGAGAGGGCCAGTAAGACGTCCGACCCTCCGGGGCAACGCGCGCCCTCCACTCCACCGGACCAGGCCGATCACTCTACTTGGCCCTCCTCCGTTGATGGCTCTCATAAGTCGGACGCCGGCTCCTCCGTTGCCCGCCGGGAGCTCGCTCTTAAGCCTCATGTCGGCTCATCCGGCTGGCGAAGGAACCGGCAACGACCCCTCCGTCCATCATACCCGGTTCCCCACAGCCTTCGCTGCCATCTGGGGAACCAGAGTCTCCCCAACTCGACCCCGGAGATTCTCCCCTCCATCCCCAGGCGATGCTGGGGATCTTTTACCTCCGTCAGTCCTTCCGCCACCTGGTGCGTCGGACCTGACGTCGGCTCCCCGGATGCAGCTCCGACGGCCCCTTCGACGTTGGTACCTCCGACGCCAGGGTCTCCACCGTCTGCCCTGATGTCGGCCTTACCGATCCCAGGAGATATTCCGCTCCCATCGGGCCCTCCGGGCTCTCCACTATGGACCCGCCCGTGAGGCCACCGGCCGGGCCGTCTGCTACGGCAGCCCCCCCAGCTCCCGGGTACCCTCTGTCCTATCCGACTCGGGCGTACCCAGAACCGCAGTATCTGGCGTCACAGTACCCGACGCCGCAGTACTCGACGCCGGGCTACCCGCAGCCGGGTTTTGGATACGCTCCATACGGTTACAACCCGTATCCTTATTCCCCGCCTCCTCCACCGCCTTCGCGGCCGCCGGTGGACCTGCAGGAGACTCTGGCCTCCTGGTGGGCTGAGGCCAAGGTTCATTTCACCAAAGAGGTCAAGAGCCGCCTTCCAGCGACGGTGCCATCCCAGGTTCCCATACGTCCGAGGCGACACACTCCCTCACCACTTCCGGACTCCAGGGTTCTTCCGTCTGGATCCAGAGAAGGACAGGACACGCTTCCCCCGGGACTTCCCAAGGGGTCCATTCCTCCCCCGGGTCGGGAAAGGGAGTCTTTCTCCTCTTCATCCTCCTCTTCACCCTCCGACTCTTCCGACGGTTGCTCCGAGAGAGACGACGAGCCATGCTCTCCGTCGAAGCCCAGGCCAAGGACTCTTCCGGAGGATCCCTCTTTTATGGAGTTGCTTAGGAAAATCCAGGAGGTTCATCAGTGGCACTCCCTGGAACCAGATCCTCAGCGTCTGAAACTCGCTGAACATCTGGATCTGCCCGTGACAGCTTCTACCTTGGTGCCACCCTGGATAGAGCCGCACGCCGACCTCGTTACCACAATATGGAAACAGCCATCGGCCTTAGCCCCACTTCCTAGGAAGTCGAACAGGCTATATCAGGCTCCAGAGAGTGTTGATTTTCTGGATTCTCACCCTTGTGCCGACTCGGTTGTGATTAGCGCCGCTCACAGCCGGTCGGCGAACCCCAAACATCTTAGCTCGTCACCACCTAACAAGGAATCATGCCTTCTGGACCAGTATGGGAGAAAGATTTACACTTCCTCCACGCTGGGGATCAGGGCCCTGAACTATGTCGGCCATATGGGGGACTACCAGAAGGCCATTCTGACTCAGGCGGAAGCCAAATTGGACTCCTTGCCTGACTTCCAAGTCAAGCAGGAGTTGGCTGATCTCACCCGCTGTGCTCGTTCAGCCAGTCGCCACATGCTACGTGCGACATACGATGCAGTGACACTGCTGGGCGGAGCTCAGCTTTCGCTGCAGGCCTACGGCGTCATGCTTGGCTCCATGTGTCAGGGTTGGTCCCGGAGGTGCAATCTGCAATCCAGGAAGCACCCTTCCGGGGCTCGGTGCTTTTCAGGGGTGATGTCAAGGACATCATCACCGATTTGCAAGAGAAGGGGACGGCACTGAAATCAGTTGATTCCATGTACCGTCCCCATCAGCAGCAGCGCCGTCCCTTTCGCAGACGGAATCATCTGAAGGCAAAACCCCAGGGAAGGCGGGCCACAAAACGCCGAGCCTCCACAGCTGCTAAGCTCCCCCCTCGCCCAAAAAAGCAGCGGGTGCTTCAGCTGCGGCACTGCCCCACACCACCTGACTCCTTTCCTCTCCCACTGCCTCCAGACTCCCTGGAGGAACCGGTAGGAGGGAGGTTTTCCCTCCACCTTCCGGGATGAGAGAGGATAACCACAGATTCTTGGGTACTCCATCTCCTAGCAGAAGGACACTCGATAGAGTTTCTTCAGAAACCACCCCGCCACCCCCTTCTGAAGTCGTCGTATTCATGGGAACATCTTCTCTTGGTCCAGGAGGAAATTTCAGCTCTCCTGCTGAAACAAGCAACAGAACCCGTCCCACTTCATCTGCGAGGGACGGGTTACTATTCCCATTTCTTCCTGGTCCCAAAGAAGACAGGAGATCTCAGACCAATTTTGGATCTCAGTTCCCTGAATCTTTACGTAGAATACAAAAGGTTCAGGATGCTCTCTTTGCAGAGCCTTCTGCCTCTCCTCTGGCCGAGTCAATGGCTTTGTGCTCTGGATATGCAGGATGCTTATCTGCACATTCCCATTCGCCCATCTCATCACAAATACCTTCGTTTTGCGTTCCAGGGGGACCACTACCAGTTCAAGGCGCTCCCATTTGGTCTATCCTCGGCCCCCCGAGTGTTCACCAAATGCCTGGCAGTGGTGGCGGCCAACCTGCGTACCAGGGGAGTGCAGGTTTTCCCGTACCTGGACAACTGGCTTCTGGTGGCCTCATCCAGGTAGAAACTCCTGCGTTACCTCTCCCTTACCCAGCAGGTTTTTGCCTGCCTGGGTATTACCATCAACCATTCCAAGTCTCATCTGGACCCATCCCAGAGGCTACAGTTTATTGGGATGATTCTCGATACGACCACGGGCAAGGCCTTCCTGCCTCCAGACAGGGCGTCCACCCTTCAGACCCAAATAAGTCTGTTGTCCGACCACAGGATGGTCTCTGCGAGGTCGGTCCTTTGCCTTCTCGGGCTCATGGCGGCTGCTATCCCAACAGTGCCTCGTGCTTGACTCCACATGAAGATTTCTCAGTGGACTCTACGCTCTCAATGGGATCAGCTAGTGGACGACCTAGATCACCCAGTTCTGATCTCCTCGCTGATGATTCGAGACTTGCAATGGTGGATGGTTTGAGAGAACCTGTTTCGGGGAGTTCCTTTCTTTCATCCTCCCCCTCCCAGACTCTAACCACAGATACCTCAGGCGAAGGTTGGGGAGCCCATCTAGGCCCTCATCGGACCCAGGACTCCTGGTCCAAGCTAGAACAAGCTCTCCACATCAGTGTGCTCGAGCTTCGGGCAGTGTTGTACGCTCTCCAAGCCCTTCACAAATGCATCCTTCCCAGACACCTAGCCGTCCAGACGGACAACATGTGCGTGGTGTGGTACATCAACAAACAGGGAGGGACTCGGTCCTACCATCTTTGCAGGGAGGCAATGAGGGTTTGGGATTGGGCAACACAACACGACCTTCACCTCACAGCAATTCTCGTTCCGGGAGTTGACAACACCCTGGCAGACAAGCTAAGTCGCTCTTCTGCTCTGACTTATGAGTGGGAACTGGACCGAGGGGTCCCAGACAATATCTTCCAACTTTGGGGAACACCACAGGTTGACCTGTTCGCCACCCCCCTAAACACAAAACTTCCCGTCTTCTGCTTGCTCATTCCAGAGCGAGGCGCTTTTGGGAGCGATGCTCTGTCTCTAGAGTGGAAGGACAGATTTGTCTATGCCTTTCCCCCAATTCCACTTATCCCACGAGTCTTGCAGAAACTAGCTTCAGAAGGAGCGTGAATGATTCTGATCGCTCCTTTCTGGCCCAGGCAAGTTTGGTTCTCTTTTCTACAACAATACTCAGAGGATCCTCCTCTTCCTCTATCTCGAGGTTTGTTGACCCAGGATCAGGGACCCTGGTCCATCCAGGCCTCAAATCCCTTCAACTGCATGCATGGCTCCTGGGACATAGCCCAATCCCATTTTGGAGTGTCTCCCAAAGTGGCGGAGATTTTGGTGGAGGCCAGAAAACCCTCCACCAGATCCACTTGTGCCATGAAGTGGAAAAGATTCACTATCTGGGCTGCTTCCAAGAACGTGGAACCCTTCTGTTCAGCGGGGCTTCTGCTGGAGTATCTACGTCATCTGTTTGACCTGGGTCTCAGTCATTCTTCTCTGAAGGTACACATGGCTGCCATTTCGGCCTATCATGTTCCCTTCGCAGACAAAGCTTTCGCTCAACTGGAGGTCTCTAAGACCTTTCTCAGAGGGGTCCTCCATCTGAGGCCCCCCCCATCCATACTCCTGCTGCCCCTTGGGACTTGAATTTTGTTCTCAAGAAACTTATTCTCCCTCCTTTCGAACCTGCAGCTTCTGCGGATTTGAAGTTCCTTTCATGGAAGACTCTCTTCTTGGTGGCCATTACTTCTGCTCGGAGAATCTCCGAACTCCAGGCCCTGATGTGTAAAATCCTGTACTTAATTTTTCACAAGGAATGTGTTGCTCTTCACACGAATCCTAAGTTTCTCCCTAAAGTAGTAGCTGAGTCTACTCTAAATCAGTCCATAGAGTTACCTGCCTTTTTTACGCAGTACTCTAATCAAGGGGAGTATTTACTCCATACTATGGATGTTCACCAGATTCTGAGATACTACACCAACAGGACGAAGGATCTCAGAAAGACTGATCAATTGTTTGTCTCTTTTGCTCACAAAAGGGAAGGCAATGCTGTTTCCAAGCAATGCCTGTCTAAGTGGTTGGCTCATTGCATCACTTTCTGTTATGACAAATACAACAAGACCCTCCCGGGTCAAGTCAGAGGCCACTCCACAAGAGGAGTAGCTGCGTCAGCGGCTTGTTTCAAGAATGTGTCTGTGGCAGACTTCTGCACTGCCGCCAGCTGGACTTCCGTCCATACCTTTACTAAACACTACAGTTTGGATGTTGTCTCTCACCGTAAAACAGGCTTCAGGCTGGCTGTTCTGCAAGGCCTCCTATCTTGAGACCTGCACAATCAAAACTACTTTTTGGAGTAGTTTTTCTCCTCCCGGTGCCTCTCTTTGTTCCAGACTGCTTGGGATTCATTCCTATATGTAATTACCTACTGCAAGAGCCCTCTCGAAGTAAGATAGTGCAGTTACGTAAGAACTTACCATAACAGTAGATCTTCGAGAGAGGCTCTTGCAATAGGTAATACCTTCCCGCCCTCCATCCCCGTAGGCTTTTTTAGCTCCTTTTCCATTGAGGGAACCATCCGCTTCTCTCTCATCTGGCCTCTTTTGGCCTGTGGCGGGAAAGAACTGGCATCCGGGACCACCCCTTTATACCGACGTCTCCTGACGCCAGTTACCTGACTTGGGGGTGGTCCCTCGCCAGGGACTGCTGGCTAGAAATTTTTCTGTGGGGTCCTGCCGCCTGCCGGCGTCAGTCCTATATGTAATTACCTACTGCAAGAGCCTCTCTCGAAGATCTACTGTTACGGTAAGTTCTTACGTAACTGTACTTCTTTTTCCCCTTTGCCTAGTGTTAGCTTTGTAACCAGGCATTCGCAGTGTTTGTCCAGGCAGGTAATGGGGACATTTTGGGCCTGAAGGTGGCTCCTTATATATTGGAGGCAACCACCACCACGTTGCCCTGACCTATCCTGCCTGAAGATTGTGCAACCATTCAGATTAATTACGGAGTCAGGGACCTTGGGAATGATCCAGGACTCTGTGATTGAAACAATATCTGGTTGGGTGTGTGCCACGGAAGCCTCGAACTGAGTGAAATTAGGGGAAAGGCTACCTATGTTTATCGAGGCAATATGCGATATATGAGGTGAATGGGTACCTTGATGTGGGTCAGGGTTAGGGTGAATATTCCTTGATATTAGGAGAAGTATCAAGTTTTTGCACAATACCCTGTAAGGAACTGGTTTAAAGACTTAACTTGGGGTTGCTTGTGGAGAGCATATTGGCAGGTCTACAGAGACCTTCTAAGAGGGTGGACCATCGGTGTAAATATACCAGAGAGAGCGAGATTAAGCTAGACTGGCTCATGTGTGCTAGAGGACAAATTCACTTCTGCTTGCACCCAATTCAGAGTTACTTTTAAGTGAACATAGCAGATCTGAAGAGCATGGTGGGTAGCCCTTTTTTGGTTGTGAGAAGTCATAGGTCGCAGACTTCAGAGATGCAGCTAGGACTCCTCCGTAGTGTTAACCACATTTCCCTTGTCATCCCTTAAACTTGTTATTCTTGATCTGTTTTTCTTTTCCTTAACTGCTTCACATGGATCCGAATAAGGCCTCTTCTGTGTTCCATAACTTAATTCTTTTGCCAGTGTTGTGGCCATATCATATTGCACCTTCCTCATTTCCCCCTTAATTCTATCGATTTGCGCAGAGTAATCCTCCCTACCTCTATGTGTTGCCTCATATAGACGCTGTAATTAGTTCCTTAAACTTAAATATCTCAAAACATTACTATTAGCCTTTTGTTTTCCAAAGGTCTTCAACTAGTTACTAACCTCTCTTTTAACCTCTATCCACCATGAGTACAAGTCCTCGTATAAACTTAAAATGGATGACCTATTCACAGATATGTTCATTAAATTCACTTTAACTGTACTTTCATATAAACAAGCAGTATTCAGTTTCCATCTTTGGGCCGGCTGTTCCACTCCTGTTTCTGTACTAATTACCATTTTTATAATAAAATGATCGGAAAAAGCATTTGGAAGTATATCAACTTTTACAATATCTAATCTGCTTGACAAAAATACATAAATCAATTTTTGAGAACCTCTTTCCACAAACATAAGTGTATTTTACAGGTGGCTTAATCTTACTAACCATGTCTGTTAGTTCCACCATTTTCAGTCATCAAAGCTATTGAGTCAAATTATATTTTCTTTCCAGTACTTTTACACTCAGCCATTTCCATCGTGCAATTAAAGTCTCCTCCATAATATGTATTTCTAGAAGTACACGAAAAGGGCTGTACCAGCTCAAACAAATGTACCCTTTCTGATTTTAATTGAGGCGCACATACCACTATAAATCTGCTATGTTGTCCATACCATAAGCCATCTATAACTAATGCCCTTCCCGGCAGTATATCTATAACTCTTTGAAAAGATATTCCTCCTCCTCCTGAAAATAAGATTCCAACCCCATCAGCCCTCTCAGTCCCGGAGGACCAATAAGATGGTCCCCAAACCCACTCCCTTTGTGCTTGATGCACAGAGGTCACAATATTTAACCAAGTTTCTTGAGCAAAGATAACTGTGCTTGCCATGCTCCATAATTCTTCCCACACATACACTCATTTCTTCCCACTTAAGATGCTATTAACATTCACAGAAGCAAGTGAAAACAAAACCATGCTTTAAATGTTTTATCCCCCTTCTTGTTTCTTCTTTCCGACATCCCCATGATTTGACTCAACCAGTTAATTTCTGTCTTTTCTTCTTCTTTTTCTTAGCACCACTCCTCTGTTCCTCCCTCTGCTCCCCTTTCTCAAGGGACCCTACAGATATTGTTACAGGAGTGTCCGATTCTTCTTCCACCATTACAATTTCCTCTTCCTTTTGGTCTGCCAACACTTCAAAAGTGTTTGTGATAGTAATATCCAGTGGTACTTCCTTTTCGCTCCTTAGGGTCATTCTACTTCCTTTCCCTTTCAAACCATCCATATCTTTAGTAGAGGGAGGAGGAATTCCATTTAGCCCTGCTCCCCGTCGTCCTTCACTACTTTCTTCACAATATAATTCCACTTCATGTGATATTTCAGTCTCCATTGTTTCTATTTCCACACTCCCCCTGACCCTGGATCCTTCTTCCATGGGATTATCCTTCTCCTTCTCAGTATGTTCCTCCTCCGTGCCCTGCTTCCCCATATTTTGCTGCGGGGGGGGGGCTTTTAGGGTCTGCTCTTCCTGCATTCCATGCATCTCCTCTCTTGGTCTCCCTTGTTGGGCTTTATTTATTAAATGTTCAGGGTTAACGCTGCGCACATTATTTTTGGCTGCCCAAGGACAGTTTTGACATAAATGTCCATACTGTTCACAGAGGTTGCACCTCACATGATTGCAACACTGTGAGTTATTATGCCCAACTTCCCCACACAATCCACATCTGATAATATCGCGCACATTGGATAGGTGGGATCTAAACCCACACCTATAACATGCTTTAGGCTGGCCTGGGTAGAAGACCACCCCTCTATCTCTTCCCAGGTAACAACTGTTAGGAATATGTTCTATTCCTTGTTCAGTTTGATTTAATCTGACTTTGAACTTCCATCCCCCTGTCCATAGAAACTCTGAGTCTATTATGGCTTCAGGGGGGACTCAGTACCTCACATCTTAAGTTCAACCATTGATGTGTATCACAAACATGCACACATTCATTCCGAAACAGTACAATTATTATTTTCACTGTCTGCTTGGTAAGGTTTATAGCTAAAAAAGGGGCTCATTCTGGGGAGAATTCAAGTAAACTATATTTTTGCCAAAACCTTTCTAGTCCCCTTAAACTCCTAAAGCTGATGTCAAAAACATCTTCCCTGGAGACATGAATTAGGGAATATATCTCTTGAGGATATGAACCGCATCGACTCTTTTTCGAAGGTTCTCCCCACATAGACTCTGTCAGGGAAACCCTCCAACCCACCTTTATATCTTAGCCTGACTGCAAATCTTAGGGGAGGAGGGTATATAGCTTGCTTTAGGGGGTGGGGATCTCCCTCTATCTCTCCCTGTCTGAGAAAGGGGGGGCCCTTAGCTCCTCTACCCTGGCTTTTCCCCTAAGCACCTCTGAATATAGCCTAGTCGGGGCCTTCATTGACCCACTTGGGGGCTCCTCCTTCCCCTTCTCATTCCTGTCCTTATACAGGGTGTTCCTGCCGTTTCTGTCCTTATCCAAAACTGCATTCTCCCTGTTTTTTTCCACCATTTCATTACCATTGCCTCTGGTTTCCTCCTGAGAACCCTCTCCCATCCTCCTCACCTCCCTACCACAAGTAACTGCAGTCTCTGTACACAGATTTTCCTTAACACGCCCAGCTCCTGGGCTGCTCAGTACATTACCACCTCGTGATGTTGGCGTCCATTCTTCCTCCGGTTCCCAGGACCCATCTGGCAACTGTTTCCATCCAGTTCCCTGAAGGGCCGGCCCCGGTGACCATTCTTTTCTGTCACCCATTGTGTCCAATAACCCAAATGCGTGCACCATTACTTCCCTTGTTGTTTTCTGCATCCCATCTTCTTTCTACCCCCGGTATTTCCGTTAGGCTATCCTTGCCCCGCTTCTCTCTGGTTCGGGCTTCCTCTTCTCCCTGGTTCCCTGCGTCACTCCTCCATTCTTCGTTCATCTTCCTCCTCAAAGTTTTTTTTTTTTATATATACACTTTATGCCTCCTTGGCAGAGAGGCCCCCACGATCTCCAGCCGCTGGCCCTGCACCCCTGGACACAGTCGTACGCGCGGGCCACACGAACCCGTACCCCCAGGGATGTCCATTTTCGCTCATGCACCCCTGGGTATGCGCCTCTCTTGGGTTCTCTACTGGGGGTGCAAGGTGCGGCCATCAGTCATGGAGATCGCCCTCCGCCATTTTCCGCATTTTCTCCCCTTACGGAGAGCCGGATGTGCAATGGCATCCGAGCACATAGTGCTGACACCAGCCGTGCTCTCCCCCTTCATTTGCATGCCACTGTAGTGTGGCTGGCCTCCGCCAGTCGCCGCTACAGGGCGATGAACCCTACCATCCAGAGGAAGGAGGCAGTCATCAGACGCTCAATCCTCCCTCTCCTCTGCCAGTCCCCGGCGGCCCAAGTCTGCTTCCGAACCCGGGTCGCCGGTGTGGTGCGAGGTGTGGCGTCCAGCGCCTCAACTCTCAGTGCCACCAGGCTGACACCTCAAGTTATTTTTGAATAATTTGCCGCTTAGCATCCAAAATTTGTTCGAGGTGAGCAGATGCCACATTCTTATCCTGGTCAGACGTCTGGCATAGCTCACCCTCGCTATTCTCATCCTCCTCCATTTCAGATCCCAGGTCATCCTCCGAATTTTCTGTCGGTGGAGCCGATTCAAACAGGTCCTCGTCCTCTGAACCCCTGCCGCCAGTAGGGTCATCTTCCATAATTCCTTCTCGTTGTTCCATTGCAGACCTCTCTCTTCCATCCTGCTCCTCCACACTGTGCTCTGTACTGGCCATCTCTCACAGCCTTACAGGTCCCCTTACTGATGAGTAGGGGAAATTCCCCTATGCCCTGGCCAAATTTCCTCCCATTCACTAAAAATACCACCAACAGCTTAATCGGGTTCAAGGTCAGTTGGCATTCATCTGTATCTGTCGTGCCTGAAAATAAGCAGAATTTGTCTGGTGCACTTACCCAGTCAACAAAAACTAAATAAATCATTTTGATTATGATGGTCTCCATTAGTTTTCCCACAGTTGATGTGAGGCTGACTGGCCTGTAGTTTCGTGGCTTGTCCCAAGGGCCGCTTTTGTGGATAGGCACCACATGTGCCATCCTCCAATCCAGGGGCACACATCCTGATAGAAGGGATGTGTTGAATACGTCTTGTCAGAGGTGCCACCAGGACCTCTGTAAGTCCCCTCAGTACCCTCGGGTGTATCCTGTCTGGTCCTGGTGCTTTATCTGTCTGCAGAGACTTTAGACCGTCTAGCACTCTCCGCACAGGGATCACCTCATCTACCATCCTACCTCCCCACCGTTCCCTACCCTACCCTGTCCTGCTCCTGTGGAATAGGTCCATCCTACTCTGTTGTAAAAACTGAACAGAAGTATTCATTTAATACCGCTACCTGTTCAGCCCCATTTTCCACCCATCCTCCTTCTGTCTTAATTTTAGAGATTTGCCACCTGCAGTTCATCTTATCCCTGATATATCTGAAGAACCTTTTATCACCCTCTTTAATCCCTTGAGCAAGCCTTAGCTCCTTCTTAGCCCTGGCTGCCCTTACCACCCTGGTCACTTCCCTGGAACTCCGGATGTAATCATCCTTATCTGCTACTTTGCAGGTCCTCTTATAGGTCTCAAAGGCTGTCCTTTTTTCTCTCAGCTTTGCTTGAACTTCATTGGTCCACCAGCTCGGTTTGTTGGATTTAGCCTTTTTACTTCTCACTCAGTGCAGGAGTTTGTGGCCTCCACCAGCCCCAGCTTTTTGATTTCCCATTTCTGGGTGGTGCCCATGTCTGAACCTGTAGTGGCCACATGCCTCCGCAGTACTGCAGCCATCTTACTGAAGTTGGCCCTATCAAAGTCTGTGACCTTGGTGGTGGTACGTGTCTCCTCTCTGCCCAGCTCGAGGGAGAACCATACTGTACTATGGTCACACCCCGCTATGGAGTCCTCCACCCTCACCTCCCATACCTGAGCACCATCTGACAAAGCAAGGTCTAAGATGTTGTCTTCTATTGTTGTCTCTCTTACCTGCTGTGTTAGGAACGCATCCTGAAGCGCATCCAGGATGACTTGTTCCCTGCTGCTAGCTGAGGTCATGGTGGCCCAATCTACCCCTGGTAGGTTGAAGTCACTGACCACCACTGTGCTACCTTTGCTGCAGTTTCGCTGTATAATCCCCACCAGCTCCCTGTCCTTCTCTTCCAGCTGGGAGGGCGGTCTATACACCACCCTGAGCCTGTTTTTTGCCTTACGTATACCGATCCACAGGGATTCCGTATTCTCCTCACTACCTTCCTCCCTATTACACTCTTATCTCCTCCCTTATGTAAACAGCAACCCCTCCTCCCCCCCTTGCCTTTTTCCCTTTCCCGCCTATACAGCCTAAAGCCTGGTATTAAATCCCATTCCCTGTTTTGATTTGCCCACTTATCTGTGATGGCGGCAATGTCTGCCTCACCTTCTTCTTGCCCCTTTTCTACTCCTCCTCATTCTGCTTTTCACCTTCTAGTCCTATATCTCTTTCTTTTACTTGCACCACTGACTACCCTTTTTAACAAATCATGGGAGAGGGTGTGAGGACTGGAGGATGACGGATGTGATTTCCCCTTCACAAAAGTGGGAGCAAGGCACAAGCAGGAAACTGCAGACCTGTTAGTTTGACCTCAGTGGGAGGGAAAATGATGGAATCACTTCTGAAAGAAAGAATTGTTGATTACCTAGAGGAAAGTGGGGCAGAGGACCCAAGGCAGCATGGATTCACAGCAGCGGGAAGGTCATGTCAGATGACTCTAATAGATTTCTTTGAC
The DNA here is from genome assembly GCA_016271365.2 of Neoceratodus forsteri. Taxonomy (NCBI): domain Eukaryota; kingdom Metazoa; phylum Chordata; order Ceratodontiformes; family Ceratodontidae; genus Neoceratodus; species Neoceratodus forsteri. Next base: position 1,411,343,947 of record CM057459.1, read on the forward strand.
TGGGTGACCAAAGTAGTAGACGGGGGGGGGGGGGCTGTGGACGTGGCCTACCTAGACTTTAACAAGGCATTTGACACAGTCCCACACAAAAGATTAATAAACAAGTTAGCCAGCCTGGGAGTGGGTCCCAAGGTGGAACCTTGGGTAAAATATTGGCTGAACAACAGGACGCAGAGGGTAATAGTAAATAGAGTCCACTCCGAAGAAAGCGGGGTACCACTGGGTTCAGTACTGGGACCGGTCCTCTTTAATGTCTTTAAGTGCTATTACGCTGGGACTGGAAGGAAAAGTATGCCTCTTTGCAGACGACACAAAGATCTGCAACAGGGTTGATACACAAAGGGGGGGGGGTGGAAAGGATGAGAAGGGACTTGGCAAGGTTGGAGGAATGGTCAAAAATATGACAGTTTAGATTCAGTACAAAGTAATGCAGCTGGGAAACAAAGACCCAAGGGAAGAGTACACCATGGGGGGGAGGTATTAATGACAACAAAAATGGAAAGAGACCTAGCGATAGTCATATCAGACGACCTAAAGTGGGCAAGCAATGTGAGAGGGCAGTAAGGAGGGCTGGGGGATACTGGGATGTATAGGAACAGGCATCACCAGTAGAAAACAGGAAGTTGTTATCCTTCTGTACAGACAGTTGGTGAGACCCCATCTGGAGTACTGCACGCAGTTCTGGAGACACCATCTCCGCAAGGACATAGACAGGATGGAGGCAGTCCAGAGGAGGGCAATTAATATGGTGCAGGGTCTGCACCAGAAGCCATACGAAGAAAGACTAAAAGAGCTTAATATGTATAGCCTCGAGGAAAGGCGAGAGGAGGGACATGATAGAAACTTTCAAATACCTCAAGGGAATCGACAAAGTCCAAGAGGGCAGCATCTTTCAGAAAAAGAGATGTGCAAGAACAAGGGGGCACAACTTGAAGATAGAGGGAGGACCTGGTACTCTCAAATGGAGATGAAGAGAAGATCACAGATGTAGAAGTGGGCAGCCATCTGGGAACTAGCGACCATCGAACAGTATGGTTCACGATAAACACAGCAGTAGAGTCAAGCCATACAAAGGCAAAGGTCCTGAACTTTAGGAGGGCTGACTTTGCCAAAATGGGTGAGTGCCTAAGGAATGCACTAACAAATGGGTGGGAAGGAGGGGTGGAAGAACAATGGGGAATAATCAAAACTGCCATCACTAAGGCAACAAGCCTTTGTGTGAAGCAAATAAAACGATGTAAAAAAAAAACACTATGGTTCTCAAAAGAGGTGGCAGGGAAGGTTAGGGAGAAAAAGATAGCATTCAGGAAGTACAAGGAATCACAGAAGGAGCAGGACAGAGAACTGTTATCAGTTAAAGCAGGGAAGGCAGTCAGAATAGTAAAGGCCCAAACCGAGGAAAGGATAGCCAACTCAGTTAAGAAGGGGTATAAAACCTTTACAGGTACATCAGGGAGCGAAGGAAGACCAAGGAGGATAGTGAGGCTTAATAAAGGGGGTAGGGGGTGGGCAGAGGGTGACTGTGAAAAGGCAGAGATAGTAAACAAATATTTTTGCTCAGTATTCACAAGTGAAGAAGGGGAGGTACCTAAACCAAACAACAGAAACACTCTGGATAGAGGGGTTGATACCAGCCCATTCACTGAAGAAAGAGTTCTGAAAGAACTCTTAAAACTGAAGGTGGGCAAAGGAATGGGGCCTGATGGGATTCATCCCAGAATTCTAAAAGAATTAAGGGTAGAACTAGTGTCACCACTGACTACCAGCTTTAACAAATCATGGGAGGATGGGGTGGTACCAGAGGACTGGAGGAGGGCAGATGTGATTCCGCTTCACAAAAATGGAAGCAGGGCAGAGACAGGAAACTATAGACCTGTTAGTTTGACCTCGATAGGGGAAATGATGGAATCACTTCTGAAGGAGAGAATTGTTGAGTACCTAGAGGCCAGAGGAGCACAGGACCCAAAGCACCATGGATTCACAGTGGGTAGGTCATGTCAGACGAATCTAATAGATTTTTTTGACTGGGTGACCAAAGTAGTAGATCATGGAGGGGCTGTGGACATGGCCTACCTAGACTTTAGCAAGGCATTTGACACAGTCCCACACAAAAGATTAATATACAAGTTAGCCAGGCTGGGAGTGGGTCCCAAGATGGTAGCCTGGGTAACAAATTGGTTGGAGAACAGGACACAGAGGGTAATAGTAAACGGAGTCCACTCTGAAGAAAGGGGGGGTTACTAGTGGGGTACCGCAGGGTTCAGTTCTAGGACTGGTCCTCTTCAATGTCTTCATAAGTGACATTGCAGAGGGACTGGAAGGAAAAGTAAGTCTCTTTGCAGATGACACAAAGATCTGCAACAGGGTTGATGCACAAGGTGGGATGGAAAGGATGAGAAGGGACTTGGCAAGGTTGGAGGAATGGTCAAATGTATGGCAGCTTAGATTCAATGCTAAGATGTGCAAGTAATGCACCTGGGAAACAAAACCCAGGGAAGAGTACACAGTGGGGGAGATACTAACAACAACAAAATGGAAAGGGACCTGGGGTATTGTATCAGATGACCTAAAGGTGGGCAAGCAATGTGAGAGGGCAGTAAGGAGGGGTGGGAGGATACTGGGATGTATAGGAAGAGGCATCACCAGTAGAAAACGGGAAGTTGTTATCGCTCTGTACAGACAGCTGATGAGACCCCATCTGGAGTACTGCCTGCAGTTCTGGAGACCCAATCTCCGCAAGGACATAGGATGGAGGCAGTCCAGAGGAGAGCAACTAAAATGGTGCAGGGTCTGCACTAGAAGACATATGAAGACAGGCTTAAGGAGCTTAATACAGTATGTATACCCTCAAGGAAAGGAGGGACGGGGGGACATGATAGAAACTTTCAAGTACCTCAAGGGATCAACAAAGTCCAAGAGGGTAGCATCTTTCAGAAAAAGATGTGCAAGAACAAGGGGGCACAATTTAAAGATAGAAGGAGGATGGCTCAGAGGTAATGTGAGGAAGTATTTTTTAATGGAAAGAGTAGTGGATGCATGGAGCGGCCTTCCTGAGGAGGAGGTTGTGGAGTCAAAAACAGTGGGGGAATTCAAGAATGCATGGAACAGACATAAGGCAATTCTAGGGGTTGGGGGTAGGAGGACGTAGGCTGTTGGTTAACTAGGATCTGCAGCTTATCCATTAGGTAGGGAAATGGGCAGACTGGGTGGGCCAAGCGGTCCTTATCTGCCGTCAAAGTCTATGTTTCTTGTTCATCTCTTCCTTAGAGGCACATTAATATGAATTAAAAAATAATGTTTTTGATTATCAGGGGAACATGAATATTTCAGACCTTTTGGTATGTGCATTATGCAGAAGCTATATGGATCTAATGTAGGCTACAGTTGACATCTTTTTTCTCTTGGCTATTTGTTAAAAATACACATGCAGCTGTTACAGCGAATGTTGCTTATTTATTAGTAGGAACCTCTTAATGTTTTATCTTTTTTTTTTAAATTTATTTATAGTTTTGGCCGCCCGTTGTACCCGACTGCCCCATCCAACTGATCCCCCAAGCCCCGTCACCCTCTTCTCTGGGGCTTCCCTCATTCCACATATCATCTGCCATAGTACCTTCTTTTGGAGGTGCTTGGTCACCAGTGCAGGGGGATCGGGCTTCATTCAGGTGGGAGGGGTTTCCATTATTTTCTGCCTCGGAGCCCATTTTGTATGCAGTTGACGCAATGTATGCACTCTGTGGAGATGCCTCGGTTGTTGTGTGTGTGTGTTTGGGGCGGGGGAGGGTTCTTGCATTGTGTGGTTTGGCTGTGTTGCCATCCAGATTCCTGCAGGAGCGAGATGAGCACTGGGGCACTGTCTTCCACCCCGGGGACACTCAATCCTCCCAAACCTGGTTGGCCCCCCGAGCAACCCACATCCATTCCAAAACCCGGGTTGGGGGGGTTGGCAGGAGGTGAGGTGCCCAGTGTGTAAGCCCTCCACACCACTGGACTAGACTTTGTTTGTACATTTGATGAAACTCAATAAAATTGATTGAGAAAAAAGATGCCATAATTTTATGGAATCATATTATGTCACACATTGTTACGCAGTGCCCAGCTACAATTTGGTTAAAGCTTCCCCTGTATGACATGCCATGGTTCAAAAAAATGATGGCAGTGTAGTAACCATATAGGACAGGCACAGTCATAGAAAGCACTGGACTGCTGCTAGCTTCAGGTAAGCCAACATCTACTTTAAAAGTTTCTGTCAGGCTTTCAAACTGTGAGGGACACAATTCATAAATATTCTCCTTAACCCTTGCTGTGTCAATAGATTTAGAGCATATTGGAATTCAGGTCTTCTGTAGAAATCTGAGGCACAACAAATATTAAAATATCCCTTAGGTGTGTGCATATCCATGTCACTAAACTGTGACTGCGTAGTATGTCTCACCCCGGCACCAGTCCACTAGTAAACATTTTTTTATTCAGTTAAATACTGATGTCATCATCATAATGGTCTACATGGAAATAACCTGAAGTATTCCACATGCTGTCAGTTCACTCCCACGGTTTCAGGGTATCTTATCCTTAATTAAACTGGATTCAGATTACCTGCAGGTCCCTTGGGCAGCAGAGAAGAATCCTACAGTTCCCTTTTTGTAAGTAGTGTGATGGGAAGGATAAACTAAAGGAGGTGTGAAGGGAAGGATAATCCAAAGGGTGGTTCCAACGGAAGGAGAGTGACTGTGTGTGTGTGTGAAAGGGTGGTGTCAAAGGATGGATAAGCCAAAGTGTATATATGTGTGTTGTATCAAAGGACGGATACTCCAAAGAGAAAGAAAGGATATGCTAAAAGGGAGTGTATGTGCGCTCCCAGTGAGTGGCACTGAAGGATGAATACACAAAAGTGTGTGTGTGTGTGATCACAGGAAGGATATGCCAAAGAGAAAGGAAGGGCAAGCTGAAGGAGTAGTGGTGGTGGGGCACCAGTGGGTGGCATTGAAGGATGGATACGCCTGAGTTAGTGTGTGTGTGTGTACATGTATGAAAGGAGTTGACAAAGGGGTGGGGTAGTGCTAAATGAAGGATATGTCAAAAGAGAAGGGGAGTGTGTGCGAAAGGAAGATAAGCCAAACAAATGTGTGAAAGTATGGATAAGCCAAAGGGTCCCTGTGCCTCCCGAAGGCCTTGCCCTGGTTAGCAGTGTGCCATGGTGCAACACGGTGGGAGTCTGTTCCATTGGACAACAGCAGGTTGGGGGAAGGAAGTAGGGTTGCTGGGAAGAAAAGGGATAAAAAAAATTGGATTGAAGATCAAAGCATTGTCTTCTGGAATTCCTATGCATGGCAGACCTGTTTTGGAAGTACCCAGTTCTCCCACACTCTGAAGCATTCTGCTGATGTTACATCAGGAACCTGTTTTAGAGCAGTTGCCCTGTTGTGTGCCAGGTGCAGAAATCCTTTTGAGAATATGTGAGTGCTCTTAGTCAATAACCAATTATCTCTATTCCATCTGAATTAACTTTCCTTTGTAATAAAAATTAAATGCCTGTTATGTGTGAGGAGAAATGTGTTATGGAATATACTTTAACAGCAAAACTGTCTTCCATGCTGTCAGTTTTTTTTTTTTATTTCTATTACTTCTCCATCACCAGTGCTGCCCTCATCTGTCCGAATGCTTCCCACCTCCATCCTTCTCATGTCTGTCACTTACCTTCTGCCTTCCACGGGTTCACAAAGCAGCTCTTGCGCCTCTGTTGGATTTCTTGCACCTCTGTAGGATTCCTTTATGGGGTGGGGGTGGACAGCAGTTCCCCACGTATCCAGCTAATGTGTGAGAAGTGAGGTGGTAAGTCAGATTGGTGGAACTAGAAAGATCTGCGACATAATGCTACATACTCCGGTGTATTCCTGCTTGGTTTCTCCCTCCCTTCCCCTCCCCTCCAGATGCTGGCGGTAAGGATGCCGTGGAGTATTTGTGCACGCAAAGTGTGCTTGCTCTCTGGTGTTGGCCGTCCCGCAAGCAACTCCATCTGCACTCCCACCAACTTTCTGGTGGCAGTCTAGCAACAGAGTCTGCCACCCTTCCTCCCTGGAGCAGGAGAGTGTCTTGTGCTACACTAAATCCCCAAGCCAACTTAAAATGTCCCGTGTTTGTTCCTGAATCTGAGTTGGTGTCGCAAGAACCAGCCCTTCCTATACACCAAGTGGTCAGTCGCTGATTTTTTTTAACGGCTTAGTTGCTAGTAATTGTGGATCATCAAGGTAACATTCATCAAAGATTAAGTGACTTACAAACTTATTGACATTTCTTGTTTATGAAACTCTGAGCGCAGCTGCAGAGCAGTTACAGGACAAAGGTATTGAAATAAGTTTCCAGGTTTCTGTTTTGCCAGTTTTCACAATGATTTAGCTAGACGAATACCTGCTCCCCCAACACACGCACGAATACTCTAAATCTAACACAGCAAAACACAAGAAGGTTTGTCAGCTGGGGGGGTGGGGTGAGAAGGCTGGAAGCTAGTGGAAAATAACAGGTGGAAAACATGTTTAATTTTTTACTGTAACTGTCTCTGAAGAGTTTAATTGGCTTGGTAATTTTCTAATTAATAACACTCTGCTGCTGTGGGCTCAGCAGTTGAATTATCCAGGGGAAAGAGTGTGTGTATGTGTGTAAATAGTGTGTCGCGGTAAGGTTGTGTCTTCATTTACCTGGCAGAGAAGCTGACAGACAGTCTCCACCCTTGTTATAGTGAGCAAAAAAAAAAAAAACGTAGAAGCATATCGAAAGGAGACTGCAGTGACCATTTAGATACCAAAAGAGCTCTTAGCAGATGTATTTTTGATGCTGAAGAAATATTCTCCAACATGAATCACTTTGATTTAGATGGAGGATTTCGAAGGGGCAGCTCTAGACCCTGACTGTTCCTGAGTCTAAAAAGAAGAAAAAAAAAAGGGAGGGGTGCACCTATATAATAGAATTTACTTACCTAAAAAGGACACAGGACTAAAAACAGAGTGATTGAGCAGAAGATCTTTGTGCGACTTTAGCTGTTGATAACTTTGGAAGGAAGAGAAAAGGATTATTGGTATTTTTGTGTTTCACTTCCTTTGACGGATACAGGATCAGGGACTAGCGATCATGGAGCATCTAACGGTGAGTAACGTGACTGTATTTGGATGTCAAACTTTGTTATGCTTGAGTTTTTTTATATTTTGTGTGATCCGTGTTTCAAGTTGTACCCCTAGCTAAAGCCAACCTAAAGCATTTTCATATATGCCAGTATTTACTTAGAGCCATAGAAAATGGCAGCAGAAAATGGCCCAGCGCCTCATCCAGTCTGCCCACTGTACCCAACTACCCTACATAGGCCCTACTGTCCATCCCTCTCCTGTACCTCTACTTATAAGTCAGGGTGGGAACACTTTCTCAGTAATAACCCCCCTTCAGAATATGTGAAAAGGATTTGCTGCTGTGCAAGTCATGTTGGGGCCATATTTAGCAGTGTTTATATCCCTCATTCCATATTTCTGTGGGGAAACTGGTTTGTAAACCAAAGTGATGCTGAATTCATGCAGTAGTGGCTTATAATATATGGGTGGTCATTTTTCCAAGTTAGGAATCTGTGACATCAGAAACTCATAATATGATCGTTCTGACAGTGGATCAATGGTATTATGGGACAAAATGTTTAGAGAGTTCCATATTTTCCCAAAAAATTAATTACAGAAACATCAGAGCAACTAGTCTTGTCTGTCCATGTCAGGATTCCAGTGACATCATAAACCACTCAGGCTTTGCTCCTGCGGTTTACGATGTCATAGAAACATAGAAATTGTCGGCAGATAGGGACCGTTAGGCCCATCCAGTCTTCCCGTAAAACCATGCGCCTGAACAGGGACTTGAACCCTGGACCCTCAGATTAAAAGTCTGATGCTCTACTGACTGAGCTATCTGGGCTGTCATCAAAATTCCTCAGTGAAATGACAGCCTCGTTACTGATGATTTCCTGTGGATTTCTGTGTTTATTTTATCGAGGCTGCACCAAACCCAGGGGTTGTATATAGTCTTTGCATCAGCAGCTTGTGAAGCCTGTTTGAGAAAGCTGTGCGCTATCATGACTTTCTAGGGGATAACATGAAAATATTGTATTAGGGAACTCAGACTGTCACAGCACAAATGTGATTATTACGGGGCTTTGTTTTTTGTTGATCACTAAATTTTGTAAACTTTCGTTTTTTGCAAGAGGGAAGGGAATAACTGTTTCCCCCATATCTCCCACCCCAATATTGAGGAGCAAAGGAGCACACCCCAGAAGTCTTTGATTCAGTTGTTTTTCTTTCGGTGCAGGCGTGGTTGTGATACAAAGTTTGCTGGCACAGAGCTTGTTGCTTTATCCAAGACTTCCAAGTGCAGCATAATCGCAGTTTTAATCTGTGTTATGTGGAGTTTTTTTGCAGCGTGACAGAGATATTTGTGGTCTGGTCCGGTGGGGGGTGCAGGGGACATTTCATGCTGACTTGTGTGGGACATGGTTTTCCATCTCAGGCCAGACTCTCACACTGGGCCGGAGGATTCTCGGGTGTGGTGCAAAGACAGTGCACACTCCACTTGACTTGCAGCAACAGTACTGTACCTCCAAAGGGTTCCAGAGTGGCATGTACAGCATGCGGACCATGATATGTCAGCCCCCCCCGGCCAGGTGCAAAGGGGATGTCAGTCATGGGTCTCACTGCAGGAGGGAAGCAAAAAGAAACAGAGGCAATGAAGGCTACAGGTGCAAGGAGGGGCCTTGTAACTGAAGTGTGTCCAGAGTTTGTGAAATGGTGTCCAAGAGATGGAAGTACAGCAGTCCTCCCAGGGAAAAATTGGAAAGATAAAAAAAAAGTTTGTGTGGCAGACTCTTCTAGGGTCATGGATATAGTTCATTATCCACATTCTAGCAGTTTCACAGGCATTGCTGATTCGTTGGATGTCTTTAAGCTAAGCATATCCCACTACACAGGTATATTCCCCAACTCTGTCCAGTGACATCAGATCTTTCCACTGAAAGAACAGGTCACCTCCTTCTCGGCTCTCAATTAGGATCTTAGTGCACCATAGGCGAACCATTACTTTTAATTTTTTTTTAAGCTTTGTGATTTCTTTCCTCGGCCCCTTCGACTCCGTGGTGTCACTGAAGATGGAGCAACGGAAGCCGGGGTTGAAATTTTGTGTTTGGTGCCAGCATAAGATGTTGGTCAGTGACCTGCATGACATGTGTGTGTGTACTGCCTGGAGGGGGGGGGCACCACGACGTGGCCGGGTGTGGCCTCTGTCATCTCTGCTTCTTGAGTCCCTTGAGTATAGGGAGCTGTTGCTGATGGGGTCTGCCTCGGAATGGGATCTGAAGGACTACCCTAAGGGCCACAAGAGGGCCTCGACTGCGGCAGGGTCTGCTCACCAGCTTATGGCCCTTGACGTAGAAGTGGCGGCTGTCATGGCAGACACCTCCTCAGTCTCTGTACTGTTCCTAGCTGGGGTCAGCATCGGAGGATCTTTCCTCGGAAACTTCCAGGGTATGTGTTTGGCATTCCAGACCCTGGGGAGAACCTGGGAATATGGACAAGTCTCCAGACAAGGAGCCCAGCAAGATTGACTACGCCGCTAAAAAGGTATATGCTGCGGGTGTCCTTGCGTCTCTGTCAGGATAGTGCTGCCCTGATGGTGGCCAATTTTTGTCACTCCCTGATGGGAGGCTTTGGTGCAATCCTCTCTCGCCTCCCAGCTGAGCAGCAGTCAGCGGCGATGATCATCAGAGGTCAGGGTCAATTGCTGGCTAAACACTAGCTGCAGACAACCTTGGACATGGGCAATTCTTGCGCCTGTGCCATAGCTGCAGCCGTCTTCGTGCATCCCAGGGCCTGACTGCACCTCTCCACCTTCACAGTGGACACCCAGCATAAGCTGGCATGTGTCCCTGTCTTGGGCAGCAACCTATTTTACCCTGGGGTGGAAGGAGATCTCACCCATCTTGAGAAGTCCGATGCCACCCTTGACTCTGTGGCCTTGTCCCAGAAAGACCTGAAAAAGAAGCCTAAGAAACAGGCTTTCCAGTACAGATCCTTTCAGCCACAGCCTCTTTGGCAGCAGCCCCAGCAGGGGCAGTACCAGGCCTAGTTCCCCAAGTCTAGGGGTCAGGACCCTAAGAAAGGTGGGGCAGGGGTGCTTGTGCCCCTCCAGCTAACTGCCTCTGCCCCGTAAACACTGCCCAGTGATGGTTTGGGGGTGTCATCCCTCCACCCATCTTGTCCCAGTCAGTACGCCGCACAGGAGTTTGACTACATCACTTCTTACCACATTGGTCTGCTATCACAATGGACAAGAGGGTGTTAGATATAGTAAGCTGAGGACAGGTTGCCTCTGGACTTCAAGGCTTCCCTGCTTTACCGCCTCCATGCGTCTTGGGAGTCCAGGGTGTCACAGGTCACACTGGCCGCCCTACGGGAGGATATTGCCCAGCTCCTTGTAAAAGGGGCAATAGCCCATGTCCCAGATGCCCTGGCTAGTCAGGGTTACGTGTTCAGGTACTTCCTGCTCCTGAAACAGACGGAGGGCTGGCACCTTAGTTTGGATCTGTATGATCTGAACTATTGCATGCAGAAGCGCAAACTCCGGATGGTCACTCTGAACCAGATCATTCTGTCTCTTTGGAGTGAAACGTAATTTTGCTCCTTGGACCTCCAGGATGCGTTCTTCCTCATCCCATTCTATTTGTCCCACTGCCAGTACCACAGTTATGAGTAGAAGAGGTCCTGTACCAGTTCCAAGTTGTGCTCTTTGGTCGCTCCTCGGCACACAGGATCTTCACTAAGTGCATAGCGGTGGTGGCAGCCTACCTGTGGCATCTAGGCATCAGGGTGTAGCCCTGCCTGGACATCTGGCTGCTTGCCGGTCCATCTGAAGAAGCCATAGCAAGGTTCAGAGATCTGACTCTCCAGACCTGCTGAGACTTGGGCCTGCTGGTCAACCTCGACAAGTTCAAACTGCTACCCATGCAGGTGGTCAAGTTCATCGGGGCACAACTGGACTCCCTGCATGCCAGGGCCCACCTCCCTGTGGATCAGGCACGGGATCTTACTTCCTTTGCCCAGTCATTTCAGTTTGGGCTGTCACGTCCTGCCTTGGATTTTCTGCAGCTGCTGGTGTACATGGTGTCCTGTACCATTGTGGTACAGTGAATCTGCTGCAGATGCACCACCTGCAGTGGGAGTTAGGTCATCAGTGGTCCCAATGCCTGGGGGAGTTAGGTCATCAGTGGTCCCAGTGCCTGGGCCACTTCCACCAGGTGGTCACCCCGAGAGTCCTGTCACCACATTAACCTGCTGGAGCTCCATGCAGTGCAGTTTGCTCTGACAGAATTCGCTCTTGTCAGGGGTCAGGTAGTATAGGTCCAGATGGACAATACCAGGACCATGTTCTGCCTCAACAGACAGGGCGGAACACACTACCTTCCTCTGTGTCTAGAGGCCCTCTGCACCTGGGCCCTAATACGCAGCCTGGGTTCAGATCTGGTGATCCATGTCGCTGGAGTTCTCAGTCAGCTGGCAGGTGCTTTCAGCCACGTAGAAGAGATGTTGCACGAGTGGTCTGGACCACCTGTTCTCCTTGTGGGGCACTCCTCTGGCGGATCTGTTTGTTTCTTGGGAGAATGCCAAACAGGCTGTTTTGTACCCGCTCCCCCAGAGTCTGAGACACTGTTGGGAGATGCCTTTGCGAGGTCCTGGACCCAGGAAACAGACTTTGCTAGCAGATAAGGCACTTGGCCCACCTAGTCTTTCCATTTTTCCCTGCTTACAGTATCACTGCAGATCCTCCTTGATCTTTCTTGGCCCATTCACTCATCCCCACTTCCCTTTCTGGAAGATTCCCTTATGCCGCACCACTGTTTTTGTCCCCTTCACCTCCGCTGGAAGACGTTTCCAGGATTTCATCAGTCTTTCTGTGAAGGGGTACTTCCTTACAACTGTCCTGAATCTACGTCCCTCCAGCTTCTTATCATGCTCCCTTGTTCTTTTTTTTTATTCATCTACACCCCCGGGCATCCTTCAGGAGTGCCCACTCGGAACTCACCCTACTTTCAGCCTGAACCCCCACATCTCCCTTGATCCCCTCACCTGAATGACCACAGGCAGGCTCGACCCCCAGTACCATCTCCGGGGCTGATTTTGCCCTCCCTCGGCATCTGGCTCCTAAGCGTGAAGTGCCTTACCTGCTGTTGACGGGTCGGTTCTGGAGGGAGATCCGGGTGCATCTGGGCCGGCATTTGGGATGTGGGCTATTCTCCCGGGGCCACAGTCATCTCACCGACGGTGTAGGAGGCTTTTTCATTCTTTTTCCCCTCACGAGCATGGCATGCAATGGCGTCAGCGTGCTGGCTATCCCTGTAGATGCTTGCCACGCTCGTCCCCCAATTGTAAGTCCCACGCATGTAGTACCCCCAGTCTCCACCGGGGGGCCACTAATGCGCTGGGAAACCCCTGGATCCCTCCCCGGGAGAGGAGAGCAGTCCTCCGGACGCTCTCAGTCCATCTCCCTCCCCTGCCGACCCCCAGCGCCCGGGCTCGCTTCTGAACCCTGGTCGCCGATGCAGCGCGAGGTGTGGCATCCAGTGCCTCAACCCTCCGCGCCACCTGGCCAGCATCTTGATGCTCCCTTGTTCTTGAGTGCCTTTTTTTCTGCAAAATACTTCCCTCCTCTACCTTATTTACTCCATGAGGTATTTAAAGGTCTCTGTCCTATTCCCCACTCTCTCGCTTCTCTTCCAGGATGTACATATTTAGGTCCTCAAGTCTTTACTCATAGGGTTTCTGATGTAGACCCTGCACCATTTTAGTTCTCCTCCTCTGGACCTCCTTTACTCCGTGTCCTTCCAGAGATGTGGTCTCCAGAACTGGACACAGTACTATGGGGGAGGCGGGGTGCTTACCACTGATCTATACAGAAGCAATACCACCTCTCTTTTTCTGCTGGTGATACCCCTCCCTATGAACCCTAGCATCCCACTGGCCCGCCCAGCTGCCTTGTAGCACTGCCTGGCCATCTTTAGGTTATTGATATGATTACCTAAGGTCTGTTTTCCTGCTTGGTGGTCATAAGTACTATTCCTCCCATTTTGTACTAAATCCCTGGGCGTCTGTGTGTCAAATGCATTATTTTGCACTTTTTTTTTTGTCCCCCCCCGCCCCAAGTGTCCACCCTATTGCTGATTTTGGTGTCATCCACAAAGAGGCCGACCTTCCCTTCCAGCTCCTCTGCAGTGTCACTTACTAAGAGATGAGAGGACCGCTCCTAGCACTGATTCATGAGGCATCTTGCTGGTCACCCTCCCTTCCTTGGAGCTCTGCCGCCTATCCCCCAACCAGTTTCTTACCCAGTTTACTGCCTTTGGATCCACTCTCAAGCTACCCAGCTTCTTTTTTTTTTTTTTTTATAGATCTTTTTTGCTCCCGTCACCGCCCTGTCTACTCGCAACGGGAGACATAGTGTTTCTGGTGTTTTCCCTATTCACGGGCCCCTGCAAACACAGTCGTGCACCCCATGGAGGGGCAAGCACGCACCCGTAGCTCCGGTGATGGCCCCCCCCCACCAGGCCTTGCATCAAGTCTCCTGCTGGGCTTGGCGCTACCACCCAGCCTCCACTCGGTGGTAGCAAGAGCCCAGAGACTCGGATCCCTCCCTGAGAGAGGGCGCTGCCTGTCTGCAGCTCAGTTCAGCTCTGCGCCCTCCCCCCAGCTGACCTCGGCAACCAGCTCACTCCCGAACCTGGGTCGCCGGTGTGGCATGAGGTGTGGTGGCCTGTACCTCAACCCTCAGTGCCACCGGGCCAGCTACCCAGCTTGTTTAATAGCCCCCTCCTTTCTCTGTGCTGTATGTGTTTCTGGGGCCATTTTGCCTTGCTGGTGGAATTTTTGATCAAAGCATTTCTACATTCTCAAAGTTTCTGTGGACCTACTTAGAAACTGGTTCTTAAATTATTTCTGATTTAAGACTAATGGTGGCCCTCCCTCTACCTGTTGGCAGCTGATGGGGAGTTAGAACTACAATTCTTTTAAATTTACGTCTGCAGGACTCAGATGCAAGTTTGCAACAATATTTGGACTTGAAATCTTGGACTCGGACTTCTTTCTCTTTGATTTCTCGTTTTATTTATTTTTTGTTATAATAATTATTTGCTGTATGTACGGGGTTTGAATGTATAGATATTTACTGTGCTAGCGTGTGTGTGGTTTGACTGGTGGGTTAGGGAGGATGTGGTTTATTAAGGGGTTATTTAATGTTTTCAAAGCTGGCTGATCTGCAGGTGTATGGTCCTGAATTCTTCAAAGACCAAACTTATGTTGTTCACGGGACCCAGGATGAAACCCAATCCTCTTACAAATCCTATAGATTATAGTAGATTTTAGGGGCCAGGTTACTGAGAGGTTGGACACCTTTAAATATCTAGGAATCCTGTTGGATTCTCATTTGTCCTTAGAGCCACATACTGTATTCCTTCTCTACGAAGAAAATTGAACCAAAGGATTGGATTATTGCACAGGGTTAGACCATTTCTTACAAAGGAATCACGTTTCCTATTAACTCATAGTTTTTGTTAATTTTATTGGATTATGGTTTCATTATTTACACCGCCTCTTCAAATAAAATTATCGACAATCTGAGGGTCATGTATAACATTATTCTTAGATTCATGACAGGCTCAGCCTTTCGCATTCATCATTGCAAACTCATTAAACTATCTGGCTGCCTATCATTACAAAATAGAATACTCTACAAGGTTGGGCTATTTCTTTTTAAGGGTACCTTAGGTTTGCTACCTGCCTCTATATATACTCTGTTTTCAAGGGCACTGAATGGGTGTGGAACCAGATTACAAAGTAGGTTAACTTTTTCCATCCCTTATTTCAGGAAAACGTTTGGTCAGAGGTCAATACTCTAAAAAGCTCCTCAGTTGTTTAACATTCTCCTATATAATATAGTTAATTGCTCTTTCATATATTTGTTTAAAAAAATACGACAATGGCTCCATGATTCTGATAAATGTACCCGCTTTTAGGTCTGGAATTGATTATAATGTACCTATATGTTATGTCTGTTGATATTATTTTTTTTATTGTGTAACTATCATGCGATGTTTTGTTGTTTTTTGTACACTTGTTGCATATGAAAATGTGCAAATGAAATGTGGTATATGCGGTTTCTTGGGGGGGGGTTCCATTTTTTTTAATTGTATTTTAAGTTTGTACTGTATAACACAATATGTTCCAGCAGGCAGATAAGTTTGGCATATATGACAACATTTTTACAGCCAAGCAATTAATACTGTCCCCGTAGTTGGTACTACACTGGGGTTGGGATATTCAGAAATGCGCCAGAAGCAGGCGCAGGCCGGCACAGTGCAGGTACACTGCGCAGGTGCGCAACCAATGCGATATTCAAAGGCTGAGCACCAAGGCAAGTGACAGTGCAAGATGGCTGAATATCGTAGGGATGCGCCATAGCGCAACAAGGGCTGTGTCAGGAGCAAGTCAGTGAGGAAGGCCATCGCGCAACCATGGTTGCGCAGTGGAGCAAGGCAGGAAGCGAAGGAGCACAGCATGGGCCATAGCACAGGGCACCTGGCACAGTGTGGAGCAGGCCACAAGAGCTGGACACACTGCCACCACAGAGCAGGGGATGACCGGAGGGGGGGCAAGGCAGGCATACGGCTGCATGCCCTGACCACGCAATCCACTGCAGTGGCGTGACACTCATGGCCACTGGCAGGCAGCCACAGGCAACACCCACAGGACGGCACAGGACATGGCACCTGGACCACAGCAGACATCACACAAGCTGACAGCACACAACACACTAGACACACAGCCCAGCAGGGAACAAACGCACACCACAGGGCACACACACACACACACACACACAAGCCACTGTGCACAGACCACCTGACACAAGCCCCAGGCAACCACAAACATACCACACAGCCACCATGCACACCACTGCAGCATGGCACCAAAGCCAGCTGCAAGGCAGACACAGACATGGATGGCTACCAAAATAGAAATTTATTAAAAGCAACAACCAACAACAACAAACTATTTACAGCTGAACAAGGATAGGAGGCAGGGAATGGGGAGGGCACAATCTGGAACGTAGGCTGGGGAAGGAGGGGTGGGGAGACAGGGGACATGGTAGGCTGTGTACAATGGAGGAATGGGACGGGTGTCAGTGGAAGGGAGGGTGATGCAGGCCAACGGGCTACCTCGAGAGGTCCACGACCACCAGCGCCTCTGCCGCCTTCTCCTCTGTGGCTGGAACAGGGCCCGCTGTATGATGCGGGTCACTGCAAGTGTGGCTGTGGCGACCCTCAAGATCCTTTCCAGCAGCCTGGTATGTACATCTACCAGATGGGCACCTAGGACAAAGGAGGGGACATGGATGAGTGCACGCCCACATGACCGTACCTCACCCACTGTGCGCAGCAGACAGTGGTGCCATGCGACCTGTAGGGGGCACACAGCTGACCACAGCGTGCGTGCCAACACGAGCCGCCATCCCGACCATCCACAGCCATGCACAGAACTGCACACCACCACCAGCCATGCGCAGCATGCCACAGCCATGGCAGCCAAGCGAATGGCCATTGCGTGGGGCTGTCAGTGGCCTGGTTGGAACCCAGATGCACCCACAGCGGCCACACACACGTGCCCAGGGTGCAACATGGTGCAATGGACCACGCTGACGAAGCATGGCATGTACTGGCCATGTGCACAGGGGGCTGTGGCCCACCCCTACCCCACACAACAGCATACACCACCAAAGTGCCTACCTGCAGGCTGCGGACTGGCTGGCGCCTGCCCACCTGCACCTCCCAGCTGGGCAGCATCCCTCCACTGTGCGATACCACTGGCCTGCTGCTGTCTGACAGCGGCACCCGCCATCTGGGCTCTGCGCCGATCTTCAGAGCCTAGTAGGGAGACAGTGAGAGACAGACATCAGCACCAGGCAGCAACACACGGCCCCCCCAGCACAGTATACCCCATGACCCAGAGCAGCGGAAATGCCATGGCACAGCACACCTACAGTGCGCTGCCATGGCCGGCGGCGTTCCCAACCACTGCCCCCCACCCACAGCAGCATGGCGTGACACCCGCTGGTAACCCACACAACACCAACATGGCATGGACGGGGATATGTTCACTCACCTGGCCATGGCACAGCGCCCCTCCGGACACGTGCCTGCAGCGTCCTGAGACAGTCCAGGTCCCTCCTCTGCAGGTCCCCGTACCTGTGGTGGCACTGCTGCCCACTACGGCATTATCCTGTGACCTCCTCGAGTGCCTCTGCCACCCCCTGCCACACCTCAGTGCGTGGTTGGTCCAGGGGTACCTGCCCATAGAGGCCACCAATATGTGGCTCCACCAATGCCACCAGGTTGACCAATTCCACCTCTGGGTCCAATTTGGTGCTCTAGGCGTGCTCCTGCGAGACATGGCTGTATCCAGAACCGCAGAAGCATTATGGCACTGGTGAGCGCATGAGACGCTCATGCGATGGATGCGCGACACGCCTGGCAATGTGCTGCCATCCCCGATCGCGCATCGGCAGGGTATGCGTGATATGGCTGGGGCAACGCTGGCATGTGCCACAGGCACCCAGGGGTCAAGGGGCACTTGCAGGGGTCAAAGGGCAGCACGTGCACGGTGCTCGTCAGCACGATAGGGCATGGACAGCATGGTGCGCGATTGGGTCCATTGTGCCCCATGGGCCATGTGCCAATAGCGCACGGGCACCAATGGGTGTACAGCGCATATGCACCACTTGCCCAATAGCGGCAGAGCACCGTGCTGCCTGTAGCACACTGTGCGTAGGAGGCACCACCACCGTACGCGACGTCAGTGTGCACATGCGCTGTACCATGCAGACTGCACACGTCACACAGATGCGCCATGACATGCACGTGAGCAACTCCATTGCACAATGTGCAATTCCACGATATTCAGCAGGCATATGCAGATCAGCATATCTGCGGCACATCAGAGGCATTTGCAGCTCATTACAGTTGCGCAGTCCCTCATTTGCATGTGATGCGCTATAAAGGCACCATGTGGCAGCACAGGCACCAGACCAGTATTGCATCCTTCACAGGTAGGATGCCAGGCACTGGGCATGTCGGGACTATGGTGTGGGGGGCCTCGTGTGTGGCAACCAGCACTAACCACATGTCCCCACCCACAGGAGCAGCATGTCTGAGCAAGAGGAATTTAAGGAGCGGGGGCCTGCACGGAAGCACAGCCCCAATTTCACAAGGGTGGAATGTGATGCCCTATATGACACCTACCTGGACCAGGAGCCCCTCCTGAGTGGCTCCACAGGCACCCAGCAAGCCAGGGCAGGAGCATGGGTGGGTGTAGCCAGAGCCGTGAACCTGCAGGGTGTCCATCAGAGGTCAGTGCAGGAATGCAAGAAGAAGGTGGGCATGGACCGTAGGCGGATCAAGGAGAAGATGGCAGCCATCCGGGCCGCACATGCCACCACGGGCAGTGGACAGCCTGAGGTGCCACAGCTGACACCGCAGGAGGAGCTTGTGGCAGCGACTATGTGGCGCAGAGCCGTTGAGGGCATTCCCGGCGGTGTATTCCAGATGGGGGTAGCCCTTCACTGCATGGTAGGTACAGCGGTGCATTGGGGCAGGGGTGCGAGGTGGTGGCACTGACATGTATATGTTCCCTTACAGATCCTGAGCGCCTGCGTGCGGATGCAGGGGCAGCGGTGCCCACCCTGGGTGATGTCGGGGACCTGGAGGAGTGCCCATCCACCTCCATCGGGGTCGGTGGCCTGGACCCCCGCCGGACCCACCACACTGTCGGCACGGATGCCTGTGGTGTGGGCATGGACGAGGCCCAGGCAGTGTTTCAGCAGGATGCCAGCCATGGCGTACAGTATGCTGAGACAGTGATCGGGCCGGGGTCCGCATCCAATGACGACATGACTGCTACCCAGGACAGTGGTGATGCTGTACAGGGGGAGGCACCCCTACCACACACCAGACACGGAGGCGCCGATGGTGCACGGGTGGCACTGGCAGACCCGCCAGCTGCACTGCCCGGTGTTGCGGTGTCCACCATACCTGTGGCGCAGTCCAGCCAGTCTGGTGGTGGGGGTGCAGCCTCCCCAGCAACGTTGTGTGCACAGCAGCCGAAGGGGCAGCGGTGGCAGCAGGATGGTGCAGAGGGTGGACTGGGTGCAGTGTCCACCGCCAGTGCACTGCAGACAGTACAGGCCCATGAGGGCCCCACTGTGCAGCCCCCACCTGCGTGGGGGGCTGTGCCACGGGGCCGCACAACCCCCATGGGTCGGCACGATACCCAAGCCCCCCAGGGCGCCGACCCGCTTGACGAGCACACCCGTCAGCTCAGGACATCCATGGAGCAACAGATGCAGGTCATGGCAGGGGTGCCCGTCTGCAGGGAGGCGTGACTGGGACTTTCAGCAGCTCCTGGCCGAGGCCACATGCATGCGGAAGGACACGACCGCAGGCCTGGATCAGCTCACTGCTGCAGTCACGGCCGGCCTGGCACCACTGGCCACCCTGGTGCAGGGCCATCTGCAGCAGTCACTGAGGAGTGCATAATCCACCCCTCGGTCCCGGCGTTGTGCGACCGCAGCATTGTCGTCGCTGGGATCAGCTGTGGGCATCCCAGGCATGCCTGGAGCGGGGCCTGCAGACGCCTGTGAGGGACCAGTTGTGTTCTCGCAACAACACACCTGGGGGTACGTCTGTGACACCCCCTGTGGCCGCCGCACAGCCTGCGTCTGCTGGGTGGTCTAGGTGAGGCCGTCCACGTGTCCATGGCGGCTGTGCACCTGAGCGGCAGACATGATCCGCCGCCCTCCCAGTCCGCTGCCTGCCACAGCCCTGTATGCACAGAGGTGTGGTATGTGTGTGTACGTACCTGGGCCATGACATCCGAGGCCGCACGTCATGGCTGCCATGTGCACACCCTCCTGGCCGCTGGCCACCGTGGCATGTGCATGATGATGCCATCACAGCACCGGCCGCCACAGTGCACCGGTGTTCAGCGTCTGACACATGCCCGTTGGCAGCCTCGGGTGTGCATATGTGTGTGTGTGTGTGTGTACCCGTGTGACTGTGCCTGTGTGGGTGTGGTTGTGTGGGGCTGTGTGGGTGGGGTCCACTGTTCTGTCAGGGGTGCTTTCACGGTGTCCTGTCCCATGTCCGTCGAAGCTCCCCTCCGGCCGTGTCTGTTGTGGGGCCCTGCCAGCCATGTCTGTTTACCGTGCCCTGGCCCCTGGGACATGTGTGTGGACCTGTTCACCTACCTGCATGCACCATAGTGCTCCTCTGCAATGGTGTCCCTGTGCTGTTGGGACTTCCTGCGCAGCTGGGGTTCCTATCATCTGGGGATGCCACCACCTGCTTGGCCCCAAGGCCCAGAAATGTCCCCACTCCTGTCTCTTCGACCCCACAGCTATCCCACAGTCAGTGGCCATGTTGTGTGCACACAGCAGGTCAGGAACAGGCCACAGGCCTTCGAGGGCCCATCTGTAGGGCACCACCAGACCTGTGCAGGCAACAGAAAGCGTGCCTTCAGCAGTCCAAACACATGATCGATGATGTTCGTGCTAGGCGCAGTGCTCTGTAGCTCTCCCGCGCTAGGCTGATGGGCGCATGCGGGGTGAACAGCCAGGGTCTGAGTGGGTATCCGCTGTCACCTGTGGGGAACATGTTGGGTTAGCACGTTGGTCAGTGTGGCTGCCCCCCATACACAGCTGAACCCTCTACACCCCATGCATAGCATCTCCCCCCCATGCCCTGCCATGTTGCGCAGGGCTGCCCTTTCCTTCTGCATACTCACCTACTAGGTGGCCGGTGGGGATGTCCCCACTCTCAAACCTGCGGCACAGTGCAGACTGGTGCCAGATGAAGGCATCGGTGCTCCCCAGGGTGTGTGGCACAGATATTGATTATGTGCCCTTGGCATCACACACTGCCTGGCAGTTGACACTGGGGTAGCCCTTCCTGTTGATGTAGGCACCCCTCCGCCCCGTGGGTGCGGATGCCTATGTGGGTGCAGTCAATCGGCCCCTAGCACGCCAGGCATACGTGCAACCCTGTGGAACTCCTGCATGTTTGCTGCACGCCTGCCTGTGTGCTGGGGAAGTGGATGAATTCCGCAGCATGTGGCAGCAGTGCGTTGAGGAATTGTGTGAGGAGCCGTGACGCGGCTGACTGGGTTATGCCTGTAGCGTCCCCTGTTGGTCTCTGGAAGGTGCCCGTCACAAGCAGGCACATCACAGCCGTGACCTTGGTCTCCACTGACGGCATGGCTCCATCTTGTGGGTGCCTGCATCTTGTCACTGCGTAGCTCACAGAGCTGCCTCAGAATCGCCCGGTTCAGGCAGTACCGGCTCACAATCTCAGTGTCGGCTGTGCTGTTCAAGGTGGTGCGGCACGGTACTGGCCTGTCTGCATACGGCCTCTTCCACTGTCACACCAGCCAGCCACCTGCCTCCTCACACCCTCTTTACTGCCTCCATCTGAATATTGCACTGGCCATGGCCCAGCCTGTCTGACCCCCGCGGCTGTCTCCTGGGCTTCCCCGGCTTTATGCTGCTGCTTGGGCCTCTGCACTGGGCACACTTCTGTATTGGGGACCCACACGCACGGTCTGGCCTGCCCACAGGCTCGGTCTGGGTCACACACCCTGTCCCACTGCCTGTTGCACCTCCTGCCTCTGTGACTGTCCTGCACTCCTGCTGCTGTCCTGCCTAGCCAATGGCCCTCACCCTGTCACTGTCTCATACTGTCTCTCTCTCTCACTCTCTCTCCCTTTCTCACCCCTGCTCCCCTGGGCACAAGCCACCGTCCCCTGCTTGCTCCATCCTTTTATAGGCTCAACTTTGCTCCGCGCATGTCCCTGTTGAGCCGCGCTTGTGCCATCGGCCTGCTGTTGAATATCGCACTGCACTGTTTATTTATGGCTACGTCACCTGCACTAGTGCTTGCATGCAGTAGGGTTGCGCATTGGCGCACTGCGATTTGCGCTGCGCATTGTCACCTTCTGAATATCGCTGTTTGGTGCATATCCACTGTTGCGCTGGCACATCACACTAGCGCCTTGCGCAACCGCTTTGAATATCCCACCCCAGGGGTATATCCCTAATTTTTAACTCAAACTAGCACTCAAACTGGAACTTTTGTAAAAGAGCCTCGGCTCAAAGGTACTTGTAATCCTAGATTCAAATAAACAAAAGAGCATATTGCCTCCATGAGCAAGGGCTATTTTCACAAATTCAGAAATTACTGCACTGTGCACCCTATGAAACGGGTTACATGTTTCTATATCCTAAAAAGAAATCCCTTTCATTAACTTTGAGCAGTCAGTAGCCCACTAAGGCATAACACAACTTAACATAAACAGTATTACAGAAGTGCAACAGAACCATTTGCACAAGTGATAGTAGTTGAAGTAACATTGTGGTTAATACGTGCAGATTACTAGCCCAGAGGAACTTCAAGAGGGTGGAGGAGGCTATACATATACCAGCATTTCTGGAATCCGATCTGCAGTCTTTTAAAAGTCCAGAAAGTAATTATGCTTTATAAATGTCAGTTATTCTATACATTCCTTCCTCTAATGCTGTTACAAAACAACTCTGTTACGAAACAAAAAATAATACTTCGGGAAGATAAGTTCACAGTATGTGTCATACTGTAGTTCAGTTTCAGACTGCTGCGTTGCAGGGCTGAGCAGGAAAAGCATTTTCTCTGTATCATGTTTGATGGTCACCATTTAAAAAACAAAGCACACCAAATGCTGAACCCCCCGATACAGCCACCTATTCTGCCACACATGAGGATGTATTTAGTCCAGAACGGAACTTTTACAGAGATTTCAGTGTAATGGTAAAATTCTTATCCTTAAAGCCCCTGATTCTGCCCTGTCCCATTGTTAACCTGTTGTGAAAAATTAAGCAGAGTACCTTTATGGCTCATCTTCCTCAGAGTCATATTATCTGGAGGAGAATTCCCATTCAATTTCATGAGCAACCGATTTGCATCTGCCAGATTGGTATACTGATAAGATTTCTCCACATAGACTACTCTGAAACTTACAGGCATTGACATAATAATAGTGAACACCAAGTTGTCTAACCTTTGCCCACACCCCCATCAAAGCCCTTTCTTCTTTATTGGATGGCAAAGCTCGAGCTGGAAAAATCCGTTAATTTTTTTTCATCTTGCCAGTCTATCGTGCTCCGCTGGTTTGCCTCCTTCAATATTATGTCTCTTTCCATCGAAGAACCCAAGACCAATAGCACTGTTCTCGATCCTGGCCTCCCTAGTGCTGCTTCTCTCCATGGTCCATTTGGCATCACTCAGTATGCCCATTGCACTGTTACGGGCCTGACTCCTGCAGATATCTCTTGGAGACTTGCTTCCACAAATTCCTTGGGGGCATCCCCTTCAGTTTGTTCTGGGAGACTCAGAATTCGAATATTTGCTGCTCTGGTTCTCAGTTTGGTGCCGGGGAACTACATTTTCTTTAACTAGTACAGCTGATGTTGCATGAGCTCAATCTGCCATCTTCCCCACCTCTTTAACCTCTGACTCCAGCACAGTAACTTTTGAGCTCAACTGCAGCATTTTGTTGGAGAAATCCTTCATGCGTTCATCAGTCCTTGTATGGCTCTGAGTAAAGCTGTGTTTCTTGATGGAGTCCCCCTGCTTCAGTTGATAGGCCTCCTGGGTCCTGACTCCTGTTTGCTTTTGCTTTCATCTTTGGTCTGTCATCTTCAGCTTAGGATCTGTTTCCATGCACCATTTCCACAATCTCTGTTGAAGGTAGACAAATGTTGTATTAGATCATTCAGCTACTGCTTATCCACATGATGGTTTAAGTTGTAAGTCAGTTTTATCACTTTAATTGCCCATTTTTTTTCCATATATTCTACATGGAGCTCTACTGACTTGCAACTGCTGTGCTCGGTGGCAAGCTCTGCCCTCACGGGGGATTTAAATTGTTTTACTATCAGGGATAAGATGTATAAGGGAGATATAGGTGTGAGGCACATTTACTCCAGGGAGCACCTGTGACAGTTCCATCCTTTTGTTGCCTCTCTATCAGCCCTCCTTTCAGAGTCTCAGCAGCTGCAGGGGATGGGGATCCTCAGGAGGCGGTGCAGTAACCGCAGGGGAGGTCCTGGGTATAACGTTTTGGGGGGAGGATTGGGTTGGTTAAGTCTAGGAGGTGCCCAGGAAGGATATGGAACCAGGAACTGGGACCACCATACCTGGTTCCCCTCCCTAGGGCTTCATATCATGTCAGCAAGCAGAAAGTAGCAGGTCCTTCTAGCTGTGCTTCTCCCCTTTGAGCCATGCTGTTTAATGCAAGGTTACTAGGGAATAAGACAGCAGTGATATATGATTACATTGCTGGTTCTTTGGCTGACCTTGTTTCTATTACCAAGACCTGGCTGGGAGATAATGCCAGCCTTGTTCTGGGGGCATGTATCCCACCAGGTTATTTAGCGGTATATTGCCAGAGGTGGGATTGCAGGGGTAACAATGTGTCAGTTTGCTTTAAATCCACTTTGGGACTCATTGCATACCCCATGGAAACGGTCAGGGCTTTTGAGTTTGTCGCTGGTAGTTCTGTCCTAGGTGCTGTTTGTAAGGTCATCCTTATATACTGCCCACTGGGGTATGGGGGTAATTTTTTGCAGGAGCTGGCAGAGTTCATTGTCAATCAGTTGTTGAATGCTTCCAGATTTTTGATGCTGTGGGACTTCAGTGCCTGGATTGACAATGAGAACTCGCCCTTTGGTCAACAGCTCTTCCAGTTGACAAATTAACTGAGGCTAGCACAAGCTGTTACCTCTAGTGTGCATCAGCATGGTCTCACCTTGCTTGGACCTGACCTACTCATTGGGTCTTGACATAAGTACAGTCAGAATTTATCTGGTCTCTTGGTTGGATCATCATGCAGTGTCATTCCATTGCCGAGTCCACTGTTTTATTACTCCCCCTGTGGAGTTGATCCAGTATCATCTGAAATATAATCTGGAGTCTCACAAACTTCTGGAGATATTGGACATCTCGGGCATAATGTTCACCTGTGCACAGGGTTCTGAGAATGCCGTGGAACACTATGATGGAGCCATTACGTCCACCTTGGATTCCCTTGCAACCTATTGTGTTAGTCCCTTGACCTCCCGACGCAGCTCACCATGGTACTGCAATGAGCTGCACCAGTTTAAGATTAAAGGATGGAGGTTAGACTGTTCTTGATGTAGGTCCTGGTCTATGAATGACAAACTGGGATTGAAAACTCACTATAGTGGGTATCAACGAGCAGTTGCCTTGAAAAAGACAGAGTTCCTGTCATGCACGATTGCTGCAGGTAGAAATAATTTGGCTCAACTCCTTATCACTGTGGACAGGTTATTAAATCCTCCTTATCTGCAATCCACTGGTGCTTTTACTGCTGAAAAATGCAATGAGTTAGGAAATTTCTTCACTGACGTGGTGTCCTCCGTTAGATCAGGTATCTGCTTAAGTGGTCTGTCATGAGTCAGTGATGTTCAGGGCCTGGGTGGCATTCCTGATCTGCCTGCCTGGGGACAGTTTTGGCCAGTTATGGAGGAAGAAAATCTCAGGTGATTACAGGTTTGCATTCTACCAACTGTTTGCTGGATCCTAGTCATACCTGGCTACTTTTAGATTGTCAGGAGATTTTGGATCCAGTTATTCCCCAGACTGTCAGATATTCCTTGAGGAAGGGTGTTTTCCCATCTGCCCTTAAACAGGCAGCGGTGGATCCCCTTCTCCAAAAACCTTCCTTGGACTCTGATGTGATATGGAATGACAGACCTGACCGTAAACGCCCCATTCTGTGGAAGATTACTGAGAAGGTTGTGGTTGAACAACTTGTAGAATGCCTGGAGAAGTTTAACATCTACGAACCTCTCCAGTCAGGTTTTCGGTCTCGCCACAGCATGGAGACTGCCCTCAAGAGTGTGACAAATGATCTTCTCATAGCAAAGGTTTGAGGACTCCGTACATCTTGGTCCTACTTGATCTCTCGTTAGCATTTGCCCTGTTGACCATGGTGTGCTTTTGATCACCTGAGTAATTATGTTGGTCTCATCGGCACAGTGCTGTGCTGGTTTGAGTCCTACATAACCAGGAGAATGCAGCAGATGGCTTTTGAAAGTTTTTTTTTTTCAGGGCCTCAGCACTCTCCTGTTACATTCCTCAAGGCTCGATCCTTGCTCCCATGTTGTTTTTCAGTGTACATGTTGCCGTTGGGTGAGATCATGAGACGGTGTGACGTCAAGTTTCACTGCTATGCAGATGGTACTCAGCTATACCTGTCTGGCAGTTTTCATGTGTGTGACTCGGTTTCTGTACTGGAGAGGTGTTTGGCTGAAATAAATGACTGGATGGCCTCAAACTTGCTATGTTTCAAACCTGGTAAGACAGAGGTCATGATTGTTGAGTTGGGTAGGCAGGGCCTAGTGATGATGAGTGGTTTGACATTATTTCCTTCGTTGGGTGGTCAGCCACTCGTAGCTGTAGATGCGGTCAAGAATCTTGTGGTCTTCCTGGACTACAAGCTGACACATGGCTAACAAATGTTGGTTGTGGTCTTGGCTGGCTTTTACCAACTTTGAAAATTGCCAGGATCAAACCGCATCTAGCCCCTGCTGACCTAGCTACAATAATTCGTAACTTGGTCACTCCTAGGTTTGACTACTGGACACTTTATACCTAACGTGATCTGGAGGTTTGCTGCGATACCTGCGGCTAGTTCAGAATGCTTCAGGCTGGCTGATGTGAACTCTCTCATAGGGATCACATCATGCTGGTTCAGCATGCGCTGCATTGGTTGCTTATGCGGTGGCACATAACCTTCAAAATGTGCTTGGCAACATTCACGGCCCTACACTGTTTGGGACCAGACTACTGAAAAGACCTCCTAGTTCCTTATCACCCAGCTTGCTCCCTGCCCTGCCCTGTTTTGATACTGATATTTCCTCTTTCCCTCTATCCAGGTTGTGACAATCTGGGAACAGAGCTTTTGGTGTTGTAGCAACTATCCTTTGGAATGCCTTGCCACTACACATTAGATTTGCCTGACCGTAGTGGCCTTCAAGTCCAAAAATGTATCTATTCCATGAAGCATTTCCCTGTGTTATACTGTTGCTGAAATGTATTTATATTTTAATTTCTTCATTGTTTGTTGTCTAATTAAAGCCTTACTGAAATCTTCATTTCGTTCGTTTTATTTTATGCTGAAAGGCTTGTGAGCAAAATGTCCGTTTTCACAAGCATCTAGTTACAAAACATGCAAACAGAGACTACAGAACATTTTCAAGTGGTATAACAGTAATACAATCAGTTGGAACATTAACAATTTGAGTTTTCAATTAAATAACTTTTAAGAGACTTTAAAGGCTAAAATTGTACAATTTACAGTAGAGCTCTGCAGTTTATTGTATAATTTAATGGCCTTAAAAGCGAGGGAATTTTGACTAAAAGCATGGAAGAAAGGAACTTATTTATTTATGTATTGTATTTGATAACTGGGTGAGTGCACTGGTCCCAGGGACTGTTTTTCAGGCACGACCCGGGCCATCTAGATGGCACATAGAATTACAAGTTTGAGCAAGAGAGATACAGTAGCAGTCTTAGTAAGCTTATACATGGAATCAGAGATAAGTACAGTACAATCTTGTCATAGCAAGCAATAAAAAAAAAAAAAAAGTTATTCGCAGACTTTACAATAGACTCTAACATTGTGGGCATATAGCTAGGTCAGGAATGTAAATATGGCATTGATGTACTCATTGCCTAAATAGTACCAGAACAGCACTGAACTGGAAGCTCTAATTGGTAGGAATCAGTGGTGACTGAAATGAGGGATTAGCAGTGGCACGATGCTTTTAATAGAAGAGCACTTTTGAAGTGCTTCTTAAAAATGGGGTAATCCCAGGTTTTGAAGCTCCACTGGGAGAGCATTCCAGAAACTAAGAGCAGCACTAGCGAAGGCTCTCTGCCTCATGTCAGTTTTTGACCTGGGGCAGGCCAGCAGTCATTGGGAGGAAGATCTGAGTTGTCTAGAGTCTTGCTTAATCATTGGGAGGCAGTATAGCGCAGTGGTTTAAGGCTCTGAGCTGCAAATCTGGAGACCTGGGTTTGAATCCCACAGCTCCCATGTGCATACTGTGTGACCCTGAGCAAGTCACTTAACTTCCCTGTGCTCCCAGGTCACACCTGTAAACAAGCTTTCAGCTCAATGTGTTACTCCTGGTTAAATGATTGAAAACAAAAATAACAGCCCAGATAATGGTGATTTTTCTCCCTCATGGAGTGATTTAGATATTAGAGAGCACAACATTAAGTCTGCAGGCCTGGGGTGGGAGCCATCCAAGGCATGAGTACAGGGTGCAATGGTGGGTATGGTAGGGAGCTAGGGTTACAAACCTACGTATGTTGTTGTATGCTGTGTTGAGGCAAGTGAGGAGCTGTGGTGAGGTTAGGGAGGTGATGGGTGAACAGTAATCAAGGAGAGGCAGAAGGGTATCCTTTCCCATGGTGAGTCTTACTTCCAGTGTCATAAGGTGTTTCAGATGGAAACACACTCCCAGTTGTTGGTTCACCCGCTTTACCAGCTGGCTGATGTGGTTGGTGAAAGGGGGGGGGCAAGAGTTATTCCCAGGTATTTGAAGGCCTCGAACTGCTGCAGTGGTTATCCATCAGGGGACTATATGTTGAGTGAGCGCAAATGGGTTGAGGAGCATCTAGTGAGTCAGTGCTTTGATCCAAATTACATGGATTTAGTTTTTTTTGCATTTACTATGAGTGTGTGTGATGAGAACCAGTGTGATGTATCAGAGAAATACTTGGTGAGGGCTTGGTAAAGCTTACTGGGGCAGACATTGCTGCTGAACAGAATGAGGTTGTCAGCATACATGACCTTGCAACAGACTGTTGGTTCCGAGAGTAGAGGGTTTACCAAGAAGGAGTGGAGAAGGGTGCCGTGGATGGATCCCTGAGGGACCCCGATGTGGACTTGCAACGCACAAGATAAGACCCCTCCAATATGGACTGTTTGGGTCCTGTTTGAGAGGTAGCTCTCAACCCAGCCCATCGTATTAGGAGAGAAGCCACAAGAGGAAAGCTCACCGAGAAGGATGTTATGATCTACCATGTCGAAAGCCTTTGAGAGCTCCACAAGGATAGATCCTGTGATTTGACACGTGTCTGCTTCTCCAAGTACATGGTCTGTGAACTGAGCAAGCGCCGTAGTGGTGCTATATCATTTCCAGAAACTGTGCTGGTTTCAAGGACAGATTATATTTGGAGAGATGAGCTGAGATCTAAAGGAATACAGTCTTTTCCAGGATCTTGCTCAGGTGGGACAGTATGGATGTCGACCAGTAATTCTCAGAAAGACTGGGGTCCCCTGACTTGAAGATGGGGATGACCCTAGCCTGTTTCCAGAGTGCTGGGATGGTGGATATCGACAATGATATGTTGAGGATGACAGAGATTGGTTTGGTAATATCAGCTGCTGATCTCAGAAACTGGGGGCAGAGTTCATCTCTCCCGGCACTGCCTGAGCAGAGCAGGGCCCATAGGTGACGGTTAACCTCTGAGGGGGACGTGGCTCCAAAGTAGAAAGTGGGACAATTTGGCCTCACATGGCCATCCAGCTCTGACTGAGGCCAATCTAGTTGGAAGCTGTGAAATATAGGAGTCAAGATTTTTGAATTTGTTGTTCAAGATGTCAGTGACCTTTGCAGGTTCAGTCAGGAGCCCCGGTTTTGAAAAGAAAATCTACAATGGAACCTTGTCGAAAAAGCATTAGACAATTTGGGGAAAAAAATTGGAAATACAAACAGGCAACAGATCCAGGTGTAGTTTGTGCAAAAATAACAATGACCCAAACATGATCAATCAACCAAAGAAAGGCAAAGGACCTATCTATAAAGGTCACAGTGATGGGTCCTATATAGGTCCTTTGATTGCCTTTCTTTGGTTGGCTATGTCCACTGCTCCACCCTGATCTAATTCCATGATCAAAGGAATCTATCAGATTTGTTTGACATGACACCATCCCCCACCCCGTGAATCTATGCTGTCTCGGGTCTTGTAACTCATTGGATTCAAGATATTACACAATCCTTTCCTTCGGCAGTGATTCCATTAACTTTAGCACTCCTCCCTGATACCACTTTTTTGAAGTGGGACTACATCTACTCTCCTCCAATCCTCTGGAACCACTCCTGTTTCCAGTGAGCTGTTAAATATGATTGTAATGAGCTGTTAAATAGGAGTGACAGAGGTGCAGCCAGTACCTTCCTGAGCTCCCTCAATACCCTTGGATGCATCGCGTCTGACCCCATCCCATTGCTTTGTCTACTTTCAGATTAGCAAGCCCCTTCAGGTCTACAAGCTCATTTTACTATTTTTTGTCTCCTTCTCTTCTCCTTCCTCTGTCAACACTGAACAAAAGTCTGTTCAGGATGCATGCCTTTTTTTGATCCCCCTCTGCCCAGTCCCTCCCCCCCTTTTCCTTTCTTAACCTTACAATCCCATGCCTCGTTTTTCTCCTTTCACTTATATACCTAAAAATGTTTTGTCCCCCCTTTGTCACCGCCTGGGCTAGTCACTCTTCAGTTTGCACCTTCACGCTCCTTACTGCTTTCCCTGCTTCCATCTGTTTCCCCTGATATACCTTCCTATTCATCTCCCTCTGCATCTCCTTATATCTTCTGAATGCTACCCTTTTAGCCATTACCTTTTCCGCCACCTCTCTCAAGAACCATAGTGGTGTTTTTTTTTTTTCCCTGTTGCTTACTTGCTTGACACAGATGTTTGTTGCCTTCACTATGGCTCTTTTTAGCTTCACCTACTGTTCCTCCACCCCAGTCAGATCATCCTTGAGACATTTATACATCTATTTAAAATCTGCCCTCCTGAAGTCCAGAACCCTTGTCCCTGTGTGGTTCGATTCCACAGCCATCCTAATCTAGAACTGCACTGCATGGTGATCACTGTTCCCCACATGGCCTCCCACTTGACATCTGCAACACTGTTCCTGTTAGTGAGTACCAGGTCCAGTATTGCCCCATCACAAGTGGGTTCACTGAATAGTTGCCTGAGGATGCCCCCTGCTGAGTGTCCAGGATGTCCCTGCTTCTGTCTGAAGCTGCAGCTGGGAGGTTCCAGTCTGCATCCAGTAGATTGAAGTCCCAAATCAGCAGCACCTCCCCGTTGTCTGCTATCTTGCCTGTGGCTTCCACCAGTGGAGATCTGTAGATCATGCCAGTGCAATTAGAGGCTCCATTCCCCATCTGTAGGATGACCCACAGTATCTCTGCTCCCTCCTGCATCTCAGTTGCTTTTATGCCTTCCTTCACATAAAGCACCATACCCTCTTCTTTCTTTCCCACCTGGTATGGTCATGTCCCACTCATGGTTTTCAGTGCACCATCACTTGGTAATGCCCACAATAGCCAGGCCTCATGTACGCCTTCCGTCCCTTCCCCCTTGAACTACAAGGTGGTGGTCAAGGCCCAGAAGGACAAGGCGCAGATGATCCTGATAGCTCCAGACTGGCCTCAGTAGTTCTGATACCCAGATCTCTTCGGGCCCAGCAGCTGACCTCCACAGTGGAAGCCTCTCCTCCCAGATCTGCTGACCAGGCAGCAGGAGGCAGACCTGCAGTCCCTGCACCTCACAGCCTGATTCCTGAGCAGCTAGAGTTCCAGGCCTTTGGCCTCTCTGATGATGTGTGCCACGATGTGGAGGCCTCCTGAAAGGAGTCAACTCACCGGTGCTGTGCATGGAAGAGGTTCTCCATCTCATGCCAGGGCAAGTGGCTTGACCCTCTTGCCTGCCCTGTGACAAGCAACATGGACTTCCTCTGGTCTCTCTCTCGTCTAGGACTGTGAGCAATGACTTTTAAAGTGAACCTGGAAGCCCTCTCTGCTTTTCGGGTACAGGCTGCTAAGCCAGCAGTGGCACAGTTGAAGGTGGTCAATTGCTTTTCCAAGGGCCTGGACCACCTGTCCCCTTCGGTGTGTGAGCCTTCTCCACCGTGGGACCTGCTGCTGGTGCTGGCTATACTCATGGGCATGCCATCGGAGCCTGTGCACAGGTGTGATGTCACATCTGCCCTGGAAGACGACCTTCATAGTGACCATTGTGTCAGCAAGAAGGATAAGGGAACTTAGGCATTTTTGGTTGTCTCCCTGCGTTGGTCTTCTACTACGCCCCAATTCGAAGTTCCTCCCGAAGGTAGTATCGAAGTTTCACCTTAACCAAGTGATTAACTTACTAGTATGTTTTACCAACCTTTCTTCAGAGGCCGAACATTGGCTCCACACTTTGGACCTGTGGAGGGCGCTCTCTTATTATCTACAGCACATGGCTGGAGATCAGGGAGAGGCTCGCCAGCTATTCATAACTTACACTGAAGCCATGCCTGGCAGACCAGCAGCAAAGTGAATGATTGATAGGTGGATTACATCCTGCATCGACCTCTGCTATAAGTTGACTGGTAGGGAGCTCCCTTTAGGGCTTAGAGTTAATTCCACCAGACATATTGCTGCCTTGTTGTCTGCTTCCAGGGACGTCTATATCCAGGAGATCTGCAGGGCTGCTACCTGAAAGTCAGCACACACCTTCATTTCCCACTGCTACATCGACCTCAGTGCCACTAGGCCGGCTGATTTTGCACTTTTTTTGCATTGAAACTTAGCTGCCGCACTCTTGACCACTCCTCAGGTTTTCTTAGGTCCCTCCTCATTTAACAGGGCATGGTGCTGCTGCACTGGAGGTGCACATTCAGTCATTGAACTAGGCTCCTAACCTTGAGCCAAGGATCTGCTTAGGCTCCATGGAACAGAAAGTGTGACCATCTGTTATTTGAACACCTTGTAGAGGTAAAAATGCCATTTTGTAACAACTAGAGTTTGACTTGGAAAATCACCTGGCCGATCCAGTGAACATGGCTATGTAAACATAAAATTCATTATCGCAATTCAAAATATACCAGCTATTGGCTGGTGCCAATTTTGGTTCCTGCCTTTCAATGTTTGGATTGAGGTGCCTTGGTGGCTGATGTGATCACGCAGGCATGTATGATCTTACTTCGAGAGGGTTCCTTCAGTAGGTCATTACATATAGGACTGGCGCCACCTGGCGTCGGGCTGCACAGCAGACTTTTCTAGCAATCCCTGATGGGGGACCACCCACCCGACATCATATGACCGTATATAGTGGGCCGTCCCCACGCCTGCCCTCCAGTTCTTTCCCGCCGTCACCTCATGTCAGTCGCATAGCAGACTTCTAGTAGCGATTGTCGTGTTAGTTCTTGCTTCGGATTTTTTCATTCACCATTCCTTTCAAAATTTTTGCTTATGTCTTCACCCAAGAAGTGCTCATCCTGCGGCACACAAATGTCTCATAAGGATGTCATCTGAAGTGCATGATCTGTCTGGGCCCAGACCACCCTGTCTCATCCTGCTCGGAGTGCCAAACTTTCAATCAGGCCACCAAAAAGCGGAGACAGCAGGCTTTGGAGGCCCACCTTTTAAAAGTCTGTCTTGCTTCTCTTGAAAAGCAAATGGACCAGATCCGCTAGTTCTCTTCAGAAAAATCTTCTCCCTCCAAGAAACACAAGGAGAAATCTTGGGAGCGGGAGCGCTCCACGGAGGCCCAGTCGGAGGCCTCGAGGACCTCGACGAGCAGGGCTGCCTAAGAAGACTTTGGACGGTAAGTCTGATAAAACTTCCGCGTGTCAGTTGTCCGTTGGCTCCTCTGACTGTCGCACCACGGGGACCGGTAAGTTGGCTCCCAGGCCTCGGGGACCCACCCGGGTACAGCCGATAAGTTGGCTGGGAGCTCCTCTCCCGCCCGCCCGGCTCCATCTGGTAAGATGTCCGTCTCTGATGGCCACTCAGGCATGGTTCTCCCATTGGGGCCTAACGGCGCCACCCCCAATGCCCGGCAGAACCAGGGGGAGACTGCCCCTCTCCCCCCTTCTCCTCTGCCAGTACCCTCCCCTCAGGCGAGGACAGTGCAGGACCCCTCGTCGTTGAAGACCATTCCTCGGGGTTCTGTCCCGCTCTCCCCCGATGGGGTCATGAGGAAGGAGGCTCCTTCTCAGCCGTCTGGTCTTACGGTGGAGGTCCCTCCTCCCCCATTTGGTGGGATCCCTTCAGATCCAGCAAATATCCCGGTCCCGATCTCACCGTCGGATCTGGCATCTCGCAACCCGATGCCAGAACCTCTGATGACTACTCCTCAGCCTGGGCCCATTGGTCTGCCCCAGCCTTTGGCTCCAGCACCAGACATGGTCCCTCCGTCGGGTCCCCTTTGTCAGGCCCCGACACCAGCCCCTCCGATGCCGGATCCGGTGGTGCCGGTCCCAACATCGGTACCCCCTGACGTTGGCTATCCTGATGCCGGATCTGCCACCAATTTATACAACGGCGGGTCCAGCATGGGTCCCCCCTCCATCAGATCCCTGACGATGGGGATTTTTTCTAGACCCCGAACTGTTCCTCATTACCCACTGGGGTATCCTGGGGACCACTACCCGGCTGGTCCTCCTCCTGATTGGAGTTCCTTAGGATAGTATTACCCTGGGTACAATACCTACCGGGGTTTCCACTTCCAGGGTTATCAGGGATATCATTACCCCCCTCCACTGGTACTTCCACCTCTTCCTCTTCCTCCTCCCCCCCCTCCAGCCTCAACCTCCTCCACCTCCTGTAGACAGTAATCTAGTCTTGGTGGCAGGGGGCACGTTCGGAGTTGGTTTCAGATCTGGAGAGTAGCCTCCCACTCCCATACTCTCCCAGATCTCCATCACCGAGGAGCTCCTCTCCTTCCATGGTTCATGTCTCAGGGACGACATGTCAAACCATCGTTCTTCCAGACATTCATGGTCTCCCGGACGAGGGGGAGGTTGATGATGGTGACAAGGATGCCAACAAGTCGGCGGAGGATGTTTTGGAGGAACCCGGGGCTCCAAAGGGTAAGGTTTCCCCCAAGTCCCCCCCTCCCGAGGACCCTGCCTTTTTGGACCTGTTGAGGTCCATGAAATATTTTTTCAGCTGGGAGTCGGAGGATCAGAACCCCATGAGACAGAGACTAGCCGAACACCTGGACTTAGAGTCTCTGTTCCCAGTTCCGATTCCTTCTTGGATCAGACCTCACCAGGACCTCACCTCTATGGTCTGGCAGATGCCTCATTCTCTCCCGGCTGTCCCCAAGAAGGCGGACAGAGTGTACCGGGCACCAAAGGAAGCTCGCTTTCTCAAGACATATCCCAAGGCGGACTCTGTTGTCATTTCAGCTGCTCATGATCGCTCGTCTGCACCCAAGCACATGAGCACCTCTCCTCCAGACAGAATCGAGGCAGATGGACCAGTTTGGCAGGAAGGCTTATGCTTCAGCCACATAGGCACTCCAGTCCTGTAACTATGTGGCCCACATGGTGTCACACCAAAAAGCTACCTTGGCCAGGTTAGAGGCCCAAGTGCAAGCAATGGACTCCTCGAGCCTCAAGGAGGAACTTGCCAAGGATCTTCGCCTTTCTCGCTTCTCCTGTAAGCATGCTTTGCGGGCTACATATGACTCTCTTGGTTCTGCAGCTCATGCCTCGGCAAGTGCTGTCACCTTAAGACGGCATTCCTGGCTTCGAATCTCTGGCCTTGCCAATGAGGTACAGTCTGCGATTCAGGATGTCCCCTTCCGGGACGCGGTGCTTTTTGGTGGGGACGCCAAAGATACTATTACTGATCTCCAGGACAGAGGCCTTGCCCTCAGATCAGTGAGGTCCATGTACCGATTGGGTGTTAAACAGCAGCAGCAGCCCTTTCAGAAAAGGACCTGGAGGCAGAGGAAGCAGGTCCCAGCTCGATGCCAGGGCAAACACAAGGCCACAGGTTCCGCCATTCTTCCTACCTCCAAAAACCAGAGACGTTCAGGAGGCCCTCTCCCTGAACATCCTGCCACTTTCTGACACCCTATCCCCACTACCTCCTCCATCTCACGACGAGGAGCAGGTGGGGGAAGGTTCGCCCGCCATGTGCAGGAATGGCAGGCAATAACCTCAGACACATGGGTCCTGCAACTGGTGTCCATTGGACACACTGTAGAGTTTCTGGAAATTTCCCCAGAATCTCCGCCAAAAAGATCTTCCTACTCCAGGGATCAGGCTATTCTCGTTCTGGAAGAAATTCAAAGCCTTTTGCTCAAAGAAGCAATAGAGCACGTTCCCCTCTGGCAAAGGGGCAGGGGGTTTTACTCCCATTTTTTCCTGGTTCCAAAAAAGACGGGAGACTTGAGACCCATTCTCGACTTAAGCAGTCTCAATCTGTTCATCGAGTACAAAAAGTTCCGGATGCTAACGCTCCAGAGCCGCCTTCCACTCCTTTTGGAGAATCATTGGTTGTGTGCTCTGGACATGCAGGATGCTTACCTGCACATTCTGATCTTCCCCAGCCACCGCTGATTCCTGCGGTTCCTTTTCCAAGGGGAGCACTTCCAATTTCGGGCCATCCCCTTTGGTCTATCCTCAGCACTTCAGGTGTTTACCAAGTGCCTAGCGGTGGTGGCAGCCTTTTTGCACCGCCAGGGTATTGCGGTTTTCCCTTACCTGGACGATTGGCTGATCTCAGACCCTTCCAGGGACTCCTTACTGGAGGCTCTGTCCTTCACTCTAGACCTCTTTGACAAACTGAGAGTTACTGTCAGTATTCCCAAGTCATCCATGACCCCGTCCCAGAGACTACAGTTCATTGGGGCGGTTTTGGATGTGGTCCAATGCAGGGGCGTCCTTCCTCCAGACAGGATGGAGACCCTGGTCCGTCAGGCTTCTTTGGTGGCTTCATCCAGGATCATCCCGGCCCGGGAGATCCTCTGCCTTCTTGGCCTGATGGCAGCCTCCATCACTACCATTCCCCTGGCGAGGCTACACATGAGAGTCATTCAGTGGTCCTTGTGGATGCAGTGGGACCAACTCCTGGATGACCTAGACCATCCAGTCCTAGTCTCCTCAGCAGTTCAGAAACAATTGCTGTGGTGGAGGGACCCCTGCAACCTTTCTTTGGGTCTTCCTTTCAGGAGCCCAGCTTCCTCGGCATCCCTAACTACAGATGCATCGAACATGGGATGGGGGAGCACATCTAGGGGAGCACCAAGCTCAAGAACTGTGGTCCAGCTTGGAAGCATCATTACACATCAACATTCTGGAGATGAGGGTGGTCTTGTACACCTTACAGGCCTTCTAGACTCTCCTTCCCAAGGGATCACTGCTGGTCCAAATGGACAATATGTCGGTAGTTTGGTACCTCAACAAACAAGGAGGAACTCGCTCGTACCCCCTGTGCAGGGAGGCGATGTGTGTGCGGAACTGGGCGGTCCAGCACGATCTGGCCGTGCATGTTCCAGGCGTTCAAAATGTCTTGGCAGACAGTCTCAGCAGGTCTCGGACCCTAACTCATGAATGAGAATTACATCAGGAAATGTCAGAATCTCTCTTCCTAAGATGTGGATGTCTGGAAATCGACCTTTGTGCCTCCCAATACAACGCAAAACTTCCCAGTTTTTGCTCGCTCGTTCCAGGGCATGGTGCTTTCTGGCATGACTTTCTGTCTCTCTCTCCTGGACAGGGACATTTTTGTACGCCTTCCCTCCATTCCCCTTTCTCCAGAGGGCCCTTCTCAAGCTTCAGGCAGAGAAGGCGAGGATGATCCTCATCACCCCTCTCTGGCTAAGACAAATTTGGTTCCTGCTGCTACAACAGCTAACAAGAGAACCACTAGTTCCACTTCCAGTGACTCACGACCTCTTGACTCAGGATCAAGGTCTCCTTGTCTATCTGGGGTTCAGGACTCTGCATCTTCATGCATGGCTCCTGCAGACATAGTGATTTCTCACTTTGGGGTCTCCTCTCGAGTAGCTCAGGTTCTTTTAGAGGCTAGAAAACCCTCTACTCTTTCCACTTATGCCATGAAGTGGAAACGTTTTTCCATCTGGGCGACTTCCAAGAACTGGAACCCCTTTTCTTCTTCTGCCCCACAAGTCATGGAATACCTCCTTCATCTGTCAGGCTCAGGTCTGTCATATTCTTCCTTGAAGGTCCACCTTTCGGCAATTTCGGCGAACCACGAGCTGGTGGATGGTAAACCCGTGGCTCAGCTGGAGGTCTCAAAAACCTTTCTGAAAAGGATCCTCCATCTGAAACCTCCCATCCGCAGCCCAACCCCACCTTGGGATTTGAACTTTGTGTTGGAGAAACTCACTCCCCCCCCATTTGAACCAGCGATGAGCTGCGATTTACGCTTCCTTTCCTGGAAGACATTATTTTTAGTTGACATTACATCAGCTCGAAGGATTTCAGAACTTCGCGCTCTGGTTTGTAAAGAGCCTTAATTTTTCACAAGGACCGGGTGATCCTCAGGACAAACCCTAAGTTTTTACCCAAGGTGGTGTCAGAAGCCACACTGAACCAATCAGTAGAGCTTCCAGTTTATTATCCATCCCCTACGAACAGAGATGAGGCACTTCTGCACACCATGGATGTCCATCGGATCCTTCAGTGCGACACACACACTGAACAAAGTATTTCTGTAGTTGCGATCAGCTTTTGGTTTCCTTTGCTCCCAGGTCGAAGGTCAAAGCGGTTTCAAAGCAGTGCCTTTCCTACTGGTTAGGCAACTGTATTTGATATTGTTACTAAAAGTACGAAAAACCTCTGCTGGGTCCCATCAGAGGTCATTCTACTAGGGGCATGGCAGTTTTCGCTGCTTTTTTTGTGAAACATCTCTGCAGCTGATATCTGCACCGCAGCCACTTGAAGTTCTGTCCACACCTTTACTAAACACTACAGTCTGGACATTGCTTCTAGGGGGAGGGCAGGCTTCAGCCTAGCTGTCTTGCAGGGCTTTCTGTCCCAGGCTGGGTCCATTCTTGTTTCCAGTTTCTGTTGGAGGTATTTTCTCCTCCTCCCTTGTTTCTCTCAGTCTTTCTTTTGAGGGACTGCTTGGGACTCAGTCCTATATGTAATGACCTACTGAAGGAACCCTCTTGAAGTAAGATAGTACAATTATGTAGGAACTTACCGTAACAGTAGATTTTCAAGAGAGGTTCCTTCAGTAGGTCATATTTTTCCCTCCCTCCTTCCCCTCATTTTATTTCTTACATAGGGACTCCAAATCCTGTTTACTCCTGCTGTCATGCCTCTTCCTGGCTCTGGCAGGTGAACTGTAGGGCAGGCATGGGGACCGCCCACTATATACGGCCACGCAGACGGCGGTCCCCTGTCAGGGATTGCTAGAAAAGTCTGCCACACAGCCTGATGCCAGGTGGCGCCAGTCCTATATGTAATGACCTACTGAAGGAACCTCTCTCGAAGATCTACTGTTACGGTAAGTTCCTATGTAACTGTGCTTTCTCACTACTGAGATCATGACTGTAATCAACTCCAATCAAGGGAAGGATGATGGACCTTTAAAGGTAAAAGAAAACATTTCTTCTACTAAAGTGGACACATTTCACCATCCACATTCTGGAAACAGCTGCATCATCGAATGTCTTCAAGCTAAGCTCCTCCCACCACCCAGTGGTGTTATCCTTCAGCTCCAATCCTTGATATCAGATCTTCTTTTTCACTGGAAGAGACAGGTCTCCTCCTTCATAGCTCTGCATGTGTAGAGGATTCTAGATTCAAGAGCTTAAATTCTTGGCGAACTTAGACTTTACAAAAAGGATCTTGGCTAAATTAGCCACTCTCATCTTCAGATTCTTGCTCCATCGACGATCTCCAGCATGGAAGGGAAGAAACCTAGGTTTAAATGCTGCATGTATTGTGGCCAGAAAATGTCACTCATGGACACACATGGCATGTGCATATATTGCTTCGTCGAGTCTCACAACATGAGGTTGTGTGCATGTTACTTGGCCATGCACCCATTGTTGTTGGAGGATAGGAAGGCTCCTGTACTCCTCTATAGGCCCAAGGACCACAAACCGCCCTCTGCAGTTGCCAGGTCAATGATCCAACTTGAGTCCTTGGAGGAGGAAGCAATGGCCAGGCTGGGCTCATCCTCGGTCTCAGCATTGGTCCTGCTGGGCCAAGTGCCTGAGGACCTATCATGGATGACTTCTGTGAAATGTATATGATCCTCTAGACCTACGGGGAGAGTTCACCCTACCATGAGCTTCATAAGAAGTATCATCAGTCATGGGACTGAGAATAATCATGCTCTTCCTGCTCGCTTAAGACCCTTGACCAGTTGACCTTGGTCAAGCATCCATTAGTCGAGATTTCTGTGGTAACTCCGTCAGATCCTTCAGCCTCTACTCTGGCTGATAAACCAGTTGAGATTTTTCTCAAACCAGTCTACCAGTTATCAGAAGAGGTTGACAAGGAGTAATCAATTGCACAGACCCTGGTTCTCCCAGTCCTCACACTGGAGGAGCTCTCTCAGTTGGCGGCTCTGGCTGAGTCTCCTTAGGAGGTGCCTGTCCCAGTGGTTGTGCTTCTGGGTACTGCTCTGAGGCCCACTGTGGTCCCCCCTGACAAAGCATGTGATGTACACAGATCCTTCAGTGGACACAGACTGTCGACCCTTAGGTGAGGTTGAGGTAACATTCATCAAACTTATCCTCCATGGAAGATTGATGTTGACACTGTCTTCATCTTAAGTATGAAAACCTGCTTTGGCAGCAGTGGTCTCTCGCTGGGAGGGCAGGGCTCTGCTTCCAGTACTGCTGTTCCTTTGGCTCACTCTGGTGGCCAGTCAGCTGGTGATCCAGCAGACGGTAGCGAGAGCCTCTCCTTCAGCGGTGATTGAGCCCCCCATTCCACAGCCATGGTCTGGGGCCCCACAAAAGAGTACCCCCCCCAGCTACTGGCCGGGCCAGATGTCTGTAGAGGTCTCCCAAGGTTCTAGGGTGGTTCATACCCCCCGAGATATGGACCAGGACAGTGTTTGAAGAACCCTCAGACTCAAAAAGGATGAGTCTTCGATGGCTTCCAGCAGGACTTGGCAGTTCAACTGAGACACTTTTGACTATTGAAATTTTCAGTCTGGCTTAATGTCCTTGGAGCCAGGTCGCAAACGGGCTAAATTCACATTCACCAACATTCTAGACAGGGACGATTCCCCAGGGGTTACCTTCCCTGTAATTAAGACCATTTTGGAAGCACCTAGCATCTTGTCCAGCACCCCTACCATGATATTCTGCAAGTATGCGGTCCCTATGGGTAACTTTTTGAGGTTCTCTGGCCACCCCTCCATGGAAGGCCCGGTGTTTAATTCTGCCTTCTGGAAATTGAAAGGTCAGGGGGATGTGGATAAACCACCCAACAAAGAATCCAAAGAGTTAGATCATGCGATCAAGAAGGTCTATGCAGCCTCTTCACTGGGTCCTAGGCATGCCAGCTATGCCATTATGATGGCTGACTTTGTCAATTCCTTGTTCACATTGGATGGAAACTCCTCCCTTTGTTCTCAGTCAACAAGCAGGTCATTACTCAGACGATCAGAGACCAGGGCTGCATGTTGGCTAAACATCAGCTCCAAGTGAGCCTTGGACATGGGCAGTTCCTGTGCTTGCTATATGACTACAGCTGTGTCCATGCACCAAAGGGCCTGGTTGAGGCAGTCCACCTTTACGCTGGACACTCCGCACAAGCTATCTGATGTCCTATTCTTGGGCATGGACTTCTTTGGCCCTGGGGCAGAAGGACATCTTACCTATATTAAAAAGTCCAGTGCCACCTTGGACTTTTTTCCCAGTGGGACCCCAAGGTGGCCAACTCCAAAAAGAACCCCTTTTGGCCTTGGGTACCAGCCACAGCAGACTCAGCAGAAGCCATTGCAGGGGAAGTTTCAGCATGGCACACGGTGCAAACATTTGGCTGTCAGAGCATGAAAAAAGGGGGGCTTGCTCCCAGTGCCCAGCTCACTGGAGCCCTCTCCAAGGCTGATAAGAGACAGGTTGTGGGGTGCCATTCCCTTTCCTGTCCATTCCTTGTCCCAGCTTCTGGTTGGGGCACAGCTGCGTTTCTTCTTTTTACAAAGGTCTGCTTTCACTTAGGACAAGTGGGTGCTGAAAGTGGTGAGCAAAGGGTTGCCTCTGGACTTTGAGCCACCCCTGCAGTACTGACTCCGAGCTCCTCAGGAGTTTTGGGTTCCAACGGGCATGCTGCCTGTGCTCAGAGCCATCATTGCTCAGCTGCTGGAATGCAAAGTAAATAGAGCTGGTCCCAGACACCCTGACCGCACAGGGCTGTGTGTCCAGGTAGAAACATAGAATGTGCAGCAGGAAAGGACTGGTAAGGCCATCTAGTCTACCCTATTTTCCCTGTCTATACCCTTCTCTGTCAATAATTTCTGGTATGGAAACAGAAAGGAGATTGGCACCCCATACTGAATTTGCAAGACCTCAATAAGTTTTTTTTTTTGTAATTTCTTTTGTGTCCCCTCCTACTCTCCATGAGCTCCACATCTTTGGGAGCACCAATGAAGGACTGCCTCCACTCCAGCCACCTACCTGGCTACATTGTCGACCCCCCCCCTCATGGAGCCGTGGCTCTTCCCCCTGGGTGGGGACAAAATGGGGCAGAACACCCCGAACTAATCAAGTCTCGTCAGGGGACCCCGGGACCAGGCAGGCGGGAGCCATTAGGGATCTGCCTAGGTGCCCCATCTACCCGGAGCTCGCAGAGTGATTTCCTCTGTTCTTCATGAGAGTGGTGCATGCCAGATGCCAAGGCATCACCGCCGATGTCGCCACTCCCTTCCCCTCCCCAAACGTCAGATCTGACTTCGAGACACAGCTCTTACAGCAGGTTACACCATTAGGACTGAAGCCGGCAGGCGTCAGGACCCCACGGAAAAATTCTAGCTCGCTATCTTCAGCGGGGACGGCCCCCGACGTCGGTCCCGCCCCCGACGTCAGGCGTGGTACATAAAGGGGCGGTCCCACCAGATTCCCCAGTTCTTTCCCGCCGTCGACTTGCATGTCTCGACCCTTAGGTTACAGTCTAGCGCGCGACGCGTGGTTAAGTGCTTTCCTTCAGAAAATTCAGATTTCTTCAAGCAAGACCTTTGCTGATGTCCTCTCCGACCTCCGGTCATCCCTCCAAGTGTGCTTGCGGGAAACAGATCCCCTTCAAGGACCCCCACAGCGTCCTGCGTTCAGTGCCTGGGCCCAGACCACGATACCCGGGCCTGCTCCTTCTGCCAAGGGTTCAATAGTCGTACCCGGATCCGACGTCAGAAGGCCCTTCAGGCGTTTTTGTTGGAGGAAAAGCTGAAGACCATGTCTTCCAGGGGGAATCTTCTTCTCAAAAGTCCCACAAGCACGCGGAGAAGCGAAGGGAGAAGGCCCCTTCCAGGTCCCCCTCCAGGGCTTCGGACTCACACAGCTCTGGTTCTAGGTCCGACCGCTCTCCCTCCAGGGCCAGCTCTCAACCTCCCCCGGCTGCGGTAAGGAAGCCTTCTTCTCAGGCCAAGTCCGCCAGGCCGTCCTCGTCTTCATCCTCCAGGGCCTTGGTGAAGTCCGGGGATCGCCACCACCACCATCATCAGTCGGGTTCCCGCCTTCCGGTACCCGACGTCAGGTCTTCTTCTTTGCCTCCTCGCAAGACGTTGGAGCTCACTCCTTTGAAGAGACCTTCGGACCCGATGCCTGATGCGGCCACGCGTCGGCGTGCGTCATACATCCCTGGAGCCACCGTCGGCCAGGCGACCATCGCCGGCTAAATCAGCACCTCCAGCGGATGCGGTAGGGGACCCGGCGCCGCTCCTCCTGAGAAGAGGCCTGGCGCCTCCAACCGACATCGGTCAGGAGACATTGCGGAGGAGGATTTGCGCAGCCGAAGACCAGAAGGCGATCCGGTCTCGTCGAGACTCCTAGGGAACCCTACGCCATTACCGAGCCCCCTGTGGAGCCGGCGCGGGACCCGGCGACTGTCCACGACACCGGGCCGTCGTGGGCCTCCTCTTTAGCGGATGTGAAGGATCTCTTCCTTATTGGTGGGACACCATTAAGAAGGACATGGTTCCCACTCTTCCTCCTCCTCCGGTTCCTGCACCCCCCTCGCCATCGGGGACGGCAGGCCGTCTCCCTCCTCCCCGGGAGTCCGGATCCCCTCCAAGGGGGAGACCTCCGTCGAAATCTTCTTCTAGGTCACCCAGCCCCAAGAGACCCAGGAGACACCGACGATCGCCTTCGACGGAGGACACGGGATCAGTGTACTCTTCTTCTAGATCCCCATCTCCACTCTCCATCCCTTCTCCGGACCCACGTGAGATGCCGAAATCTCCTCCGGACAACCCTTCGTTCTTGGATATTATGAGGCATATCCAAGAGAACATGGGATGGAATGCAGAAGAGCTAGACCCCGAAAGGACACGCCTCGCCAGATATCTTCGGCAGAAGGACCCCAAGCCTGTGGTGGTGCCACCCTTGGTTGACACTTTCATGGACGTCACCAAGGCAGCGTGGAAGTGTCCACATACTCTCCCGGCAATGCCGAAGAAAGCTGATCGCTAGTACAAGGCTCCTAAAGAAGACCAGTACTTGACGCAGCAGCCTCAGGCCGACTCTCTGGTCATCACAGCCTCCATGACCCGGTCACAGAGGCCGCA
This sequence comes from Neoceratodus forsteri, assembly GCA_016271365.2. Classification (NCBI taxonomy): domain Eukaryota; kingdom Metazoa; phylum Chordata; order Ceratodontiformes; family Ceratodontidae; genus Neoceratodus; species Neoceratodus forsteri. Next base: position 1,411,388,680 of record CM057459.1, read on the forward strand.
ACATCTGACACCCTGCCACGGACCCAGAGTCCAAGCAGTTGGGCGCATTGGGTGGCGCGTGTCTTCCGCTACCTGTGCCATCAGATCCTGAACTATTTGACCCACATGGTTCCAGTTCCAGAATGCTTTGTGGGAACAGGGTCTGGAAGCGGCTGCAAAACTGCCGGAAGGTGAGCAGAAGAAGGAGATGCTTCAGCTCCTCCATACAGGTTCAGACATGGGAACCCAAGTGCTACGAGCTGCGTACGACTCCGCGGACTCATCGGCCCGAGCAGCAGCTTCTCGCGTATGCCTCCGGGCACTCTTGGTTACAGCGTCTCGGTTTTACCGGACGTCAGAAGAATATTATGGGCGCTCCATTTGAGGAGAAGTCTTGTTTGGTAATCCCGGAGAAGATTATTACCAGACTTCAAGAGCGGGAAAGGCGGTAAGGTCGGTTCAAGCCATGTACCGCCCAGGCTTAGTTCCTTTCGTAGCAACCAAAGCCGTTTTCGTGGGCGGATGCAGAGGCAGCAGTCCCGCTCCGCTACACATCAGAGGGCCTCCGGCTTCCGTAGAGCTCAGGGAAAACAGCCCGCCAGCCGAAGCCAGCGTACTCCTAAGCCGGCCCAGCCAGCGGGCCCATCTGGCGCCACAGCCTGACTCCTTTCCGGCCCCCGCCCCTCAGGATCAACGGGAAATCATGGTCGGGGGTCGCATTGCGAACTTCCTGCCGGGATGGCAGGCTATTACCACCGACAGGTGGGTTCTTCAGTTGGTCAGTCGAGGCCACTATACAGAATTCGCAGAAAAGCCACCCTTGAGGTCTCCTTTGCTCTCCCGGTATCTGGGTCATCACAAAGCTCTGATCTGGCAAGAAGTACTCGTGCTCCTGCAGAAGGGAGCAATAGAGTACATCCCGGAGAACCAGAGAGGACAAGGATATTATTCCCACTTCTTCCTGGTTCCAAAGAAAACAGGGGATCTCCGTCCGATTCTGGACCTAAGTGACCTCAACGTGTCGGTCGTCTACAAGAGGTTTCGCATGGTGACTTTTCCGGGTCTTATTCCCATGCTGAAACAGGACGCCTTTTTAGCGTCTCTAGACATGCAGGACGCATACCTGCATATCCCTATAGCTCAGGCATACAAGAGGTTCCTGTGCTTCGAGTTTCTCGACCACCACCTTCAATTCTGAGCCCTTCCATTCGGTCTGTCATTCGCACCAAGGGTCTTTGCCAAATGCATGGCAGTCGTGGCAGCGTCTCTGAGGAGACAGGGCCATTATGTGTTCCCATACCTGGACGATTGGCTTCTCATGGCGCCTCCAGAAGCGTTGTTTCTTCGGTCCAGAGCACCCAGGACCTGTTCCGATCTCTGGGCATCCTAATAAACTACGAAGTCTCCTGGTACCGTCGCGGAAACTGCAGTTTATAGGTGCAGTACTGGACACTGTTCAGGAAGAGCTTTTCTTCAGGCGACAGGCGGGCGCATCAGATCCCTCATCAGGGAGTTATCGTCGAACAAGACCGCCTCTGCCAGGTCAGTCCTTCGCTTGCTCGGACATATGGCTGCGGCCATTCCTACTGTCCCTTTCGCAAGGCTCCACATGCGGGTAACTCAGTGGATGCTTAAGGTGCAATGGGACCAAAGGCAAGACCACTTGCAGCATCCGGTCAGGATCACGAACACCGTGATTCGAGACTGGCAGTGGTGGCTAGTCCCAGGGTCGCTCTCCATGGGCGTCCCATTCGTAGCGCGTCCCTGGAGGTAACCCTCACCACAGACACCTCAGGTCTAGGGTGGGGGGCACACCTGGATGGGGTAAAGTCCCAGGGTACGTGGACCCCGATGGAAGCTCATCTCCACATCAACATTCTAGAGAAGAGGGCAGTTCTCTATGCCCTGCAGGCCTTTCAGTCAGTTATCCCTCCGTGTACTCTTCTGCTTCAGACAGACAACACGGCAGTGATGTATTACCTCAACAAACAAGGAGGCGCACACTCTTACCCCCTTTGCAGGGAAGCCATGAGGGTGTGGGATTGGGTAATTGGACACGGCGTGAATCTGATCACTGTGCATGTTCCCGGGGTGGACAACATGATTGCAGACGGTCTGAGTCGCTCCCAGGCCAGAGTCCATGAGTGGGAACTTCTTCAAGAGGTAGCAGAGGATCTGTTTCTTTGATGGGGCACTCCAGAACTAGACTTGTTCGCATCCCCGTCCAATGCAAAACTGCCCAATTTTTGCTCGCTAGATCCAGGGCCTGGTGTTTTCTGGCGAGACGCGTTGTCCCTCTCCTGGGTGGACAGATTCCTCTACGCTTTCCCTCCCTTCCCATTGATCCAGAGAGTTCTTCTCAAGCTGTGCAGGGAGCACGCAATCATGATCCTGGTGGCCCCGTTCTGGCCCAGACAGATCTGGTTCCCTTTGCTGATGCAACTATCCCGGGAACCCCTGCTCCCATTGCCGCTCAGCTCCCATCTCCTGTCTCAGGAGAAAGGTTCACTAGTCCACCCGGACTTACGTTCACTGAACCTGCATGCTTGGCTCCTAGAGACATAGCCATCTTGCGTCACGGGATCTCACAAGAGGTTGCAGAAGTTCTTTCTGCAGCCAGAAAGCCGGCAACGCATGCAACGTACGCCATGAAATGGCACCGTTTTTGCTTATGGTTGCGAGCCCACGATTTTTCCCCTTTAGGTTGTCCTGTGGGAGTAGTACTGAACTATCTGCTCTCCCTATTTCATTCGGGTCTAGCCTACTCCTCTATTAAGGTGCACCTTTGTGTCATCTCTGCCTACCACCTTCCGGTGGGACATCGTACAGTGGCTCAATTAGACGCTTCTCGGGAATTTCTGAGAGGGGTGTTACACCTTAGGCCTCCAATTAGGGATCCTGTGCCTCCATGGGATTTGCTCTTTGTCCTGGAACAGCTCACACTCCCACCCTTCGAACCCGCCACAGATAGCGAGCTATGTTTTCTGTTGTGGAAAACGTTATTTTTGGTTGCTGTTACTTCAGCGAGAAGAATTTCTGAGCTTCACGTTCTCATGTGCAAAGAGCCTTGTGTAGTTTTCCACCGGGACAGAGTATCCCTGAGGACGAACCCTACATTTTTGCCTAAGGTGGTTTCTTCACTCACCCTAAATCAGGACATTGATCTACCAGTCTACTTCCCGAGTTATTCGAATAGAGGAGAGGCTGTGCTCCACACCCTGGATGTTCACCGCAGCCTGAGGTATTACCTCAACAGAACTAAACCTTTCCGTAGTTCTGAACAACTTTTCGTTTCCTTCTCTGAGAGGATGTTGGGCCAATCTGTATCCAAACAGTCCCTGTCTCGTTGGCTTGTCCAGTGTATTTCATACTGTTATGATATCAAACAAAAGCCCCTCCCGGGAACAGTCCGGGGTCATTCTACTAGGGGTGTGGCCACCTCCTTTGCAGCACTCAGAAACGTCTCCACCTCTGCTATATGTGCTGCAGCCACTTGGAGCTCTGTGCATACCTTTATCAGGAATTATAGCCTGGACATCGCCTCTCGTCGAAGAGCCAGTTTTGGCCTGGCGGTGCTACAGGGTCTCCTGTCCTAGGTTCAAGACCTGGAAGTTACTTCCCTTTTTCCTCCTCCCGGAATTTCTGGCAGCGTTACTGCTTGGGAATCAGTCCTAATGGTGTAACCTGCTGCAAGAGCTGTGTGTCGAAGTAAGATAGTACAGTTACGTAAGAACTTACCGTAACAGTAGATCTTCGAGAACAGCTCTTGCAGCAGGTACCTTCCCGCCCTCCTTCCCCCTTGGAGGAGGCATGGCTTTGCCTTTTCTTTCAGGGATATTCTCCCTTATCATCTTCTGACGATGGATCCTCGGTCTCCATTCTGATGTCATCCTGTGGCGGGAGTCTCCGGTAGGAGAACTAGAATCTGGCCAGGACCGCCCCTTTATGCTTACCCACACCTGGCGTGAGGCGGGACGGCGTCGAAAACTGTCCCCGCTGAAGATAGCTAGCTAGAATTTTTCCGTGGGGTCCTGACGCCTGCCGGCTTCAGTCCTAATGGTTTAACCTGCTGCAAGAGCTGTTCTCGAAGATCTACTGTTACAGTAAGTTCTTACGTCACTGTACTTTCTACACTTGCCGTGCCTCAGGCCTCCGCCAAAGGCCAGTCAAGCGCTGAGCAAGGACCCTCCTCCCTCCTGGCAGAGTAAAGCTGTCCTCCAGACGCTCAATCCTCTCCCTCCCCTGCCGACCCCCGATGGCCCGGGCTCATTCCCGAACTCAGGTCGCCGGCATGGAGTGAGGTGTGGCGTCCAGCACCTCAACCCTCAGCGCCACCGGGCCAGTGCAACCTCAACAAGCCTATGTGAAAATGTAAATTTCATATGTTACTGAAACAGATCAGGTAACATTCTTCCAATTCCCAATCTGTGCCTCCCACAGCCATTACCTCAAATTCCAGGTGGAGCGAGTGCACTACCAGTTCAAGGTCATGTCTTTCAGCTTCTCATCCATGCTATGTGTCTTCACCAAATGCTTGGCTGTGGTAGAGGTCTTCCTTCGGTGCAGGGGCATCAGAGTATACCCATACCTAGTCAACTGTCTGCTAGTCGCTGTCTCCAGGGAAGCAGTGGATCATCCAAGGACCTGACCCTCCAGACCTTTCAGGACTTGGGCCTCCTGGTCAATGCAGCCAAGTCAGAACTGGTCACCATGCAGGTGATCAAGTTCATTGGGGCAGAACTGTTCTCCCTTTGGGCCAGGGCCTGTCTTCCTGCGAACAGGGCATCAGATCCTACATCTTTTGCCTGATAATTTCTGGTTGGGTGCTTGCTAGGCTCTGTGGTGGTGTAAACCAGCATGGTCCATTGGGCTCACTGGCTCATTCGCCCCCTCCAGTGGGAGTTGGGCCGTCTGTGGTCTCAATGTCTAGGTTGTATGCACTAACCAGTCATGGTGACCCAGTCGATGTGGGATGCCATTGAGTTATGGCTGTCTCCCCAGAACTAGGAGGAAGGAATCTAGTTCACCCACCCAGAGCTCTTCTGTCATGCTGACAACAGATGCATCTCTGATGGGTTCCCCCCACAGTATTTGGTCACCTCGGGAGTTGTGATGCCACATCAGCCTGCTGGAGCTCTGCAGAGTGCATCTAACCCTAACTGAATTCACTGTTGATTTGGGATCAGGTCATTGAGGTACATCCGGACAACACAACCATGTTCTACCTGAACAGACGGGGCGCATACATAACTTTCATCTGCTTCAGGAGGTGCTCCGCACCTAATCACTGATGCTGAGCCTGTAGATCAATCTCCTGGCGGGCTGTGTCATGGGACAAAATAACCAGCTGGCAGACACTCTCAGTGGGGTCGGAGAGTTGTCATATGAACAGTCCCTTGATCAGGAGGTGGTAGACCACCTATTATCCCAGTGGTGCTCCCCTCTGGTGGATCTGTTTGCTTATGGGTGAGCAGAAAGCTGAGACTGTTCTGTGCCCACCCCACTCAGGCTGGAACACAGCAGGGGGCTGCCTTCTCTTGACCCTGGACCCTGGGCCTTCTGTACACCTTTCCTCCCTTCCCCTTGATTTATAAGATGGTGATCAAGGCCCAGCGGGACAAGGCTTGAATGACTGTAATAGCACCAGACTAGTTCAGACATTTCTGGTACCAGGATCGCCTCAGCAGCAGGTCCCCATGGAGGTTGCCTCTCTGCCCTTACCTGCTTACAAGACAGTGGAATGGTCCTACACCCAGATCTTCAGTCCCTGCACCTCTCAGCCTGGTTCCTGACCAGCTAGAGTTCCAGGCCTTGGACCTCTAGGAAGATACTCTACATGTTATGGAGGCATCTCAAAAGGAGCTGACTCACAGAACATGCACATTCAAATGGAAAAGATCCTCACTCTGGTACCAAGAGAAGGATATTGACCCTATGGGCTGCTCAGTAGCTGTGATTCTTGACTACCTCTGGTCACTGTCGCAATCAGAACTGTGAGCCATGAGCCTTAAGATGGACCTGGCAACCATCTCTGTGTACTATGCATGCGCTGGTGTGCTGACGGTGGGGCAGGAGAAGGTGGTCAGCCGCTTTTTTAAAGGCCTGAATCACTTGTCCCCTCTGGTATTTGAACCACTGCCTCTGTGGAACCTGACATGGAACAATTCCAATATAACAGATTTATTACAAAATTGCAGGTCCACAGTTACATCTCACCAGAAAACAAAATGCACCTCTGTGCTTCACCTGAACAGCCTTCATTGGGAGGTCACCAGGGTCTCCCTCCAATCTTCAGGGAACCGCTTTCAGACCAGTCAGCCATCAGGGTGCTCTCCTTGATGGAGAAACTCCCCACCATCTCCACAACTTGCAGTGGTTCCACTGCGTTTACCATTATGATATTCCCAGCTGGGACCTGAGGGACCAAGCCCCAGGGGCTGTTGTGCTGGAGGTCTGCTTTGTCTGCCTGATCTCACTGATTCCCAGATCTAGTTCTGCCCTGTCTGTCTGTCCCAGACTAAACTGTGTCTAAGCTCCTCCTACTGACATTAACCCCTGCCAGACAGAAGCATGAACACCAGTCTTAGCATGGCATCCACTAGTAACCACCTGCTTTCCCCTACTGGTAGACAGGGGTTGTTACACATGCATCTAGGTCCTGGGCTAGGTTTTTTATATATTGTCTGCAGATCTCAGCTCAAGAGGGTTCCAACCCACAGGCAAAAGCACTTTGAGGGTTTTAAACAGGCCTTAAATACTTTTCTATGGACCGAAGCGTTTGGGGAATAAACTGAATAACATTTTATTGCTTTATCGTTTTTACATTTTATACTATTTATAAAGTCTGTAATTACACGCTGCTGCTGTTTTACTGTTATGTGAGACACCTTGGCAATTTGAAAGGTGCCATACTGTACAAATAAACTTGATTGCTTGATTGAGCCTCAGACCCTTCCCAGGTTCTGCAGAGTCAGAGAGCTTGCTGTGCTGCATTACTGCAACCATGTTTGTTTACATTTGGTCAGTCTGTGTAAGGCAGCCTCCTACTGCTTCCTGTTAAATCCAGTGGGTTGTACTTAGTGTTTCCAGGCCCCACTGCCTACCCTGGGGCCAGGAGGATAACTGATGGTGCAGGCACACTACCTGTTACTGAGTTGAGACCCCGGAGAAAAGAGCCAACTCTATCCTTCTTGCTTCTGTGCTGTTGCCACACATATGAGGGGTTGCTGCTAGTGATCCAGTGCTGGAGATTCTTGTCCCAGAGGTTACTATCTTCTTGTGGGTTGGGATACTTCTACGCACTCAACGGCCCTCCCTTCTACACAGTCTCAGCTCCACGGTCTAGTTCTAGGCTAGGATCATGGGTCCTTGTGTTGTGGCTGTGGCCGTGACTATCAAGAAATTTGTGGCTCGGGGTGCTAGTGGGGCTTGAGAGCCCATTCAGGTCATCCGTACCTTTTGAGAGGACTACATGCAGGAGCACTGAGAGGTTAAGTGACTTGCGCAAGGTCACACAGTAAGTATTTGACTCTAGCAGGGTTTGAACCTGAGGAGAAAAATAAGGTGCTACGTCAGCATGTGGGCAGAAAACAAAAATAATACGGTGCTATTAAATGCACGCTGAAAGAGATAGAATCAACATCTCAATCATGGGTCTTCTTGGACACTTTACTGAGCAGTAGTGTTATTACGGAATGGGTAGCCCCTCTTCTCTACCCCCTCTGCTATCCCTGACCTTCCCAACCACTGCACTCCTCCCATGCCCCCATCACTCAATCTCTCCAATACCTCCTCCAAGCAAGGTAGTACTGCGACTGTACCAAACCATACAGGTCCACTGCTACTGAGCTGACCCAGGAGCGGTTTCTCTGACTTGGGCCTAGTAGCCACACTTTCTGTGCTTAATTAGTATGTGGATAATAGTGGTTCTCTTTGACCATTACTTCATTAGTGTATAGTTATGTATATTCTTGATGTCTTTGTTCTGGAACGTATAATCAGCACACCATGTTATCTCAGTTAACCTCCACTAGCCTAAGCTCCTTGTGACCACTTGTAAGGGTGTCACCACAGTTTTGCCATTACACACTTATGTATTTTCTGCTTTTTCGTTTTCCTCACCACCTCATGCTCGGGGTGTGTATTTATTTTGGCTATGTATGTACTGCTTTTCTCCTGTTTTGCTGCCAGCTTGTGGCCCGGGTCATGGCTGAAAACGGTCCTCTGGATCAGTGCACCTACCCAGTTACCAAATAAATAAATAAATTAAAGAATGTTGCAAAAACAAACAGCATCAAGCAGGACCTTCTCACTCTAACAGCACACACCACACAAGAGTTATTCCAGTAGGCTGTGAATTTACTTACCAACAGTCCATTCAGCAAATGGACAAAAACCTGTATACTTATTTAGTAAGACTGGTCATGTGTAGAGGCAGTGATAGAAGGTTTAGCCACAAATGTCACTGAATCTAACAAGACAGGCGGTAAAGCGTTGGCCGCACTGATGGAAGGTTTAGCCGCAAATGTAATTGAATCTTAATAATATAGGCGGTAAAGCTTTGGCCGCAGTTGAAACAAATATTAAAGAACAAGGGATCTTGGAGCCCCATGTGGAACAACTGGAAAACCTGATGCGTGCTGCCAGTGTGTGGATTTTGGGGATACTAGAGGGCACCAAAGGAGGTGACCCAGCCACCTTCCTGAAGAAGTGGCTGCTGGAGGGCACCAGGCTATGGTTTGCACCTACCATTATCCTTGCTTACTTTGTCATGCTGTGGAGGGTCTGTCACAAGGATGAGGGCCTGAAAACTGTACTGATAGTGACGATCTTGAGTGCATGCAACAAAATCCTCTTTTTATCCGGATTATTCATTCACAACCAGAACCAGAAGAAAGGCGTTTGAGGAAGGCACACAAAAGCTGAGGGAGATGGCCTATAGAGTAAGCTTTCTTGCATGTCTATAAATCATCCTGCCAGATAAAATGCTTTCCTTTGCAGGTCCTAAAGTGTCAGGTGATTGTATGAAAAAAATGCTTGACAACTATAGCTATTGTTCCAGCTGAACATTCCTTACTGGATGAGAGGCAAACTGTATCTTAGCGCTGAGATATGAATACTATTCTAATTTCTGAGGATTTTCCAGTATTAAATCAAATCGGGCAGTGTTACAGAGGCTTCTTGATTCATTTAGTTTATTTCACCTGGTAATCTCATATCAGCTACTTTAATTTGGGACATTTACCTACATTGTATTTTATATATAAGTTGGGTAGGGTTCTGGCTTCTACAGTGACTTTCCCCCTGAACATTTTATGCATCTTTTACGAGGAAGACCCAAAGCCTTTACAGCAGGCCAAGTTTCTGCTGGAGAGTTTTCACAAAAACATCAACACGAGGCCTGAAGGTAAGCTGTAAGGAGAAAAAAAGTGATACTAGGCAGGTAAGAATAGAAGCTGGAAAACAAGAAAAGTGCTGATGGGGAGGGAGAGCTCATGTCATCCTATTACTAAGCCTTTCCTTCCCCAGCATCATCTTTTTTGTATCTTTCAGGGTTATTTTCAGGCTTCAGCAGATCTTAACTGAATTTTAATGGATTTGCAGAAAAATGTATGTTGCTCCAAATTGTGCCGCAAATCTTAGTCTAGGAGCCTTTTTTAGAAACAAAAATGTATTTTTTACAGATGAGGATGAATTCTCAGACTCTTCTCCAACACTGCACATGTGAAAGTGGTTTTCTTTTTTGCATTTTTTTCTCCCCAGCCACTTATATTGGCAGCCCAAGTTTGGGAATGAGCCTGGGTCATCAGGGAAGGGGGATCAATCATCCTAGTAGACACTCTCCTGTGCGGAAGGAGGCAGCTAGTTCTGCTGCTGTATTGCGACCTGCGTGACCACAGGTGGAAGTGCAAAGGTAGTGGCTTTGGGGAGGGGGGGACGTGGGCTAGTGCCATACTATGCAGGCTAGTGTATGTGCAAATGTGCACCCTAGCCATCTGCATCCTGAGGGAAGGGACAGAAAAGCAGAAACGGCACCGGGCAGTGAAAGATGACATTCCGACCTCTCACATGCCCCGCACCAGTGACGTGGCTATCCTCAGATCTGAATCCTGAACTGCATCTGGAGTTGGGGAGCCCCACCACAGTGGGAGAAACCGTAGGGGACAGGAGTTGAGGTAAGCCCACAAGAAGCCTAGTGATGGGACTGGGGAGGCTTTCATGAAGGGAGCATGGCTGGTGAAGAAGGCATACCGTGAATAAAAAATAAAACTACTAGCATTAAGTAAAAAAAAAGTAGTTCTGTACAAGCACAGTAGCTTGGTCTAGTGGTCAGAGCAGTAAGCTGTGAACCTGGAGTCACAGTTTGAATACCACAGCACTTACTGACTGAGTGACACTGAGCAAGTCACTTAACCCTCCTGTGTTAATGCTCTCCAGTGCCTCTCTAATCTAGTTTGTAGCTGTATTACAAGATTGTTTTTCTTGTGTAGTGGGTCAAAGAACCTACCTAGGAGGGGGCTGCCTTGAGTCAAATACACTGCAATGGAAATTTCAATGGAGATGTCATAGTGCTGGAATGGCCGGGGTCTAGTGACTGCCATTCAGTGTGGCTTTGCATTGTCCTAGAGGAGCAGCACCACCGAAACTCAAAAACAAAGGTCCTTGACTTTAGAATAAGCTTGAAACTTTATATAGCACTTTTCCAGAGCTCAAAGCACTTGACACTATCAATATGAATTACAAATAATGCATAACGAGCAGTAAATCCTAGTCTGGGAATATAATTAAACTCATGCACATTTCTGCAAAATTGGCAGAGCTATTAGTCTCCTGAGAAGGCCTATCTAAACAGCCTGGTCTTTACTTTTGCTTTAGAAGGGTGTATTTCAGAAAAGTGACGGAGTTGCATGGGGCCCGATTGGTGGGGGTAGGGAGGGAGGATGGAAGGGGTAGATGCCAAATGGGAGATGGTTAAGAGGGGATAGCGGAAGCAGCCTATACCATCAGAAGGCACTTGGGTAAGAAGAGAAGGTATAAAAACTGATGTTGTTCTCCAAAGGGTGGAAACGGTTAGAGCTAAAAGTGTAGCATTCCAGAAGTACAATGGAGAGAAAAGTGAGAGCAATAGGAGAGAATATTTAGAAAAGCTTAAAGGCGAACTGCGCTGAATCTGCAACTCATTTTCCCCAGTAGAAGCTGTTTCTAAATTCTGTTATTGCTGTATCAATACAGGCTTGTCAGTTATCCCAGTGGATGTTTCTGATTTACACACTGCTGGAAAGCACTATTTTAGAACTCTATGATGTAGTTTATGTCCTTAAGTTCTTACATTCTTGCAATAATACATCTCCATTCTACTATGGAACCCCGTGGTTGAGAGTGACATAAACATCACACAGTTCTAACAAGCATTTGTCAATGCCGAATGTTGTCACGCTGGCATTGGCAGTGGTGGGGCTAGAGGTGCATAGCGCTTTGATTTTGTTAATGTGTCGCAAAAGGTGATTTTGCACAGCGAGCACGCCATTGTGTGCCACAGCTGCGGAAACCTGTTTTGGGCAGGCTGTGAAAAATGGCAGCTGGACTGTTGATAAGGAGGTGTGCACAAATACCAGTGGTGAAAATGTGGCATGAAAATATTGCAGACCAGCGAAGTTACAAGAGTGCGTGGAAACTGCGCAATGTACGCTTGCAACACAGTCATTGTATGGACTTCCAGCACCAAATTTTCAACATAAGCATTTTAGGACCGCTGCTCATGAATAGTGTCACCGTCATTTCCTCAAACTGTCCCGAAAACTGATTTCGCACAGCGACCATGCAATTCTGCACCGGACGTGCGAAAACACATTTCAGCCAGCTGTACTGTTCATAAGGAGGCATGGAAAAATGCCAATGATGAAGAGCTGGAGTGAAACTATTACAAATTCACAAACTCATGAACGTGCGTGCAAACTGCGCAACACACACTCATAAAACACTCATTTTATTGACTTTTGTCCCCAAATTTTCAACATAGGCATTTTAGGACATCTGCTAATGAACAGTGTCAGTGCCATTTTCATAATGTGTCTTGAACACGAGCTTTCCACAGGGATCGCTCTATTCTGCGCTGAAACTGTAAAAACAGGTTTTGGTCAGGATGTGAAAAATGACAGCTGCACTGTTCATTAGGAGGTGCAGAACAATGGCACTGTTGAAAATCTGGAGTGAAAATATTTTAAGTTTTCGAACTTACAAGCGTGTGTGCAAACTGCACAATACATGCTCGTAACACAGTCATTTTATGGAGTATTGTCACCAAATTTTCAACTCAGGCATTCTGGGACCTCTGCTCATGAACAATGTTAATGTCATTTTCGCAGTGTGTCCCAAACACTGATTTCACATGGTGACATGGTATTCTGCGCCAGAAGTGCGAAAACATTTTGGCCAGGATGTGAAAATGACAGCTGTACAGTTCACAAGAAGGTGTGGTAAAATGCCAATGTTGAAAATCTGGTGTGAAAATATTATGAATTCGCTAACTTACGAGCGTGCGTAGCAACTGCACAATGCACACTCGAAAAACAGTCATTTTTTTTGTTTTCCCCACAATTTGCAAAATAGGCTTTTTGAGAGCCCCCTCATGAACAGTGATACTGTCATTTCCTTACTCAGCCCCAAAAGGTGATTCTGCGCAGTGATTGCAAAATCACCTTTCGGGACCGAATAACACCATGACAGTGCAAGAATTCATGAGGAGGGGTCCCAAAAACCCGATGTTGAAAATTTGGGGCCAAAATTCCCTGAGATATGCAGCAAAGTTGAAAACACCCTATTTATTCCATTATACAGCTTACTGGCATTTCTTCAGTTCACGGTCGGCTTTGAAGAGTGCAGACGTGTTCCCGTCCATCAAGATCATCGCAGCGGACTCTGGAGGTGTGTATGGGGTGGGAGGGTGGGGAGGGTGGGTGCAGCAGGAGGGTGTGCGGTAGGGGAAGGGAAGACTATGAGGGACCGTTTGCTTTACAGGTAAAAAATTAGACATTCAGGGACAGTTTTTTTGTTTTTTAGGGATTTGGCACGCTGGGTGGGCTCTCAGCGTGCCACCTAACTTCTTGGGGTGTCTGTAGCTGGCCGGGGTTGGGTACCCTCATCAGCACACAACACAGGGAGATATTATGCCGACAGGGATTGGGCACCCTGTCGGCACACAAACTAAGTGGAGGGCCGAGCCAAGGAGTTGGGCACCTTGGCATTTAACAATGGGGTTTTTATGCCGATGGAGAGTGGCCCCCATCGGCACACTACAGAGGGCAGGGGTAACTGTCAGGGGATTGAGCACCCAAGTCGGTAGTTTGGCAGCCACTGTGCCGCCATGCTCATAATGTCGGTGAGCATGTCCAGGAAAGGTCCGCTGTGTCTGACGCTCTTTGCTCAGATTGCAGTGGACCTTTTCTTAGATGTGCTCTCCACATTATGTATGCATGGTATGGCACCGGCATGCAGGCTGATTGGGGAATGAGGGACGCACCTACTGGCGTGTGCCCTGCATTAAGCCCAACAGCGGCAGCCCAAATCCCAGTTGCCAGATGTTGGTTATGCAGCGTACAACATAAAAAGGTACTTACTACTAGAGTGTAAACCAGAAACACCCACTGAGGTTACTAAAAGGCCTGTATAGATGGATCAGTAACAGAACTGGAACCAGTACTTCAAAAACAGCTTCTACTGGGAAACATGACTTGTAGGTTCAGTGCAGTTCTCCTTTAAGGAGGCCAACTAGACATTCACACCAACATACAAAGCAAGCAGAATTAGGCTTTTTGGTCTATCTAGTCTGCTTGTTGTGCACGGTTCTCACCTCAGGCTGGTCTCCCTGTTTTCCTCCCGCCACCTTTCCTTTCCTGTTCCATGACATTTATCTTCCCCCATATCTGTCCCAGCCTATCTTGAAGCTGCCTACCATCCTCAGTGAGATCACCTCTTCTGACAGCACTTTCCATTTGCTCACCACCGTTTCTGTGAAGAATTGTGTTCTAAACTCCCTCTTACACATCCCCCCATCCCCCTCTCCAACTATAGGCTGTGCCCCCTTGTAGTTTTGCTGCAGCTTAGCCTGAAGAGATCCTCCCTGTTCACCTTCTTGATCCCTTTTAAGTACTTGAAGATCTCAGTCATGTCTTCCCTCTCCCTCCTGTTCTCTAGGGAGTACATGTTTAGGGCCCTCAGTTTCTCTTCATACGATTTACCCTGCTGCCCCGCATTAATCTTTGTAGCCCTTCTCTGGACCGTCTCCATCAGGTTGATGTCCTTTTTAAGGTGAGAGCTCCAGAACAGCACTGCATACGCCAGATGCGGTCTCTCCAGTGACCTGTATGAGGGCAATACCACCTCCTGTCGCCTACTGCTGATCCCCCTGGCTATGCAGCCCAACATCCTGTTTGCCCTTCCCCTCTGCCTTCTTGCACTGCATAGAATGCTTCAGGTCATTAGTTATCTACACTCCCAGATCCTTCTCCTCCTTTGTGGGAGATACCTGGACCCCTCTCAGGTAATACTGTGTCCTGGGGTTTTTGGCTACAATGTTTATAACCTTACACTTCTTGGCATCGAAGCTCAGTTGCCAGATCCCAGACCACTTTTCAAGTCTTCTTAGGTCCTCTTTAAGGTCCTGCATCCCCTAAGCTAAGTCCACCCTCCCACAGAGCTTGGTGTTGTCCATGAACAGACACATTTTGCCCTTAATAAAAATGTTGAATAGCACCAGCCCTAGCTCTGAGCCCTGTAGGATGTCACTTGTGACCACCCGGGTGCTAGACAACTCTCCTTCCACCATCACCTTTTGGGTCCTGTTCCCTAGCCAGTTTTCCACCTATCTAACCGTCTTCTCTCCTACTCCAAAGTCCTCCAACTTCCTGATCAGCCTCCTGTGGAGTACAGAGTCAAAGACCTTACTGAAATCCAGTTAGAGAATGTCCACTCAGAAGGCTAGTCAGAAGGCTAAGTCATATACAGGGCTGATAGTTACAGAAGGGATCAAGGACGGGGGTGGGGGAGCTTTCTTTTGTTATGTTAAGGTAAAGAGAAAAACTAAGGAAGGTGTTGTGAGGCTAAAATCTGGAAATGTATGTGTAGAGGAGGATGGGAAGAAGGCTGACATCCTCAATTGATGTTTTTGCTCAATATTCACAGTAGAGATGGGGTAACTTCCTAGATGCAGTAGGCAGGCTAAGTGGGGGGGCAGAGGGAACTTAACTTGGGACCGGTGGGGGATTGGATACTTAAGGGACTCCTGGCATTCAGAGTAGGTAAGTCTCCAGGACCAAATGGGTTACACCACAATGTGCTGAGGGAATTGGGGCCGGAACGTACTGGGCCCATGGCAGTTTTGTTCATAGAATTTGCCAGTAGAAAAGGACCACTTGGCCCATCCAGTCCGCCTAGATTGTCCCTGCCTAGTCTGTCTCTGCAGACCCTAACTGGTCTGTGTCGACCCTCCCTCCTCACTGCCTATTTATTGATATCTCCCCTGTCTGTCCCACACATGCTTGACTCTCCCTACTGTTTTCACCACTTCTGCTGGTGGTCTGTTCCAGGCATCTGCCATTCTTTCAGTGAAGTAGAATTTCCTCACGTCACTCTTAAACTTTCCACCTCCATATTCATTGCATGCCTTCTGGTCCTTGTGCTCTTTCTCATTTGAAGGAGGCTCCCCTCCTGCACCCTGCTCACCCCAATAAGGTACTTGTAGGTCTCTATCATGCCCCTTCTTGCTGTCCTGTCTTCTAGGGTGTACATGCCGAGATCCCTCTGTCTGTTCACAAAGGGCTTTTAGTGCTACCCCTGCATCATTTTAGTTACCCTACTCTGGGGACTGCCTCAATCCTGTCTGTGTCCTTTCTGAGGTGCAATCTCCAGAACTGGACCCAATACTTCAGGTGGAGTCTCCTCAGCAAGCGATACAGTGGCAACACCACCTCCTCCTCCTCCTGCTGGAGATACCTCTCCTTGTGCATCCCACTGGCCCTACCCACTGCTTTGTCTCACTGCTCTACCACCTTGAGGTAATCAGATATGGTAACCCCAAGGTCCCTTTCCTACTGAGTGACTGTCTGTACTCCCTCCACATACTCAGCTACTGGGTTCCTAAGCCCTAGGTGCATACTTTTGCATTTTTGGCATTGAACTCAAACTACCACGATCTTGGCCACTCCTCAAGTTTCTCAAGATCCCTACACATTCTCTCCACCCACTCCTAAGTGTCCACCTTAATACAGAGTTTGGTATCATCTGCAAAAAGGCATACCTTACCTTCCAGATCTTCATCGAGGATATCTCCTCCATTACGCCACGCCTTTGGAACTGTAAGCCATCAGCGCCAGGACCGCCTGGAAACATTTGCTAGCTGTCCACAATGACATGCAGCGTCAGTATAATATGGGTGACCCCATCACTCCTCAGTTCTTTTTCCTGCTGTCATTTGCCTCTGTCAGGCCTGCTGAAAGAACAACGTTGAACAAGCCATTACTGTTTGTCACATATTCCCTAAAATGGAAACACTTCACTTTGTGGTCTGCTTCCCGGAAAATTGAGCTTTTACATTTGCTGTGCATTCTGTCTTGCAACACTTGCTTTCTCTGTCTGACTCTGGACTGCAGTATTTCTCTGTTAAGGGGCATTTGGCCGCTGTATTAGCTTTCCACACCCCCATTGATGGTCGTACAGTTGCCCAATTAGAGGTGTCCCTTAATTTTCTAAGAGATGTTCTTCATATGAAACCTCCTATACGTTATCCAGTCCCACCTTGGAACTTGAATCTCATTCTTGAGAAATTGACGTTGGCTCATTCTGAGCTTGCCATGAGTTGTGGCTTACATTTCCTGTCATGGAAAATGTTATTTTTAGTTGATCCGCTTGAAGGATTTCTGAGCTTCGGGCTCTGATGTGTGATCCTTCTTCTTTAATTTTTCACACAGACAGAGTCTCTTTGTATATGAATCCTAATTCTACTGAAGGTGGTATCAGAATTTACACTGAATCAAATGATACACCTTTCTGTATATTATCCCAAGCATGCCAACCAGGGTGAGGCACTGCTCCACACTTTAGATGTATATAGACTACTGAGATACTATATCGATTGCATTAAGGACTGCAGAAAGTCCTCTCAGCTTTTTGTTTCCTTCATCCCTGGGAAAGAGGGCATTCCTGTGTCATAACAATGCCTGTCCAAATGGTTGACACATTGTATTACATGCTGTTATAGGAAGTATGTAAGAAACTTCCTGGTCACGCCACAAAGAGTAGGGACACATCTGTTGTTTATTTCAGAAATGTCCCAGCTGCCAGCATATGTGCTGTAGCCTCATGGGGTACTATTCATACTTTCAAATAAACATTACAGTCTGGACATTGTCTCTCATAGATGTACTGGTTTGGGACTTACTGTACTGCAAGGCCTTCTGTCCTGATTACATATCAGATTGTGCCATCCTTCCTGTTATTTTGTACTGCTTGGGATTCATTCCAAGGTGTAGTCTACTGGAGGAGAAATCCTCAATGAAGATAGAACAGTTACATAAGAACTTACTGTAACAGTAGATCTTTGAGAGAATCTCTTCCATTAAGCGATGCTGTACCCTCTTTCCTTTCTCCTTTTGATTTAATTGAGGGTTATATCAGATGCTGTGCCTAAAACCTTATTCCATGCATCCAGTTTCCAGCCCCATGTCTCTGCTTGTATGCCTGGTTCTGGTCTAATCTCCCGGTTCCTCACAGTTAGAGGCCTTCCGAGGCTAATCTCCAGCAGGGAACTGAGTGATGTGGCCGCCCACATTATATGGGCATTGACAATACACGTCATTGTGGGTGGCTTCTTGGTTATCAAAAGTTTCTGAGTTGTCCTGAAACTGACAGCTTACAGTTCCAAAGGTGTGGCCTTATGGAGGAGATTCTCTCAAAGCTCTACTGTTACAGTAAGTTCTTACATGACTGTTCTTTCTGTTACAAATACATTGCAGAGAAATGGTCCCAGTACTGAGCCCTGTGGTACCCCACTTGTCCCTTTTCCATCATTAGAGTGAGTGCTGTTAATCACCACCCTCTGTCTTCTATCCATAAGCCAGTTCCTTACCTGATTCACTACTTAGGTTCTCACTCCTAGATTACGCAATTTCTTTATCAGTCTACTGTGCGGCACAGTGTCAAAGGCCTTGCTAAAATCCACATAGGCCATGTCCACTGACCTCCTCAGAGCTATCTCCCTGTTCACCCATTTGAAAAAATCAATCAGATTCATTTGGCATGACCTCCCCCTATGAATCCATGCTGCCTTTGGTCTTGCAGCCCACTGGATTCAAGATACTTCTCCAACTTTTCCTTTGATTTAATTTCTCCACCACTGAGGTGAGACTGACAAGCCTGTAGTTACTAGCTTCCTCCCTGCTGCTGCTCTTATGTAGAGGGACCACAGTTACTCTCCTCCATTCCTCCGGAAGCACAGCTGTTTCCAGTAATCTGTTGAATAAGGCCATCAGTGGAGCAACTAGCACCTCTCTGCATTCCTTTAGTACCCTTGGGTGTACCCCATCTGGCCCCATAGCCTTGTACACTTTCAGAGCTGCAAGTCCCTTCAGGGCTGTTTCCTTTGAAAATTAACTTGTATCCACCCCCCCCCCAAATTCCTGCTGCTCTTTGGTGATCTGCACCCCACCCCCATGAAGAGTGAGCAAAAGTAATTGTTCAGGATGTCTGCTTTTTTCTCGGTCCTCTAACGTCCAGTCTCCCCTTGCTGCCCTTCTTATCCTCACTATCCCTCCCCTTGCTTTCCTTTTCTCACTTATGTACCTGAAGAAAGTCTGATCCCTTTTTCTTTTTGTTAATATTCTTTTGGCAACCAAGTAAGGCCCACTAAACACAAGGCCTGTTTGCAGGAGGGACCCAGGAACATTGAAGTGGTTAAGTGACTTGCTCAGGGTCACACAGTATGTAAGTGGAGGTTTTGGGAATCAAACCCAGGTCTGCTGGATGTACCAAGATAATTCACAGCTCATTACTCTAAGCTCTAGGCTACACTCCCAGCCCTTTTAGCTATCCCTTTGGCTATCGTTTCCTCTGTCTGCATCCTTACTCCCCGCACCATCTTTCCTGCTTCCCTCTGTTTTCCTTGGTATACCTCCCTGTCTTCCTCCCTCTGTTTCCTTATACCTCCTGAATGGCATCCTTTTCTCCTTCTCCACCATGGCCACTTCCCTAGAGAACCATAATTGTCTATTTTTCTTTCTGCTTTTACTCACTTCCTTCATACAGAGGCTGGTTGCCTTAATTATACCCTCCCTTACTTTCCCCACTGTATGTCTACCCCTCCCTGGCAATCTCCCCCTCCCCATGAGGCAGTTTCTGAGTCAGTCCCTCATTTTTTCAAAATCCGCCCTGCTAAAGTCCAGGACCCTCCTCTTCATGTGGTTTGCATTTGTTTCTATCTTAATGTTAAACCACACCATACAGTGATCGCTGTTACCTAGGGGACTGCCCACTGTGACATCTGGAATGCCATCCCTGTTTGTAAGAATTTATAATACTTTTTGCATTGGTGTACATGGCTCTCCACACCTTGCTCCCTCTCTGCTTGCTTCCCTGCTTCCCCCTGCCTGTTCTGTTCCCTGAAGCTCCTCCCCATGACCCCTGAAGCTCCTTCGTTACCAGTTTCCTTTACTCCTCTCTTCTCGCTTTCCTGATTTATACCCTTTGTCCTCTGCCTTGTCCTGCTCCTCTCTTCTTGCACCCCTACCCTGGGGGAGCTTACTCCCTTCTGGCCCTCCCTCCCTGCTGCTTCACCACTGAGGGGGACAATTGTTGCCTTCTTTGGTTTTAAAGCCTCTCCCTGGCTAGTTTAAATGCTCATCCAGGTAGCATTTAAACCGCCCATTAAGGACTGTGGTCCCCTTCCCAGAAGGGTGAACTAAGGACACACCTAGCCACTCCCTGGAGACTGGGGAAGTCCTAGTAGATTGGAGGAGGGCAGATGTGGTCCCTCTGCACAAGAGAGAAAGCAGGAAGGACCCAGGGAACAATAAGCTGGTTAGTTTGACACTCTAGAGGGAAAACTACTGGACACTATCATCAAGTAGCACCTGGCAGAATTTCTTCAAGCTAATAGCTCCATGACAGGAGGCATCACTGCTTTATAAAGGGGAGGTCCTGCCAGACTAACCTTATCTTAAACCTGACTAGACATTAGGTTACAGGGTAGGATATGGTAAAACAAGGCAGACTGGATGGGCCAATGGTCTTTTTCTGCTGACATTTTCTGTTTCTATGTTTCGACTTTGTAACAAGAGCACTGGATATGGGCCAGAGACTCAGCGTGCTGTATCTAGATGTCAAGCAAGACCTTTGACTCAGTACCCCACAGATGGCTTATCAAGAAGCTGGGGGACCTAAGGGCTGGGGCAATACTAGCAAGGGGGGTGGCAAATTAGCTAGGTGGAAGGACCCAGGGGGTGATTGCAAATGGGAAACATTCAGTGATCAGGGAGCTCACAAGAGAGATGCCAGGGGAGTCAGTGCTGGGACCAGTACAGTTTAAAGTGTTCGTCTGCAACATAGGGGAAGGGATCGAGGGAAACGTTTGTTTCTGTGCAGATGTCACTAACCTGTGTAGCAGGGTAGACTCAGGACGGGGTCATGGACGCAAAGATGGAAACAGAAAAGCTGGAGGGATGGTCCAAGGTTTGGGAGCTGAAGTTTAATGTGAAGAAGTGTAGTAATGCTATAGGCACGTGTAAACCAAAGACAGGTTATTGACTGGGTGGAGAGGGGTGAAAAAATCAGTTTAACCACTGAAAAAAGGATTTGGGACAATCATTAGGGATAGCCTCAAATAAATGGCCCAATACACTAGGGCACTTGGGAGGGCAAACAGGATGCTGGGATGTATAGAGAGAGGGGTTTTAAGTAGGAGAAAAGAGATACTGTTGCCCCTCTGTGGATCACTGGTGAGACCACACCTGAAGTACTGTGTCCAGTTCTGGAGTCTGCACCTGAAAAAGGCTAAAGACCACACAGACTGTCTAGAGACAAACTACAAAGATGATACAGAGGCAGCATGTTAAACCATATGAGGAGCATCTGGCCAGCCTAGACATGTACTTGCAGGAGGCTGGAAGGTAGAAGGGGAACATGACAGAAGATTTTAAATATCTGAAAGGGTGCATAGGGTAGAGTGACATGACCTGTTCAGGCTTAAATAAAGAACACCTTTTATGGTACTGACCTCCCCACCCCAGTAGGATCCTTAGGGCCTCCTGACTTGCAGGCTGCATGAAAAGAATTTTCGAACAGAAGGCTTTAGGAAGGGAAGAGATCATATTTTGGCTCCATGGAGCCAGGAGCCTGATCCTCTACCTCTTTTCAGAGCGCCATCTCATGTTAGCATATTTTGTGATAGTCAGGAGAGCGTGGCGGCATCTCCTCGCTGATTTCAATTGGCTTTTTAACACTAATTTCAATATTGTAATGGCCCAATTAGAACTAATCAAGACCACTGCTCAGCTAAGAAGGGCCTCCTTAGTTGAGCGATGGTCTTAATTAGTTGCACTCGAGCCACTAAAATATTAAAATTAGTGTTTAGAAAAGAAGCCCTGTTGAAGTCAATGGAGCATGCCCCCGCACTCTCCCGACTATTACATCACAAAATGTGCAAGCCCGTGGGCAGCGCTGAGTCAAAATACAATCCCTTCCCTTCCTAAAGCCTGCTGTTTGCAGCCTACAAGTTGGGGGGGGGCTAAGGATCCTTCTGGGGTCCTGGGGAATGTCAGAAAAGGCACAAAAGGTGCTCTTTAAGGGATCAGCAACTAGGAACATGAGTATAAACTGGTGGGGGCAGATTAGGGAAGGACGTAAGAAAGGACTTCTTTACAGAAAGGGTGGTTGATAGCACCGGCCCGCCAGTGCAGCAGTAGCGCTACCGCTCGTGACACCAGTGACTCAGGTTCAGGAATGAGCCAAAGACATTGGAGGGCCTGCCAGGGGGAGGAGGATTGAGTGCCTGTAGGCCCGCTCTCCTCCTCTGGGGGGAGGGTGAGCAAGAGATCAGTGCTCGACTAACCCCTGGTGGAGGCCAGGGGTGTCACAGCCCAAGCTACAGAGGAGGGGGAGATGTGGCAGACATTGGTGTGCATGCCTTGACATCAGTGCACGTCATGTCTCCCGAGGGAGAAAATGGAAAAACTCCTGGCCATGCTGGATGACTGCAGGCCTCACACCCGGTGGTTTGCCTCCCTCTGCTATCTAGAGTCTTACATCACCTTCAAAGCCGACTTGAAAACTTGGCTCCTGACAGAATCAAAATGTCAGTGCCTGTCCAGGTGACGTGAGTCCTCTTTTTTTGTTACCTTATGACAGAACTGTCACAGGTACCATACTGAACAATCATATGAATGCTTGTCTGTAATTGACTGTTACTTGACTGAGCACTTTACTTGCATTCTACTTCATGTCAATGTACTCCTGCACTTTATTTGTATTCAGCTGTTGTTTCAATGTATTCAGTGCATTTGATTTTGTTATATATTCCAGTACTATTCCTCAGTTGATGTAATTTGAACTGTCTGTAGTACACATGTGCCATCTTTATGGCCTGGGTCGTGCCTGAAAAAGGTCCTCTGGATCAGTGCACCTACCCAGTAAACAAATAAATAAATAAAATTTAGGTGCCTCCTGAAGGTTGGATCCAGGTTCGGGCAGGTTGAGGGACTCCCTGCCCCCTGCCATAGATGGAACAACCATAGGAGACTGCAGGAGAAGCTAGATAAGACCTGGGAGAAGCTGAGGTCATGGGTCTGGGAGGACCAGCCTGAATGAGGGCTGGCTGGGATGGTGGAGGCAAAAAAAAAAAGAAAAAGAAAGGGTGGTTGATAGATGGAATGGTTTGCCAAGGAAAGGGGTAAATGTCAAAACAGTGACAGGTTTCAAGAGAGCATAGGACAGCTGTAAAGGGTTGTTGGAAACTAAGAAACTAAAGGGGGTGGAGAATGGAGGCTGAAGGGGATAAACGAATACAGTAGCACCCTGTTTAATCCGAACCGCCTGGGGGACATCTGATCAGTTTGAATAAACAGAGGTTCAGATAAATGAGTGTGCATTCAGAATACACTGTGCAATGATGACAGTAACATGTGGCTTTTTGATATACGGTAATCATTTTATTATTATATTCTTTTGGAGTGCTGGGGAACTCTTGGTCCAGTTTTTGTGGGGATTGTCAGGTGTTCGCTTTAGGAGGGGATTTTTCCCAATGCCCTGAAAAGGGCGGTGGTGAAGTTCCTTCTTAAGGAACCATCTTTGGACCCTAACATCCTCTCAAATTACAGGTCTGTATCGAACGTTCCTTTTTTCAGGAAGTTGATCGAGACGGTATGGTGGCGATGCAGTTGGAACAGCACTTGGAGACATATGACATTTATGAGCCTTTCCAGTTCAGAGTCCGACCTCGTCATAGTACAGAAACTTTTCTAGTCAAGGTACACCATGATCTACTCCTTTCTAGGGATAGCAGACATAGTTCCATCTTGGTTCTGCTTAAGTTTTTTTGGCTTTTGACATGGTGGACCATGGGGTGCTGTTGGCCCATCTGGCGCACAATGTAGGACTTGCAGGAACGGTGCTAAGGTGGTTCAAGTCCTACTTATCCAGCAGAGCGCAGTTGGTGGCACTTGGCTGTTTTATTTTGGGCAATGCTGTGCTATGTTGTGGTGTGCCTCAGGGATCAGTCTTGACTTCCATGCTGTTCACTGTGTATATGTTGCTGTTGGGGAGATCATTAGATGATATGGCTTGGTTTTGTGTGTTGTGCACCTGATGACAGGACGGCTGACTCAGAATTGACTGAGAGCCTTAGGGAAATTCAGAAGTGGATGGTGGCCAGCTGGCTTTGGCTGAATCCTTCAAAGACGAGGTGCTACTGGTGTAGCCAGGGTGGTCTGGTTCATCACCTTTGAGCTGTGATACCGGATTGAGCCCTTTCTTGAGCCAGCTGACCAAAACACTGATGCATTCCCTTATCTTTCCAAGACTGGATTACTGTAATGCTGTTTACCTGGGGTTATTCATAAAGTTGTGGCATCGCTTGCAGCTAGTCCAGAATACAGCACCCCAGTTCGAGTATATCATGTTGGTTCTCCATGTTCTGCACTGGTTGCTTGTGTGGTGGCACATCAACTTCAAGGTGTGCTTGTTAACCTACAGGGCCCTGCACAGTCTGGGTCCAAGCTACCTGAAAGACTTCCTGACACTGTACGCTAACTGGCTGCTCCCTTGGTAAGTGGACGAGGTACTTCTTTTCGTTCCAAGTTCTGATCTGAAATCCCCAGGTGACAGGGTGTTTAGAGTGGCTGCCCCACTTCTCTGGAATGCCCTTCCCTCAGAGGTAAGAGATGCCTCTTTCCTGACCATCTTTAAATTCAAGCTTAAGACTTTTTTTTTTTAAGTTAGTTAGTTGTTTAACCAGGTATAGCACACTTAGCTGAAAGCTTTTTTACAGGAGCAACCTGGGAGCACAAGGAGGTTAAGTGACTTGCTCAGGGTCACACAGTATGTAAGTGGAAGCTGTGGGATTCAAACCCAGGTCTGGTCTGCTGGATGTCACCAGATTTGCAGATCAGAGTCTTAGACCACTGCGCTATACTGCCTCGAACTTGCCTGTTTACCATCTGTTTTGGGGCATGATACTGTCATTCTCTGAACATTATGATGGGTTTATTTACTATCTGATTTTATTATTTACTTTTTCATTGCACCATTTTATTAATCTGTTTTGCTTCTGTGATGCGCCCAGAGCCCCCTGGATTGGGCGCCATATAAATACAATTGCCTTACCTTATTTTATACAGGCAATAAAATCAGCCAATAATCAGACAATAAAATCACGATTATTGTAATTAGGACCAAAAAAAGAAAATAAATAACAGCTCACTGAAAAAAACTGCATCGGTAGGCAACCATCTAGGATCCAGTGATCACCATACAGTATGGTTCAAGGTGAAAACAATAGAAGAGTCAAACCACACAGAAACAAGGGTCTTCTACTTCTGGAGGGCTGACTTAGCAAAAATGAGAGAATGTCTAAAGAAAACTCTAGCAAAGGAGGAGGGAGGGTTGAGGAGCAGTGGGAGAACCTTAAAGGAGCCATTGCAGAGGCAACAAGCCTTTGTGTGAAGAATGTGAACAAAGCAAAAAGAAATAAAAAAACGCTATGTTTTTCAAAAGAAGTGGCAGGGAAGGTTAGAGAGAAGAAAACTGGCATTCAGAAAGTGCAAGGAAACACAGAGGGAGGAGGACACAGAACTGTATCAGACAAAACAGAGGGAAGTGTGGAAAGCAGTTAGTTGTGCAAAGGCGCAAACAGAGGAAAGAATAGCCCAGACAGTAAAAGAGGAGGCAAAACCTTCTTCAGGTGCATTAGAGAAAGAAAAAAGGGCAAGGGAGGGACTGTGAGGCTAAATAAAGGAGAGGGGAAGTGTGAGAAGCTGTTGATTAACTAGAATCAGCAGCTTAACCATCAGGTAGGGAAATGGGCAGACTAAGTGGGCCAAGCGGTCCTTATCTGCCATCAAATTCTGTGTTTCTATGGACCTAGAAAAAGCTGACATCCTAAACAAATACTTCTGCTCAGTATTCACAAAAGAAGAGGAAGTGGAGGGACTACAATTAGGCAGTAGAAATGAGCATGGGAGAGGGGTGAACACAGTCCATTCACAGAGGAGAGAGTAAACTGAAAGTAGTCAAGGCAATGGGGCTGGATGGGATACATCTCAGAATATTAAAAGAACTCAGGTGCTAGTGACACAACCGACAGCAATATTCAACAGATCGTTGGAGGAGGGAGTGGTACCAGAGGACTGGAGGAGGGCGAATAAGATACCCTTCCACAAAATTGGGAGCAAGGTGGAAGCTGTAAATTATAGGCCAGTCAGTTTGACCTCAGGTGGTGGGGGAAAATAATGGAATCAGCGTTAAAGGAAAGGATTGTGGGATATCTTGAGGTCAGTGGGGCACAAGACCCGAGGTGACATGGATTCATAGCAGGAAGGTCTTGTCAAACAAATCTGATAGATTTTTTTCACTGAGTGACCAGGGTAGTTGATCAGGAAGAGGCTGTAGACATGGCTTACCTAGATTTTAGCAAGGCATTTGACACCGTCCCGCACAAGAGATTAGTAAACAAGTTGGACAATCTGGCAGTGGGTCCCAAGGTGATAAACTGGGACAGAAATTGGCTGAGCAATTGGACACAGAGGGTGGTGGGAAATAGAGTTCATTCCGAGGGGGTAACCAGTAGGGTGCCACAGGATTCATTCTGGGGCCTGTCCTCTTTAATGTCTTCATAAGTGACATTGTGAAGGGGCTAGAAGGGAATGTATGACACTCTGGGAGGGGGTTGGAGAAAATAAAAAAGAACCTAAGCAAATTGGATGAGTGGTCAAGAATGTGGCAGCTTAGATTCAGTGCAAAGAAGTGCAAAATCATGCACTTGGGACACAAAACCCCAGGAGAGGAATACACAGTGGGGGGGGGGGGTGAGGTACTGACAACAACCAAAAAGGAAAGGGACCTGAGGGTAGTTATAACAGATGACCTAAAGGTAGCCAAGCAATGTGAGAAGACAATGGGGAAAGCCGAAAGGATGCTGGGTTGCATAGGGAGAGCTATTACCAGTAGAAAACAAAAGGTGGTGGTGCCACTGTACAGACAAGTGGTGAGACCTCATCTAGAGTACTGTGTTCAGTTCTGGAGACCACATCTCCGTAAGGACATAGACAGGGTAGAGGCAGTCCAGAGAAGGGCAACAAAAATAGTGCAGAGACCACACCAGAAACCTTATGAGGAGATGCTGAAGGACCTCCATATGTATACCATGGAGGAAATGAGGGAGAGGGGGATATGATAGAGACATTCAAGTACCTCAAGAGGATAAACACAGTTCAGGAGGGCAGCAGCCTTCAAAAAAAGAGATGTGCAAGAACAGTGGGTCACAATATGAGGCTGGGGGGCAAGACTCGGGCAACACGGGGGAAGTATTTTTTCTTGAAAAGGGTGGTGGATGCATGGAACAGCCTCCTTGAGGGGGTCATAGGGCCAAAAACGATAGGTGAATTCAAGAATACATGGAATAGGCAGAAGGCAACCCTAGTGGTAGGAAGGAGAAGGTAAGGTGCAGAGCAAATAGGTTCTGGAGTTTATGCAGTAGGTAGGGAAATGGGCAGACTAAGTGGACCAAACATTCCTTATCTGCAGTTAAATTCTGTTTCTATGTGATTTCTGCTTCATACTGCCATCTTTTCTTTTACATGCTCTTTGACGTGTAGATTGCAGTAGCGCCACCTGTACTGGGTCTAATTTGCCCTGATCACAGGTCTGCAGCTTTGATATAGTGCTCACCGTCTCACCCACACATGTGACCTGTACACTCAGACCGGCTGGCTTCAACTATCAAACTGCATAAAGTTTCTCACCTGCTCCATGGTCAAAAAAATCTACCTTGGCCTTGCACCTTCTGGGGTCTCAGCTCTGTTACAACACCGAATTAACAAATGGTGCCTTAGGAGATCCACGCTACAGCTACTGAAAGTCCCCCACTGTCACACTTCACAGGGATAATGCTCTTTTGCTTATCGAGCACCACTGTGGTTCAATGGCCTCAGCCCAACCATCTCCTCTGTCCCAACTATTGGTATGTTTAAAACTAGGCTTCGGGACTATCTCACTACCAACAGCTCCTGTGACAGCCCAACTTAACCTTGTTTCTCCACTTCCCTTTCTGCTCTAGTTGTCCCCCCCTCCTCCCCTCCTCACTGGATTCTACCCTCACATCTTGGCATACCCAATGCTGCACTTTTCACCCTCTCGCCACCCTTCCTACATTCCTTCTCCCCCCCAACCCTCTTCCCTCTCCCTATAACTCTGGCACTTCTTATCTGTTGTCTGTTTTCTCTGACAAATGCCGCTGGCTGCCTTGTTACAATGCTACCCTTGAACTGTATTAATCTGTACTCTGTTTGCAATGTCCACATTGTTGTAATGCCTGTCTTGATGTTCCCCATAATTTGTATTTCTCTGACGTGGAACCTTTGTAAAAGAGCCATGGCTCAAAGGTATTTGTAATCCTAGACTTGATAAATAAATAAGTAAGTATAGTATTTGCAGGGAGGAACATACTGTACACCTGATGAACCCATCTCATGTCCTCACACTGGCCATATGTGGGTATGACAAACATAAAAAGCAAAAAGACTGGGTGACAGTTCTGGGGTGTATTAATGCTATTGGACCATATAAACTGAAGGGTAGGCAGGGGAATTATCCACTAACAGGACTGCTTTTAAGGACAATTCCTTAGAACACAGATGCCTTTTGACTTGGGGAACAAACTGATCAGAGCACCATCGTCTGAAAATGTGACTATCTCTCCACGAGTTATGCTATGTTTCATACTGCACAGTTAGGCTGGATGTGTTTGTGTGCTTGAAACAACATGGTTCTCATGATTTGCTAACCAGCATCAGCTTCAGTTTATATGGTCCAATAGCATTAACACACCCCAGAACTGCCACCCAGTCTTTTTGCTTTTTATGTTTGTCATGTGTGCAAGCGAACATGTTGATATGAGTGTTGGTTTAGAGGGGTTTGAGGGGGGTGTCTCCACTGCAGAGTGCTTTACAAGGGGCTGGTTTGTGGCAGGCGAATCAGTAGGCAGGCTGCTGATGACACACTTTTTGGTTTGGGATGGAGTGGTCATGCACGTCAAAGGACAGAGCTGAAGCAATAGTGGCACAACTCAGTCCCTTGATGTGCCTAAGAGAAAGCAGCATTTCGATTGTACTTGTGATGTTAACGCTTGACATTTTTGTTTTTCTTAGGAGCCTATTTGTATGAAGAAATAGCTAAAAGTAATGAATTGTTAAAAATTGCTCTTAGTCATCGACACAGCGTGACGGTTACAGCAATTATGCTATAAGTAGTAGAAAGAATGTAATTCCTTAGTGTGTGTTGTCCAGAAAGAGGCATTGTCACCAAGTAACTAAAAAAAGGCATGGCAATGGATGGTTTTTGATATTCCACAGAAGCTATGGAGTCAACAAATTTCACCTTTTCAGAGGAAGTGTATGTGAGAAGCAACTCCCCCCCCCCCACACACACACACTCAGACATAGAAACACAGTATGGAAATGATGTCTCCATCTCTGGTATTGCCACAAACACATATAGATGGGGCTAGGTTACATGCAGTGAAATAAAATGAATTTTCTTAAAATAAAGCAAGTCACAAAAATGAAGCGTAGTTCCCATCTGAGAGCATCTTTGACGGAATCACATAATCTGCAGAAGTAAATGCTGTATTTATGTGGTCATTTTGTTTGTACACATATGATGTATTGAGAAAATACAAAATCACACATGCCCCCATAATGCAAAGCATCATGGGCTACATATGCAAATCACCACAGAATGTTATGCTGGTCCAACTTTAAGCAGAATTGCATGGTGCCGAAAGGCCTCTCACACAGTTTGCAAAGGGTGCTAACAGACGACATAGACACGTGTTTCATCCTACCAGGACTCATCAGTATGCCTCGTATGTTTGACACCCCAGTGGAATGGACCAGCTACCCTTAAGGCAGTGTGCCTTGGATATATTGTGGTGAACCCATTAAAATAAAAAACTATTTAAAAGACGAAGAACCTGTGTGCAAACACTGAGGCAAGGGTTACCCCAAAGGGCATTTGGCTGGGAAGCCAAGTTTCAAGAAAATACAAAATCACACATGCCCCCACAATGCAAAGCATCATGGGCTACATATGCAAATCACCACAGAATGTTATGCTGGTCCAACTTTAAGCAGAATTGCATGGTGCCGAAAGGCCTCTCACACAGTTTGCAAAGGGTGCTAACAGACGACATAGACACGTGTTTCGTCCTACCAGGGCTCATCAGTATGCCTCGTCCTGTTTGACACCCCAGTGGAATGGACCAGCTACCCTTAAGGCAGTGTGCCTTGGATATATTGTGGTGAACCCATTAAAATAAAAAACTATTTAAAGACAAAGAACCTCTGTGCAAACACTGAGGCAAGGGTTACCTCAAGGGCATTTGGTTGGGAAGCCAAGTTTCAAGAAAATACAAAATCACACATGCCCCACACAATGCAAAGCATCATGGCTACATATGCAAATCACCACAGAATGTTATGCTGGTCCAACTTTAAGCAGAATTGCATGGTGCCGAAAGGCCTCTCACACAGTTTGCAAAGGGTGCTAACAGACGACATAGACACGTGTTTCGTCCTATCAGGACTCATCAGTATGCCTCGTCTGTTTGACACCCCAGTGGAATGGACCAGCTACCCTTAAGGCAGTGTGCCTTGGATATATTGTGGTGAACCCATTAAAATAAAAAAATATTTGATGTATTGTTCTTGATATCCCTTACCCGGGTCACACCTGGAAAGGAGGCTTTGCTTAGTGTACATTTCCATCCCTGTTACCACGTCGTAAATAAGTATGTTCACAAAAAAGCAAAGAAGTGCATGCATACATAAATCAATAGTGATATAGGTTACCCTCGGCATAGTTGAAAAGTGTGTGTGTGTGTGTGTGTAGTGCGAGTGCGTGTTCACCTTCAAAATAATAAAAGTAAAGAAGTGCGATATGTCTGCTGTCACACAGTGATGGTCACCAAATGATTGCATGTGAAAGTACTAGCATGAGAAATAGATGAAAGGACACAACTACCTTTTGTAGCATAAAATATTAAGAAATTGGTGAGTAGAAAAGTTGGCTCCCCAATCAGGAGTAATCATTCGCTGTTCTGAAAGTTATATATACACAGACCTGGACAAGTCAAAGTGAATTTCCAGATGTTTTTATGACTGTGGGCGTAGCCCAACAGGCATTTTGCATTCAGAAATGGGATGATGTCGTCTTTGCTACCAAACAACATGATGGAGTGTTAAAAATAGATCCTCCGCTGAAGCCTCATTACTACGCTGCCTGTGTGCGTATAGGAATCTGTAGAGTACTATTTTTCCTCTGGCTTGGGTTAATTGAACCCACAGAAAGTTAACTCATTATCTTCTGGCAGTCATTCTGTGTCAGATTACCAATGGATAGTACAGATATCAAGAAAGCTATTGGAAGTAGAATGAGTTAAACACTTCCTGGAGCTTTCTGCATAACAAATAAGCTCTACTGTTCCCTAAGCCCCCGTGAACACAACACCTCATTAAGCCATTTGACGCCACCATCCCAAGAGCAGTCAGTCTGCTTTGCAGGACATTGCATAGCAAGAGTCCCAGTGTTGCCTTATTCCAGATAATACACCAATTTCGTTTTCTTAGGCAGGCAGTTCTGGACTACTGTTTATATTCAACTGAATGTTCTTAACCTACAATTTATGACTATAGGTGTTTACAACTGAATGATAGTAACCACGTTTGCTTCACCTGCAAATAGGTAGGCATTTGTGTGTCTAATTTTTGTTTGACTTACTGTAGGTTATGCATAGAATCTGATCAGTTCATAACATACTGCTTTGCGATTCAATGAACTGATAAATGGGGGGTTTGGTTTCTTTTACAAATTAATTTTTCCTGACCATGGATATACTAAAAGTTTCTCAACAAAATTTTTCAAAATAAGGAGTTTAGCAGTCATTTAGCTGATGTGGTGTAAAGAGCTACTCCTTGGAAAATTACCTGGTTTTGGGGGTGCCACAAGCAGAATGGGACTTCATGGATTGGGGCACTCATGGCAGCAGAAGAGGCATGTTGGCATTAAAAGCTTAGTGGTGTGGATGTAGCGGCATCAATATTTAAGCATGACTTTGGTAGAGGACTAATTGTGACTGAGGGGTGAGGGAGTGAGTCTTTGTATTTTTAGCATAAAGGTTTTCTGAAACTTGTACCTTCAATGGGTAAGATTCTGCATCCATCTGTACGGCATGTCACTAAGCCACATGCAGTAGGGTATGGGTAAAACCAGATAGCCAGACCCAGACCAGAGCTGTAAAATCTGGACTGGGCACAGCTAGTGCAAATATTGCTGATCCACTCACTCCAGATGATCTGGTCTAGCTTTTACCTATCTGGTCTGGTAAAGATGATTCAGTTTTTAACCATGCCAAGGAAGGGTTGAAAAATAGACTTCCAGGAGCGGACCAGACATGTAAAAGTCAGACTGAACAGTGCAGCCAGAGTGACCAGACCAGCAATATTTGTGCAAGTTGCACCCAGTATGGCCAGTTTGGATTTTTACAGACCTGCTGTGGTTCAGGTATGTCAGTAAAGTTTTTAATCACTCAGTCTTTATTTTATATCCTAAAGGTATGTGAGCAAAAATGGCCATTTACACAAACATCCAGTTTAGCATAAAAAGAGAACAGATCAACAGGTCAAACAATTACATAGTAAAACACAGTATAAACTGGTCTAACATAAACAGGTCTTGTACAGAGATCTTGAGGGATAAACAGAAGAAAGGGGAGGCAAATAGATAACAGTGACAAATTTACAGCATGGTATATAGTTGGAGGTACAGTTCAGGAACATGAACAGTTGAGTAATGCATCGAAAAGAAGACGTGCAAGTCCTGCAGTACCCAGATCCTGCATGCTGGCTAGCATTCCAGCTTTGAGCTCTGCCATGGCCCCAAACACCGGGCCAAGGATTGTGCACCTTACCAATCCTTCAACCCAGCCGCACAGATTAGGCATCAGAAAAAAGTGTGATGCCCAAGTGCTGGAGAAGTGCCTAGCTTTGATGGAAAAGGAGCTGCAGGATCTGCAGGAAAAATTTTCTTCCCCATTGCCAGAACCCAAAAAGAAAAAAAGGATAAGGAGGGGCACCAACACCAGGATAGGTCTCTGTCCACTTGGCTGTGACCATTGGGCACCACTGACACCAGAGGGGCCTCCACTTCGGTAAGTGCCCCTATTGCCAGGTCTCCTACTGCTCCAGTGGTTCAGACCAGGGCCTTCCTGCTGCTTTACGCACGGTGCAGTCGGGCCTCTTCTTGGACCATGGAACCCCTATTGTGCTCCTTAGGCCTATATCTTCTTCAGGATCTATCGCCAGCAGCCAGATCAATAAGTCACTCCCCAGACCCACCGAGGAGTGCATGGTCACAGCTGGTAAACTGGACTCCAGCTTCGCTGTTGTCTGCATGGCCTAGGCCAACAGTTCTCAAACTTTGTCATAGTGAGCCTCCCCTAAGCCATGGAAATGATCTTGAGCCTCCCCCAAAATACTGAAATATTTTGGGGCCTCCCCATAGAAAAATAGCCTACTTTTCACAGTACATCAGAAATACATTGAAACCTCTTTGCATAGCTAGCTCTCATGTTAAGCTTATTGTAACCCCCCTCCCAACAGGACAACCTACCTGCTCCAATATTTTGACTCTCGAACCATTGTTACCCCTTACTGCCATACCTTTATGGGTCAGACTGCTTTTTCTGTTTCCCCTGTATCTGGAATAACCTTCCTGCCAACCTCTGCCTCCCCTGCTCTTAAGCAACTTCTCAGGATCATTTTGCTCCTCCTGCTCTTATTCCTAGGACCTATATGGTTAACTCTTGTATTTGGACAGTTCTGCTGCCAGTCTAATTGATCAACTGTTCCTCACATTGTTAGTTTATTGTTCTTAATTTGTTTCCACTTGTATTCATTTTGTATTGCTTGAGTATGCTGCAGTTACATTTTGAATTATATTATCTCACTACCCTTCCCTGGGTACACCTGAAATAAGCCTTGGCTCAGTGTACAGTACCTTCCCTGGTCACAGACTTGTGAATAAATACATAAATTCACCTACTATCATCCTCTTTCTGTTTGCCTTATCCCTTCACACAAAATCTATAAAGTTCAAAATTGAAATATAATACTGTTTCAAGACTTGCTTGAGCCTCCCCTGAAACAGGTTGAGGCCTCCCCAGGGAGGCTGGCCTCACCATCTGAGAACCCCTGGCCTAGGCTGATACGTCGGACATTAGCTCTTGTAACATCTGCACTGCCTTGGCTGATAAGTCACTACCTGGTTCCTCTGGGGACCACACAGCTGGGGTTCTCCCATCAGGGTTGCAGTATACACCCAACGTTGAGTTGAGCCAGCTGCTGGACATGCAACAGTCTTTTGAGGGTTCGTCACTCCCACTGACACAACCAGACCCTCCAGGCATGCCTGCCTGAGATGGGCACTAATCTGGAGGTTCCCCCTCCTTTGCCAGGTTCCCCTCCTTTGCCAGGTTAGTCTCTTCCTAATTCACCCACTGGGCCATTGTTAATTCCTCTGAGGACCTTCCTTCGGGACCTCCTCAGCTCAAGCCCCCTTGGACAACCAGATTCCACCATCTTGTACTCCTTCTTCCCAGACAAGGGCAGGTCTTCTGTCAGGTTCTACTCACACCCTGACACCAAGCGACCCTTTGCCATGTGACCCTTTACTAGATCACGGTATATCTGGCACTCTGGCCATTCCTTAAAAAGCTGGACAGCCTTCCATCAGGCCATCAGGCCCCCATGCACAGAATCTTCCAGTACTGGATGTTGCTGTGCCTGATCCAGTGCCAGCCCCTTTGAATGTCCCTATGGGAATGACACCTGGTCCTTCTGGACCTCCTACTGGGCCTTTGACCCCACCTGCTGCCAGGCCTTCAGCTTCACCTCCAGCTGGACCTATGGGCAATGTTCCAGGCTATCCGCCCTCACAATACCCAATGTACCCTTCACCAGGGTGTCCAATGCCTAGTCATCAATCAACCCCAGTATGTACCAGGGTACCAGATGCTAGGCTATGTCTAATCAACGGTATGCTCCCTCTGGCTTTCTCTACTCTTATCAGGCTCATGGATACCCTCAATATCAGATGCGAGGCTATCCATTATACCAGCCTCCTCCTCCTCCTCAGCCTCAGGCTCTGTCTCCACAGCAGCAGTGTTTCTGACCCTGATTTAGGATGAGAGGACTCAATGAGCCTTGGAGACTGACTGTCGGAAACCAGTGGCAGCCTCTACTCCTGTCTCCTTTCTGACCCCTAGATAAGCCACTCTTGTGGATTCCAACCTTTCTGGAGAAGGCTCCTCTAGACATCAGGTCAGGAATAAAACCCAGGACACTCCTCTAAAAAGGGTTCAGACTCCCAGCAGGCACTCTTTGGACTCTGACTTGTCCTCCAGCTCTGGTATGCATACCCCTATAGAGCCTTAGCCTAAGAACTCCCTGAAGTCTCCTCCAGAGGACCCTTTCTCTGCAGAATTCCTTGTAACTATACAAAATGCCTGTGGCTGGGCTATCCAGGAACAGGATCCAAAATGGAAAAGGCTTGCGGAGCATCTGGACATCACTGACACAGCTCATATGCCCATACCGCCTTGGACTGGACCCCATGAAGACAGGACATCCACTATTTGGTAACAGCCTTCCTCCATGCTGGCTGTCTCAAAAAACTCAGACAGGATGTACCATCTCCCAGATGGGTTCACACACATTACTGGCCAGCCTAATGCAGACTTGGTTGTTATCGCACCTGCCCACAACCGGTCCTCTAAATCTAACATTTGAGTACGTCTCCTCCTGATAAGGAGTGTAAGCAGCTGTACAGTTTCAGTCACAAGATCCACTCCTCCTCTATTTGCTCCCTCAGGTCCCTTAATTATATGGCTTCCTGTCAGAAATCTTCCCCGGCCTCACTTGAGTCAAAGATGGAAGCCATCCAGGACCAGGAGCTTAAGGCTGAGATTGCCAAGACCATGAGAATGGCTAAAATCTTCTGTTGTCATGCCCTCCGGGCCACTTATAACACAGTAGACTCAGTTGCTCACACCACAGCCAATGCTTTCTGGATTAGGTGACATTCATGGCTCAGGATTGCTAGCCTGGCACAAGACATCCAGAACTCCATACTGGATGCCACTTTCAGGGGATCTGTGTTACTTGGAGGTGATGCTAAGGAAGGATATTATCACTGAAATGTAGGACTAAGGTAAATCCATTTGCGATGTCTGCTTCATGTACCGAGAGGGTTACAGAGGCAAACAGTCTTTTCTTTAGCAACAGGGATGCCAGACCAAAGAGGCCCCTGCCAAAGGCCAGGCCAAATGCTGGTATCCAGCATCAGGAACCTCTACTCTACCTGCCAAGTCCCAGAAGCCCCCCCCGGAGGAGCTGCTGACTCCCTCGCCTCAGCATCCTGACTTGTGAGGGACCCCCCCCACCTCCTACAGATCCTCTAGGGGAACCAGTTGGGGGAGAAGATTTGCCCTCCACCTTCTTCGGTTGCAGGACATAGTCATGGACTCTTGAGTTCTTCAGTTAATAGCAAGAGGTCACACCATAGAGTTCCTAGACAAGTCTCTGGACAACCCCCCAGTCCTCTCCCATTATTCTCCAAGGCACCTGTCTCTGATAGGGGATGAGATCCAGGCTCTTCTGCAAAAGTCAGCCATAGAGCCCCTGACTCCAGCACAGATAGGAAGGGTACTACTTTCATTTCTTCCTAGTGCCCAAAAAGAAGGGTGATCTAAGACCCATCTTGGACCTCAGCATGCTCAACCTGTACATCAAGTACAAGAGATTCTGCATGCTCACCATCCGGGGACCTCTACCCCTGCTCCACAAGAGCCATTGGCTTTGTGTGCTGGACATGCAGGATGCTTACCTGTATATCCCTGTCTTCCAGGCCCACCACTACTTTCTGCAGTTTGTCTTCCAGGGGGAATATTATCAGTTCAAAGCTCTTCCTTTTGGCCTATCCTCAGCACCTTGGGTTTTTACCAAGTGTCTAGCAGTGGTGGCTACAGCCCTATGCCTCAGAAGGATCCAATTGTGCCTGTATCTGGATGAATGGCCTCTATCGGCCCCATCACAGAGCAATCTGAGGGAGTCACTCTCCTTCACCATGGACCTCTTTTCCAGACTTGGAATAAGAGTCAACTATCCCAGGTCCCACCTCTCCCTTCCCAGTGCCTACAGTTCATTTGGGATGGTGCAGGATATGGTCCACAGCAGGGCCTTCCTCTCATTGGACAGAGGGGAGACACTGCAGGTGCAGGCCAGATTAGTGACCAGCTCACGCTGGACCATAGCTTGGTCAAGCCTCCATTTTCTCAGGATGATGGCAGCTGCGATCCCTACAGTTTCTGTAGCCAGACTACATATGAGGGTGATGCAGTGGACTCTTCGTGTCCAATGGGATCAGCGGCTGGACAACCTGGACCACAGAGTCCTAGTGTCCGGGTACTTGAAGAAGGATCTTCTTTGATGGCAGTAGTTGTTTCATCTCTCCACGGGGATTCCCATTTCAATCCCCTACTACCATGACTCTTACAATGGATGCTTCATGTCAAGGCTGGGGAGCCCACCTAGGAGACAATCAGACTTAGGGAACATGGTCTCAGCTGGAAGCATCTCTACACATCAGTGTGTTAGAAATGGGGGCAGTACTGTATGCCCTCCAGGCCTTCCACCCTCTTCTATGTCCGGGGCACTCCTGATTCACACCGACAATATGTCTGTGGTCTGGTATCTGAAAAAACAGGGAGTCACTCACTTGTTCCATCTATGCCGGGAGGTGATGCGAGTGTGGTACTGGGCAGTCCAGCACAATCTCTGCCTGACTGCTGTCCATGTGCCGGGCGTCAGCAACATCCTGGCAGACAGTCTCAGCCACACCACTGTCAGGGCTCATTAGTGGGAACTAAATCAAGAGGTGGTTGAAAGCTTATTCAACCTGTGGGGTTGGCCGGAGACAGACCTCTTCATCTTCCCATCCAACGCAAAACTACCCGATTGTTGCTGGCTTGTTCCCGAGCATGGTGTTTTCTGGTGAGATGCTTTGTCTCCATGCTGGACAAGGACATTCTTGTAAACCTTTCTTCCCTTTCCAGTGCTTCAGAGGGTTCTTCTGAAGCTACAGGTGGAAGGGGCTCACATGATTCTAATAGCCCCTCTTAGGCCTCATCAGATTTGGTTCCCTCTGCTTCAACAGCTATCGATGGAACCCCCAGTATCTCTGTCTCTCCGCCATGATCTTCTGACTCAGGAGCAGCACAGACTGGTGCATCCAGGCCTCAAATCCCTCTACCTGCATGTGTGGCACTTCTGGACACATGTGGAATAACTCTCATTGTTATTTTTTTTACAAAAATTGTCAACTGTGCAGATGCATTTGTAAACATGCATTTGTCAATGCTGAATGTTTGCTTGCTGGCATTGGCACCGGTAGTGTAGGAGTTACAGAGCTGCATATTAGGAATGGCAGTGAAGTATTGAACTGAAGCCAACCCCATCACCACCCTGCAGATAGCGACATGCATTGGGGTGTGCCTTTGGTTCATCAGGCATAACGGCCATGCCATTTCACCACACCCTACCCTTCAGACACCAACATGTGTCACGGTGTGCCTTGGGGGTCTTTGGCCCTTATGCGCACCCCATTCCATCAGGAAATATGGTGAGATGGGTGTGGTATAGGAGAATGGGGTGAACTTTGGGGCCGATGAGTCCAAGACACACCTCGATGCCTCTCAGTGGCTGCAGGGTGAGGGTGGAATTGTATGAGCATTGCAGGTGACAATCCCAAGTCACAGCCCTGATGTCTGTCATTTTCTACAGCGTGGGGCATTATGGTCAGAAACCCTAACGCCTCAGGCATTTGTTGGTATTTTCACTCCAAATTTTCAACATGGTTTTTTTGTGACCCCCACCTCATGAACAGTGACAATATCAGTTTGTTAGCTGAAAACTGCTTTTGCACAGCGACTATGGCATTTGGCACCACAGGTGCAAAAACACATTCCGAACAGGATGTGAAAAATGACAGTAGTACTGTTCATGGGGAGGTGTAAAAAATGGCAATGTTGCAAATCTGTAGTAAAAATATTTAAAAAACTGGTGAAGTCACGAGCGTGTGTAGAAACTGTGCAATGCACACCCGTGATGTAATTAGTTTGGGGATTTTTTACAGCAGATTGTCAACACAGGCGTTTTGGGACCTCCGATCATGAACAGTGTCACTGTGATTTTCTTTATCTGTCCTGAACAATGATTTCCCACAGCGACCACGCATTTCTGTGCTGAGTGTGAAAACACATTTCATCCATGTTGTGAAAAATGATAATTGTACTGTTCATAAGGAAGTGTGGACAAATGCCATTGGTGAAAATCTGGACTGAAAATATTACAAATTTCATGAACTTACGAGGGAACGTGGAAACTGCTCAATGCTCACTCGTAACACAGTCATGTTATGGACTTTTGTCACCAAATATTCAACATAGCCATTTTAAGACCTCTGCTCATGACCAGTGTCATTGTGATTTTCTTAATCTGTCCCAAACATTGCTTTCGCACACCAACTGCACCATTGTACACTACATGTGCGGAAACACATTTTGGGTGAGATGTGAAAAATGGCAGCTGTACTGCTCATAAGGAAGTGTGGTAAAATGGCAATGTTGAAAATCTGACGTGCAAATATTAAAAATTCGCAAACTTGCGAGCCTGCATCGGAACTGCGCATTGTGCACTCCTAAAACAGTCATTTTTGGGAATTTTTTCACCAAATTTTCAACATAGCCATTTTAAGACCTCTGCTCATGAACAGTGTCACTGTGATTTTCTTAATCTATCCCAAACATTGATTGCGTACACTGACTGCGCCATTGTGCGCTACATGCACGGAAACACATTTTGGGCGACGTGAAAAATGACAGCTGTACTGCTCATAAGGAGGTGTGGTAAAATGGCAATGTTGAAAATCTGGAGTGCAAATATTAAAAATGTGTGAACTTACGAGTGAGCTTAGGAACTTCGCAACACATGCTCGTAAAACAGTCATTTTTAGGAATTTATTTCACCAAATTTTCAACATAGCCATTTTAAGACCTCTGCTCATGAACAATGTTACTGTGATTTTCTTAATGTGTCCCATACATTGATTTTGCACACCGACTGTGCCATTGTGCGCTACATGCACGGAAACACATTTTGGGTGAAATGTGAAGAATGACAGCTGTACTGCTCATAAGGAAGTGTGGTAAAATGGCAATGTTGAAAATCCAGACTGCAAATATTAAAATTGTGCTAACTTACGAGCGTGCATAGGAACTGAACTACAATAATACTCAGAAATGAAATATTTACTTTTTCACTGAATTTGCAACATAGGTTTTGAGAGGCCACTTATGAACAGTGGCACTGTCGCTTCCTTTAATCGGTCTGAAAGGTGATTTCACGCAGTGACTGTGAAATCAGCCTCGGGCCCACTAACACCATGACAGTTCCAGAATTCATGAGGAGGGGTCCCAAAATCCCATGTTGAAAATTTGTGCCAAAATTCCAAAAAATGCCTGAGATATGCACCAAAGTTGAAAAAAACATATTTATTCCATTATACAGTTTACCGGCATTTCCCCAGTTTGCGGTTGGCTTTGAAAAGTGCAGACGTGTTCCCGGTCCTCTGAAGATTGTCACACCAGACTCCAGAGGTAAGTATGGGGTGAGGTGGGGGGGAGGCAGACTGCACAGAGGGTGGGCGCAGGTGGGAAGGGAGACCACTGAGGGAATTTTTTTTGTTTACAGGTTTTTGGTTTTTTGAAGACGACGTGGGACGTTTGCCATGCTGGGGTGGGCTCCCAGCGTGGCAGCTGTAAGGCTATTTGGGGGGAGCCTGGAGCCGATGGGGGATTGGGCACTCCTATCGGCTATAACAACTTTTGCTACGCTGGGGTGGGCTCCCAGCATGGCACCTGGAAAGTTTTTTTTTGGGGGGTGTGTGGAGCCGATGGGGGATTGCGCACCCCTGTCAGCCATACAATGTGTGCTTGGGGGGGGGAGTGCATGAGCACGCACTATGCGTGCTTGTATGTGTGTGTGGGGGGGAGCGCTGCTCACTGAAGCGGAGCTCTCCCTTTCAACTGTACAGCACTGCATTTTCAACTGCTGTCATAGACAGCTGCAGCAGTCTTTGGAGAACTGTGGCTGTACCTGTAAACACACTGACTGAATTGGAAGACGGGTGACACACTTCCGAAAAATCGGATGATGGCATTATGTTTCTTGCACATGTGTGCAAGCAAACATAATAAAAAGGTAACACACAGTAAGTCCGCCTAGCCGGAAGAAGCCTTAATCTTTTTCCTTGCAGTGATAATGCTGTTCCTTGCTCTTTCCCTACAAGCAAACCTAGAAGAAAAGAGTTCAGGTGAAGCTAGGTGCCTTTGCCATCAAACCTAGTCTTCCACCTCAAAATCCAATCAAAATACTCATGATCTAATTCTGTGGCATGCCTGAGTTAACTTCAACCCTGATTTTTATAAACTTAAATAGCTAAAACAGGAAACGGGATATTGACTTCTAACCCCCAGGAAATCATTCCACACCAGTCCACATATTTTCACCAAGTTTCACAATTTAAAATTGTGTAGTTGTTTCTGTAAACAAGCAAAACTTTTCAACATCCAAAATATGACACAGAAACGGATCTCCATTCAACAGCATTGAAACTGTTCTGGGCATGTAATATGTTAACTCAGAGCCTTCATTCAACATCATTGAAACTCTTCTGCACACATGCCATACCTGAACTTGAAGCTTCCATCACCCACAATGGCACAAAAAGCTAGTTTTCAAACTTAACCATTTTAAGAATACAAAAAACCCTACCTAGAAAATCCTTCCCCACCAACCTACATAACCATACAACATTTCACTATTTAAAGATTTAGGCCCAGATATTCAAAAGGGTTGCGCCATGCGCAACAGGGTTGCGCATGCGCAAGTCCTACATTGCGCCATTCTGCGATATTCAGCAGGAGGCAGTTGCGCCACTGAAAACAGGTTGAGCAACAGCGCAATGCAAATGAATGCATGCTCAATAGGAGGGGAGGAACCAGCATAAAACCGCGCAAGAACCCGATATTCAGCGGTGTGCAGAGCTGTGAAGGCGCAACCACCAACCTGCGCCTGCACAACTTTGAGCCAAAAAAAAAAGGATCAAGTTGAGGGCCACCCACAGGTGAGCTGCTGTATTGCAGGGCGCAACACAGCAGCTGCCACCCGTGGCTGGCCCCCAACTCAGTCCCTGTGCCCCCCCACCAGCCCAATCGCGGGCAGAACGTAAAAACAACCCCCTCCCCTGCCCAAACATCTCCCAATGCCCGATCGCGGGCAGAAGCAAAACAACCCCCGCCCAAACATCTCCAATGCCCGATCGCGGGCGGGCAGTATCATGACAACCCCAATGCCCGATCGCGGGCAGAATGCAAAAGACCCCAACCCGAATATCTCTCCTGGTGGTCCAGTGCACCGTAATGCCCGATCACGGCAGAATGTCCAGTGACAACCCCCAAACATCTCCCTGTGTTCAGTGTCCCCCACCCCACCCACTCCATGAAGCCCCACCACCCGCTCCCCACCGCAGCCGGGCGGGCGGCAGCATCCCACTCGCCGCCCGCTGATTGATTGTCGGCTGCACGCTATTGTGAGAGCCAGAGCCACGGGCGCAGTAGTCATATCAGACATGACAGTCCAGATTTGTGAATGAACCATTCACAAATCTGACTGTCATGTACGGTGGCGGCTGTACGCCCATTGGCTCTAGCTCTGCACCACCGGCGTGCAGCCCTACCGGACAGTCAGTCGGCGGAGCGCGCGGGCGGCAGGCGGGTGGGATGCTGCCGCCGCCGGGGGAGCGGTGGTGGGGCTTCGGGTGGGTGGGTGAGGGGACATCAGACACCAGGGAGATGTTTGGGGGTTGTCACTGGACATTCTGCCTGCGATCGGGCATTACGGTCCACTGGACCACCAGGAGATATTCGGGTTGGGGGATCTTTTACATTCTGCCTGCGATCGGGCACTAGAGGGTTGTTCACGTTCTGCCCGTGATCGGGCATTGGGAGCTGTTTGGGCGGGGGTGGTTGTCAGTATACATTCTGCCCTTGATCGGGCATTGGGAGATGTGGGCGGGGGGTTGTTTTCACGTTATGCCCGCGATCAGGCTGCAGGGTGCATCGGTCCCCGACGGCTGCTGCCTGGCAGGGCGGCCAGGCGCAAGTCTTCGGGGATCGGCGCACCTACATGCTAATGGCATGCAAATAGGGCCATAATCAGATGCAAATGGCCCCCCCTGCGCCTTGCATGAATTATGGCCCTATTTGCATGTCACCTTTTGAATATCGGAAATTTGCGCATAGCGCAATGGTACTTGCGCCACCGCAAGTTTAATGCTCAACTCTGACAACTTGCGGTGGCGCAAGTTCCACTGCGCCATGCACAGTGGCTGTGGCTGAGGGGTGATATTCAAAGGAGTTGCTCAATAGCGCAACTCCTTTGAATATCGCCCCGGCCACACCCCTGCACAACTATTTTGAGCAGCGCAAGGGCTTGCGCCTCAGAATGGTGCAGTTTGAATATCTGGGCCCTATACTTTTCCTTTTTTTTTTCTGTAGAGGAGAACAAAAATTCAGGAAAAGAAACATTGAAAACTAATAGAAAATGATGTTCTTTGTTTGATAATCTCTAAACATACTGAACCAATTTACATGAAACTTTTAGGGATTGTAGATTCTGCCATGGACAACTTCTGAAAGTTGCACATAATTTAGTAAAAATATTGTTCTGCTAGCAGCAAACACAAAATTGAATTTAACATAGAAGTCATTACTGACCATACAGTTCAACAGCAGAAAACCTGACTCTTGCCCAATACTCAAATCACTCTCACACTGAACTCCACGTAGTGTACATGAGCACCCGTTTTCCTTCCCGGTGAACCCATCAGTGTGAAAAAAATCTTTTACACCAGTCATTATATATAAATAATGACTTATTGAAACATAAGGTTGAGTATACTTAAATAGGTGACAACTACTGCTATTTGTCTGAAGCCAAAATACACACTCAACATGCCATAACATTCAGCAGGAATGTATTTTACAAAAAATGTAACTCATACTGAAACTATTGCTAAGATGCACTTCATATTCTCTGACTGAAATACACATGTGGCTACTTAACATCCCTGAAAAGATTGCTGAAGTACACATGGTATGGATTTCATGAAACGTTTTACAAGATACACAAAGGATACTGCTGAAACAAGTTAAAGAAGCTTAGTATAGATGGAAACCACTGTTGAAATCAGTACCTGATAGGTATTTTGAAACCTGTGAAATATGTTCTTGCTGCAGACTTATACTTTTGCGACTGAAACACGATGATGAAATATGAATTGCATGTTTAAGCAGATAACGTTTGCAAACCATATACGGTAGTTAAGAAGATCATTCAGTTAATTTGTTTATGGTATAAATTGCGACATTTTAATTTCTC
The DNA here is from genome assembly GCA_016271365.2 of Neoceratodus forsteri. Taxonomy (NCBI): domain Eukaryota; kingdom Metazoa; phylum Chordata; order Ceratodontiformes; family Ceratodontidae; genus Neoceratodus; species Neoceratodus forsteri. The sequence continues at coordinate 1,411,433,028 of CM057459.1, forward strand.
AGGAGGATATTTGCACTTAATGTAATCGTATCAGAACTGGGAATAAACCCCTTAGTTCAAGGGAAGGCTGCTATAACCTTGTTATTCTTTATAACAAACATGAAAATAGGGGATATGCCATGATCAGACTCTGAATATGCCATTTATCTTCCCGTGGGGATAGGAGAATACATCATGAGCAGCAGGAGTGTGTTATGTAAGTCGTGCCCCTCACCTGTGATAAGTGGCATATTTGGAGTCAGACCTGTGTCTAATTTATACAAATTCTAAAGACGTAGCTGTTCCTGTTTGATTTCACTGCTGTGATCCGAATGCTTCACAAGCCACTGTAATGCCATTAGGCATTGGTCAAACTGTTCTTTCATCGGTTAAGATTTTCTTTGTGATCCGTCTAAAGTGACGATAAATGACCAAAGTGAGGATACATTATTTATCTTCACTTAGAATGCTCCAGTGGCTAAAATAAATAATGCATATGTAAGGTTTGACTCTCACCTTCATAAATATATGCTCTTTCTCTCTCTCTCTCTCTCTCTCTCTCTCTCTTTCTCCCCGCCTCATTCCTTTCCTGCAACCTGCCTAATCTGCAGTGAGAGAAGGGTGAGTGTTCCTCGCTGAGCCAGAAGTAGCCATGTGGGATGATAGGATGTTAGAGGCTAGCCTTTTTTATATTTCATAATGTAGCCTTTTTCTTATAATAACAGTAAAAAGACAAGTTGTTTTTTTTCCTACAAAAGATGCCAAATTATGGCCTCCATGTGCTTTGTAAATGATTGTTTTATAGTTCTGCTTTTTGTACTTCACATCAGCATCTCATTACATTAGCCAAATGGAACACTGAATGCATCTGGTGGCTGTTGTGGAACTTAGCACAGGTTTGAGATACCCTTTAAACGATCACCAAATGTAATCAACGGTACTCAAAACAAGCAGATGGCAATAATGTGACAGTCAGATGTCCTGTTGCCCTCCTCCTCCTCTTGTGCGAACCAGTGAGCTAGAAACCCCGGACAGAAAGTTAGCATCCTTTCTTTTCCTCCAGAAACACCAGAATTGTCAATCTGATGTGCCAAGTATAGACCGACAAAGCAAACTGAGATTTACTGATCCCAGATCAAAGTGGCAGGGACTCCACCTCAGATCCCTCCTACTCAATTAGAGCCCCTTCAGAACACAGATAGAGAGACAGCCTTTTCTCACACATCAATGATAGCTTCATAATCAATTGAAAGGGACACTTGCATAGGGATGCAAATCTTATAGCTTTGTCATATTAAAGTGCTTTTTAGAAGTGGGAAGTATTGGTCTGCTATTATTAAATGGAAAAAGGTGTCTCTGTAATCAGGAACTGCAGAGGTGTCAGTAATAGACCAAATCAAAGGCGAGAGGGGGTCTTCTTAATTATCAATAGTGCTTTATAACCTTATTAATATTGATAAAATACAATATATCTTGTAGAAGATCTGTTAACTTCGGATGTATGTGGTGGATAATTAACAAGCTCCAAGGCGAGCCTCTTGCCTATTTGACAGGGAACTTGCGTGTGTGTGTATTGGGGGAAGTATTAATTATACATGATGAATCATAGGTATATAGAGCTGAAATTGTACAGAAAGACCTACTGAGTCATTACAAGACTGAGAAACCTGATATCTATCTGTCTACGTCCATACCCCTGGTATTGTATAAATGGCGGCATACGCCTGTTACTTTAACAATAATTCTTCTAAAATGATAGCTGATTTGGCAAACGTTTCATTAACTCAGGAACATTTGAAACTCTCCTCTATATAGCCATCTTAATAGACTGGGGAAACATTTCAGATAACAGATATAAGTTCCACCGTAACTTAGCACCTGCAGTTCACTTGCCCTTATGACATCCAGCTGCGCTAACTCATTATGTCATTTAAAACATATATTAATATATGCTGCTCAGCTCTTATTGAACAATCAAAAGTCAAAGAGAAATAAATAAAAATAAAAAGCTTATATGTCCAGAAGCTATATGCAGCTTCACCTGAAGAAATTCCGCTGGCTAAAATGGGAAAAAAATAATAAGTCATAGGAGGCAAAGGGATTTCATTTGATTTATGAATCCATTAGACTATTTAAATTGTTCTGGTCATACCACTTTAGAGTCAGATAACTTGGATCATTGCGTGGAAAACATAGGATAGGATGGATGGATGGAGGGATTTAATATATATAGTAACGCCTTAAGGTCGGAAACAACTGTATGTCCACAAATTCTGCTTCCTGCTTAGATTATGTACACACACACACACACACACAGAGTGTTGCCCGAGGGCATTAATTACTAGGGTCATAAGTCTTGCTAAATATCAATGACTGTAGCATACTTACACTGCAATACACAACACATGGGCATTAGGTATAAACAGTGGGTGGAAGTCATAAATATGCAATATAGTGAAAGTTCTCGGACCTTATCAGTCGAAGTTATGGACTTGGCTCTGTTAAGTCTATAATCTACTTTTACTGATACAACAAAGGCAAATGAACTTTTGATGGCAACTGGAAGGTACCCTACCTCTCAACTGCCACAGTAACTACCATTTAAAAATGCTTGCCCAGAATGAAGACAGTGCTGCTGACCTGTCCCACACCGTAAACAAAGTTAAATTGGATTTGCATGTCCCGGTTTCTTACTAAATGAAAACTTGAAGGATATGCAGGTGCTAACTTGAACCATCTTTGGGATATGGCCGTATGTCCCCCATGTCTTTGTTTTTCCATATTCACCATGTTTACAGGCAAAAGCATGAATTGGGTTTCTGCAGAAATCAGCTCACCTAAAATTCTGATGAGTTTGCCTAGGTGTGGTTTACCATTCATTGACAAAATATTGACAGATATAGATTAATTAATACCCATATGGTGAAGGCAGATGGAGAAATGATTCCGAACTGGTTTATGATTCTATCACGTTTAACATTCACATATTCTCCTGATCTGAGCCCACTTTAGGCCATAGCATGGCACAGCTAGTGCTTCAGTCTTTCCACACTGCAATCGTATATTGTGCTGATGCTAAAAAGCCGCTACCAAATTCTTATCATAACTTGTTTCCCACACAGAAAGTTCCTTTTATGACCCTTCAAGGCATAGTTTTTCGTCAATAATGAGGTTTAAAAGACAGGTGACATGCAGTTTTAAACGACTCTTTAATAACATACTGGCTGTTTTTTAAGTGATAATATATACATAATGTCATGTTGCTTCCTTCTGCACCGGTAAATAGCGGCTTCTGATTTGACAGATTCATTTTAATAGGTCAGGACTTGTGAGCGATTTAAATAGACCACTGAGGAAACACTGTAACAATAGGAATTATTATATTTAATTGAGAAAATACAATAAGCCAGCACCGGTCTTGTAGCAAGTATTTCAACTGCACCGAACGAGGTTCAAATCACACAAAGGAAGCAGTTTTCTGGGTGCTAAAAGTGCTTCATTTTATTCAAATAAAAAACAAGTGAATGCACCCTGCTTCCATAAAAAACTATTAGCTCCACAGAACACTCCCAACGCGTTTCACGCCCCCTGGCGCTTAATCATGGGAATAACAAGCCATACCACAAAGTGCAATACTTATACTTAATGCTCTTAAAGTGACAGTATCATTATAAAGTGCCTCTACAGGTTAAAACATTAAAAACAATTTACACAAACTTATTTAATACACAACAATTAGCATTTTAACTTTAATTTTACTTTTTACCACTATAATCAGTGTCCTCCTCCAATTTCTTGGGGATCCACTTTCCATGCAAGTGATAAATGATGGTATCTATAAAGTAAAAAAAGAATACAAATTAGTACATATTATTAGCAATAAGATATTTTTATACAAAAAATACATGTTTTTCTACATCAACTCAAAAATTCCTGACACAGCAATTAAAGCTATTTCTTTAGGAATGGTTTAATGTCAATTCTTTAATTAAGTCCTGGTATTTCTGATCCACCCATAGCAAAAATCCAATACTGTTCTCTTTTAAGCAAAATGTTATTATAATCGCCCCCCAGGGCTTTTTATGGGTTTTTCAACCCCTACAAAAGACCATACATGTCCCTTTACATTGTTTACTTCACCCATATGAATTGCTAATGCATTTTTACTATCATCATTCTTTATCGCTCTTAAATGCTCACCCACCCTCTCTTTAAATTTCCTTTTAGTTTTACCTATGTAAAAACAACCACAAGTACATGAGGCCAAATAAATGACCCCTTCTGTTGCACAGGTGATGAAACCTCTAACCTTTATAACTCTTTTTGTCTTTGGGTTAATGAAAACTTTAGTTTGTATGATGGTTTTACAGAATTTACAATTTCCACATCTAAAGCACCCATCATGACGTGCAGGTAATCACATCCTTTTATTTTCATGTTTTAATTGTACTGAATGTACTAAACTGTCTTTTAGACTTTTTCCCTTTCTATGTACAAACCTTGGCTCTACATCTCTAAGGTCCTTTAAACCAGGATCTAAACTCACTAAGTGCCAATGTTTTTTAATAATTTCTCCAATCTCCTTAGATTGTGCACTATATGTATTCACAAAACTAATTCTTAGATCACATTTTTGTTTCTTTTCTGGTTTTTGCATGACCTCTGACCTTGCCATCTTGTCCACTTCTTCCCTAGCCCTGGTAACAATATCAGCTGGGTATTTTCTTTCATATAACCGCTCTTCTAACTCATCAGCTCTCTTCTTGTACATAGATATGGTACTGCAATTCCTTTTAATTCTAAGGAATTGTCCTTTGGGTATACCTGCTATAGTGTGGTAAGGATGACTACTATCTGCTTGTAGTGAAGTATTCCTATCTGTACTTTTTCTGTACAGATCTGTTACAATGCCACCCACACCATCCTTTTTAATAATCAGATCAAAAAAATTAATGTGTGCGGAACTAAAAGATAGAGAGAACTGCAGATTTTCATTACTATGCTCCAAAAATTTAACAAATTCAAACAGTTCGTCCTCTGTTCCAGTCCAGATAATCAATATGTCATCTATAAAATGTCTATATAAATCTATTTTATCCCTAAAAGGATTTTTCTCTCCATCTCTAATATATTCCTCTTCCCATTTTCCAAGATATAAGTTTGCAAAATTAGGGGCAAAAGTTGCCCCCATTGCTGTCCCTTTAATCTGCACATATTGTTCATCTGTAAAAAAGAAAGTATTAGATGTTAAAACAAATTCCGCCATTTTTACTAGCATTTCTGTGGATGGTATCTTATTTTCCCTTCTCTCTAAATAAAATTCTAAAGCTTCCAAACCCCCTTCATGAGGTATATTAGAATACAAAGATTCTACATCCAGGGTCACAAACAAACTACTGTCTTCAATTTCAATTTCACCTAATACAGACAGTATGTCGCCTGTGTCTTTTATATATGAGGGAATATTCTGGACTATGGGTTTGATAAAAAAATCAACATACTGTGACAAAGGTTCAGTCAGAGAGCCATTACCTGAAAGAATAGGGCGACCTGGGGGGTTTATAAGACATTTATGTACTTTAGGAAGTATATACAGGCGTGCTTTCATAGGATTTTGTACTTTCAAAAAAGAATAAGTTTCATCAGTTAACCACCCTTTTCTTTACTTCCATCAAATAATTATCAGTACGTTCTTTATATCTGGGGTTCGGATCTGACAAAACTTTTTTATAGAAAGTGGTATTATTCAATTGCCTATATACTTCTAAAAGGTATTTATCTGTGTCCATTACAACAATTGAACCCTCTTTATCAGCTTTTTTAATGATAATATTACTGTCTTTCCCTAATCCATCGATAGCAATCTTTTCAGCTCTACTTAAATTATTCATGAAACTGTAACTCTCATTCTGTAATTTTTTATCTAAGTCCATCAGATCTCTCTCACAACTTTTTACAAAAACTTGTAATCCTGATGTTAAAGGTGGGCAAAAAACAGAAGCTGGTTTAAATCTGCAAAAAGACATGTCAGTGTCCATAGAAACCAGAGTCTCACTTACCCCTAGGTCTGCGACACTACCCTCTTCCTTTCTGTTATAAAAGGATCGCAGCCCAAGATTTCTGGATAATTTGTGACAATCCACTATAGTTTCAAACAGGTCAAACCTCTGCTGAGGGACAAAAGAAAGACCTTTATTCAATAAGTTCATTTCCGAAGTAGTTAATACCCTCGAGGAAATGTTAATAACATTGTTTATTGATGTCCTCTTCTCATGTTCTTTCTCATATTCCATCCGCTTCTCCCTCTGTTGAAAAAAACGCCACCTCCTCTGTTTCCTACCCCCCCTCCGAATTCGTTTTTTTGAGTCTGATTGTAGTTTAGATGTTGACTCCATCTCAGGCCTTTAATTGGCCTGCCATTACTTGTTTTGACTCGAGGCTGACGCATTTAGCTCTGGCTCTGGTGGCCTATAAACCAGAAAGGTCATGACTTCAACATTCAGCGGAATGGAAAAAGAAGAATCAGGGCTGAGATTAAGAGGCACACACTGAAATGCAGTGGGGAGTACAGAGTGGGGGAAGCTAAAGGCTTGCTGGAGGTATAGCAAGGCAAATGAGGATTTAGAAAGTGGATCAGCACTAGAACATTCAATAACCCTTTGCAGGAACTCTGCCCTGGGCTCTTTTTTTGTTTACAGTTTTTTTTTTTTTTGGAAGACAACATGGGACATTTGCCACACTGGGGTGAGCTCCCAACATGGCAGCTGGAAGGTTGTTTGGGGGGGCTGGGCTGACAGGATGGGCACCCCGTCGGCCATAGCAATTTTGCCACCTGGGGGTGGGCTCAAGCATGGCACCTGGAAGCTTTTTCGGAGGGCGTGGAGCCGATGGGGGGTTGAGGTGCGCAATATGGGCTTGCATGCGCGGTGTGGGGAGTGCTGCTCATTGAAGCGCAGCCTCCTTTCAACTGTACAGCATCAGTGATTTTCAACTGCTGTCATAGACAGCTGCAGCAGTCATTGGAGAACTGTGGCCTCGCCTGGAAACACATTGACTGAATTGGAAGATGGGTGACACACCTCCGAAAACTCGGATGATGGTACTATGTTTCTTACACATGTGTGCAAGCAAACATAAAAATGAATTATAATAGTGAGACTTCTTAAAATGTTATTTAACTTACCATACTCATGGTTGTCTACCCATTTACTCAGTCTCCTACTGACATATGAACATACGAAGAAGCCAGCAGAAGAAGGCCATTTGGTCTATCAAGTCTGCTTGTGTTGCAGGGTCCACAGCTTGAGCAACTGTCCCTGCCCCCTATCCCCACTCCTCCCTACTCATGACCTTTACCCTCCCCTTATACCTGTCCCAGCCTCTCTTAAAGCTGCCCACTGTCTTCAATGAGATTACCTCTTCTGACAGCACATTCCAAGTGTCCACCACCCTCTTGGTGAAGAAATTCTTTCTGACCTCCCTCCTAAACCTCCCACCTTCCAGCTTAAGACTGTGCCCCCCTCATGTTATGGTTGCCACTTAGCTTACATAGACTCTCCTTATCACCCTTATTTATCCCTTTCATGTACTTGACGGTCCCAATTATGTCTCCTCTCTCTCTCTCCTGTCTTCCAGGGAGTACATGTTCAGTGCCCTCAACCTCTCCTTGTATGCCTTACACTGCTGACAAGCTATCATCTTTGCAGCCCTCCTCTGGACCTTCTCCAGCAGGTTAATGTCCTTTTTGAGGTGTGGGCAATAATGCGAACTCTATACTCTGGTCTTTGACAGTGGCTTACCTGTACAAGGGCAGTATAACCTCCTCTCTCTCCTACTACTGATCCCCCTATATATGCATCCCAGCATCTTGTTTGCCTTTGCTGCTGCTTTCTTGCACTGTATGGAGTACTTCAGGTCACTAGTGATCATCACTCTCAAGTCCTTCTCCTCCTCTGATGCAGATACTCGGACTCCACCAAGGTAGTACTCTGTCCTAGGGTTCTTGTTTCTGTGCTTGTACTAACTAACTCCTGTTGCTTCATATCAAGGGGTTTTTGATTTTCATATTATGTGTGCCTGGGATGGCACAGCAATAAAAGATAAGCTATATAATGCCTTTAATAACACACCTGCCCCAGTTTACTTTTACCTAACACCCATTTTTAGACCTTGTACAGTAAGATATTCCTTCAAGAGAACAACTTGTAATGAAATGTATAAGATCTGGCACTTGGATTAATATCCCAGTACTGACACTGTAATGCAGCATGAGAGGGGTGCTGCACTTCTGAGGTGCTGTCTTTCAGATGAGATGTTAAACCGAGGTCCCATCTGCCTGGATTGGTGGTAGTTCAGGTGGATGTTAAAGATCCCATGGCACTTATCGAAAAGAGATGGGGAAATCTTTATTAAGGAAACAAAAAACATAATACAAACAGTGATAAAATCTCACATAAACAAAAAAAAAACATCAAAAGGAAAAAAACATGTGCATGTAGTTATCATAAAGTACAGTAAAACCAAACAATTGAAATAGAAAAGGAAGAAAAACCTAACAAAAGGAAAAAAAACCAAAAAAAGGTTAACCAACCCAGTCTACAGATTTCCACAATACAGTACTTACTTCGTTCCCCAAAGTATTAAATTCATACGAATGTAGTGCATCTAAATCCTCTCGTATGTGAAAAAAAACTTCTTGCCTAGAAACAAATTTGTTTTGTAAAATTCGTAAACAACGTGCTAGCCAAAGATGACATTTAAGACATGCCATAATGACATACAAAGTACCTTTATGCATTTTGCACCAGACTTAGGTATTTGTCCCAAGATTAAAAAATCATATCGAATGTGTTCCACAAGCGATTCACCCCACCAGAGTGCCAAATCAGACCAAAAGGTTTTTGTGTGTGTACATTCGAAATATAAATGCTGCATTGTCTCAGGCTGTCCTTGACAAACTAATTCCGGGCATATTCTCTCACTTAACGTTTTATGTTTGTGGTTTGCTCTGACATTTAATTTTTGACGAGCGCATAACCAAACCACATCCCTCATCTTTCTGGGATTCTAGGTTCAGTAATACTAGCCAACAGGGAAGACTCATCTAAACCCATAGAAATAACAGAGAGGATCTTCATAATAACATTTTGAGACAATCTGATTATAAAAAGTCTTTCGTTCATGTGCCACAAACCAAATCAATTCAATTTTCCATAATCTGATGTATTTAAGTGTGTATTGGACATAAAAGGGGAGTGTTTTTTTTACTGGGTGCCACTTCCCCCTTCCCCAAGCTGCTAAAAACAGACCTCCCCACAAAGACATACACAGATTTCCCATAGTAGTTTGTTCCAAAAAAAGAGGCCGAATGGAAGCATAAAAAAAAATTCCCAAAACATTGTACAACAGGATGCATCATACCCAAGTCTCCCTCTTTCCAGGGCCTGTAGGTGTGTGCTCTCTTCACGGGGTTCAGTCGACTGCCTCACAATAGCTGAAAAAAAAGACCCAAAATCTTAGCATGCATATTAAAAGGCAAGATAGATACAGAAAAAGGGGAGCAATATATAATTTCAACATATAAACAAGCTTTTTCTTAGTCTTCTTCCAAGACTGCCAGTTTTTAACCTTCAAAAGAGCATTGTCATAAACCTTATCCCAATTACTAATCACAGTTTCGTGAGAACCAAAATAAATCCCTAGTATCTTCACTGTATTGCTTCAGATCGGAATATTAAACAAAGATACCCCTATTTTCCTCCCCAAAGGTGTCAAGGAACATTTTGTTATATTAATTTTAATACTAGTACCCATTTGCAGAGAACTAAAGAAATCCAAAATCCTAGTTCCAGAATCAATATCTGCAAATGAGCAGATGCAATCATCTGCATACGCCACTATTTTTGGAAAACTAAAATCATCCACTGAGGTAATAGCCCGAATATGTACATCATTTTCAATAGATCGTAATAAAGGGTCCAAACCGAAAATAAACAAAAGAGGATTCAATGGACAACCTTGCCAAACTCCAATCTTGTATGGGACTGAAATCCCCAGATATCCATTAACTAGAGGGGTTACTCTTGCAGAGCTATAAAGAGTTTTAATAATTTCCAAAAAGGGTAATGGGATACCATAAAGTTCCAGAATAGACCATAGATATTCATGACGTAATTTATCAAAAGCTTTTTCTAAATCCAATGTTAAAAGAAAACCAGCCACCTTTTCCTGTAAACTTTGTTCCAACAATTCTCTAATAAAAATTAAATTCTGTGAAATATTCCTCCCATGAATAGCACATGCTTGGGTGGAGGATATCAGCATTTTAGCAATATCTGAGAGTCTGTAATTAATAATGGTAGCCAAGATCTTATAGTCTGTGGTCAGGAGGCTCAGCGGTCTCCAATTCTGCAGAAAAGCAGGATCTCCTTTTTTATAAATAAAAAACATAACCCCATTTCCCATACTAGGGGTAAGTCTATGTTCCTTCCAAATTTCATGAAAAATAACCACCAGCCATGGTGCCAAGATATCTACATATTTTTTATAAAAAGCATTTGGTAAGCCATCCAGACCAGGTTTTGTATGCCTTGATAAGTGTTCAATAGCTTTCTGAACTTCAATTAGAGAAAAAGGGAGAAGTAACTGTGAAATTTCAAATTCAGAAAGTGTCGGAATCTTCAGATTATGAAAAGAGGAAGGAAGACAGTCTGAAGTATGTGTTGAAAAATTTTCTTCAACATAGTCCTGCACAAAATTTCGAATACTACGTGTATCTGTTAGCATAGTATCCACAGAACCTTTTAACTCAGTCATACATATTGGTGAAAATTCCTGACTCGAAACCTCCAAAGGGTTTACTTGCTGTTGTGTACCAGAAACCAGAAATTGTTGTTGTTATCTATATCTTTTTTCCCTTATGAGGAGAAAATGCACCATTTTGTCCTTAATATCCAAAAACTCTTGCCGTTTTACCCCTGTCATAGAAATAGCCTGTGACAATAAAGCCATATCTTTCGCCCTATAACCCAAGTAGGTGAGATATGAGTTTTGTGCCTTCCTTCAGGATATTTGTAAAAAAACAACTTTAAATCCTGTTTTGTATCCTCCCATCAGTCTAAGGGGCTCTCATATAAAAAGGTAATATCTGCTCTAATAGAAAAAAAGAGATTTGAGTGTCAAAATCCCTGTCTAAAAGTAATGACGTATTCAATGTCCGAAAACGCCGCCCTAAAATAAGTTTTTGATAATTACCAAAAATTATCTTCACAATAACATGGTCAGACATTTCCAAAGGCAAAGTGTTAACTGAATAACAAGTCATCCTGTTTGAAAAAAGACAAAAATCTATTCTAGTAGAAATAGAACTTTTAAAAAAGGTATGATCCGGCTGTTGGTGTAAAGAGTCATATGCCTCTATTAAATGATTTGATCCTAAAACATATAATAAAGCATTTGTGTCACAAAACATTTTTTAGTTTTTCTTCCCCAATCTCTAGCATCTAAACCATAATTAAAATCACCCCCCATACGACTAGCTTAGACGTATGTAAATAAGAGGAGATACGATGAAATAAGGCTGCCCTTGCAGCTTTGGCCTTAGGGGCATAAATATTTATAAGGCGATAAGCACATTGATGAAAAACAATATCCATCAACAGCACTCTACCAGGGACTAAATCTAAAAATTGCAACACTTTAATGTTTTGATTGGAAAAAACAAAATCCCTAGCCCATCACATACTTCTTCCCCAGTCGACCAAAAGGAAGCACCCCAATGCCAATCCTGATCAGCTGATTTGATATCTGACAGAGAACTCAATCTGGTATCTTGGAGCAAAATAATGGATCCAGAATGAGTACTCAGACTGGCAAAGGTAAGGCACCTACGTGCTCGAGATTTAATACTGTTTACATTCACAGTAAGAAAAGAGAGAGCAGCAGTTAGGGAAAAAAATTAAGATGGAAAAAAAACCCAGAAAGGAACAAAAAAGGCATTTCACTTCCTTTTTTTCCTTTTTTTTGCCTTGGGTTTGTCCTTAACATCAAAATCCAGAACATGGTCAGGAAGAGAGGATGCAACAGAAGAAAAATCGGATTCGATCTCATCTTCTTCCTCCTCATGCTCCTGCAAAGGGGCAAAGGGATTTGAGATTTGTGGGAAATCAACGTCAGAAAAAGGAGTAGGAACCCCAAGGTTTGATTTATTGGCCCTAGATCTTGTAACACGTTGGAAGGAAGTGTCTGAAAAGGCTTCTGGTGGAGGCATGCTAGGCACTTCATTTGCCACTAAAGGGGTAACAATTTCAAAAGATGCAGGAAAGGGAACCCCCATAGAGTCTTTATCCAGGACCTCCACCTGAGCCCCGTGGCCTGCCACCTGAGGTGGAAGTTGTACTAAAACTATAGCTGATGAAGATGGTGAAGGAATTGCACCAGTATGTTCCACATTCTGATCTTGTGAAACCTCACACACAAGAGAGCTAGTAGGATGCGGAGGCTCCACAACTGATTCTGTAGCAGTATTTAATAAGTCCTGCAATCTCTGTTGTTCTTTCTAAGCATTAGCTACAAAGACATCCTGTTCTGCCTAAGACCAACATCTGTTTTATTGTGAGAGGCCCAGGAACAAGAACGAAAAGTTTGTCCCCGCTCTTCACATAGGTTACATTTCATGGGGTTCCTGCAATGAGCCCCTATATGACCTAATTCCCCACATAAACCACATTTTTGTTGTTCACAGACATTGCTCAAAAGACCCAAAGTTCCACATTTATAACACGCCCTAGGCTGTCCCGGGTAAAACAACACCCCTCTGTCCCTACCCAAAAAGAAACAATTAGGTAGATGTTTAACATAACCATTTTCCAAAAATAAGTCAATTGAATATCGCCATCCCCCTGTTCAGAGATGTTCTTCGTCAAGAATTGGTTTCGGGGGGCCCTTTGTGGAGCAATGTTTTTGTAACCAATAAGTTATGTCGACCACATCTACCTCCTCATTCCTGAACAAAATCGTTATTTTTTTTGAAATGGGCTTTGTCAAAGGAATGGCCAGGAAAGGTTTCCATAAAGGAGTGTGCTTTAGAGTTTGATATTGTTTCCAAAATCTTTCCAAGCCTATGGGTTGTTTAAAACTAATGTCAAAAACTGAGTCCCCAGGAATATGAATCAAAGCATAAATCTCATAAGTATAGAACCTCATACTTTGTTTCAATAAGTCTCAACCAACGAATAGTCTATTAGGAACCTCATCCTGAGATCCCTGAAACTTCAGATGAACCGCATTTCTTCTGGCTGCAGGTTCGTTTACCAATCCAAAAGTAGCAGGAAACAGTTTTTCAGCAATTCTAGTATGCCATACAGTAGATTTTTGGACTGTGTCTGGCTCTGACACCCCAACAGGTGTGTGCACCATACCAGGGTCAACAGGGACTTTAGAGGGGGAAAGGGGGGGCAAGAGGTTGCAAAAAAACATCTTCCATAACCCTAATCCTCCAAAATATCCACATTTGGATTAGTGGGGAATTGCAAGGTATCTGACCTGGAGGTAAGCTTGTATCCAGGGAGCTTGATAGTGTTGGAGTAACCTCCAATTCTGGCACATTTGCATCCCAAGATTTTCCATTCGGCGATCTAACCCATCCTGCAGCTTCTAGAGTTGAAGTAACCCATGCAGTAGACTCTGAGTCATATGGAAAGGCATTGTGAACATGTGAGTCATTTTTTTCAAGGGGAGGTTCAAAACCTATGACCACAGACTGTTGGTGCAAGTCCTTACTTGCAGCTTTCATAGCATCCTCAATATCAGTTTTGGAACCTGTAAGGCTCAAAGCAATAACTGTGGGTCTAAAGTCTGATCCCGACGTCGGGACTGAAACTCCCAAATCAATTACTGGGGTCAAGGGTACAGCAGAATGTGAAGAAATGACTTTGTCAAAAGATTAGCCTTCTGACTCACCTGACTCCCTTGAGTGCCGCGGACCCGTATCCAAGATTTCTGAACTCGAAAAAAAGCCTTCAGTGTTCTCTGTGCTCTGGGAATCCTTCCTTGGTGATACTATCAGTCCTGTAGTTTCCATTTCCGTTTCCTGTTCTTGTCCGTCGACGTAGCTCCACAGCAGGTAGCAATGCATTCCATGTTTGTAAAACCAGTGACTCCTGTTCTAGTGGGATATGTTCAAGACCAGCTAAAGGACTCTCAATAACGAACTCCATCGGAGTCTCCATGCCATCATCTAGAGGCGTAGGAACCGCTGCCATAACAGCACTTCTCAAAGAAGTAAGTTCCATAGGTGATTGAAAAAAGTACCAAGAGAGAGACGAGGAGGAGAGTAACTCCTCAGCTCTCCGCACGTCCTGCTCCTCTGATGCCTGCAAGCACACTGCAAACAGTAGGGGAATTTCCCCGGTGTCCTGGCCAAATGACCCTCATTCATTAAAAATACCACCAACAGCTTAATCTGGTTCAAGATCAGTTGGCATTCATCTCCCCCGGGTCGTGCCTGAAAATAGGCAGGATTTGTCTAGTACACTTACCCGGTCAATAAAAACTAAATAAAAATTTACATTGACATTTGGGTATATGCACTTTTATATTACACTAATTATGCTTTTGAACTGTAAAGCAATCTCTAAAAAAATCAATTAAACACATCAAATGTCTTCAAAAGCATGTCTCAACATTGTGTTTATCTTCCACCTTGTCACAACATATAGTTGTCTCAGCAGTGTTTGCAATTAAGGTACAGTACCTTCATGTATATGATGGCCTGGTTCTGTTGAGCTGATTGCTATAACAGTGCACAGAATAAAATGTGAAACATATAGGTAACTGTAGTACAGATGGTGGCATTATTTTTAAATCTGCCTTCCTCAATGTACTGCACTTTGATTCAGCTAGTGTATGCAACAGCAATTCATGTTTATATTTATGCCCACGAAACACCCTTATCTAGTTAATGCATTCACAGTCATAGTGGCTCTACCAGATCGTGTTTGTGAAGGGACTACAATCAGTTGTGAATTATAAGAGCCCATCATATAGAGAGTAATACATGGAGAAGTGTGGTTTATGGGATTTTATGCACCCCTGAGGTGTGTGATGCCCATAGGCATCACACACCGAGGGGGTGCATAAATTCCACAAAGAACCACACTTCTCCATGTTTTATTTTTTATATTTACTGTTTTTTGTTTTTTTGTTTAAATTGTCTTTTTTTCACTTTGCGAGGGGAACTGTTACCACTGACAAGTTTGTCTTGCGCTGAGTGACCGATTGTGTAGCGCTTATGAACGCCCAGTGTGAGGACAACTTGTTCAGTGTTTTTTCTGGTGATGCTGTGGTACTGTTCTGCCCGTAGTTTATGGAGCTCCATCAGCCACATATGTGGTTGATGGAGCTGTTGGGCACTCGTTGGCAGTGGTATATTACCACTAACCAGTAAATATCACATTTTACTAAACAGCCAGGAAGAACACATTTCGTGTTTAAATGCATTTTGTTTAAAAAATAATTTCTGAAGGGAGTCTGCCTATATTGTTTGACGCTATTCAGAACTGGAGATGGCAAACTTCTTACCAATCATTACCCCATCGGGTAAATGCATGTAGCAAACCAGTATAACAGAAATGCACTATATTATTCACAGTGAGCAAATAGCAAATGAAAAAATAAACTTTCAGCTTCATTCTGCATGTGAGGACACATCAGTGCTTACTGATAGTTCTCCAAACATATGTTATCCTCCTAAAGTAATCAGTTGTAATTGTGTTAGCGCCAATGAAATGTAATATTACAGAACAATTGATGAAGTCTGGTCTGTCTTCTGTTCCAAACAGCTGTAACCCTTTGAAACCATGTTTTATGAAAAACTGATGCATTAAAGTGTGTATGAAAGACAATCAACAACCTTGCTTTTATAATTCTTTGTAAGCGGACCTGCACAACACACGGGATGCATTCACTGGAAAGGAAAACATCAGTACAGGTTTGCGATGGGTACAGTGTTTGCAGTGAAATATTCCTGCTCTTGCAGTCTTACCCAAAGGTTGGAAATGACACTCCAAACAAAGCAGCATTGTCCGGCCCAGTGGTGCTGAGGGTTGAGGTGCTGGACACCACACGCTCGCCGCGCGAATTCGGTTCGGAATTGACCCAGGTCGCCGGGTTCGTTGGGGAGGGAGGATGGATCATCCCAACGGATGCCTCCTCCCGGGTGGGACAGGGGCCGCTTGGAGCACCTGACATCCTGAGAGGGCTAGTGGATGCTCCGACTCTTGAAGGGCACGTGACTGCCACCAGAGCCGAGGGGGACATCATTAGGGCTTGAAAGGGAGTGTGCATCAGCATGCAGACTTTCTGCAACCGCCTCAGAGGGCAGGGTTAAGAGGGAAACTACTCAGAGGAAAATACCCTCCGGTCACCTGGATGAAGTCCTCCAGAGCCGGCCTTACCACCCTCCAACCAGGGGCAGATCCCAATGTGCAGCTACCGCAGAGGGAAAAAGGGGGGGAAGGGATTCCTCTCCTCGCCCCACCCGGGGGGGTAATCCGGGCCATCAAAAGGGCCCCCAATGGCAGTGTGGCACTCTAGGGGCAGACCAAGCTGGTCGGCAGAGGTTGAGGGGTCATCACTCCTTGCAGGACGGAAGGAGTGGTGATTGGAAGGGACAGCAGGAGTGGATAAAAAATAAGTAGAAAAAAAAAAACAGCATTCTTGGCCCCGCAGTTGCTGGTTATAAACCTGACTTTTGTTGTTCAAGTTTCTACAAAAGTATACAGTAATAAGCTTCCATTTGTAACTGTAGGTATTGTATTGTTTCATTCCGTTCACACAGTTGCAAACCTTTTGTGTGTGTTCATACAGTTTGGTGCCAATCTCCACATTGTTCTACATGTCATGCTTCTTGTATCCCCACCAAACCAAGTATGCAACACGTGTTTCTATGCAAATCAGCGCAAAATGCAGTTTTCTTACTGCATAGCGTAATATACCAATGGCACATCTTGGAATTAATTGACAGCTGCAGATTTGTGTCAAGATTATTTTCTAGCATTATAATAATAATAATTTATTTATATTGCACCTTTCTAAAACCAAGGCACATTAACAATATACTTGTTAAAACAATAAATAAAACACAAATACATAATGCAATACATAAAATGTATTAAAACATCATCATTAAAACATCAATCAGAAAACGCTGCTTATACCAAACTGAAGCCAAGGTGAAGAAATTAATTGTTTTTATCTATCTATCTATCTATCTATCTATCTATCTATCTATCTATCTATCTATCTATCTCTCTCTCTCTATCTCTATCTCTATCTCTCTATCTATCTATCTATCTATCAATCTATCTATCAACACACGTGTTTGTGTGTTCATTTTTGATAACTGTATTTGGCATATAGCCACCGCTGATTTGTGGCAAACTGGGAATGAGAGAGCATTGGTGTAATTTTTAGCTATCTGATCTTTTATTGTGGTGACCTGTGTGAGGAAAAATTAGAAAGCTGATTTGTGGAATAAAGTAAGCCATTATTATTTTGAGAAGTGAAAAAGAATAGTATTCAGAAATGCAGCTATATAACAATACGTTCTCTGGATGTTTGGAGCATTTCAGGTGGTATTTGCGGTGTAGCCTGATAGGGCTGAAGTGCACGTTTCAAACCTGTTTAGAAAGTAACCTTACAGAACCATACCTCCCAACCATCCCAGACAATGAGGGAAGTCTGCCATTTTACACCTCGATATTGTTGTGTCCCTCATCCGTCTCTCATGGAAAAGGTGCTGGCCAAACAGAGAATGTGCTGTACATTCAAAAACAGACAAAAAGAGAAGGCAACCAAAAAACAGACAGTTTTCATCTTTTATACAGTTGACACATAGTAGAAGGCCAAGCTATTTGGTTAGATTGAAAATGTTCTCGTCCCGTTTGCTGGCTGGAGGAGCTTCTCTGTTTAATGCATGCTGGCAGGCTCTCTAGTGACATTTGTAGAATTAAATAAAATAGAAGATATTCCCGGATCCCTGGCATCACCTGACAGGCCCTCGTCAACCCTTTGTAAAGTGTTGCCGCTCCATAAAAGAAATGGTATTAGAGTCCCGTTTGCAACTTACATGTCGGATCTAAAAGCACAGCTGTCTGGCTATGATCCAGGATCAATGCCTTAACAGCAAGTATTAAAACAATTAGGGTAGGCATATCTTCTGCATTGTACTGGAGGAAGTTTGAGGGGCGGCAGGCCTCCATTGTATGCCACCCTGACATTTGAGGATACCCATGTCTGTCATCCATAAAACAGACCCCAATAAATCCCGCTCTTCTCTCAAATAACCATTCTTCTGTATTGATACACAATCCGTAGAACTGCAAGCTCAGCAAATCTGTTTATATTATGCATTATACATAGATACATAGACAGTGTCGGCAGATAAGGGCCTATGGCCCACCTAGTCTGCCCATTTGAGCTTGTAAGTTCAGTTTGTTTTCCTAGAAGTCTATTTCCCCTTACCCCCGACCTCTAGAATTCCTTTGTCTATCCCATGCATTCTTAAATCCGTGATTGTTTCAGCCCTACCACTTCCTCTGGCAGGGTGTTCCACTTGTCCACCACCCGTTCTGTGAAGAAAATTCTTTCTCATGTTTCCTCTGATCGTCCTCCCTCCAACTTCATCCCATGCCCTCTAGTCCTGAAACATCTTTTGCTTAAAAATAGTGTTTTCCTGCACCCTGTTCCTCCCTGTAAGATACTTGTATGTCTCTATCATATCCCCTCTCTCCCTCCTCTCCAGGGAGTACACGTTCAGTTCCTTCAACCTGTCTTCATAGGATTTGTGATGCAATCCATGCACCATCTTTGTTGCCCTTCTCTGAACCTTCTCTACCCTGTCTATGTCCTTACGTAGGTATGGTCTCGAGAACTGTACGTTGTACTCAAGGGGGGCCTCACTAGTGTCTTGTATAGCGGAATTATGACCTCCCCTTTCCTGCTGGTGATGCCCCTGCCTATACATCCCAGCATTCTATTTGCTTTACCTGATGCCTTGTCATCTTGTGTTATAACGTATGTGGGTCCTGTCTGACAATCAGATAATATGTAGAAAACACATCTGTTGAAGAACAAATAATTTAGTAAATAAATAAATACATGGATAAGAAACCTAGGATGGGAAGGGTGTATTTTATGAGTAATTTTTCCTTGCCACCTTCTGTCACTTCAACAAAAAGTCATACTCAGAAGGTTAGACTTAGGTGCCTAGTGGTTCCCTTTCTGTTACAAATGTTGAAAACTTGGCAAGGCAAAAATTAAAACTTAAATAATAATTGGGGCTATGTATAATACTAATTGATAACCCTGCCACTGACATGAAATAGACAGTGAGAGACAGACTGACATTCTCAAAATGATTTTAAGGGGTATGATGGACAGGGAACAATGCTATTTCTGGGCCCTGTTTATGAGTTATGTGTACTTTCTGAACTGTGTTATACCAGCCGCTGTGCCTGCAGCTAGAGACTTAACCTGATGGTGTGGCCTGCCAGAGGATGACAATTGTTGTGTTGTGTGTTTGGCTGTTTAATTGAAATGGAGTAGAGTTTGAAGTGAGGAGGTTAGATCAAACTGCAGGTCTCTTTATATGGAAAAGGCACAGATTAGATGAGACATCGAATAAACAATCTTTGATGAGAAGTAGAGAATTATTTTCTGTCTTGTGACACAAGAAAGTGACCACTGAACCTTAATAGTGGCACACTCCTTCATGGATTAAGAGACAGTTCATGTGTTTAATGTCACCTTTTCATACTGCAGTTGTTAAACATCTTGTGGTACAGGTGCAAGGCTTTTTAAACGCGCCATTGCAGTTTGTAGTACAGGTGACTGGTTTTCCTGTGTGCTTTTGATGGTGACTTATTTTAAAAAATTACTTGTTAAAGTACTGCATTTTGTGCAAACTCTGTTTGCGTTTTTTGTTAATTACTTGGCATGTTACATTTCAGCAACTCAATGTAGGAATGCTCCAACAGGGAACTATTTGGTAAGAAATGAAATGTACTAACAGCACACCACAACAACTCAATCTGCCTAGCTTTGCGTAGATGACATCTGCGTTTTATGTACAACATTCATTCCTTGACATCTCATGATCTTATGTAATGAGCAGTTATGTTTTGTGTTGTACCCACACCATACTGAGTATGTGTGATTTGTGATTTGGAGGTTGGAATGTAACATACACAGAATGGTTCACATAACGATATCACATTCTTAAATATGAAAGCATGGGGAGAAACACAATGTTAGCTGCAGTACAGGTTTGTTCTCCAGGCTACTGGATGTAGCTTGTGACACGGTAATGTGTAGCCATGTTCTTCAAGCTTGTTACAATGAGTCAAGGTCAGATAAGTGGATAAAAGTTGTGAAACTACACCAAGCACTTACATCTATGTATTTAAAAGCTGATAACTGGGAAAGGCACACTGAGCCAAGGCTCAATTCCAAGCGTGACCTAGTGCAGGGGTGAGGATGCAAGGTACAATTATGTATACTTTCTACATTCATAAATACAACAATATAGAATATAAACATAAGATACTCAGAAGCTGCAATAATAAACATTGAGAACAGCTCGTGCATGAAGATGTGACTAACATAGGGTTAACAGAGGGCTATAACTACCTGAGCTAACATAACAAGGCTGTATGCATTGATACAGCTGGGAGGGCACGAGTGTCAAGTAGCCATCAATGTATATACCATAACAGATTAAGGGAGCACAACAACTGGAGGGACTGCTGAAGGAGAACCAATAGCTGGGATTGGCTGGTAGAAGAAGGTTAAGGGCCAGCGTAGTCAGTAGGACCTAGCAGCTCAGGGGGTGAACACATTGGCAAGGAGGGGGTGGGAGGTGTTTGAAATTATTTTTGATGGACAGCATGGTACATAAGCTGTGTACGTTGTGGGGGAGGGTGTTCCAGAGGGCAGGGAGCCAATGGGCGAAGGTTAGTTTCCCCGAGAGTGAGCGTGGTGTGGCCAGGGTGAAGTAGCGGTAGTCGTGAGAGCACAGGGAGTAGCCAGTACTTGGGGATGGGGCAAGTAAAGAGGAAAGGTAGGAGGGAAGGGTGTTAAACCAAAACTTAGCGATGAAGGTAGCACAATGGGCTAGACGATGGTTAGGTAAGTGAAAGCAAGAAGACAGAGTGATATAAAGGGCAATGATGGGTACGGTACGGGAGGTTGGAGACAAATCTGCAGAAAGCATGAAACAAGGGGTCGAGCTTGGCTAGGGATGATTGCGGCACTGAGCTATAGACCACGTCCACATAATCAAATGAGGGGAGGATCAGCTTAGTAATTATTTCCCTCCTAATGGCGGGGGGAGAGAGAGTCCTTGTGTCTGTAGCGCATTCCTAGTTTAGGGTGTAGTTTGTTGTGAATAGAGTCTAGATGAGGGGAGAAGTCCAATTTATGGTCAAGCCAAACTCCCAGGTATTTGCATGATTCAACAACCATGATTTTGGATCCGTCGAGGGCATGAAATGAGGAGGGAGATGGCATTTTGGCTAATTTCTGAGCTGTGCTAAACGCCATGGTGACTGTTTTCTTGGTGTTACATTTTAGTGATTTGTCATTGAGCCACCTTAAGGTGTTCATGAAATTGAATTGGAGAATGGGTCCAACCTGGGCCAGGGAGGGACCGGAAGCGAAGATGACGGTGTTGTCAGCGTACATTTAAATATGAGAGACTGAGCAGACAGAAGGGAGGTTGTTTATGAATATGGAGAATAGGACAGGCCCAAGGATTGACCCCTGTGATACGCCAGTGAGAATGGGAAGGGGAGCAGATCTGGTTTCCCCATCGGGACGAATTGAAACCTGTCTGATAGGTAGGCCTCGAACCACTCAGTGGTGGTTGGGGATAATCCTATAGCAGAGAGATCTTCAAGGAGTAATTTGTGAGCAACAGAATCGAAGGCTTTGGCTAAGTCAATAAATATGGCAAGTGTCAACTGTCCCTTGTCCATGGCTGAATGAATGTGATTGGTGAGGCGGAGTGGGGAGGAGGAGGTAGACTGGAGAAGAAGGAAAACAGATTGGAAAGGGGTAAGAATGTCCCTAGAGGCGAGTTGTTAGTATGCATTTTACAATGCAAGACCAGACAGTAATAGAATGTCTTAATGAAAGACGTGCATGCAGTATTTTTCATGTGAGAAATATTTTTTGGGGGGGGAGACAGTAATGGAATCTCTTAATAATCAATGTCCATACAGTATTTATTATGTGAGAAATATTGGGGGGGGGCAGCAAACTTCAGCTAGATAGCAGTCACAAATAAAAAAAATATAGCTATCTATGGCTGAAGGTGTGGCTGCACATTGAAGGTTATGACTATATAAAATACAGTATGCAACCATTTTCTACATGCATACTGGACTGGCTGTGGCTCATACAACTGCAGATAAGATAGCATACATAGCTGTTATGGTTTTGTTCAATGCAGATATATCTTGTTTTTTTCCACAAAACACAAAGAAGAAGTAACTGAAAGAACTCCTAAAACTCAAGGTGGACAAAGCAATGGGGCCTGATGGGATTCACCCCAGAATTCTAAAGGAACTAAGGGGAGACCTAGTGACACCACTGACTACCCTTTTTAACAAATCATGGGAGGATGTTGTGGAACCTGAGAACTGGAGGAGGGTGGATGTGATTCCCCTTCACAAAAGTGGGAGCAAGGCAGAGGCAGGAAACTATAGACCTGTTAGTTTGAGTTCAGTGGTAGGGAAAATGGTAGTTTACTCACCTGGTAAAGGTGATTTTGTTACTGTATATCCATGGCACTCCCACTTCTTACCTTAGAGTTATGTACACCTCACAGGCTGCTCGATGCACATGTGACCTTAAGATCGGATTTCGGACGACCACCAAGCCCCCTCTAGCCTCTGCATCCCGCCACCTTCAGTTTGGATACTTCCATAGCTGTCAAAGATTCATGTTAGATGCATGCACGGGCAGTGTAAATTACTCTAGTGACCACCAATGTATTCTTTCAATATATGTACTTTAATTTCTTACACTACTGTCAGTGATATTTTACAACCTCCATATCCAACAATTGTTGCTTAATACTACTACTTTTTCGGCATACTTATTGTACACTTTTGTCCTTCGGTTGTGCTCCCCCTGGGTGAGCCGGAGTGCCATGGATATACAGTAACACAATCACCTTTACCAGGTGAGTAAACTACCATTATGTTGCCTGTATATCCATGGCACTCCCACTTCTTACCTTAGGGTGATATAAATAGCAATACCCTATGATCTTGGGTGGGAGGGGAGCCATTGTCTGATATGTTTTGCCAGGTGGCTGTTAATAAGACCTTCTGTCCGAATTAGTTTCTCTTTGTGAGACATGTGTCTAGTCTGTAATGTTTGGTGGAAATGTGGATGGTAGACCAAGTGGCTGCTGAACAAATTTCCTGTGTCGTTGATGAATTTTGTTCTGCCCAGGATGTGGCTACCTTCCTTGTGGAGTATGCCTTTATACCCATCGGTGGTAACTTGTTGCTTGAGTTGTAGGACTCTGTAATCGTCCGCTTCAGCCATGAGGCCAAGGTAGCTCTCGCTGCCGGGGTGCCCTTCTTGTGGCCTGCCGAAATGACAAACAGTTTTTCTGTTGTCCGTATGGAGGCTGTCTTTTCCATGTAGGTTGTGAGCGACCTCTTTACATTGAGTGAGTGTAGGGCCTTCTCATGGCTCGTTGTATGCTCTTCGTAGAATGTAGGTAGTTCTATGGGTTGGCTCAGATGGAATTGAGAGTCTACTTTGGGGATGAATGAAGATATGGTGCATAGTGTTGCACCCTCTGAGGTGAAAGTGGTGAAAGGTTCCTTCCAAGATAGTGCAGGGAGTTCCCCGACTCTGCTTGCTGAACATATCCTACCAGGAAAGATGTTTTTAGCCCCAGCCAATAAATGTTGATGTCTGTGATTGGTTTGAACGGTGGCCTTGTGAGGGCGTTGAGAACTAGTGTTAGATCCCAAGGTGGTACCCTCTATTTGTGGTGGGGTCTTATGTTGGTCACCGCCCTTAGAAAGTGTATAATGTCGGGGTGTAAGCCTGGCTGTATTCCCGTGATGGTGCTCAGCGCTGCACCGATGGTTGAAAGTTGTACTTGAAGTGATGAGGGAGTGAGACCCTTGTCTAGGCCCTGTTGTAGATATAGTAAAATCCCTGATATGGATACCTCTGGGAGAGATATTGATCTGTTGTTACACTATCTGGAAAATATGTTCCATTTTCTGGAGTAGGTCACCATTGTGGTCTTACGTCGAGATTGTAACGTGGTATCTATGATGAGTTGTGGTACCCTGTGTTTAACAGTCTCTCCCTTTCAGGAGCCAGGCCATGAGGTGCAGATTGTTTGGGCATGGGTGTGTGACTGGACCCTGTATTAGTATGTCTTGTCTTTTCAGTAGTCTCTGGCTGTCCATGGCCATTGCTATTATTGTGGCGAATCACACTCTCTGCAACCAGTAGGGTGCGATCAGTATTATTATTCTCTGAGATTGTCTGTTCTTTGCCAGCACCTGTGGAATGAGTGGGAATGGCGGGAATACATATGAGTAGTTGTGTGTCCATGGTGTTGATAGGGCATCTATTCCCCTGGATTGGTGTTACTTGAACCTTGAGAAGAACTTGTTTGACTGTTTGTTCCTGTTGGTAGCCATCAGGTCGATGGCTATTTTCCCCCATTTGCGCTGGATCATCTGGAAAACTTCCGGGTTTGCCACTTTAGTTGCCATTCCCCTGGATGTATCTGCTCTCTGCTGAGCCAGTCCGCTGTCGTGTTCAGTTTTCCTGCTAAATGGATGACTGTGATATGTTGTAAGTTCTTCTGTGCCCATGTCATGATTGAAATGGTTTCCTTCTGTAATCCTTTGCTTTTGGTGCCTCCCTGCTTGGTGATGTAAGTTACTGTTGCCCTGTTGTCGGAGCATATTAGTACCCTCTTTCCCTGGAGATGGGCCTTGAATGCTCTCCGTGCGAGACCATCTGCCCTGTGCTAATTTGTGGTCCAATGATGCCCCCTATCCCCATAGACTGGCATCTGTGACTATGGTTATATCGTGTGACGGTTCCAGGAGTTTGCCCCTGTACAGGTGGTCTCTGTCTGTCCACCATGTGAGTGATCTCTTCTCATTTGAACCTGTTGTCCCAAGTTTTCCTCTGATGGTGAACTGTACTTTAGGAGGAATGCTTGTAATGGTTGCATGTGCCATCTCACCCATGGGGCCCGGTCTATGCAAGAGGACATCTTTCCAAGTACCATGGATATCTGGGCTATGGTTGGGTCCAGTGTCTCTATCAGTGTCTGTGTTACCAATACTAGATTGTCTGTTCTCGATTGTGTTGGTCTTTACTCATTCCTGTCTTGTATCTATGTCTGCCCCCCAGATGTTCTATCTGTTGAGTGGGTGTTAGGTAACTCTTTTTGTGGTTTACCACCCATCCGTGGTCCGTCAGGGCTTGTGACATTTGTCTGGTGGCCCTCTCGGATTCCTGCAAGGACCTTGTTCTTATGAGCCAGTCGTCTAGATATGGGATGATGTGGATGCCGTGTTCCCGTAGCTTGGCCGCTGGCCCTACTGAGATCTTTGTGAATACTCGTGGTGCAGATGCCAGTCCAAATGGTAGTGACCTGTACTGGAAATGTTGCCCCATTATCTGGAATCTTAGCTATTTTCTGTGTGTGGGGGTGCATTGGAATGTGCAAATATGCTTCCTTGAGGTCAATTGACATTAGGAAGTTGCCTGTTCTGACTGTTCTTAGTGTGGATCCTATGATTTCCATCTTGAACTTCTTTGCCGTGATATATTTGTTGACTAGTTTGCGGTCTAGCACTGGCCGTAGGTCGCCTGTCTTCTTTGGGACCAAAAAGAAGATCAAGTAGATTCCCCTGCTGGTCTTTTCTCATGGAACTGGCTGTATTGCCTTTGATTCTATTAGCTTGTTTAAGATGTCTTGCACTTGTTGTGCTGACCACTTTCTCCTTGCTAGTGGTGATATTATGCACCTCTCTCTGTCCGGTCTTTCCCTGAACTTGATGGCATACCCCTATGTGATGGCTTTGTTCACCCATTTGTTTGATGTTGTCTTTGCTCATACTCTTCTGAATTGTTGTAAGCAACCCTCTATAGCTATTCTTTGTGGTAGGCTCGGTTGTTGTATTGTTCTGTTCCTTGTGTAGTCATTGGGTGGATCTACTGAAATTCCTCCCTCTTTGGCTTGTAAATTTCCTCTTGTGTATCCTCCTCTGGAACAGTACTGAGGGGTCCCCTTGTTTTGATACTTGGTTTTGATCTGTGTGGTATTCTTTCTGTCATGAAAATTACCATTGAACCTTCTATCACCCCTATTCCTGTGTCCATAAGAACGACCTCTATGTGATGGAAGATAGCCCGAATCCCTGTCGATATCAGTATCTCTGCCCTGGCCTCTTCTTTTTAGAAACTCATGTAGTCCTTCTTCAAATACCCTTTCCCCATGGAAGGGTAACTTGTGTAGTCTGGCCTTGGATTAATGATCTGTGTCTCATAATTTTAACCATAGGGCTCATCTGGCCTTATTTGCAACTGTTGCAGATCATGAATTAATTTTTAATGAGTCTATGGACATGTCATCCAAGTATTTGGCTGCCATCAGTGAATTTTATTTAGTTTTTGTTGACTGGGTAAGTGCACTAGGCAAATCCTGCCTATTTTCAGGTACAGCCCGGGGGAGGGGGATACAGAGGAATGCCAACTGACCTTGAACCAGATTAAGCTGTTGGTGGTATTTTTAGTGATTTAGTGAATATTGTAATAGCCCGGCCTTGTGAGTTTTGGCATTAGTTTCTTGCCAATCTCCTCCAGCCATCTTATTTGGGCTCTGGAGGTATAAAAAGCCACCGTGGCTGCCCTGACTGCTTGGTCAGAGAACTCGTATATATTTTCTTGAGTAGGTCTTCCATCCTCTTGTCCACCAGGTCCTTTAGTGTGGCAGTCCCCTCTGCTGGGAGCACTGCTCCCTTGTTTAGTTCTGTGATTTTTGGGTCAATCTTAGGTGCTGAGCACCAGGTCTTGGCCTTATTGTCCTGTAGAGGATACATTCTGTCCAAGGCCCGCTTCCCTGGTAATTGGGTGGGGTCTGAGGATTTCCATTCCTTAACTATTAAGTTGTTTAGGGCCGGGCATACTGGGAAAGAGTTTTCTAGTTTTGGGGGTTGCAGCATAAGGTCTAGTTCGCTCTCTGGTGCTGGTTGTGCCAATTTAAACCCCAGAGTGGTATGGATCCATTTAACCAGATCCATAATGCTGTCTATAGGGAAGAGTTTTGATGTTATGAAGGTGTCTTCCTGGGGGGAAGGTGTTTCTTCCAGATGAGGTTCCTGGTCAGATTCGTGGTCTCTGGGTATAGGGGAGTTTGGCTCTTTCTCCTCCTCCTGATGGTCAAGATCATCTTCCGAATCCTCTGACTCATCCTGTACATTATTGAAAGGAGGTAGAGAGGTCTGGGTGATGGTATTGCTCCTACCATGTTTAGAGGGGGCCACTCTAGAAGGTAGATTGGTGGGTGAGTTGGGGTTATTCATGACCACCATGCTTTCTAGTACTTTCAGCATGAATGTCTGTTGGCTCTCCTTCATGGCCACTGTGGCCTTCTGGAGGGCGACCATAGCTGGGTTGACCTGCAATGCTTGTCTCGGCAGGGAGGGCCCTGGCTTTTCCAACTCTTGGGTTTCCATTTCATGTTCTGGGAAATCCTGTTCGCTGGTGGGGCAGTGGACCTCTTTTTGATGTGGGAGATGGGGCAACTTGCAGGATAGACAGTTTCTGGAGTTGGACATCTATGGACAGTAATGGGAGACATTTAATATCCCTGGGAATTGTAGGAGTTCCTCTTTATCTGTTTATATATTTCTTTAAATAAGACATTATGGTAAGTAATAGTTTGCCTAGCGTCACTTCCCCCTTGAATTGTGACATTTAGGGATCCCCCATCATGCTATGGTGCATTTCTCCTTTAAGAGCCTTCTACATATTGCATTCCTGTGTGCGCTGGTATGATGCCCCTGCTGTAGAGGGTTGGCTTAGTGTTAATGACCTCCTTACTTTTTCCCCTGTTTATAGTTTGCTGTAGAATGATAGGCTGGAATACTGGCTGGTTCCTGAGGCTCTGCGAGGGGTGAACGAGCTAGCGAGCCACTCATTTCTCAGATTTCATCCATAAGATGGCAGCACTTGAACTGTGCATGCGTGGCTATAGATTCCAGTCGTGCATGCACGTTGCGCTAGGACCATACCTTAGATGCGAGAAGAAGGCAATAACAGGGGAGCCGTGGCCATCTTTAAATGGTCAGATAGCGTGGGGACTCGAAACAAGGAACTAGTTGGGAAATAGCGGGAGACACTACTGGACCCTACTGCCAGTTGACTCATCCTGTACAATTGAGGATCCACTGGCCAGGTATGAGGGAGAACTGTGATAACCTGCAATAACTCCTTTTTGTTGGGAAATGGCATTAAGGGATGAGCTTGTGGCATAGCCTTCTTCAGGTACACTCCGCTACATAAGGAGAGTGTACCAGAGCAGGACACCGTTCTTAGACTCTTGCCAGTGTACTCCACTATGTGAGTGGACTGCACCATGTTTATAGCTAGTGGTTTGTTCGGGTCTGTCTCGAGTGCCTCCGTCCTGCAGATGCTGAATCAGGGACTGCAGACATGGATGACGAACCAAGGGAGGCACCAAATTTAAATCACATGTGACCAGCAGTCCAGAGGAGGGCAATTTAATGGTGCAGGGTCTACAACATAAGCTATATGAAGAGAGACTAAAAGAGCTTAATATGTATACCCTTGAGGAAAGGAGAGAGAGGGGGGACATGATAGAAACTTTCAAGTACCTCAAGGGAATCAATAAAGTCCAAGAGGGTAGCATCTTTCAGAAAAAGAGATGCTCAAGAACAAGGGGGCACAATTTGAAGACAGAGGGGGACAGCTCAGGGGCAAAGTGAGGATGTATTTTTCATGGAGAGGGTGGTGGACGCATGGAACTGCTTTCCTGAGGAGGTCATAGGGTCAAAAACAATGGGGGAATTCAGGAATGCATGGGACAGATATAAGGCAATTATAGTGTGGTGGGATTAGGAGGAGGTAGGCTGTTGGTTAACTAGAATCTACAGCTTATCCAATAGGTAGGGAAATGGCAGACTAGGTGGGCCAAGCAGTCCTTATCTGCTGTCAAGGTCTGTTTCTAAGTACGCAAAGGGGCCACAACCCAACCATAACAAGAAATATACAGTACCGTACGGTAATGGCTGAGAAAACAGTAATATATGAGTGAAATGAACAATTACACAGCAAGCCTTATGTTCAGTATGAATGATGTAATACCATTCTTTGCTAGGTTTCTGTAGTTGTACTTTTTCATGTGCTGTTTCCTTACAGGATGATTCAGTAACAGTGCAGATACAGTATGCCTCTTTTGCTTGTAATTGTACAACGAGAATGATCCACTGTATATTAATGCAGTGATGTATGTATGGAGCATGTCAGTGATCGACATGAAGGAAACACTGGAATGAAAGGCCATAAATAAAAAGTGGGAAGAAACATGGAGTGTCTTCAATTAGGTAGTTATATATACTCAGCAAATGCTGTAATGATTTATAAAATGAATTCCTATGCGTCTTGCGGCTAAAAAGACACCCAGTTACTGTCACAAATCCAGTCAAGGGGTCAGGCCCTCTGGTCCCACAGTGTGCAGCTGTGAAGTGTGATTCGTGAACAGGGGACAGACAGGGAAACCCTCCTGTTTGTTTGTGGACCCGAGCAACTACCAGTCTCTTGTCCTGGGGTCAGTTATGAACCATTTTTAGCTAGCACACCCAGGTAACAGGTCCGGATATCACACTCTCTTCAGAGAAAGCAGCGCAATACTTGACCCAGTGGGCATGCAACCAACCTGGTTCAAAGCCCCTTGCCAACTCAATTGAGACGCTGGTATTTTCTTACCTTGCTGGATCTTTACATCCCCTTTACATCCCCCGATCCCCTTTAGCACGTCTGCATAAGGTGACACAATAAGCATTTAACATCTGTGGTAGAATATTAAGACTGTTCCACCATTCACACCCATATGAGCATGTCTCGGGCAGCGTTTTAAGGAAAAACAAAATTTATGAAAATTAAAAATAGTAACTACAATACCAAAACACAGAATATATATACATTAAGGATGCAGTCAGAAAATAAATGAACAGTTATAACCAAAGCGCCTTGCACTGAATAACTAATTGCTACCTCAGTCTTTCAGGTAGTAAATGGTTTAGGCTAAGGTTACCTATCTTGTCAGATGTGTCCAAAATACCAAGATGACTCTTCGAAGACCAGAAAAGAGTGTCCCTTCGCAGAGCAAGAGTGTGTCAGTCCCTTCAGCCAGCTTGGCAATATCAGAGTTAAAGTCCCACCCTCCTTGTGATGTCACAGCACAGGAGATCACTTTTAGTCCTGTAATTAATTTGCAATATGCAACTGCATAGGCAAATAGGTCAGGTTACTACTTAATTGGAATCTGCAAATACAGCAATATTTTTAATTATAACAAGACAATCTCTTCTTCGGACTTCCGGTTGGGCTTCCAAGCAGCATGGCGGTGTAAAAGCAGAGCTCCGCTACACCCCTCGCTAATCTCCCCGATTTGACGCCTTTAACAACAAACAACTTAAAAAAAAACAAGATCTAGATATCGGGGACATACGTAAGAAGTATTGGAAAGAAGAAAAATAAAAGAAAATGAACAACTATGGGCAGCAGTGAGCAGAATAAAATTGAGCAGCAATGTCGGCGCAGGAGCCCTCTGACTCGGAAAACTCTCAAGTGCCAGCAGAATGGCAGGATCAGATGACCATATCAAATAATAAAGCGAGAAACAAATGCATAAAGTTAGATACTATATACAAGGAGCATTATCGTTTCATGCAGAAATTAACGATCTTTACGGAGAGCTTCGCAGAGACATAGTGAGCCTGGAGCAATGAGCTGATGCATCGGAGAGACAGATAACAGCAGTAGAGAACAGAGTAGATGACATGGAGAATACAATTCAACTCTTACAAGATCAATGTATACAATTGCAAGAAAAACAAGAAGATATGGAAAATAGAGCTTGCAGAAAGAACCTAAGATTATATTGCATTCTTGAAGGCTCAGAAGGTCAGGACATTACTGAGTTTACTATTGCTTTGCTCAAAACAGCTCTTGAATTGCCCTCAGATATTCAATTATCATTAGAGTTCACCGTGCGCTGGGCCCACAGCCTACAGATCTGAATGCCAGGCCTTGCTCTATTATTATGCGCTTTCTTAGCTACGCAGTCAAGGAGACAGTATTAACAGCAGCATGGCAAAAGGGCAAGGTCTTTTATGGGCAAATCTATGTTGATAACAATTACGCTCCACAAATTATGCGTAATTGCAGAGCATATGCAGACATCTTACCAGCTTTGAAGGAGAAAGCCATTAGATTCACAACACCGTACCCAGCCAGACTTGTGGTGCAACTTCCATTGGGAAGGAAAGAATTTCATACTGCGGAGGCCAGAGAGGAGCTCCGTAAAGTGGGAATTCAAATAAAAACAAAATCCACATTAGGATTACAGAAAACTGACCCACTGCGCTGGCGTACAGTGAATTTGGACAGAACACAGAATGGCGGAGAAGTAACAAAGAGGGGGAACATTTCTAATCATCTGGCAACTTTTCGCAGATCGGCAAGGGGAAGAACCTGACTGACAGAAGCTGAAGCTTGGTTTGTGATTCCTCGATGGTCCTCGGTTAGAGGTCTTTGAAAGCTTATGTCTGATGAGAGGGACTGGGAATTCAGTAGTCTGAACTGGGATCTTTATTAGACGACAACTCTCTCACCGGAGGTTGGACAGAGAAAAGAAATGCTTGATAAGTGTACCTGCAGAGAACTTTGCAATAACAAAGAAACAAGTAAAACATTTGATCTGGCTGTTTGAACTGGCCCTGACGATCACTTTGAAGGAGGC
The DNA here is from genome assembly GCA_016271365.2 of Neoceratodus forsteri. Taxonomy (NCBI): domain Eukaryota; kingdom Metazoa; phylum Chordata; order Ceratodontiformes; family Ceratodontidae; genus Neoceratodus; species Neoceratodus forsteri. Next base: position 1,411,465,114 of record CM057459.1, read on the forward strand.
AACGAATATAACTTTAAAGAGCAGATTATTGTGCTCTGCTTGATTTGTTTTCAGGGTTAACCTGACATAAGGGCCTAAGAAAAGTTGCCCTAGTGGAATAATACTGAATTTATTAATCATAAAATAAACAATTTACTCTGTGGGGGGGGGGGGAAGCATCTCCAGATGTTATAGGGAAGCCCATTTCAAACCAAAGACAGACAGGCAGAATATTTTGAGTTAACATTTGGATTTTTATTTATCTTGTCTGCGTATTTCTTTTTATTTTTTATTAGGGGACCAGTATATCCCCAGGAGGCCTGGGCATTTGCTGTTACCAGATATCCTCCGGTGACACCAGACTATCAGGAGGCACACTTAGGGAGTAGGTTTTTAAACTCCCCTACATTGGAAGTCAATTTTATTTGGAATACAGTGTATGTACATAGTTATCAAGACAAAGGTCAGGCATATACTGACAATTTGCTTCAGATTTCAAAAGGTTTGATAAGATTGCAGCAGGAGATGTTTAAGAATAATCTAGATGGGAAAGGCATAAAATGTTTCAAAAAAAGTGACATTCAGAAATATAGCTCTGGGGGGAACACTGGTATGGTGATCCCTCAGGAATGGGATTATTAAGATTGGGACAACAGGAGAGAATATGTTTCCATAAGAGAATAAGATGGCTACTCAGATTGTAAAAGCACTCTCGCTTAATATAAATGGGCTTAACAACCCAATTAAAAGGGCCAGACTGTTCCAATATATCAAGAAACACCCCAGTGATTTTTATTATCTCCAGGAAATACACTTAACAGATACTGAACATGCTAAATTGAATTGGGGGGGCAGGTTTTGGGTATATGCCTCATCCTTTCCTAAAGGGAAATGACGAGGAGTAGCCATTTTAATACCTAGGACCTCTCCCTTTCATTTAAAAACATAGTGCGTAGACCCAGAGGGAAGGTATGTATTCTTAAAAGGTACCCTTTATGGGACAAAGCTCATGTTAGTGAACGTGTATTTTCCCTCTCTTACAGATGTTTGTCTTTTTAAAAGATTTTTTGCAAAGCTCCTAGACATTATGCACGGCTGCCTTATTATAGGAGGAGATATCAATTTAACTTTGACACCTCGGTTGGACTCCTCTGCACCTTCCAAATATAGGCTAAGATCAGCTCAAAGATTATTTATTTCTCAACTTAGGGTATTGGGTCTAATCGATATATGGAGACATTTTTATCCACTTCCGGTGGGATATACATTTTTCTCCCCTAGACACAATTCCTGTTCAAGATTGGAATACTTTTTCATTTCAAAAGAACATTTGGACTGCTTACAAGATTTAACTATAGGACCTAGATTTCTTTCTGATCATTCTCCCCTATTTTTGAGGCTAGATTTTAAAATACCAAAGAAATCCACTGGGTGGTGCTTGAATACATCTTTTTTAAAGGATGAAGCTTTTAGGGACAGCTTTAACTCAAAAATAGCTCAGGTTCTTGCAGAAAATTCATCCCAGGAGACATCCAATACAATAGTTTGGGTTACTATGAAGGTTGTGATCAGGAGGGATATAATTGCGTATTCAGCATACAAGAAGAGATATTGGGAAACAAGATATGGTGAATTACATGAGAAATTAAGGGAAATACAAACAAAGTTTACGCCTATTACCATGGAGGCCCAAGCCCAGATTGATCAGACAAAGGCTGAGCTCCATAAACTTTTAAATGAAAAAACACAACAGGCACTATTTTACTTAAAAACATATAGGTATGAGGGAGGGCCAAAGGGGGTGAGAAATTTAGCCCGGAGGCTTAGGGGACATAGGACAGCCACAATCGTAACAGATTTAGTGGATCCGGAGAGAAAAACAAGAGCTCTTAACTCATAGCAGATACTGCAACTGTTCCAGAAATATTATATGTAGCTATATGAGAAACCACAAGGTCCAGAATTTAACAAAATCGAGGAACCCCCCCCCCCCCTTACATTAAGAAAGCTAACTAAGGAAATGGAAATCAGATTAAAAGCCCTTATCAGATCAGAGGAAGTCAGATGTGCCATAAAAGAAAGTAAATCATTAAAACCCCCTGGCCCAGATGGATTTCCGTCCGAGTGGTACAAGACTTTTAGTAAACATCTAACTCCTTTACTACTAAATGCCTTTTTAGAAATTCAACAGGAGGGTCCTCCTCCTCCTCCATCATGGGATTACACTAATATTTCACCTATCTTAAAAGTAGGCAAACCAGTAGAATTAACTACTTCATATAGGCCAATATCCATATTAAACATGGACTACAAGTTATTTATGTCCATATGGGCACATAGACTAGAGGAACTGTTACCCTATTTGATTAATTCGGATCAATCTGGGTTCATTCGAGCCAGAGAAACCACAGATAATATACTTAGAACGATCTATTTGTTGGATCACTTAAATCAGAGACAGATACAGGCAATGTTGCTCAGCCTTGACGCAGACAAAGCTTTTGATTGCGTCAGTTGGCCTTTTTTATGGGAAACTTCGTGAAAGTTTGGATTTCCTGGGGAATTCTCTAGCATGATACAAAGAATTTATACCTCTCCGAAGGCATATGCTAAAGTGAATGGACAGTTATCTTCAATGATACAGCTGAGAAGGGGAACTAGGCAGGGTTGCCCACTTTCCCACTTACTGTTTGCCATATACATTGAGCCACTGGCTGAAGCCATAAGGCAACATTCTAATATTCAGGATGTCCCTTTAGGAGGGAGGGATTTTACTATATCATTATATGCAGATGAAATATTATTAACACTCCTAGAACCTGAGAAGTCCATACCTGCTACTTTACAAGTGATAGATAAGTTTTCAGAAATAGCCGGATACAAAATAAATATACAAAAAACAGAGTTATTTTCTTTAAATTTCACCCCCTCTCGGTCTCTGAAGAACTAGATCCCTCTGAAATGGAGAAATAATAAGATTAAATATTTGGGTGTAAATATTCCCCAGAAACTGGAACATTTGGAACTGTTTAATTTTGAGCCTCTATCGATAGAGATAGAGAATTTAGTTGGGAACTGGACACATCAGGTATTATCTTTTTCAGCTTGAATACAAGCTATTCGGATGACCTTATTTCCTAAGATATTACATTATTTCCAGACTTTACTGATTATTCCATCACAATTCTACTTTGTATCCTGGGCTAGAATTTTTTTGAGGTTTGTATGGGCTGGGCAACAGCCAAGGGTCAGATGGTCTCCGTTAAAGTTACCAGTGGCAAAAAGGGGTTGTAATCTTCCAAACCTTAGAGATTACCATAAGGCAGTAACATGTAAAATAGTGATGACGTGGCTGAATTTTCAGGTAGAGAAACTATGGAAATTTATTGAATTTATACTAAATGATTTAGTAAACATTATCCCTATTATATTTGCCCCCCAAAATTCTTATCCACAGTTACAAAACTTTACACTTGGAACCTGTTATACGTTAAAGGCTTGGTATGAGATAAGAGTGTCTACTACATTAACTGAAGTTTTCGGTTATTTTAAACTAATAGGTACAGAAAGTGTATCTTTAGAGATGAATGCTGTTCGGGTCCATCAAGAATGGCAGAAAAAAGGTCTGCTTTTGTTATATCAATACCTAGATGTGAATGGAGTACTGCCTTTTGCCACACTACAGGCAAAATATCAATTCCCCCATAGACGTCATTATAGATATTTACAGATTCAGACATTTATTCAGAAAGAATTAATATTAAATACTTTGCCCCTCTCTCATGCCTATGTTGATGTCCCTTTTTAGGGACGCTATAGAAGGCAGGGAACAAATTCATTTAATTGGACAAATATGTAAAGCAATAAGAGATTTTTGGAAGGAATCCTCTGAGGATATCTTAGGGAGATGGAATAGAGAATTAGGGACTCAGATAACTTATGAGAAATGGTTGGAACCTATTCCTCACTCGATGAGAGTATCACAGTCATCATACTGGTCAGAATATATATGGAAATGTCATAGTAGAATTTTTATACCCCTGACAAAATTGCTAAATTTGTATCTATGGGGCATGGCCCTGTTGGAGCGAATGTGGAGAAAAAATGGCAAATATAACACATATTTTTTGTGCTTGTCCGAAAGTTACCCAATACTGGTTAGATATAGTAAAGAGCATACAAAATATTGTGAGACTAGAAATTTAATTATCCAGTTAGATGATTCTGCTTTATATTGGGGAAGATGGAAAAGTTCCACCATTTAGAAATAAGTTATACCTGTACCTGGCAGCAGCTAAAAAGGTTATAACTCACCTATGGTGAATGGCTAAAGTACCCACCCTCTCTGATTGGCATTCATTGATGACTGAGATATACTATCTAGGGAGAATAGTAGCTTCTAGAGTTGGAAGGAGGTCACAATTTGAGCTCCAATGGAGGCCATGGGTTTTCTATATGTCTCCCCTGGATGAAACATTTGTTCCCTGATAGAGCTATTTGAAAGTGACCAATTTTTGTAGGATATGAATTTTGATCTAGTGTCATTTGATATATAACAGAATGATGTTGTAGAAACATGAATTGCCAATCTGAAGAGCATTCTATGTATTGTAAGACAAAAGAGCAATACTGTATAGATGTATTCCTGCTGTCATATGTATATATATAACTATATAAAAACAATAAAAAATAAAGAATATTTAAAAAAAAAAGACAATCTATTCTTCCCGTTACAGCATGTTTTTAATGACAGGTTACAATATCCCTTTGATCTCTCAGGAAAACAGTCTGAGAACCACCTCTCAACATCATGAGATTTTTGACAGACTGCCTAGGAAGTATTCTCCCCCTCTCACCTTGTAAGAAGGCAATATTTTCACTTCAAAGCACCAGCTCTCTGAGAACAAGACTTTTATGATTTCCACACAGGTTTTGTCAGGTATGAGTTAGTTTCTTTGAAGTTAGCTCTTTCCTTCCAGTCAGAGAGAACAGTACATTTTCAAAAATCTAATGTCCCAGGATGCCTTGTGCTAACTGCCATGTTTCACAAGCAGAATTTAAAAACATATTTATATCAAAATGATATACACATAACTGGCAGATGGTGATTCCCGTCACAGTTACAACCCCCTAACAGTCATACAATCAACATAATGTGATGTACAGTATGATACGTCTTTTTATTAGGAATTCTGAGTCCCTTTAATAGTACTGTTTTCTTTATGCACATCTCTTATTTTTGAGGAACCAAGAAACATTTTACATAATTTTTGCTACATAACTTTGGAATGCATTCATTGCAAGGTATTTATATTTGAAAGCGTAATGTCATGCAGCACATATTTACATGTCAGTAACTGTACGGAAATTCCTTTTTCACCACAATTTTCTTGGTGTCCTTTTAATGCAGGCAGGCATTTCCCACTTCAGGTTACACTGTCTTAAGCCATGTTTACACGGCGGCAGCGCTGTGGAATGTGCAGCGCTCCCTTCCCGATTTGCCGGCTGCATTCGCATTTACACAGCCTGCCCTTGCAGCACTGCAGGTCACTTCAAGGAGGGGCTGAGAATGCACCGGAGGCTGAATAAAAACAGCCTTTGTAGTGGAGCAAGCGCAGCAAAGTGTTCACACTGTCATTTAATGTGCTAACTCCACTACTGATCCCACAACTGAGTCGGATCAAAAAAATGATCTGACGAGCACTTAAGGCACTGCTGGCAGTGTTTACACTGCCGGCTTTGCAGCGCATCAACCCGTGTGCATGGGTTGATGCACTGCAAAGTCGTCAGTGTAAATAGGGCTGTAGTCAGTCATTTGTAGTGTAAAAGCTGCTTTTCAGAGTAGCCAGACAGTCCTGTTTGGGTGGAATTGAAAAGAATGATTTTGATTAAACTGACATACTGCATACAGCTCAGGAGACTGCAATTACAGCAATCAGCATATTAAAAGAGACAGGCGATTATGTGGCCTTCGGGTACAACTGCATACTAGTGGTGTGAGGTCTGCAATTACAGTATAACTGTTGTACCTTGACAGGAGTCCCAAGACAATATAAGCAGTGTCAGTGCCTCAGCAGGTTGAGGCTGGAAGATCAGAAGGCTGTGGGTTCTATCCCCCCTCCAAGCACTTGGGTTAAATCCTAATACTGACACTGTAGTGCAGCATGAGGGAGTGCTGCTCTCCTGAGGTTCCGTCTTTCAGATGAGACATTAAACCAAGGTCCCATCTGCCTGTTCTGGTGGTAGTTCAGGTGGATGTTAAAGATCCCAAAGCACTTCTGGAAAAGAGTATGGGAATTTCCCCCGGTGTCCTGGCCAAATTTCCCCCATTCACAAAAATTCCACTAACAGCTTAAAATCTGGTTCCATTTCAGCTGCCGTCCATCTATATCCCCCTCCCCACCCCTGTCCCTGGGACGAGGCTGAAAATAGGCAAAAAATTGTCTTGTCCTTCTTCCCAGTCAACAAAAACTAAAATAAAAAAAAACTAAAATAAAATTACTATTGATTGAAACTGCTGTGGCATTTGATGTGCAAATGCATTGTTTATATTGTGGTGGAAGCACTACATGGAAAATATTCTGTGCTCTTTCAAATACAGGACAAAACAAATTTCTCCACACTATAAAAGCACTTAGTAGGAGACCATATGTCTGAGTGCATGGCATAAACCCAACGAAGTGCAAGACATTTGTTCTTTGAAATGGTAAATGGCTTGTATGCTCAAGTCATTAATAGATTCAAGGTACCGATATCGCACTCTGTGGAGGACATATATTGAGAGAAATTGCATTCACTGAAACAGTACATCAAGGAGTGTTACTTAGCTAAGTACACAGTTCTTGTTATTGCAGTGCCTTTTTGCTTCAGTTGCTAACAAAATACTACTTTGACGATATTAAACTTGCTGTCTTTATCCTGCCGTTACTTCCTTCTATGGTTGATTACTTCATCAATCTATACCATCGGACAACATCTGGAATAGGCTGCACTGAGTCATGTGAGTGTCTGGTTTCTACTACATCGTCATGAATCATAAGTCTGCCAGCACAGATATACCTAATTTGTATGACAGACAAGAAGCTGCAGGACTGCTCATTAATATAGTGCCATATTGTTTAGCTTCTGCCTATTGTCAGAGCAGAAATAACAGTGCAGCGTAGTTCCTTCTGAGTGCCTGTCTTCACATGATTAATAGTGTTCCTTTTAGTGCCTTAGAAACATTCTGCAGATAAATGGGCTGTACTGTGTGTCTCTCAATAATAGGATAGTGTGTTTTTTCAATCAAGTACTGTTTTTTTAATGAAAAGTTTTTTTTTTACATATCTCTTTGCAATCTGAGAGTGGCGTGCAAAGTACCGGGGATGTGTTACGGTGCTGCTTTGTATTGTGATGTCATCAATTACACTAGCTACAATTTGGATTTATACCAGTCATGTACCGCTCAAAAACAAACAATATGTTTGATACTTCCCACATCACTGTTACTGTGGTTTGGCACAGTACAACTACAGAATTGTAAATATCTCCTTCCAGTGTATGACTGGGATACCACATAGTGGAGATCTGTGAAGGTAGTGCTGTGTATTGTGATGTCATGAATTTCAGTACAGACCCTTGGCCTTTATACCATGTTGTTTTATTTTATCCGTGGAGTGTTGATCTCCTTAATAGTAATGCCTTTGGAAGTGCAAGAGACACTTCACAGTGTAGGAAGAAATGTTTCTTACAATTGGAAATATATGATAAAGCATTTTCAATGGTTACGATGTATCATGTACTGTGTAGCACAGTTATGCATACGTATGTTAGAATTTTGCTATGCAACAGTTGTTACTCATGGCAATACACTGTATGGGAATGTAAGGAAATATGATAATTTCTCAAATCATTTATAACATTTCTTGTTTTCATGTCTTCATCAATCCCTGTTTCGGGGGGGGGGGGGGCATTACTCAACCCCAAAATATTTTCTCATAGTGTGTTCTACTTACAAATATTTCCGATACTCAATGTACAGTACATTTCTGGCTGTTAGCATTTTGTCAGATTTTTATTATCTTTTTCGAACTGCTTTGACAAAAGTGCAGATATATTTTCGAGAGGAAGAACAGTTCCATATTGCATTGAAAGAACAAGATGTACCATAACAGTGTACGTCTGTCAGAGACAGAAATGGCAGCAGTCCTTCTGTGCCCATCTTATAAATGCATCAACTGTAGATGGCACACATGTGTATTAGCATAGAGAACCACTGAAAAATAACAATTCAGACCATTACACTTCTGACTTCAGAAGGTACTGGGTTTAAGCAGATAACGGTAAACAGGAGCTACAGTAATAAATGATGCACCACCCACTTTGGTTGAAGATTAAAATCCATCAAACAAGCAGAACTGCTGAGTTAGTGATTTTTTTTAATTCTGTTTATTCTCCAGCTTGACCAGGGCATCTCTCGGGTGGACTTACTCAGCCTTGCCTTCACCACCCACCTGAACCCCTTCCCCAACTGAGGAATCGAGTGCTGGGTCCCCACCTCTCCTGCCAGCCTCACAGGAGAAGGTGGGAACCACAGAGAGTCAAGTCTGGGTTGGGGCTGGCACTGGGCATGTGGGCTTGGCCACTGAAGATCTGCCGTTGCCTCACCTGGCAGCTGTTTTTTTTTTTCTTGTTTGTTCCATCCCCCTAGGTGCAGGATGTGTAATGCTGTCCAGTGCGTGACATGCACACTCCCATCCACGTTCTCGGGATGGGCACCTGATGCCGTTCCCGTCTCAGAGTCCCCAACTGCAGTGCACCCAGTCTCCACTAGGTGCCACTAGCATTGCAGGACTCGGACCCCCTCACCCTCCCGTTAGAAGAGAGCAGTCCATCGGATGCTCGATCCTCTCCTCCCCAGTCAACCCCCAGCTCCCTGGGCTAGCTCCCAAACCCGGGTCACTGGTGTGATGTGAGGTAAGACAGATGCCTCAACCCTCAGTGCCACCGGGTCAGCACTGAGTTAATGAATTGATTTGTTCTGTTGTGTCTTGCATCAGTTATTAGTATAGCAGCTGATCACCAGTACCTGGGTATAACCACTACCTTCTGCAGTCAGGATAAACATGTTGTAAGTTTTCTTTTTTTCTGCCTGTTTATGGTGAAACAGTTCTTTACCCTCTATATTTGATACAGTCACAAAATCAACACACAGAAAGTGTAAGTTCTGTATGTCAGAGGCCTGATGATTGTATTGCAAATCACGCTCTGTATCTCCAATGAAGAAGTGGTCATTCACTTGTTAATCTATATGCACCTTTGTGAAATTCTGTCTTTAAAAAAAAGGAAAATTGGACTTCCGGTGATGTCAGCAGCCTTGATGGCCACTTAATCTCGGAGCTCCAGCTCCCCATCACCTACAATCCTGCTAAATCACCTACTAAGATATGTCATCACCAGCCAAATCAAAATGTAACAAGGCAGGTAAGCCTCTGGTTACTCCTGCACAGAAATTAAAGGAACTTCTCCACCCAGACAAAGCAAATGCTCCAAATGAACGGGAGACTCCAGAGGACCAACACCAGGCCTTACCTCGTGGGGACCCGGCCCAGGAAGATCTAGTTGCTACAATCATACAAACAGCCTGCACAGTGTCTAAAATTGACCAGACCCTTTCCGAGCTCTGCTCAGATATGAACAAAATTAATCACAAAGCTGAACAACTTGAACTGTGCCTCACGCAAGTGTCGGACCAAACCGACAGAGATGACCGGCTGCTCTTATACCTCCTTGCAGGGACAGAGAACTAACACATCGCCTGGATGATCTGGAGGTGAGGAGCAGGAGACACAATATAATGATCTTTTTGGTTCCCGAGGGCCTGGAAGACAAAACCAGAGACGCAATTGCATTCCTCCAAGACCTGCCGCGGAATGTGCTCTCACTGCCAGAAGACTTCGATCTAGGTATGGCCCCTGCTCATTGCTCCCTAGACCTCAGGCCCTGGAATCCAGATGCAAGGCCCACATCCTTCCTAGCACATCTGTCCTCTTACAAAAGCAAGGAAGAGCTGCTTAGCAGGGCCTGGCAACAGGGGTCCCTGATGTATACGGGGGACAAAATTTCAATAGACAATGACCACACTTCAGCGGTCCAGCAAGCTCGTAGGACCCTCTGGCCAATCATAAAACAGCTTCACTCTAAAAATCTTAAGGTCCAGACCCTCTAGCCAGCACGGCTCAAGGTCACTGTCGAGCAGGGAGTCAAAATCTTCCGGGACCTCTTCACTGATTCGCCATACCTCGAACAGATGGGCATCAGTACCCCTCCTCTGATCAAATAAAAACTAGAGAGGGACTTACTGGCATCAGCGTGGACTGTGGCTCAGAAGGAAACTTTCAGGAAGGGTTCATTGCAAAGATTCCCCCAAACGGACTTCAGGGCAGACGTGTTGTCAATGCTGCGGAAGTATGGGGATCCAGCAGTTGTAAACCACAAAGCATCTCACCTACAAGACAACAATGAGGCTTCAGGCTCCACTGCCACTGCAGATTTAACTCCAGCTCCCGAAACATGAAGGGCTCAACCTCAGCATATCCCTGATGCCACGTGAGATCCCCCACCCTCCACAAAGCTGCAACCGGGAATGACTTGGCTACCCCGCAGCTCCCGCTATTCAGCCACCAAACTCACTGAAATCCTGACGGTGATGCCCTCTCAAGAAACACACAATGTAGTTCTTCTTACAGACGCAGTGAGTATGCTGGGACCCCACCACCGTCTTCCAACTGCTCCATCTGTTGGTTTGCTGCTGCGGGGAAGGCCCCCGGAGGGGGAAAAAAGTGAACTATGTTGAAGTTCCTGGACTGTTACTGTAGTCCCTTGTTGGGACTCTGCTGTTTCCCCATGATGCCCCTGGATTCGACAGAATCTCGATCTCCCACCCGGACGGCACTCTCCCTCCTGATTGATTAAACATGCCCACCACACCCTGGAATGACTGTAATGTGGAGAAGGTACGAGGGAAAGTAGGATGAGAGGCCTGCCCGTGGTGCTTCTTTGTGGCATGCTGTAAGGATTGTCTGATGGTAGACAGGCCCCCGCTCATTATATGCAGGGGATACCGGCCTCTCTTAAGCGCTGTTGAAGCTCCTTTTTTTTTTTCAGGAACAGAGACTGCGAACATAAAACACGGTCATCTGGACATAACTAATGTTAAATGTTTCATTGTTTGCCTTTGGGGCATTCTCTGGTTTAAACGATGTCTGGTGGGGGGTGGGCCAAGTGCTCACCATAGGCGGCCTTCGGCCACCACTTGCTTGTCTCTGACCACCAGTACTTAGTGCTATATAGGCTTTATAAACAAGACAGCATTCAATATCTGCAGCTAGATAAGGGCGAATCCGCCTTATCACACAAAATATATACTTGGTGGGTGGGGGAGGAGACTCAGTGGGGGATGGTCCCTCGGAGGATTGCTGACAAATGAAAGGTTGGTCACACCCAGGACTTTTCCATGGGGCCACAGGGAATGCACATTGCTTTGTTGAGCTCCCTCATCTTAATCGCACAAGCAGTCACATTTCGGCTGAGGTCCACCTCTCAGCCAACCCTTGGAAGTTATAATATCAAATGCTGGGCAGTGTAGTTCAGAGAGTTTCCAACCTCGAAGTACCTGCCACTCTATTTGCTCATGGCTCATAGTTTGAAGAGGCCTTAGCACAAGACTTGTTCTCTACATATGTTACTGTGGGTTATGTTGCTGCTTACTTGGTTTTACAGTTATTTGTTTAAATTTCAGCAGGGTACAATAGCTCTCAACCTGAATTGGTCATTAAAGGGTCTGTGTGGAGTTGTCTCCATACTCTGGAAGCTGACTTCATATGCGATGAACTTGGCCTTGCCCAGCTAATTAGTAAACCCACTAGGATCAATACTTCAAAAATCGCAAATAGCTCACTCTTAGATGTGATATTAACCACTCATCCTCACAAAATTTTACATGCAGCAGTCTTCCACAACGACATGAGCGACCATAGTGTCGTAGTCTGTACAAGATCAATAGCTAAAGTTCACCATCAGCCCAAGTTCATCACTAAACGGTCCTTTCGTAAGTTCAATGCCTTAAACTACTTGTCCGACCTAAGAAAGATCAGATGGCAAGATCTCTTTCTTGCAAAATCAGTTGTCGAGGCTGTTACTGTCCTCAATGATAACCTTATTACCCTGGCTAATAGACATGCGCCTTTTATTAAGGTTCAGCTGTGCAAAATCTCTCACCCTTGGTTCACTCCAGAACTTAAGGTCGCATTGACAAACCGTGATAAACTCTGGGCTCAGGCTAGGTGAACCAAGAGTCCTGTAGATTAGCAGGCCTTTAGAGCAGCCAGGAATGCCTGTGTTAAATGTATTCGCACCACTAAAAGCAAACTTCTACATTTCCACCCTAGAACAGGCTAAAGGGAACTTTCACAAAATTTGGAGTACCCTTAAGACCATCGAAGGTCGGTCGACTGTCCCTTTCATTCCATCTAAGATCCACAGCAAAGGTACAGTTGTGGAAAGTAATCACCAAATACTTGAAGAATTTAATTCCCATTTCGTGACTGCCGGCTTAGCCTTTGACTCCTCACCGTATGCTGCTCATGTTAAGAATCAAGACAGCTCGATCACTACGCTGCCTATCTCAGCCTACTCATTTCAGCTGCTTCCCTTTAACATCAAAGAAGTTGAGGACTCGCTTATTAACTCAGACACTAAAAAACCGCCAGAGAAGATGGACTTGAACCACTCTTCCTAAAACTTGGTTACACCTACCTTATGGCCCCTATCCTCCACATACTTAACCTCTCTATTTCCACAGCCACAGTTCCCTCTTGCTGGAAATCTGCTCACATCCTTCCCCTATTTAAATCAGGTGATCCATGTGACCTAAATAACTACAGGCCCATTTCAATTCTGCCCATCCTCTCAAAAGTTTTCGAAAAATTGATCTACAAACAACTAAAGAACCACGTTGAAACCCATTCTCTTCTAAACACAGTTCAATCCAGCTTTCAATCAATCAATCAGTCAAAGTCTTTATTTATACAGACGGTCACCATTGAGCAGAACTCATTTACAAGGAGGACCTGTTTTTCGCATACATACATACATAGATTTCATACTCAGAGCAAGGATAATACATTGTACAGATAGGGCACTGCCCTCCTAGTGGATTAAACAGAGACAATACATAAAATAACAAGCACAATTGACATCAGACAAGGATTGACATACAAGTATAGAATACAGACCCCAAGGGAATGTAGGGTCATAACTGTATGATGGGGAAGGATGCGGTAGCGTATAGGAATAAGGAGCAGTAAGAGGGGTGTGAAGTAATAAGTGCAACGCTAACACATTAGGTGGTCAATCCACCTCACTTAGTATTAGATGAAATTGCACTCGTACTTAGGAGGTGGCTGCAACTGGAATCAGGCTTAAGGGTGGGCTGAGAGCGTGTTCGGGGCTGGTAGGGGTCAGGCAAAACAACTGCATACTTCGGTCACCGCTCATATGTACAGCGCCTTAAAATTAGGAAAAGAGGTAAGGACGCTCATTTTAAGTGTCCTTTGCAGACTGTTCCACAGGGTGGGCAACGTGAAGCTAATTGCCACCTTACCGAATCGAGAGTTAATTCTGGGTATTATGAGGGAGATATAGAGCAGCTTCGAAGCGTGTATTTTCCTGTAACACTAAGAGGAAGGCAGTCAGAGATATATGGGGGTAGTTTGCTTGTAAGGGCACGGTAGGTCCATAAAGCAGCATTTTTGTGGTGTCTGAGTGTAAGGAAGGTCCACCCCACAGCCGCATACGGGCACAATGGTGTGTAGAATTAGGGAGATCGGTTATAAACCTAATTGCACGGTGATACAGCATGTCCAGTTTGGCCAATTGGGAGGTGGGACCATGGCTATACAAAAAATCTGCATAACCCACCAGGGATAGGAAGGTGGTTTGGACCAGTCTTTCTTTGGCGTCTGTGGTCAGGAATTGCTTTAGCCTATAGAAAAGACCAAGCCTTTGCCATAATTTTTTCAGTAGGTCTTCAATGTGTTCACCCTCACCACAGCACCATCACAGCACTGGCCAAAGTTACTAATAACTGGGTCTCTGCAATGGATTCCAAGAAAATAATGGGAGCAGTATTTGTGGATCTCAGTAAAGCTTTCGACACCGTAGATCACAATTTGTTAGTGAATAGCCTTATTAAAATAGGTTCTACCCCATCCACCACTCAGTGGCTTAATAGTTACTTATCCGAGGGATTCAGAAAGTTAAAGCAGGAGGTCTGTTCTCATCCTCTCTACCTATTGCCAGGGGAGTTCTGCAAGGCTCCATCTTTGGCCCCATTCTTTTCTCCCTATATATCAATGATCTCAACCATCAGATAACCAAGTCAAACCTGCAGTTCTTTGCAGATTATACAGTTCTATACACCTCTGGCCCTACATTATCCAGTGTCAGGGACCTTCTCCAAGCTGACTTCGCACAATTAGAAATTAATCTAATCAATGCCAAGCTGCTCCTAAATGCCGAGAAAACTAAAGTCATGATTTTCTCCCCATGCACTTCCTTCGCTACTACTTTCGGCTCACCTAAAGACTTTATCGTCACCTCCCTAGGAGAACTGCTGGAAATTACCTCAAAATTCAAATATCTTGGCATCTGGCTTGATAGCAAGATCTCTTTTAATGATCATCTCGATGACCTGTCCAAGAGATAAAAAGTCAGGCTAGGTTTTTTCTTCTGCAATAAGTCTTTCTTTCCATTGGAGATCAGAACCAGGCTTGTCCAGGCCACAGTCCTCCCCCTACTTGATTACAGTGACATAATTTACAACTCTTCAGCAATATCCAACCTCCATAAACTAGACATCCTCTACCACCATGCTCTGCATTTTATCACTAACTCCCTGTATCGAACTTACCACTGTGATTAGTATACGACTGTTGGCTGGACCTCACTTACCATTAGACGTATGCTTTATGCTGGAATCTGGACCCTAAAACTTCTTCTGAATGAACTCCCGAGCTACCTAACTTCTCTTGTCCATATCTCCTGCAGTGTTTACTCACTCAGAAAGTCGGACTTTATCCTCCTTGATATACCCAGGACTCGTACCTCCTTTGGCAAACGCACCATCTCATGTTCCCTTCCAACCATTTGGAATTGATTACAGTCCTCATTGAAATTATCCAGTGTAGTCCCTGTTAACTTCTTTAAAAGGATAACTTGTTTTATTTTTGTTTTAACATGATTTCTGTATTAGGTTTTATGTACAGCGCCTTGGTTTTTGAAAGGCGCTATAAAAATAACGTTTGATTTGATTTGATTTGATAGCTATTGATAAAATAAAAGACACTTGTAGCTTTTTCTAAATTCCTTTCTTCTTCTTAGTAGTCCCCACTTCGTTGCCATCCAATCCTTCCCCCTTTTTACTTTTACTGTACTCCCTACTCCACCTGTTCCATATGCCTTCCCATAGGCTCACGCTATTTATACCAACATTTGTTACTTTTTATCCTGAGCATTATGTACTACATAGAATTTTGTTGCATATTAATTGCTGTTAAATTATTCTCCATATGTATCGTGTACTTGTCTGTATAAATGCTTCAGGACCTCCTTGTGAATGAGCTTGCTCAACAGCGTTTTCCTGCAATAAACTTGAACTTGAACATATACAGCTTTATAAATGGCTAAACAATGCACAAAGGTTCTTTACTATAATATAAACGGGTGTACTAACCCCATCAAGAGGAAGCAGATCCAACGCTACTTAACAACACAAAAGTGTGATGTTATTTTTTTACAGGAAACTCACCTGTCTCCCACAGAAGTCCCAAAGTTAAGGTCTTTCCCCTTTCCCCAGGTGTATCATTCATCCCTACCATCAGGCAGAAAGCGAGGGGTGGCCATTTTACTCTCAGCTACTGTTCCATTCATTCACGAGGAGGTAGTAGAGGATCTGGGGGCCAGATACATTATGGTGACAGGATCAATCCAAGACACCAGGTCACCCTGGTAAATGTGTATGCTCCCCCAGGCTTTCCGCTCTCATTGTACTCCTCCCTTTTCCAGTTTATTGCCGAGAAAGCTAGGGGCCTCCTGACAGTGGGTGGGGATTGGAATGTTGTATTTGACAGGGCCATGGACACCACCTCCTAGATACCTAAGCTGGAACGCAGGAGAGCCCGCTCCCTAAAGTCAATTATGGACCAGATGGGGATTGCGGACATCTGGTGAGAAAGGTATCCCAGGGCAAAGGAGCACACTTACTACTCTCCGAGATTCCGGATCTTTTCCAGATTGGACATTTTTCTCACCTTTACTAGGGCCATCCCCATCTTTCCCTCCATGTGGGTTGGGACCTTCACTCTCTCAGACCATAGTCCAGTTTTCTTGGCGATAGACCGGGGGCTGCCTAAACGGACAACCCACTGGAGACTAAACACCTCCCTCCTCCAAGATAAGGGGGTGGTGGAAGAACTCAAACAACACATTAAAAACACCCTGGAAGAGAACACCACATATGGGACTACCCCACAGATTTTGTGGGACACTCTCAAAGCCTCTCTCAGGGGGAAACTTATATCTATAGCTTCCCATAAGAAAAGAATAAACCAACAAAAACAGCAAGAACTTATTTTACAAATTGGGGAGCTGGAAGGGGCCCAGAAGGTCAAGTGGGAGGGAGCTAGAGATAGGGAGCAGAAATCCCTCAGGAACCAATTGCAGAAACTGCAAAAAACAGAAACTGAGAAAGCCCTTTTCTATTTAAAACAAAAATACTATGAGGGTGGCCCCAGAAGGACTAAACTCCTGGCTTAAAGGCTCAGACAACATGCAGCCAGAGCAACTATCACTAGCCGATCTGATCCTGCGAGGGTCCAAAGAGGTTGAGAGGGCAAGCAGACAAGTCGCCCTCCCCCACCCCCCGAAACCACCACTTGCAACAAGCTGATCCGATCCTGTGAAGGTTCACAGAGGTCGTGAGGGTAAGCAGACAAGTCGCCCACTCCCACCCCCGAAACCACCACTTGCAACAAGGTATGGGAACCAAATCTTGGCTGGCCATCTCCTCCTCACTTGTGGGACCTGCGGAGTTGGCACCATTTTTTAAATTCAAACCCTGTCTCTGTGTATGGCGCCATTTTAATTTAAATTGTTGCCAGCGTACATGTGGAGATAGTTTTTCTAAAGATAGGCTATATGTATGGATTGTATTTTAGTCAAGGCTTTGCCAGGCACTTAAAGGAATTTTATAATAGCAGCCCCATTTAAAGTTCTCTAAAGATAGGCTGTATGCATGCATGTATGTTGTCTGGGCTCTATCTAAAGCTTAAAAGCATTTGCTAATAACATCCAACATAAACTTTTAAAGTACTCTAAGGATTTCAATATTGCAGCACTGAATTTTGCACCCTAAGTTTGCCTTAAAGTTTCCTTCACCCTGAACTGGTGTAAGTAAGTTAATTTAGAACAACTTAGAACTAATTTCTGTCCCAGAGTTTCTCCTGCCAGCCTGCAATTTCAATCCCCTGTAACCGGATGAACATTTAAAAACTGGCTTCGTTTTCTAATTCAGGCCCCTAGTCTCCTGCTGTACCCCTCCCCCACTTTACCTATAACTTCTTACCTGATCTCCCATTTTCTCCACAGCTGATCCATTCCTGAGAGGGTCCATGGAGGTTGGGAGGGCAAGTGGATAAGTCGCCCTCCCCCCATCCCCCAAAACCACCACTTGCAACAAGGTACGGGAACCGAATCTCGGCTGACCAAGGAGCTCCGTCTCTTCCTCGCTTGCAGGACCTGCAGAGTTTGTCCCCGTTGACGCTCCACGTTGGCTCCCCACCACCCCCTTTGGTGAGCTCACCTTTATATAGGGAGAGAGGCTGTGATTCTGAACCAATCAGCCCACTCCTCCACTTGCAGCTTATACCCACTCACCTCCAGGGGAAGATTTTCAACTTTCCCTCACCCACTACTGGCTCTTCCTCAGGTCTTCCTCCCACCGCTTTTTCACTATGTTTCTGTCAATCATCCCCATACTCATGCTGTTGTTCCCAGTGCTGATGCTTCCACCCTGTACTTTTCCTGAATATCTTCCCTCATATGGATGTGACGCCCATCTGCCCAACTGGCTGCCTCCCCCCTACAACGTATTCCACAGCACTGTAAGTGACCTTTTGTCCCACAGCACCGCAAGTGATCTATTGTCACATCAACCGCGTCACACAGAATCATGCCACGCTAGGAGTGGGAGCTCTGCACTCTGTGCCTCTCGGACACCCCACTCATCGCCCCTGATCCTGCCATCTCCCCCCTTGCTGCACCTCCTGATCCTGGCCTCCCCCCATTTGCTTAACCTCCCCATTGCCACATTTTCAAAAGAGTCCCAAGCACACAAATCTCACTGCCCCAAAAAGTTGACCTGGAATCCCATCCTCAGATCTCTTCTCCTCCTCCTCCTCCTTATGTCAGGCAATATACACCCCAACCCTGGACCTCTCACAACCTCCATGCCCACACACTCTCCTGCAGGTGGGCTGCGTATTGTCACCCTTAATGTATGCAGCTTACAAAAAACATGGGGCTCATACCAGGGATGGGTTCTGCAACATCAGCCCGACATCATTGCCGTGGGTGAAACCTGACTCTCCTCCCATATCCCTGACTCGTCAGTGACCCTCCCCGGGTATAACGTATTCCGGGCTGACCATCAGAGTAAGCGAGGTGGAGGCTATGCCATTTACATCAAGGACACTTTGCATGTACAGCTGCTCCCCCCTCCCCATCTCCTACTTGGACCCCGGGCCCTTACTCTCAAACTTACCCTTGGTCGATCCCTTACCCCCCCATTCATCACCGCTATATACATACCCCCAGGGACCAAAAGGCGGCCTTCCACTCTGTCATGTCCTACCTGGCCACCTTACCATCTCATAATGAAAACATTGTTTTTGGGGATTTCAATATCAATTGGCTATCTAAGTCCGCCACCCCATTCATCGACACAGCCACAGACCATGACCTAACACAAATAGTCCCTTCCCCCAGCTACCTGCACCAGCGCATGGGGTCCTCCTCCATACTGGACCTAGGTTTCACAAACCGCCCCCACAAAATCACTAGCACTACTATTCTCCCAGATGTGATTAATGACCACTCCCCTGTCCTCTGCTCCTGGACTTCTAAGGCCCCTAATTCCTCTCCGAAAATAATCCTATGATGTAAACTTGGCCCTGGCAAACTTACACTCCTAAAAGCTCATCTCAGTACATTGGACTGGTCATTCATAACAAACACCCTTGACCCAGACAGAGCCCTTGATCTTTTCATTCATTCCTTCAACGCTTTCTGTGACATGTTCGCCCCTCTTGCCAAAAGGATGGTCAAAGGCAACCCAGCGCCTTGGATCTTTGCCACCTACTGGCTCTGATGCAGTCCAGGGATTCCCTATGGCACCTCTCCAATGAGACTGGCCTGCCAACGGACAGACAGAAGTACAGAGGATCCTGAAACCAATGCACATGGTCCCAGCGCAAAGCCAAGGCTGAGTTCTATAAATCTACCCTAACCTCTACCTAGAGCTCAGGGCGTAAATTCTGGAGCAATATTAAGGACATCTGTGGCAAAGCCCCAAACCCTGCCCACACGCAAATCTTGGCTGAAGGGGGCCTGACCACCGACCCCATTCCGATAGCCACCACATTTAACCACGCCTTCACTGACCTCAGCCACGTCCTCCCTCACCACTTCTTTGATCCACCCCATCTACAACACCCCTCCCCCTCAGCACACCCTCCATGTCACCTACATTGCATCTCCCCTAGGTCTGTTGAGCCTTACCTCAAAAAAGCCGTAAGCCACTCCCAATACAGTAGCGACTCCTTAGACCTGAGACTTCTCCGGCTCACTCTTCCTGAGGTGCTAATCCCCCTCGCCCACATTATTAACTGGTCTTTATGTCTTGGGAAAATCCCCATGCACTGGAAATCTGCCTCTATTACCCCTATATTTAGGAGCGGGGACCATACCTCCCCCACAACTATCGCCCTACCTCAATTCTCCCTCCCCTATCTAAGGCACTAGAGCGTATCGTCTCTATCAGCTCACTAACCATCTCAACAAACAATATACTTTGCAACCAGCAACATGGCTTCCGCAAAGGACATAGTACGACTACCGACCTACTCGAGTTCACCACTGATCTACATATCGCCCTTGACAGTGGTCATCTCTCTGGTGCGGTCTTCATCGACCTCACCAAGGCGTTTGACACCGTCAACCACTCCCTCCTACTAACTACACTATCCAAACTTGGTCTCTCACAAGATGCTCTCTGCTGGTTCACTGATTACTTGGCGGATCGTTCCCAGCAGGTCAAAATTGGCACCACCTTATCCAGCAGGCTGCCAGTCCGCTCCGGAGTCCCACAGGGGTCCATCCTCAGATCATTATTATTTAGTCTCTTCCTCAACTCCCTCCCCCAGTCCTGGTTGGACAATATCATACTCTATGCGGATAACGCTGTCCTGTACTCCTCCAAGCTTGACCCCACCAAGCTCCATGTCGCCCTCCAATCCTCCTTCAGTGATGCCGAAAAGTGGTTCACCACACAGCGCCTTATTCTAAACTATAAGAAGACTAAAGTTATGTACTTCTCACACCCACTTAATTCCGGGAAGGACCACTGCCCTCAAGTCCGAACCGCCAACCAGATCCCACTTGAACAAGTGGACTCCTTTAAATACCTGGGTGTCACACGTGATCTGGCCCTTAACTTCCACCAACACATTCATCAACTATCTACAGCCCTCAATATCCGGCTTGGCATCCTCTACCGGTTTAAACATTGTCTTACTCCTGATGCCCTTCGCCTAGCGGTCTCCTCCTCGGTCCTCTCACTTCTAGACTATGGCATGCTTATCTATAGTGCTGCCAGCTCCTCGGCCTTATCTAGACTCTGGCTCTCTCTCAACAAAGTCTGTCGCCTCATCCTGGGCTGTGATCATCTAACCCACACATGCTCCCTTTATAATGCCACAAACTAGCTAAACCCTGATAACAGAATCAGGTTTCATACCTGCCTCATGGCCCAAAAAGATTACCCCCGGTCTCGCCCACCCCCGAGTCTCTCACCTCTAATGCAACAGACCCCGTCACACCAACACACCTGTAGTTCAAGCAAGCAATTCCTCATGGTTCCCCAATGCCGCACCTCCCAATTCCAAAGGTCCTTTAGTTAGCGAGCCCCTTTCTGGGTAAATAACCTGCCTAACGCTCTACGAACATGAATAGAATCAGCCCCTACAAAGCCTACCTCAGGAACCATCTACAGTCTTCTAATCCCTGTGATTGCCACTGAACCCAGCCCTGCCCCCTCCATCCCTTGACTAAGGCTTCTGACCGGCTAACCCCCCCACAGTCTGAAACTCTCTGAACTAGCTCCATAAGGGAGCTTATATATGTATCTGTACATTGAGACTAATACCATAAATCTACTAGTATCTAAATGTTAGCCTATTACTGTATCTCTTGTATCATGCCTGTTTGCTTATGTCCCATTTCTGTATTGCTCTGTACTGTTATTTTCATGTTATGCCTGAGGTGACGTGGGACCTTTGAAAAGGAGTCTTTGACCCAATAAATAAAAAAAATAAAAAATGCCCCACAAACAGGTTGATTTGTCCACCAATCTACTCAAATTGCAGAAGTATTCATATCTTATTACTCCAAACTTTATAGTCCCCAGATGGAAACGCCCCTACAGGAGAAAAGGAATTACCTTGGCTCTCTCTCCCTCCCCTCTCTTTCTCCAGAGACGGCTCAGACACTCACTAGACCCATTATCCAGCAAGAACTACTAACCACTATAAAAAACTTAAAGACTGGAAAATGCTCTTAGTGTCAAATTTTATAAAATATTCAAAAAGGAGACGCCCCCGCTCCTCGAGGTTCACTCAATTATTTGGGCTGAGGGAAACCCAGTCTCCCCCTTGGCAGTACGCTATAATCTCTCTCATTCACAAAGAGGGAAAGGACCCCACCCGCCGCAAATCCTACCGCCCCATCTCCCTCCTCAATTCAGACTTTAAAATATTTACCTCTATACTAGCATCCAGACTGAACCCCCTCCAACATAATTTGATTCACCCAGACCAAACTGGTTTCATAATGGGTCGACAAGCCCCAGATAATGTCCGTTCCACCCTAAATCTGGTTGACACCACCATTCAGCGCTCCCACACACCCTCATGCCTGATGAGTTTGGATGCCGAAAAGGCTTTCGACAAGGTCTCATGGGGATTCCTATTCTTGGTTCTGGAATATATGGGCTTTCCACAAACCTTTATAGACACCATCAAGGTACTTTACACTGGCCCTCAGGCCTATGTCAGAGTGAATGGTGGGAAATCCAACAGATTCAGGCTGGGTAGAGGTACCTGATAGGGATGCCCCCTGTCACCCCTCCTGTTTGCCCTCTACATAGAGCCCTTAGCTGAGGCCATTCGGAAATCGGAGGGGGTTTGTGGGGTGGAGGTGGGAGGCCTACATCGGAAAATATCCCTTTACGCAGACAATGTTCTGCTGTCCCTCATCCAACCCCAACAAGTCCATTCCACAGGTGTGGTCCATCCTGGAGGAGTTCAGGGGACACTCTGGCTACTCCCTCAATAGAACTAAGACAGAGGTACTCAGTTTTTGTTACAACCCCTCAGGTGACATTCAAGACCTTCTTCCCTTGAACTGGGCGTCGGAAAAGATGAACTATTTGGGGTATGTATCACTAAGCACACCTCCCAACTTTTTAGTGCAAACTACTGCCCCTTGATTGGTCAAATGAAAAAAAGATTTTGAAAGGTGGTCCCTAATTAACTTTCCTATGTTTTCCCGGGTCCAAGCCATCATGCTGACTGTGCTCCACAGATTTCTTTACCTATTCCAGTGCCTGCCCTCCTTTATCCATAAATCACACTTCCAGACCTGGCATAAAATGATCTCAAAATTTGTCTGGAACAATAAGAGACCCCAAATAAACTTAAAAATCTTACAGACCCATAGAAATGGTGGAGGCAGAGCCCTCCAAGACCTTGAGGACTACTTCCTCGCAGCACAACTGAAAGCTGCCCTACAGTGGTCTAATCCTAACTCTTCCACAAACTGGAGGGAGATGGAGATAGGAGAGGAGGAGGAGGAGCTGGGCCCACCTTTAGCAACCAAAATGGTAATGCCCCTCAACACTCATAACTCCCCATCCCCCAAATTGACCACAGTCAGAGAGACAGTGAGAGCTGTCCATAGGATCTGGCAAAAATACAAGCTGAAAACAGTCATCTGGACGCTGTTTAGGCTGGCTTGGGACCCTGGATTCCCCCCGGCATACCAAGATCATACCTTCAGGACCTGGGACAGAGCTGGACTGAGGTACCTGAGTCAGTTTCTACAGGGAGGTGTAGTCTTAGACTTCAACTCCATTAAAACCACATATGGTCTCCGAAACTCAGACCACTTTAGATACCTCCAGGCCAGAACCTATGTTGCCTCTCTCCAGAGAGCGGACAGGGACCCTACCAGGGCTTCTTCCTTCCTGTTGGATCTCTAGAGGGGCAGGACCACCTGGGTCCAGAGGGGTTTGATTTCTGCCAATTATAAATCCCTGGCTGGGCTGAGGGGGGGATCCTCTCACAAAAATCAAAGAGAGATGGTAGGAGGAGGGGGGCCCTGATCCGATAGATCTTAACTGGGACAGCATCTTCCAGATGGTTGGGGGACCTCAAGGTCTCCATACTGGCAGGACTTTGTTTGGAGGACTAGGGTCTGCTACTTCTTAACCCCCAAAGCTTTAAATAAAAGGAATCCAACCAGGCCAGCACTGTGCTGGAGAGCTTGCGGTGAAATAGAAGCAAATCACCTGCACATTTTTTGGGCCTTTCCAAAACTCCAGGCCTTTTAGGCAGTGGTGTCCCGGCCTTTTGAGGATATTTTCTCCCTAGGTCTTCTCTTGGATTGGTCATCTGCTGTTCTAGGAGCCCCCGGGCCTCAGAGGTGCAGACTCTCATTACCTCTTGACCATCCTGGTAACAGCTGCCCATAAAGCCATTACGAGATCCTGGATGAAACCCCACCCTCCAACCAAGCAAGACTGGATACAGGTGGTGCAGGACATATCTGAACTGAAAGAGCTTACCTTCAAAATAAATCAGAGGTCCGCCCTCTTTACTCGGAGGTGGACAAGATGGGAGATCTGGCTAAACTAGACTCTGGGCCTACCCAACTAGGCACCTCCTGGGCTTATAGCCCCAGAACCTGGACCCACATTGTTTGTGTTGGGGTGGGGGATGGAGAATGGGGGGCAGGGTTTGGAAGAAAAAGAAGAAAGCATTAAGAAATACTAAAGCCTGACTGATTGTATTTCCAACAGCAATAATTAATGGATTACAACCCTTAATATATGTATAAACATACTTATGAAATGATTGATTAATTGTATTACTATGAGTGCGTGGAGATGACCTGTACCTGTATTTACTGAAGCAATGTACCTGATTGATGTTAATAAACTTGAATTTAAAAAAGAAAACGAAAATTATACCAACTGCTAACAGTCACAGATGTACATTAGGTAATGTAAACAAATCTGAGTGCAAGACAGTATGTTGATGTATTTTGGGGCTTGACCCCCACCCCCATACAGACATCAAGTGAAAAATGACAGCAACAAAGTAAAGAAGTTCATTGGAAAGAAAACGTATTTTGTTACATTTCGCTACAGGCAAATGAAGTCTGTCCTTACCATGCAAGTACATTTATCAGATAAGTTAGGTGGCAAATGATTTGCAGATGCTCATTTATGAAAATGGCCCATTCTTTGCAGGTAATATCAGCTGTTAGACATCAGTGGCATTAGTTTCTTCTATGTATTCCTACTACATTTCCCTGTCCTGTCCTGTCTTTGTACTCTGCTGTCAAGATGTCAGTGCTGCAGCTGTCTATTTGCGGGTGCGCAGGTCCATGCCGCATAATAAATTCTGTACTGTATGCCCACTACAAGAACACATAAAAAGCATGATACCTACTATTACACACAACAATCTATCGTATAAATCATTTCTGTTTCTCCCATGTACATGACAACTCTGAAAGGTTTTGTTGGGGGTGCAGCCCTGTGGGTATGGGGTTGTCTGTGCGGCATGCACTGACCCTGGTGTTGGGCCCTGTACTATGTTATGTCTGCACAGAACCAACAGGAACTGACAACATCATGTGCCTCTGTCAGTACTACAAACATACATAGTGGGAAATAAGCACGATCAGCAGTTAATTGACCCATCAATGCCACTGCCTCTGCAACGCATTCATTTGCACCTCAGCCTTAGAATTGCAGCACATTTTACGTGATATATTAGGGTGATGTGGGAGTGTGCAGCTCTGCCATTGTTGAGATGATAGTAGAAAGCCAGGCAATCGGTCCATGCACTTATCAGGGCGAGTGGTTTTGAATGATGGCTGGCAGTACAGGTATTGTCACTACAGTAACGTGCGCGCATTGTATGTAAACTGCATTTTTATGCAGTCATTGTTCACAGCATGCACTTGAAAGGAAAACAATGTGGAGCAACTTTTGAAAAACAAATACAATGTGCTATAATGCGGGATACTGGTGTGTCTGCACACCCTACCGCAGTATAACTATTTTGTTTATTACTAAGTGTCACAACACACCAGAATCTGAACACATCCAACGTATTACCCCAGTTGCACCACACAGTGCACCTGCAGATGATAAAAATATTGTATGGATGCACAAATATTACCTAGACAGTGCATTCTCTGTGTAATCCTTTCTCTCAGTGTGTGTTCTGTCGGTTACACAGAAAAGCATTCGGTTAGGAAAGAGGGGAAGATGTAGTCATGTGGTCAGTAGGCTGGGGAAAAGTTTGAATTCTGGCATCTGACTGGCATGGATTACAGCCAAGAAGTGGAGTTCGAGTGATACACATAGGCAGAAGGTGCTACCGTCGCTCTCACTGTACTAGTAGCAGAATGTGCTCAATAACACCCAAAAAGCAAGCAAGCATTTGTCAATGCCATATGTTAGCTTGCTGTCATAGGCATTGGGAGTGCAGGAGATAGAAATGCAAAATAGGAATGGCAGTGAAGTATTGAAGTAACACTCCCCCCGCAGAGACTGAAAGCGGAGTGTAGCTTTGGAGTCATATAACTCTCCAGCCATTCCACCTCACCCCACCCTGCAGAGAGCAACGGGTGTCAGGAAGTGCATTGGGGTCTTTGGCCTTTATGCTCACCCCATTCCATAAGGAAATAAGCTGAGATGGGTGCAATATAGGAGAATGGGGTGAAAGTTAGGGTGTCGGAACCCAAAGCACACCTCAAAGCCTATCAGTGGCTGTAGGGTGGGGGTAGAATTATGCGAACATTATGGCCGACGAACCCAAGTTACGTCCCCAAAGCCTGTCAATCTCTACAGGGTGGGTGTATGGTTGGAAACCTTAATGCCCCGGGTGTTTGTTGGTATTTTCACTCCAAATTTTCAACAGTGACTTTTTTGGACCCCACCTCATGAATAGTGGCTTTATCATTTTGTTACTCAATGCTGAAAGGTGATTTTGTACAACAACTATACCATTGGGAGCCACAGGTGCGGAAACATTTCGGGCAGGATACAAAAAATGACAGCTATACTGTTCATGAGGAAGTGTAACAAAAATGGCAATGTTGAAAATCTGGAGAGAAAATATGAAAAATTTGCAAACTTACAAGTGTGCGTAGATACTGTGCAACACACACCCTGTAATGTAGTCATTTTTGGAATTTGTTTTACCAGATTTTCAACATGGGCATTTTGGGACCTCTCCTCATGAACAGTGGCACTGTGATTTTGTTACTCTTTCCCAAAAGTTGATTTCACACAGCAACCATGCCAATTGTGCACCACAGGTGCAAAAACAGATTTTCGGGCAGGATATGAAAAATGACAGCTGTACTGTTCATAAGGAGGTGTGCAAAAATGGTAATGTTGAAAATCTGGAGTGAATATATTTAAAATTCTCAAAGTTACGAGCGTGCTTGGAAACTGTGCAACGCACACTGATGACATAGTCATGTTTTGGAATTTATTCACCAAATTTTCAACACAGGCATTTTGGGACCTCTGCTCATGAACAGTGTCACTGTGATTTTCTTACTCTGTACTGAACGTTGGTTTCCTACAGTGATCGCGCCATTGTGTGCCACATGTGTGAAAACACATTTCGGGCAGGATGTGAAAAATGACAGCTGTACTGTTCATAAGGAGGTATGTAAAAATGGCAATGTTGAAAATCTGGAGTGAAAATATAAAAAAATTCTTGAAGTTGCGAGCGTGAGTGGAAACTGCGCAATGCACGCTCGAAACACAGTCATTTTTGGGAATTTTTTCACCAAATTTAAAACATAGTCGTTTTTGGGAGCCCACCTCATGAACAGTGGCACTGTTGTTTAATTAATCTGTCCTGAAAGGTGAGTTCCAATTGTTTTAACCAGGAGAGACACACTAAGCTGAAAGCTTGTTTTCAGGTGCAACCTGGGAGCACATGGAAGTTATGTGACTTGCTCAGGGTCACATAGTATGCAGGTGGGGGCTGGGGGATTCAAACCCAGGTTTCCAGATTTGCAGCTCAGAGCCTTAAACCACTGCACTATACTGACCGTGCAGTCACCTTTTGGGACCAAATAATGAAATAACAGTGACTGATTTCATGAGGTAGGGCCCCAAGAACTCCATATTGAAAATTTGGAGCTAAAAGTCGAAAAAATGGCCGAGATATCCACCTAAGTTGAACCCCCCCCCCATTTATGCCATTATACAGCTTACTGGCATTTCTTCAGTTCGCGGTCGGCTTTGAAGAGTGCAGACGTGTTCCCGCTCCACCAAAGATCACCATGCCAACCTCCAGAGGTAAGTATGGGGTGAGTGGGGGTGTGTGGGGAGGTGGGGTGCGCAGAGGGTGGGTGTGGGTTGAGAAAGGGGGTGCCGCAGACAACGTAAGAGGATTTTCTTGTTTTGCAGGGAAAAACAAAACAAAACTTCGGGGGAAGGTTTTTGTTTTTACAGGTGACACTAAGACATTTGGTCACACTGGGGTGGGCTCTCATTGTGCCACCTGGGTTTTGGGGGGGACTGGAGCCAATGGGGATTGGGCACTCCATCAGCAAATAAAGCGTATCTGTGTTTGGGGGGCTGATGCCAAGGTTGGGCACTCCCGTCAGCAGGCAAATAAAACTGGGGGGCATTATGCCGATGGGGATTGGGCACCCCCATCGGTAAACAAATTGAACTGGGAGGGCATGCTGAAAGGGGGATTGGGCACCCGCGAAGTCAGCTTTCTAGGGATTGTGAGAGGCGGATGGCGAGAGCCGCTGCCATGTTTATTGAAATATTTCACCAGGAATGGCACATAATGGAGGCATGTCAGATCTGCTACTGCAGTGACAAGCCTGTCTCTCATTGCAGCGGCGGATTTCTTTTAAGTTGGTGGCACGCTCTGAAACTGCTGTCATCGGCAGCGTGCTCACTGGCTGGTGGCTGAGGGACGCACCGGGTAAAGCATCCCCTGGATTCACCACAACACTGGCACACCGTTGAAAGTGCTAGTACAGTGCTACTACCGCAAAATGTTGCTTGCGCATGTGCACAAGCCAACATAATAAAAGAAAGAGTACTACTGAAGAATATAGGCAGCCGTGTACTGGGGTACTTGTCACCAGTCAAAGTTTCATATCTAGAAATCAGATGATTGGCAGGATGTACTTCTATCATGAGAAGATGTACCACCCCTCCTAAAAAAAAAACATGCAGGCAACAGACGGCGGTATTAGGGCAATACGACAGCACATGTCAAGAAGACGATCCCCAATAGTACCCAACCAGGCAAACCCCAAAATAAAAGATTCTGAAGCTTCCTGTGCAGGCAATGAAAACATAGTCCACGCAAACCACAGCTATATTGCAATTGTGAGTGTGAGCTTGGCACTAAAGGACAGGAAGTTACTTGCACCCAGCTTTTCCTTTTTTTTAACAACACTTAGCATTACCATTTTTTTCCCCAGCTTATTTTATCTCTATTGGTCCGGGGCATCTGTCAGAGGTGCCCTCTCAATCTTGCCCTCTACTCCCCACCATGACCCTCATCCTTGGTCCCCCCCACCAGGACTTCCCAACCCCCCAGATCTCCACCTGGGGAGGGCCCGCCTCACTTACCTGGTGGTTCTTCCTGGAATTAGAGGGCCCGTCCTGTATGGGTGGCACCTGGGACCATCAGGGGGAAGGGTCCGGTATTGGGGATGTGGGGCAAGTTCCCTGGGGCTCCTGTCACCTTCCTGGTCCTCCGGGGTTTTTCTGTAATGTGTTGCTACTTTGGAGCGCAGATGTGCAATGGCATCTATGGCACCGATGTGCTGATGCCTGCCGACGCTCCGCCCCCACATCTACAAGCACCACATGTTCCGGCACTACCCCCAGCTACCATCAGGAGCAATACAGGAGTGGCTCCAACCCCAGATCCCTCCACGGGAAAGGGAGAGCAGTCCTCCGGATGCTCTATCCCTTCCCTCCCCCACCGACCCCCGGTGGCCTGAGTCTGCTCCCGAACCCGGATTGCTGGCGTAGCGCAAGTTGTAGCATCCAGCGCCTCAACCCTCAGTGCCATTGGGCCAGCTAACATTACCATTTTGTCTGCCCTTCAATTTGACTTCCATGTAATCTTCCCCATTTCTATATGTTGCTTTACTAGCACCCTGCTTTTAGTTTTTTTTTATGATACTTAAGATTACCATGTTATCTATACTACAGATGGACTGCCATGTGATCTTTCCTATTTCTATATGCTTCTATGCTTGCACACTGCTTTTAATTTTTTAAAAGCTTAGAATTAGCATTTTTTCTAACCTGCAAACTGACTTCCATGTAATCTTCCCCATTTCTGTATGTTGCTTTACTTGCAGCCTGATTTTCCTTTTTTTTAAAATACTTTAGGATTACAATTTTGTCTACAATGCAAATAAACTTTTCCAATACCTTCTTACGAATTTCTTGGAGTCCTAAGACAATCTCAGTATGTCTTTAATCTGGGTGAGGGTTGTTTTTCAGTATTCACATCCTTATACACACACTGTGACACTCATAGGTTGATTTAAGAGTCATCTGCTCCAGCAGTGTTATCCTATGTCAATTAAATTTATATGCAGTAGGATTCTTTGTATGTGTTTTGCACCATACACCTTTGACACTGGGACCCTCCCAGCTGAAGGTAACATGGTAATGTTAAACTTCTCTGACAATCATCATCTGTATTTTTTAAATGAGTATTTTAAACCAATAGGGATTTTTTTCTGTTTTTTTCTGCATGATCTAGCTGTTAAAAGTATTGTTTTTTCTAAATAACTGCCATTACGCTTCTGAAGAAGGACTGGTTGGTTCAAAAGCTAGAGCACTTTGTTCTTGTTGTTATATCTATATTGGTCCATTAAAAGGTATCAAATCATTTGCTTCTGGATCTAGGTCTCACAAGAAAATTTCGTTTCACAGTCAGACAGACAAGAGACAGAAAAGGAGAGGACAGGACAGATCCTTGGATTTCATCTCTTTCTGCATAACAAATAGGGCAGGGCCTTGTTCAACCCTGTCACAGGATGCTATGGCATTCTCTAGGTCCCTGTTTTGTATGGAACACATGTGTCCTCAACTCTGTTTTGGATTTAGCATATCATGTTCCCAACATTGTAACTGCTACAGGGTATGTGGCTAAATATACCACTCCCTCCATGGCACAAGTTATGAACCCCTTTACTTCCGTTTGACTACCAGTGCTGAGATTTTGGAAAGTTTTAGTGCTTTCAAATACCCAGCAACATTTGCAGTTACCACACTGGTAACATCCAGTAGGGAGTGGAGGGAGCCACATAGGAACAAAGTTCATTTTCTTTGGCTATACAGAGTGGACAGGATTGTCTTTTCAATTTTTGTCCTGTCTATAAACCATCCTAGGAGGATGGGTAGCTACAGATTTAAATCCTGGGTAATCTCTTAATATTGGCAAGTTTTGTTAATAATATTCTGCTCCTTCTGGGACCTTGGTGTACAGTATATGCACTCACAAAGTTTGACTTTCCTTCCTTCTCTTCTCTTGTCGTTTAACCATCTTTATCACCTCCATTCTATTTCTAGTGTCCACTGATCTCCTGGCCTCCCATAGCCTCTTTGTTGTAATCTCCTGTCGAGTTCCTCTGCTCAAGAGCTAGCTTCCTTGTTACTTTTCTGTTTGACTGTGATGTATTCTCCCTTAGGGATACCTCTGATGGAGTGCCATGAAAGAAAGCTGTCTGCTCTCAGGAGAGTGTTCTTCCAGTATCTGTAAGTTTTCAGTAAAGGTCTGTCCCTCCAAACCATCCATAGCAATGGTAATATCCAGGAGACTAATTCTCTCCTTACTTTTGCAGACACTGAACTGTAACTTAGGGTTTGCTATCTTCCAAAAACGAGACAAATTGCTGTTCACTGCCCCACCACTCCTCTATGAAGCAGTACAGTAGGTCAGTCCTGTAGCTAAAATGATTCACATCTTTATTGCATACCACTAGAGGTGGGCAAGTCAGGAATATTTCACCTAGAGTCAAGCTAGAGACAGGACAGGGGTCTGGCTTGACTCTATGAGCCAAAATGCAAGCTGAACCCTGGCTACTGCAGGCTGTTCTCTACACAAAAGTTGAACATTTCAGAGACAACACTGACTGCTCATGTTGACAAAGATGCTTACTTTGACTGTAACTGACTTGACTTTGGCTCTCAGTTGTTTATAGAGGTCGAGCCAAGCCAGGCACTAAGCTTGAGCCAGGCTGGAGCCTGCTTTGACTTGCCACCTCTACATACCACTTTGTTCTTCCACCTGTCCATAGTTGGAGGCGAATGTGTGACAGATGACCCAGGCAACTATAGACCAGTCAGTCTGACCTCAGTTGTAAAGAAGCTGCTGGAAATCTTAATAAAGGAGCACCTGGTGGAGTTCCTGGAGGCTAACAGATTGCAGGACAAGAGACAGCATGGATTCAAAGCAGGCAGTTCATGTCATAACCTGATTAACTTTTTTTATTGCATTACAAAGGCAGTACACAGGGGCCAGGAAGTACATGTGCTATACCCAGACTTTGGCAAGGCCTTTGATTCTGTACTGCACAGAAGGCTGGTCAGAAAAGTGGAAGCTCTGAGGGTGGGGCACAGTCTCATCAGATGGATGGGGAACTGGCCGGGTGGCAGCACTCAGAGCATGGTAGTTAACTGTGAATTCACTAGGGTCAACGAGGTTACCAGTGGGATGCCGCAGGGTTCAGTCCTGGGACCTGTGTTCAATATCTTCATATGTAAGGTAAGGTGTCTGCCCAGTGCCATGGCTGGGAGGGACAGGATGCAAATCCTCAGGATCGTGGGAGCAGCAGCATGGGAGAGAGAGAGCTGGACATCATTATCCACCTAGAGACAAATGACCTGGCTGGGAATGGGATCAGATCAGTGCAGGAGAAGTTTGTGGAGATGGGAAGGGGTCTTAGACAAGTAGCATGCATGGTAACCTTCTCGGATGCACTGCCCATCAATGGCATGCATGAGGCTAGGGTACTCCACACAGTGGAATTCAATGAATGGTTGAAAACCTGGTGTGGAGCTCAGGGTTTTGACTTCATTGGGGACTGGGGGTCCACTTGGAGAAATGCAGGCCTGTATTGACACAATGGTCTGCATCTATCCAGGAGGGGCACCAGGATCCTGG
The DNA here is from genome assembly GCA_016271365.2 of Neoceratodus forsteri. Classification (NCBI taxonomy): domain Eukaryota; kingdom Metazoa; phylum Chordata; order Ceratodontiformes; family Ceratodontidae; genus Neoceratodus; species Neoceratodus forsteri. Next base: position 1,411,497,942 of record CM057459.1, read on the forward strand.
ATGATAGGTTTAAATGCTTCATTGGCAAGCATTTAAACTAGCCATGGGGGGGCACTGAAAAGAAGCATGGAAATCCCAGCCCCCCCAAACACAAAACAGGGTAGTTAGTGAGGTAAACACTAAGGTAGAGAAGTTGATAGGGAGCAGGACAGGGGTCAATGGAGAAAAAGGCAAAGACAGTAAGGACAGAGATGGGGCTAAAAGGGGTAAGGCTATCAAAAAATGGAGGGGGTGAGTACCAATGCACGTAGTCGGGGTAACAAGCTCCCTGAGCAAGTGGCCTTGATGGCAGAGGGACACCTGGATATTGTAGCAGTCACAGAAACATGGCACATGGAGAACCATAACTGGATGTCAGCATACCAAGGTACACAATCTACAGGAGGGACAGGGAGAGTAAAAGAGGAGGAGCAGTAACTCTCTACATAAGGGAATGGATCAAAGCAATGGAACTAAAGGGTAAACAGGAAGGAGAGGAGAGGAGACACTGTGGGTCATTCTGGAAGCAGGAAATGGCACCACAATCCCTACAGGAGTTGTATACGTACCCCCATCTCAGGGGGAGGAAATGGACAAGAAAATGATAGAAGGCGTCCTTAGAATGGCAGAAAAGGCAGAGATATTGTTGATGGGGGACCTGAATATGCCAGATGTTAACTGGTGCACCTTTGCTGCAGCCACGTCCAAGTGCAGGGTAATTCTTGATGCCCTACAGGGGGCATGCCTCAGACAGCTAGTGTTGGAACCCACTTGGGAAGGAGCAATCTTAGACCTGGTACTCTCAAGTGGGGATGGAGAGAGGATCTCAGATTTAGAAGTGTGTGGCCATCTGAGAACAAGCGGCCACCAAACTGTGGTTCATGTTAAACACAACCATAGAGTCAAGTCACACAAAGGTGAGGATATTGGACTTTAGGAGGGCTGACTTTGGCAAAATGGGGGAGTGCCTCAGAAAAGCACTAGTAAACAGGCAAGAAGGTGGGGTAGAGGAACAATGGGGAAAAATCAAAGCTGCCATCACAGAGGCAACAAGCCTTTGTGTAAAGCAAATAAACAAAGCAAAATGAAAGAAAAAAAACACTATGGCTCTGAAAAGAGGTAGCAGGAAAGGTTAGGGAGAAAAGGATAGCATTCTGGAAGTATAAGGAAACACAGAAGGAGCAGGACAGAGAACTGTACCAGTTAAAGCAGAAGGAAGCGGAGGAAGGCAGAAGCAAAGGCCCACACTGAGGAAAAGATAGCCAGCTCAGTTTAGAAGGGGGAGAAAACCTTTTATAGGTACATTAGGGAGTGAAGAAAGACCGGGGAGAGATAATGAGGCTTAATAAAGGGAAGGGGGTGGGGGTGGGCAGAGGGTGACAGTGAGAAAACAGAGATACTGAACAAATACTTCTGCTCAGTACTCACAAAAGAAGAGTATGGGGAGGTACCTAAACCAAATAATAGAAGCACACTGGATAGGGGGATCAATAACAGTTCATTCACAGAAGAAAGGGTCCTGAAGGAACTCCTAAAACTGAAGTTGGACAAAGCAATAGGACCTAATGGGATTCACTCCAGAATTCTAAAATAACTAAGGGGAGAACTAGTGGCACCATTGACTACCCTTTTTAACAAATCATGGGAGGAGGGTGTGGTACCTGAGGACTGGAGGAGAGTGGATGTGATTCCCCTTCACAAAAGTGGGAGCAAGGCAGAGGCAGGAAACTACAGACTTGTTAGTTTGACCTCAGTGGTAGGGAAAACAATGGAATCACTTCTGAAAGAAAGAACTGTTGATTACCTAGAGGCCAGCGGGGCAGAGGACCCAAGGCAGCATGGATTCACAGTGGGAAGGTCATGTCAGATGAATCTAATAGATTTCTTTGACTGGGTGACCAAAGTAGTAGACCAGGGAGGGCTGTGGACAAGGCCGACCTAGACATTAGCAAGGCATCTGACACAGTCCCACACAAAAGATTAATGAACAAGAACAAGTTAGCCAGCCTGGAAGTGGGTCCTAGGGTGGTAACCTGGGTAAAATATTGGCTGGACAACAGGATGCAGAGGGTACTAGTAAATGGAATCCACTCTGAAGAAAGGGAGGGTTGCTAGCGGGATACCGCAGGGTTCATTACTGGGTCTGGTCCTTTTCAATGTCTTTATAGGTGACATTGCGGAGGGATTGGAAGGAAAAGTACGCCTCATTGCAAATGTCACAAAGATCTGCAACAGGGCTGATACACAAAGGGGGTGGAAAGGATGAGAAGGGACTTGGCAAGTTGGGAGGAATGGTCAAAAGTAGGGCAGCTTAGATTCAATGTAAACAAGTGCAAAGTAATGCACTTGGGAAATAAAAACCCAAAGGAAGAGTACACAATGTGGGGGGGCTATATTAACAACAACAAAAATGGAAAGGGACCTGGGGGTAGGCATATCAGATGACCTTAAGGTAGGCAAGCAATGTGGGAAAGCAGTAAGGAGGGCTGGGAGGACAATGAGATGCATAGGGAGAGGCATCACCAGTAGAAAACAGGAAGTTGTTATCCTCTGTACAGACAGCTGGTGAGACTCCATCTGGAGTATTGTGTATAGTCCTGGAGATCCCATCTCTGCAAGGACATAGACATGACGGAGGCAGTCAAGAAGAGGGCAACTAAAATGGTGTAGGGTCTGCACCAGAAGCCATATGAAGAGAGACTAAAAGAGCTTAATATGTATACCCTCGAGGAAAGGAGGGAGAGGGGGGACATGATAGAAACTTTTAAGTATCTCAAGGGAATCAACAAAGTCCAAGAGGGTGGCATATTTCAGAAAAAGATGTGCAAGAACAAGGGGGCACAATTTGAAGATAGAGGGGGGATGACTCGGGCAATGTGAGGAAGTATTTTTTTCATGGAGAGGGTGGAGGATGCATGGAATGACCTTCCTGAGGAGGTCATGGGGTCAAAAAGAGTATGGGAATTTAAGAATGCATGGGGCAGACATGAGGCAATTCTAGTGGTAGGTAGGAGGAAGTAGGCTGTTGGTAAAACTAGGATCAGCAGCTTATCCGATAGGTAGGGAAATGGGCAGACTGGGTGAGCCAAGCTGTCCTTATCTGCCATCAGAGTCTATGTTTCTATATGTGAAATAGGGGATGGTTTCAGATCAAGATCTGTCTCTTTGTTGATGACACCAATGTCTTCAGAAAAGTAGACACAGAGGAGGTAATAAAGGACATGAAAGGAGATCTAGAAAACCTAGACAGCTGGTTAAGGAGTGGCAACCCACATTTAATTACAAGAAGTGCAAGGTTATGCATATTGGAAGGAAAACCCCAAGGGTTGACGATTGGATGGGGCTGGGGAGTGAGGGTGGTTCAGACCACTGAGGTAAGAGACCTGGGAGTTATCTAAGATGATTTGTACTGCTTGCTGAATGTTAAAGTTTACTAAAAAAAAAAAAGAAATCTTCAGCCCAGTGCAATAAACCATATGAGAAGGTGAGCAGAATGCTGGGGTGTATCAGTAGGGTGTTTACTAACAGAAGGAGGGAGCAGAGAGGTGATATTGCCCCTGTACAGGTCAATGGTGAGACTGCACCTGGAGTATTGTGCTTAGCTCTGGAATCCTCACCTGAGGAAAGATAAGAACAATTTGGAGAGGGTCCAGAGGAGGGCTACAAACAGGGCCAGATTAACCATTATGCCAATTAAGCCCATGGCTTAGGGCTTCAAGGCCAATAGAGGCTTCTCAGCCCTAGAGTTTGAGCATTTCTTGACATAGAGGGGGCCCACAAAGTATGACTTGGAGTAGGGCCCCATGTCCTTTAATCTGTCCCTGGCTACAAAGATGATCTAAATGCAGCAGAGGAAAACACACAAAGACTGGCTAGAGAGTCTCAACAACTACTCTCTGGAGGCCTTTGGGTGGAGGGGGGCATGATTGAGACTTATAAGTTCTTGGGGGGACTCACGAAGGTTGACTGCAGGGATCTGTTTACAAGGAACAACCGATGTAACCAGGGGGCAAGGGTGAAAGCTGGGTGGGGGGAGTCAAAAGGGATGTTACTAAGTGCTTTTTCACAGAGCGGGCTGTGGATGGATGAAACAGTTTGCTCAGGCAGGTGGTGGAACCCAAATCAGTGACTGGTTTTAACAATGTGTAAGCCATCTTCCTCTCACTAGAGGAAGATGGGCCCTTTTAATCCTCTGTGGGATTGTATCTAGTTTTGTAGCATCGATAGTAAGGGGTGAATAGTTAGTGCTCCCCAGAAGTGGAGCTTAAAGGAAATAAGTAGAGAGGACCATCATGGGCCAACATTTTAGATGGTAGGTCCCTGGGGGGCTCTTTGGTCCGGGATGTTCCTCAGGGACCCAGCAGAGATCATGCCTGGGCTCATCCCTTATAGCAGGCCCAGGGTGACAGATGAATGGAGCCAGAAGAGTGCCTAAGAGAGACCAGGTACAGAACCAGATGTCCTTACAGACTGTAAAGGGGTAAGGACCCTCTGAACCATGCAAATATTATCAGGCAGTAGGAATTAGAATTGAAGAAACAGAACCTGTTGACATATAACGGCTGCCTAGCCCACTCAGTCTGCCCATTTTTTCCTGCTTATACTGTCACTTCAAAACCTACCTGATGTCTGGCTACTCCTTCTCCTCCGCTTTCCTACCAAGATTCCTTTGTGACTATTCCATGCATGCTTGAGGTCTAACACTGTTTTCTTCTCTACCACCTCCACTGGAAGACTGTTCCAGGCTTCCTTTCAGTGAAGAAGTACTTCCTTACATCCTTCCTAAATTCCCTCTTTCCAGCTTTATTGCATGCCCCCTTGTTCTCATGCACCTTCGCTTCTGAAAAATGCTCACTTATTCACCTTATTCACCCCTGTGAGGTATTTCTAGATCTTTAGCATGCCTCCACTTCCTCCTCCTCCTCCTCCTCTCTTTCAGGATGTACATACTGAGATCCCTCAGACTTTCCTCATAGGACTTATGATACAGTCCCTGCACCATTTTAGTTGCACTCCTCTGGACAGCCTTCACCTGTCTATGTCCTTACTAAGATGTGGTCTTCAGAACTGGACACAGTACTCCAGGTGGGGTCTCACCACTGATCAATACAGTGGTAACACCACCCCTCTCCTTCTGCTAGTGATACTTCTCCCTGTGCACCCCAGCATCCTGCTAGCCCTGCCCACTGCCTTGTCGCACTGTCTTGCCACCTTGAGGTCATCAACTATGATTACCCCAAAGTCTCTTTCCTGTTTAGTGACTGTCAATACATCTTCCCCCATTCTATACACTGTCTCGGGGTTTCTGTGCCCTAGGGTGCATAATTTTGAACTTTTTTGCATTGAAACCTAGCTGCCATACTCTTGACCACTCCTCAAGTATTCTGAAGTCTCTACTCATTCTCCCCAGCTCCTCCGGAGTACCTACCCTATTGCAGATTTTGGTGTCATCTGCAAAGAGACATACATCAACTGTTCTGCAATGTATCTTATAAAGACATTGAAGAAGACTGGTCCCACTACTGAGCCCTGAGGTACCCCGCTGGTCACTCTCTCCCCTCATTAGAATGAGTGCCATTTACCACCACCCCCTGTTGCCTGTCCATCAACTTATTCCATACCCCGTTAACCACCTTGAGTCCCACTCCCAAATTGCCCAGTTTCCTTATAAGATTCCTATATCATACAGTGTCAAAGCCCTTGCTGAAGTCTAAGTAGACCACATCCACCACTCCACCATGATCTATTTCTCTGGTCATCCAGTTGAAGAAATAAATCAGATTCATTGGACAGGACCTCCCCTGCCCCCATGAATCTGTGCTGCCTCAGGTCTTGTAATCTGCTGGATTCAAAATACTCCACTAGCCTTTCTTTTTAATGTGCCTCTATTAACTTCCCCACTGCTGACATTAGACTGACCAGCCTATAGTTGCCATTCTCCCCCTCGCTGCTGCTTTTATGAAGTGGGACTAAATCTGCCCTCCTCCAGTCTTCTAGAACCTCTCCTGTTTCCAGGGAGTTGTCGAACAGGGCAGTCAGCGGTGCAGCCAGTACCTTCCCGAGCTCCCTCAGCACCCTTTGGTGTACCTCATCTAGCCCCATAGCCTTATCCACTTTCAGTTTCGCAAGTCCTCTCAGGACACTTTCCTCTGTGAATGGACTTGTGTCTACCTTCCTCTGTCCAGTGTTCTTGCTGCATTTATGTGGTCTGTCCCCCTCTTTTTCTGCTTTGAAGACTGAACAAAAGTATCTGTTCAAGATATCTGCTTTTTCCTGATCCTCCTCTGCATGGTCTCGCATTGCGATTTTAAATCTCACAGTCCCTCCCCCTTGTTTTCCTCTTTTGGCTTATGTATCTAAAAAAGGTCTTGTGCCCTATAGTTACCCCTTTGGTTACCCTTTCTTCAGTTTGTGCTCTTCACCACTTTCCCTGCTTCACTCAGTTTCTCCTGGTGCACCTCCTTCTCCTGTTCCCTCTGCATCTCTTTGTGCCTCCTGAATGCTACCCTTTCAGACTTTACCTTCGCAGCCACTTCCCTCAAGAACCGTAACAGTCTCTTTTTCTCCTGTTTTTGCTCACTTCTTTTGTACAGAGGTTTGTTGCCTTCACTGTGCCATCCCTTAATTTGTCCCACCGTTCCTCCATCTCACCTAGAATAAGTATTAGATTAAAGTTAGGCAGCATGACGGGTGGGCCCCAAAGTGGTGAACTGGGTCAGAAATTGGTTGAGGGGCAGGACACAGAGTGTGATAGTGTATAGTGTTCAATTTGAGGAGAGGGAGGTGACCAGTGGGGTGCCACAGGGATCAGTCCTGAGACCAGTCCTCTTCAATGTCTTCATAAGTGACATTGCGGAAGGGCTGGAGAGGAAAGTATGTCTTTTGGGAGATGACACTAAGATCTGCAACAGGGTTGATACTCCAGAGGGGATAGAAAAATGAGAAAACACCTAAACAGGTAGTAGGAGTGGTCAGAAGTATGGCAGCTAGGATTCACTGCAAAAAAGTGCAAAATCATGCACTTGAGGAGAAACAGTCCAGGGGAGGTGTACAAGATGGGGGTACTGGCAGCCACCAAGCAGGAACGGGACATGGGAGGATATTCATATTAGATGACCTTGTAAGAGGGTGGCATGTAACCATACATTTTCTTATTCCCTTTAGAGTCTTTTGCAAAAGCACATATCCTATGCCTTTCTTTTGTGTCTTCTTTTCTGTGTTTTTCACTTTAAGCCTAATTTCCTCAGCCTCCAGTAGGCCACCGGTAGCTGTTCTCTCTATGCTTCATCTCTCTTTCATCTCTTTTCTTGTAAGGTTGCGCATTTAACCCCGTTGAATTTACAAGTATAATTACTCGCGAGCCACACGCTCACATGCATGCACATTCGCGTGGTCCCTTGCGAATGCGTGCACATCTCCACCTAAGTTCTGGGAGTAGGCAATTGGAGAGAAAAGCGACTACCTGATGTATTGAGTTTAGGAAAAAAGAGCACTTCGTTTGGTAATAAACAAGTATGCTTTGTGCTGCACCAGAATGAAGACCTAGAGCCTTTCTGTATGTAATAAAATACAAGGGCTTGGTTTCTCTGCAGCCGCTTGTTCCTGCCCTCAGCTGCAAAAATATAGCGACTCACTGTAAGAAGCTGAGTCAGGGACTCCTGTTTGCTTTATTTTCCCTGCTTTGTTTTTTAAACAGGGTGCTAATGTTAATAGGGAGTTTTACTTCAAAAGAAAAGTCATTAGAAAATACAAAAGAGTCTGAAATAAAGGGAATCTGATAGTTTAAAGTATGATTGCTTTTGAAACAGAGAAGAGCCCCAGAGTAGAGGAAAGAAAAAGCATTTGCTTACCAGTGTTACAAGTAGGAGCTCTTGCTGCAGCCTCTGTAGTATGTGCTCTGGACGCTCTCTCTGGTCTGTAAAGCTCTTTGGGGCCGGCCGGCCATGCTCTTGCTATCTTTATGCGGCAGACCAGGAGGCATGGCCAATTGCTGTGTTTTCATTGATGAAACTCTTCACTACTGCAATATTATTATAATCTATTGAGAACATTATGAATGTAACTGAATGTCGGATTGTATGTATAAAGAATTGTTTTAATGAGAATAAAGCGTTTTCTCTTGTACTAAGAGAAAGGGGGTGGAGCTTTGCACACCACATGACCTAATCTGTATATAAAAGAGAGACCTTTCTCAAAGTTTAGTCAGTTGGTGCTGGGGTGCTGACCCTAGCTGTGTCCTAGAGAGCCTACTAGGATATCTGCCCAGTGATGTAACTGTGGAGAATTTTGTTTTTACTTTGATTCTATTTTATTTTTGTCGTTTGAAGTCCGTTTTTGTTTATAACACTGCAATAAATTTCTTGTTTGGAGATACTACTCATCTTGTGAACGTTACATCCTTATCCCACATCCTCACAGTTGGTGGCAGTCGTGGGATACTGGAGCTGACTGGTACTTCAGAGTGGATGTTGTAGGAATCATCCTGGTGGAATGGAGGAGCAGTTGGGCAAAACGGATGAACCCCGGCCTAGTGGGGTCCTTACTCGGAAGATGACAGAGCAGTACCACATGCCTCTAACAACGAGTCTGGGAGATGTACAGTGGTGCACAACCAAGGAGGAGGACAAGGAAGAAGGAGCAGTGGGAGGGGCAGATACCCCACCTGAAGAAGAGATGGAGGACCCCCTGGCTGGCATACAAGACCTTTTGAGATGGCTGTGTATCAGGCAGATGGACCTAGAAAAACAGAGGGGGAGAGAGAGAGAGAGAAAGAGATCGTCTGCTAAGGGTGGATAGACTTTGAGCCATTCAGGCTCTTGGAACTGCCCATCAGAATTCCCCCCCCACCGATGGCCCTAAGGACATTAAAATGTCAAGATTGTTGGACACTGATGACATTGAAGCATATATTACTACGTTTGAGAGGGTGGCAACAGCATGTGGATGGCCTAGAGACCAGTGGGTAGTTCGACTGGCACCCTAGCTTACAGGTAAGGCCCAGATGGCACATAGCCATATAGACAGTCGCTATGTAACAGACTATGACCAAGTGAAGCAGGCCATTTGAAAATGGAATAGGTACCATTTACTGATGTCTAACTTCCCAAACAAAAACTTCCCATATTCGTTCTCCCGACTGCTTTCTCCTGACAGTACTTTTTCCCGATTATCAAATCACCGACATAGCTTATAAAAAATTGTTTCAGGAATCAAGAGCACTCACTGTTAGCACATGAGCAATTTTCTGTAATTAATCAGTAATCAAGAATTCAAGGATCAAGAGCACACACATTTAACACATCAGCTGTGTTTAATTTCAAACAAGGGAATCGCGGTTTGTTTAATTGTTTAATTGTTTATTTTGTAGCTCATTTATAGTCCGCACCTATTAGCCTTGCCCTCCCTTGTGCAAACGTGGCAGAAGTGTGCAGTATTGTTCCGTCCCAGCGAGGTAATGATAAGCTCTGTGTTGGCGGCTACCTGCTTGTTAAAGAATGGAATCACAGTGATATATTTTACTGGTGCTGCCAAAGTCAGAAGTCTCTGAAGTGTCTTGGTCGGGCCATCACCGTTCTTGTGGGTGGCCAGCAGCACCTTAGAAATCACTGCGAGTACAATCACGCTTCTAATGCAATGGATGCATCAATTGCTTGTGCAATTGCATCAATGAAGCGTAGAGTTATGTAGTCAAATACCACGTACTCAAAACAAGGTACAAGCATGGCACAAGCGGCTAGGTGCTGTTGTTGGTGCATCACATGTAGGGTTCAATCGTTTTGTGTCTGAGCAACGAAAAGAGCAGATGACAACAGAGTCAACAATTGAAAAAGTAACTAGAGGACTGCCAAATCTCCTCTGAAACGTAAATATGCCTTGCGAGAGGAAAAGCTTAACATTGTGGTGAGCAAGAGGGATCAGATGTCGAGTGTGGACTTCCTTCGTGGAATTGCTCACAACCTTGTCATTTAAGAGAAAGATTGTTTTTAATATTTTAATTTTTTTAATAAAGACAACTGATGGATTTCAATTTTGTGGATGCTGCATTTCTATCTGACACGATGCAGTTCTATCTAGTGTAGATTACTGACCCAACGCTGCATTTTTCTCTCATCTCCAGGTAACAAATAAATGCTGATTTCTCTGACAATTAAAATTCTGCTCATACTTTGTCTCCTGGGAACAGCAATGCACAGTGCTGATTTCTATGACAATTTAAATGCTAATGTGGTATAACTGCTGCTCCTACTAGCTAATCTGCACACTAAATGTCGGGAAATGGTATGTTGGGAGTATGGGGTTACAGGCAATGTGTAAGTCGGGATTTCATTGTCGGCAAATTAATTTTCAGGAAGGTATATGTCGGGAAGTAGTACGGATCCCTCTAAAACACTATGATATTAGTGTGGAAATGTATGGGCAGTGCTTTAGAACTTTTCGATATCAAATAGCTGACTCCCCTCAAGAAGCCTTTGTGAGACTTCAAGACCCGTGCAGAAAATGGTTGCAGCCAACAGTCCATACAATGGACCAAATGATTGAGGCAATAGTGCTGGAGCAGTTCATCAAGATCCTACCTCATGAGGTACAAATCTGGGTCTGGGAGCATTGTCCTGAAACTGCTGAAAAAGCGATTAACTTGGCAGAAGATTACCTGACTGCCAGGCCTCAACAGCACAGACGCCAGACTGGAACTGGTACAGCTACCTTCTAAGACCTTCTGTTACCCCCTCACCTAATAGTATACCTAAAGTCACTACCCTTGCCAAGCCTGATAGACCCAGTTGATACCATAATCCAGACATAATATGCCATGAATGTCAAGGGAGGGGCTATAGCCCGGCACTGTCTGAGAAAGAAGGGGGAGTCTACTCTCTTGGCCCTAGCTAATTGGGGACAATGTGTTATTCCTGTGGCCATAGAAGGGACAGGAGTTTTGGGCCTTATTGATTCAGGCAGTCCTCAGACTTTGGTTCAAACAGACCTGGTAGCCACTGTGGACGACAAACAAGGGGACACGACAGGTGTGACCTGTATTCAAGGGGACAAACATTATTATCCACTGCAACAAGTCATGCTGCATGTTCATGAACAGACTTATTATATGAATGTGGGGTTAGTGTCAAGGTTACCTGTCCCGGTTGTCATGGGACATGACTTCCTTATGTTTCAGCAACTGTTGCCCACTGATGTGTGTACGTTGACAACTTGTGCCTAGGCTCGCCAGGAACAGTTGCTAAACCAAGTGTTTCCTCTTGAGGATGATGTGATGGAAGCCCCTGGCAAAACTAAGAAGACTAGAAGGGAAAGGCAGAAAGAAAAACAACATTGGCTTAAAAACTCTAATGTGACTGATGATGAGATGTTAGAACACATTAAAAAGGAGTCTTTTATAGAGATGCAGAAACAAGATCTAACCTTATAGCCTTTCTTTTTACAGGTGGTTCCAGAAGGGGTGACGTCTAAAAATCCTGTGTTTAAACTGTTAGAAAATCATTTGTATAGGTGTTGTACAAACCTAAGAACCAGGGAGGTGGCAGAACAATTATTAGTCCTTGTCCAGTATCGCACCCAGTTGTTACATTTGGCTCACGATGTACCTTGGGCAGGTCACTTAGGTAGAGATCGTACCCTGAGCAGGTTATTACATCGTTTTTATTGGCACGGAATACATGATCAGGTGACCAAATATTGCCAGAGCTGTGCAGACTGCCAGGAGGTGGCTCTCGTTGCCAAAAAGGATAAGGTGCCCTTAAGACCCGTCCCCTTAGTAGATACCCCTTCGTCTCATGTGGCCATGGATGTTGGACCATTGCCTAAGAGTGCTAAAGGCAATCGATTTATCCTAGTACTCTGTGGCTATATGTCCAAGTATCCTGAGGCCATCCCCCTATGTGCTGTCATGGCAGAGAAGGCGGCAGAGGAACTTCTCAAGGTGTTCAGCAGAATGGGGATACTGAGAGAGATCTTTTTCGATTTTTATTTACTGTGCATTTTGGATGTTCCGGACCATCATGTCATCTGTCCTGGTCATGGCGCCCCCACAAGCTTCCACCTCCTAGATTGCCAGAGGTCTCCCAGTCACCCCTGACTTGCCCCCCAGAGGGTGGGGTCATGGCACCATAGGGCTTACCAGTGCTGCGAAACTGTGACTGGTCGGGAGAGCCCAGCTAGGTGGCTAATTGAAGCCCAGGGCAGGGCTTCAAGTAAAGGGTTGGAGCAGGTTTTTTTCCCCCTTAAGCTGAGGTGGGGATGTGCAATGACGGCCGGTGTCTGCCCTGCTTCAGAGAGAAACTGGTGTTGGTGTAATGCGATGAACACAGCCTCTGCCAGGTGTCGTTTCTGCACCGAACGTGCACCAAGAAGGAGAGCAGTCTACAAGGCGCTCAATCCTTCCTCCTCCGGCCGGCCCTTCAATGACCTGGTCCGTTCCCGAACCCGGGTCGCCGGTGTTGCAAGCAGAAATCCAACTGCTGCACCGGTGGGCTGTTATGAGAGAGATCTTGACAGATAGTTGTACCAACTTCTGCTCAGTCTTATTGAAACGTCTGTACCAGGCCTTAGGTGTTCATGCCATCTATACCTCCCCGTACCATCTGCAGACAGACGGCCTGGTAGAGTGTTTTAATAAAACGTTGAAGAAAATGCTCCAGAAGTATGTAGTGGATGAGGGAAAACACTGGGACATTCATTTACCCCTGCTCATGTTTGCTTATAGAGCGGTCCCCCAGGCGTCTGTGGGGTTTTCACCTTTTGAGTTACTTTTTGGGACTAATCCCCGTGGACTGTTAGATGTTCTAAAGGAACAATGGGAAGAAGGGAAAGTGGAAAACCATTACTACTGTGGAGTATGTTACCAAACTGAGGAAACATTTAATGGAGTATATCCAGATGGCACAACAACAGAATAAGGAGAAACAGGATTATCTGAAAATGAAATATGATGAGGGGGTGGGGCATAAACACTTTAAGGTAGAAGATTGGGTTCTGTTGTTACTACTACCCTTTACAGACAACAAACTCACAATGAAATGGCAGGGTTCTTATGTAATTAGAAGTCAGACGGGACCTGTCAATTATGAAATCAAGATCCCTGATTGAAGGAAAAGACTACAAATCTATCATGTCAATTTGTTAAAAAAATGGCATGAACGATCTGACCTTTCCACTAGTCCTAGCTTGTTTGTGTATCCTGAAGACCTATACAAAAGTGATCTTGAGACAGCCTATCAGAGGTTAGAACCTAATAAGGAGAAACAGGTTAATATTAACCCTGACTTAGAACCCAGACAAAAGGCTGAACTAGAACAAGTTGTTCTAGAATACACTAACATCTTTACCAACACCCCGGGGAAGGCTCGGGGTGGAACATCAGATACGTCACACAAGATGTGCCCATTAGAGTAAACCCTTACCGGTTACCAGAAAGGGTCAGAGAAGAGATCACAGAGGAAGTGAAAAAGGTGCAGAAATTGGGGGTTATACAAGAGTCCCAGAGTAATTGGAGTTTTCCCATCATTGTGGTGGATAAGAAAAAAGGGGGAGTGATGTTGTGTTTAGATTTTTGGTGCTTAAATGCCGTTTTTAAATTTGATAGTTATCCAATGCCTTGGATAGACGACATCATTGATCACCTTGGCAACACCCGCTATATCAGCACACTAGACCTCATAAAAGGGTATTGGCAGATCCCTTCAGATAAGGAAGCACAATGAAAAACTGCCTTTAGTACCCCCATAAGGCTCTTCCACTTTCTCACCATGCCCTTTGGCTTACACGGTGCCCCTGCCACCTTTCAGAGGCTAATGGACAAGATCCTGAGACCACACATACAGTAGCATATAGTGCAGCTTTTTTTAATTTTATTTAGTTTTTGTTGACCGGGTAAGTGCACTAGACAAATCCTGCCTATTTTCAGGCACGACCTGGGGGAGGGAGATACAGATGAATGCCAACTGTTCTTGAACTTGATTAAGCTGTTGGTGGTATTTTTAGTGAATTTTTAGTTAGCTTACTTGGACGATGTTATTATCTATAGTTCAAATTGGGAAGAACATCTCCAACATCTCACTAGTGTACTAGGTGCTATTGCCCAGGCAGGTCTTACAATTAATCCGGCTAAAAGTTCACTAGCTATGAGGGAAACGAGGTACTTGGGTTTTCTGATTGGCAATGGCCAAGTAAAGCCTTAAGTGGGTAACGTTGATGCCATAGCCAAATGCCCTTGCCCAGAAACCAAGAAACATGTTTGATTGTTTCTGGGCTTGGCAGGCTATTACAGAAGCATCATCCCCAATTTTGCCTCTACAGCTAGTCCCCTTAAAGACCTGACTAAGAAAAACAATCCTGCTAAGGTTGTTTGGACACCAGCTTGTGATAAGACATTTTGTGCCCTCAAAAGCAAGTTTGTGCTCTGCACCAATATTGAGAAGCCCTGATTTTACGAAACCTTTTATAGTGCAGACAGACGCATCCAATACTGGGATAGGGGCTGTGCTGTCTCAACACATAGAAGGGGAAGAGCATCCCATTATTTATATCAGCTGAAAACTACACCAGAAGGAAACCAAATATGCAACTATAGAAAATGAATGGCTAGCCCTTAAGTGGGCCATTGAGGCATTAAGATAAAGAGAGTTTGAGGTATGGACTGACCATAATCCCATATGCTGGCTGCTCATGAAGAAAGACAAAAATGCCAGAATCATGAGATGGTATTTGTCATTACAATCCTACAAATTTATTGTCAAGCATGGAGCAGGCCTATTACATGGGAACACTAATTTTTTGTCCCATTATGGGGTGAATGTGATGATGCAAATAGAATCAGACCTCAGGGTAAAGTAAGAGATAGATGACAGAGGAGAGGCTTCGTTACCAGACTTAGTAATAATGTTTTTGATTTTGAAAAAGGAACCCAGAGGTGGAACTTCAAGAGTGGGTGGGCTGGAGCTCCATCTCTCCCTACGAGAGATCTGGTTGTAACTATCTGCATCAGCTGTGAAGGTTTTGGATAACCTACAATGTACTTGGTATTCAGCACATGAATGCATCTGTATCCTGCTGAAAATTAAGAATTATTAAAAGAAATTTTGATAGGGGAGGAATGTAAGAGGGTGGTGTATAACCTTACATTTTTTTTATTCCCTTTAGAGTCTGTTGCAACAGCACATATCCTATGCCTTTCTTTTGTGTCTTCTTTTCGGTGTTTCTTGCTTTAAGCCTAATTTTCGCAGCCTCCAGTAGACCACCGGTAGCTGTTCTCTCTATGCTTTGTCTCTCTTTCATCTCTTTTCTTGTAAGGTTGTGAATTTAACCCTGTTGAATTTACGAGCGTAATGGCTCGAGAGCTGCTGCACGAATGTGCGCACCTGCACATGACTGCACGCTCACACACATGCACATCCGAGCGGTCCCTTGCGAATGTGCGCATACCTCCACTTAAGTTCTGGGAGTAGGCTACTGGAGAGAAAAGCGACTCCCCGATGTACTGAGTTTAGAAAAAAAGGACACTTCTTTTAGTAATAAACAGGTACGCCTTGTGCTGCACCAGAATGAGGATCTAGAGCCTTTTTGTATGTAATAAAATACAAGGGCTTGGTTTCTCTGCAGGCACTTGTTCCCGCACTGAGCTACAAAAATATAGCGACTCACTGTAAGAAGCTGAGTCAGGGACTCCTGTTTACTTTATTTTCCCTGCTCTGTTTTTTTAAACAGGGTGCTAATGTTAATAGGGAGTTTTACTTCAAAAGAAAAGTCATTAGAAAATATGAAAGAGTCTGAAATAAAGGGAATCTGATAGTTTAAAGTATGATTGCTTTTGAAACAGAGAAAAACCCCAGAGTAAAGGAAAGAAAGAGTATTTGCTTGCTTGTGTTACAAGTAGGAGCTCTTGCTGCAGCCTCTGTAGTATGTGCTCTTCAAACACACACTGGTCTGTAAAGCTCTATAGGGCTGGCCGGCCATACTCTTGCTATATTTGTTATGTATTCCTGGGGGGGTGGGCATGATAGAAATGTTCAAGTACCTTAGGGGTATAAACAAGGTACAAGAGGGTAGCATCTTTCAAAAAAGAAGATGTGCAAGAACAAGTGGGCATGAAATGGAGTTGGGGGGAGGTTCAGGGGCAACATGAAGAAGTACTTTTTCGCTGAAAGAGTGGTGAATGCTTGGAACAGACTCCCAAAGGAGGTGGTGGGGGAAAAACAGTTTGGGAATTCAAGAATGCATGGGTTAGAGATAAGGGTACCCTAGAGATAGGAAAGAAAGGGTGAGCTGTAGATCAACTAGGATCTGTGGTTTGAAATAGGTAGGCAAAATGGGCAGACTAGGTGTACCACATGATCCTCATCTGCCATCAGCTTCCATGTTTCTACGATGTCGTTTCAACTTTGAATTTTTTGAAGTTTGCTTTTTCACTTTTTAGTGCTAATGGAGCCTGCACTTTAAGGCAATCCCCCCTGCTAGGTTGTCTCTGAGGCATTCACCCAGTTATTTTTAAACTCTGCACTCCTGAAGTCCAGAACCCTAATCCTTGTTTGGTTTGCCTCTACCACCGTCCCTATGTTAAACCACACTGTATGGTGATAACTGGTCCCGAGGTGGCATCCCACCCTGATATTTGCAGTACTGTCCCTGTTTGTGAGCACCAGGTCCAGTATTGCCCCATCACGAGTGGGCTCCCTGACTAGTTACCTGAAAAACACCCCCTGCAGGGAGTCTAGGATGGCTCTGCTTCTAGCCGAGGCCATGACTGGGAGGCTCCAGTGTACATCTTGCAGACTGGAGTCCCCCACCAGCAGCAACTCTACTTTTTCTGCAGTTGTGCTGATGGCTTCCCCATTGTATCACCCCTTGTGGTCAACACCCTGATGGCGAAACACATAATAAGACCATTACGGTGACATTCCTGGTAATGGTCCTTTTTCTGTGTTTCGCCTTCCTCCAGTGTTCTGCCCCCAAACAGCAATAGAAGAGGTGGCACAATACCTGCACTGGTATTGTGCCGTTGCTGTAGGGGAGGTCGGCATTCTCGCCGACGAGATGTCTTGGTGCTTCCCTTCCCCATTGCCTTATTCAGTTCTTCTCCCCTTCTTGGAGGTCTGTGTATCACTCCAGTGCAAATACTGGTTCTGGCTTCTGTCTCCAAGGTGACCCACAGCACCTCTCGCCCCTTCATTCCCCCCCCGGATCCCTTGCATTTCCAATGCTTTGATACCCTCCCTCACACTCAGCACAACCCCTTCACCCTTCTTCCCCTCCCTATGCTTTCTGAACTGAGTATAGCCGGGTATGGCCATGTCCCAGTCATGATTTCCTGTGCATGTTGACTCAGTAATGGCCACATGATTCAGATCTGCCTCCACCATGGTGGACTCCAGGTCTGGAATTTTATTTCCAAGACACTGCATTTGCACACATAGCCCTCCACACCCTGCACCCACTCTGCTTGTAACTCCCTTGCCCCATGTGCCCCTCCCCAATTTCTCCTCTTTTTACAGCTTTTGTTCTCATTTCCCCTTGTCCTCTGCTACTCTGCTGCTTCCTTTAACCTGCTTTGTGGGTGAAGTTCCACCCTTTGGGTTCTCCCTCCCTACTGTTTCTAGACTGTGACTAGATGGGCCACTCGGTCCCCATCTGCCATCAGAATCTTATGTTCTTATGTTTCAGTCTGTGAGAGGGCAGTTTATGCATAGATTACACAGAATACATAGAAACTGTCGACAGATAAGTACCACTTGGCCTACCCAGGCTGCCCATTTTCCTTACCTACTGTAATACCACAGACCCTGCATGGTCTCCGGCTTTAGCCCAATTTCAAGCTAATATAATTTCCTTATGCCTATCCCATGCATTCTTGAATCCCATTACAGTTTTAGCTTCAACTACCTCTGCTGAGAGGCTGTTCCAGGCATCCACCACTCTTTTCATGAAGAAGTACTTCCTAATGTTCTCCCTGAATCTCCCTCCCCCTCCCACTTCGTAGCATGTCCCCTTGTTCTTGAGCATCTTTTTTTTCTAAAACACGCTCTCCTCTCATACCCTATTTATACCAGTGAGGTATTTGAAAGTCTCAACATTATCCCCTCTCTCCTGCCTTTGCTCTAGGGTATATATATTGAGGTCCTTTAGCCTCTTCTCATAGGCCTTTTAGGTCCAGCACCATTTTTGTTGCTCTACTCTGGACTGCCTCTATTCTGTCAACGTTCTTATGAAGATATGGTCTCCAGAACTGAACATAGTATTCTTGGTGAGGTCACACCAATGTTGTATACAGCAGAAAAACTACCTCCCTTTTTCTGCTGGTGATACCCCTCCCAGTGCATCCCAGCATCCCACTAACTCTCCCTACTGTCTTATCACATTATTTGGCCACCTTTAGGTCACCAGAAATGATAACCCCAGGTCCCTTTCCTGCTTGGTAGTCATCAGTACTAGTACTCCGCCCTTGGGTTTCTGTACCCCATGGACATAACCTTGCACTCCTTTGCACTGAATCTTAGTTGCCACACTTTTGACCACTCCTCAAGCATTCTTAGATCACTATTCATTTGTTCCACTGCCCCCTTCCTCTGAGTTTCCACCCTATGGCAGATCTTTGTGTCATCTACAAAAAGGCATACCTTCCCTTCTAGCACCTCAGCAATGTCACTAATAAAGATATTAAATAGGACTGGACCCAGTGTTGATCCCTATGGCACCCTGCTGGTCACTCTCCCTTCCTCAGAGTGAACTCCGTTAATCATCAACCCCTGTCTCCTATCTCCCAACCAATTTCTTACCCAGTTTACCACCTGTTGACCCACTTCTAGGCTGCCCAGCTTGTTTACGAGTCTCCTATATGGAACGGTGTGAAAGGCCTTACTGAAGTAGAGGGAGGTCACATCCACAGCACCACCCTGATCTACCACCCTGCTCACCCAGTCAAAGAAATCAAACAGATTTGCTTGACGTGACCTCCCTGTTGTGAATCTATGTTTCCTTGGCTCCAGTAAGCCACTGGTTTCAAAATATTCCATAATGCTTTCCTTCAATAGTGATTCCGTTAATTTTCCCACCACCAAAGTCAGGCTGACTGGACTGTAATTACCAGTCTCTTCCCTGCTACCACTTTTGTGAAGTGGAACTACATCTTATCATGCACTGTCACAATATGACTCATACATCATACGCCTTCCTCTGTCTGTCTGCCACCCCCCTCAGCTAGTTTAAATGTTCACAAAACTAACATGTAACCTATCCACTGAGGACTGCGGTTCCCTTCCCAGATGGATGCAGGCCATCAACTCTGTGTAGCCCCTCATCCCTCCATGTTGGCACCAGTCCTCAGTGAAGCTGAACTCCTCTCTGCATCATTCCTTAAATCAAGAGATGAAGCTCCTGGTGTGGAGTTCCCTATCCTCCCTTTGGCTGTAGACGGGTAGCACTCAGTGAATGTCACCATGTGTGTTACATGCCTTAGGCCCATCCCCATTTCCCTCAACTCTCCCTGCACAATCCCAGCCCATCCCTTGCTAGGTCATTAGTCCCCATGTGGACAATCCAGCTCCCCCAATGCCCTGCCACTCCAGCGATAATTAGGAGCCAGTGTCTGTCCCTCCGAGCCATGGCACCAGGTAGGCACCTCATCTCTCACTCTACCATGTGGGAGGGAACTCTCTACTCTTGGTATAGGGGTCCCCTCCTGTGTGAGAAAATGGCATAGACTGCACAAATAAGAGTTAAGATCTCCAGGTATGGGAAGAGAACTGACTGTAGGATAAATGCTGCACACACACCATGTACAGTATGCGGACATTTTGACAAATGGACAGCAAAGCAGCAGTGAGGCACCCAGCTACAGGTGACTGGCCTAATTATTTAGAGACTGACCTAACTGTTGCCGGACAGTAAGAAGTTACTTCACAGAGTGGGACTGTGTCCTGAGTCTTGGTCAGCTTAGCTGACAAAGGCGGCCTGCAGTGGAGCCTGGGAAGGGAGGTCAGCACCATGGGGTTAATCAGAATGAGAGATCTAGGAAGGAAGATCTTGGTGCAGTTCACTACTTGGTGAGTACCCCAACCCCAGTCAGATCTATGGTGTTCAGAAATAAACATTTTCGTGGTGTGCATGCCAACCCCCCCGAGACATGTACCATTGCCGAAATCCCTAGATGAAGGAAGGGAAGCTTACACGTAGATGGGATTAGCACAAGGTGGCAGTATGATCCAAAGGACAGGGGGAGGAAAGACAGCAAAATGTAGGGGGTATTAAGGCACCACAGGGGCAATTAGCCCAATAAACCCAGTCTGGCATTAGATCGAACACAGAGTCAGGCTGGAAATAGGCAGACTGGATAGACCGCAGGGTCTCTGTCTGCCGTCAGGTCTATGTATCTGTGCCATTTCAGTCTCCCTGTGCATTGAAAAAGACAGGAACCTTCTCCATCCTCACCCCACTTGGATTCTAAAGTGCTATGGGAAAGTATGTATGGAAGGTGCTACGTAAAACAAAATTTCTCTTCTTGCTGAAAACAACACAACCAAAATGTTGCTTCTCCTGATACTGTAGTTTGGGAAACTGACTTGCTCCGGTTTACCACTCTGGCATTTCAGCTGCTTACAGACATTTGAGCTTTCCCTAGTCACTGCAGTTTTCCCCCAGGACTAGAAGGAAGCCAAGGTAACATCATTATGTAGGACTGGAGACATTTTTGATACAGGGAGTGATCATGCAAGCTCCCTGTTGGCTGTCTTAATGAAGGTCTTTGAAAAACATATGCACTTGCAATTAACAATGTCTTACCTTAAGATGACACATTGTCACAATATCAATCAGGTTTTATCCTGGTGTATATTCCACTCTAGCAGCCATCTTGGAGTTTCAACAACTGCTCTGCAAATAAAAACAAACTCTAGCCAGAGCCGATGAGGCTGCGAAAAGCTACCAAATGACCACAGTTATTTTCTTGTTGGTGTTATATAGTGCTGTTTAGTCACAATCGTCAAAAACTGCCATGCTGCTAAATCAGTCCTCTTGAATTTATTTAGTCAGAGTAAATGCTGCTGGTGTGTGTGTGTGTGTGTGTGTGTGTGTGTGTGACTGCTCCCAGATCAATTTTGCCTTTTTCCTGTAACTGCAGGACAATGTTCCTGTGTTTTCCTGTAGATTACATTATTTCCAATGGAAGCCAATTTCCTCGTTTTCTCGTATAACTAATGCAAGTCTATGGGAAGAATTTCCCTGTAGATGGCTTTAAATTCCTGTAAACAGAGTTCCTTACCATTTAGATAAAATACTTGACATCCCCTACAAGCTTAGTTAAAGGAGAACTGCATTGAACCTGTAAATAATGTTTCCCGTAGAAGCTTTTTTCATATAGTGAGTCCCCTTCTGTTGCTGCCCCACTTTTGCTGGCCTTTTAGTTAACCCATTGGATATTTATGGGTTACACACTGCTGCAAAGTGCCATGTAAGAGTCGTATGATGTTGTTTATGTCCCCATGAACCTCAGAATTCTAAATTAGAACACAGATGCATTGTACCAACAATGTAAGTTATTGACAAGATCATACTGTTCTAAAATGGTCAATGCCAGCAGTGTGTGAATCAGAAACACTCACTGAATTTACCAAAAGGCCAGATTAGATTAAGCAGTAACAAAACGAGAACTGGTATTTTAAAAAATAACATCTACTTCTACAAAAATGCATGTTTGCTGATTCAAGGCAGTTCTTCTTTGAGATATTAACAGCTGTTCACTATTTATGGGACTGGCAGTACAGCCTAGAAGTAGTGAGCTATAAATGAGCTTTGTACGTCCAGCATTCAGACATGGGTTTAAGTCCCATACCCTCCATTTCCATACTGTGTGGCTCTGATTAAGTCACTTTATCTCCCAGTGTTCCGGGGTTCACCATAGAAACAAGCACCTATGCCTAGTTGGCCTTACCTGGTTACCAAAGGAAAAAATACATACATATATATATATATATATATATATATAAAATTGCATTATTTTGTTTTCCTTTTAGTTTACTTTTGAAACTGTCCATCTGGAGGATGGCAACATAACAGTTTTACACTGACCTTCTGCTGCGTGGGAGGGCTCGAACAGTGTAGCTGAGCCTCAGACCATAAATCCTTGATAAGAGATGAGCAGTCTGCATCACGTGGCCCATCCCAAAGCAGGATTGTACACACAAACACACACACACACACACACACACACACTTAAAACCACTTTCCACTTGACACTTCCGACTCCAGAAAAAGCAAACAAGCTATTTTCTGTATGTGCCTGGGCAGCTGGACTTAATTAACTCTGTCATGTTAGTTTATGCTTACTTTTTTTGTTTGTTTTTTTTAAAGAGCAAGATCCTTCAGGCCAAAAAAAGTGATGGGGCTACAGCCCCCCCACCCTGCAGTTTGTATGTGTGCTCATAGGAATGAAATAACTCACAGACCACTGTCTGTAATCTGACACTGTAGAGGCTGAGTGTTTCACAGACATCATATAATGAGATAACCCCTATGTTGCTGAAATAAATAGAATACATCTATTAGACTGAGCTGGACAGATGATAGAAACAGTTGTTTAAAAGGTTTTTTTTTTTTTGTTAATAGCCTGAGAAGTTCTGAGGCACAATATGGTTAGCATCCCCCTCCCTTCAGATGCCTTTAACATAGAGCAGCAAACAGCAAAAATCAGAGGGGGAGTGCACTACTTTGCAACTGTGGAGAAATACTTCCAAATGTCTAAAAACTGAGTTCTACGAAAAGCCGATGTAGAGCTGTAGTCTGATCGATGACAGAAGAGCTGTAGGCTCCACCCACATCCCTAAGAAGTGCTAAAACAGAGCAGGAAAACATGGCAAACTAAAATGGAATTTAAAATGCATATGTACAAAAGGTTTGCTGTAACTTGAGAACCACTGCTTCATGAATGATTTTGATCTTACTTGTCAGGGCAGATCTCAGCAGGGGAATGGTTAATCAGATGGGCATGTTTTCCTTGGAAAAAAAGAAGAATGAGGAGAGGGAAATGCAGTTTTTTTAAAGATAGGATAAAGGGGATTGGGTGAACATTTTTAGTGCGGTCAGGACAACAAACGTAGAGGGGATACCCTATGCTGTAGGGTGTGGGGTGTTAGGAGTGATGTGAGGGAGAACCTATGGAACAAGCTCTATAAGGAACTGGTGCAACTGCTGGACCTTTTGAACACATCAGATCCATCCCATGGGAAGAATAATATTGCTGGGTACAGAACTGAATTCACTTGGGAGGGAGGGTCACAAGGAGTATTTAGTAAAGCTTGCTAGGACACTGTGTCATGTCATAGATTCCTGCATGACAATGACATTCCCTTTTGTTTCAGCAACCCCATGTCAAAGCCATATGTTTTTGCCTGGTACCCGATAGTCCTCTAAACATTTAAAATTCACAACAAAAACATGGGGTGCCAGACTTGTTGTTAAGTTACCTTGGTGAGATGTAATCTCTCTTTAAGGATAAAATCCAGAAGGGGTCAGATTTTTTTATGTGGTTATAACATCAGTGTTTTAGATGTCGACATGAGTGTGAAAGAAAATGTGAAAAAAGACACATCATTTGTCATGATGCTTGCGTCCTTTTTTCCACAAATGCAAAACTAGAGTGTAAATTACCAATACTATGGTGCCCTCTTGAACTGATATTCCCCTATTTTTTGGGCAGACAAGATAGTCCAGTCGGTCCTTTTCTGCCGGTGGGATTGTATGAAAAAAAAGGGAAATATTTGTATGTTTTTATGCATAAAACCATTTCAGACCCATGTAATTTTCATAAAACATTTTTGATAGATGTAGAATATGACTATGAATATTGAAACAGAAAGAACTATAGGGGTCGCCATGTTTTTTTTGGTTATATCTGCTTTCAACTTTGCAGGTTCAGAGGTGGTCAGCTCAGGATAAAAATAATTGAAGCAACCCAATAAAAAAATAAAACTAGCAAGAATGCTATTCAAACAATTCAAAAGTACATGCAGTGTGACAAAGACTTTAACACAAAAAAACAATGTAACCAAAGACAGATATGTAGAAACATAGACTTTGATGGCAGATAAGGACCGCTTGGCCCACCTAGTCTGCCCATTTCCCTACCTACAGGATAGGCTGCAGATCCTAGTTAACCAACAGCCTATTTCTTCCTACCCCCCACAAGAATTGCCTTATGTCTGTCCCATGCATTCTTGAATTCTCCCACAGTTTTAGACCCCACAACCTCCTCCAGAAGGCTGTTCCATGTATCCGCTACCCTCTCTGTGAAAAAATGCTTCCTTACATTGCCCCTGAACCGCCCCCCCCATCATTAAATTGTGTCCCCTTGTTCTTGCATGCCTCTTTTTCTGAAAGATGCTACCCTCTTGGACTTTGTTGATTCCACTGAGGTACTTAAAAGTTTCTATCGTCCCTCCTCTCCCTTCTTTCCTCAAGGATATACATATTAAGCTCCTTTAGTCTCTCCTCGTACGGCTTCTCTGCAGACCCTGCACCATTTTAGTTGCCCTCCTCTGGACTGCCTCTATCTTGTCTATGTCCTTGCGGAGATGGGGTCTCCAGAACTGGATGCAGTACTCCAGATGGGGTCTTGCCAACTGTCTGTACAGTGGGATAACAACTTCCTGTTTTCTGCTGGTGATGCCTCTCCCTATGCATCCCAGTACACCCCCAGGCATCCCTACTGCCTTCTCACATTGCTTGC
Organism: Neoceratodus forsteri; assembly: GCA_016271365.2. Lineage (NCBI taxonomy): Eukaryota > Metazoa > Chordata > Ceratodontiformes > Ceratodontidae > Neoceratodus > Neoceratodus forsteri. The sequence goes on from CM057459.1 coordinate 1,411,522,642, forward strand.
TAAACTTAAGGTCATCTGATATGATTAACCCCAGGTCCCTTTCCTTTTTGTTGTTGTTCTTCTCCCCCATTGTGTAATCTTCCCTGGATTCTTGTTTCCCAGGTGCATTATTTTGCACTTCTTTGCATTGAATCCTAGATGCCATACTTCTGACCATTCCTCCAACCTTGCAAGTCCCTTCTCATCGTTTTCCGCCTCCTTGTGTATCAACCCTGTTGCAGATCTTTGTGTCATCTGCAAGAGAGCATACTTTTCCTTCCAGTACCTCTGCAATGTCACTTATAAAGACATTAAAAAGGACTGGACCCAGTACTGAACCCTGTGGTACCCCACTAGTAACCCCTCTTTCTTCAGAGTGGACTCCATTTACAATTATCTTCTGTGTCTTGTTGTCCAGCCAATGTTTTACCCAGGCTACCACCCTGGGACCCACTCCCAGGCTGGTTAACTTGACTATTAATCTTTTGTGTGGGACTGTGTCAAATGCCTTGCTAAAGTCTAGGTAGGCCATGTCCACAGCCCCTCCCTGGTGTACTACTCTGGTCACCCAGTCAAAGAAATCTATTAGATTTGTCTGACATGACCTTCCCGCTGTGAGCCCATGCTGCCTTGGGTCCTGTGCCCCACTGGCCTCTAGGTACTCAACAATTCTTTTCCTTCAGAAGTGACTCCATCCTTTCCCTACACAGAGGTCAAACTGACAGGTCTGTAGTTTCTGCCTCTGTCTTGGTCCCACTTTTGAAGGGGAATCACATCCATCTTCCTCCAGTCCTTGGGTACCACACCATCCTCCCATGATTTATTAAAAGAGTAGCCAGTGGTTTCACTAGTTCCCCTTAACTCTTTTTAGAATTCTGGGGTGAATTCCATCAGGACCCATTGCTTTGTCCACCTTCAGTTTTAGGAGTTCTTGCAGAACCCTTTCTTCTGTGAAAGGACTGGGATTGACCCCCCATCAAGAATGCTTCTGTTAATTGGATTAGGCACTTCCTCCTATTTTGTGAATAGTGAGCAGAAATATTCATTCAGTATCCCTGCCTTTTCACTGTCCCCTGCCCACCCACCGCTCATTCTATTCAGCCTCATTATCCCTCCCTTTGTCTTTCTACGCTCGCTGATGTACCTATAAAAGGTTTTATCTCCCTTCTTAACTGAGTTGGCTATCTTTTCCTCAGTTTGGGCCTTTGCTATTCTGACTTCCTTCCCTGCTTCCTTCTGCCTTAACTGGTACATCTCTCTGTCCTGCTCCTTCTGTGTTTCTTTATACTTCCTGAATGCTATGTTTTCTCCTTGACTTTCCCAGCCACCTCTTTTGAGAACCATAGTGGCTTTTTCTTTCTTTTTGATTTGTTTATTTGCTTTACACAAAGGCTTGTTGCTTCTGTGATGGCAGTTTTGATGATTTCTCATTGTTGCTCCACCTCTCCTTCTAGCCTGTTTGCTAGTGCTTTTCTAAGGCACTCTCCCATCTTGCCAAAGTCAGCCCTTCTGAAGTCCAGTACCCTCACTTTTGTATGGCTTGACTCTGTAGCTGAGTTTGACGTGAACCACGCTGTTTGATGGTCACTTGTTCCCAGATGGCAACCCACTTCTAGATCTGAGATCCTCTTACTGCCCCCATTTGAGAGTATGAGGTCTAAGATTGCTCCCTCATGAGTGGGTTCTGAAACTAGCTGTCTGAGGCCTTCCACCTGTAGGGCATCGAAAATGGCCCTGCTCTTGGATGTGGCTGCAGCAAATGTGCTCCAGTTAACATCTGGCATATTCAGGTCTCCCATCAATAGTATCTACCCTTTCTCTGCCATCCTAAGAGTGCCTTCTATCATATCCTTGTCCATTCCTTCCCCCTGACATGGGGGTCTGTACACAACCCCTGTGCAGATTGTGGTGCCCTTTCCAGTCTCCAAGGTGACCCACAGTGCCTCCTCTCCTCTCTGTTTACTCTTTTGTTCAGTTGCTTTTATCCCTTCCTTTACATAGAGAGCTAATCCTCCCCCTCTTCTCCCCTGCCTGTCTCTTCTGTAGGTTATGTACCCTGGTGTGTTAACATCCCAGTCACGGTTCTCCGTGTACCATGTTTCTGTGACTGCTACAATATCCAGGCATCCCTCTTCCATCAATGCCACCAGCTCAGGGAGCTTGTTGCCCAGACTACGGGCATTGGTACTCATTACCATCCATTTCCTGATGGCCTTACTCCTTTTTGCCCCATCCCTGTCCTTCTTGCCTTTGTCATTTTCCCCATTTACCCCTGCCCTTCTCCCTATCGACACGTCTATGTTGGTGTTTACTGCACTTACTACCATGATATTTTTTTTGGGGGGGCTAGGATTTCCCTGCTCCTTTCCAGTGCCTCCCCCCTTGGCTAGTTTAAATGTTTGCCAATGAAGCATTTAAACCTATCACCTAGGATCCTGGTCCCCATCCTGTACAGATGCAGCCCATCATGCCAGTATAGGCTTGCATCACTCCAGGTGGACCCCCAGTCCCCAGTGAAGCCAAATCCCTGAGATCTGCACCAGTTTTTCAACCAATGATTGAATCCCATGGTGCGGAACACCCTAGCCTCTCCTATGCCATAGATGGGCAACACCTCCGAGAAGGTTACCGTGCATGCTACTTGTCTAAGGTCCCTCCCCAATTCCACAAACTCTTCCTGCACTGCTCTAATCCCTTTCTTAGCTAGATCATTTGTCCCTAGGTGGACAAGGACATCCAGCTCCCTCCCCTGTGCAGCAGCTCTGGCAATCCTGAGGATTCGCTCCCTGTCCTTCCCAGCCATGGCGCCAGGCAGGCACCTTACCCCTCCCCTTCCTCCCCTAGTTCTACCTTCCTAACAATGGAGTCCCCCACCAGCAGTTGTTTCCTTCCCCTGTGGGGTCCCATGCCACCCTCCTGTGAGTCTCCTTTGTGGAGGTTCCCAGCATCCTTCTTGGTCTCCACTGTGGGTGCCTCCATAGAGGAACCACACTTTGCCAGAATGGCATAGGAATTGTGGAGAGGTACAACTGGAGAGATGTGCCTCTGTTCCTCCACCCTCACCCTCCCTGAGCCCACTGTGGTCCAACTGCTCCTCTTTCTTGGCAACCTCTGAGGCAAAGGCACTGGCACTGGTGGTCCCTGGATGGAAGAGGAGGTCCCACAACTCCTGGCCAACTCAGCCTGGAGATGAGCAACCTCCTCCCTCAGCCCAGAGAGGTGCTTGCAGATGGGACAACACCGCATCCTCCAGAACGTCTCCTTGAAGAGTGCTGTTCTACAGCCACTGCACTGCACCACTCCCATCATGTCTTATTTCTGGCCCCTTAACTGTTGTTTGGAATCCTTACACTTTCCTCTGGTTTTTTTTCTCTTCTCTCTCTACTTACTTTCTGCCTCTGTGCCCTTTAAGCTCTTGATTGTCCTGTTCTGAGACAAGAATATCCTATATTTCCCAGTAGACCCCTTTCTTGCTCAGAGGCAGACCCCCAGCAGCTAGAGGGGTCCAGAGAGCTACTCTTGCCCTTCTAGGATGGTTGGGTCTTTGGTGGCTCTGTGATCACTCACTTCCTGCTCCCAAACAGGAAGTTCCTGTTGTCAGTCAAATCCTGTGTCTATAAAAGTAGAACTAGCTTTGGGTGTAAAAGTGGAGGGGAGGGAAGGAGGGCAATATAGTCCCAGTAGAGAAGTCCAGTCACACAGCAGTCCTTCCTCCTGGTGTCTTCTGCCAAGCTTCGAGCAGAATCTTTCTAAGGCAGTCTTTAAATTTAGCTTCCTTCTAGCTAAGCCACTCCCCCATGTACTAGATATTTCTACAAGTAGTTTAAACTGCACAGCTATCAAGCCCTTGCAGTCACCTGAGATTCACACCTAGATAACTGTTCAGATAACCATTCAGTTCAGTTAACTCAGACAAACACACAAATTCTTTGTTTTTTTTTTTTTGTTTGTTTGTTTTTTTACCCTAAATTAAAGGTCCAAGTACAAGAGTTCTGCTTCTTTAGTCCCAGTAGAGAAGTCCAGTCACACAGCAGTCCTTCCTTCTGATGTCCGCTGCGCCTAGAATGATACCAACTGTTGCAATTGTGGGAGCTAATTTATTTGCTGCCATTCTATATATATTCTTGGATGGACATGACATAATAAGATAAATCATTATTCTAATAATGCTTCCATATATTTAAGAATCTACTTGCCAGAAAACAACCTTGAAAACTTTATCGAGGGCATTAAAAAAAGGAATTTGAAACACCAGCGGACATCTTTCACTGCAATTGAAATTGCACTGTTTTCTGCAGGAACTCTGCAGTATTCTGTGTTACATCAGAGCAAAATGTGTATGCCTGAAGTATTGGGTGTTTCACTTTTCTTCAAGTGCCCAGATGTTGGCATCATTGGTGACTTTCCTCTCCATAGTGCTAAAGTTCATAACACTCACTGGTAACATTATTTATGTATTTATTTATCTATTTGAAATCATTTCACCAGGTAAACCTACAGATATACATTACAATGATAATCTCTTTTACAGATGCAACCTAGGGTATGGGGTAGTTGGAGGGGGGAAATATATATATAGTACATACAACAGGGGCGGGCGTAAAACTGACAAGATGAAAAAGATATCTTAGCTAGTGACATCATTAATGGCAACATATCAAAAAATACTGTTGTCACAATGGGCATTTTTAAGGTTACTGTCTTCACAGTGGAATACCGAACCCATCAGAGAGAAGCTTTCACAATGCTGATGACATCACAAAGACTCGTGCAGCACTGAAGCTAGCAACTAAAACCAAAGAAAAGCAACAACATCTTCAAATGAGCTGCAGATTAAAAAGCTATAAGCTGCAAACTATGGTTGTATACAGTATAACAAATATACACTAGCCTGACTGAAAATAGGCAATTTGTCATCACTTGTGAGTGGGCAGGACTTTCATAAGTCACTTGTGGCTCTGTCACTCTTGAGTTATGGTCCTGCCCCCTCACACTTAAAGATAAATCATGTTTTTTTAGTCAACCCATTGCATATCCCCTACATATAACACAATAAGCACATAGAGGATAATGTCTGATGTACAGGTGATAACCATGGTGTAATCACTTCGAGTGGTTGCTAGGGCAATTGTAAACCATGAGAGCTCAGCTCAAGAGGTTTACAATTGCCCTAGTAACCATGAGAGATGATTACACCACACCTATCACCTGTACATCAGGCATTGCCATTTATAGTGTATAGGACTTGACATGAGAAGTTACCCTTCCCCCTGAACACAAGTAATTTAACCTTACCTTATTACTGAATCTGCACTACAGCTACATGATTGTGTAAGAAAACAATTTATTAGGATAAACGGACTGAATGACAGTGGGCCAAAATAGCACCAGAGTTAAAATCTCTATCAGACAAAGAGATTGCTAGACTCAGTAACAGTAAACTGAGACAATTGGAATGTTATTTGAATACTGTACTGAGACTAACAATCACATTCTGGGTGTGTAGAATACTGAATTACACTGGCATACCGGTTTGTAAACCCACTGCTATGACATAGGTGAGAGAGGTTTATAAGGTTCTGACATCACAACAGTGGGATTACAAGGTTGTAATCTGCTTGATTCCAGTGGGTAATAAGGGCAGCCCATGCATTATACAGTATAATTATAAACAGAAGAAAACCAAAAACATATTCAAACTATAGATACACTATGTACATGTAACCCCTACCTGGTCCGCCGTTTCCATCTGACAGCAAGACCAGGTGGGCTGCGTTCGGGGAGGAATAGGTCACTCGGCACAAAGGCTAGGTTTGGCTACTCTGCACAGGGCCACCCAAGTAACTCCGAACACAGGAAGCAATAACTGTAATGTCCAATACCAGAAGTGGGATTCTAAAGTGTGGCTTTTATTCACATCCAAACAGAATAAACAAAGCATAGATGGACCCCCACGGGGCTACACGCCTCGTAATGCAGATTAAAGGAGACCAGAACACATCCTCATCACTTTAGCCCTCAGGCTCTACAACACACTGGGCACACAGCCCGGACTTGTACGCTGCTTTGGGTTACACAGCCCGAACTAGTACACTGTTCTGGGTTTTCCCTGGCTTGGCTCCCTTGCCAGCCACTTGAACACCTTCCATACTTCATGGAAACATTTTCTGGTGGCTCCCTAAACCACCTAAGAGCACCTCGGCTCCATCAGGAAATCTTCCTTTTAATCTCATGTCTGGGTACTTTCCTCAGGCACTGGTCAAGTGCCTGAGAGAAAGCAAAAGGTGTCTCAGAGCAAATCCGTAGAGGTGAATTTGGTTACTACTGATGGGGGGGGGGGTCTCCTACCTCCCGCTCCCACAATTCATACCCGGCCATTTCTCTGAACAGAAACACCTCATCCTTTAAAACTTTGCAGTGTAGATTCTTGCTAAATGTATTTCACATTCCCTCTACTTGTCTTGCTTCCCATTTGTGCTGGACTTGAACATACTTAAGATAAGAATCATTGTCCATTACTCTAGACCCCCCACAGATTAAGCAGTCCAATCCCCATTTTCTTTCTTTCTTTCCCTTTGTGCTGGACTTGAACATACTTATAAGTGGCTTTGTCTATTACTCTAGACCCCCCAACAAAGTTAAGCAGTCCAATCCCCACTTCTTCCAACTGTACTTGGCTGTCTTTTCCTGACCCCACAGTAACAGTCCCTTTAGTTTCCTTCTGTTCAGGTGAAAACACTTGGTCCTTTTTCAGAACAAACTCACCCTTTGGTTGCAGGTACCCCACAGGCGTTTCCGCCTCAAGGAATCTTCCTCTCAGAGCTTCTGGTACCTCAGCACAATTCAGACAGGCAGCTTCTTTCCCTTAGCCGGACCCAGGGGGGTTGCCCCTGGAAAACAGGCAGACACCTTTCCCCATCCCTTCAGGGATGGGGCACTGAACTATTGAAAGCGGTCTCCACCACTTCAATTACCAGTTCCTGTGTTCCTCTTTAGGTGAAAACACACACCTTTCACAAAAGTAGCTCTTGAACAGAGCTTAAAGCTCTGACAGCCTGCACACACTCTGCTGCACTACAGTCTCTCAATCAGACTGCACACAGACTGGCTTCAAAATTCCCAACATTCTACTCTAACCTCCAACTGCAACATTCCAGTGTGGCTTATGCAGCTGCGACAGTTCTAAAATTATGTCATCCCTCAATCTCAGCTGAGACTGATAACAGAGTGAGACAGTGTGAAATCCATTTAGCTGGAATTTCATGAGCTGCCTTCCCTGCCTACCACTAGGTCTTACTGGGATTCTAGTAACCTTGGGTAACAGGGGGGTTACATGCATATAAAAACTGTATACACTTTTTACAATAAGAATTATAATGTGCTTACTGGAAAATACCTTTACGGCTACATCCCTTATGACTTGGCTGACAACGGTGACACACCCCGCTCTCTTGCTCTTCCGGTATTTAATAACACCCTTAGCGCGAAATCCTATGTTTCTTTTGGCTAGGATGGACAACTTTTGTCATCATATGGAAAGGCTTGGTTTTTATCTTCCTACTCACGCCATGCACAGTTTTGAAGTAGTGGCATTCCCAATTCTAACTGACAAGTTACATTAGAGGACTACTGACTACCTCCTCTATGTGCAGGTAAGCAGTTTCTTTGTAAGCAATGAGTTGCACACCCTTCTACTAATCAACTACCCACATTTATATCTTTAGTGCTCAAAACTATAGCAGATTTAGATTTATTAATTTCACAATTATACCAAGCATTAATGGAATTAGTGGGCCAGTCTACTGATTATCTCTGACTTAGATGGCAAATAGACCTCAGTTTGGAAATAGATAGCAGCACCTGGGACAATTACCTTTCGTATATACACAGACCTACCTCTTCTTATATGTGTATGGGAGTACTCCTGGAAATGTTTTACTAGATATTTCTACAACCCAGTGCAGCAGGCGAAGTTTGACCCTACTAGGACTCCATCTTGTTGGAGAAAATGTGGCGCATCCAGAGCAAAGCAGGCACATGTATTTTGGTTTTGTCCAAAGGTACAGAACTTCTGGACTGATTTACAAACACAATTACAAGAAATGTCTGACCCCTCTTTCCAAATCACACCAAATTTAATTTTCTTTCTGGATGTGCCTGAAGGATATCACCAATCTCAATCTCGTAAGCTACTATCTGTTTGTATATTATTAGGTAAAAAAGTTATTACCAAAATGTGGCTGAAGGAGGAATCTTCATCAATGCAGCTATGGCATCAGTTAATGATCGATATATACAGTGGCAGCCACAGACATTGCCAGCTATTTCCCGAAATTTCTGTGATATTTCTGGATAAATCTCCTGCTTTCTGCATTTCCACAGTAGGGGCAAGAGAGAGAAACTCTAGAAATTTCGCGAAATATCTGGAAATAGCTGGCAATGTCTGTGGCTACTACTGTACATAGGATGGAACAACTTACAGCAAGGCTTAGACACTCTACAGATAAACGTGAATTAATACGGTGAAGATAGGTTCTCTACATGTCAACCATTAATGCTGATTTTGTACTGTATAATTTAATGAATATTGCGTCAGTCATACTTTAAGATGCATTTAGACCTCTATTCTGTAACCAGTTACAGTATGTATTAATTGATGATTTTGATTATATCTGACTTCAGTGCAGCATATACTGTATGCTGTGTGTTACTGTTTTATGAAAAATAAAGCAATAAACATAAATAAAAAAAATTATAATGTGTGTACAACAGCATAATTGGCAGGACAATCAGATAGTTTGGAGTACGCTAAAAAAAAAATGAAAGTCAGCGTCAGGTTCCCATTACACAAATATTTACAACTCTTTCTCACAACAAGAACACGATGGACTCCCTTGGTCTTTTTGCTTGTTTGGGCAAATAGTTCTGCCGGATTTGGTTGAAGTTGCCTAACTGTTGCATTTGTTTCACTGTTAACTGTATTTGCTGTTGATCTACCTTGGTGAAGTCACCTGTCCCTGATTATATGAAACTCTTCCTTTCCCTTCCTGGCTGCTTCACTCTTCTCTCCCTCCTATCCTAACCCCCTGCCTCCCTGCCTCTCCCCCCCGTCCTCCTCCCCCTTCCCCTGCCCTTTCTCACTCAATGCTCCTTCCCCTCGCCTTCTTCCCTTCCCCCACTCTGCCCCACCATCCACCTGGATTCCTCCACCCACCCTCCCAAACCTTGAAATTCTCCACCGTGCCTTCTCCTCCCTCCACTCTTCCCCCTCCCTCCTTCACCCCGTTGTTCAAGGGGGTGGAGGTCCCATTCCATTCTTCTTCTATTCTTCTTTCTCCTGCTCATTGCTGGTGACATTTTAACTCATCCCTGGCCTCATCTCTCCCCCCCCTCCTCTCCTCCTACTCAGTGCTTTCACCTTAATGCTAAGAGCCTCCTCCCTAAGTTTGACCCTTTCAAAATCCAGCTCTCTCAGCACTCTCTTGGCCTTTTGTGTATCTCTGAATTGTGGCTGTCCTCTAGGGTACCTGACTAGCTTGGCTATCCCCGATTACCACCTCTTTCAGCAAAACTGTGGCAAGCATGCAGGTGGTGTTGCCTTGTATGTCCATCAGAACTTATCCTGCTGCATCACTTTCAGACAGTCAGTCCCTCCTCTCACGAGCTCCTTCTAGCAAAGCTATCCCTTCCTTCCACTCTCCCCATCTTTGTCAATATTTTCGATTCTTGCCCCCCCTAGAAACTTCAGAGTTAAAAGCTTCCACCACTCCTGAACTACATCTGACTGTACCAATTTGTGCAAGTCCCAGGACCAAGCATGGGCTTATTTCAAATCCTCCCAATCCCTATCTGACCTCTTACCCTATAGGCCTCTCTGGAACTCCTGCACAAAGGCTGTCTGCACTAATAAGACCCACTACTTCAAATGTAACCTCTAGTCTAATCTTAGCTCACCATCAAGATTCTGGAAGGTTATCCACTCCATCTTTGATCCCCCAGCCCAGTCCACTTCCCCTGTCCTCCTGGTGGATGGCTCACTGGTTTCTGACCCTCTCGTGATTGCTACTTATTTTAATGAATTTGTCACCATTGCTCTCCCCTCTTCTCCTTCTTCTGGTCACTCTCCTTTCTCTCCTCTGCTGCATCTCCCCTGTCCCACTCACCTGTGAGCTTCCAGTTCCCTCCTGTTTTACCTGCAAAGCTGTGAAAGACTGTCAACTACTCCAGGCTTTCTGACTTTCTTCACTCCTTAGATTTCCTCTTCCCTTTCCAGTCTGGTTTTAGGAAGCACCACTCCACCATCTCCTCCTTTCTGTGAGTAACTGACTTTATCCACTCTGGGGTGGATCAGGGACATATCACCGCAGCTATATTCATCAGTCCAGCCAAAGCCTTTGACTCGGAGTCCCACCCACTCCTCCTGAACAAGCTGAGCTCTGCTGGCCTCATCTCCCACTGTTGACTGGTTCCATTTATACCTCAGAGACTGTTAATGGGTGGTACAGGTTGGATGCATCCTGTCCCCTACCCTCCCCATCCTAGCAGGGGTCCTACAGGGCTCCATCTTGGATCCTATCCTGTTCTCAATTTTCCTAGATGACCTGTCCTCTGCTTGTGTCTCTCCACATATCCATATATATGCTGATGATAATGCCATTTACTCCTTCAGCCCTTTGATCTTGGCTGTGGAAGGTTCGCTCCAGCACAAAATGTACTGCGCTGGTTCCACAGCAGTTAACTCAGGGTCAACACCAAGAAGACAGTGCCCATGACCTTCATCACCAGCCAGAAACTGGCCAGGCTCTCATCCTCATCTATCTTCTCCACACCGTATGGCACCCCTCTGAAAGTTGTCCCTGCCTTTAAGTACCTTGGTGTGTGGCTTGATAGTAAGCTCAGCTTCCCAGCCCACATTGACACTATCCATGCCAAACTTCACCATGAACTCAGTGCTCTGTAGTGCAACAAGGACTGATTTTCCTCCAGGTCCACCAGGAGCAGGTCACCAAAATGGTTCTCCCGGTTTTCAGCTATGCAGATGTAGTCTATGGCACTTTCCCTTCCTTTTCCCTGGCCAGGCTGGATAACCTCTGCAATGCCTTCTGTCATTTTGCCACCAACTCTCCCCTCCATGCTCATCACTGCTGCCTCTATTCTTCCCTCTACATCATCTCACTACCTCCACATCACCACTCCCATTGTGCCTCCTTCATTGTGAAATACTGGTTTGGATCCCTTCCTTCTTACCTCTCCTCACTCCTCTCCCCCACTCCCTCCTCTCCTTACTCTTTCTGTTCCAGGGATTTCTGTACTGTCTCCATTCCCCACCCTTATTCCTCTACTGGGCAAGCCGCCTTCTTCTACCACCTCCCTTCCCTCTGGAATCTGCTCCCCTCCACCTCCCTCCTTCAATCCTGGCCCTCAAATGCCAGCTAAGGCACCTTCCTGCTCCCTCATGTCCCTATCTACCCTCTTTGACTCTTCTTCCCCTTACCCACCCGCAGTCTGTGTCTGTGCCACATAGCACTGCCACCTTCCACAGCAGGTACTGCACATTTGACAGTATTTTTGGCCACCTGTACTTGTGTCAGTGCAATGAACCATACTACTGTTTACCGACTTTCTCACCATAATTGCTCTTGCACCTGTGATATTGTCTATGTAACCACACTCTGATGTTTTGCTATGTTATTCTTTTTGTTCTTCCTTCCCCATCCCCTGGATCACACCTGGAAATGAACCTTGGCTCAGTGTGCCTTTCCTGGTTGCCAGTTTCTAAATAAATAAATAAAAATATTGGGGGCTTGTCACACTATCAGCCACGCAGAGAATAAACAAAAATCTCCCCTCCTTTATTATGTTTACTAGGAAGTGTACATTTTGGAGGTTTGTACATTTTTAGCCGGTGAGAAGTCGAAGATGGTAGATTTCAGATGTGTAGCCATATTACAGGTAGTAAGCAGGCCCTGTACATGGCATTAGGTAGTTTCTGCTGTACATCTCAGTTTCTGCCAGAGTTTCTCATCTGAGTTCAGTAACTGCTTCTATAATACATATATGTCTTCCACTAATTTTGTGGCCTCAGTGCTGGCATATGCCTCAGGTGAACTGCTGAAACATACCACCCTTCTGCTGTTTCCTGCTGCAGAGGCCGGTCATTGTAGAATAACAAGACATACAATAATCTCAGAGAGTTACCATACTCATTAGTCCATTGCGCTGTCAATCACTATTATGTTCGCTTGCCATAGCAAACTGCAGTTCTCGTATTTCAGTTGTCAATATCCAAAGCAATGTTTTTTTCTAGGTATGAGAGGGGGCACCACAGATGTACAGTACATACGATAGCCAGAAAATGGGAGAAACCAGCGTGAATGTTTTAAATGCAAAAACCTTGACTAAAAGGACTGTGATGTTGTTGTTGAAGCACAAAATCAAAAGCTGAAAGAAACAAGCATTTGTTAATGCTGAATGCTTGCTTGCTTGTATTTGCTGTATAGTTGTTGGGCATAGATAGTGCAGAGGCTAAAATTAATAACAGAAGCTATAATAATGTGTGAGTGGGTAAGTGTTCTTTTATGACAAAAAACAAACAAACAAACAAGTTAAATTATAGTGGTGTGGTAGCACCACTATAGTTAAGGTTGAGTAGGCAGTTTAATGTTAAACCTCACATTTTGCGCTTTAATAACTTTGCAACCGTTCAACAGATTTGCACGAAATTTGGTATGCACTGTTCTGTGGGTTAGATCTTGTGATGTACTAAGTTTCATTTTAATCAGATTTGCAGATTTCATGCTGTGAATAGTGGGAAAACTGTAAAAGTCACCTTTTGCCACCTGTTTTGGCTGTCTTTTCTTCATCATGCTGCAGCCACACCATTTAGAATTTTGGTCTGACATTTTCAGGGCATAAAGAGCTTGGCCAAAAGAACAAGCCAGCGTTAGTTTGGTGAACAAAATATTAATCCTGTCCAAAGTTATTCAATTTTGAAATTTTGGGTTCTGAGCATGCTCAGTTCAGACTTTTTGATAGCTGCACAGTGCGAAAGGGGATTTAGGGGTCATCTGGCATAACTCTCACCCCATTCTCCTACACTGTACCATCTCAGCCTCCTTACACATGGAATGGGGTATGAGTTAGGACCGATGATCCCAAGGCACACCCTGATGCCTCTTGGTCTATGGAGGGTGGAGGTGGGGTGGGGTGGTAGGGGTGTTAGGGTTTGAAACCCTAGCACCTCATTTCTCTGCTTTTGTTGCTTCAACCCTAACTGATGCATTGACAAAAATTTTTTGCAATGCATATAAAATATATACATCATTATTAGTTAGACTAACTGGGATTTTTCCCAGTGATGAAGCTGTCAAAGTATAGGTATCTTTTTTTCAACTATTTGACTAAAGTAATTTAATATGTATAGCCTCGAGGAAAGGAGGGAGAGAGGGGACATGATAGAAACTTTCAAGTACCTAAAGGGAATCAACAAAGTCCAAGAGAGTAGCATCTTTCAGAAAAAGAGATGTGCGAGAACAAGGGGGCACAATTTGAAGATAGAGGGGGGGGATGGCTCAGAGGTAATGTGAGGAAGTATTTCTTCATGGAGAGGGTTGTAGATGCATGGAATGGCCTTACTGTGGAGGTCGTAGAGTTAAAAACAGTGGGGGAATTCAAGAAAGCATGGGACAGACATAAGGCAGTTCTAGTTTTGGGGTAGGAGGACGTAGGCTGTTGGTTAACTAGGATCTGCAGCTTATCCGTTAGGTAGGGAAATGGGCAGACTAGGTGGGCCAAGCAGTCCTTATCTGCCATCAAATTCTATGTTTCGTGGTTAGTGCAAAAATTGCTAGTCTACATTTCCCCACTATCTAGATCAGTTTCAGCCTTATGCATGTCATTGCTGATTTAAATGAGATATCCAGTGGCAACCCCCCCCCAATGTCCCTCAAAGTTTGAAAAGAAGAAAACGGTCCCTCAATGTCTTTTTTCTGTAAAAATGTGTATAGACATTGCACTGCTATGTTATACTGGAATACATATGCATATATGTGTATACGTATTAGTCACCGTGTGTGTGTGTGTGTGTGTGTATCACAACAATTAGAAAGTACAGCTAGGTGGCTCAGTGGTTAGTTCAGAAATTGCTAGTCTACACATCCCCCACTCTCTAGATCTGTTCCAGCCATATGCATGTCATTGCTGATTTAAATGAGGTGTCTAGCAGCATCTCCCCACCCTGCAATGTCCCTTGGAGACTGAAAAGAAGAAAATGGTCCCTCAATGCATTTATTTAATCTGTAAAAATATGTGTAGATGCCGGCCTGATGGTGCTGAGGGTTGAGGCACTGGACACCTTACCTCATGCCACGCTGGTGACCAGGGTTTGGGAAAGACCTTGGGTCATCGGAGAGATGGCACGGGGTGGGAGGAAGGGAGCAGGATTGAGCAGCCAAAAGGCAGCGCTCCTCTCTCAAAGTGATCGTCACCCCCCCCCCGTAGTTCCACTCCCACCAGGTGGAGGCTCATTGGGTAGCATAGGCAAGAGGGGGCAGGAGGGTGCCCTGTGGGGTGGCGTGTGCATGCCTCCACATGCATGTGCGCATGCCTAGGGAATAGGATGGGGAGAAAAAGCTGATAAAAATCTATATGAAAATACGTGTGTAGACAGTGCACTGCTATGTTACACTGGCATATATATGTGTATATTTATTAGTCAGTGTGTGTATATCACAACAATTAGAAAATGTAGTTAGGTGACTCAGAGGTTAGGCCAAAAATCGCTAGTTTACACATTTCTCACTGCCCACAATACCATTATTTTGTAGCCATATTGGCTTTTGGTAGAGTTTGTTCTCTATAACTGTCTCTATGACCTGTGATATCAGAAACATGACCAAGTAAGTCTGTGTGTGTGGGGGGGAGGTCATGCAGGGGAGAGAATTCTGTGTTTTCTGGGAGGGAGCCAAAGGGCCAGGCCCAAGACAAATATGTTCCCTCCTCTGGTGAAGTTATGCTCTCCTAACTGATAGTCTAGGACTCAGAAGCGAGTGTGCACCAGTTCCACAGGGGTGCACTCACTCCTGTGTCCTAGGCTATCAGTTAGGAGAGCATTCCTTCATGTCCTTTGACTTCCCCCCAGAAAGTACAGAATACACTCCCTTGTGTTTGCAGGCAAGACTTGTGCATCCTTCAGGGTTGGGATGACCATCCCCAAAGCACAGTGGTCTAAGGCTCTGCGCTGCAAATCTGGTGACATCCAGAAGACCAGACCTGGGTTTGAATCCCACAGCTTCCACTTGCATACTGTGTGGCTTTGAGCAAGTCACTTAACCTCCTTGTGCTCCCAGGTCGCTCCTGTAAAAAAGCTTCCAGCTTAGTGTGCTATACCTGGTTAAACAACTAATTAAAAAATAAAATAAATAAAATAACTTACTCGCTCATTTTTCTAATATCCCAGCAGGCAAAAAAGCATCATAGCATGGCAGCAGACACTGAGTTTTCATTTTCCACTTGCACTAAAATAAGCAAGGCAAGGCAATGTTATTTATAGAGCTCTCTTTTCCAATGGCTCTGGGCATGTCACAGTGAACACTAACAAACGTTTCAGAAACAGTGAATTAGACAGTAACAATAACTGGGTGGTGGAGCCATGGAACAAGCTGCCAGCCCTGGTGGTGGGTGCAAAAACCATTAGTGGTTATAAGCATGGCTGGGACAGAATGAAGGGTATAGTGATTGCTTGGGGCATCAGAATTGGGGAGGAGAATTGGGGGGGTTGCAGGGAGGGCTAGGACCCTGGAGGAACATTATGCCCCAGGGCTACACAGGGAACTCTGGCAAACTGTTTTTCTGTCATCATTGTCTGTGTTTGTAATAAACAGTTAAAAGATACATTTCAGCAATAATTTAATTTTCTCTATACTATATACTTTTTTAGTGCCAAAATGCTTCATAGGTCCACAGCAAATAAGAACTACAGTAAGACACAATCTGATTTTCTGTCCTGACACAGTGGCACATAACTTTTTATTCTTTCTCTCGCTCCTTCTCTTTCCTCAGTGAGCTGTATTTTCTTTAATTCTACAGTATTTTGCCCTGCCCCTTGCCCCTCAGTGAACATCTGGATGCTTAGTTCAATGCATAACTTTACCTGTCTGCTGCCCGGGGCCCTGCATCATCACCAAGAAAGCAACTCTCATTGCACAACATCACCAGGCAAGCAGCTTTCTCTCTATACAGTATCACCTGGCAAGCAGCTGTCACTATACAGCATCACAAAGCAAGCCGCTCTCACTATACACCATCACCATGCAAGCAGCTTCCTGTACAGTACTAGAGGCTGCTTATGCTGTCATGTCCACCAGACCCAATCTCACTTGAGATCCCAACAAATCAGTGGGAAAAGCATAGAAGATGCTGGGGTGCATAGGGATGGGGATTAGTAGTGGAAACTGGGAAGTGATCCTTCTGCTATACAAATAATTGGTGAGACCACAGCTAGAGTACTGTGCAAGGTCCTAGAGTCCATGCTTTAGAAAGGAGATAGAGTGGAAGTTGTGCAACTTGGCTAACTAAAATGATCTATGGAATGGAGAGAAGATGTACAAGGAATGGAGTTATCTGCTGTATTATTAGTATCCCATGGTGTTCCCAAGGTTCCAACCTGTGCCCTGTACACAGTCTTTATCCCATTATTAGTATCCTACAGAGGTCTCTGCCTTACTATTAGTATCCTATGGTGTCCCCCAGGTCTCCGAAATGGGCCGCATACACTGTCCCTGTCCTGTTGATAGCATCCCATGGTGGTTGGTGCCCTACTTTTAGTATCATGAGGTATCCCCCGAAGGTTCAGCAACAACATGAACATTTTAAGAGCAGCAAACATGTACATAGTAACAGCAACACACATGAACATATCAAGAGCAACAAACATGAACATAATAATAAACATAGGCATTGTAAGAGCAACATACATGAACATTTAAGAGCAAAAAACCATGGACATCGTCAGCACAAGTGAATATATTAAAAACAACAAACATGAACATAGTAAAAAAACATGGGCATAGTAAAAGCAACATACATGAAGATTTAAGAGCAAAAAACATGGGCATAGGTCAACACACATGAATATATTAAGAACAACAAACATGGACATAGTAAGAGCAGCACACTTGACTATATTAAGAGCAGCAATGGCAACACACTTGAATATATTAAGAGCAACAAACATGGACATGGTAAGGGTAACACACATGAATATAGTAACCTTTAGGCTGCTGACAGAATTAGAACATACAGGAATGTTAAACAAATATATCAGTCCCCGGCCCAGCAAGGATTAAGAGCATTAAACATGGGCATGGTAAGGGCAACACACATAAATATATTAAGAGCATTAAACATGGACATAGTAAGGGCAACACACATGTATATATTAAGAGCATTAAACATGGACATAGTAAGGGCAACACACATAAATATATTAAGAGCATTAAACAAGGACATGGTAAGGGCAACACACATGAATATATTAAGAGCAGCAAACATGATCACAGTAAGGGCAACACACATAAATATATTAAGAGCATTAAACGTGGACATAGTAAGGGCAACACACATAAATATATTAAGAGCATTAAACATGGACATGGTAAGGGCAACACACATAAATATATTAAGAGCATTAAACATGGGCACGGTAAGGGCAACACACATGTATATATTAAGAGCATTAAACATGGTCACAGTAAGGGCAACACACATAAATATATTAAGAGTATTAAACGTGGACATGGTAGGGGCAACACACATAAATATATTAAGAGCAGTAAACATGGGCATGGTAAGGGCAACACACATAAATATATTAAGAGCATTAAACACAGACATAGGAAGGGCAACACACATGTATATATTAAGAGCATTAAACACAGACATAGTAAGGGCAACACACATAAGTATATTAAGAGCATTAAACATGGACATAGTAAGGTCATCACACATGAATATATTAAGAGCAGTAAACATGGGCATGGTAAGGGCAACACACATAAATATTTTAGGAGCATTAAACATGGACATAGTAAGGGCAACACACATGAATATATTAAGAGCAGCAAACATGGACATGGTAAGGGCAACACACATGATTTAAGAGCAGTAAACATGGGCATGATAAGGGCAACACACATAAATATATTAGGAGCATTAAACATGGACATAGTAAGGGCAACACACATGAATATATTAAGAGCAGCAAACATGGACATAGTAAGGGCAACACACATGAATACATTAAGAGCAGCAAACATGGACATAGTAAGGGCAACACACATGAATACATTAAGAGCAACAAACATGAACATTGTAATAGCAACACATGAGGACATAGTAAGATCAACACACGTGAATATATTAAGAGCAGTAAACAAGGGCATAGTAAGGGCAACACAAATGAATATATTAACAGCAGCAATGGCAACACACTTGAATATATTAAGAGCAACATACATGGACAGAGTAAGGGAAACACACATGAATATATTAAGAGCAACAAACATGGACATAGTAAGGGCAACACACATGGACATAGTAAGACAACACACATGGACATAGTAAGACAATACACATGGACATAGTAAGGGCAACACACATGAATATATTAAGGGCAACAAACATGGACATAGTAAGGGCAACACATGTGGACATAGTAAGATCAACACACATAAATATATTAAGAGCATTAAACATGGGCATAGTAAGGTTAACACACATGGATATATTAAGAGCAACATACATGGGCATAGTAAGGGCAACACACATGAATATATTAAGAGCCATAAACATGGGCATAGTAAGGGCAACACACATGAATATATTAAGAGCAACAAACATGGACATAGTAAGGGCAACACAAATGAATATATTAAGAGCAACAAACATGGACATAGTAAGGGCAACACACATGAATATATTAAGAGCAACATACATGGACATGGTAAGGGCAACACACATGAATATATTAAGAGCAACAAACATGGACATAGTAAGGGCAACACACATGAATATATTAAGAGCAACATACATAGACATAGTAAGGCAACACACATGAATATATTAAGAACAGCAAACATGGACATAGTAAGGGCAACACACATGAATGTATTAAGAGCAACAAACATGAGCATAGTAATTGAAACACATGTGGACATAGTAAGATCAACACACGTAAATATGCTAAGAGCACTAAACATGGACATAGTAAGGGCGACACACATGAATATATTAAGAGCAGCAAACATGGGCATAGTAAGGGGAACACACATCAATCAATCAATCAATCAAATATTTATTTATCCAGGCAAACACCATTGAGCATAGCTCATTTATAAGATGGGCCTGGTTAGCACAGGAACACAGGATATGCAATACATGAACAGTCACAACATAACACCTCAGTAATATTATACAATAGAGAGATACAATAGTTAAACGTAGTCATAAGTGGAGAACAGTTTGGAAACAGTGGTTCAATTCCTTCATGGTGTATAATGAGTCTAGTAACAGTAGCAGGAAGTACTAATGAGGGCAACTGTTAGGTCATGGTATATTACATACAGTGCCATAAGTAACAAGACAGACAGGGGTGTGTGTGGTAGGCAAGGTGAGATAGGGTACAGGTAGAGTGATAGGGGATAGACGAGGGACAGATGAAGCCTCGGTGAGGACACAGGACAGGAGGCCGGGGAGCACTATTAGGTATTAGTGAAATGTGAAGTAGAGGCCACAAGGTCAGGTGTAGCAGAGAGGACAACGCCATCATGGTATGCTATAAGTGCAGGGAAGTTTAGGATCAATGGAAACAGTTGCAATTTCCTTGACTGAATGGTCATATAGTGTCTTGAAGGAGGATAGACTGACCGGGGTACTAAACTTTGATGATTTTTGTATTTTGTTCCATAGAGACAGCAGCCAAAGCTTATAGCCATTCTTCCAAAGTGTGTTTTTAGCTTAGGTACCATTAAAGAAATAAAGGAATAGCTTCTCAGTGCATAGTTCCCAAGCTTGCATAGCAGAAGACAATCAGAGATATATGGGGTAGTTTTTTTGATAATAGCTCTGAACATCCAGAGTACAGCATTTCTGTTTCTCCTGTACTGAAGGGAGGGCCACCCCATGGCAGCATAAAGGGCACAATGATGAGTGGAAAAAGGTAGGCCAGTAATGAATCTCAGAGCCCTGTGATACAACATATCCAATTTAGCAAGATGAGAGACAGGTTAGTGACTATAAAGAACGTCAGCACAGTCGACCAAGGAGAGAAACGTTGTTTGTACCAGCCGCCGCTTGGTATCGCTAGTAAGGAAGTTACTAATCCTGAAAAAGAGTCCAAGCCTCTGCCTCAATTTCTTTAGCAGATCTTCGATATGGTCCATAAAGGAAAGTCTATGGTCGAGCCACACTCCCAAGTACTTGAATTTATTGACAAATTCTAGGTTTTCTCTCAGGATTGTTGTGATCTGTGGAATGGAGCCAGCACTGGCTGGGTTTGCAGCATGGAGAAGTGGAGAAAATAGCATTGCCTTAGTTTTTTGGCATTTAATAGGAGCTTTTTGTTTAGGAGTTGGCTTTGAAGTTGATTGAATTCAGATTGTAGATCTCCACAGGCAGCTTCTAGCGAAGGACGACTTAGATAAAGAACCATGTCATCAGCGAACAGATGAATAATGGCCTTAGTTATGTTGGTGTCAGTGTTGTTTATGTAAATTGCAAACAGTAGGGGACAAAGAATCGATCCTTGGGGGACCCCTCTTTACACAGGTTTAAGGGGAGAAAGTTCACCTTCTGCCTTGACTTGCTGACACCGGTCAGAGAGGTAGTCAGTAAACCAATGCAAGGATAATGAGTCCAGTCCCATTGCCCTCAGGGAGAAAAGGAGCAGGCCATGATCGATGGCGTACAAAGCCTGACTCAAGTCTAAGAACACTGCACAGACGAAGTTTTGATTCTCCAGGTCTCGCTGCCAATCATTGGTCACTTTGGCTACGGTCATAATGGTGCTATGCTGTGCTCTAAAGCCAGATTGAATTGGGTTTAGACGATTCATAGTTTCTACATAGGTTCTCAATTGCTTTCTTACAATTTTTTCCAACAGTTTGGACAGAATAGGGAGTAGAGAAATGAGTCTATAGTTGTTAAGATCACAGGGGTCCGCAGATTTAAACAGAGGGATAACATGAGCTGTTTTCCTTAAAGGTGGGAGGATTCCGAGAGACAGTGAGTGATTGAATAGGTGAGTAATTGGTACAGCTAAAGCATGGTAGGCAACCTTTAGAAAGTATGGCTCTAGAAAGTTAGCACCCGCACTTTTTTTGGTATCCAATAATAGAAGTTCTTCAACCTCTTTCAACGAAGTAGGCTGGAGAGAAAAGACTGAGTTGGTAAGAAGAGGTTCAGAGTTTTGCGCACCCAACTGGGAATGAATACATTAAAAGCAGCAATGGCAACACACTTGACTATATTAATAGCAGCAAACATGGACATAGTAAGGGCAACGCACATGAATATATTAAGAGCAGCAAGCATGGACATAGTAAGGGCAACACACATTAATATATTAAGAGCAGCAAACGGGGCATAGTAAGGGCAACACACATTAATATATTAAGAGCAGCAAGCATGGACATAGTAAGGGCAACACACATTAATATATTAAGAGCAGCAAACATGAGCATAGTAAGGGCAACATGCATGAATATATTAAGAGCAGCAACGGCAACACACATGCATATATTAAGAGCAACATACATGGACATAGTAAGGTCAACACACATGAGTATAACAAGAGCAGCAAACATGGACATAGTAAGGACAACACACGTGAATATATTAAGAGCAACAAACATGAACATAGTAAGGGAAACACATGTGGACATAGTAAGATCAACACACGTAAGTATATTAAGAGCACTAAACATGGACATAGTAAGGGCAACACACATGAATGTATTAAGAGCAACAAATATGGACATATTAAGGGCAACACACATGAATATAGTAAGAGCAACACATGGACATAGTAAGGGCAACACACATGAATATGTTAAGAGCAACACACATGGACATAGTAAGGGAAACACATGTGGACATAGTAAGATCAACACACGTAAATATATTAAGAGCACTAAACATGGACATAGTAAGAGCAACACACATGAATATGTTAAGAGCAACAAACATGGACATAGTAAGGGCAACACACATGATTATATTAAGATCAACAAACATGAACATAGTAAGGGAAACACATGTGGACATAGTAAGATCAACACACGTAAATATATTAAGAGCATTAAACATGAGCATAGCAAGGTCAACACACATGAATATATTAAGAGGAACATACATGGGCATAGTAAGGGCAACACACATGAATATATTAAGAGCAACAAAAATGGGCATAGTAAGGGCAACACACATCAATCAATCAATCAAATCTTTATTTATCCAAGCAAACACTATTGAGCGTAGCTCATTTATAAGATGGGCCTGGTTAGCACAGGAATACAGGATATGCAATACATGAACAGTCAACATAACACCTCAGTAATATTATACAATACAGAGATACAATAGTTAAACGTAGTCATAAGTGGAGAACAGTTTGGAAACAGTGGTTCAATTCCTTCATGGTGTATAATGAGTCTAGTAACAGTGGCTGGAAGTACTAATGAGAACAATTGTTAGATAATGGTATATTACATACAGTGCCATAAGTAACAAGACAGATAGGGGTGTGTGTGGTAGGCGAGGTGAGATAGAGTACAGGCAGAGTGATAGGGGATAGACGAGGGACAGATGAAGCCTCGGAGAGGACACAGGACAGGAGGACGGGGAGCACAATTAGGTATTAGTGAAATGTGAAGTAGAGGCCACAAGGTCAGGTGTAGCAGAGAGGACAATGCCATCATGGTATGCTATAAGTGCAGGGAAGTTTAGGATCAATGGAAACAGTTGCAATTTCCTTGACTGAATGGTCATATAGTGTCTTGAAGGAGGATAGACTGACTGGGGTACTAAACTTTAATGATTTTTGTATTTTGTTCCATAGAGACAGCAGCCAAAGCTTATAGCCATTCTTCCAAAGTGTGTTTTTAGCTTAGGTACCATTAAGGAAATAAAGGAGTAGCTTCTCAGTGCATAGTTCCCAAGCTTGCATAGCAGAAGACAAACAGAGATATATAGGGGTAGTTTTTTTGATAATAGCTCTGAACATCCAGAGTACAGCATTTCTGTTTCTCCTGTACTGAAGGGAGGGCCACCCCACGGCAGCATAAAGGGCACAATAATGAGGGGAAAAAGGTAGGTCAATAATGAATCTCAGAGCCCTGTGATACAACATATCCAGTTTAGCAAGATGAGAGACAGGGCAGTGACTATAAAGAAAGTCAGCACAGTCGACCAAGGAGAGAAACGTTGTTTGTACCAGCCGCCACTTGGTATCGCTAGTAAGGAAGTTACTAATCCTGAAAAAGAGTCCAAGCCTCTGCCTCAATTTCTTTAGCAGATCTTCGATATGGTCCATAAAGGAAAGTCTATGGTCGAGCCACACTCCCAAGTACTTGAATTTATTGACAAATTCTAGGTTTTCTCTCAGGATTGTTGTGATCTGTGGAATGGAGCCGGCACTGGCTGGGTTTGCAGCATGGAGAAGTGGAGAAAATAGCATTGCCTTAGTTTTTTTGGCATTTAATAGGAGCTTTTTGTTTAGGAGTTGGCTTCGAAGTAGACTGAATTCAGATTGTAGATCTCCACAGGCAGCTTCTAGCAAAGGATGACTTAGATAAAGAACCATGTCATCTGAGAACAGATGAATAATGGCCTTAGTTATGTTGGTGTCAGTGTTGATTATGTAAATTGCAAACAGTAGGGGACAAAGAATCGATCCCTGGGGGACCCCTCTTTACACAGGTTTAAGGGGAGAAAGTTCACCTTCTGCCTTGACTTGCTGACACCGGTCAGAGAGGTAGTCAGTAAACCAATGCAAGGATAACGAGCCCAGTCCTATTGCCCTCAGGGAGGAAAGCAGCAGGCCATGATTGATGGTGTAGAAAGCCTGACTTAAGTCTAAGAACACTGCACAGACGAAGTTTTGATTCTCCAGGTCTCGCTGCCAATCATTGGTCACTTTGGCTACGGTCATAATGGTGCTATGCTGTGCTCTAAAGCCAGATTGAATTGGGTTTAGACGATTCATAGTTTCTACATAGGTTCTCAACTGCTTTCTTACAATTTTTTCCAACAGTTTGGACAGAATAGGGAGTAGAGAAATGAGTCTATAGTTGTTAAGATCACAGGGGTCCCCAGATTGAAACAGAGGGATAACATGGGCTGTTTTCCTTAAAGGTGGGAGGATTCTGAGAGACAGTGAGAGACTGAATAGGTGGGAAATTGGTACAGCTAAAGTATGGTAGGCAATCTTTAGAAAGTATGGCTCTAGAGAGTCAGCACCCGCACTTTTTTTGGTATCCAATAATAGAAGTTCTTCAACCTCTTTCAACGAAGTAGGCTGGAGAGAAAAGACTGAGTTGGTAAGAAGAGGTTCAGAGTTTTGCACACCCAACTGGGAAAAAATATATTAAGAACAGCAATGGCAACACACTTGAATATATTAAGAGCAGCAAACATGGACATAGTAAGGACAAAGCACGTGAATATATTAAGAGCAGCAAGCATGGACATAGTAAGGGCAACACACATTAATATATTAAGAGCAGCAAACGGGGCATAGTAATGGCAACACACATTAATATATGAAGAGCAGCAAGCATGGACATAGTAAGGGCAACACACATTAATATATTAAGAGCAGCAAACATGAGCATAGTAAGGGCAACACACATGACTATATTAAGAGCAGCAATGGCAACACACATGCATATATTAAGAGCAACATACATGGACATAGTAAGGGCAACACACATGAATATATTAAGAGCAGCAAACATGGACATAGTAAGGGCAACACACATGGACATAGTAAGATCAACACACATGAATATATTAAGAGCACTAAACATGGACATAGTAAGGACAACACACATAGATATATTAAGACCAACAAACATGAACATAGTAAGGGCAACACACATGAATATATTAAGAGCAGCAAACATGGATATAGTAAGGTCAACACACATGGATATATTAAGAGTAGCAAACATGGACATAGTAAAGGCAGCACACATGAATATATTAAGAGCAGCAACTGTAACACACATGATTATATTAAAAGCAGCAAACATGGGAATAGTAAGGGAAACACACATGAATATATTCAGAGCAGCAAACATGGGAATAGTAAGGGCAACATTCATGAATATATTAAGAGCAACAAACATGGACATAGTAAAGACAACACACATGAATATATTAACAGCAACAAACATGGATGTAGTAAGGGCAACACACATGAATATATTAAGATCAGCAAACATGAACGTAGTAAGGGCAACACACATGGACATAGTAAGGGCAACAAACATGAATATATTAAGAGCAACAAACATGGAGATAGTAAGGTCAACACACATGGATATATATTAAGAGCAGCAAACATGGACATAGTAAGGTCAACACACATGAGTATATCAAGAGCAGCAAACATGGACATAGTAAGGTCAACACACATGAGTATATCAAGAGCAGCAAACATGGACATAGTAAGGACAACACACGTGAATATATTAAGAGCAACAAACATGAACATAGTAAAGGCAACATACATGGACATAGTAAGGGCAACAAATATTAATATATTAAGAGCAGCAAACATGGACATAGTAAGCTCAACACACATGAATATATTAAGAGCAGCATACATGGGCATAGTAAATGCAACACATATACATATATTAAGAGCACCAAACATGGACATAGTAAATGCAACACACATGCATATATTAAGAGCACCAAACATGGACATAGTAAGGGCAACACACCTGAATATATTAAGAGCAACAGACATGGACATAGTAAAGGCAACACATATGAACATATTAAGAGCACCAAACATGGACATAATAATGCATGGCAATTTTTATTTTTTTGGCCCCTTTTCCCTGTGGCTCAGGGTGCCACACAAGCAAATACAGAAACATAAAATAAACATTGGTAACAATACACAAATAAATAAGATGTCGAATAAACTAATTATTCCACAACAGAGCATATTTTCTTGCTAGCTAATCTAGATCTGAGTATCAATAAATTATTTAATTAATTAATTAGGTCAGGCAGTAACCAAGGTTAAAGAGATAATACTTCAGAGCCCCGCAGATCTAATGTGGATAGGAAGAACATTCCATAATACAGATGCAGTCACCACAAATGACCTGTCCCTGGAAAGCTTCAGCCTGGACTGTGGGACCAGCAATAAACCAGCACTGGTGGAGTGGAGCAGGTAGACTGATGTAAGTGAGATGTGACAAGATGTTTTAGATAGTTAAGTCCCAAACAGTGTTAGTCCTTGTATATCAGTAAGCATATCTTGAAGCTGAAGCACCACCAAATAGGTATACAGTGCAGTCTGTACAGCACTGGAGTGATTTGATCGCTATTGGAGATCCTGGAGGTCAAACAGGCTACCATGTTCCAGACCTGAGACAGGTGGCACATAAGACTCTTAGATAACCCTTAGTAAAGAACATTACAGTAATCCAGCCTGGATGTGACAAAGGCATGGACTATTGTCACTAGATCCCTGCACACCAGAAGTGGTTTGATTTATGCAATGTTTCGGAAATGGAAAAAGCCACTGTGAATGACCACTGACACCTGGTGATCCAAGGTCAGCTTGGAGTCGATAATAAGCCCCAGATTCTTTACTGCATCCATATCTCCAAGGGTGGCACAATTTAATGATGGCAGCCAGGTGTTGCTTTTGGACCCTGGTTCAACAATTGTCACCTCAGTCCTGTCTGGGTTTAAACTTAACCAGCTGGCCATCCAGTCATGGATTTCTTTAAAGCAACAGCACAGCACCAAACAACATTAACCCCATCATGTGCACGGAAGCGCCACTTACCACCATGTATGCTCAACAGACAAATCCCCGACATCCCGCACAGCGACAGCACTATACCAACACCAGTATAGTGCTGTCACAAGGAAAGTGCTTTTTGCAGGTGGCTGTGTCCTCCTGCACCCTCTGCATTTAATTATAATTGACTCCAGGTCAGAGTTGTTCCGGGAAGGGGGCAGAATACTGGGAGAAGCCATGTTGGTTAAAAAAGACCATTACAGTGACTGTCACTGTAATCTTCAGTTTTCGAGTTTCACTGTCATGGTGTCGTGCTCAAGGGAGCCACTGCATGTGCACATGACAAATGTTGTTGTGTACCATCTACATAGCAGTGAAACTCCAACCCACACTGCCTGATGATCTCACCCAGTGGCAACCTGTTCACAGCAAACAGCACAGGGTACAGGATCAAGCCTTGAGGCACACCATAGTTCAATGCAGCCATCTCAGAGATGGAATTACCCAAGACCACCTGCTTCATTCCTCTGGGCAAGAAGATTTTGAACCAACATGAAATAGTGCTGGGGAAACTCACATATTATCTCAGATGTTCCAAAAGCACCCTGTGGTTAACCATGTCGGATGCCAATGAGAGGTCAAGAAGGACAAGAATGGAATGATGCCCTCTATTTCACACCATGAAATCACCAAACACCTTAATAAGTGCCATCTCAGTGCTGGGATGAGACCAAAATACTGACTGGTGAGGCTCATAGATGTCATACCTTTCCAGGTGAGCCTCTAACTGCATCACCATTGCCACCTTCTCCGTTACCTTCCCCAAAAAGGGAAGGTTTGAAACAAGTCTGTAATTCAAGAGAATGTCAGGATCCAAAGATGATTTCTTCAGGAGGGACCTCACCATCATCCTTACTAGAGTGGCAGGGACCCCCCCCCCCAGGATAACCTGACAATCTCTGAAATAATTGGACCCAGGGCCCCCCACAACCAATAAGCTGCTGGGTGGGCCCTGGGTCCAACTGACAATAGGTGGGACACAGTCCCGAGATCACCTAGAACACCTCATCATTCAAAACTGGGCAGGCTCCAACCAGGACAGCTAGTCGCCTTGGCCCATCACAGGACTGATACTGCCAGCTCATGACTGGCCGCTCGAGGAAATCCCACTATGAGTGGAGAACACCATGTAGAGAAAGCACTGATTAAACACAACACATTCTGTTGCAGAAAAAAACATTATTGGACTGTGTGTGTGTGTGTGGGGGGGGAGGGGGTATTGCCCCCAGTGCAAAAAAGATGAGCCGATTGGTTCTTCCCCACAACAAGCACCATCGATAGGAACTCTGTCTTTTTCATGGTGATTGCCCACTGATACTCTCCATAGTGAGTTTTCAGAGCGAGTCTGTCCTCCAAGCAACATCTCCACCAAGAATCAGCCAACCTCCATCCCTTAGTCTTCAAGTGCCACAGCTCCTGAGAGTATCATGGGGCACTGGAATGGAAGATCAAGGGACAGATGGGGTAAGATGTTATAAAGTCAAGGGCAGCAGTACAAGCCATATTATACCTCTCCATGACCCCCTGAACCCCACTCTCACAGAGCCGGCCCGGTGGCACTGAGGGTTGAGGCGTTGGATGCCACACCTCACGTCACGCCAGCAACCTGGGTTCGGGAATAAGCCCAGACTGCTGGGGGTCGACAGGGGAGAGAGAGGATTGAGCGTCTGATGGACTGCTCTCCTCTCTCAGGGAGGGATACAGGAATGGTCTGGTGCAGCAGCTGCCCCCTGGTGGAGATCAGTGGCACTGCTATGCACGTTTGCTGGTACAATAAGGTGGACGACGTTGGGCGGCTGTCTTCCGAACATGGGTGGGAGCACTCACGTTGCGGGCTGGGCGGCATTGCACGTCCCATGTGGGGGGGACGTAAGTTAGCTAGAAAATGGAAAAACCCAGATCAGTGGGATAGGCGATAGCACCTTCCCTTCACTCCCAGCGCTGGATCTGTCTCAGCTGGGCCTCATATCTCCTCCACCTCCAGCCCTGCTGCTTGCCAGAGTCTGCCTTTCTAAGGATCCCAGGTAGGCGTCAGGCTACCCTCCCAGAGTGGGTTAAACTGGTGGTGCTGGCAGCGGGGGGGGATGAGAGAGAAGAGGGCATCAGACCATAGTGGATCTCAGTCGGGTAGGCACAGGGACGGATGCCTGGGAGAGTTCCCCCGATCTGTGACCAGAGGTAAAAAGAGTCAGCAAAAAAAAAACACTCTTACAACCTGACATACTCGATAGGTCCAAAACTGCCATGAGTTTGTGAGGCTCCAGATTCTTCTTAGGGCAGTAGCAGACCATCTCCATGCAGGAGAATAAAATGGAGGCCCCACAAAGGAATGACTCAGATGATCAGGTCAAGCTTGACTTCACTAATGTCAAGACCTGACAAGAAGACCAGGTTCAAGGTGTAGCCATGCTGGTGAGTTCCAGTGGCAACAGCCTGTGCTAGACTGACCTGTGTCATCTGCTAAAGGAACTGTTGACCAAAAGATGAGGCTTCATCACTGACAAAGGCATTGAAGTCCCTGAAAACCTCTGTCTCAAGAACTTCAACACCCGGTCAATGACAGAGTCCATTAGTTCCTGCAGGAACTCACTCCCATGTCCCTGAGACTGATACACAGAAATTATCCTGCAGTCTGCACCTGGCCCACCCCTAACAGACGCACATTCAGATGATCTGGTCACTCCTGTGGGCATGTCATTAGCCCTAGACTGAATCTAAAGCAGATGGCCCCCCTGCCCCCCTCTGCTCTCCCACCTCAGGCACAATACTACAGAATAACCATCTGGGATATATGCTCCCAGTGTGGGGGCACAATTATCCTATAGCCACGTCTCCATGATACAAGATAAGTCAGCCAAGGAGTCTGCAATGAATCTTTCTATCACCACGGTTAAATTCCTAAAAGATCTAGCATTACAAGCACAACATGAAGGTGAGGGGTAGAGCCAGCCAGTCTGACTTACTCCTGCATATTCTTGTCCAGCACAGCCCTAGGTATCGGAGTCAGGAAGGGGATACCTCCATCCCCACCCTAATATCTTCCTGGGCATCTACGAGACCTCACTACCTCACTCCTACCCCCAGCAATGTCTCCACCTGGCACCATAGCTCAGCCTCTGTGCCACCTTCTGAGGATCTTCTTGGCCACATAGGGGTTTATCACCCCTGCTGGCAATCCAGCAGAGCATCTTTCAAAAGGACAGTACTGCCAAAGATTGTTCAAAGAGCAGACATGCCTCCCAAGGGAATTACCATAGCAGATCCAGCCTGACAGCCACCCACTGCCACCCTGAAACACACACACTAAATCACTCAATAAATACAACAAGGCCCTAACCACTTACACCCTAGTTCACACCAAACAAAATATATCTTGAAATAAAAAAACAGGGAGGGGGAAAAAGGAAGAAGAGTCCTGCACAAGCACAGAATAAATACAGTTACATAAATAGTGTATGAAGCACCATACTACACCTGTTGCCACCAGGTAAAGCAGATACAAAGCAGCGACCCAGTCTCTATTTTATTTTATTCTTTTGGTAACCAGGTAAGGCCCACTAGACACAAGTGCCTGTTTTCAGGGGCAGCCCAGGAGCACTAGGAAGGTTAAGTGACTTGCTCAGAATCACACAGTATGCAAGTGAAGGTTGTGGGAATCAAACCCAGGTCGCTGGAAGTACTGTAGCAAGCTCATTCACAGCTCACAGCTCATTACTCTTACCATGAGGCTATACTGCCTGCCCCTCTATTTAATGAGTCCACCAAAAATCATCAGAAGAAGCCTTGTCCTTTGGAAATCCAATAGTGGTATAGCCAGTAGTATAAGTTTATGGGTCCCGTTGAAGGGCCTCTGATAGATCCAAGAGTGTCGCCTCACCTGTTCTTAGGACCAGATGACTGCAAATCAAAAGAGAGCAGTTCTGTGGTCCTAAGGATGCAAGAAGCAACACTCTTAGATCCATAAGAGGCCCTCTAAACAGACCCATAAAATTATTATAGATTGCTACCCTTTCTTTTATTTTTAAACTCAGCTTTATTGATAAGAATTGGTAGTTATAGTACAACCACATGTAAAATACAGATATACCTAAAAAAGGTGTTTTACAGAATTTGTAATACAAACAGTATAATGGCGTACATGACAGTATGAATGTAGCAACCGTTCTTCTTGCTAATACTATAAAATTCCATTCATTACTGTTCTTAGGTGACCATGGTGAGCTGTTAATTGCATCTTAAAAGATTGCTAGCTTTTAAAACACAATCTTTTTTATTTGAAATGCTAATGGCGCAAGCTGTCTGTGAGAAACTCATTACAATGGCTCAGCACATGAGACACTCTTAAGGGAATCGCAGTACTTCATACGCAACTGAAGAAACTGCTGTTATTGGTCAGGGATGCTCCCGGGATCTATAATAACAAATGGCAAAACAAGCAGCAATCCCCAGAAGTAGTCCCAAAAGAAAAGCAATCAACAGTGTATCTCTCACAAATGCCACCAGCATGGTAGTTTTCTGTTCATCCAGATGCTTCACAGCATTCAAGAGGCAAAGAGTTCCCCTGACTCCACGCTCATCAAGAGCCAGGGAAGAGGAAATTGTGGCCCAGATAGCCAGAACCCAAAGTCATCCCTCTCACTGCTGACCCGCTATTCTATTTTAGTAGTACCATACAGGAAGGGGCCAGCCAGCATTCACATGGCCACTCACTCGAACTTTGCTGACTTGGCCATGCTTCAGCACTCAGAATACAATGTGTTCAACAAGAAGAAAGCCAGCTTCATGACAGTTCTAGGTAATCCTCTCCAGCCCTACAAAAGGCAACAGCTCCAGGGGATAAGGGACAGCAATTCTCCTTATGGATGGGGTCTACAAACAGAGCTGAAGCAAAGATATCAACTGAAATAGAAGCCCCAGACTGACAATGCACATGTCTTCTAAAATAGGGTATCCACAATACTGCAGCAGCAAAACTGTAATGGTCCGGCAGCTGACTATGTTGCTGACTGACATACAGCACTGATGCAGAGTAAAAACAGAATGTGCAGTAGGAAAACTCCAGCAGAACTCTCTGACTAAAAAATCTCCCCTGAAGTAACTCACTCAAAGCGCTCTACCTAAAACACCACACTTAAACTAAAATTAACTTTCTAAGGTAAAACAAATAAAATAAGCTAAAAACCTAAGCTACCAGGAACACAGTAAGAGCAACAGACATGGACATAGTAAGAGCAATAAACATAGACATAGCAAGAGCAATAAACACGAACATAGAACAACAAACAAACATAGTAAGAGGAGCAAACATGAACATGGTAAGAGCAGTAAACATGGATATGGGAAAAACAACAAAGGTGAAACTTAGTAAGAACAATAAACACAGACATGGGAAGAACAACAAACATTAACACAGTAAGAACAATAAACATGGACATAGGAAAAACAAAACACATGAACATAGTAAGCACAATAAACATGGACATGGAAAGAACAGCAAACATGAACATAGTAAGAGCAGTAAATATGGACATGGGAAGAACAGCAAACATGAACATAGTAAGAGCAGTAAACACGGACATGGGAAGAACAGCAGACATGAAAATAGTAAGAACAATAAACGTACTTGGGAAGAGCAATAAACATGGACATGAGAAGAACAACACACATGAACATAGTAAGAACAGCAAACTTGGATATGGGAAGAACAACAAACATGGACATAGCAAGAACAACAAACATGGACATGGGAAGAACAAACATGAACATAGTAAGAACAATAAACATAGACATGGGAAAAACAGCTTACATGAATATAATAAGATCAGTACACATGGACACGGGAAGAAGTGCAAACATGAACATAGTAAGAACAATAAAAATGGATATGGGAAGAACTATAGACATGGACATGGGAAGAACATCAAACATGAACATAATAAGAACACTAAACATGGACATGGGAAGAACAATAAACATGGACACGGGAAGAAGAGCAAACATGAACATAGTAAGAACAATAAAAATGGATATGGGAAGAACTATAGACATGGACATGGGAAGAACATCAAACCTGAACATAGTAAGAACACTAAATATGGACATAGGAAGAATAATAAACATGGACATGAGAAGAAGAGCAAACATGAACATAGTAAGAACAATAAAAATGGACATGGGAAGAACACTAATCATGGACATGGAAAGAACAGCAAACATGAACAATGGTAAGAGCAGTAAACATGGGCATGGGAAGAACAGCAAACATGAATATAGTAAGAATAAGAAACACAGACATGGGAAGAACAGCAAACATACACATAGTAAGAACAATAAACATGGACATGAAACAACAGACATGGACATGGGAAGAATAGAAAACATGAACATAGCAAGAATAATAAACTTGGACATGGGAACAACAATAAACATGGACATGGAAAGAA
Organism: Neoceratodus forsteri; assembly: GCA_016271365.2. Taxonomy (NCBI): domain Eukaryota; kingdom Metazoa; phylum Chordata; order Ceratodontiformes; family Ceratodontidae; genus Neoceratodus; species Neoceratodus forsteri. Next base: position 1,411,556,167 of record CM057459.1, read on the forward strand.
CAACAGATATGGACCTAGAAAGAACAGCAAACATGAACACAGTAAGAACAATAAACATGGACATGGGAAGAACAACAAACATGGACATAGTAAGAACAACAAACATGGACATGGGAAGAACAGCAAAAAAGAATATGGCATGAACAGCAAACATGAACATAGTAGGAATAATAAACATAGACATGGGAATAACACCAAACATGAACATAGTAAGAACAATAAACACGGATATGGGGAACAATAATCACGGACATGAGAAGAACAACAGACATGGACATGGGAAGAACAGCAAACATGAACATAGTAAGAACAATAAACATGGACATGGGAAGAACAGCAAACATGAATATAGTAAGAGCAGTAAATGTGGACATGGGACGAACAGCAAACATGAACATAGTAAGTAATAAACATGAACATGGGAAGAATAGCCGAAAATCAAAATGGAAATGTACACTCCCCAGTGAACCAGACAACAGTGATACAAAATTAATGTATCTATGTGGGGGACAGCGCCTCTCGCACCCCCTCACCCCCCTAAATTATGATTCTCAACTCCAGGGGGGTGCATGTCGGGGTGGGGGAAAAACTCTGACAGAACAAAAAAAATTAAGTGCCTCACACAGTAGATTACAGATTAGATTAGATATTTTATTTATAAAGCACCCAATTTCTGGGACCCTGAGCACTGTACAGCAAAACAATAATACAGTTGTTTAAAATCATGCCAGAAAAACACTGAAATATAAATATAAAATAAAATCTAAAAAGCCTATCTTATAATTCTAAACTAAAATTCAGTCAGTAAAGGCCTATTGGAACGGATCTGTTTTTAATCCTTTTTTAAAGGCTTCTACCGAGGGGGCCTCCCTTAGATAACCCAGTAAGGAGTTCCACAGGGTAGGTGCAGCCACTGCAAACACCCTATCTTCTGAGTGCCACAGCCTAACCCTGGGAATCCTAGGGAGGCCTCTCTTGGCAGAACAGAGTGCCCGGGTTGGCCAGTAAGGAACAAGAAGATCTTGCAGATAAACAAGGCCCCTTTTGTGCAGGGTCTTGTAGGTAAGGAACCCTATCTTGAAGACAGCCCTCCACCTGACCAGTAGCCAGTGCAGTTCGCGGAGGATCAGGGTGATATGCTCAGATCTCCTCACCCCAGTCAGAAGATTCGCTGCCGCGTTCTGCACCAGCTGTAGCCTGTGGAAGTTGCCTCCAGATAACCCTATGTATAGGGCATTACAGTAGTCCAGCCTGGAAGTGATGAAAGCATGCACCAGTATGGTCAGGTCCTCCAGGGGAATCAGAGCTTGAATTCAGGCAATGTTCCTAAGATGGTAAAGGCCACTTTTGACCACGGCCGACACCTTAGCATCAGGCCGTCATCTAGGATCGTGCCCAAATCCTTTACCTGTCCAGAGGGGACAAGGGGAACATCCCCAACACACAGGTAGAGGGGTGACCCCTCCCCTCCAACGACCTGAATCCACAACCAGTACCTCGGTCTTGTCTGGGCTAAGCTTAAGCCAGTTGTGAGTCATCCAAGACTGGATTTCCTCGAGGCAGCTGTTAAAAACGGAATCCTACAACTGATTATCGGATGCACAAGACAGGTTACAGCTGGGTATCATCTGCATAGCAGTGGAAACCCAGTCCGCACCACCTGATAATGTCCCCCAGTGGGAGCATGTACAGTGCAAACTAAAAGGGCGACAAGACTGAACCATGTGGAACCCCATAGCACAGAGGCTTTGGGTTCGATGAAACAAGTCCCATTTTCACCCTTTGCACTCTGTCTGTCAAGTATGACCTGAACCAGTGGATGACAATACTGGACAGGCCACACCAAAACCACAAACGGTCAAGCAGCACGTCTTGGTCCATGGTGTCAAATGCCGCATTGAGGTCCAGGAGAATCAAGATGGTATGGGCTCTCCTGTCCCTCGCCATCAGAAGATTATTTAGCACCCTTACCAGTGCAGTCTCTGCACTATGCCCCGCCCAGAACCCAGACTGGAAAGGCTCATAGGCAGAGGAAGAGGCAAGATGTCTCTCAAGCTGCATAGCCACCACCTTTTCTATAACCTCCCCTAAAAACAGAAGCCCTGCTCAGCCCTGAACCCTGGACCTCCCTCATTGCAGCCTGCCAACCTCACCACCACACCAGTACAGTGGCTCGGCAGCACACTGCCATACTACACCCCACATACCTTCTCCTTTCTGAACCCTCCTCTTCCGGTCCTTCATCCTCCTAGAATCTCGCTGTTTTCACCTGTCCCTTGGTGCTATAACTGCGCCTCACTACCCTTTCAGTGTAGCTCATATCACAGGTGCTGAAACTGAGTCACTCAAAACTGAGTCGCTCAGTTTCATTCGCCTTTATAACCTGCTGCTGCCATGAGGTCAGGGGCAGAGGAGCTGAAGGCAAAGAGTACTGTGTTGTCTGAGTACATATGGATAGACACAGAGGATGACCCTTGGGGGATGCCTGAGCTGATAGGGGTGGGGGAAAGGGATTCTTCAGTCCAGACTGGTTGAGACCTGCCCTGAAGGTAGGAGAAGCAACCAGCGGAGGAGTTGGAGAGCCCCACAGCCTTGAGCTTGTCCAGGAGGAGAGAGTGGGCAACAGAGTTGAAGGCTTTGGCCAAGTTAACAAAAATGGCAGCGGTGACCAAGCCCTGCTCTATATCAGATAGAATGGAGTCAGTATGCTGGAGTAGGGAGGCGATGGTGGAGTGAGACTTCTGGAAGCCATACTAGAAAGTGGCGAAGAAGGAGAATGAATCAAGGAGGGAGGAGGGAGCTGAGGTTGCACAAGATGTTTTTGGATCTTAGCCAGAGCTGGGAGCAGGAAGATATGGTGGTAGTTACCAAGAGAGAGATGGAGTCACCCAGTTTGGGAAGGGAGATGACCGTGGCTTGTTTTCAAGTAACAGGGATGGAAGCTAAAGGAAAGAAGCGGCTGAGAAGTGAGGTAGTAGATAGAACAATTATATGGGCAGAGAGATGAAGAACTTTCAGGTCAAGTCCATCAGGGCTCACACCCTTGTGGGGGTTTAGAGCCAAGAGGGCCTTAAGGAAATCAGCCAGAACGGTGGGAGATAAGGAGAAGACGTTTGAGGTATTGTAAGAGGGAGGGGGAGGAGAGGAGGGAGTGGGCACAGGAAGTGAAAAAAGAGTTGAATGCTGTGATGACAGAAGAGGGGTCAGAAAAAGAGTTGAATGGTGTAATAACAGAAGAGGGGTCAGAAATAGGAGTGTCACCCATGATGAGGACAGAGGAAGGGGACCTGGCTGGGGGGACAAGAAGGCATGGATAAGATTGCAGAACTTAGAGGGGTGGTTAAGGTTGTTCTGGAGTGTGGATGTGAAGTATTCAGACTTGGCAAGCCTGCTAGCTCTGGTGCAGGCATTATGAAGGATCTGGCACTTGGTTAGGTCAGCAGAGGAGCTGAAGGACTTGTGGGTCTGGTAGACAAGGTCACACACACAGAAACTGGCCAGCAACTCACCCCAAATCAGTGGGAGGTGGGAACGTCTGACCCTGGTTTTTACCACAGCCATTGATCGTATCTTACAAAAACGGCTGATCGTGGAACCTTCTGTTGGACTTTTGGAAGTATCCTTCTGAAAGTCCAGCGGAGCTTGAAACACTGCACCACGACTGACCACTACGGAATAACATTTGCACTATTTTGGCTGTTACTTCCACATTCTGGTGCAAGAACTTCACATGTGCGATTCACGTGCTTGCGCAGTTCCACTGGCACCACTATGTTGTGAATGGCAACAAGCTTGCCCCCCAGGACAGCAGGGGAGGAGTCAGGGTAGAGGCATGGAGGGAGAGGGATGGGCGAAACCCAGGGTAAGACAAGGAAGGATACAGGCTGGAGGGTGATCACTCTGAATGCTAGGGGCCTAGGTAATAAGTTAGCTGAGTCGCAGGCTCTCTTGGCAGTGAGTGGGGTGGACATTGCTGCCATCACAGAAACTTGGGCTACCAAGTACCAGGACTGGGATATGATGATCCCAGTGTACAAAATATTCAGGAAGGATGGGGCTAAAGGGAAATGGGGGCGTGACAATCTGTGTACGAGAAGGGATAAGGTGTACAAGGGAAGAGGGAGAAGAAGGTAGAACAGAGGCCCTATGGATGCAGCTTCAGGACTCGAGAAGTAGGACACTGAGGATGGGGATAGTATATAGACCTCCAGCGCAAGGGAAGGACCTGGACAGAGAGCTAGCGGAGCAAATCAGAAAGGTCTGTAGGAAGGGGAGCACTGTGGTGGTGGGGGACTTCAACTTACCTGGGGTGGAGTGGGGCACTCCTGCCACCACAAGTGCAAGGGAGCAGGTCATACCAGAGGCATTTCACGACAGCTTCCTGGAGCAGCTGGTACATGAGCATACTAGATTGGATAGGACTCTGGACCTGGTACTTTCAAATGGGGAGGCAGTGAGGGATCTGGGGGTGGAGGACTCTGACTGGGAGTGACCACCACTCAGTGTGGTTCACTCTTAATATGAGTAGGGAAACAGGGGTACGGAAACCAGGGTGATTGATTTTAAGGGGGAAGACTTTTGAAGGATGGGGGAGATTCTGAGTAAGTATCTGGCTAGCATTTAGCAAGACATGGATGCTAGTCAGAAGTAGGAGATTATTAAAAGAGGCCTGACAGAGGCCACTGGGCCGTGTACAAAGGTGCGGAGTAAGAAGGGAAGGGCAAAGAAGCTGTATTGGTTGACTCGGGGAGGTAATGGAGAGGGTAAAAGATGAGAAAAAGGTATTCTGGAAACTCAAGAAGGGGGGGAGGAGGAAGGGTGTGTGAAGAAAGAGTATATGAAAAAGTTCAGGGAAGTTACCAGGCTAGTCAGAGTGGCCAAGGCCTCAAGAGAACCGAGACTGGCACAGGATATTAGGGAAGGAGAAAAGGACTTCTTCAAATACATTACAGAAAGAAGGAAGAACAAAGACCAGATTGTGAGGATTAGCAAGGACGGAGGGTGGGTGGAGGGGGGGTGAACAGGCAGAGGCATTAAATGAATACTTCTGTTCTGTGTTCATGAAGGAGAAAGGGGTACAGATACCCCAAGGGGGAGGGTAGGGCAGGTAGTGGAGGGGAGGGGTTGACTGATGTAGGGATTATGGAGGACAGGGTTCTGGAGGGATTGAGGGCATTAAGGGTGGACAAGGCACCGGGACCAGATGACATCCACCCTAGGCTACTCAGGGAGCTGGTGGAGATCCTGGCGGCACTGCTGACTGACCTGTTCAATACTTCCCTGGACACAGGATGTGTGCCACAGGACTGGAGAATGGCTCATGTGGTGCCCATTCACAAAAGTGGCTCCAGGGATGAGCCAGGCAACTACAGGCCAGTGAGCTTCACATTGATTGTGGGGAAGCTCATGGAGACACTCCTAAAGGAGTGGCTGGTGACCTTCTTGGAGGACAGTGGTCTCCAGGACAGTAATCAACATAGGTTTGTCTCTGGCAGATTCTGCCAGACAAATCTAATTGAGTATTATGACTGGATGACCAGGGAACTGGACAGCAGCCATGCGGTGGATGTCCTGCATTTGGACTTCAGCAAGGCCTTTGATTCCGTGCCGCATGGGAGGCTCAGGGGGAGGCTGGAATACATAAGAAGGTAGACATTGGATCATAAACTGGCTGAATGGAAGGCAGCAGAAAGTGGTGGTGGTGAGCTCTCATCACCAAGGGAAGTGATGAATGGGGTGCCACAGGGACCAGTGCTGGGACCAGTGTTCTTTGGGATATTCATAGTTGATATCTCACATGGGGTCTGGAGTAGGATCTGTCTGTTCACAGACAATATGAAAATAGAAGCTGTGGTAGATGACATCGAAGGAAGGAAGGGGCTGCAGGAGGACCTGAACAAACTACAGGAGTGGTCAGTAACATGGCAGCTGGGGTTCAATGCCAAGAAGTGCAAGGTACTGCACTTTGGAGCTAGGAACCAGGGGAGGAGCTATCAGCTGGGAGAGGTACAGCTGGAAAGTAATGAGGAAGAAAAGGATCTGGGGGTGATTATAACAGGTAGCATGAACAACTTGGCTCAGTGCAAGAAGGTGGTGGCAATTGCCGACCCGATGGCACTGAGGGTAGAGGTACTGGACACCACATCTCGCGCCATGCAGACAACCCGGGTTTGGGAATGGACTCAGGCCACCGGGGGCTGGCAGGGGAGAGGAAGGATTGAGCATCCTATGACTTCTCTCCTTCCTCTGGGGTGGGTACGGGATATACGGCGCACTGCCGTCAGTGGCATGCATTCCAAGGGCGGGAGAGTGGCAGACATCTGCACGTAGGTGCAGCAGACATTGTTGGTCCAGCTCCCTAGGGGCAAAGTAACAGTGGAAAATTGTGGGCCGAGCCCCGAGCCCTGAGCCCCCAGACACGAGAGGCATGGGCACCTGGTTCCCAGTCACAGGCCCCCCGGGGGGGGGTCCTGTTAATTTCATTGGGGCCTGTGTGAGTCAGGTGCCTAGAGTGTATGCCAGACCTGGTCTGGGGACTTGGGTGCCAGCGGCCAACGTTGTTGGGGCCTGCTTAGCAACGTAGGAGGAGTAATAATGTTACATAAAAGAAAAAAAGGAAGGTGTCGGCAAAGGCCAATAGGATGTTAGGGTGTATAGTGAGAGGAATCTCCTCCAGGAATAGGAAGGTGATCCTTCCCCATACAGGACACTGGACAGGCCTCACCTGGAGTACTGTGTGCAGTACTGGCACCTGTTCCTGAAGAAGGACATCAAGTTACTGGAGGGAGTGCAGCATAGGGTGAAAAAGATGATCCAGGGATTTGATGGGAGGACCTATGAGGAGAGACTGGCACAGCTGAACATGTATTCCCTGGAGGAGAGGAGGGATAGGGGGGATATAATAGACATTTAAATACCTCAAGGGGATAAATAAGGTTAATATAGAAGGGATTTTCCAGCTTAGAAGAGGGAGGGAGATGAGAGGGCACCAGTTGAGACTGGAGAGGGGAAGATACAGGAGGGAAATCAGGAGGCATTTTTTTCATGGAAAAGGTGGTGGACAGATGGAATGCTCTGCCCAAGGGGGTGGTGTCCTGTAGAATGGAGGGTGGCTTTAAGAGGGGTTGGGATAGGGTGAGGAGGGGCAGCTGCAAGTTGAGGGGCTAGTTGCACAATCAAGTAGACTCAATAGACCGTATGGCCTGCTTCTGCTGGTGTTTTCATATGTTCATATGTAACTACACATGCGCGAGTGCCCCGCATGCGCTGTTGTGTCGTTGCCACCATCTTTTGGATGGCACTCCTTCCGCACCCTCCCACTGCTCCTGTCTTCCTTGCTCTCTCTCAGCACCAGCAGCAAAGAACACTCTTCCACACCTTCCCACTGCTACTGTCCTCCCTGCTCCCTTCGTTCCCTGTCCCTACGCTGACATCGGAGTGCTCAATCTCCGTGTCAGCATTATGTACCCCCCAACTCATGTGGCACACTGGGAGCCCACCACGGTGTGTCCAAATGTGTGTGTGTTTTTTTTTTCCCCCATGCTGATGTCAGGGTGCCCAATCCCCATGTTGGCATCATGTATCTCTGTAACTCATGTGGCACACTGGGAGCCCACCCCACTGTGCACAAATGTATGTTTTTTTCCCTGTAAATAAAGAAAACTGCCCCCCGACGTGTTTTTTTTCCCCTGTAAAAGACAAAATGATCCCTCATCATCACCCCAGTCCCCCTTCCCCTTCCCTACCCTCCCACTAAGCACCCACCTCCCTACACACCCCCTTTCCCCCTACTTACCTCCGGAGGTTGGCACTGTCATCTTCTCTGGACTGGGACACATCTGCACTCTTCAAAGCCAAACCGCAAACTGAAAAATCAAAGGTAAGCGTGCTATAGTGGCGGTCAATGGGGTGTTCCACTTATGTTGATGAATCAGCCATTTTTTGAAATTTTGGCTCCACATTTTCAACATGAGGTTCTTGGGACCCCACCTCGTTAACACCATCACTGTCCTTTCGTTACTCAGTCCAGAAAGGTGACTTTGCGGTCTTTATGCAGAATCACCTTTTGCGACTGATTAATGAAATGAGAGTGCCACTGTTCATGAGGTGGGATTCCAAAAAGCCCATGTTGCAAATGTGGTGAAAAGATTAAAAAAAAATGGCTGTGTTATGAGCATGCATTGCACAGTTTCTATGCATGCTCCTAACTTCACCAATTTTTAATATTTTCACTCCAGATTTTTAACATTCCCATTTTTGCACACCTCCTTTTTAACAGTAAAGATGTCATTTTTCGCATCCTGCCCAAACATGTTTTCACACATATGGCACAGAATGGCACAGCCGCTCTGCGAAATCACCTTTCGCGACAAGTGAACAAAATGACACTATCACTGTTCATGAGGTGGGGTCCCAAAAAGACCATGATGAAAATTTGGTGCAATACCTCCAATAAATGGCCAAATTACACCTGGACGTTCAATATTTTCTATGCACACGTATACCTTTGGTCATCTGATAACTCATCACAGCCGTATCGGCTTTGGCAAAAGTTTGTCTAAAGGGGGCATGGAGATTCCAGGCTGACATAAATTTGGCATTGAAATATTGGAGGGCAGTATTTATGTTACTGGCAGTAGAGTTGGACAACCAGTTGATAGCCACCAAGTCAGTATGGAGGGAGGATAAGTCCAGTGACCTGAAGGCCTGGAACTGAATAAATTTAGGGGGACTTTGGGACCATGAATTTTGTGCATGCAGTACACCACATAGTGATCCCTGATGGTGTTGAGGAGAAAACTGGCATCCACGATATAGTGAAGGTGGAATGTAAAAACCCATTCCAGAAGAGAGTAATTGAGGGATCTGTGAGATTGTGCTGGGTAGGGTCAGTTATAGTTGGGTAAGTTGGAAGGACTTCATGTTTTGGAAAAATGTATTCAGAGAAGGGGAGAGCCAACTGAGGTTAAAATCACTCAGGATGAGCAGCTCACTATTGGAGGCATGGAACGGGAGTGGTGAGGAGCTTAGTGACTGAAGGTGTAGACAAGCCAGAACAGCAGTAGACACCAGCTACAAATATAGGGACTGAGAAGGAACGGGAGAGCTTGAGGCAGAGCGGGAGGTAATGGAGAGCACATGCTCAAACTGGATCTGAGAGAAGAGGTAGAATGCAACTCCACTACCCCTCGCAGCATGATCTTGTCAGATGATTGTGTACCTGGGGATGGCAACTGTGGTATCAGGAATCTTGGGGTGAGCCAAGATTCTGACATCACCTGCACATAAGGCTTGAGAATAACCATGAGTGGTTGCAACTGGTCAGTCTTGGGGTGGAGGCTTCAGATGTTGACATAGGTCACTCTCTATCCTTTGGGAAGATGAGAGGGAAATGACTGGGCAGGTCTAGGACTGAGTTCATTGCCACCTGCTACTGTAAGCAACAAGGAGTGAGAGGGAGCCAATGAGTTGCTTATGGGAAGGGGGGGAGTGTAGGGAGGAAGAGAGGGGAAGGAGGCACCTGAAAGCTTCCAGGTGAAGCCAAGGAGAAGGGAGGAGACTGGCACCCAGCACACCAGAAGGAAATGGATAGGATGGAGAGGCAGGAGGAAGGGAGGGTGGGAGAGGGGGAGATGGAGGGGGAAGGGAAGGATGGGCAGTGGAGGGGGGAGGATAGGGGAAAATAAGAGGGGGAGGAGTGATGGGGTTAGAAGCATCATTATCAGAGGGGCAGCAAGCAGTTGTTACCCTGTAATTTGTCAGTTTGGGTGGTGGAGTTAGCTGCACTCTGGAAGGGTGAAGGATGATTTCATAAATTAGGCAGAGGATAGATGCTTCACCTAGATAGGGAAGACGCCTAAAATTTAACAAATGGGAGAATACAGGCTTCACCCAGATAGGGAGGCAACCTAAAAACCTGAACAATTGGGGTGACGCGGACTGTACCCAGATGACTAAGTTGGTGGGGGAGGGTGGTAGCACAGAAATGCAAATGGCTCCTATTATACAGTAAGGACAGCACAGGCAGGAAGCAGATTACCCTGTAGAAATGGCCTCCTCTTTAAATGCACATGGCAACCAAACAAACACAGCAGATAGGAACAATATAACTAGGACCCAGTACAAACACCAAGCCCATAGCAGTACAAAATAAGTAGCAGGCAATAGCAGGCACAAGTACACTTACAATTTGCAGGGTGGAAGTTCGGCACTGTCCTCTGGTATCTCACCTCTGGCTTCTACTCCTGCTGTGTCACTCTCACTGGGACAGCTTGAGTGGGCAGGCTCAAAAAGCAGAACAGTCTCTAAAGTCCCACTCTCAAGACAAGCGCTCTCAGGACTGATGGGGCACAAGATTCATCAATTCCTGTTGCTATTGCTGTGAGCTAGTGACTTTTGGGGAGGAGCCAGTAGGCAAAGGCTCATGGCCCCTCTGGAAGATGGCGCCTGGTCCTCAAGGGTGGTCCAGCTGAACGCTGACTGGGATGGAAAACTTCAATGATCAGAAATAAAATTTTTAGATCAGTCTCAAAAGTCCTATCCTCAAGACAAGTGTTCTCAGTTCTAATAGGGCACAGGATTCAGAATCTCCTACTGCTGTTGCCGGTGAGCTGGCAAGTGTTGAGGGGAAGAGCCACTAGGCAAAGGCTCATGAACCCTCTGGAAGATGGTGGCTCATCCTCGTGGGTGGTCTGGTGGAATGCTGACTGGGGCAGAAGGCTGCAGTGGTGAGAAATAAATGTTAGATCAGTCTCTAAAGTCCTACCATTGGGACAAGCGCTCTCAGCATTGATAGGGCACAGATTCAAGAAAACATGCCCTTCCAATGTGGTTCATTCTCTCTTTAACTGGAAGCAGATTGGGCTTCACTTGGTAGGGTATATGTATGAGGGTGGTATTATATCTTCTTTTGTGTCTTTTAACCAGCAGTATGGCCTCACCTTGTGTGAATTTTACATTTATGCAATAGATGTTGACACAGAAGCTTGCTGGTCAATACCTTTATCAGAGCAAATATACCTATATGGATTTATACATATAGTAGCTTTGACATCACCGATTTATAAATATAGTTACTCTGTCATCACTCTGCTAGGGCCCCTACCGCCCTGACTGCTAGCACTACTTCCTGCTCACATCAGCTACTTCACACGTGACTTCTTCCTAACCCCCATATTCTATTACTCTAACAAACCACCACATTTATGAAGCAACTCCCTACAAGTAACTCTGATCCTGTAAAATAATATATTTGTACCTTCTTTCAGCTAGCATGACATTTTCATGATTGCCTCTCGCAATCTAGTCCCCCAGCCGCCTACCCATTGTCTTGCAACCATGGCAGCCACCATCCATTTAATAAACTTGTAATGAGCTGTGGCATCCATTCATTGCGTCTATAGCAATGCTTTGACAGGTGTGATGGATCAATGTGGAGACACGCAGTTTCATAAAAAAAGAAACACAAACTTCACAATATTTTAAAAAAAATTGCCAAACTCTAAAAATAAAACAATCAATCTCACAAAGTCCCATCTACTGCATAAAGGAAATCTGCAATGGGGGACTGTTTGATACCTCATTTATTTATATTCATGCAGCTTGCCCTCAGACACCTCACTCCTGGCTTATGCCACTTGTGAGGTTCCCTGAGGTCAAACAGCACTCGTATAGATAAATCATGTATCAAACAGTCCCCCATTTCATATAGCTTATTTAAACAATAACTACTGAGAAGGAGGCCATTTCCTAGGGATTAAAAAAATTGGGGGGATGGGTGGCATGAGGCACAACTGAGGATCACCTCCTTCCAGCTGGTCATTAATCCAAGGAAATGACTGGCTTCAAGGCTGTTATTGCGATTATAAGTCTAATCACAATAACAACTTTCATTTTTTGCCATGTTTCTTTACTTACATTTAAGTTATAGCGGTGCAGTGTGAGCCCTACATGCTACACAGCATCAGTTGGCAGCAGGATCAGTCATTTCTAAGGGGTTAATGACTGATCCAGTAGCCAATCAGTAGCCTTGCTAGGCTCATAAATATTTAATTTGACTCCTAATTACATTTCATACTCAGCTCGGAGACACAATTGGCAGCTGTAAAGTTCGTGAACACTTGTTCCAACAACAAAAAATTACATCAGATGCAGTACAACATCCTCTACTATATCTGTTATACTCTGGTATGCTCGCATTATATGTAAACAAATAGGGATCCCTTTTGTTACATATTTAAGGTGACTGAGGGTGCATTTCTCCACATGATTTGCGGTTGCCCAAGGATGGGTGTTTCATGGCAGCAGGTCCACCAGGTTATGACTGCAGTTTTTGGGTTCTCTTCTCCAGATACTCTAATGGAACTTCTTCTGGGTGCTGGCTGGCCTGCCCAGGGGATTCAGGGGAAGCTTCTCTGGCAACTAGCTGTATGTAACCCAATAAAAAACATTACTCAATATTAGCTGAGTTGCAACACCCCTCTGATACCACACTGGGTGTTAATCGGTGGATTACTTGAAATTAGAGTGGCCTCAGTAGCAAGGTCACTCGCTGATAGACCGTTTTGATGCTGTTTGGACCCCTCTGTTGCATGTAATCAATAATAATATATTCCCGATGCAGGTAGATTCTGGGCTCGCTTCTTGGCTGTATGTGTATTATGAAGACTATTGCATTCCAACGTTATTGAGTTCATGGTGTAATCCCTGGAGGTATTGTTTGTTTGAAGTCTGTCTTCCATCTTGTATTTTGCAGGAATGATGTAACCCTTGTGCAATTATTTTTATTGTTGTGTGTCAAAACCTATTGTAAACTGTTTTTATAAATAATGTCTACAAAAAGAGAAGAGTTAATCTTACAGATACTGTAATAAGATAATATTTCACCATTCCCCTTTAAGTAGAAAATATAGAATAATACATGGGTGGGTGGGTGTAAACAGAATTTTACACACACCCAAGGTGTAGGATGCTACATAAACCATGACAGCAAAGCTCAAGGGGTTTATACAAGCATCCCACACCAAGGGGGTGTGTGTAACATTCTGGTTCTACAAGCACCAACCAGTGTTTTATTTTTTATAATTACTGGTGATCATTTTTAATCAGTGTGGGTTTGCATGTTTGAGAAAGTGAAAGTGGCAGTTGTTTTGTTAGTGCTCACGTCTATGTGAGTGCAAGAGTGATTGACAGCTGAGGATTACAACTACCCAGTTGTAACACAAAATAACAACTGGGTAGTTGTAATGCGATTTTAAGAGCTGGTTATCCTGATATTAAAAATAATCGCCGTAATTATAAATAAATTATGCTCATAGACCAGCCCTAACAACACAATTGAAAAAATAGGAAGCCAATCAAGGCTGAGAAATGATTCTAGTGAGATTGGAAAGATGTGGAGAAATGTTCAGTTACATTTATTTCTTTATTTCAGTTCTTTCTTTCTTTCTTTATTTTAGTTATTTCAAAAGTTTCACCAGAAAAGACATACTGAGCTGATAACAGCTCATCTCCAGATGTGTCCTGGGGTGAGTGGTAAGGAGAGATAGTTTAAGGAGAAAAAAATATAAATAGTATTAACAGAATTACAGCAAGCATTTGTCAATGCCGAACGTTCGCTTGCAGGTATTTGCAGTGGTGTTTGGCACGTATGGTGCTTTACCCTAATGCCCTGTGCGATTGCTGGTATTTGCACAATAAATTTTCAGCATGACCTTTTTGTTACCCCCATTGTGCGCTACATAGGCAGGAACACATTTAGGGCAGGATTTGAAAAATGACAGCTGTACTGCTCATAAGGAAGTGTGGTAAAATGGCAATGTTGAAAATCTGGAGTGGAAATATTGAAAATTCGCAAACCTACGAGCGCATGCGGGAACTGTGCAATGCATCATAAAACAGTCGCCAGGAATTTTTCACCAAATTGTCAACATTGGCATTTTAAAACCTCTGCTAATGAACAGTGTCACTGTGATTGTCTTACTGTGTGCCATACATTGATTTTTTACACCGACTGCCATTATTGCACTACATGGGCGGAAACATGTTTTGGGCAGGATGTGAAAATGACAGCTGTACTGCACATAAGGAGGTGTGGTAAAATGGCAATGTTGAAAATCTGGAGTGGAAATATTGAAAATTCGCAAACCCACAGCCGCATAAGTGGAACTGTGCAATGCACACTTGTAAAACAGTCGCCAGAATTTTTTCACCAAATTGTCAACATTGGCATTTTAAAACCTCTGCTAATGAACAGTGTCACTGTGATTGTCTTACTGTGTGCCATACATTGATTTTGCACCGACTGCGTATTGTACTACATAGGCGGAAACATGTTTTGGGCAGGATGTGAAAATGACAGCTGTACTGCACATAAGGAGGTGTGGTAAAATGGCAATGTTGAAAATCTGAGTGGAAATATTGAAAAATTCGCAACCCACGAAAGGCAGGAACTGTGCAATGCACACTCGTAAAACAGTCGTCAGGAATTTTTTCACCAAATTGTCAACATTGGCATTTTAAAACCTCTGCTAATGAACAGTGTCACTGTGATTGTCTTACTGTGTGCCATACATTGATTTTGCACACCGACTGCGCCATTGTGCACTACATGGGCGGAAACATGTTTTGGGCAGGATGTGAAAAATGACAGCTGTACTGCACATAAGGAGGTGTGGTAAAATGGCAATGTTGAAAATCTGGAGTGGAAATATTGAAAATTCGCAAACCTACGAGCGTGCGTGGGAACTGCAATGCACACTCGTAAAACAGTCGTCAGGAATTTTTTCACCAAATTGTCAACATTGGCATTTTAAAACCTCTGCTAATGAACAGTGTCACTGTGATTGTCTTACTCGTGTGCCATACATTGATTTTGCATTAATCGACCGCATTGTGCACTACATGGGCGAAACATGTTTTGGGCAGGATGTGAAAATGACAGCTGTACTGCACATAAGGAGGTGTGGTAAAATGGCAATGTTGAAAATCTGGAGTGAAAATATTGAAAATTCGCAAACTTACGAGCGTGCGTAGGAACTGCACAATGCACGCTCGTAAAACAGTTATTTTTAGGAATTTGTTCATCAGATTTTCAACATAGCCATTTTAAGATCTCTGCTCATAAACAGTGACACTGATTTTCTTCATGTGTCCCATACACTGAGTTCACACAGCGACTGTGCCATTGTGCGCTACATGGGCGGAAACACGTTTTGGGCAAGATGTGAAAAATGACAGCTGCACTGCTCATAAGGAGGTGTGGCAAAATGGCAATGTTGAAAATGTGGAGTGAAAATATTGAAAATTCGCAAACTTACGAGCGTGCATAGGAACTGCGCAATGAACACTTGTAAAACAGTCATTTTTAGGAATTTTGTCACCAAATGTTCCACACAGCCATTTTAAGACCTCTGCTCATGAACAGTGTCACTGTGAGTTTCTTAATGTGTCCCATACATTGAGTTCGCACACCGACTGCGCCATTGTGTGCTAAATGGGTGGAAACACGTTTTGGGTGAGATGTGAAAAATGATAGCTGTACTACTCATAAGAAGGTGTGGTAAAATGGCAATGTTGAAAATCTGGAGTGGAAATATTAATAATTCGCGAAACTCACGAGCCGCATGTGAGGAACTGCGCAACGCGACACTGTGAAACAGTCATTTTTAGAATTTTTCACCAATTTTCAACATAGCCATTTTAAGACCTCTGCTAATGAACAGTGTCACCGTGATTTTCTTAATGCGTCCCATACATTGATTTCAAGACCGACTGCACTATTGTGCGCTACATGGGCAGAAACACGTTTTGGGCAGGATGTGAAAAATGACAGCTATACTGCTCATAAGGGGTGTGGTAAATGGCAATGTTGAAAATCTGGAGTGAAAACATTGAAAATTCCGAACCCATTTAAACTGCATAGAACTGCACAACGACGCTCAGAAACAGTCATTTTTGGAATTTTGCACCAAATTTTCAACATAGTTTTGGACCCCTTCTCATGAATGATGTCAATGTCATGGCGTTATTCGGGCCTGAAGGGTGATTTCACAACTGCACGAAAGGATGGCTTGGGGGCATGGAGCCGATGGGGATTGGGCACCCCTGTCGGCAAACAACGCTTGCCACGCTGTGGGCTCCAGCATGGCACCAAAGCTTTGGTGTGCGGATGCGCTGTGGGGGCGTGCCGCGGACGCGAGGGGGCGGTATGACGCGTGCCTGTGATGACAGCGGTGGTTTTCTTTGAAGCAGAAGACCACCGCTGTCATACAGAGCTCCTGCACCCATTGGTGCAGGACCACCATGCCTGCTCAAGGGAGCACTAGATTGCCAGGGAGAGGCACACCTCCAAGTGTGCTACTCTTCCAAAATGTTCCTTGTGCATGCGCGCAAGCAAACGTAAAAACAGAAGTCCTATACAGCAATACAGTATAAGAAAGGAGCAGAATCATAACATTGTAAGGCAAATCAGTACAACTGATACATGTGGTGGATAAAAATGGATCTTGATAGGCTGTGGGAAAGTATTCATACTGGTATAGCGAGGGGAGGACAAAATGGTCAGGGCACTGTGAGTGTTCAGGGGAAAGAAATCAAGAGGCAGAGGGTCATGGACAGTTGCATGAGGGAGTAGAAAAGTCATGCAGAAGAGATTTGAGGAAGAAAGCAGAAGAGGCAGTGAGAGTGATTAACAGGGTAAGGGTGGATCAGAGTTTAGAAAAGCTAAATTAGCTCAGGCAGCTAGTCAAGGAACCCAGTAAGGACGTTTGGTCGAGAAGCAACTCATCAAGTATACCTCTCAATCTGTCAGCAGTAGAATGCATCGCAGCAGTCTTCAAAATGTGGAGCAAATGGCCAGAATGTGTAGACCTTTTTAATTTTAAGGAGTAATAAGTCTGTGAATAAGAACTAAGACAAAAAGTCGAGCACTCACAACCTCAAAAAACATTTCAAGGGCCCCGGTCTTCAAGTATAGCAAACAATATTTAATGCATAAATAGAGGCAATAAAAAAATGGCTGATGCGTTTTGGGTAACACAATATCCTTGAAATGTTTTTTTAAGTTGTGCGTGCTCAACTTTTTTTCTTAGTTCTGATTATTTTTCAGTCTGAGAGCACCACTGTCCTGAGTGCGAACTGCGCCCTGTTGTTCTAAGTCTACGAATAGTGGGCCCCATATGTTAAGTGTTAAGAAATGTTTCTATCAAGTTAGTTTAATGTTTTGATAGTTTTGATTTTTGTGTGCTATTTCTTTGTGCCCCCCCAAACCCTTGGCTGACAACTCCTTCAGGTGGCCTAGGGCCTCACCGCCAATCCCTGTCACCATCCCACCGCCTTCATTACTGCCACAGCCCAGTTCACCCAATGTAGCCTTTCACCGGGGAGGCCCTAAGACTTGCCTGAAGGCTTCCTTCTGCACTGGACACATGGTGAGGGGTCGGCGTGGACATTTCTGGGCTTTATGGCGCGTGGGGACCAGCGCCATCATCTGGTCAGCTAAGCAGCTGTATTTTCTCACTTTTCTCCCCACCCCACCCTTGCAATGGTCCAACCGTTGCGGCGTCCTGTGGGGGAGGTGTTTGGTGACATGTCGAGGCTTCATGATACCATGAACACCAGCCAAAAGCCACCCCCAGGAGCCGCCTAACAAGCAGTCTGGGATCGCCCCCCCCCGGGAGGGAAGCATCCATAGGATGCTCATAACTCCCTCCCTACCAGACTCCTCTCCTGACTGCCAGGCTTGGGGCGTAAACCTGGGCTACCAGCATGCCGAGGGAACACCCATTGCTTGTCAACACAGAGCTGGCCTGTTTTAATAGTTCTGGTGTCCAGAAATAGCTCTAACATTATGAGGAACATCAGTAAATCTTAGTGGAGCAAGGGTAAATTTGACTGCACAACCAAACTCTAAACAGACTGGCGCTGCTCATTATTTGTATGAAGATGCTGCCGCCGGGGCTGGCTAACCCCATGCACACTGTCACAGCACGAGATGCAGCACACTCAAAAGGAACTGATAAAGCAACAAGCTACATTGGAACTGCAGTGAAAATGCATTAGGCTAAAAAAGCCACAGCAGGAGTACTAACATACAGTATATACTTTCGCTGTAGGTGCCCCGATGCTTCGCTATGATAAGCTCGTGAAGATAAAAAAGTAAGTGCTACATGAATAACAGTGCATAATAAATGTGCAAAAGATAAAGATGTGAAACTGCATAAATAAGTTAAACACATGATGTTACGATCTTTGTAAGAGACAGTATTCAAAAAGCCGTATTTGGGGGGAGGGGGAGGTTTAGTTTAAAAAGCAAGGATGTGTACATTCATGTATGAAATAAGAATGAAAAAACCTACAAAATTATAATGCGTTTTTAGTTCTTATTTTGTATATGAATTTATGAACTGTTATTCAATTAACTCTTACTGTTGAATCTTCATGATTTTCCTTTGTGGTGTGAGGGGACTGTGAGCATAGCTAACAGGGGTACAGTGGCTATTGTGTTACAATGTAAATATCAATCACATCATTGTGATGACGTAGTAGCCAGGTGATGATAAATTTTCACACAATAGCTCAGGACCTCACCCCCGATGAAGCTTCTCGTAGCGAAGCATTGGGGCACCTACGGTGAAGGCATATAGTGTATGTGAGTACTCCTGCTGTAGCTTTTTTAGTTTAATGCATTTTTCACTGCAATTGCAGTGTAGCTTGTTATTTTATTGGTTCCTTTTGAGTGTGACACATCTCCTGCTGTAAATTTGACTATAAAATACAGCCCCCCTCCCCCATATTCAAAGAGTAGCATTGTAGGGAACATGACTAGCACTAGCACTAACCTGGATTTGTGCTGGCACCCCGGGTGGGGCCATATTCAGAGGTGCTACCGACACTACTGTGCCCATGCAAACAAGGGGTTCCCTCACGCATACTGCTGCAGTGGTATATTCAAAGGTTTACAGTGGTGCTAAACATTCCCCGGAATGGCGCTGTTATTTTTGGCAGCCATAAACATCTTTTCACGGTGCTAATGTTATGCCTCCCAAAGGCAGTGTGACTGTACTGCAGATGCCTGCCCCTTTGTCAATCGTCCCCCACCACAAACACCCATCCTTCACTGTAACGACATATCACTGGTTGTCTAGTTATCCCCCCCACCCCCAACTGAATGCCAGCCCCCCCCATGGCTGAGGACCCCACACCCCCACATCCTGACAACCATTCACCATTAAGACAGGAGAAGAGTGGCAGCTGACACAACCCATAAGTCATCAGGCTCTATAAATGCCAGATGGCAGTCAGCCAAGGAAGTGAGCGGAGGACTGTGCCAGTCACCACTCTGCTCCCTTCTTAACAGTGAGTGGTGATTACGGTGAGGGGATGTGGGGTTGGTCCTCAGTGGAAGGGTGGATGGGGGGGTTGACACTTGGTTATGGGGTGGGTGATCACTATACCAGGGTTATATCTTTACAATGAAAGATGGGGGATCAAGGGTTGGGGGGTACCACTAGACAACCAGAGATATGACTTTACAATGTAAGATGGGTAATTGGGGAGTGAAGAAACCACTAGACTACCAGCGATATGAATTTACAATGTAGGATGGGTGAACAAGGGTTGGGGGACCATTATACTACCAGGCCAGTGTTACCACTGCAGTGGCACTAGGGGTCTTCTGAACCCATGCAAATGAGCCCATATGGGCATGCAGCTGAGCCCTTGGTGCCTTGCATGTCCAATGAGCTTATATGCATATTCAGGCTGAATGTGGCCTACAGGAGCCCTGGTGCTACCCTATTTTGGCCAGTACTATCTCCTTTGGACTATATACACTCTTTTTTTTTGGTAATTCACAGTTTCTGCTCCCTTCTATGCCTCGATCCTTACCATCCCTCTGGGTACCCCAAGGTGCCACAGCTTCATCGTGACCCGACAACCTCTGGCCACTGGTCTGCCATCTGGTCATGGTTTGCCCTTTGGTGAGGAAGGTGGTGTAGCCCCTTAATGCACAGCATCTCATCAAGCATGAGCTGGTTGAGGAGTGCAGGTCCGATCACTCAGGTTCAATGGGGCCTGTCGTTTGGTGGATCACGGGTTTTTCCTTTGTTCGTCCTATCTTCCTGTGGACATTGGCTCTCTAGGAGATGCAAGGAGTGTATGCATGCAGAGGCATGCTGATGCTCCAGATCTTGAACAATGTTCTCCCCCCATAGAGCCCCCAACTGAAGTGCCATCTGTAGTGACACCAGAGGAGGACAGCGTCCACTGGGATGCTCGAACCTCCTCTCCCTGGCCAGCCTCTGATGATTTGAGCTCATTCACTGAACCCGGGTTGCTGGCGACAAGAGTGGTAGAGCTACCTCTGCACTGACTGGCTGGACTATAGACAGTCTTGGTCCATATCGGTGCAGCGCGGATCCACATAGCACTGTGCTGACATGGCCCAATATTCATTCAGTTAACATCCCCGTTGGCGTGCTAACTGGCTGAATATTGATTAGAGCCAGCCGTGCACTGTTGCAAGCACAGCGCAACAGACTGCGCTCATGGCCAGCTCTGAATATGCCCATTGTGTTATGAAAAATGCACAGCAGTTGAGAGGTATGACTCATGGTAGGGATTTACTCCCTTTTGTTCCAAAATTCCAAGCTTGGTCCATAGATCAGAAGTGCAACCATAGAACACTATCCAGAGAGAAAGAGAAAATAAACTTAGCTAGTAAATGGAAAAACAAAACAGATCAAATGGGGCAATCCTCCCCACTGACTGCCCCTTCCCCATGACATCCTGAGGTTAGTTTGTATTTAAATGGGACCTTGGTTCTTTCTTCCACAGACATTCTAATTAAGGAGGATAATTGCTCCGCACAGTTCCATGTGTTCAAGCCTCTCAACTGCTACATTTTGCAAAGCTCTCTGTATTTTACACATGTTTACTCTTGCCCCACAAAGATATGCTGACAGTCCATATATTGGCAGAGTGTTTTTTAGGTACACAATTAAAACAATTTAACTATGAGCTTGTTTCAGCCACTGTTATGGCGGTCAGCGTTTTCACACTGACGTGTTAGTATGACAGTTGATATTGATTTGAATTTTTTGATTGTAACTAATCCATGGCTGCACCTTATTTCATTATGAGCATGTGGCAGGGACACTAGATGGCCTTTTGCTCCCTTGTGTCTGTACATCTTATGTCCTTATGCTGTTTGTAATGTAGCGTGAATCTCTGCAAATTTAGGTTTTGCACTTTTGGTGCAATAAAAGGGGATGGCATGGTAAGATGCTCTCTTCCTTCACAGGGAGGCAGAGAAGACACTTATAATTGTTCTGAAATGTGTGTTTGACCTTTAACCAGGGAGCTCATGGACTCTATGTACTGGATTCATTTTAAAGTTACCTCCCCTAAAAGACATATCAAAAAGACACAAGACAGATATGTGAAGTGTATTAGCAGGAGTGGCACCCTCATTGATAGTATGCACTAGTATGCATTGTCTGTGTGCAATGTCTGTACACATTACACTCTGCATTACGCTCTGTGTTTGAACTTTTACCCGTATGTCTGTTTATTGAAAACAATAAACAAAGTTAAAAAAATAAAATTCATCTAACTTGATAGAAACAGTCCTTAACACTGAACATCTGGTACCCACTACATTATTTGTAAACTCATTGAGCTTCACTATCAAAAAGGGCTACTCAGTCTGGTAATTTGCTCTGCATTTTAAAGGCCAGTGATATATATTTAATGCAGAAAAAATGAAAGATCTGCAGTTATAAAAAAAAAGCATTTGCCAATGCTGAATGTTTGCTTGCTGGTACTTGCTGTGTAGTTGTTGGGCATAGATAGTGCAGCAGTTAAAATTAACAGATTAATAACATGAGTTTGTTTATTGTTTGATTGTTTAAAGTCTATTGTAGGAATAACTCCATTGAGCAAACTCATTCACAAGGAGGTTCTGAGGACATGTAACAGCTAAATATACAGACAAGGCAAATTATATACAGCCAGTCGAATTCGAAGGATAAAGTATACGATACATATAAAAAACGCACACAAAAAATGTAGCAAATGTACAACTTGATAATAGAACAATAATAATTATAATAACAGATAACAGAGTTATAATAGTGAAATTGTCAAGATTAAGAAATGAAGGGGCTCACACACAATGTTGTCGTCATCTCAGATTGTGACCTTGCTTTTTCAAAATACTATTGGTTTTTGTCCCAGCATATGAACAAGACAGGTGTCATTTGTGAAATGCAGCTGAAAACATTGCTTTGCGGAAGGACTGTGAAAACAGATTTTGGAGGAGGATTTGATGATGATACCCTCATGTTCACTTGATGGGAGTGGGGGTTAAAAAACATGAGTATATTTAAAATATGGGTTAAAAAGTAAAAATATTGCAAAGTTATGAGTAAACATTGAAAAATATCAATGTTTGTCCATAATTTTGTTTTTGTGTTTCAATTTTGACGTCAAATGTTCAACATAGTCTTTTTATTACACTATCTTATGAACATGACAGGGCTAATTCATGAAATCCTGTCTAAAATGTAATTTTTGTGGCACAAGTGTGAAATGAAATCTTGGGCAGGATTTGAGAAATGTATTTTTATTTATTTAGTTTTTGCTTATCGGGTAGGTGCACTAGCCATAACAATGACGATTTTCAGGCACGACCCGGGAGGGTACAGAAACAAAACATCAGATACAATTACATACAGTTTTAGAATTTGTCAAAGAAATTTGTACAAACAAGCAGGGAACATCACAGGTAAAATATAAATATAGCGTCACGGAATATGCAGGAAAGAAAGACAATAGCATTGCAAAATGAAATAAAACATTGCAAAAATAGAGTACATGTTGAAATGAGGAGGATAAAACAACAATGACAGTAATACTATAGTAATCAAGGGGAAAACATTTGGAGGAAGGCTAGGAGTAGGGTAGATTGAAATAGAAGGGTAGAATAGAGTAAGGAAATAGAGTCAAAAAAGATGGCATGAGATAGAACTATAGAGGAGATAAACCAAGCAGGTTGCAAGAAAGGACTGATTGTTGAGGAGGACAAAGCTAAATAAGCAGGGGGGTGCAGAGTTTAGGGTCAAAGGGCTAGGGTGGTTTGAAGCAGGAGCATTTGCAGGACAAGAAGAGATGGTTTCATAGTTCTTTCTTGAAAGAGGCATAGGATGAGGCCTGGCGAATAGTTAGTGGGAGGGAGTTCCAGTATTGGGGGCATGACAGGCAAAAGCACTAGCACCTTTGGAGGTACATAGAAACATAGACTTTGACAGTAGATAAGGACCGCATGGCCCACCTAGTCTGCCCATTTCCCTACCTAGAGGATAAGGTGCAGATCCTAGTTAACCAACAGCCTATTTCTTCCTATGCTCCACAAAAATTGCCTTATGTCTGTCCCATGCATTCTTGAATTCTTCCACAGTTTTAGACCCCACAACCACCTCAGGAAGGCTGTTCCATGTGTCCACCACCCTCTCTGTGAAAAAATACTTCCTCACATTGCCTCTGAGCCATCCCCCCTCTATCTTCAAATTGTGTCCCCTTGTTCTTGCACATCTCCTTTTCTGTAAGATGCTACCCTCTTGACCTTTGTTGATTCCACTGAGGTACTTAAATGTTTATCATGTCCCCTCTCCCTCCTTCCTCAAGGGTATACATATTAAGCTCCTTTAGCCTCTCCTCGGTCTCTTGCAGACCCTGCACCATTTTAGTTGCCCTCCTCTGAACTGCCTCTGTCCTGTCTATGTCCTTGTGGAAATGGGGTCTCCAGAACTGGATGCAGTACTCCAGATGGGGTCTCACCAACTGTCTGTACAGAGGGATAACAATTTCCTGTTTTCTGCTGGTGATGCCTCTCCCTATACATCCCAGTATCCCCCCAGCCCTCCCTACCGCCTTCTCACATTGCTTGCCAACCTTAAGGTCATCTGATATGATTACCCCCAGGTCCCTTTCCATTTTTGTTGTTGTTACTACTTCCCCCCATTCTGTAATCTTCCCCTGGGTTTTTGTTTCCCAGGTGCATTACTTTGCACTTTTTTGCATTGAATCCAAGATACCATACTTCTAAAAAAAACAATTTTGGACCTGGAGGCCATCATAGCAGTGGAGGATCTAGATATAGTGGCCATAACTGAGTCATGGTGCACTGAAAAGCATGACTGGATATGGCCTTACCAAGATACACTGAGTTCAGAAGGGAGGAGGTAAGGGGGGATTATCCTATAGGTGGGGGGAGAAAACCAGTGCTATGGAAAAGCAAGGGAACCTAGAGGCAGGAGAAGGGTTGGAGATGCTGTGGGGCACTCTACAGACAGAAACAGGGGCCATTACTCGCAATAGAGGCCTCCAGCACAGGGGGAGGAATTGGACAAGACATTAGGGAAAACAGTAGAATGGCAAATAAGAGGTAGGTGCTGCTGGTTGGGGGCTTCAACTTCCCTCATGTGGATTGGAGTCTTCCAGTAGCAGTTTCAGTTAGAAGCAGGGCAATCCTAGAACTCCTTACAGGGAGCATTTCTCAGTCAGTTAGCAAGTGAACCCACTAGGGAAGAGGCAATACTGGATCTGGTGCACGCTGACAGAGACAGAGACAGAGTAACAGATGTCACAGTGGGCAGTCCAGCGGAGCCAGTGACCATTGTTCAGTGTGGTTTAGAATAAAGATGGGTACAGAAGTGAACCACACCAAGACAAAGGTCCTGGACTTTAGAAGGGCAAACTTTAAAGTAATTGGAAACTGCCTTAGAAACAGCCTAGCAAAGTGGATGGCAAGGGTGGGGTAGAGCAACAATGGAGAAAAATTAAGGAATGTATGGTGAATGTAACCACCCTATGTGTAAAAGAAGTGGGGGAAAAAAAGTCCGTTATGATACTGTAGGGCAGCGTGAAAGAAAGTGAAGGAAAAAATATGGCGTTTAGGAAGTACAAAGAGACACAGAGGGAGGATGGGGAGAATTGTCAGGTAAAACAGAAGAAAACAGGTAGGGCAGTGAGACAAGGAAAAGTGCAAATGGAGGAAAGGACAGCCAAAGGAGCGGCAGTGGGGGACAAGACTTTCTTCAAGTATGTAAGTGAGACAAGGAAGTCAAGGAGAAGGATAGTGAGTGTAAGGTGGTTGATAGATAGTGTCTGTGTAGAGGATGATCAGGAAAAAGCTGACCTCCTGAACAGATATTTTTGCTCAGTTTTCACAGTGGAGAGGGAGTGGGACAAACCAACAAGGAGTGGCAAGAACAGAGACGGGGGAGGTAAACACAAGTCCATTCACAGATGAAACAGCTGTGAAGGGACTTGCAAACCTGAAAGTGGACAAGGCCAAGGGACTGGATGGGTTTCATCCAAGGGTGATAAGGGAACTCAGGGTCGGGGGGGCTTGCTGCATCACTGGCATCCTTGTTCAATATATCACTGGAAACAGGAGAGGTTCCAGGGGACTGGAGAACTGATGTAATTCCACTCCATAAAAGCAGCAGCAGGGAGGAGGCTAGGAAATACAGACTGGTCAGTCTCATATAAGTGGTGGGGGGATTAATTGAAAACATGTTTAAATAAAGCTAGTCGAATATCTTGAAAACACGGTGTTGCAAGACTAAAGACAGCATGAATTCATGAGGGGGAGGTCATGTCAGACAAATCTAATAAAATTCTTCAACTAAGTTACCAGAGAAATAGATCGGAGAAGGGCAGTGGATGTGGTCTATTTGGACTTCAGCAAAGCCTTCAACACTGTACCACATAGAAGACTTATAAATCAATTGGATAGCTTAGGGGTGGGAGCAAAAGCTGTAAATTGAGTAAAAACTGATTAATGGCTATGCAGCAGAGTGTGATGGTAAATGGCATTCTCTCTAATCAGGGGAGAGTGCCCAGTGGGGTGCCACAAGGTTCAGCACTGGGGCTGGTTCTGTCCAACATCTTCAAAAGTGACATCGCAGGGGATCTTGAAGGGAAGGCATGCCTTCTGCAGATGACACACACCGAGATCTGCAACAGGGTGGCTACTCTGGAGTGGGTGGATCAAATGAGATGGGACCTTTGGAAACTTAACGACAGGTTAAGGGTATGGCAGCTGGGATTCAATGCTAAGAAGTATACACTCATGCACCCAGGGCATAGAAACCCAGGAGCTGAGTGTAAAAATGTGTGTGTGTGTGTGTGTGGGGGGGGTTACTGTCAGTCAACAAGAAGGAACGGGACCTAGGGGTTATAATATCTAATGACCTCAATATCACAAGGCAGTGAGACAGGGCAGTGGGCAGGGCCAGTGGAATGCTGGGGTGCATAAGGTGAAGTATCACAAGCAGAATGAGGGAGGTGATAGTACCACTGTGTAGATCACTGGTGAGACCACACCTGGAATATTATTCATAGTCCTGTAGGCCACATCTCAGAGAAGACAGGGACAGGGTAGAGGCAGTAGAGGAGGGCAGCTAAAATTGTACAAGGGTTACATGAGAAACCATATGAAGAGAGACTGAGAGATCTCAATATGTGCACCCTGGAGAAGAGGAATGAGAAAGGTGACATGATAGAGACTTACAAGTACCTCATGGGAGTGAACAGGGTACAGGTGGGGCACTGGTTTAGAATGAAAATGTTCAACAGAACTAGAGGGCATGCATCAAAGTTAGAAGGGGGTAAATTTAAGAGGGATTGTGATAGGGCGCAGGTGTACATGGGCAATCAGGTAGCATGACACAATAGCAGTCTTTAATAAAAGTCAGAAATTTATTTTATAGTTCAGAATTTTCATCAACAGCAGGACACATCTCATACAGCATACTGTCTTGAAACCACTTCGAATGTCCAGGAGAATATATTAGACCAAGTCTAAACCTTTGTATAACAATTTGATAGCACTCCCTGGAGCTGTTCTCCAGACCTTCCTCTCTGTTCTTTCTCCTGGTCACATCTTTCTTAGAGAGTAATTTACTACAGCAGGACAGATTTAATAATCCAGCAACTCAATTTCTTCACTTTAGTATAGAAAAATAATCACTTCATTACTCCTTGGAGCACTTTAACACAGAGCCCTGGAGTTTACCTCCAGACTCAAAAGCAATCTCAATACTTGTTACGCTCCATGTTCAGCTTTTATACCTTGAAGGGGTCAGATGACATCTAAACTCCAACCTTATACTTTCTTTCAAAAACATTTCTTTACTTATAACGTTTTTCAATTTATTTAGTATCATAAACATCATATAATTCACATATTAACCCAAGCATATGCACAAAAGTGAATTACACTCTTACAGTGGGATTTTTTAATACATGTTCTAGCCCCAGAAAGCATCACCCCTTCTGGCACAGTACAAAAAACTTGAATAGATGGCTGGCCAGCTCTTAGTAGACTGCTGGAGATGGGGGATGTTGCATTCCAGAGCTTCTAAGACGTCAACAACAGCAAACTCCATTCATTTTCTGAAAATCCCCAAAACAACACATTCTACCTTCAGAAGGTTTGTAGAGCTCACAACATTATGTTTCTTTTAGAAATCTCATTTCAGGGGGAACCTGAAGGTTAAATGCCTTTGCGGTAGTGTGAATGTTCAAGCGGCTAAAATTACCGGCACTTGCACTGTCGAGCAGGAACTAAACATCGTATCTCTACAACGAACACCACTTTACCTAAGAGCACTTTTTAAGAAGGGAGACCGGGGAACAAGAGAGAGAACCAAGAGGTCCTCTAATATCTTTAAACTGTACAGCAAGACAGGGCTCAACTAAATGTTTACACAGTGCCCTGCAAGGAATTTCATGGGGTGCCTGTAAAGCTGAAAACAGCTCTATAAATTTTCTCTTCTTTAGAAATAGGAGCATAACTCGTGTTCCAAACACCCATACAAAAGGATAGGATGGGAAATTCTAATCATTAGTATAACTCTTGCACTACCTAAGCAAGCCTTTTTTCCCAACGGCTGATATTTCAGCCTACCAGTATATTTTTATTTTGTAGCTTCACAGTATTTTATTTATTCCTCCCAGATAATTTTCTACTTCTTTAAATTACTTCAGAAATGCAACAACTAAAGCGCTAATTTCTTTTCTAAGCGCTAACTTACTTTTTAATCCGGGGGGGGGAGGGGGGAATTCTAATAAACCCAAAAATCTTTCACTCATTATTTTAATTTTTTAAATGCTAAGATGCAAGGTTTAAACAAGCTTAAGGCTCAACTAGTGACTTCCCTTATTTTAATATTTAAGGGACCTAATCTAGTAACCCTATATATTATACCATCGAAATATTCTGCACAAAGCAATAGCCCCATTTTACTTTTAATTCAAACCTTGCCCCTTAATGAAAACTACTTGTTGGACTAAACCAACCAGAGCACTTAATATACAGCAACTTAATGAAAAGTAGCACAGCTGAACATATAGCAAAACTGTGAGGCAATGTGGAAAAATGCAGTACCTTTCCGGTCACAGCCAGCAGGACCTTTATACCAATCCGAGTATAAGCTTGGAAAACAAAATAGAAAAGGAAATATATACATAATTCTGGGTTCCCCTGACCTTTCACAGAGACACTCTGTGACAGGGATGCAAGGAAATATTACTTCACTGAAAGAGTGGTGGATGCCTGGAACTGTCTGCCACAGGAGATAGTAGGGACAAAACTGGGGGTTGAAACATGCATGGAAGACACATAGGGAATACTGTTGAATAAAAAGGTGAGGAGGGTCACTGAAGACAGGGTCTGCTGCAACAGCATAGCAGGGAAAAACTGGGCAGACTGGGTGGGCCAAACGGTCCTTTTCTGCTGACACATTCTATGTTTCTATGTTACTTGACAGTGCTAGGTATGATGTGTGGAACTGCACTCTACATGGAGGCTGACATAGTCAGTTCCATTCCTCCCTATACATCATCAACATTGTGACCTTACGGACTATGACATCACTAATAACCAAGAAGAGTCATTCCCCGGCTGCTTGACTGGTAACTTGTGACACATGTTACCAATCAGGCAGCAGGGCTTGTGATGTAACAATCAGTCGTATGCTGGTGATGTAGTGGAAGTAGCAGAACTAGTGATTTCTCTTTCCAGATAAAACATTGCTTTTCACATCACACCCAATACTGTTAGGTAGAAAGCCATCTTATGAGTGCCAAAAAAAGAAAAAGACTTTAGAAATAAAACATAACAAAAGACTGCAGTTAAAAATGACTACCAATTTCCTGCCTGCTATATTTTGGTGTTAATAGGTCTTTAAGGAGATTATCCATGAGCCACTGTTTTACAACACAGTAGCTTTTTATTTACCTCACATAATTTGGTAACACAATCCACAACTTGTGGCAGACACAGCTGCAAGAGCTAATGCCCTATGATGTATTAAATTTAGGAACGAGTTCAGTTGTACCTGCTGAATGGAGACTCTCCAGACATACCTCGCAACCTTTTTTCACTGAAATGTGGGACACTGACACTCAAAATGAGGGACACTGAGGGGCACTGGCACTCATAATGTGGTACAGAACATTAAATATGGAAATTTATGCTCTGAACACTGTGGGAACTAGGTCCTTTATGTGCGCATAGTTCAATTTTAATTTAGAAAATTAGAATTTTATTTTCTACTTTAGAAGTCCTGAATATACAGCACCTACTTTGTGTGAGCAACACCTTTCCCATATGGGATGAATGTGAGACAGAGCAATTTTAAGGGTTTTTTTCATTCAGTCTTTTGGTGCTGGTGTTTGCTGTTTTACTATTATTTATTTGAAATTTGTTGACTGGGTAGGACCCAAGAGCATTAGATGCCCGTTTCCAAGAATGACCCAAAGTTGTAAACAAAAACAAAAGAAAATGAAGGATGTCCCTCATAATGAGGGACAGTTGAGAGGTATTTCCGCAGGTGAACTTTCTTGGAAGGTCTCCATAGGAGGTAGTCAGGATCTTGCCCTGGACACACTTTAGGGAAAAAAGAGCTTATGCAGTTCTCTCCTGTCCTTCAAGGAAAGCCAGCTTAACCTATCATAGACAAGACCCCTACTATTCTGTGATTCTACAACCACAGAATTTTTCACAGAATGTGTATCAAGATGCAAAAGATATGTAGTGCTGCATAATTCTTTGCACTTGGTGATTTTTCATTCAAATACAGTTTTCCCATAGTGCCTGGCTCCCTTCACCTCCATGTTTATCCTAAAATCCCTCCTCTGCATTCAGCACAACATATCCATCAAACATTACTTGAATTATTGCATTGCTCTATCTCCAGTCCTTCCATTGAACATGACTTGAATTATTACATTGCTCTATCTCCAGTCCTTCTATCAAACATGACTTTTATTATTAAATTTCTCTGTCTTCAGTCCTTCCATCAAACACAACTTGACTTATTAAATTGCTCTATCTCCAGTCCTTCTGTCAAACATAACTTTTATTATTAAATTGCTCTATCTCCAGTCCTTCCATCAAACAGTGCTTGAATTATTACATTGCTGTATCTCCAGTCCTTCTATCGAACATGACTTTTATTATTAAATTGCTCTATCTTCAGTCCTTCCATCAAGCATTACTTGAATTTGTACATTGCTCTATCCCCAGTCCTTCCACTGAAGATGACTTGAATTATTAAATTGCTCTATCTCCAGTCCTTCTATTGAACATGACTTAAATTATTACTTTGCTGTTGTAAATTTGTATTAGTTTTCAAAGTAGAAGAGATATACATACTGGTCAGCATAACGTACAGTATACTGAAGGTTGAGTTCAAAGGAAGCATACATCCATATTGTTTTATACAGAAAGGTAACCGAGATTTAAATCAATTAAGAAGTCAAACAATAGTGACCACCATATGGAGGGGGTTAAAACACCTCTCATATCAAGAAAAACAAAAAGAAAGAAGGGTACGGAATATGTTCATTACAAAGCAACCCCTGAGATCCGTTCGGGGCTACCAGAGTATACAGCTGTGTTTGGGTGCAGGCAGAATGGTTCTAACTGAGGGCAGAATCACCACTTATTCAGCACTGGGTCATCAGATGCCGGTGCTGTCCAAACTGGTAAATGATAGGACTCACCTTATCATCTGATCCGGGGAGGGAGAGATGTTATGACAATATCTGAAGTCAAGGAATGGGCACCAAATTAAACCATAGCTGGCCATTGATCCCCCTGCAAGGTGAGACATCCTTTCATATGTAGCCACCTTTGCTAGATTTTCAAACAGCTCACTTAAGGTAGCCTTTTAGCCTCTGCTCCCACAACTATTGACCAGAGTGCTCCAGGGGCCCATCTAGGAGTGGATTCCAGAGTACAGCCCAGAAGTAGGAGTGGTGCGTCTATCTGGGAGTGGGGGAAAATGTCACAGGCCATATTGGAAACTGCATTCCAGAAGGGCTGAATGAATGGGCAGCTGCAGAGCACATGATGAAGGTGGGCCTCCAGTAACCCACACCTCCAACAATCATCATTGAGGCGAAGACCCTGTTTATACAATTTAGCTGGTGTGTAATACCAATGCAGTAAGGATTTGTTCATAATCAGCTGGGATCTACCATCTCTACATGCCTGATGTATCCTGGTCCAACCATTAGACCATTGTGTCTTCAAAATCTGTTCCCCCAATTCATGCTTCCACTTTGTTTTGGCAGGTAGGGTAGGGTCAGTCTGGTTGTTTAGCATGGCTTGATATATTCAGCTTGCTTTACCTCTATCGTAGGGGTTCTGTACTGTCAGGATTAGAGAGGTTCCTTGCAGGGCCTCACCCTCCTTGTGTAGTGCAGGGCACTTTACAGCATCCCTCACCTGGTGGTATCTTCAGAAAAGAGAAGATGGTAGCAAGAACTTCTCTTTAAATACTTTGAAAGAGTCAATCCATATTGTGCATGGGATCAAAAGATCCTGCACTGAATGAATCCCTTGTGCCTCCCAGAGTTTCCGGTAGATAGGGCTGTCTCCCACTCGTACCACTTGATTGTTCTATAATGGCATACAAGCTCATGGGTTGGAAGAGAGTTGGAGAAGTTTATGCACCTTAGTCCAATAAGATATGGACAGGAGAATGGGAGGGCTAGTGCATCCATCAGGCTCCTGGGGCATATAGCATCGCAGCCAGGGAAATTATTACAATGCTCTATTTCCAGTCCTTCCATCAAGCATGACATGAACTAATAAACTGCTCTTTCTCTGGTTCTTCTATCAAGCATGACAAATTATTACATTGCTCCAACTTCTATATCTTCCATTGCTGGAAGATTCTACCGGCATGCAACAGAGAGCACATTTTGAAACCGAAATGCAAGATACCATAACCCTAGTGCCAAACATCTCCTCCAAACCACACCCTACCACTTAAGCAGTAGATGTGGAATCCAGAGCATAATGCCAACCAAACACATACCATTAGGATAGGAGTCTAATTTAGTTACATGCCCACCTCTCCTTATGGCATCACCGGAAAGAGAGTAGGCTCTACCTATAAAATGTAAGTTATTCTGTTGTTCTTGTACTAGTATTTAATGGCAGTGTAGGCCTATCCACCTTTGAAAGTAAATTTAAGTTAGACTGTTTTTCTGCTACTAGTAATTAGTGGATTTATTGTGTATTACTGTTTCTTGCTTAACTATACCCTGTCTTAATCTGCACAATGATTTTTAGAAGTGTAATCAATGACTGTAATTGTTCCCCTCTTGCCTTCCCCTGGGTCACACCTGGAAACGAGCCTCAGCAAAGTGCGTCTCTTCCAGTCAACAATAAATAAATCAAATTAATGGTGATCTAGCTCTATCCACCCTTAGAAGTACATTTAAGTTAGGCTGTTGCTGCTGTACTAGTAATTAATGGTGGTCTAGCTCTATCCTTCCTCGGAGGTAAATTTAAGCTAGGCTGCTGCTGCTGTACTAGTAATTAATGGTGGTCCAGCTCTATCCACCCTTAGAAGTAAATTTAAGCTAGGCTGCTGCTGCTGTACTAGTAATTAATGGTGGTCCAGCTCTATCCACCCTTAGAAGTAAATTTAAGTTAGGCTGCTGCTGCTGTACTAGCAATTAATGGTGGTCTAGCTCTATCCACCCTTAGAAGTAAATTTAAGTTAGGATGCTGCTGCTGTACTAGTAATTAATGGTGGTCTAGCTCTATCCACCCTTAGAAGTAAATTTAAGTTAGGCTGTTGCTGCTGTACTAGTAATTAATGGTGGTCCAGCTCTATCCACCCTTTGAAGTCAATTTAAGTTAGGCTGCTGCTGTACTAGTAATTAATGGTGGCCTAGCTCTATCCACCCTTAGAAGTCAATTTAAGTTAGGCTGCTGCTGCTGTACTAGTAATTAATGGTGGCCTAGCTCTATCCACCCTTAGAAGTAAATTTAAGTTAGGCTGCTGCTGCTGTGCTAGTAATTAATGGTGGTCCAGCTCTATCCACCCTTAGAAGTAAATTTAAGTTAGGCTGCTGCTGCTGTACTAGTAATTAATGGTGGTCCAGCTCTATCCACCCTTAGAAGTCAATTTAAGTTAGGCTGCTGCTGTACTAATAATTAATGGTGGCCTAGCTCTATCCACCCTTAGAAGTCAATTTAAGTGAGGCTGCTGCTGCTGTACTAGTAATTAATGGTGGCCTAGCTCTATCCACCCTTAGAAGTAAATTTAAGTTAGGCTGCTGCTGCTGTGCTAGTAATTAATGGTGGTCCAGCTCTATCCACCCTTAGAAGTAAATTTAAGTTAGGCTGTTGCTGCTGTACTAGTAATTAATGGTGGTCCAGCTCTATCCACCCTTAGAAGTAAATTTAAGTTAGGCTGTTGCTGCTGTACTAGTAATTAATGGTGGTCCAGTTCTATATACCCTTAGAAGTAAATTTAAGTTAGGCTGTTGCTGCTGTACTAGTAATTAATGGTGGTCCAGCTCTATCCACCCTTAGAAGTAAATTTAAGTTAGGCTGCTGCTGTACTAGTAATTAATGGTGGTCTAGCTCTAGCCACCCTTAGAAGTGAATTTAAGTTAGGCTGCTGCTGCTGTACTAGTAATTAATGGTGGTCTAGCTCTATCCTCCTTCGGAGGTAAATTTAAGTTAGGCTGCTGCTGCTGTACTAGTAATTAATGGTGGTCCAGCTCTAGCGACCCTTAGAAGTAAATTTAATTTAGGCTGCTGCTGCTGTACTAGTAATTAATGGTGGTCCAGCTCTATCCACCCTTAGAAGTAAATTTAAGTTAGGCTGTTGCTGCTGTACTAGTAATTAATGGTGGTCCAGCTCTAGCCACCCTTAGAAGTAAATTTAAGTTAGGCTGCTGCTGCTGTACTAGTAATTAATGGTGGTCTAGCTCTAGCCACCCTTAGAAGTAAATTTAAGTTAGGCTGCTGCTGCTGTACTAGTAATTAATGGTGGTCCAGCTCTATCCACCCTTAGAAGTAAATTTAAGTTAGGATGCTGCTGCTATGCTAGTAATTAATGGTGGTCCAGCTCTATCCACCCTTAGAAGTAAATTTAAGTTAGGCTGTTGCTGCTGTACTAGTAATTAATGGTGGTCCAGCTCTATCCACCCTTAGAAGTAAATTTAAGTTAGGCTGTTGCTGTACTAGTAATTAATGGTGGTCCAGCTCTATCTACCCTTAGAAGTCAATTTAAGTTAGGCTGCTGCTGCTGTACTAGTAATTAATGGTGGTCCAGCTCTATCCACCCTTAGAAGTAAATTTAAGTTAGGCTGCTGCTGCTGTACTAGTAATTAATGGTGGTCTAGCTCTAGCCACCCTTAGAAGTAAATTTAAGTTAGGCTGCTGCTGCTGTACTAGTAATTAATGGTGGTCTAGCTCTATCCACCCTTAGAAGTAAATTTAAGTTAGGCTGCTGCTGCTGTACTAGTAATTAATGGTGGTCCAGCTCTATCCACCCTTAGAAGTAAATTTAAGTTAGGCTGCTGCTGTACTAGTAATTAATGGTGGTCTAGCTCTATCCACCCTTAGAAGTAAATTTAAGTTAGGATGCTGCTGCTGTACTAGTAATTAATGGTGGTCTAGCTCTATCCACCCTTGAGAGTAAATTTAAGTTAGGCTGCTGCTGTACTAGTAATTAATGGTGGTCCAGCTCTATCTACCCTTAGAAATCAATTTAAGTTAGACTGCTGCTGCTGTACTAGTAATTAATGGTGGCCCAGATCTATCCACCCTTAGAAGTAAATTTAAGTTAGGCTGTTGCTGCTGTACTAGTCATTAATGGTGGTCTAGCTCTAGCCACCCTTGAAAGTAAATTTAAGTTAGGCTGTCCTTGTACTAGTAATTCATGGTGGTGTAGGCCTATCCACCTTTGAAAGTAAATTTAAATTAGACTGTTGTTCTTATTCTAGTAATTAATGGGGATCTAGCTATATCCACCCTTAGAGGTAAACTTAAGTGAGGCTCTTGTTCTTGTACAGTACTAGTAATTAATGGTGGTCTAGCTCTAGCCTCCCTTGGGAAGTAAATTTAAGTTAGGCTGTTGTTCTTTTACTAGTAATTATTGGCTGACTGTTGTCAATTTTTTTTAAAGTAATCATACCTTACTGAATATTTTCAACATCACGTATGAGAAACAGACCTACATATGACAAAACATAATAGCATCTAAATTCCATAATTAAGTTTAACATTGTCTGTTAGTCTAAAATTACTGTTAGCTTTAACTTATTGTCAAGTTTTTAAATCCTTTGTGTATAGTTTGAGAAAATGGTGGAACCACACAGAAAAGTGCAGGAGAGATGAGAGGCAGAAATTGCATAACAGTAAAACAGAAAACACCGGTGCCATAAGACTGAGTGAAAATCGACTTTATTTAGTGTAAAGTAACAAACACTCACAGCTCAGGTGTAAGTTGGCATTTGTTATTTTGCACTAAATAAAGCAGTTTTTCACTCAGTCTTTTGGTGCCGGTGTTTGCTGTTTTACTATTATGCAATTTGCTGTTTTACTATTGAAGATTTTGATACCTGCCACATAGGCGGTTTCAGAGCGGAGATTGTTGTCTGCGGAAAAATTGCATAACACTTCTTGTTTACAAAACAAAGTAGCCTGGTTTGTCCCTTGACAAAATATAACTCTCAGTATAAAGTTTCTTATGTAACAACAGCAACCATTACCATGTAAACAGTGTTTCCAGGCAATAGATTCAAGACGTAAGAAACAGCATGATTCAGCGATTAGAGGTTTATGAAGTGCAATTTCCCAGGATAAAATCTCACTATAAACAAAAGAAACAAACTGGCACACACACAACAGAATAGCAGTGAAACTAATGGCATATTTCATGGCTGCAGTAAAATCAGTATTATACAATGACAAGAGAATTTCCAGCATTTTGATTGGTCTCTGTGCCCCAGGAACAGTGATGTTACCTGACAATAACATCACTGTAACAAGTCCAAGCACACACATAACCTACTCAACGTAGAAACATGGCAGCTATCACTCCCACAAGCCTGACAGTTCCTGACTTCATTTACTTTAATTTTTTCCTTGTTTATTTTATTTTTATTTTATTTATTGAATTTTGATAACCAGGTAAGTCCACTGAGACAATTACAGTCCCTTTTTCATGGGCGACCCGGATGTGCAACAATATGTTGTACAAAGCAAATTCCACCTTAGTAAAAGACAAGGAGGTACAATGCAGTTAAGAAACATATGTCGCATAAAAACATCATACAATAATAGATTGAAGCGGGGTTGCATCGTGAAATAATACCAAGCTAAGACATTCACAGGCTGTTTAAAGATATACAATGAACAGGATCAAAAGTTAAAGCATAGGGAGGTTAAGTATAGAGGATGCGGAAGAGGAGTTGGGGAAGGTAGAGCAGGTGTCAATGGAAACAGGAGCAGGCTGCTGAGCAGGAGAGAGTGGAATAAAGCTTAGCTTGGAACTCAGGAAGAGAGGAGCAGGACAGTATAGGAGGGAATGAGTTCTAGTCAGATATCACAGCATATGAGAAGGCCTTACGGACAGTAGCAAGACGGAGATTAGACTTGATGAGGAGGGAGAGAGGTCGAGCTAAGGGCATGAGGAGGTTGTCTTAAGCAAACGATGTCACTGAAGCAGGAAGGGGTAAACTTGTGGACCAACTTGTGCAAGAATCACAACGTGGAATACCACAGCTTTGGTTCATATGGTAGCCAGCTTAAGGAAAAGAGGACGTCACAGAGGTGGTGATGGGTATGGACCCTCAAAGCAAATCTACCCACCCTATGGTAAGCCTGAGTTAGGAGGGACAGGGTGGTAGTACTGGTTGATAGAAGTAAAGGGTCTCCATAGATTAGAATTGGGAGAAGGGACAAGGAGGCAATTTTAAGATCTTAAGGCACGAGGCAGAGGTGAGGAAGGGACAGATATGGTAGAGAAGTCCTAACTTTTGATTCAGGGTTCTAATCAGGATGGAGATGTGGTCATTAAAGGAGAGTGAGGTATCCAGAGTGATACCCAGATATTTAAAGGTGCGAACAGGTTCAAGGGCATCACCTTTGGAGGAGGTAATACTGAACAGGGAAGGGGGCATACTAGGGGAGGAGGGAAGGCGAGAAAAATGCATGCTTTTGTTTTTTTTTTCATATTAAAGACAAGCTGATTAAGCCTGAACCAACCTGCCAGGGCCACGAAGTCAGCAGCAAGATCACTATTTATCTGATTAATGTCAGGAGAGGAGAGACAAATGATAGCATCGTCCACATAGAGATGCACAGATGCACCACCGCAGTTCTTGGGAAAGCTATTAATAAATAGGGAGAATAAGACTGGGCCCAGAATTGAGCCCTTAGGCACCCTGTGTGATATAGGCCTAAGGCTAGAGAGAGAACACCAGCCCATTTAACCCTTTGGGAGCTGCATAACAGATAGCTGTAGACCCAATCAAGTGCTATGGGATCAAAACCGAGAACATGCAGCTGCTGGAGCAGAAGACCATGATTCACCAGGTCAAACGCTTTAGTAAGGTCAACAAATATGGCACCCATGTAAGAACCATGATCCAGGGCTTGGAATATGTCGGTGGTTACTTTTATCACGGTGGTGAGAGTACTGTGATTCTTTTTGAATCCATATTGGTAGGGGGATAGTAGATTGTGATGTTCCAGATTATTTTGAAGTTGGTTATAGACTATGTATTCCTGGATTTTAGCCAGGGGGCAAAAGATCGACATGGGTCAATAATTTTTGACTATGTTTTGGGCCCCCCTTATGCACCAGCAGGACTACTGCTACTTTCCACTTGTCGGGGACAGTACAGGATAGGAAGGACCAATTAGAGGTCACACATAGGGCGAGCGAGGGCAGGAGCACCTAGCTTGAGGAACTTGCCTCTAGGATGTTGTTGCCAGGCGAACTCTCAGCTTTTAGGTTAGCAATAAGCCTCTGAACCTCCTTAGGGGAGACCAGCTTTAAGTGAAAAGAGGTTCTGGCCCCTTATAGCCAGGGGTGGATAGGGCTGAGGGAGGCATAGCAGAATTGTGAAAGAGCGAATTGTATCTATCATGGTCAGTGAAAAACTCATTGAAACCAGATGTAATCAAAAAGGGGGTCCGTAAGGGAGGTGCCTTGGGCAGAAAAGGAGCTTGGGAGTTCCGCTGCCTTTCCCTTGATCAAGGAATTGACCTGTCTCCAAAATGATTTGGGGTTACTTAGGTGTTCAGGTTATATTGTTTTATAATGATGTTGCTTGGCTTTATTTAGGGAATGTTTGCACTTATTTCTAAGTTGCCTATATAGCTGCCAGTCCAAGGATAGACCACTTGTCTTATAGGACTGCCAGGCACTCACGGGAGGACATAAGCATCTTAATGTCTTTATTAAGCCATGGGACCTTGACACCTTAAAGGTGGAAATGAAGTCATCTAAAGCTAGGTTGATATCAGGGAGAGTTTTAATAGGGCTTCAGTCAGTATTATAGATAGAACTGATGATGTCACTAGTGTCTAGTCTGAACATGTCACGAACAAGGGTGATTGTGGGTGGGGGGTTGGGACAGTTATTCCTCCAAACACAGAAGGTGAGAGAGTGATCACTTATGCAACCAGAAAGTACATCCACTGATTTAATCTTTAGTGGGCAGTTAGTGACCACCCAGTCTAGCAGAGAGTGCTTACTAATTTTTGTATTGCTGCGAGCAGGGTCCTGGATGAGCTGTGTCAGGTTAAAGTCAGCGAGAGATGAGTGCAATTTGTTAGTGGCAGGGTTGAGCCAGTCAATATTAAAGTTACCATGAAGTATAAGACTGTGATGAGGAAGACTGTCAAAGGAGGCTTGCGGTAGCATTGAAGGGTGACATAAACACACCCAATGACTAATTTTTTGGCACGAGTCAGTGAGAGGTGCAAGGGTTCCACGCCTGGAGAACCAGGTACAGGCTCTGGGAGTTCAATAACGTTCAAGTCAGAACAAGTGTAGATAAGAACACCGCAACCCCTTTTGTGCAGCCTATCTTTCCGAAAATAGTTAAAGCCCAGTAGAGCCACTTCTTGTTGTTTTATTGCTGGCTTAAGCCATGATTCAGTGATGCATAGGGTGTCGGGGGACCTTTTGGGAAATCCAAGCTTCTAATTAGCCATTTTAGGGCAGTGGCTACGTCTATTCATATGAGCAATCCTCAGTCCTTTAGGAGGGGGTTTGGGTCAAGGCGATTGGGGTTTGAGTAAGGGTGAAGCAGGGAGGTCCGGGATTGAGTTAAGTGTCACCTGCAAGGACTAGCAGGAGAAGGACAGATAAGCAGACACAAACAGAGGCACAAGGAGGTACAATTACAAGAGCAGTGGACAGGGAGAGTACGCAGAAATGCGTGCGGAACCAGAGACCTATGAAAGCAGTGCCTGGCTTAGGCAGACACGGGATGTACAGGAGCGATCAAGGTGAGTCAGGCTAGACATAACTTGGAGAAGGAGGGGTACTGTCCCAAGGGGGGTCCCTTAAAGATAGCACAATGAACATGTCCACACAGCAATAGATAATGAGGAAGGACATACTAATTAACCAGCCAGGGCAACCCATTGTTAATCAAGAGTATGTGACCACAGGGTGTCTCAGGAGAGTAATTAATACCCAAAGGCAAAAATAGTGGTTAATAGATAGGGGACAAGTAGCAGGGTGAGAAGGCTGATAGGTAGGGGGGGGACAAATTAGAATAGGCAGGGAAAAGGGGGGGGGGAAGGAGGGACTCAAGGTGGAGCAGCGGTGGTCATACATAGCTCCAGTCAGGGTCCTGTCAGTCCTCGGCCTGTTTTGTAATTTAAAAAAAATGAAAGTAAGCTGGCCCGGTGGTGCAAAAGACTGAGATGCTGGTGCCTTACCTTGTGCTATGCCGGCGTCCTGGGTTCGGGAACGACCTTGGTCACCAGGGTGCCATCTCGGGAAGGGGAGTTGGAGCAGGATTGAGCTATGCCTCTCGCCTCCAAGGGGTGGATGCCTACTCCACCATAGTCCCACACCCACTGGGTGGAGGTCCGTTGGGTAGCACAGGTAGTTGGAGCGGCGATGCAAGTCTAGGGAGGGGCGGAAGGGGCCACCAGATCCTGGCATGTGTGTGCGCCTCCACGCACATACACGCATGTGTATGCCGTGGCCCCGGGAGGGAAGGGGAAAAAAATTGAAAATACCAAAAATTGTAAATGAAAAAAAAAAAAAAATGAAAGTAAACTGAAGCCATGGCACCAACTGGCTTCTCAGTCCTCCAGCACAACAGTGTGATCATTGAAGCGTGTGCATACTTCAAAGGAGCTGCACTATCTCCACTCACAGATCAGCTCCTCCTGCCTTGCTGGTTACAAACACCATTAAGAACTAATGGCATATACAGGATGGAGACCAGGCTGTTAATAAAACTGAGATAGTACAGGTGGGTGGCGGGCGGGGTAAAGACATATTATGGACATGATGAGACACAGTGGCCCAGATATTCAAACTGTGCCAGGCTGTGGCGCAAGCCTGGGCACAGCTCAAATTGGCTGCACAGGAGCGTGGACTGGGTGATATTCAACGGAGCTGCACCATGGCTCAGCATTGTTGAATATCGCACCCTGGCCACCCACAGTGCACATTGGTGCAGTGGCACTACGTCAGCGCCAGTGGCCAGAGTGGAGCATGGGGATGCGCTAGTGCAAGTTCCATTGCGCTTCAGGTTACAACAACCACAATATTCAAAAGTTAACATGCAAATGGGGCCATAATGTATGCAAGGTGCAAATGGGGCTATTTGCATGTCATTATAGCCCCATTTGCATACAGGTGCGCCGATCCCCGACAACATGCGCCTGGCTCCCTGCCAGGCAGCAGCCATTGGGGACCAACGCCCCCTGCAACGTGGCAATGTGCCCCACAGCCCGATCGTGGCCTGCAGTAAAAAAAGAAATAGAATCCCACATCCCTGGAGGTCCAGTGGACTGCTGCCTGCCCGATCGCGGGTTTCAGTAAAAAAGATTACTCCTACTGTATATCCCTGGTGGTCCAGTGGAGTGCTGCCCGCCCGATCACGGGCTTCAGTAAAAAAGATTACTCCTATATCCCTGGCAGTCCAGTGGACCGCTGCCCACCCGATCGCGGGCTTAAGTGTGAAAAAAAGATAACTCCTATATCCCTGGTAGTCCAGTGGACCGAAGTCTGCCCGATTGCGGGCTTAAGTGAACTAGTACTGACCCCCATATCCCTGGTGGTCCAGTGGATCCCCCTCCCCACCTGCCCACTGATCCCCACCACCCCGCTCCCCCCAGGTCAGTGGCGGGTAGCAGCACCCCACCAGCCGGCCGCTCCGCCACCCGCCGACTGACACCATCGATAGGGCTGTACGCCCATTGGACCACAGCGTGAGCCAATGGGCGTGCAGCCCATACTGTACTTCACATTCCAGTCTGGGAAATGGGGGTCGGTACTAGTTCACTTAAGCCCACGATCGGGCAGACTTCAGTCCACTGGACCACCAGTGATATAGGAGTAATATTTTTTCACACTTAAGCCCGCGATCGGGCAGACTTCGGTCCACTGGACCACCAGGGATGTTGGAGTAATATTTTTTCCACACTTAAGCCTGCAATTGGGCAGACTTTGGTCCACTGGACCAGCAGGGATGTAGGAGTTATCTTTTTTTCACACTTAAGCCTGCGATCGGGCAGACTTCAGTCCACGTGACCACCAGGGATGTAGGAGTTATCTTTTTTTCACACTTAAGCCTGCAATCGGGAGGGCAGTGGTCCACTGGACCACCAGGGATATAGGACTAATCTTTTTTACTGAAGCCCATGATCGGGCGGGCAGTGGTCCACTGGACCACCAGGGATAT
The DNA here is from genome assembly GCA_016271365.2 of Neoceratodus forsteri. NCBI lineage: Eukaryota > Metazoa > Chordata > Ceratodontiformes > Ceratodontidae > Neoceratodus > Neoceratodus forsteri. The sequence goes on from CM057459.1 coordinate 1,411,598,440, forward strand.
AGGAGTTATCTTTTTTCACACTTAAGCCCACGATCGGGCAGACTTCGGTCCACTGGACCACCAAGGATTTAGGATTAATCTTTTTTTGCTGATGCCCACATTCATGGGGGGCGCCACCACGGAGGTGCAGCTGGAGCTCAGGTGGTCACCCACAGGTGGCAGCTGCCGTGTTGCGCCCTGCAATGCGGCAGCTCACCTGTGGTGGCCATCATCCGTTCTTTTTGGATCAACTTTGTGCTGGCACAGGTAGGGGTTGTGCATGCATGGCTCCGCATCCAGGCTGAATATCGGGCTGTGCAGAGTATGCATCAGCGCCCCTCTTACCTGCACCTGCATACATCACTGATGCACTCTCCGTGCCGGGTTTGTGCCAGTGCAATTCATTGAATATCGCGCTGGGGTGCATCAGTGGGTTGCGCATGGTGCAACACTGTTGCGCCATGTGCAACCCTTTTGAGTATCTGGGTCATTGTGAGCAAGAAGAGGCATGGGGAGGGGCAGGCAGCATGAACCAGTAACACCACTTAGTAGTGAAAAACACAAATTATGGACTTCTTTTTATGTTGGCTTGCGTGCAAGTGCAAGTAACATCTTGCGGTAGTAGCACATTTCAGAGGTGTGTCAGTGTTGTGGTCAATACAGGGGATACTTTAGTGGGTGCGTCCCTCAGCCACCAATCATTGAGCATGCTGGCGATGACAGGAAACTTCAAAGAGAGCCAAAATTTGAAAGAGATGTGCTGCTGCAATCACAAACAGTTTCGTCATTGCAGCGGCACTTCCTCCCACTCGCAACCTTGTTGGCTCCTGCAGCCAAGCACTCTGTCCCCAGGCCTTGCTCCGCTCCAGGAGCAAGTGGCCGGCTCCTGCCGCTGAGCACTCGGTGCCAAGTTTTGCCTCAGGAGTAAGGCGTTTGTTTAGTGTGCCTTTCCCGGTGAAATATTTCAATAAATATGGCGGCTCCTACTGCCCGCCACACACTCCCCAGAAAGCTGACATCGGGGTGCCCAATCCCCGTGTTGACATGTATCCCCCTCCCCCCATTAATGTGGCACACTGACAGCCCACCCCAGTGTGTCAAAATTGTGGTTTAATCTTTGCCACACTGGGATGGCCACTCCCAGTGTCGGATGCGCCCCCTCCCAGCCCAAACCCATCTGTGTTATTTGCTGACAACAGGGTGCCCAATCCCTGTGTCAGTATGCACCCCCCTACACTGTTCTGGCACACTGGGAGCTCACCCCAGTGTGCCTAAATGCCGTGCCCCCCCAAGCCCAAACCTGTGTGTGTTATTTACTGACATCGCGGTGCCCAATCCCCGTGCCAGCATGCACCCCCCCACACACACTGTTGTAGCACACTGGGAGCCCACCCCAGTGTGCCTAAGTACCTTTAATTTCTCCCACCTGTAAAATAAAGAAAACAGTCCCCCGAAGTTTTTTTTACCTGTAAACAGAAAACAGTCCATCGTTGTGTCCCCCATCCCCCTCCCCCATCCTGACCCTCCTCTGAGAACCCACCTCCCCCACACCTCATACATACCTCCAGAGGTCGGGAGCAGTGATCTTCTCTGGACTGAGACACTTCTGCACTCTTCAAAGATGAACTGTGAAGTGAGTAATCTGGTAAGCACTGTATAATGGGAGTCAATGGGGGGTTTCAACTTAGGTTGCTATCTCAGCCATTTTTAAGAATTTTGGCCCCAAATTTTCAACATGGGGTTCTTGGGACCCCACCTTGTGAACATGTCACTGTTGTTTAATTTCTCGGTCCCAAAAGGTCATTTTGCCATTACTGTGTGGAATGACCTTTCAGGATCAATTAACAAAATGACAAGACCACTGTTCATGAGGTGGGGTCCCAAAAGCGATGTTGAAAATTGTCATCCCCAAAAGCCAACCATAATCTGAGAGCACGTGTTGCTGCATTATGATACGCTCGTAACTTCACCAGTTTTTAATATTTTCACTCCAGATTTGCAACACTGACATTTTTTCACACCTCCTTATGAACAGTGTAGTTGTCATTTTTCACATCCTGCCCAAAATGTGTTTTCGACCTGTGATGCAGAATGGCGCAGCTGCTGTGGGAAATCAACTTTGGAACCGAGTAACACAATCACAGTGTCACTGTTCATGAGGGGAGGTGCCAAAATGCCTATGTTGAAAATTTGGTGGAAAAATTCCAAAAACTAATTACGTTATGGGTGTGCGTTGTGCAGTTTCTATGCATGCTCTTAACTTCATCAGCTTTTCATACTTTCACTCCAGATTTTCAACATTGCCATTTTTTTCACACCTCCTCATGAATAGTATGGCTATTATTTTTCACATCATGCCAAAAATGTGTTTTTCCGCACCTGTAGCCCCGAATGGCACAGTCGCTGTACGAAATCATCTTTCAGGATTGAGTAATGAAATGATAGCACCACTGTTCATGAGGTGGGGTTCCAAAAAGCCCATGTTGAAAATTTGGAGTGAAAATACCAACAGATGCCCAGGGCATTATGGTTTCCAACTATAACGCCCCACCCTGTAGAGACTGACAGGTGTTGGGGGTGTGACTAAGGCTCTTCGGCCTTAATGCTCATAGCATTCCACCCACATCCCCCACCCTGCAACCATTGACAGGCATCAAGGTGTGCCTTGGGGTCTTCAGCTCTGACGTTTACCCCTTTCTGTTATACTGCACCCATCTCAGCTTGTTCCTTCATGGAATGGGATGAATGTAAGAGCCGAAGACCCCAAAGCACACCGCAACACCTGTCGGTGTCTACAGGGTGGGGTGAGGTGGAATGGCATAAGCGTTATGGCTGATGGCCCAAAGGCACACCCCCAATGCCTTTTAGTCTCTGTAGGGTGGGGGTGGGGTTGGCATCTAACTCATGCAGTACTAATGCCAATGCCAGCAAGCCAACATTCAGCATTGACAAATGCTTGTTTAATACATGTACCTGCACATGCAAAAATGAAGTAAAATGCCTACAAAAATGTTTTCTTTACTTTTTTCTTTTTAAAAGATACATTGTATAGTGGCAATAATGCACTCCAAGGTGTGTGTCATGTTGCAATAATGTCACTTCTGGGGGGTGGAACCATTCAGCCTGTGGCCTTGTTCTTCAACCACCCAAAGCATGACATTATCTCAGCATGAGGATACACACCCTGTCATATAGAAACATAGAAGTTGACAGCAGTTAAGGATCGCAAGGCCCATCCAGTCTGCCCATTTTTTCTACCTTATGATGTCATGATTTATTATGTAAATGAATACTGCACAAAATATCTAAGGAAGCATGGACAGACAGAGACCCATTAAATACATAAATAACAGATGGAAACCCGTGTACAATCAAGGCATGTTTCCATCGAGGGGTTCTGATGACATGATAGACCCCAAGAGTGTCTTGTCAGCACATGGTTTTCAATCAATTCTTTTTTATAGTATATAGTATGAAAACTAAATAGAAAAATTTTCATGAGTAGACTTCCCCCCCCACACTCACACATATATACACACACAGGAGTTGCTGCCCAGTGGTGGATGTTTTAGCAAGTACACAACATTAAAAAATAAACTTATTTTACCAAGTATGGTTTGGGGCACCGGGCAGGTGATTATTGTTTATGTTTGGGGGTGTGGGTCAGTAGCACAGTGCAGTGTTTGCTGAATTTTAAATTATACCATACATACGAACATATGAATGTGCCAGCAGAAACAGACCACCTGGTCTATCTACATCTGCAGCTAGCACCCCTAGTTTGCAGCTACCCCACTCCCCTCCCCTTTGTCATCCCACTACTGCGCCCACCTCCTCCACCCTCACTCTCCCCTGCTCCCTGTCCCATGCCCTTTCAAAGCTGTTCACAGATTTACATGATATCACCCATTCTGGTAGTGTGTTCCATTTTGCTACCACCCTCTCCGTGAAATAGTGTCTCCTCATTTCCTTCCTAACTCTTCCCCCTCTATTCTTAGCCCATGCCCCCTGGTGTCCCTCCCCCTCCTTAGCTTAAAAGACCCCATCTGCCCCATCCTTATTGATTCCCCTCAGATACTTGAATGTCTCTATCATGTCCCCATCCCTTCTATCCTCCAGGGTGTACATATTCAGGTCTCCCAGCCTGCTCTCATAATCTCTCCCTCCATTCCACATATCTTTGTTGTCCTCCTCTGCCCCCCAGTAGCCTGATATCACGCTTTAGGTATGGCCTTCAAAACTGCACACAATATTCCAAGTGCGGCCTTACCAGCAACCTGTAAAGGAGCAAAATCACCTCTCTTTGCCTGGACGAAAAACCCCTCGCTATGCACCCTAGCATTTTGTTCACTTTTTCAGCCACTCTCCTGCACTGGACAGTGTTGTCCATGGTCCCTGTTATCATTATCCCTAGGTCCTTTTCCTCCTTAGTGATCCCCAGCTGAACCCCCCCCCCCAGCCAGTATTCTCTCCTTGGGTTCTTCACCTCGCAGTTCATAACCTTACACTTCTTTGCATTGAACCCCAGCTGCCAACTCTCTGACCACTCCTCTAGCTTGCTTAGGTCCCCCTGCAGTTGCTTCCATCCCTCCTCTCCATCCACCACTGCTCCCATTTTGGTGTCATCTACAAACAGACGTACCTTGCTCACCACCCTGTGTGCAATGTCTGATATGAAAAGCCCAAATAATACTAGTCCCAGCACAGAGCCCTGTGGCACCCCACTTGTTACTGGCTCCGGAGTTGAGAGTTCCCTTTCCACCACCACCCATTGCAGCCTCCCACTCAGTCAGCTTGTAATCCAGTTTGTCATTTTTGCCCCTACCCTTACACCAGTTAGCTTCCCCTCAAGCCACCTATGAGGCGCCGAAGTGAGGGCCTTGCTGAAGTCCAAGTAAAGAACATCCACTGCATGACCCTTATTCAGCACACCTGTCACCCAGTCATAATATTGTATCAGGCTAGTTTGACAGGACTTCCCTGAAATGAACCCATGCTGCCTCACATCCTGGAGCCCACTTTCCTCCAGATATGACACCAGTCTTTCCTTTAGTATCGTTTCCGTGAGTTTGTACACTGTGGAGGTGAGATTTACCATATGATAATTACTCAGTTCATCCCTTGGTCTGCTCTTGTGTAATGACACTACATGTGCCATCCTCCAGTCCAGTGGCACACATCCCGACTCCAGTGAGGTGTTGTACAGATCCGCCAGTGGCTCCGCCAACACCTCTGCCATCTACCTCAGCACCCTGGGTGGATACCATCTGGCCCTGGTGTCTTGTCTACCTTCAGTGCCCTCAGTCCCTCTAGGACTCTACCTCCCTCAATCCTTCCATCTGTCACCTCCTCTTCCCCATACCCACCCTCCCAGCCCATGGTGGTAGCAATCTCCCCTTTTCTTCCATGAACACTGAACAAAAGTATTCATTCAGTGCTTCCTACTGCTCCTCCTCCTTTTCTGTCCACTGTCCACCCTTTTTTATCCTCATTATTGTCTCCTTGCACTTTCTTTTCTCCCTGATGTATGTGAAATGTCTTTCTCCCCCCACCCCCCGATTCCCTGTCCTAACCTCAGCTCCCTCTGGGCCTTGGCTTCTCTCACTTTTCTGGTCACCTCCCTGGACCATCTTGTATACTCCTCCCTGTGCTCTTCCTTCCCTGTCCTCCTATACCTCTGGTGCACCTCTTGTTTTGCCCTCACCACCTTCACTACCTCGCTGTTCAACCAGCATGGTTTCCTTGCTCTGCTCCTCTTACTCTGTGTCTTGGTGCCAGCTTCCATTGTTTCTATAATCCCCCGTTTAATGATGTTCCATTTCTGCTCCATGTCCATCTCCTGCCTTATGCCCTCCTGTTTCCCTTTTAGTACTTCCCGCATCCTCCCAAAGTCTGCCCACCTGAAGTTTACCACTTGGGTTGCTGAGTTTTCTGGTTCCCTGCACATTGTAATATTAAACCACACAGTTTGGTGATTGCTGTTGGCTAGTGGGTCCTCCACCCTTATTTCCCTTACTGCCTCCCCATTTGACAATACCAGATCTAAAATGTTCTTTTGCCTAGTAGATCCACTGACCAACTGCGTCAGGAAACTCTCCTGGATCAGGTCCAGGAGCATTTGCTCCCTAGCACTGGAGGTGACTGGAATGCTCCGGTCAACCCCCGGCAAGTTGAAATCCCCCACGGTGACCACCTTCCCTTTTCTACATACCTTTCTGATTTGTTCTGCTAATTCCCTGTCAAGCTTTTCAGACTGGGATAGCAGCCTGCATACCACACCAAACTTTAGTTTCCTACCCCTTGAGTCTAGAAGCTGTAGCCAGATTGCTTCTGTTTTCTTCCCCCTCATCCCTCGTACATTTGATCCTATCACTCAGATAGACTGACACCCCACCCCTCCATCCCATTCTCATGGTCCTTCATCTATAAATGTACCCTGGGATTGCCAGAACCCAGTCCCGGTGCTTTGTTGCCCACATTTCCGTGACAGCCGCAACATCCACACTCCACACTGCCAAGAGTGCCTGTAGCTCAGCTGATTTATTTTGTGTTCAGCGAGACCACCCTCCATCCTGCTCCCTTCCCTTCATCGCCCTCCGTCTCCTCCCTGTTAGCCTGGGGGGTAGGCTATGACTCCACTTTATCAGATCCCTGCCTACCTTCTGTCCACTTGCCACCCTCCCATAACTAGTATAAATCCACCTGTGTTGCAGTATACCTCCCCAGTCTTTGCTTTAATACCGCCTTCCCCTTCCTGCTCAGGTGCAACTTATCCCTTGCAAACAGACTGTTATTATCCCAGGTACTGCCCCAGCTGCCCACAATCTCATATCCCTTTGTTCGACACCATTCTACCAACCATGCATTCAACTCCCCAAACCTCTCCTTTCCCACTGTGCTTGCGCAGGGTACTGGGAGCACCTCTGAGAAGGCTATAGATTTCCAGTCTCCTCGCACAACCTTCCCACTTCCTCAAGCCTCTCCCTTGTTACCTCCACCATTTCGCCTGCTAGGTTGTTTGTCCCCATATGCACCACAATGTGCAGTTTCCTCCTACCCCTCCTTACACATCTTAGAATTGCCTGTCCTGCCTTGTCTGCCTTTAATCCCACAGACTACACTGCATGATGCGAAGTGACAGAGGAGGCTTTGTCCCATCCCATGGACCCCCCTCTTCCCCCTTACCGATGACTTTCAAGAGCTCACTGGAGAACGCCCTGCCTAACCAACCAGAACCTTTGGAATGCCTCCCCCCACCCCACTGCTGCAACCAATCAGGGCACAGAGCTATTCTAACAAAGGGAGGGCACTGGATTCAAATACGGCCAAGCACCTCTTCCCACTTAGACACCGCCACAGATTTTGCCGCAGACTGCGGGGTGACAGAGGTAGCTTCATCCCATCCCAGGGACCCCCCCCACCTTCCCCCTTACTGGCAACCTTCAGGAGCTGACTTGAGAATGCCCTGCCTGACCCACTGGGACCCTCAGAATGCCCCCATTGCTGCAACCAATGGGGTCCAGAGCTAGTCTAACAAAGGAGAGGGGCACCTCTTCCCACTCAGACACTGCCACGGTCTGCGCCACAAGCTGCGGTGTGACAGAGGCAGCTTTATCCCATCCCAGGGACCCCCTATCCCCTCTTACTAAGGACCTTCAGGAGATGATCAAAGAATGTCCTGCCTGACCTACCGGGACCCTTGGAATGCTGCCCCCCCTCTTGCTGCAACCAGTTGGGGCCCAGAGCTACTCTAGCAAAGGAAGGATGCCAAATTCAAATATGCCCAAGCACCTCTTTCCACTCGGACACTGCCACAGACTACACCACATACTGTGGGGTGACAGAAGCAGCTTCATCCCATCCCAGGGACCCCCTCTCCCCCTTACCAATGGCCTTCAGGAGAAGATCGAAGAATGCCCTGCCCGACCTACCAGGATGCTCGGAATGCTGCCCCCCCATTGCTGCAACCAATCGGTGCTCAGGACCTCCCCTTAAATTGACTTCTACTCTTGTGGTCCTCCACGCTTGTGGTCTGGAGCGCTAAAGACTGCAGTGCAAAGGGTGTCATACTGTGGGTGTCAGCTGTGGGAGTCGGCCATCAGCCTGCCATGCTGCCCCATTCCAGCACACCCTCTGTCTCAACTCCACACTTACGTATACCTCTGCCAGTGATGAGTCCTGTTTGTGACTCTATTGTGCTAATTCCTGCTGCTTTGACTGTTACATGGTCTGAACTCTCACCAGCCATGCTAAGAGCCTGGGACAGTAGTGCTAATCATACCATCAGCCTCTTGATAAATTGCACAGTTTCATACTTGTTTTACTCAGCTTATTTAGCTAGCCTTAGTTACTGGCATAGCATAACTTCATTGCATGCCTGCCACCCTGAATGTTCTTTCATTTTACCTTACCTGCCTTGATTTGTGCAGTGCTTGTCTCCTGTATCACTCTACCACAACTGTAGCCATTATCCTTGCTGTAATAGTATACCTAGCCATAGCTTACTGCCTAGGTCTCCGACCGTCTCAGTTTATAGTTATCCTGCCTGCTACTCTGAATGCTCACAATCCTCTTTGCCTGCTCTAATGTTGCTACCAGTGCTCCAGCCTTTCTGATAATTTCCCACTAAAGGTGTAGCCAAGCCTGCATTGGCAGCACAGGTGGGTATCACCATCTTCCTATTTCGTGGTCTACTAACTCTGCTGCTATTACTAGTACACTCCTTGCCCCATTCCAGGAACAGGTTTACTGACTCTCCTTACCACCCACTTGAGATTTCAGCTACTCCAACCTGCTAGTAGATAGCTATCAGCCACCCAACACCAATGCATGCATTAGTCTAAAACTGCAGTTCCTGGTACAGCCTCATACCAGAAGAAAATCCCTCCTGCCCACTCTTACCTGGTGTGGTATACTAAAACTTACTTTTACTATGGACCTTGGTTCTCTATCTCCGCCTGGTTGGAGACAAAGAACCCAACTCTCTTCCCCTCTCCCTGCCACCCTGGACAGATCACAAAGGACTTAAAACTGCCCACCTCAATATTCACAGTCTCTTGGTAAGCAAACCTGACCTTGAAGCCTGGGTATCCCAGTACTGCCTGACATACTAGGGATCTCTGAATTCTGGCTGAAGTCCAGCATCCCTAACTCACTCTGCAACTGAGCAACTACTTCCTTCTTCGAATTGACTGCCCATCTTCCAAACATGGAGGAGGCCTGCAAATCTACTACAGATCCCATATCACCCTGTCCCTGATTTCTCACCCTTCAGGCTCTGGCACTGCCTGCAAAGCACTTCATGCCTCACTTACAATTGCCAACACCAGAAAACTTCATCTCCTCTGTGTTTACAATCCCTCAAAATGTGGTGTATCAGGACTCACGACCCTCATTGACACCATACTACCCTCGATTGGCCGGAACAAAATAATTATTATGGGTGACCTTAACCTTCATTGGTTAAGTCCTAATGCCAGAACATATGAACTACTCATCAGGAAGGCCTGTCTCTCACAAATCATTACCAGCCTTACTCACCCCTCCCCTGCAGTTCATCCTCCTCTCTGTTAGATTAGATGCTCACTAACAGGCCTGACCAGATCCAAATCTCTGGTGTACTTCCAGCCTCCATTAATGAGCACTCTCTCACTTACTGCCTATAGATGGCACAGATTCAAAAGTCCCCCCCCCAATTCTAGCCATCAGGAACTTATCACAGCTCGACCTCATCACCCTCAATGCCGAGATCTCCTTCATTGACTGGTCCCCAGTCTTAGCCTCCAGTGATGTAAACCTTACCTTAGATATTTTCCAGTCCCAGGTCTTCCACCTCCAAGATAGGTTAATCCCTATCACAGAGAGGAGAGTTTGAGGCTTTGCCACCCTCTGGCTTCACAGTAATCTTCTTTCTTGCTACAAGAAAAGAGACAGATGCTGGGTCTCCTATAAAACCTCTTCAAAACCACAAGACTGTCTCAACTACTGGGAAATGCAAAACTTACGCAGAAAAGCAACACATGGAGCCAAAAGTTCCTTCTTCAAGGAGAAACTCGTCACCTCTGCAGGCAACCCAAGCAAGTTCAGGGGACACATCAAAGGGCTCCTGGGCACTCCTGCCAATGCCTCACAATAAGACATGATCATAAATGGTGTACACTGCACCAACCCACTTACTTTCGCAAATTCATTCAACACTTAGTTCACCGATCTCTCCCCCTTCCCTGCCCGCACTCCCACTGCCCAGGACTACAACCCTATCGCATCCTCCCCAACCTTCTTCCTGAAAGTCACCAGAAAAGAAATCCACCACATCCTTACCACACTTCCTCTCGATACCGCTCCAAGCCCAGACGGGGTTGAGCCTAAGCTACTTAAGCTTGGATCTCAGTCTCTCTCCATTACCATCATCCACATCTTCACTCTGTCCCTCACATTTGATGTGGTCCCATCTCAATGGAAAGTCACTAAAGTAGTCCCTGTCACCAAAAAAGGGTGACCCCAAAGACATCTCACAATACCAGCCAATCACTTTCCTGCCCATCCTCGGCAAGCTACTTGAAAAGGTTGCTGCTTTCCAGCCAACAAACTATCTGCAAATCCACAACCTCCTCACACCTTGCCAGCATAGATTCCAAAAGGATCACAGCACCACAACTGCCTTTATTAAGTTTACTGATGAAGCTAAATCTGCCATGGACAAAGCCTCTCTCACTGGCGCTGTCTTCATCAACCTAGCCAAGGCTTTTGACCTTATTGGCCATTCACTCCTAACCTAAACATTAACAGTCATCGGTGTCTCCTCTGATGCCAATACCTGGTTGTACAATTACCAGACCAACTGGTGCCAATTCGTCAGATTTTGGGATGCCTCTTCACACCAGCTGCATGTCACCTGAGGTGTTCCTCAGGGGTCTATGCTAGGTCCACTCCTCGTCTCAGTTTTCATCAACCACCTCCCATCCATCTCCACCTTAGGTCCCTGGACTTTGCCTTGCTCATAAAACCCAAATGCTCAACCAAGATGGGTGAGCAGGCATTTTCTTAATTTGCTCTCAAGTACTGGAATTCTCTCTTCCCAAATGTCCACAGCAGCACCACCATGTCCTCTTTCAAATCAGCCCTTAAATCCTACCTTAATAACTCCATGACCTGCAACTGTTTCCAACCGCCTGACCAGAACCACATATACACTGCTTAATTTGATTCTCGCACCTCAGAATGTACTTGTCTCAACCTGCCTTGTTACGTAACTGCTTACTATTTGTCAGCTTGTAATGTTTTCATTTGTACCACTTCTGACCATTAATTCTCACACTTGCCTTCTTCTAATTTGTTAATTATTCTAATTATTTGTCAACTTGCAATATCTCATACTGTACTTATCCATATCTTGGAAGTGTTCAGCTGTCTATATTTGTATCTTGTCTAACTTGATGTACCTGTGCTTTTGACACTGTTGTAGCTCGTGTTTTGTACTCTCCCGGGTCACATCTGCAAATAAGCAGTCTGTTATCTAGTGTTCCTACTCGGTCACCAAAAACCAAATAAATAAATAACCAAGATAGTTGCACATAGTAGTGACATCATTATTGTGGCACAACGGCTTTGGTGATCTGTGGACTACGGTGCAGCAACGTTTTTGACTTTTAAACTGTGGTACAATTTTTGTGACCGTTGAACTGTGGTACAAAAACGTTCTTGAGTGTCTGGATTTCCATACACAGCAATACTCAGTCATATACTATAGTCTTGGTTTGCCTGGTTTCCCATCCATTATCCTGTATAGAGTATATGGTTATGCTTTGTTGTGTAAAAAAAAAAAGCCTTAGAGAGCAATATGGCCAACTAAGCTGGACGCCTTTTTTGAGGAGCACCAGGACACTAGGAGTACACTTTGAAAAGTTTAATTTCTAAATGGTTGTAAATGGTTTATTAACTCTCCCCCCGAATGACTGAGAAAAAAAAGAACTGGTTGAGCAGCCCTGGGGTCTGGGGGTGGACCGGAGCTTGGGACTTTACGTACTACTCACCGGTTTATGACACCTATAGTCTGATAGATGCGGTTTTCATTTTAACCCACATGCTCTCTTCAGTCTTGGGGGTGGATCTGGGGAATATATTGATCTCAGAACATGCCCCTGTTTCCTTATCCTTGGCATTGGCGTGGGGGGGGGGCACAGGGCCCTAGAAGTAAGTGGTGGCTGAACACTGCTCTTTAACAAGAGCTGAAAATCAAAGCATGGTTGGAAGGTGAACTTCAAGAATATCTGGACATTAATGACACAGAGGAGATGCAGTGGTGTACCCTGTGCAATGCTTTAACAGCAGTGATTAGGGGAAGCTGATTGCTAAGCTTAAAAAGATAAGGGGGTTGGAACTCAGAGGTAAAGAGGGTCAGCTCAAATCGCTAGAGCTCGAAATACAGGCATACCCAGATAGAAGGGAGATACTGAATCCCCAGTTGAGCACATTAAGGAAGGAAACAGAGGTCTCCTACCACCAAACTTCAGAGTATGTGCTTTACAGGCTATAACAAACATACTGGGAAGCAGGTAAACAGCTGGGGAGGCTTCTGGCACACCGACTTAAGACAGAAGAGGCTGAAAGATATATCCCAGCCATAGTGAGAGATGATGATATGGTAGTGACCTCCCCAGATGATATTAACAAAGAATTCTAACAATTCTATCAGATACTATATGTCTCAGCGGCCTCCCTCACACCCAAGACTATGGGGAATTTTATAAGGACATCACTATGCCCCATATCTCTGATCATACAGAGGCAGCCTTGGAACAGCCCATTACCACTCAGGAAGTTCTGGAGACCAGAAAGACCATGTACCTGGGTAAGTCCCTAGGCTGAGATGACTTTTCTAGTGATTTTTACAGAGCATGTGGTGAGTTCCTTGCCCCAGTCTTGGTGGCCACATTTAATGAGGTGTGGGATGGGGGGGACTCTCAAGCTCTTTCCATCAGGCCCTGATATCTCTCATCCCAAAGAAAGGCATGGACAGTGTCAAATGTGCCCTATTCCATCCATTCTTTCTCATAAATGTGGATGCCAAAGATTTACACCAAGTTGATTGCTTGGTGTGTGGACAAGCTGATGGGGGAGCTGATACATACAGATCAAACTGGCTTTGTCCCTGGGCACCAGGGAACAGATGATATACACCATGTCTTGGATCTCATCTGGTCTGTGAGGAGGGAATGGACCTCCATGGCACTCTTGTCATTAGACACAGAGAAAGCGTTTGATAGGTGGGAATGGGAGTTCCTGTTTGATACCCTGGCTAGCTATGGTTTCCTGCAGAGGTTTATCCAGATGATTCAAATCCTTTAAAAAAGCCCATCAGCAGCCGTACTCACTAACTCAGTGATGTCACCCTCCTTCCCCCTGCACAGAGGTGCTTGCTAGGGATGCCATTGTCTCCATATTTAGTTTTGTTGGCCATAGAACCATTGGCACAGAAGATTCGAGCAGCACCAAGCTTCTCGGATATCTTGGTGGGTAACTCCAACCATAAAATGTCTCTGTTTGCAGATGATATTACCCTATTTCTGAGAGACATCCCTACTTCATTACACTCTTTAAAGGCAATAATAGGGCAATATTCCGTGCTGTCAGGCTATACGCTAAATAGCTTCAAGTCCCAGGTCCTGCCCATTACCAATTCTTGTATTTGGAGTCTGTTCCAAGGACTCCGTACCAGTGGTCCCACGCGGGGATAGTTTGCCTGGGGGTTCATATCTGTAACTACATCCCAGGGCTTGTGAAGACCAACATGAATAAGATGCTGGACATCATTACCAATGACTTGATATGGTGGAGAGATATCGTACTATCCCTCTGGGGCAAGGTAAATGCACTCAAAATAGTACTGCTGCCTAAGGTTCAGTACTTACTCCTTCACCTGCCAATCCAGATTCCAGCATCCTTTTTCAAGACCCTTAAAGCAACGATCTCCTCCTTCCTGTGGGGGTAAAGGCCAAAAGCTGAAACTCAAGACCCTGAAGGCACACTGGTGTCAGGGAGGAGTCAGGCTACCTGACCTGAAAAACATGCATGACAGATGGCTCTTCCAGCAAACAATGGCCTGTTACAACCCCCAACTTACTCACACATCCCCAGGGTGGGTGCCAGTGGAACAGGCTCTAAGCAACTCCTCTCAACCTCGGGCTATGTTATTCCTGGACTGGGGGCTCCCTAAGTCAGCCTCTCTCTGTACCAAGGTTTCTAAAAACATTTGACTAGGGCTTGCCCTGGGGCTGGGCTGGTGCTCAAAGACTGCCTGGATCAGAGCTCTGTGGCAAAACCCACAACTTCTTGAGGGTACAGCTTTGGATTGGGATGACTGGCACTCTAGGGGCATACATTCTATAGGAGACCTATACAACCCGCAGTCTAGGATTTTCTATTCTTTTGGGGAGCTTCAAGAGAAATACCTGTTGCTTAGATACTATTTTTGGAAATACTTACTGGTAAGGGATCTTCTCTGTATGATGGTCTTAAAAGATCATGTACTCCTGGCTACATTTTTATTTTATTTTTATTTTATTTATTTATTTGTTCTAGGATTACAAATACCTTTGAGCCGAGGCTCTTTTACAAAGGTTCCATGTCATTGGTACAATTGAGACAATCATAAGCAAAGATAACAGTTTATAAAAATAAAAAAAAAATGCTTGAAGCATGGAAGAATCATCTGGATTCCCTCAAGGATTTCTCTACTAAGTTTAAAAGCTTAGTACAGAGAATATCTCCAGCTGAGGTGGTGGCCAACAGCAAACTCAAATGGGAACAGGAATTGGACATCAATATCGCAAATGACAAATGGGAGGAGGTCTGACTACTTACAAGGCATCTACAATACTCCAGGCAAAAACTTTACAGTAAAAAGTACTCCATGGAGCTTACCATGTACCTATGTAGCTGTATAGGCAGACCTGTCCCCTACTAGTGAGTGTTGGAGATGTGTGTCCCTGCAGGCATCCCCTACACATATCCTGTGGGCTTGCCCACACTTGGAGGATTACTGGGCAAACATTTGGGATAGTTGTAAAGAAATATTCCTGTGCTTGGGGTGGAAAGATCCATCCCTAGCCCCTCTGGGCATACCCCCGCATGACCCCTAACTTTCTCCCACACAACTCGTGTGGCTAACGGGGGCCTTTGCAGTGGCAAAAAGAATCATTCTGTGCCACTGGAGGGACCCAAATCCTCCTGCAGCTAGAGAATGGGAAACCTGTTCAGGCTGATGGCTAAATATGAAAGAAAAGCGCACACAGCCAGGGGCACACTTCTTGACTACTATCAGGTCTGGAGGCCCTACCTAGTACAGCACCAAATAGCACAGGAAATTTGTCTCCCACCAGAGAGGTGACTAGAAGTATTATGGTCTTGAGCTTTGCTCAGTATGCAAAAGACAGGGATACTACTGAAACCAAGACATCTGTATACACCCAAAGAGCTGTGTCCCATTATATGGAAAGGAGTGTGGGGTATGTACCCTACTCCTCTGCTCCCTGATGCCTCCCACTCCCCCCACCCATGGCCCCCTTCCCCTCCCCTTCCTCCCCTCCCCCCCAAAGGATGAAATTGCCTGTGGGGAGAGCCTCCCATCTCTCACATATAAAGTACCTTGCACAGGCCTGCTCTTGAGATGGGGGGTTGGGGGGGGAGGTATCACATGAATCAAAATGTACACATCAGATGCCTACTTGCGATGACAACTGCCGTCCCCAGTACTGGACACCAGTTATGGGATAGTCGAGTGACAGCCTGCAGCAAGCAGATAAAGAAAAGAGAGTGGCTACAATATTGGCTATGGTGGACTAAGCAGGGCATATGTAGAGGAATGGGACTAACACAACACACACACACACACACACACACACACACACACACACTGTAATAATGCCCAGGGAACTCCATGAATGTATGTATATGCTTTAAGCTCACAATCAGAGTCAGCTGCATAGACCTCCAAGAGTGCACAGGACAAAAGCTCATGGAAGATTGACAGGGACAGACAATTAAGTACTGGAACTATAAACTGTGTGAGTGCTGCCCCTCTACTGTCCTTGTTCAGGAAGAACATACAACTCCCATTTACCCAAACAGTGTCAGTGCATGCAGCATCACTTTGCATATGCTTAGTGGTTGGTCCCACATACAGACAATAAGCAAACTACGAGTTAAAATGTTTCACACCATTCCTATGTTATGTTATACAATTTAAACATAGTCCGACAGATATGTTGCAACAGGACTAATAACTTGTTGATGTGCAGTACCAATCTGAATCACTGAGCAGGGAAACGCATGTTTATGCCCATATTGCTTGTTCTGCTGCTCTGTGTGTATCTATGACTTTGTACATTATCTAAAAAAAAAATCAGTAAAAACATTTATGGTAAAAAAAAAGTACTAACATGCAGGACACAGCAGTCTTTGTTAGGGTGCTGTGCCTACTACAACTAAAAAATAATGTTCTGTTTGTGCTCAGTAGTCCCAGCAGTCCCTCACAGAACCCAGAGGACTATGTTTCCCAGAGGCACAGCAGCGGTTTCCAAGGCAACTACCACCCTCACAAGAGCCCTTTAGAAGGTTTTTTTTTTGTTAGCTGTTTTTCTGCACAACACACATACTGGATGTATTGGTAGCAGGCACTACCTGTCTCTACAACCTGTCTCCTGGCAGCTCACCCACTGACCCCTAATCCTGAGCAGCTGATTGCTTCTGAGTACACAATGGGGGGTGAGATACTGACAACAAAAAAAATGGAAAGGGACCTGGGGGTAGTTATATCAGATGTCCTAAAGGTGGGCAAGCAATGTGAGAAGGCAGTAAGGAGGGCTGCGGGGATACTGGGTTGCATAGGTAGAGGCATCACCAGTGGAAAACAGGAAGTTGTTATCCCTCTGACAGACAGTTGGTGAGACCATATCTGGAGTATTGCGTGCAGTTCTGGAAACCTTATCTCCGCAAAGACATAGACTGGGTGGAGGCTGTCCAGAGGAGGGCAACCAAAATGGTGCAGGGTCTACACCAGAAGACATACAAAGAGAGACTAAAGGAGCTTAAGATATATAGCCTCGAGGAAAGGAGGGAGGAGGGGACATGATAGAAACTTTCAAGTACCTAAAGGGAATCAACAAAGTCTAAGAGGGTAGCATCTTTCAGAAAAAGAGATATGCAAGAACAAGGGGACACAATTTGAAGATAGAGGGGGGACGGCTCAGAGGTAATGTGAGGAAGCATTATTTTACAGAGAGGGTTGTGGATGCATGGAACAGCCTTCCTGAGGAGGTCATGGAGTCAAAAACAGTGGTTGAATTCAAGAATGCATGGGACAGACATAAGGCAATTCTAGTGGGGGGTAGGAGGAAGTAGGCTGTTGGTTAACTAGCATCTGCAGCTTATCCATTAGGTAGGGAAATGGGCAGACTAGGTGGGCCAAGCGGTCCTTATCTGCCATCAAATTCTATGTTTCTTTGTTTCTAATGTTTCTATGAGTTGACTTGTGTGGCAGCAGTGACTGTAATTTGCGGTGATAAGGCATAAATCAAATCTTTAGAAGGGATGCCTAGTATACCCCTTGGAATCGCAGACAGCCCGCAAAGCACTTTTACATTATCAAGTTCATCGGGGACTAAAGAGGCACCAACACAGAACCTGTTACCTAACCAGCCTCTGCAAAAATGTATCCCTGGAAAGCCTGGGAAGATCTATGGATCAAATTTTGGAGCAGCTACAATGAATTGATTGAAAGTTCAAAGCTTTAAACTCTAATGTTGACTTTTTGCAGCATGATGCTAAACAAAACCACTGCCCTTACTCACTTCACCGACCATGTTTTCAGAGGCATGGATAAAGGCAATCTCACTGGTGCAATCTTTGTGGAACTCACCAATGCCTTTGACCTGGTGGACCATAACATCCTGCTAGATAAGCTGAGCAATTTTGGGTGCTCTGCTGCATCCACGGCTTGGTTTCATTACTACCTCTTGGGACATACCCAAGTGATCTGGATGGGGGCATTTCTAGCACCCCTGTGGTGCATACTGGGATCCTGCAAAGATCCATACTTGGATCCATCTTCTTTTCCCTGTTTGTCAACTCTCTTCTCAGGGATGGCATCACGTGCAACTCGCTACTGTATGCTGATGACATTAACCTCTACCATATTGAAAAGACCCCGGCTACACTTTCATCCACTTTCATGGAAAACTTTGGGACCACCCAACAATGCTTCTTTGACAACAGACTCTTGGTAAATGCCTGGAAGACTAAGGCCATGCTGTTCGGATCAAAACCCAAACTAGCTTGGTGGGCTGGAGGTGCTACCTGTCTCCACATTCTGTCCTCTAATAGCTCATCCTGAGTCAGTGACTACTTTCAAATATCCGGGAGTCATGCTCGACCCCTCCCTGATGTTCTTTGACCTCATTGGACTCACAGTCCAGTGCGTAAACTAGAGTCTAGGAGCTGGTTATCAGCTCAAGGATTTCATGAACCCTGAAGTCATACTCGCCATTGCCCAGGGCACCTTACTCCCCCTGCTGGACTACTGCACTCCCATCTACATGCAAACCTCATCCTTCTGCCTATATAGACTAAACATAACCTACAACAGCATCTGTAGGTTTGTCTTGATGGCCCCTTACTCCATGCATTACTGTTCCCTCTACCAGGCCCTAGGCTGGTTCCCTCCTCAGGCCTGATGTGACTACCTCCTAGGCTGCCTCATCAACAGATTCATCAGATAAAAGGAGCTGCCCCTTCTCCCTCCCACTCAGGCCAAAGCCCTACTATCGAGTCCTCTGGACATCCGTCAGCCTACCATGAGTGTGCCCACAAGTTACCACATGTATGGGTTAAAAGAGCTTCTCCTCTGCTGCCCCAAATCTTTGGAACAGTCTGTCTGCTCCACTGCAGATGCTGGAAACACACCCTCTATTTAAATCCCACTGTGAGACTTACCTCACTGCCACCATCACCTATAAATTCTCTCCTGATGAAAAACTGAACCCCTTAGGGTGAAACATCTGCTCTCCCCCCTCATCTTGTTGTGACAACTGGGGTGCTACAGTAAGTCTGGAGACTGTTATTATTACTACGATATTTGACTCTGGAAACTGTTGTTGTAATGTTACATGCTGGGCACTTCACTGCCACATAGACTCTGTGCACTATAATTGCTCGCACCAAGGTCAATCCTACCTGGTCAGAAGAGCGCTTCCTTAACAGCGCAGTGTAAACAGCGCTGCAGGAACTGCGTATGTTAGAAAAGCAACAGGGGTAGAATAGCATCAAACAACTAGCACTACCTCTGTCACTATTCACCCTCTTAGAGGAAAAGCTGAAGTAGGAGGAAAGTGCAATCATTGGCTGGGCTGTCCCCATGGCAGAGTGGGTTAATGCAGCAGCAGCTCAGTCAAGAAGAACTGGGGGACCAGGGTTCTAATCCTGGTCTTCCCTCGATGTTTTTCATGTACCCTGCATAGTTTAACTATTTTACAAGGTGCCATGGTAATTCCATGACCCCACAAATTTAGCATCTCCCAGTAATCTGCTCTCTGGAGTTAGGATTCTAGTAGAGGGGTGCGGGGCAGAGCCCCAAAAAGAAGAACAGTTTGTATTTTTATGTGTTAGAATGGCAGCAGTCGGACACTGTCCGCCTGCTGCCACTCACGCTTATGTTTCCTTGTGGCATTTAGTACTGCCACTGTATTAGAGAGCGCTGCCAATACAGCACTGTTATAGATGGTGCTGTTACTGACAGTGCTCTTCAGACCTAGTGTCGCACCCTTTATACCCAAACTGCCAATTCTGTACCTTTTATTTCACATCACTTAATTTGTATTGTGACTACTTACTGTACTTTGTATCTTTTGTACCTGTTTTCTTTATACCTTGTATGTGCCATCTTTATGGCCTGGGTCGTTACCTGAAAATGGTCCCTGGGATCAGTCTACTCACCCGGTTAACAAATAAATAAAAATAAATACATACTGAACATAAATAAACAGAGAAACCATGAATGCAAGTACTTCCCAAGTCAAAACAAATACACTTTCAAGTTTATTTTGAATTAAAGTATGTATAACCAAAAAGATTGAAAATAACAAGATCATAAAAACATAAAATGAGGCATACAGACATTAAAATTTACATAATACAGACATTACATACAATTCAGATTAAAAAACATGTAGATTAGTCACACATATGAAGCCTTACAATTAGTTTTTCAGATCAGTGCTACAGTAATTCTTCAATAACATTTTCCAACAAAAAGGATTGGCAGATCTATCTAATCTGTTAACTAGGGAACCACTCTTGATGCATTCATTGCAAAGCAGGCCACGGATAATAGAACTGGAATGTTATCAGTATTTAACAGAAAGGTTAGCATCTGCTCTCCTAAGGTGAAGGATTTATTTACCAAAATATTCCCAAGACATTTTCCCTCATATCCTCCAAATATGGACAGGTCTGCCCAAGTCAAAACAAATACAGGTCAGAAGGCCTGAAGATGGTAGCTACATCCCCAAAGCCCACACAGGCACATCACTGGTATACCCAAAGGACTATGACCCAAGAACTCTGGAAAGCAATACTGCTCCTACTGCTAATGTCAGGCAATATCCACCCCAACCCAGGCCCACCCCACACCACACATTTGCACCCCCCAATGGACAGCTAACAATAGTGTCCCCAAACATCTGAAGCCTACTCGCAAAAGTTACCCAGCTGGAAGCCTGGATAAGCCTGATCCAACCAGATATTATATCCCTGATTGAGACCTGGCTAACCCTTAAAATCATGGGCACTGAAATAACAATTCAGTGCTACTCTATCTACATGTAAGACAGGGCAGGGAGGCAGGGAGGAGGATGTCTGCAATACATTGGCACAGACATATGGGCACAAAAGGTGCCTTGATACACTCCACAACCAAATGTGAGAAGTTATCTACTTGACTACACTTGGGTGCGGATTGTAAAACACTAACAGTCATGACTATTTACATCCCACCGAGAATGCTTCAAGCAGGATTCGAGACTTTCTCTCACTACTTCCAAGAAGTCAGCACCAACCATGAGACTCTGGTGACTGGGGACTTCAACACTGATTGGGCTGCAAGCTCCAACAACTCATATAGGGATACAGTCAGTAACTTGTACCTCATGCAGGTTATAGGGGAAAGTACACAGTACAAGTACCAAACTGGAAAGGGCACACTCACAGAGTGCATACTTGCAACCAAGCCAGAGAGGACTGCCAAAGTACAGGTTATGTCTGACATGCTTAGTGTTCACTCCCCAATCCTAGTTGAATGGACCTCCAAGATCAAGAAACAGTCGCCAAAACTCATTGCCTGCAGGATAATGCATGAAAATTCCTTAGAAGCTTTTAGGCAGCACTTGGCACAAGTTGAGTGGAGCAATATGGATTCTATTACAGATGTTGACCAGGCACTGGAATTCCTTATTAAAGAGTTCACACAGGCAGCAGACAAATATGCCCACATCAAAAGGTGTATGATCTGAGGTAGCTTCGCAGAATGGCTCATCCTTGATCTGCGAGGACTAATGAGCCTAGGCTAGAGCTAGAGCATCCGGTGATCCCGTGAATATCCATGTACAATGTGGCCCATAAAAAATGTACCTGCTCTGTTAGGGAGGCCAAAGCCAGTTACTACAGAGAGAAACAAAACAATCTCTGGGGAGATGGCAACAGATTCTGGGGATCCCTAAAGGAATTCCTTGGGTACACTGACAAGGGTACACCTGAACTGATTACACAAGGTAAGTCCCACATCTCCAACCCCCAAGGAAATTGCAGACATCCTTAACACTGCCTTCACCGACCTCAGCTCCTACCTCAACACTATTGACTCCACCTCACAACATGCCTCCCACAACACTCCACCACATGCCTCCCATAACACCCCACCTACATAGACCGCACATGCCAACCACCCCACATTTTACTTTAGCGCAATAATGGTGTAAGAAACCTCTAAACATGTAAAACATGTGCTAAACAAAACCTGGGTAGGCTTTGACACATTAGACATGAGGCTCCTCGTCTCAGCACTGGACATCCTGGAAACCCCAATTACCAAACTGTACAACCTCTCACTCTGCTACTCCAAATTCTCTGCCTTCTGGAAATCTGTGATCATTAATCCAGTACACAAGGGAGGAGATAAAGCATGCACCACAAACTATAGATCAATCTCCATGCTCTCCCCCCCCTCCAAGGCACTGGAACTTGTAGTAGTGGACCAGCTGGTGGACTACCTCAGTAGCTACAACCTACTGTGCCCCCAGTAGCATGGATTTAGATGGCTGCACAACACCATCTCATCCCTCCTTGAATTCACCAGCTCACTACATCAGTCACTTGACAAAGGCGAAATGGTTGGGTCAGTTTTCATTGACCTAACCAAGGCATTTGATCCTGTGAACCGCACACTGCTTATGGGAAAATTTGCAGGATTGACCTATCTAGGGAAACTGTGGAGTGGTTTGAGAACTATCTAACAGACTGCATCCAAAAAGTGGAAATCAGTGGAGTCCTCTCTGACTCTAAGGCAGTGACAGTAGGGGTTTCCAAGGGATTGATCTTGGGCCCACTACTGTTTAGCCTTTTCATTAATGACCTGCCTAAAGCCTGCGATGGAGCCTGCATCCTGCTCTATGCAGATGATGCAATTATCTACACCAGTAGCATGGTTCTATGTCAAAACGGCGATTGCAAAATAGCAATCGCCGTAATAGCGAGTGTATATCACAGAAAACCCCAAATGGCAATGTACACTCCCAGCGCTGACAAGCAGGTGAAAACAAATATTTTTGTTTTGCGGGAGGCTGTGCCCCCACACCCATACTCGTGGAACCCCCCTAACTAAAGATTATCAACTCCACGGAGTTGCATGTCAGGAGGTAGTGAAACTTATAAAAAATTAAATGCTTCCCACCGCACCATAAAAATAGTGTGCGCCTCCCCAGCCCTGAACCCTGCACTCTCCCCACTGTAGCCAATCACCCTCGCCACCACACCACATGGCTAGCTTTGCAGCCTCTTGCTGCACTACCTCCCACATACCTGCCATCCTCTTCTGCTCCCCTGACATCCTCTTCCGTTCCCCCCTCCTCTTCTGCCCACTTTCTTGTTTGCCTGTCACTACTCTTTCAGAGTAGCCCACATAATGAGTACTGAAACTGAGTCACTTATATTTGAGTCATTTAATTTCAGTCACTGTTTTGATGGGCTACCCAGTAGCACTAATCAGCAAGCTGCCAGTCGTATACTGCAGCACAACTTCTACTCCCTTGAGCACTGGTTCTTACAGAGCAAGCTGCTTCTAAACCACAGAAAAACAAAAACAATGATATCTGCCAGCCCACAGAGGAAGAATAAACTTCTACCCCTTTCTATCTATAACCAAAATGGTGAGGTATTAGAACAGGTAAATTCCTTTAAGTATCTTGGTATACATCTTGACAGTGCATGGACATATACCTGACACATTGACCATTTCACTAGTACAGTAAACAAAAACCTGGGAGTTCTTTATAGACACAAGCACTTTATGACACTTGAGACTGGGAAACTTGCTGTAGCCTCCTTGGTTCTCTCCTCCTTGGATTATGGACTGGTAATCTATGGAGCTGCAACAGACACCAACCTCAACAGAATCAGGACCCTCCTAAATAAGGCCCGTTGCCTCGGTTCTTGATGTGGACAGGCTCACTTACACACGTGCAGCCTCTATCTGAGTACAAAATGACTTCCACTAGACCTCAGGTTAAAATTCCACACCTGCCTAATTGGGAAGAAAGCATTACTAAGGCTCACCCCCACCTCCAATCCATGCTACACACCTTCTTTAACTACCACTGTACTAGACATGTAGCAAGAAATATACTGTATGTCCTGTTATGTAGGACCAGTCAATCCATGAGAGCTTTCCCTTACGGAGCACCAACCTGGCTAAATTAAGTCCCCATGACACTGCTGGAGTTACCCAAACTGAGCTAATTTAAATCATCCCTGAACAATTACCTTACTCAACAATACATATGCCTGTGCAATCACTAAACAGGTCCTAACAGCATCTCCCCTTGCTGTGCTTCTTTGCATGCTTGGGATACTGTAGGCAAAGTAGTACTGTGTAGAATTTTCAAATTCCAGTGGAACAAAATTCCTTGGAATTTTCAAAATTCTGCTGAAATTCTGCTGAATTTCACCAGAAATGGAATGGTGAAATTCTGCAGCAGAAAATAGTTGTGGAATGATTTTCCACAGAAAAAAAATGCTGTTATTGTGCAGATCTTAATATTTTCTGTGGAAATCGTTGTGGAATCATTTTCATTGGAAATAAAAATGCTGTTCTGCAAAATATTATTCCGCTGGATGACAGTAGGCAGAATTCTGCAGAAGAACCAGCGCAATTCTGGTGGAAATTCCACCGGAGGAATGGTCGTTCTGTACTGATTCCATCAGCAGAATTCTGCATTCCACACAGTACAAAGACAAAGTTGCATCCCTGCAACTGCCCTAAAGCCCAAACCTCGGACAATGCAACACCTGCTGCTACTGCACCCTTGTATCATATTTGTGTCTAGGAACCAGTTTGCATTAAGTTATGTTTGAACTCCTGAATATTGTAAATATAACTGGAATCTTGCATGGTTCTTTCCCGCATGCTTCTACATTGAACTGTATCTGTACCCTAACAAGTATTTCTGACATAGAATCTTTGGTAAATGAGCTCTGCTCAAAAGTGTTACTCTGAATATTCCAATAAATACATAAACAAATACATGGACTATATCCATAGTATCCAATAAAATAAAAGGTGTTGAGGCAACTTCTCATGGATTGGTAAAAGACAATTATACCATCAACAGGAACGTAGAGATACTTGAGAAGGTACCCTTTTGGGTTCCCATAGTTCACTATCCTGACACTCATCTGCCTGGGCACTATTGCCCAACAGGTGCAGTGTCCTGATACAGATCATCCTGATGGCTACATGTACGATGGTGTTACGGGAGGGGGTAATGTAGATGTGATGGGTTGCTACCTTACCCCTGAAAACGCTGTCGGATCCGGAAGCTCGCCGAGTTGCCCCCATGGTGTGGAGGGCTAAAGCACAGGCCAGTGTGCACCATTGGACTCGGCTTCTGGCCCCGTCACATCCTTTTGTTCCCATAACTAATACGTTTCTACTCTGGGGTCCATTCCCCCTCGGAGTTAGTTATTTTAATTAAGGGGGATGTGGGGCATATGTTGCCATGTTGCCTGACATTACATCGGGCAAGTGGTGCCATCTGGTCTGTGGATTTCAGGCATCTGGACTCAGTGTCCTGAATGTCAGGATACTGAGTTTCCAGATAACATAATATATCTCTTGAGAGCCAGGTTCGATACCAGAACCTGCGGATTGTTGGTTTACCCCTCAAAACTTTACTCAGATTTTGAAAGTGTTTAGGAATTGCTTAAAGATGTGTTTGTAAACGTTTATGAGTTACCAGCCGACAATTTTCCCTTTATAACTAAAGACTCAAGAGTGCCTAACAAGGTCCCCAAACTTCAGCAGTGTTGAACCTGGAAGCAAAAATCAGAATTGGTATTGATCTGTCATTTGAGTCTGATCAGGAGTTGATAACGAAGCTTTCCAGAGTAAAGGGTACTTTGTTTTGTAAGTTGCACTCTTTTTATGTGTATCCTGATATAGCATGTTCCACATAGCAAAGGCGAAGCAGAAAGTGAAAAGTCATCATACAGGAAGGATGCATTGGGAACTTGAGGTTCCGTTCCAGTTGCTGGCACCTGCAAAAATCTGAATAACTCATGAAAATAAACAGGACATTTTCTATCAGCCAGATCAAATGTCTGGATTCTGTCGGGACCAACATGAACAGGAGTCAGATCACAAGGGGAAATCATCCACTACCACTGAGCAGGAAACGGCTCTGCTTGCTGAAGCTGCAAAGTTGCTGAGTGAAATGCAGAAAATTAAAAAAACAAATTAAGTAGCATACATTTAGCTTAATATACTGTATCATTGCTAAATATATCAGAGCTATAATTGTTGATTACCCTAGCTTTCTTATTTGTTAAATAAATATATAGTTCTGTTAATATTGAAACTGGCACAAAGTGATAAATAATTATAAATAATTACAAAAATGATGTATAATATGTAAATTTGGGTTACCATTACAGTTCAGTAATAGAGTCTTTTCTTTACATGTTGAGATGAAGTCCCTATATATATTTAACAGGAATCTTTACTAGAGATCGAATACATTTAATGCACTAATAATGTATTTACAGTATAGAATAACATATTATTGTGGGTGAGGAATCTGGATGAGAAATTGAAGGAACTCCAAAATTTCTTTATTATATTATAATAACTGGTCAGCAATTTTTCCCATTGCCTGACCGAGTTACAATTTGCCGTTATAATCCGTGGGTTATAATGGCAAACATGCACCACTTCAGTGATGAAAGAGACACATCCTGATTGGCTCTTCACTTCCCATGGGCGGGCTAACACTGACACAGACATGGCGGCTCCGCTTACTGAGTCCCATCGTATTATTTTAACAAAACAACTTATCTGGGTGATCCTGCTATCCAGAACTCACACCACATAGGAATTCCCCAAAAATGCTCCAAAGAGCTTCCCCGCCTACAAAATGGCTCCACACTGCTTCACTGCCTCGAGTAATAGCTCCACGGCGCTTCTCGGAGGTAAGCGCTATTGCAAATAAAAGAAACAAAGTGTGACTGCGGCTTGAGGGACACAAAACAAAAAGGGCTTAACAAAAATACTCCTCACAAGAAATAAACTTTTCTGACAGCAACACAGTGTGTGTGTGTGTGTGTGT
Organism: Neoceratodus forsteri; assembly: GCA_016271365.2. Lineage (NCBI taxonomy): Eukaryota > Metazoa > Chordata > Ceratodontiformes > Ceratodontidae > Neoceratodus > Neoceratodus forsteri. The sequence goes on from CM057459.1 coordinate 1,411,625,346, forward strand.
GTGTGTGTGTGTGTGTGTGTGTGTGTGACTGAGAGACAGTGTCAGTGTATCTTTGTGCTTCAGACTCAGGGCTGCTAAAAATTGCTGCCCAGCAATTATAAATAATAAAAGATGGGGAAGTGTTTAATTAATTAATGGTTGCTCTCAGTGTGGATGCTTTATTAAACCCGGCTTCCGCCTCAGGTTTATGTAGCATTCCACACCTTGGGCAACCATAATTTCTCACACACTTCCCATCCATTATTGTATATATAATTCATAAGCCACATTTAACATGGACTTGTTTCAAGTATATATGGTTTGGTAAATACAGTGAGTTGCAGTATCACTGTTATTGCCAGTATTTTATTTATTGAAAATAATAAAATTCTCATTTAAAAATAAAATTAGACTCTCAAACTCCTGGTTAGAAAATGGGCAAGATAAATCCTTCAAACTGATTGGCTAAGGCCACCAATGAGCCAATGTGTATTAGGCAACAGACACCAGGAAATAATAAGTCCATGTCTCTGCTGCCTGATCATGTTCTGATATTCTTGTGCCAATGGAGTTTTCATTTTTAAACTCCACCATGTTTTTTCTCCCACTTAATGAGAGACCCCGCTCCCCGTGAAACGATCAGTTAGCCTCGCTAAAAATGCAATGCTGTTCTCAATAAAATGACTAAGAACGTCAATTTCAGTAGTAAATTGCCACACAATCTTGTATATTCAACTTCTTTTTAAAATCTGTTTCAGCATTTAAACTGTAGTGGTAGCATGTATTGTGCTAACTGCTACTCCAACACACACACCGCTCACCTTAACTGCAGGCCATCTTGCTAAAAAGAAAACAAACAATCCCCTTTTAATGATAAAAATTTAAACTGCCTCCTAGCAGCATGTTGGTAGCAGAGCTACTGCATTCAGACCTCCTGGCTGCCATGCCCAATCCTACTGACAGCTGCACTACCCCCTTCAGATCAGGAGTCCGCCATGCCCATCCTGCTTATGTTCTCCTCGATCTCCCCATCCAATAGCTTTCCAAAAAAAAGACACTCCTTGCCATGCTGCCAAATGTTAAACCAAAGCCGACAGCAACATGGAGCACCAGCGAGTGTGTTTGGGGGAGAGGTGGTAACCATGAGAACCAGCTCCAAAGGAAGATCTACAAAGGCTCCAGCAGGACAAAAGGCCCAAGCTCACCCTCCCCCCAGCATTCTAATACAGGCAAAGGAACTATTTTACTACAAAATAAATAATAATTATCCATTCAGTTTAAGTGAGGACCTAAAAAAGTAAATGTACAATCAAATGTAGCACATTTATTTTTGGTGGCTCAGATGATAAGCTTGAAAAATGAAATTGACACTGTTAAGCAAAATATTGCAATAAATAGTTTCAGGTTAGAAGATATTTTACAAAAACTAAATATTTTGGTTCCTCAAAACAAGTCCTCCCTCAATACTAATTGACGAAGATGTACAGGAACTTAATGGAACTGCATCAGTTAGTCCTAATTTCCCTTCTATCATTATACTAGAATCACCAGAAAAGAAACTGTTAAAAATCAAAGAAGAAAAGCAAAAGAAAAAGTAAAACATCCACAGTTGGACAGTGAACATTCTGATTATTGCTGCCCATTAGTGTAGAAACTCCCTTATTTTAGATGGGGAAGACCAAATAAAGAATCAAGACAGATTGCAACCATTCTGTAAACCAAAAGGCACAACACAGGATATAGAAGCTGGAACAGTGAACAGATTGTTAGACATATGTACTTCCTTAGAAACTGATGTTAAAGCACTCAGATCAGATTGGCTAAACTGGCAAAAGTGAAAAGCAAATGTGGATGTAGTACAGATGGTACAAGACCTAAAAATAGACTAAATATCTTAACTGTTTGACATTGAAAATGTGCAGTCTTATGCCTCTATGGTATTGTAACTGACAAGTCACATTCACCCTGGACAATCAAAAGTAAGATTGTGTACCTATTTAGGGCAGCTTTGGGTGGATATGCCGAACTGATATCATTAAAGTTATTGATGCCAAAGATGAGGTGGCAGAGATTGTATGTACATTTTGTACATCAGGAAGAACTGCCAATTACTTATTTAAAATGTGGTCCTTTAGACTCGAGAGCTATCATCAACAAATTACCTCAGTACATCTCAGACTGCCTTGCCATCTGTACTACTGGATCTTACCACTTAAGAAGCCTTGCATACACTTCACTTGAAATACTCAAGGTTAGAACACGATTTGGAAGGGCAGCTATAAGTCATGCCCTCCCTGTTCTCTAGAATAATATACAAAAATCCCTGAGGCTCACCACTCCTGTGGGACTGACCTTCTTTAAGAAACTGTTCATGAGCTCCTTCAAGGAGATGTGCAATTGCTATCTCTAATGGTCTTGAGTCCTGGCCTTGTACGATTTCTCTCTGTATCTCCCTCCCTTTTTCACCATAATCCCACAGTCTTCTTCAACAAACCTGCTCCTTACTGTCATGCTTCCTGCTTTGCTGTACCACCTCCTCAATCCCCACCTTCTAAACCATGAGGGCAGGGCAGCCCCACCTTCACACCATTTTGTTTTCTTATATTGTGTTTTGTATATTTTGTACATAGGTCTGTCTGTACATGTCATAAGTTTGGATTGTTTTCATAGTATGCTGCCTCAATGGCTATTTAGTTCTAACTCTGCAATGTAGACGCTGTTTGTATAGTCATTTTACCCTGTATCGGACTCGCTTTGTCTATAATGTTTTTTGTCAAAATAGTGTGTGAACCTACTCATGTCCACCTTGTAAAAGAGTTCTTCTCAATGATGTTATGCCTGGTTAAATAAAGGATTGATTGATTGATTGATTGATTGATTGATTGACTATGGCTAAATAATGGCAGAACTGAATATTGGGGTATGAAGCTTCACTTTATAAATAGTGATAAATTGAACATTATGGAAAATTCATCCAGAAACGAGAGTATACAATTTTTGTATTTTTGCATTAAATGAACTTGAGCGTGAAACACTTGGTAAGCTCAAAAAAATATTGTAAAACCTTCTTCAACATGCTTTGCAAATACCTGCAGAGCTTTTTAAGATAGGGAATGTCTGTAGAAAGCCTGGTGTAGAAAAATCTAGACAAACTGATGTAGTGCTTAAGGGCATGGAAGCAACTGATCTTACATTTAAACCAGTCTCTGTACTGAATGAACTGGGTATTTATATTGCTGAAAGTGATGATCTACTCAAGAAAACAACCAAGTCTTCTAGTAAAAAGGAAAAAAATGAGACAGACAATTTAATAATGTCCCTTTTTGGACTAAAAATGTTCTATAAGGAAAACAACAATAAGCTGAAAAACATAATAGCAGACATTTTGGGACAATTTTTGGATATTCCTTTACTATCGAAAAATAACTTCTCAGTCAAAAGACTAGGAAATTATACAAATTGTGACCAAATTCTGATTTCAATGTAATCTAGGGATCTCTATAATAAAATTTTGGAAAATTTAAGTAGACTGGATAAGATGAGTATTTACATAATTGAGAACAATATAAACAATGAAGTTCCTGTTATGGAACAGCAGTCTCATAATAATAGAGAACCTCCAGTGGGTAATTCACTAACCCAGCTGCATGTAATACACCCAAGAGCAGCGTTTTATTTAACTTCAAAATTGATTAGCGTTTGCCTATAAAAGTGCTAAAACTTTGTGAAAATGCATAGCTTTGCCTCACTGTGTTTAACAAACACAGCACTTCTAGAAAGTCTATATAAATACTTTCTGTACAGTTAGTATCATCCCAAGAAAAAAACTGCTAATCAATTATTTAAAACCCTGCAAGAGTAAACAAGGAAGAGCTCCAAAACACTGTAATGTCAGTGTAAATCACTGAGTTGCTGAACTAACAAATCCTATTGACTGACTAAAATACTTACAAAATGACTGTGGATATCCAATAGGGATGTAGAATACAAGATAATGTCATGGAATTTAGGTTGTTTAGGTATTAGACTGGTAGACACGGATTGGGGTAACTTTATTACTGAATTCCACATCTTGTGCTTTCAAGAAAAGTGGCATACACATGAGACTGATATTGGTATAAACCATTATGATAATTATAATTTACCTGAGAAATAACAGGTAATGAGAGGTAGAACATCAGGGGGCCTTGTTACTTGTTTTATAATTGATAAAAATATAAAAGTTAAATTACTTGATAGTAGTTCTTCAGCATAGGCATTTTGGGTCAACATTCTATCACATGGCTTTGTTTTAATTAATGTTTATCTACCACCTTCAAATTCAAAATACTATGGTGTTATACTATGGGATGATAGGACTCTTTGTTACAAAAAACACAGGCATACAAATCTGGTTCAGTATTCTTCTATGTGGTGATTTAAATTCTAGTATAGGAATTTTGATGGATATGCATACAGTATAATACAGTTCATAACTGATTATTCCTTGAAGCATCTAACTATTCTTGAGTTTCCTTAGACCAATAATTTGGGAAAAAATTATGAGATTCTAACTAGCTTCAATCTTGCACCAATAAATGGTAGAATTAAACCAGTCAACCTAGGTAATTATACACATTATAGCTTGAGGGGCCCAGCGGTTTTAGAATGGAATGGAAAGATGAAATGCTGGAAAGCATGTAATCTGACAGAGAGAAGTGAAAGTGATCATTTTCCATTAATCATCCAAGGGCCTGTCCAACTATCTGGAGACAATATAATACATTCAAAAAACTTAACACAAAACATGGAAATTAGAAATTATACGAAAATTAGATGGGAAGAGGCATGATGCAGCAGTACTGGAACTATTACAAAACACAAGCTTTTTAGGCATGTCCAATTTACCAGAACAACTGGAAGACTTGCATGAGCTTTTACTAAAGTGTTTTACTGAAATTCATAACCGTTTATATAAACCTTCTCCAACAAAGCTAGAACATAAATCTAGAGAGAACTGGTTTGACAGGGAATGCCTTTTAAATAAGAAGGAGCTTACAGAGTTAGTGAGATTGACAAAAATTTTAAGAGATAGGAATACATTTAGAAAATGAAGTAAGGCCTGAGAAGAGTACAAGAAACTATTCAAAAATAAACAAAGAGACTTCAACTTAAAACAGTGGCAACGTATATTGGACATTATTGATAGAAGGGATCAACAATCCTATTGGTTAATGGTAGTAAAAGGTAGAAGTAATAGCAATAACCTCATAGATACATATATCACAGAAGATATGCGGATTAAACATTTTGTTAACATTTTCTTTGATCAAAATGAAATAGATTTAACACCTCATTGGGAATCCACAGTAGATAGGTTGAAATATGAGAAAATAACACCAAAAGAAGTTTATATAGCAATTACATCCTTAAAAAGGAAACAAGCTCCTGGACCAGATCAAATTCCCCCAGAAGTATTCCTGCATGCTCCATTATCATGGAAAAAAATATTAGTTAAATATTTTAATAATTGTATAAGTGATGTAAGTATACCATCAGACTAGAAAGGGGCCACAATAATTTCTATCTATAAAAAGGGGGGTAGGAAAAGATCCAGAAATGTATTGCCCAGTTTTCCTCCTGGACATAGTGGGAAAAATGTTCATTAAAGTAATTTTGAATAGGCTAATTGATGTAGTAAATAATTGGGGAGCATTATCTGAGTTGCAAGCCAGTTTTCACAGTGGTTACTCTACAACAGACAACGTATTTATTCTGATACATCTTTATGAAAAATATATTGCGCTAAGGAAACAAGATTTACACAGCTTTTATAGATTTTAGTTAAGCTTTTGACACCATCTCTAGAAGCACTTTGTAGAAAATCATTTACAACTGGGGAATTGAGCCTATATTAATTAGCATAATAAGGGTATTATATACCCAAATGTGGGCGCAAGTGAGATGGGGCAAGCAAGGCCAGATCTCTTCACCTTTTCTTACAAATAAAGGCATTAGACAGGGGTGAATTTTAGCCCCTTTTCTATTTAATATTTGCATAAACAAATTGTTGTTATACTACAGTGAAGTGAATTCTGATTCACCAAAAGTGGGGAAATATTACTGTCCAGCACTTACTTATGCTGACAATTTGGTCTTAATTGTGCTTACAAAATTAGGTCTCTAGATAAAGCTAAATAAACTGATGGAGTTCGCCAGAAGAGCATGGATTAAAACTAAATGCACTCAAAAGCCAAGTTATGATATTTGGTGCAAAAAATCTAAGCAAATGTGGAAAGTGAATGACATATATTTGAAAATAGTAGACCGGTATGTTTATCTAGGCCTGACTCTGTCATCCAATGGTAAATGGTATAACCACATGAATAGACTTAAAATAAAGTTAAGGCAAACCACGGGCTCATTACTGAGCTTTAATTACAAGTATGGTGATAAAAAAATCCTTCCCCTAATAACTGCAATAAAGCTAAATATTTTCCAAAGCTAGAGGCCAAAAGGACACCCAGGATGCAGGGGGCAGTAGGGTGACACTCTTGGGGGGACTCAATAATTAAGGGGCTAAAATGGGGAAGGAAGGGAGCAAAAAACAATGCAGTATGGGTACAGTGCATGCCAGGGATAACGGCGCGCTGGAGGTGAGGCATCATATTCCTTCCTGGGGTAAGCAGCAGGATGAAAGGACACATCTGGTGTTTCACCTGGGCACAAATGACTTGGAAGGGAACAGTCTGATGGAGGCAAGGTTCAAGGAACTCGCTAGGTTCTGTAGCAGCAACACTGTTTTTCCTTCCATTTCCTGCTCTGAGGTGTTACCAGTACCAAGAGTGAGCACACCCAGAAAGGAGAAGATAAGAGCATTCAACAATTGGCTACAAGGTTGGTGGGGTCGGATAGGGCTTGACTGGATAGGTGACTGGGGCTCTACATGGGAGCAGGAGGGGCTGTATGCCCAAGATAGGCTGCACCTGAGCTCTTCAGGGGCAGCTTCACTAAAGAGTAAACTGGGGGACTTCATGGCAAAGAAGTTCAATTTAAACTAAATGGGGGGTGCTAAGGACAGGACCATCCTTACGCGAGGCAGAGCAGAGAGGCTATCAGCCTCCCTCCCAAGTCACAACACTCATCAAGGGAACAGTTAGCAGGTGGATGGGATGGGGCTACATGTTGGAGGGCTTTGGTTGCAAATGCCAGGAGCCTGGGGAACAAAATGGGAGAACTGGAGGCAACCATGATGGAGAAGAACCTAGACATTGTAGCAGTGAGTGAGACTTGGTGGAACGAGCACCACACCTGGGAGATGGTGATCCCAGGGTATCGTTTGTTTAGGAAGGATCGGAGGGAAGGGGAGGAGGGGTGGCATTATATGTCAGGGAAGGGATTGGGGTCATGGAAAGGCAGGATGAGGAGGGGGAAACAGAGATAATGTATGTCATCCTAGACAGGGGACGGGGGAAAACCTGCGCATTGGGGTAGTCTATAGGCCTCCTATGCAGGGGAGAAAGGGGATAGACACTTTGTGGAATCCATAGTGAGGATGGCACGGAAAGGGGAAATTGTGCTAGCTGGGGACTTAAACCTTCCGGACATCAACTGGGAGGCCCAGACAGCAATCTCCGCAAGGAGCAGGGGCATCTTGGAGCCTCTTCAGGGCATATTCCTGCAGCAAAGGGTCAGTGAGCCCACTAGGGGTGTAAACCTGTTGGATGTGGTCCTCATAATGGGGACAGGTGTGGAGGAGGTTGAGGTGGAAGAAGAGCTTGGCACCAGTGACTACAGGGCTTTTAGGTTCAGGGTGAGAGCGGGCAGGGTGAGGTTAGGACGAGAACCAAGGTAATGGACTTCAGGAAGGATGACTTTCATGGAATGAGGAAGGTAGTTAGGGAAGAACTGTTGGGGATAGAGAATGTGCAGGGGTGGAGGAATTATGGGCAGCCATCAAGAGAGGGTATTTAAAGCCATCGACTCATGTATTAGAAGGGTAAGAAAGAACAGAAGACAGAAAAGACCTCTATGGTTCACTAGAGAGGTGGCATTAGGGTCAAGGAGAAGACTAGAGCATTCAAGAGGTACAGGAGGACACAAAAAGATGAGGACAGGGAAACCTACAGGGAAAAAGAAAGGAGGCAGGGCAAAAGATAAGGAGGGCTAAGGAGGCCACTGAGGAGAGGATAGTGAAGCAGGCAAGGAGGGGGGACAAAACCTTCTTTAGGTACGTTGGAGAAAGGAGGAGGGCACAGCATGGGATTGGGAGGATAAGGGGGAAGGTGAAACATTACTGGAAGGGGATTTCGAAAAAGCAGAGGCATTAAATAGCTATTTCGCCTCAATCTTCACGGAGAAAAGAAAGGGCAGGGGACCAGGATGGGTTGGGGAGGGTGACAGCCACAGGCAGCTGGGTGTGGCAGAATTCACAGTTGAAGGAGTAAGGGAAGAGCTGGGTAGACATAGGGTGGACAAGGCAATGGGGTCTGATGGAATATACCCAAGGGTTCTGAAGGAAGTGAAGGATGAACTGGCGCCGCATCTGGTGAGGCCATTTAACTTCTCCTTAGTCACAGGAGTGGTGCCAACGGACTGGAAAAGGGCAGAGGTGGTTGCACTACATAAGGGGGGGAGGGTGGAAGGATGAGGTCAAAAACTACCATCTCATTAGTCATACCTCAGTGGTGGGGATGGTAATGGAAACACTACTTAAGATCAGGTTGATAGAATATTTGGAGATGAATGGCATGCAGGATGACAGGCAGCATGGCTTCACCAAGGGGAAGGTCCTGTCAGACTAACCTAATAGAGTTTTTCGATGGGGTGACACAGATAGTGGACCAGGGAGGAGCTGCGGACGTGGCCTATCTGGATTTCAGTAAGGCCTTCGACACTGTTCCAGATGGTGGAATGGTGCATAAGCTGGACAGACTAGGGGTGGACCTCAGGATCACCAGGTGGGTGGAAAACTGGTTGGAGGAAAGAGTCAGATGGTGGTGGTAAATGGGACATATTCCAGGGAACGGGTGGTGACCAGTGGGGTGCCACAGAGGTCAGTGCTAGGACCAATACTTTTTAATATCTATGTTCATGACCTAGCGGAGGGTCTGGAGGGGCAGGTGTGCCTGTTCACAGACAATACAAAGGTCTGCAATAGGGTGGATTCACCTAGTGTGGTGCAAGCCATGAGGCAGGACCTGGAGAGACTGGAGAGGTGGTCTGACACCTGGAAATTGAAGTTTAATGCACAAAAGTGCTCGCTGATGCAGCTGGGGAGGAGGAGGAGGAGTAGGAGGGAAACTTACTCCCTTGGGGGGGTGGTGATTAAGGAGAAGGAAACAGAAAGGGACCAGGGGATTATGGTATTGCGTGACCTTGAGGTGGGAAGCCAGTGTAGCAGGGCAGTGGGAAAGGCAAATGGAATGATGGCCTGCATTGCGAGGGGTTTTAATAACAGGAAGAGGGAGGTGCTAATGCCCTTATACAGAACCATGGTTAAGCCACATCTGGAGTATGGGGTGCAGTTTTGGAGGCCTCACCTACGAAGAGATGTTGAGTTGATGGAGAGGGTACAGAGAAGGGCAACCAAAATGGTACGAGGGATGCAGGATGTACTCTATGAGAGAAGATTGAGAGGGCTGAATTTGTACCCTCTGTAGACTGGGGGACATAATTGAGACCTCTAAGTATCTAAAATAAGGTGGAGGGTGACAGCTTGTTCAAATTGAAGAAGGGAGTAAACATGAGGGGACATAGCCTGAAACTAGAAGGTGGGCAATACAGAGGTAATGTCCGGGGCACTTTTTCACTGAGAGGGTGTTGAAGGCCTTGAACAAGCTGCCGGAGGAGGTAGTGGCAGCTGAAGCGGTGGAGGGGTTCAAGAGGGCTTGGGATAGATTTAAGCGTTTGGGAAAAGAGGGTGCAACCATAACAGAAGGGAGGAGGTAGGGTGTTGGGCAGACTAGATGGGCCTTGGGGCCTTTCTCTGCCATCACATTTCTGTGTATTCTGTGTAACTTATCAGAGTGAAGTTTGGAGTGCAGAGAAAGTTGATTCTCTTGAACTATCACTTAATAAATTATACAAAACTGCTCTGGGGTTAGGGTCTTCTGCACTGAATGTGTTGGTTAGGGCAGAATTAGGTATGGTTAGTCCAAATGCATTGCTGGATACTAGAAAACTGACTTTTTTGGACAAAGTTTACAAAAATGCAAAATAATTGGTTACCATCCTGGGGCCAGATATTCAGAAATGTGACAAATACCGGCGCAGCGCAACTACAATGCGCCATGGTGCAGTGAGTGCGATATTCAAAGGTTGCGCATGGTGACATGCGCCAGTGAAACACAGCTGAATATTGCAGGGATGCGCCATGGCACACCCACAGGTGCACCAGGGAGCAACCAGACCTGCGCCATAGCACAACCAGAGATGCGCCAAACAGCAAAGGGAGAAGTGCCAAGGCACACAAAGACCAGCCCCAGTTAATGGTGGGAGCATAGCAGCAGAGGGAAAGCATGGGGCAGGCAGAGAAACACAGCTGGGGAGAGTGGCAGGGAGGCACAGTGGCGGGCCACAGCAGACCACCAACAGACATCCAGCCCCCCCAACACCATGGCACAGGATGCAGGGAACACGAGGTACCAAAGACCAAGGGAGGGCTGCCACTGGAACCCCCCACTGCAAGCCATGCCCCCACCCACCCAGACCATGGCCAGCCACACCCTGGACCATGGCACCCAACACACATACCACACATCCTGGACAGCCAGCCCATGGCCACCCCAAGACACAGCCACCGACCAAGGGGCAGGACACCACCATGCATGTCCCACACAACAACACAGGCATACCACACAGACACCCACCACGCCACTGCACATGCCAGCTGCAAAGCAGACATGGACACAGGCAGTTAAGCAGGAAATTTGTATTAAACATAACTATATACAATGGAATGAGGTGGGAAAGGATAGGAGAGTGAGGGAAGGGGACAGGATGCAGGGACTGTACAGTGGGACAGGGGAAGGAAGGGGAAGGGATGGCAGGAGAAAAGGGAAACAGTGGGGTCCAACTATGGGCAGCCACGGCCTGCCGCCACCTGACGCCTCTGCCATTGCCTGTCCCAGAGCACTATCCGCCTTGTCTGCTGTGCCACCTCCAGGGTCGTGGATGTGATCAATATTATTTGCCATAAGAGGTGGCAAATACAAGGGCAGCCGCGACCTCCTCTGGTTGCCTATGACAAAGGAATGGACAGGTGATCAGTGCAAGTCCCTAGGAACCATGCCCTCCCACTGTGCGCAACGGGCAGTGGGAATACCCACCTCTGGAGTGGCACCCTGGCCACCTACAGTGGGTGGGCCAATACCTGCTGGCATGCCATGACAGTGCACAGCGGTGGACACCACCGCCCAGTGGCCACCCGACCGCACAGTGACAGGCAGTTGGCACAGGGGAGCAGCAGCAGCACCGGTGGCAGCTGGGTGCACACCCATGCCACCAACAGCTGGTACACATGTGCAATGGCTGCCCCACAGTGGCATGCACACCACACAGTGAGCAGCACACAGCTGACATGGCACATGGCACAGGTGGCCATGGCCACACCCTCACCCTCGCTGACTACCAGGTACTGAGTAGAGGAAGACAACAGTGCCTACCTGCTCACTGCAGCTCAGCTTGCACCTGTCCCGCTGCCGCTTCACCTCCACCGGTCGGACCCACACCTCCACCAGTTGGTCCCGCAATGGCCTGCTGCACCCCACCAGGCATCCCCGCTGCTCATGCATGGCACTGATCTTCAGGTCCTAGGAATGGAACACAGATAGGCACACATCAGAGAACAGCCACAGCATGTGCCCACCATCCCCACCCCTGTGCACAGTGTGTGCCCCAGCCTGACATGACCCGCAAGACAGTAGCGTAGTGCACCTGGTGTCCGGCAATGCCACACCGAATATTGCACATGCCAACAGTGCCCCCCCTCCACAGGGCATGTCAGGCAGCCCAGCCAACACCACAGTACAGTGGTTGGGCACACATGCAGCATGTGATGACTTACCTTGCCATGGCACGGCCCCCCTGCAGACGCATGCCTGCAGCAGCCTCAGTCTTTTGGGGTCCCACCACATCATGTCCCCGTACCAATGGAGGCATTGCTTACCCATCTGTGGCACCCCCCGGTGTCCTGAACAAGGCCTGCAGTGATGGCCTGCCAGATCTCTGTCCTAGCCTGCTGCAGGTGCTCCTGGCCAAACTGACCAGGTGCATGTGGCTGCACATGGGCCACAAGGTTGACCAGCTCCAGGTCTGACCAGTTTTGGGCACGTTGCACACCTCGCCGCGACATGCACTCCACTCAAGGTGCTGGTTCAAAATGGCGGCCAGTAGCGCATGTGCACAATGTGCGTGGAATGCATGCCTCATGTAGGCATGCATCACGTACGCCAGTTGCGCATCGCCGTGGATGCATGGCATGGGGGTGCCCCACCCGGCAAGTGGTGGTGTAGTCCCAAGGGGCATAGGGTCAGGCCAGGGGTCACCTGGCACACTTTGCACTGGAGCTCAATAGAGGCCATGGCGCACAGTGCGCCATGGCCTCTATAGCACTCTGAGTGCACAGTGTGCGATAAGCGGTAGCACAGGCCATGACACATGTGTATTGCGTCCAGTGCACTGTGCATGTCACGGCATTGCACCACGACATGTACCAGAGCAAGTCCATTGCACAAGGAGCAAGTGCGCGATATTCAGCCACCACTTGCTAATAAGGTTCATCAGCCAATGCGCGGCACACCGGGGAAAGTAGCATGTCATTACCGCTGCGCCACAGCTCATTTGCATGCGATGCGCTATAAAGGCGCCACACAACAGCACAGGCCATGGACCAGTATTACAACCACCTGAGGTAAGTTGCACCTGCTGTGGGACCAGCTAGCACAGCAGGGTGGATAGGGTGGGCAGCTGCAGGCAGTGACAGACATAAGGCAATTCTAGTGGGGGGTAGGAGGAAGTAGGCTGTTGGTTAACTAGCATCTGCAGCTTATCCATTAGGTAGGGAAATGGGCAGACTAGGTGGGCCAAGCGGTCCTTATCTGCCATCAAATTCTATGTTTCTTTGTTTCTAATGTTTCTATGAGTTGACTTGTGTGGCAGCAGTGACTGTAATTTGCGGTGATAAGGCATAAATCAAATCTTTAGAAGGGATGCCTAGTATACCCTTGAATCGAGACAGCCCGAGCACTTTTCATTATCAAGTTCATCGGGGACTAAAGAGGCACCAACACAGAACCTGTTACCTAACCAGCCTCTGCAAAAATGTATACCTGGAAAGCCTGGGAAGATCTATGGATCAAATTTTGGAGCAGCTACAATGAATTGATTGAAAGTTCAAAGCTTTAAACTCTAATGTTGACTTTTTGCAGCATGATGCTAAACAAAACCACTGCCCTTACTCACTTCACCGACCATGTTTTCAGAGGCATGGATAAAGGCAATCTCACTGGTGCAATCTTTGTGGAACTCACCAATGCCTTTGACCTGGTGGACCATAACATCCTGCTAGATAAGCTGAGCAATTTTGGGTGCTCTGCTGCATCCACGGCTTGGTTTCATTACTACCTCTTGGGACATACCCAAGTGGTCTGGATGGGGTATTTTAGCACCCTGTGGTGCATACTGGATCCTGCAAAGATCCATAATTGATCCATCTTCTTTCCCTGTTTGTCAACTCTCTCTCAGGGATGGCATCACGTGCAACTCGCTACTGTATGCTGATGACATTAACCTCTACCATATTGAAAAGACCCCGCTACACTTTCATCCACTTTCATGGAAAACTTTGGGACCACCCAACAATGCTTCTTTGACAACAGACTCTTGGTAAATGCCTGAAGATTAAGGCCATGCTGTTCGGATCAAAACCCAAACTAGCTTGGTGGGCTGGAGGTGCTACCTGTCTCCACATTCTGTCCTCTAATAGCTCATCCTGAGTCAGTGACTACTTTCAAATATCCGGAGTCATGCCGACCCTCCCTGATGTTCTTTGACCTCATTGACTCACAGTCCAGTGCGTAACTAGAGTCTAGGAGCTGGTTATCAGCTCAAGGATTTCATGAACCCTGAAGTCATACTCGCCATTGCCCAGGGCACCTTACTCCCCTGCTGGACTACTGCACTCCATCTACATGCAAACCTCATCCTTCTGCCTTATAGACTAAACATAACCTACAACAGCATCTGTAGGTTTGTCTTGATGGCCCTTACTCCATGCATACTGTTCCTCTACCAGGCCCTAGGCTGGTTCCCTCCTCAGGCCTGATGTGACTACCTCCTAGGCTGCCCTATCAACAGATTCATCAGATAAAAGGAGCTGCCCTTCTCCCTCCCACTCAGGCCAAAGCCCTACTATCGAGTCCTCTGGACATCCGTCAGCCTACCATGAGTGTGCCCACAAGTTACCACATGTATGGGTTAAAAGAGCTTCCTCTGCTGCCCAAATCTTTGGAACAGTCTGTCTGCTCCACTGCAGATGCTGGAAACACACCCTCTATTTAAATCCCACTGTGAGACTTACCTCACTGCCACCATCACCTATAAATTCTCTCCTGATGAAAAACTGAACCCCTTAGGGTGAAACATCTGCTCTCCCCCCTCATCTTGTTGTGACAACTGGGGTGCTACAGTAAGTCTGGAGACTGTTATTATTACTACGATATTTGACTCTGGAAACTGTTGTTGTAATGTTACATGCTGGGCACTTCACTGCCACATAGACTCTGTGCACTATAATTGCTCGCACCAAGGTCAATCCTACCTGGTCAGAAGAGCTTCCTTAACAGCGCAGTGTAAACAGCGCTGCAGGAACTGGCGTATGTTAGAAAAGCAACAGGGGTAGAATAGCATCAAACAACTAGCACTACCTCTGTCACTATTCACCCTCTTAGAGGAAAAGCTGAAGTAGGAGGAAAGTGCAATCATTGGCTGGGCTGTCCCCATGGCAGAGTGGGTTAATGCAGCAGCAGCTCAGTCAAGAAGAACTGGGGGACCAGGGTTCTAATCCTGGTCTTCCCTCGATGTTTTTCATGTACCCTGCATAGTTTAACTATTTTACAAGGTGCCATGGTAATTCCATGACCCCACAAATTTAGCATCTCCCTAGTAATCCGTTCCCCCTTGGAGTTAGGATCTCTAAGTAGAGGGGTGCGGGGGCAGAGCCCCCCGCAAAGAAGAACAGTTTGTATTTTTATGTGTTGTAGAATGGCAGCAGTCGGACACTGTCCGCCTGCTACCACTCACGCTATGTTTCCTTGTGGCATTTAGTACTGCCACTGTATTAGAGAGCGCTGCCAATACAGCACTGTTATAGATGGTGCTGTTACTGACAGTGCTCTTCAGACCTAGTGTCGCACCCTTTATACCCAAACTGCCAATTCTGTACCTTTTATTTCACATCACTTAATTTGTATTGTGACTACTTACTGTACTTTGTATCTTTTGTACCTGTTTTCTTTATACCTTGTATGTGCCATCTTTATGGCCTGGGTCGTACCTGAAAATGGTCCCTGGGATCAGTCTACTCACCCGGTTAACAAATAAATAAAAATAAATACATACTGAACATAAATAAACAGAGAAACCATGAATGCAAGTACTTCCCAAGTCAAAACAAATACACTTTCAAGTTTATTTTGAATTAAAGTATGTATAACCAAAAAGATTGAAAATAACAAGATCATAAAAACATAAAATGAGGCATACAGACATTAAAATTTACATAATACAGACATTACATACAATTCAGATTAAAAACATGTAGATTAGTCACACATATGAAGCCTTACAATTAGTTTTTCAGATCAGTGCTACAGTAATTCTTCAATAACATTTTCCAACAAAAAGGATTGGCAGATCTATCTAATCTGTTAACTAGGGAACCACTCTTGATGCATTCATTGCAAAGCAGGCCACGGATAATAGAACTGGAATGTTATCAGTATTTAACAGAAAGGTTAGCATCTGCTCTCCTAAGGTGAAGGATTTATTTACCAAAATATTCCCAAGACATTTTCCCTCATATCCTCCAAATATGGACAGGTCTGCCCAAGTCAAAACAAATACAGGTCAGAAGGCCTGAAGATGGTAGCTACATCCCCAAAGCCCACACAGGCACATCACTGGTATACCCAAAGGACTATGACCCAAGAACTCTGGAAAGCAATACTGCTCCTACTGCTAATGTCAGGCAATATCCACCCCAACCCAGGCCCACCCCACACCACACATTTCACCCCCAATGGACAGCTAACAATAGTGTCCCCAAACATCTGAAGCCTACTGCAAAAGTTACCCAGCTGAAGCCTGGATAAGCCTGATCCAACCAGATATTATATCCCTGATTGAGACCTGCTAACCCTTAAATCATGGGCACTGAAATAACAATTCAGTGCTACTCTATCTACATGTAAGACAGGGCAGGAAGGCAGGGAGGAGGATGTCTGCAATACATTGGCACAGACATATGGGCACAAAAGGTGCCTTGATACACTCCACAACCAAATGTGAGAAGTTATCTACTTGACTACACTTGGGTGCGGATTGTAAAACACTAACAGTCATGACTATTTACATCCCACCAAGAATGCTTCAAGCAGGATTCGAGACTTTCTCTCACTACTTCCAAGAAGTTAGCACCAACCATGAGACTCTGGTGACTGGGGACTTCAACACTGATTGGGCTGCAAGCTCCAACAACTCATGTAGGGATACAGTCAGTAACTTGTACCTCATGCAGGTTATAGGGGAAAGTACACAGTACAAGTACCAAACTGGAAAGGGCACACTCACAGAGTGCATACTTGCAACCAAGCCAGAGAGGACTGCCAAAGTACAGGTTATGTCTGACATGCTTAGTGTTCACTCCCAATCCTAGTTGAATGGACCTCCAAGATCAAGAAACAGTCGCAAAACTCATTGCCTGCAGGATAATGCATGAAAATTCCTTAGAAGCTTTTAGGCAGCACTTGGCACAAGTTGAGTGGAGCAATATGGATTCTATTACAGATGTTGACCAGGCACTGGAATTCCCTATTAAAGAGTTCACACAGGCAGCAGACAAATATGCCCACACAAAAGGTGTATGATCTGAGGTAGCTTCGCAGAATGGCTCATCCTTGATCTGCGAGGACTAATGAGCCTAGGCTAGAGCTAGAGCATCCGGTGATCCCGTGAATATCCATGTACAATGTGGCCCATAAAAAATGTACCTGCTCTGTTAGGGAGGCCAAAGCCAGTTACTACAGAGAGAAACAAAACAATCTCTGGGGAGATGGCAACAGATTCTGGGGATCCCTAAAGGAATTCCTTGGGTACACTGACAAGGGTACACCTGAACTGATTACACAAGGTAAGTCCCACATCTCCAACCCCCAAGGAAATTGCAGACATCCTTAACACTGCCTTCACCGACCTCAGCTCCTACCTCAACACTATTGACTCCACCTCACAACATGCCTCCCACAACACTCCACCACATGCCTCCCATAACACCCCACCTACATAGACCGCACATGCCAACCACCCCACATTTTACTTTAGCGCAATAATGGTGTAAGAAACCTCTAAACATGTAAAATATGTGCTAAACAAAACCTGGGTAGGCTTTGACACATTAGACATGAGGCTCCTCGTCTCAGCACTGGACATCCTGAAACCCCAATTACCAAACTGTACAACCTCTCACTCTGCTACTCCAAATTCTCTGCCTTCTGGAAATCTGTGATCATTAATCCAGTACACAAGGGAGGAGAAAGCATGCACCACAAACTATAGATCAATCTCCATGCTCTCCCCAAGGCACTGGAACTTGTAGTAGTGGACCAGCTGGTGGACTACCTCAGTAGCTACAACCTACTGTGCCCCAGTAGCATGGATTTAGATGGCTGCACAACACCATCTCATCCCTCCTTGAATTCACCAGCTCACTACATCAGTCACTTGACAAAGGCGAAATGGTTGGGTCAGTTTTCATTGACCCAACCAAGGCATTTGATCCTGTGAACCGCACACTGCTTATGGGAAAATTTGCAGGATTGACCTATCTAGGAAACTGTGGAGTGGTTTGAGAACTATCTAACAGACTGCATCCAAAAAGTGGAAATCAGTGGAGTCCTCTCTGACTCTAAGGCAGTGACAGTAGGGGTTTCCCAGGGATTGATCTTGGGCCCACTACTGTTTAGCCTTTTCATTAATGACCTGCCTAAAGCCTGCGATGGAGCCTGCATCCTGCTCTATGCAGATGATGCAATTATCTACACCAGTAGCATGGTTCTATGTCAAAACGGCGATTGCAAAATAGCAATCGCCGTAATAGCGAGTGTATATCACAGAAAACCCCAAATGGCAATGTACACTCCCAGCGCTGACAAGCAGGTGAAAACAAATATTTTTGTTTTGCGGGAGGCTGTGCCCCCACACCCATACTCGTGGAACCCCCCTAACTAAAGATTATCAACTCCACGGAGTTGCATGTCAGGAGGTAGTGAAACTTATAAAAAATTAAATGCTTCCCACCGCACCATAAAAATAGTGTGCGCCTCCCCAGCCCTGAACCCTGCACTCTCCCCACTGTAGCCAATCACCCTCGCCACCACACCACATGGCTAGCTTTGCAGCCTCTCGCTGCACTACCTCCCACATACCTGCCATCCTCTGCTCCCCGACATCCTCTTCCGCTCCCTCCTCTTCTGCCCACTTTCTTGTTTGCCTGTCACTACTCTTTCAGAGTAGCCCACATAATGAGTACTGAAACTGAGTCACTTATATTTGAGTCATTTAATTTCAGTCACTGTTTTGATGGGCTACCCAGTAGCACTAATCAGCAAGCTGCCAGTCGTATACTGCAGCACAACTTCTACTCCCTTGAGCACTGGTTCTTACAGAGCAAGCTGCTTCTAAACCACAGAAAAACAAAAACAATGATATCTGCCAGCCCACAGAGGAAGAATAAACTTCAACCCCTTTCTATCTATAACCAAAATGGTGAGGTATTAGAACAGGTAAATTCCTTTAAGTATCTTGGTATACATCTTGACAGTGCATGGACATATACCTGACACATTGACCATTTCACTAGTACAGTAAACAAAAACCTGGGAGTTCTTTATAGACACAAGCACTTTATGACAATTGAGACTGGGAAACTTGCTGTAGCCTCCTTGGTTCTCTCCTCCTTGGATTATGGACTGGTAATCTATGGAGCTGCAACAGACACCAACCTCAACAGAATCAGGACCCTCCTAAATAAGGCCCGCTGCTGCTCTTGATGTGGACAGGCTCACTTACACACGCAGCCTCTATCTGAGTACAAATGACTTCCACTAGACCTCAGGTTAAAATTCCACACCTGCCTAATTGGGAAGAAAGCATTACTAAGGCTCACCCACCTCCAATCCATGCTACACACCTTCTTTAACTACCACTGTACTAGACATGTAGCAAGAAATATAGTATGTCCTGTTATGTAGGACCAGTCAATCCATGAGAGCTTTCTCACGGAGCACCAACCTGGCTAAATTAAGTCCCCATGACACTGCTGGAGTTACCCAAACTGAGCTAATTTAAATCATCCCTGAACAATTACCTTACTCAACAATACATATGCCTGTGCAATCACTAAACAGGTCCTAACAGCATCTCCTTGCTGTGCTTCTTTGCATGCTTGGGATACTGTAGGCAAAGTAGTTGTGTAGAATTTTCAAATTCCAGTGGAACAAAATTCCTTGAATTTTCAAAATTTGTTGAATTCTGCTGAATTTCACCAGAAATGGAATGGTGAAATTCTGCAGCAGAAAATAGTTGTGGAATGATTTTCCACAGAAAAAATGCTGTTATTGTGCAGATCTTAATATTTTCTGTGGAAATCGTTGTGGAATCATTTTCATTGGAAATAAAAATGCTATTCTGCAAAATATTATTCCGTGGATGACAGTAGGCAGAATTCTGCAGAAGAACCAGTGCAATTCTGGTGGAAATTCCACCGGAGGAATGGTCGTTCTGTACTGATTCCATCAGCAGAATTCTGCATTCCACACAGTACAAAGACAAAGTTGCATCCCTGCAACTGCCCTAAAGCCCAAACCTCGGATAATGCAACACCTGCTGCTACTGCACCCTTGTATCATATTTGTGTCTAGGAACCAGTTTGCATTAAGTTATGTTTGAACTCCTGAATATTGTAAATATAACTGGAATCTTGCATGGTTCTTTCCCGCATGCTTCTACATTGAACTGTATCTGTACCCTAACAAGTATTTCTGACATAGAATCTTTGGTAAATGAGCTCTGCTCAAAAGTGTTACTCTGAATATTCCAATAAATACATAAACAAATACATGGACTATATCCATAGTATCCAATAAAATAAAAGGTGTTGAGGCAACTTCTCATGGATTGGTAAAAGACAATTATACCATCAACAGGAACGTAGAGATACTTGAGAAGGTACCCTTTTGGGTTCCCATAGTTCACTATCCTGACACTCATCTGCCTGGGCACTATTGCCCAACAGGTGCAGTGTCCTGATACAGATCATCCTGATGGCTACATGTACGATGGTGTTACGGGAGGGGGTAATGTAGATGTGATGGGTTGCTACCTTACCCCTGAAAACGCTGTCGGATCCGGAAGCTCGCCGAGCTGCCCCCATGGTGTGGAGGGCTAAAGCACAGGCCAGTATGCACCACTGGACTCGGCTTCTGGCCCCGTCACATCCTTTTGTTCCCATAACTAATACGTTTCTACTCTGGGGTCCATTCCCCCTCGGAGTTAGTTATTTTAATTAAGGGGGATGTGGGGCATATGTTGCCATGTTGCCTGACATTACATCGGGCAAGTGGTGCCATCTGGTCTGTGGATTTCAGGCATCTGGACTCAGTGTCCTGAATGTCAGGATACTGAGTTTCCAGATAACATAATATATCTCTTGAGAGCCAGGTTCGATACCAGAACCTCATGGATTGTTGGTTTACCTCAAACTTTACTCAGATTTTGAAAGTGTTTAGAATTGCTTAAAGATGTGTTTGTAAACGCTTATGAGTTACCAGCCGACAATTTTCCCTTTATAACTAAAGACTCAAGAGTGCCTAACAAGGTTCCCAAACTTCAGCAGTGTTGAACCTGGAAGCAAAAATCAGAATTGGTATTGATCTGTCATTTGAGTCTGATCAGGAGTTGATAACGAAGCTTTCCAGAGTAAAGGGTACTTTGTTTTGTAAGTTGCACTCTTTTAATGTGTATCCTGATATAGCATGTTCCACATAGCAAAGGCGAAGCAGAAAGTGAAAAGTCATCATACAGGAAGGATGCATTGGAACTTGAGGTTCCGTTCCAGTTGCTGGCACCTGCAAAAATCTGAATAACTCATGAAAATAAACAGGACATTTTCTATCAGCCAGATCAAATGTCTGGATTCTGTCGGGACCAACATGAACAGGAGTCAGATCACAAGGGGAAATCATCCACTACCACTGAGCAGGAAACGGCTCTGCTTGCTGAAGCTGCAAAGTTGCTGAGTGAAATGCAGAAAATTAAAAAAACAAATTAAGTAGCATACATTTAGCTTAATATACTGTATCATTGCTAAATATATCAGAGCTATAATTGTTGATTACCCTAGCTTTCTTATTTGTTAAATAAATATATAGTTCTGTTAATATTGAAACTGGCACAAAGTGATAAATAATTATAAATAATTACAAAATGATGTATAATATGTAAATTTGGGTTACCATTACAGTTCAGTAATAGAGTCTTTTCTTTACATGTTGAGATGAAGTCCCTATATATTTAACAGGAATCTTTACTAGAGATCAATACATTTAATGCACTAATAATGTATTTACAGTATAGAATAACATATTATTGTGGGTGAGGAATCTGGATGAGAAATTGAAGGAACTCCAAAATTTCTTTTTTATATTATAATAACTGGTCAGCAATTTTTCCCATTGCCTGACCGAGTTATAATTTGCCGTTATAATCCATGGGTTATAATGGCAAACATGCACCACTTCAGTGATGAAAGAGACACATCCTGATTGGCTCTTCACTTCCCATGGGCGGGCTAACACTGACACAGACATGGCGGCTCCGCTTACTGAGTCCCATCGTATTATTTTAACAAAACAACTTATCTGGGTGATCCTGCTATCCAGAACTCACACCACATAGGAATTCTCAAAATGCTCCAAAGAGCTTCCCCGCCACAAATGGCTCCACACTGCTTCACTGCCTCGAGTAATAGCTCCACGGCGCTCGGAGGTAAGCGCTATTGCAAATAAAAGAAACAAAGTGTGACTGCGCTTGAGGGACACAAAACAAAAGGGCTTAACAAAAATACTCCTCACAAGAAATAAACTGTGTGTGTGATGTGTGTGTGTGTGTGTGTGTGTGTGTGACTGAGAGACAGTGTCAGTGTATCTTTGTGCTTCAGACTCAGGGCTGCTAAAATTGCTGCCCAGCAATAATAATAAAGATGGGAAGTATGTAATTGAATTATTGGTTGCTCTCAGTGGGATGCTTTAATAAACCCCTCGGGCTTCGCCCTCAGGGTTTATGTAGCATTCCACACCTTGGGCAACCATTAATTTCTCATTAAGCACACTTCCCCATCCATTATTGTATATATAATTCATAAGCCACATTTAACATGGACTTGTTTCAAGTATATATGGTTTGGTAAATACAGTGAGTTGCAGTATCACTGTTATTGCCAGTATTTTATTTATTGAAAATAATAAAAATTCTCATTTAAAAATAAAAATTAGACTTCTCAAACTCCTGGTTAGAAAATGGGCAAGATAAATCCTTCAAACTGATTGGCTAAGGCCACCAATGAGCCAATGTGTATTAGGCAACAGACACCAGGAAATAATAAGTCCATGTCTCTGCTGCCTGATCATGTTCTGATATTCTTGTGCCAATGGAGTTTTCATTTTTAAACTCCACCATGTTTTTTCTCCCACTTAATGAGAGACCCCGCTCCCCGTGAAACGATCAGTTAGCCTCGCTAAAAATGCAATGCTGTTCTCAAAAATGACTAAGAACGTCAAT
The DNA here is from genome assembly GCA_016271365.2 of Neoceratodus forsteri. NCBI lineage: Eukaryota > Metazoa > Chordata > Ceratodontiformes > Ceratodontidae > Neoceratodus > Neoceratodus forsteri. The sequence continues at coordinate 1,411,648,419 of CM057459.1, forward strand.
TTCAGTAGTAAATTGCCACACAATCTTGTATATTCAACTTCTTTTATAAATCTGTTTCAGCATTTAAACTGTAGTGGTAGCATGTATTGTGCTAACTGCTACTCCAACACACACACCGCTCACCTTAACTGCAGGCCATCTTGCTAAAAAGAAAACAAACAATCCCCTTTTAATGATAAAAATTTAAACTGCCTCCTAGCAGCATGTTGGTAGCAGAGCTACTGCATTCAGACCTCCTGGCTGCCATGCCCAATCCTACTGACAGCTGCACTACCCCCTTCAGATCAGGAGTCCGCCATGCCCATCCCGCTTATGTTCTCCTCGATCTCCCCATCCAATAGCTTTCCAAAAAAAAGACACTCCTTGCCATGCTGCCAAATGTTAAACCAAAGCCGACAGCAACATGGAGCACCAGCGAGTGTGTTTGGGGAGAGGTGGTAACCATGAGAACCAGCTCCAAAGGAAGATCTACAAAGGCTCCAGCAGGACAAAAGGCCCAAGCTCACCTCCCCCAGCATTCTAATACAGGCAAAGGAACTATTTTACTACAAAATAAATAATAATTATCCATTCAGTTTAAGTGAGGACCTAAAAAGTAAATGTACAATCAAATGTAGCACATTTATTTTGGTGGCTCAGATGATAAGCTTGAAAAATGAAATTGACACTGTTAAGCAAAATATTGCAATAAATAGTTTCAGGTTAGAAGATATTTTACAAAAACTAAATATTTTGGTTCCTCAAAACAAGTCCTCCCTCAATACTAATTGACGAAGATGTACAGGAACTTAATGGAACTGCATCAGTTAGTCCTAATTTCCCTTCTATCATTATACTAGAATCACCAGAAAAGAAACTGTTAAAAAATCAAAGAAGAAAAGCAAAAGGAAAAAAGTAAAACATCCACAGTTGGACAGTGAACATTCTGATTATTTGCTGCCCATTAGTGTAGAAACTCCCCTTATTTTAGATGGGGAAGACCAAATAAAGAATCAAGACAGATTGCAACCATTCTGTAAACCAAAAGGGCACAACACAGGATATAGAAGCTGGAACAGTGAACAGATTGTTAGACATATGTACTTCCTTAGAAACTGATGTTAAAGCACTCAGATCAGATTGGCTAAACTGGCAAAAGTGAAAAGCAAATGTGGATGTAGTACAGATGGTACAAGACCTAAAAATAGACTAAATATCTTAACTGTTTGACATTGAAAAATGTGCAGTCTTATGCCTCTATGGTATTGTAACTGACAAGTCACATTCACCCTGGACAATCAAAAGTAAGATTGTATACCTATTTAGGGCAGCTTTGGGTGTGGATATGCCGGAATCAGATATCATTAAAGTTATTGATGCCAAAGATGAGTGTGGCAGAGATTGTATGTACATTTTTGTACATCAGGAAGAACTGCCAATTACTTATTTAAAAATGTGGTCCTTTAGACTCAGAGAGCTATCATCAACAAATTACCTCAGTACATCTCAGACTGCCTTGCCATCTGTACTACTGGATCTTACCACTTAAGAAGCCTTGCATACACTTCACTTGAAATACTCAAGGTTAGAACATGATTTGGAAGGGCAGCTATAAGTCATGCCCTCCCTGTTCTCTAGAATAATATACAAAAATCCCTGAGGCTCACCACTCCTGTGGGACTGACCTTCTTTAAGAAACTGTTCATGAGCTCCTTCAAGGAGATGTGCAATTGCTATCTCTAATGGTCTTGAGTCCTGGCCTTGTACGATTTCTCTCTGTATCTCCCTCCCTTTTCACCATAATCCCACAGTCTTCTTCAACAAACCTGCTCTTACTGTCATGCTTCCTGCTTTGCTGTACCACCTCCTCAATCCCCACCTTCTAAACCATGAGGGCAGGGCAGCCCCACCTTCACACCATTTTGTTTTCTTATATTGTGTTTTGTATATTTTGTACATAGGTCTGTCTGTACATGTCATAGGTTTGGATTGTTTTCATAGTATGCTGCCTCAATGGCTATTTAGTTCTAACTCTGCAATGTAGACGCTGTTTGTATAGTCATTTTACCCTGTATCGGACTCGCTTTGTCTATAATGTTTTTTGTCAAAATAGTGTGTGAACCTACTCATGTCCACCTTATAAAAGAGTTCTTCTCAATGATGTTATGCCTGGTTAAATAAAGGATTGATTGATTGATTGATTGACTATGGCTAAATAATGGCAGAACTGAATATTGGGGTATGAAGCTTCACTTTATAAATAGTGATAAATTGAACATTATGGAAAATTCATCCAGAAACGAGAGTATACAATTTTGTATTTTTGCATTAAATGAACTTGAGCGTGAAACACTTGGTAAGCTCAAATAAATATTGTAAAACCTTCTTCAACATGCTTTGCAAATACCTGCAGAGCTTTTTAAGATTGGGAATGTCTGTAGAAAGCCTGGTGAAGATAAATCTAGACAAACTGATGTAGTGCTTAAGGGCATGGAAGCAATTGATCTTACATTTAAACCAGTCTCTGTACTGGATGAACTGGGTATTTATATTGCTGAAAGTGATGATCTACTCAAGAAAACAACCAAGTCTTCTAGTAAAAAGGAAAAAAATGAGACAGACAATTTAATAATGTCCCTTTTTGGACTAAAAATGTTCTATAAGGAAAACAACAATAAGCTGAAAAACATAATAGCAGACATTTTGGGACAATTTTTGGATATTCCTTTACTATCGAAAAATAACTTCTCAGTCAAAAGACTGGAAATTATACAAATTGCGACCAAATTCTGATTTCAATGTAATCTAGGGATCTCTATAATAAAATTTTGGAAAATTTAAGTAGACTGGATAAGATGAGTATTTACATAATTGAGAACAATATAAACAATGAAGTTCCTGTTATGGAACAGCAGTCTCATAATAATAGAGAACCTCCAGTGGGTAATTCACTAACCCAGCTGCATGTAATACACCCAAGAGCAGCGTTTTATTTAACTTCAAAAATTGATTAGCGTTTTGCTCATAAAAGTGCTAAAACTTTGTGAAAATGCATAGCTCTTGCCTCACTGTGTTTAACAAACACAGCACTTCTAGAAAGTCTATATAAATACTTTCTGTACAGTTAGTATCATCCCAAGAAAAAAACTGCTAATCAATTATTTAAAACCCTGCAAGAGTAAACAAGGAAGAGCTCCAAAAACACTGTAATGTCAGTGTAAATCACTGAGTTGCTGAACTAACAAATCCTATTGACTGACTAAAATACTTACAAAATGACTGTGGATATCCAATAGGGGATGTAGAATACAAGATAATGTCATGGAATTTAGGTTGTTTAGGTATTAGACTGGTAGACACGGATTGGGGTAACTTTATTACTGAATTCCACATCTTGTGCTTTCAAGAAAAGTGGCATACACATGAGACTGATATTGGTATAAACCATTATGATAATTATAATTTACCTGAGAAATAACAGGTAATGAGAGGTAGAACATCAGGGGGCCTTGTTACTTGTTTTATAATTGATAAAAATATAAAAGTTAAATTACTTGATAGTAGTTCTTCAGCATAGGCATTTTGGGTCAACATTCTATCACATGGCTTTGTTTTAATTAATGTTTATCTACCACCTTCAAATTCAAAATACTATGGTGTTATACTATGGGATGATAGGGACTCTTTGTTACAAAAAACACAGGCATACAAATCTGGTTCAAGTATTCTTCTATGTGGTGATTTAAATTCTAGTATAGGGGAATTTTGATGGATATGCATACAGTATAATACAGTTCATAACTGATTATTCCTTGAAGCATCTAACTATTCTTGAGTTTCCTTAGACCAATAATTTGGGGAAAAAATTATGGAGATTCTAACTAGCTTCAATCTTGCACCAATAAATGGTAGAATTAAACCAGTCAACCTAGGTAATTATACACATTATAGCTTGAGGGGCCCAGCGGTTTTAGAATGGAATGGAAAGATGAAATGCTGGAAAGCATGTAATCTGACAGAGAGAAGTGAAAGTGATCATTTTCCATTAATCATCCAAGGGCCTGTCCAACTATCTGGAGACAATATAATACATTCAAAAAACTTAACACAAAACATGGAAATTAGAAATTATAAGAAAATTAGATGGGAAGCAGGGCATGATGCAGCAGTACTGGAACTATTACAAAACACAAGCTTTTTAGGCATGTCCAATTTACCAGAACAACTGGAAGACTTGCATGAGCTTTTACTAAAGTGTTTTACTGAAATTCGTAACCGTTTATATAAACCTTCTCCAACAAAGCTAGAACATAAATCTAGAGAGAACTGGTTTGACAGGGAATGCCTTTTAAATAAGAAGGAGCTTACAGAGCTAGTGAGATTGACAAAATTTTAAGAGATAGGAATACATTTAGAAAATGAAGTAAGGCCTGAGAAGAGTACAAGAAACTATTCAAAAATAAACAAAGAGACTTCAACTTAAAACAGTGGCAACGTATATTGGACATTATTGATAGAAGGGATCAACAATCCTATTGGTTAATGGTAGCAAAAGGTAGAAGTAATAGCAATAACCTCATAGATACATATATCACAGAAGATATCCGGATTAAACATTTTGTTAACATTTTCTTTGATCAAAATGAAATAGATTTAACACCTCATTGGGAATCCACAGTAGATAGGTTGAAATATGAGAAAATAACACCAAAAGAAGTTTATATAGCAATTACATCCTTAAAAAGGAAACAAGCTCCTGGACCAGATTAAATTCCCCCAGAAGTATTCCTGCATGCTCCATTATCATGGAAAAAAATATTAGTTAAATATTTTAATAATTGTATAAGTGATGTAAGTATACCATCAGACTAGAAAGGGGCCACAATAATTTCTATCTATAAAAAGGGGGGTAGGAAAAGATCCAGAAATGTATTGCCCAGTTTCCTCCTGGACATAGTGGGAAAAATGTTCATTAAAGTAATTTTGAATAGGCTAATTGATGTAGTAAATAATTGGGGAGCATTATCTGAGTTGCAAGCCAGTTTTCACAGTGGTTACTCTACAACAGACAACGTATTTATTCTGATACATCTTTATGAAAAATATATTGCGCTAAGGAAACAAGATTTACACAGCTTTTATAGATTTTAGTTAAGCTTTTGACACCATCTCTAGAAGCACTTTGTAGAAAATCATTTACAACTGGGGAATTGAGCCTATATTAATTAGCATAATAAGGAATTATATACCCAAATGTGGGCGCAAGTGAGATGGGGCAAGCAAGGCCAGATCTCTTCACCTTTTCTTACAAATAAAGGCATTAGACAGGGGTGCATTTAAGCCCCTTTTCTATTTAATATTTGCATAAACAAATTGTTGTTATACTACAGTGAAGTGAATTCTGATTCACCAAAAGTGGGGAAATATTACTGTCCAGCACTTACTTATGCTGACAATTTGGTCTTAATTGTGCTTACAAAATTAGGTCTCTAGAAAAGCTAAATAAACTGATGGAGTTAGCAGAAGAGCATGGATTAAAACTAAATGCACTCAAAAGCCAAGTTATGATATTTGGTGCAAAAAATCTAATCAAATGTGGAAAGTGAATGACATATATTTGAAAATAGTAGACCGGTATGTTTATCTAGGCCTGACTCTGTCATCCAATGGTAAATGGTATAACCACATGAATAGACTTAAAATAAAGTTAAGGCAAACCACGGGCTCATTACTGAGCTTTAATTACAAGTATGGTGATAAAAAAATCCTTCCCCTAATAACTGCAATAAAGCTAAATATTTTCCAAAGCTAGAGGCCAAAAGGACACCCAGGATGCAGGGGGCAGTAGGGTGACACTCTTGGGGGGACTCAATAATTAAGGGGCTAAAATGGGGAAGGAAGGGAGCAAAAAACAATGCAGTATGGGTACAGTGCATGCCAGGGATAACGGCGCTGGAGGTGAGGCATCATATTCCTTCCTGGGGTAAGCAGCAGGATGAAAGGACACATCTGGTGTTTCACCTGGGCACAAATGACTTGGAAGGGAACAGTCTGATGGAGGTACAGGCAAGGTTCAAGGAACTCGCTAGGTTCTGTAGCAGCAACACTGTTTTTCCTTCCATTTCCTGCTCTGAGGTGTTACCAGTACCAAGAGTGAGCACACCCAGAAAGGAGAAGATAAGAGCATTCAACAATTGGCTACAAGGTTGGTGGGGTCGGATAGGGCTTGACTGGATAGGTGACTGGGGCTCTACATGGGAGCAGGAGGGGCTGTATGCCCAAGATAGGCTGCACCTGAGCTCTTCAGGGGCAGCTTCACTAAAGAGTAAACTGGGGGACTTCATGGCAAAGAAGTTCAATTTAAACTAAATGGGGGGGTGCTAAGGACAGGACCATCCTTACGTGAGGCAGAGCAGAGAGGCTATCAGCCTCCCCCCCAAGTCACAACACTCATCAAGGGAACAGTTAGCAGCTGGATGGGATGGGGCTACATGTTGGAGGGCTTTGGTTGCAAATGCCAGGAGCCTGGGGAACAAAATGGGAGAACTGGAGGCAACCATGATGGAGAAGAACCTAGACATTGTAGCAGTGAGTGAGACTTGGTGGAACGAGCACCACACCTGGGAGATGGTGATCCCAGGGTATCGTTTGTTTAGGAAGGATCGGGAGGAGAAGGGGGGGAGGGGTGGCATTATATGTCAGGGAAGGGATTGGGGTCATGGAAAGGCAGGATGAGGAGGGGGAAACAGAGATAATGTATGTCATCCTAGACAGGGGACGGGGGAAAACCTGCGCATTGGGGTAGTCTATAGGCCTCCTATGCAGGGGAGAAAGGGGATAGACACTTTGTGGAATCCATAGTGAGGATGGCACGGAAAGGGGAAATTGTGCTAGCTGGGGACTTAAACCTTCCGGACATCAACTGGGAGGCCCAGACAGCAATCTCCGCAAGGAGCAGGGGCATCTTGGAGCCTCTTCAGGGCATATTCCTGCAGCAAAGGGTCAGTGAGTCCACTAGGGGTGTAAACCTGTTGGATGTGGTCCTCATAAATGGGGACAGTGTGGAGGAGGTTGAGGTGGAAGAAGAGCTTGGCACCAGTGACTACAGGGCTTTTAGGTTCAGGGTGAGAGCGGGCAGGGTGAAGGTTAGGACGAGAACCAAGGTAATGGACTTCAGGAAGGATGACTTTCATGGAATGAGGAAGGTAGTTAGGGAAGAACTGTTGGGGATAGAGAATGTGCAGGGAGTGGAGGAATTATGGGCAGCCATCAAGAGAGGGGTATTTAAAGCCATCGACTCATGTATTAGAAGGGTAAGAAAGAACAGAAGACAGAAAAGACCTCTATGGTTCACTAGAGAGGTGGCATTAGGGGTCAAGGAGAAGACTAGAGCATTCAAGAGGTACAGGAGGACACAAAAAGATGAGGACAGGGAAACCTACAGGGAAAAAGAAAGGAGGCAGGGCAAAAGATAAGGAGGGCTAAGGAGGCCACTGAGGAGAGGATAGTGAAGCAGGCAAGGAGGGGGGACAAAACCTTCTTTAGGTACGTTGGAGAAAGGAGGAGGGCACAGCATGGGATTGGGAGGATAAGGGGGAAGGTGGAACATTACTGGAAGGGGATTTCGAAAAAGCAGAGGCATTAAATAGCTATTTCGCCTCAATCTTCACGGAGAAAAGAAAGGGCAGGGGACCAGGATGGGTTGGGGAGGGTGACAGCCACAGGCAGCTGGGTGTGGCAGAATTCACAGTTGAAGGAGTAAGGGAAGAGCTGGGTAGACATAGGGTGGACAAGGCAATGGGGTCTGATGGAATATACCCAAGGGTTCTGAAGGAAGTGAAGGATGAACTGGCGCCGCATCTGGTGAGGCCATTTAACTTCTCCTTAGTCACAGGAGTGGTGCCAACGGACTGGAAAAGGGCAGAGGTGGTTGCACTACATAAGGGGAGGGTGGAAGGATGAGTCAAAACTACCATCTCATTAGTCATACCTCAGTGGTGGGGATGGTAATGGAAACACTACTTAAGATCAGGTTGATAGAATATTTGGAGATGAATGGCATGCAGGATGACAGGCAGCATGGCTTCACCAAGGAAGGTCCTGTCAGACTAACCTAATAGAGTTTTTCGATGGGGTGACACAGATAGTGGACCAGGGAGGAGCTGCGGACGTGGCCTATCTGGATTTCAGTAAGGCCTTGACACTGTTCCAGATGGTGGAATGGTGCATAAGCTGGACAGACTAGGGGTGGACCTCAGGATCACAAGGTGGGTGGAAAACTGGTTGGAGGAAAGAGTCAGATGGTGGTGGTAAATGGGACATATTCCAGGGAACGGGTGGTGACCAGTGGGGTGCCACAGGGGTCAGTGCTAGGACCAATACTTTTTAATATCTATGTTCATGACCTAGCGGAGGGTCTGGAGGGCTAGGTGTGCCTGTTCACAGACAATACAAAGGTCTGCAATAGGGTGGATTCACCTAGTGTGGTGCAAGCCATGAGGCAGGACCTGGAGAGACTGGAGAGGTGGTCTGACACCTGGAAATTGAAGTTTAATGCACAAAAGTGCTCGCTGATGCAGCTGGGGAGGAGTAGGAGGGAAACTTACTCCCTTGGGGGGGTGGTGATTAAGGAGAAGGAAACAGAAAGGGACCTGGGGATTATGGTATTGCGTGACCTTGAGGTGGGAAGCCAGTGTAGCAGGGCAGTGGGAAAGGCAAATGGAATGATGGCCTGCATTGCGAGGGGTTTTAATAACAGGAAGAGGGAGGTGCTAATGCCCTTATACAGAACCATGGTTAAGCCACATCTGGAGTATGGGGTGCAGTTTTGGAGGCCTCACCTACGAAGAGATGTTGAGTTGATGGAGAGGGTACAGAGAAGGGCAACCAAAATGGTACGAGGGATGCAGGATGTACTCTATGAGAGAAGATTGAGAGGGCTGAATTTGTACCCTCTGTAGACTGGGGGGGGGGGACATAATTGAGACCTCTAAGTATCTAAAATAAGGTGGAGGGTGACAGCTTGTTCAAATTGAAGAAGGGAGTAAACATGAGGGGACATAGCCTGAAACTAGAAGGTGGGCAATACAGAGGTAATGTCCGGGGCAGTTTTTCACTGAGAGGGTGTTGAAGGCCTTGAACAAGCTGCCGGAGGAGGTAGTGGCAGCTGAAGCGGTGGAGGGGTTCAAGAGGGCTTGGGATAGATTTAAGCGTTTGGGAAAAGAGGGTGCAACCATAACAGAAGGAGGAGGTAGGGTGTTGGGCAGACTAGATGGGCCTTGGGGCCTTTCTCTGCCATCACATTTCTGTGTATTCTGTGTAACTTATCAGAGTGAAGTTTGGAGTGCAGAGAAAGTTGATTCTCTTGAACTATCACTTAATAAATTATACAAAACTGCTCTGGGGTTAGGGTCTTCTGCACTGAATGTGTTGGTTAGGGCAGAATTAGGTATGGTTAGTCCAAATGCATTGCTGGATACTAGAAAACTGACTTTTTTGGACAAAGTTTACAAAAATGCAAAATAATTGGTTACCATCCTGGGGCCAGATATTCAGAAATGTGACAAATACCGGCGCAAGTCCGGTGCAGCGCAACTACAATGCGCCATGGTGCAGTGAGTGCGATATTCAAAGGTTGCACATGGTGACATGTGCCAGTGAAACACAGCTGAATATTGCAGGGATGCGCCATGGCACACCCACAGGTGCACCAGGGAGCAACCAGACCTGCGCCATAGCACAACCAGAGATGCGCCAAACAGCAAAGGGAGAAGCGCCAAGGCACACAAAGACCAGCCCCAGTTAATGGTGGAGCATAGCAGCAGAGGGAAAGCATGGGGCAGCAGAGAAACACAGCTGGGAGAGTGGCAGGGAGGCACAGTGGCGGGCCACAGCAGACCACCAACAGACATCCAGCCCCCAACACCATGGCACAGGATGCAGGGAACACGAGGCACCAAAGACCAAGGGAGGGCTGCCACTGGAACCCCCACTGCAAGCCATGCCCCCACCCACCCAGACCATGGCCAGCCACACCTGGACCATGGCACCAACACACCACACACATCCTGGACAGCCAGCCCATGGCCACCCAAGACACAGCCACCGACCAAGGGGCAGGACACCACCATGCATGGCCCACACAACAACACAGGCATACCACACAGACACCCACCACGCCACTGCACATGCCAGCTGCAAAGCAGACATGGACACAGGCAGTTAAGCAGGAAATTTGTATTAAACATAACTATATACAATGGAATGAGGTGGGAAAGGACAGGAGAGTGAAGGAAGGGGACAGGATGCAGGGACTGTACAGTGGGACAGGGGAAGGAAGGGGAAGGGATGGCAGGAGAAAAGGGAAACAGTGGGGTCCAACTATGGGCAGCCACGGCCTGCCGCCGCCTGACGCCTCTGCCATTGCCTGTCCCAGAGCACTATCCGCCTTGTCTGCTGTGCCACCTCCAGGGTCGTGGATGTGATCAATATTATTTGCCATAAGAGGTGGCAAATACAAGGGCAGCCGCGACCTCCTCTGGTTGCCTATGACAAAGGAATGGACAGGTGATCAGTGCAAGTCCCTAGGAACCATGCCCTCCCACTGTGCACAATGGGCAGTGGGAACACCCACCTCTGGAGTGGCACCCTGGCCACCTACAGTGGGTGGGCCAATACCTGCTGGCATGCCATGACAGTGCACAGCGGTGGACACCACCGCCCAGTGGCCACCCGACCGCACAGTGACAGGCAGTTGGCACAGGGGAGCAGCAGCAGCACTGGTGGCAGCTGGGTGCACACCCATGCCACCAACAGCTGGTACACGTGTGCAATGGCTGCCCCACAGTGGCATGCACACCACACAGTGAGCAGCACACAGCTGACATGGCACATGGCACAGGTGGCCATGGCCGCACCCTCACCCTCGCTGACTACCAGGTACTGAGTAGAGGAAGACAACAGTGCCTACCTGCTCACTGCAGCACAGCTCGCACCTGTCCCGCTGCCGCTTCACCTCCACCAGTCGGACCCACACCTCCACCAGTTGGTCCCGCAGTGGCCTGCTGCGCCCCACCAGGCATCCCCGCTGCTCATGCATGGCACTGATCTTCAGGTCCTAGGAATGGAACACAGATAGGCACACATCAGAGAACAGCCACAGCATGTGCCCACCATCCCAACCCCTGTGCACAGTGTGTGCCCCAGCCTGACATGACCCTCAAGACAGTAGCGTAGTGCACCTGGTGTCCGGCAATGCCACACCGGATTGCACATGCCAACAGTGCCCCCCCTCCACAGGGCATGTCAGGCAGCCCAGCCAACACCACAGTACAGTGGTTGGGCACACATGCAGCATGTGATGACTTACCTTGCCATGGCACGGCCCCCCTGCAGACGCATGCCTGCAGCAGCCTCAGTCTTTTGGGGTCCCACCACATCATGTCCCCATACCAATGGAGGCATTGCTTTCCCGTCTGTGGCACCCCGGTGTCCTGAACAAGGCCTGCAGTGATGGCCTGCCAGATCTCTGTCCTAGCCTGCTGCAGGGGCTCCTGGCCAAACAGACCAGGTGCATGTGGCTAGGCCACAAGGTTGACCAGCTCCAGGTCTGACCAGTTTTGGAGCACGTTGCACACCTCGCCGCGACATGCTCTCCACTCAAGGTGCTGGTTCAAAATGGCGGCCAGTAGCGCATGTGCACAATGTGCGTGGAATGCATGCCTCATGTAGCATGCATCACGTATCCAGTTCGCTTGCGCCGTGGATGCTGGCATGGGGTGCCCACCCGGCAAGTGGTGGTGTAGTCCCAAGGGGCATAGGGTCAGGCCAGGGGTCACCTGGCACACTTTGCACTGGAGCTCAATAGAGGCCATGGCGCACAGTGCGCCATGGCCTCTATAGCACTCTGAGTGCACAGTGTGCGATAGGCGGTAGCACAGGCCATGACACATGCGTATTGCGTCCAGTGCACTGTGCATGTCACGGCATTGCGCCACGACATGTACCAGAGCAAATCCATTGCACAAGGAGCAAGTGCGCGATATTCAGCCACCACTTGCTAATAAGGTTCATCAGCCAATGCGCGGCACACCGGGGAAAGTAGCATGTCATTACCGCTGCGCCACAGCTCATTTGCATGCGATGCGCTATAAAGGCGCCACACAACAGCACAGGCCATGGACCAGTATTACAACCATCTGAGGTAAGTTGCACCTGCTGTGGGACCAGCTAGCACAGCAGGGTGGATAGGGTGGGCAGCTGCAGGCAGTGACACACATGTCCTTGTCCACAGGTAGCACCATGTCCGAGCGTGAGGAGAATGAGGAGCATGGGCCTGCCTGCAAGCGCAGGCCCAACTTTACGAAGGCAGAGGCTGATGCCCAGTTCGAGGCCTACCTCAACAGGGAGCAACTGCTGAGTCATGCCACTGGCACACCACAGGCCAGGGCTGCAGCCTGGGTGGAGGTGGCAGCGGCTGTGAACCTGCAGGGCAGCCACCAGCAGTCTGTGCAGGAGTGCAAGAAGAAGGTGGGCACTGATAAACGCTGCATAAAAGAGAAGGTGGCGGTCATACGGGCAGCCAGGTCAGCCACTGGTGGGGGCCATGCTGCTGTGCCACAGCTCACAGTGCAACAGGAGCTGGTGGCAGCCACCATGCGTCACAGCACTGTTGAGGGTGTGCCAGGTGGTGGCTTCCAGACAGGAGGGAGCCCATCACTGCATGGTACATATGCCATGCCCGGGGGGGGGGGCTGCCGGTATTGCAACACTAACAAATCTGTTTTCTCTTACAGCACCGGCATGCCAGCATGCAGTGGCAGAGGCACCAGTGACAGCCGTGGGGGCAGGCCCAGCCGTGGAGGACCAGCCATCCACCTCCATGGGCATCCGGGGTCCCGATCGGCTGCAGCACACCACCGCCATCCAACCGGATGTCCTGGGCTTGGTGTCAGATGAGGCCTTGTCTGTGTTCCAGCAGTATGCCAGCCATGGAGTACTCTGTATGGAGACACAGATTGGGGTGGGGTCTGACACCGATGACAACATGACCATCATCCTGGACAGCATGGGTGGTGTCGTGGGGGAGGCACCCATACCTACTACCATCACTGGCAGCGCGGCCAGTGGCATGTCGGCGGTGGAACAGCTGCCCACCACCTCCACTGGTGCTGCTGTGTGCACAGCCATGGCAGTGCCATGTAGTGGTGGTGGTGGTGCATCTGCTCAGGCGCTGGCCTGCTTACAGGGGCTGGAGGGGTAGCAGCAGCAGATGGCTGGGGACATTGGGTGACCGGACACAGAGTCCACTGCTGGGGTGCCAGACAATGGCCTACCCCATGGGGGACCCCACTGTGCAGCGTCCACCTGAGTGGGGGGCTGTGCAGCACGGTTGTACACCACCGGTGGGACGGCAGCACACTCATGCTCCCCTGGGCGTGGACCCATTGTCTGAGCACACCCGATTGCTGTGGGCCTCCTTGGAGCAACAGGTGCTGCTCATAGCTGGGGTGTGTGCACTTTGTGCAGAGGTGCGCCAGGCAGCGGAGCTGCATGAGAGGGGCACCGTGCAGGTCCTGGAGGCTATACAGCATCTGCAGGAAGACAAGACCGCATCCCTGGATCACATTGCCAATGCGATCTCGGTTGGTCTTGCACTGCTGGCTGCCACAGCGCATGGCTGCCAGGCACAAACACCGCGGAGTGCACTGTCCACCCCATGGACCCAGCATTGAGCGAGGCCCTCCATGTTGACGCTGGGCTCTGCTGTCAGCATCCCAGGCACGTCTGGGGTGGCCTGTTTGGGTGCCTACATAGCCCTGCGTGAACCCAGTTGCATTTCCGCAGTTCAACCCCTGGGGGGCAGTTGCATGCACCCCCCTGTGGCCATTGAGCAGCCAGTGGCTGTCGAATGGCCCCATCGTGGCCGACCTGTGTCTACGGCAGCCATGGTTCCATGCAGTGGACCTGATGTACATGCCGCCCTGTCTGCAGTCTGCTGCCACTGCCCTGTGTGCACCTGGGAAATGTGTGTGGGTGCATGCCACAGTCATGGTAACTGTGTGTCATGCCGCACTCTGCCTGCATGCGTGCGCACCTGCCCGGTCACTGGCCCATGTGGTGTGTGTGTGTGATGAGAGCAGAACAGCACTGGTTGCACCTGTGCACCACCGCCCTGCATCTGAGCCATACCACGTGCTGGTGTGTGTTTCTGTGTGTGTGTGTGTGTGTGTGTGTTGCTGTACGGTGCTGCGTGCTCTTGTGTGTGGCTGTGTGGCACTGTCACCCCACCCCTGCCCTATGCCTCTGTGTGTGCATGCCCATTGCCATGCCTGCCCATGGCAGTGTGCCGTACCATTGTGTCTGGCCACTGCGTGGGTGTTGCTCCACCTACCTACATGTACCAAAGTGCTCCTGTGCAATTGTGTCCCGGTGCTGGCGTGCCATCCTTTGGAGCCAGGGATCCCTCTGCCCGGGGGGGGCTGCCCACCACCCCCGGCCCATTGCCCTCGTCATCCCCACTGCTGTTCCCTCTTCGGCCTCAACAGCTATCCCATGGTCAATGGCCATGTTGTGCAGTATGCAGCAGGCCAGGAATAGGCCACAGGCTTTTAAGGGGCTGTACTGTAGGGCACTGCCAGACCTGTCATGGGAACAGAATCGTGCCTTCAGCATCCCAAACACACGCTCAACGATGTTCCGCATGCTGGCGTTTGCCTCACTGTTACAGTCCTCTGCTGGGGACGACAGGCACCGGTAGGGGGTGAGCAGCCAGGGCCTTGAGTGGGTAGCCACTGTCACCTGTGTGGACAGATACATGGTTAGCCTAGTGTCCTGTGTCACTGTGCCCCTTGCCCATCCCTGGTGCCCCTGCCAGCGCACCCGTTCTGCCCACCCCCATCCCATGCCCTGCTGTTCCCAGCTCCCCATGGCCATCCCATACTCACCCACTAGGTGGCCCATGGGGATGTCCCCATGCTTGAACCTGTGGCACAGAGTAGAGCTGTGCCAGATGAATGAATCATGTGCACTCCCGGGGTGTGTGGCACAGACATTGGTTATGCACCACCTGGCATCGCACACCACCTGGCAGTTGACACTGGGGTAGTCCTTCCTGTTGAGGTATGCTACACCCTCAGGGCCAGGTGGCATGCGGATGCCCACATGAGTGCAGTCAATGGCCCCAAGCACACCAGGCATCCGTGCTACCCTGTGAAAGTCCTGCATGGTTGCTGTACGCTCTGCCTGTGTGCTGGGGAACTGGATGTATTCCGCAGCATATGACAGCAGGGAGTTGAGGAATTGTGTGAGGAGGCATGACGTGGCTGACTGGGTTATGTCTGTGGTGTCCTCTGTTGGTCTCTGGAAGATGCCCATGGTGAGCTGGCACAAGATGGCTATCACCTTCATCTCCACTGACAGGGTGTGGCTCTGTCTAGTGGGTGCCTGCATCTCCTCACTGCACAGCTCACAAAGCTGCCTCAGAATCGTCCGGTTCAGGCAATACCGGCCCATAATCTCTGTATCGGTGTAGTTCTCGAAGCTGATGCGATCATGGTACCACCTGTTTCGGATGTACCCCCGACAGGCCCTTCCATGGCCACGTCACTCTTCCTCCTCCCTCCTCACACCCCTCATTATGGCCTCCATCTCGAAGGCTGCACTGGCCATGGCCCCTGCTGTCCTGTCTACCCCTGGGCGGTCGGCTCCTGTGATCTGCTTGCCACCTTGGGGCAGTGCCTTTCTCTCTGCTTGGCTCTCTCTATTGCTTTCCCTGGCTCGCACTTCACTGTCGCCTCTGTCCCACACTCCTGTGGCTGCCTGTTCCACTCCCTCACTCCCTCACAGGGTCTGTCTCCCCTTTTTCATTCTGTTCCCTCCCTCCACAGTCTGGTGGCTTGCTCTCTCTCTCTCTCACTCCCCTCTGGCACAAGTGCTGTCCCTGTGCTTGTGCCCTGTATTTATAGGCTCAAGTCTGCTCGGCACATCTGGACGTTGCTCCGCACTTGTGCCATGGGTCGGGGGGTTGAATATCGCACTGTGCTGCATATTCATGGGCACGCCCCCTGCCCTTGCACATGCATTCATTAGGGTTGTGCATTGACGCACTGCTACTTGTGCTGTGCACTGGCTCCCACTGAATATCGCTCCATGGTGCATTTCTGCAGTTGCGCAGGTGCAACCCGCAACTGCTTTGAATATCCCACCCCTTGTGTCTTGAAGAAAAAATGAAATGGCAGGAAATAGGCTGCAGGCAGTCAGATTGGTTAAAAAAATATTGATTTATTACTAAATAGATATGATTTAAGAATATTAAATCATTGCAAAAGTAAAGGGGATACAAATTAGCGTAAAATATAATAAATACAGTGCAAATAAAATCAGTAAGTTTTACAAAGAAAATTACTTAAAGCTTCCAAATTGAAAGTTTCGCCATGGTTAGTACTGCATGATCTAAAACACAAATTTAAATACTATTTGGATGCTATAACTGAACAAGACAAGAAAAAGCTTTATTCAAAGTATCGCTCTGAGCTTTTCTATAATAACATTTTAAAAGTTTGATATTCAAAATCAAATCTTAGGTATATGCTGAAAAGTTATGTGACTGTTCTAGACCTGAACCTGAAAGTCTGGTACATGTGATGTTTACCTGCACGTGATATAATGTGCAGAGGAAATACTTGCTTAAACCAATTTGGAAATCAATTCAATCTGAACATAGAACAGCACTATTAGACAATGGGCAGGATTTTCAGACTGGCGTCGGGCAGTGGCGCAAGCCTGGGTGCAGCGCAACTGGGCTGCGCCGGGGCCAGGACCAGGTGATAGTCAATGGTGATGCGCCATGGCTCAGCACCATTGAATATGGCAGGGGCAGTGCACATACTGCACATGGCACAGTGGCACTCCGCCAGTGCAGACCACAGAGAGGGAGCACGGGGATGCACCAGCACAAGTGCAGTTGCGCTAGGTGCATCACCTGCGATATTCAGCTGGGGGAATGCAAATTAGGCCATAATACATACAAGGTGCAAATGGGTCCATTTGCATATCATTATGGCCCCATTTGCATGTGTTGCGCAGGGCAGCTTCGTGGAATGCGCCTGGTGCCCTATCTAGCTGCTGTCATCGGGGGTGGGTCTCTGGTGGGCATTTGTAACCCCCTCTCCTCCCATACGCCCAATCGCGAGCACCTGTATAAATAATAAAATTACCCGGTGGTCTAGCGGTCCCCTCCCCATACGCCTGATCGCGGGCATCTGTAGAAGGAATAGAATGACCTGGTGGTCTAGTGGTCCCTCCCATATGCCCGATCGCGGGTTGGTGTCATACAAAAGATTTACCTGGTGGTCTAGTGGTACCCCCCCTTCCCCATCCACACACAGAGGACCCCTGACCACCCAGCACCCCCCTGTCATCGGCGGGAGGCAGCACCCCACCTGCATACTGCCCAGCTGCCCGCAGAATGACAGTGTACAGTATGCTCTGTATGCCTACTGGTCCACAGTGTGGACCAATGGGCTTGCAGACCATACTGTGCCACACAGGGCCAGATATGTGAATGAACGCTTTTCCCATGAAACATGTTTCCCTGCCTCCATGCCTGCACTAGCCATGTGCTCTATCTCTCTCCCCACTTCCCTCGCTAGACAGATACCTCAACCACCACTCAGGGGTAAGTAAACCCCCTCAAAAATACAAAAAAAAACAAGAACTAATACAGAAATGGGTGCTGTCCACTCTGCAAGCCTTAAACAGTAAAATAATTTAAAATATTGGCAGACCGCGACCACGCTAAATCCCAATCATCTGTAGCTGCCTCAACACCGATCTCTGTTTTTTTTAAATTTTATTTGATATAATTGCTGTAGCAAAAAAGTGCTGTCCAGCAATTATATAAAATAAAAGATGGGGTTGTGTGTAAAACTCGATTTTACACACACCCTCGGTGTAGGATGCTTTTTATAACCCCACAGGCTTTGCCCTCAGAGTTTATGTGGCATCCCACACCTTGGGCGCGTGTAAAATCTTGTTACACACACCACCCCATCCATTATTCATTATATAATAAATTAGAGGCTATATGGTGATTCAACAACATCCAAAGAGCTGTGGACACTGACCACCCCAGCTAAGAGGGCATGGATCATTTAGACATAGGGGTTACGCAGCTAACTGAGGAGGGCAAGTACCCAATTTATTTAGGGGGCTCTGACAGTGGCAGCTGCCACTCTCCACCCTCTCCACAGTGGTGCACATATTAACAGGTATTGTATGAAAAAAACGACACTCACTTCCAGTTGTAATCAGTGTAAATACAAAGTCATACTGGCCAAAGGTTTGTTTTGCAGTGAAATTACCAACTCCTTTTTTGTTCTTGCTGCTGCACCTTTCTTTCACAAATCAGCCGGCTTGTTCAATGGGTTATTTCATGAGTACTCAAAACAGTGCAGCATAAAGTGCTATAACGCTGAAAACAAAATGCAGAGCAGCTGCGACGGGCAAACACAGCCTAACATTTGTGACACAGACAGGCTTCATGAGAGGGCTAGCCGAGCAAGTTCTCACCAATGGATTTTTTTAATTTTTGGGAACATAAACGAGAACTTTAATGGCGATTTCAGCCTCATCATTTTATATGTTCTGATGCCAGATGTTTCTAAAGCAAAGATAGCCTATTTTCAATCTGAATTTTTTTCATAAGACATTTGTAAGTAATTGACGTCGCCACTGGATGTCTCTATTAACATTTAAAATGATCAGTTGCAAAATGTAAGGCATTAAATTGGACAGGAACCCAGTTTGCCCTCCTCATGCAAAATTGTAGGAGAGCTCCTGCATTTCTGTCATCTTTCTCCATAGAATACTATAGGAGAGTTCCACCACCAAGAGATGATAGTTCTCCCCCACTTACATATTTGGAGGTTAAAGTTCCCTCACCTAGCCATTTCTAGTTTAACCACTGCAGGGTTTTATTTAACTCTAAAAATTGATTAGTGTTTTGCTCATAAAAGTGCTAAAACATTGTGAAAATGCATAGCACCTGCCTCACTGTGTTTAACAAATATAACACTTCTAGTAAACCTATATAAATACTTTCTGAACAGTTAGTATTGTCCCAAGAAAAAAACTGCTAATCAATTATTTAAAACCCAGCCACTGTGCACTCATTCCCTTTCACAAGTCTCTGACCCCCCTACTGGTGGAGTTTGCTTGATGGGGGGGGGGGTCCTCGGTATGGGGGAGTGTCTGAAATGATTAGGTTCATTTTGTTCTGTTTAAGTGGACATATCTTCATCCAAAGTAACTGCCTTTGCTTTCTCCTACAGCCAGCAAACTGGAAGGAGATAGTAAACAAGAAGATGAAGTTTCCGCCTACCTTACATGCTGCCATTAGTGAGGGGAACTTGGACCAGGTATGCAGGCTGGTTCAGAGCAGCGATGGCATCCTGAAGCAGCTGGATGACAGTGAGGACAGGTCCTGGCGAGAGGCCCTAAATCTCGCTATCCGCCTTGGTTATATTGAGATCACAAAGACCTTGGTCCGCTGTGTAAAGTTTGACTTCCGTCAGATCCATGAGGCACTCCTTGTCGCCGTGGACACAAACCAGCCTCTCGTGGTCAAGCTACTTTTGGATCGTCTGGACCAGGAAAAAGGATTCAAGGTAGACATCAAGTCATTCTCACTGGCCATCTTTGATAACTCTATTGACAACTCCAGTTTTGCCCCTGGTGTGACGCCTCTCACCCTGGCCTGTGAGAAGGACCTCTATGAGATAGTGGACATGTTGATCAAGAAGGGCCATTCCATCCCCACCCCCCACACGATCTCCTGCTCCTGCCTGGAGTGTAGCAATGGGCGTAAATATGACCTGCTCAAGTTCTCGCTGTCACGTATCAACACCTACAAGGGTATTGCCAGTCGGGCTTGGCTGTCAATAGCAAGTGAGGATGCCATGCTAACCGCCTTCAAGCTCAGCAGGGAGATGAAACGGCTGTCAAAGAAGGAGCCTGAATTTAAGGTATTTATTGATTTTTGCTATATGATTTAGGCCAATAGCCCAAGGAGAGGAACACTTTCCTAAATGCGATAATCCACGATTTTTTGATTGACAGGTGTCAATAATCCATTTCTAAGCATGGATTATCTCCACCTGTCAACCACCAACAGTGGATTACAGCTTTGATATTTACACATGCATAGCATGAGCAAACAAGAAACAGAGTTTCAGTGAAGAGGAGACATTTTGTCCACAACTATGTAAGATTGGGTTCTTGGTGGGGAGGACGGGGTGTGGGGGTTCCAAAAGCATGGATAAATCTGCATGGGTTCTTGTCTTGATGTCTAAAGTCCATGGAGATTCTTTTAAATGAGGTGCTGAGCTTACCTGTAGGTGGAAGCTGTCCAAAGGTATAGCTGACTACGACTGCCTTACTTGTTTTCACTCTTTGCAACTTGTGTGAGAGGCTGTTTAGCACCATGCATTCCTGCTTAAAACAGAACCATCTTAAGTTTTCATGGTGATTTGCATATATAGCCCATGATGCTTTGCATTATGGGGGTATGTGTGTTTATATATTTCTAAGGCTGCCTTGCGTTGATACCACGTGGCCACCATTTTATGGAACCTTGTGATGTCATGGCGGAACAAGCTGCGCTTGACTACATCTAGTTATGCACAGCTTGTTCTTCCATGACATCACAATGTACCATAGAATGATGGCAATATAGTAGCTATACATGGCAGACTTAGTCTGGAGGCATGCACATGCTATGGACCAGTGACCCTTCCCATCAATGTTGCTTGCACACCAACTGCTACCACCAAGACCTCCACCTGGTAGCAGCCAAGGACTGAGTCAGCATGCCTCCAGAAGAGTAGAGCAGTCCATGGGATGCTCAATCCTCTCTCCTCCCCCAGCTGACTCCCAGCAGCCTGCGTTCACTCTGAAACACGGGTCACCGGCATGGTGGGCGATAGTGCTACTTCTGAGACTCTGTACTGACTTATGAATGTTCCCCTTTAAGAACCCACAGGGTGTACCACTTGGTAAAGAAACACAGGTGGGGGAAATTGGGATGCACTAGTAACCACCAAAATGGAAAGTGGTGCAGTTAAAACAGAGACAGAATTAAGCTATAATGCATGACAGGGCGTGTGTCATGCTGGGATAACGTCACGCCTTGGGTGGTGGGGCACGAGGCCGCAGGCCAAGTTCACCCAACACTTGCCAAGTGAAGTTATCCCCACGACATATGTCCTGGAGTGCATTATTGTAATTATAACATGGCTTGCTTTTAACAAAAATAGAAAAAAGGTGAAAAATTACATTTTTAAAACACATTTTTAGTTGCTTTTCGAATATGCATGATGTGTGCAGGGATAACATCACTGTTGAAGGTCAGCACTGACCAATCAGAGCCCAGGAATTGTTCTTAACATTGTAAATTGTCAGTGTCAGTGGCTCAGTAGGTAGCACACTCGCCTCTGAGGCCGGGAGATCAGAGGGCTGTGGGTTCAGTTCCCACATCTGGCACTTGGGTTAATATCCCAGTACTGACACTGTAATGCAGCATGAGAGGGGTGCTGCATTTCTGAGGTGCCGTCTTTCGGATGAGACGTTAAACCGAGGTCCCATCTGCCTGGATTGGTGGTAGTTCAGGTGGATGTTAAAGATCCCATGGCACTTATCGAAAAGAGTAGGGGAATTTCCCCGGTGTCCTGGCCAAATTTCCCTCTTTCACTAAAAATACCACCAACAGCTTATTCTGGTTCAAGGTCAGTTGGCATTCATCTGTATCCCCCTCCCCCGGGTCGTGCCTGAAAATAGGCAGGATTTGTCTAGTGCACTTACCCGGTCAACAAAAGCTAAATAAATAAAATAAAATAAAAATAAATATATAACACAGCAATGCAATATTGCGAAGACAGAAGGGACTTTGGGTCCATGATGTCTGCTTGTTCTGCAGCACAGCAGTGACTGTCTGTACCCAGTTTGAATATGGACACATATCCATGCTTAGCAGCCGAAACATTACTCCTGCTCATGCTGTGTAACCCTCAGTGCCATTCTCCTTCAGCAATCTGTCAAGTGCTGCTTTGTAAGCCTGAACATAGTGCTAGCTTCCACAACCTCACTAGTTAGGCTATTCCACATGCTAACCCCCTTTGTGAAATAATGCTTTCTAAGGCTCCCCTTATTCTGCTCCCCGTTTAAGCACATGAACCCAGATAGCTGAGAACTGTCTGGATAATGTCTTTGTTAACAGGTAGTATACCCTCCTGTGACTCCTGTGGTGGGCCAGATAGATGACTAAGCGGTAGCATCCCAGAGAATACTCCTCCTGGGTGGGTGGCAGGCAAGGATAGGAGTGCACTTCCCCCTAGTGACCCAGAAGAGCAATTTTAGAACTCAGTCATACTACTGGGGTTGGTGGAGCCTGCTGGTGGAACAGCAGGGTGCAGATCATTTATTTCCCTGGCCACTCACCCAGGATCATACAAAAAAGGATCATTTCATACAAAAAAGAATTTGGACTTAGTTTTTTTTCCCCAAAAGCCATAACTCCCTCAATATTTGCAATTTATGGAAAATCTGTATATCAATACAAGGGTCTTAATGAGTGCTACAAGAATAACACATGATAGCCCCCAACAATGTAGGGGGGTTATAAAAAAAAAAACAAAACATTAAAACATCAGCATTTTCATAGGATAACACTGGAAGTTTAGCAAGCCATACAACCAAGCAAATAAATAGTTTTTTTGGCAGAAATGGAAGTGCAGGGCCAGAGGACCCTGCACTTACACACCAGCATGGATGTATGCATCTATGAAGGGATGAAAATGAGGGCCCCTATGCTTCCACAGGCAAATGGATATGTTCTACACAGCTCTGGTTATGTTGACCCTGACATGGGCTATGACATCCCAAACATTTAAAAATAATGGGATACATACTGTTTATCTTAGTCTGGCGCTACCTCAGGGAGTTACCTCCTCCAAAGTGCCCATTAACGATGATCCCTTTAGCGCCTCACCAGGTCATGGCTTCCTGCAGTACTTTTCCCTCAGCATCATCAGAGAACTATCTAGGCCTGAAAGCTATCAATGCACATCCCTGAGGGGATGCCCACCCTGGAAAAAAATGTTGCCATCCTGAGCCATTACCCAGCTGTCTGTACCCCTCAAAACACATGGCCATCCACGCTATCTGCCTGGAGGCCTCCAGACCCAGGCCTGGTCACCCTAGAAATCCCACCAGATGAGACCACATAGGGTGGCCTGGACACACAGGGAACCCACAGTTTGATACCTGGTGAAGGTGCACCTGTGCCTAGTAACCGATGTTTCACACCTCCTCCAGAGGACTTTCAACTGAGCTGACTCCATAGTCACATGGCTACTGGATCCTTCTTGAGCCCTCTGGCAGAACCCCCTAGAAAAGCCCAACCTCAGAATCCTCTGTCCCTGATGTCGCAGACAGAGAAAGCCCTCAAGAAGGTGCAGTGCCACTGCAAAAGCTGGTACCCTGCTACTGAGCCAAGGTTGATGAACCCTGTCTGACTCCCAACAGCACCCTGGAGACTCCCAAGGGAACCCATGTTACACCAGTGCTGGCACTCTGCTAATAAGCCAAGGCCAGTGAAGTCCCTCCCTATCCCCAAAGCCTGACCCAACACAGTGGTACTGGTACAGATGCTACCCGCTCCTCGTGGGAAGAACCCTCATCCTGCTAAAAAAAAAAACTCCTATTTAGCCCTCTGCCTCCTAACCTCCACCCCTCCTACTAAGGGACAAAGTCATTGATGCACTCATACCTAGTGCTTTGATGAACATTTCAGGAACAACCAACACCTTTCTTGGGAAAGGGTTGTTCCTCTACTTTGTGACATGAGCATGAACTGAACCCCCCCAGCTACGGCTGGGAAGAAAGATGTCTTTCCCTCCATAAGAAAGACTTTAATCAGTTCAGCAGTGTCTGGGGAGGGGGAGAAAGACTATTGTTGGTCTGTCAGTGGCTGGGGATAGAGGGATAGGTTATAGATGGTCCAGCAGTGATAGCACTGGAGTGTGATTTAAGAGGGAGATTGTTCTTTTTGAAATTAAGACTTGGGGTTGGGGGTGGCAGGGGCATTTAGAAAATGCTGACTTTGCGCACTCTGCCTACTTCCATTTGCTGGCATAAAATGGTCCCATTGGTGCAGCTAGCTACATGGATTATGGGTAGTTCATGTACTTTGCATCACAGGTCATATGAAGTAAGACTCATGGAGCTGAACCTATACTCCCTTGAGCAGAGAAGAAACAGAGGGGACATTTGTCCACCTGGGAACAGAAGTAGGAGGTTGTTCAGGAAAGAGGTTTGGTTTTATCTTCTGTTTTAACTGAAATATTTGAATAGTTTTGTACCTGAAATTAGTTCTGTGTGTTAAAAATTACTACTTTGAGTTATAACTGTTACTTGGGCTGTGATATTGTAACTATTGGGGCTTGTGTGCTGGGTGTGGGAACACTTGTTTGGCAGTGATAATTAGAGTGAAATTTAAATGTGATTGTTTGCAAATACTGAAAAGCCACTGGGGGTTGGGATTGAAGGGCTGTTCATTTCTGTTTGTGACTGAAATTCAAAGCAACAGGAACTGGTGGGCCTGTGACATCATACGATATCTGATATCTGCATACACACACTGCTAGTGGAACTGGACACACACTAGACTGTATGTGTTTGTGAGACTTGGGAACTTTATTGGTGGGGTTGAAATTGGGTTTGTAAATAACTGCAGTCAGTACAGAGAGAGACTGTACTCCAGGGGGAAGGGAATGAGAAAAAGGGTGTGTGCCATTATGAACAGAGAGGGACAAACAGGGTGGCCATATTCCACCATGGCAGGCATCTTCGGAAGGGTTGTAGGCTGCACAGGCTGTGGGATGGCAATAATTCTCAATTGGGCCTGGAGAGAGGGAGGCTGCCCACTCTGTAGACAGTTATCTTGTATCAGGAGTGAAGTATATTGGTTAAGGAGTAAGCTGGGGGAGTTGGGTGGGGGTGTCCAAGGATAAGGGGTGTGGATATGGGCGGCAGAAGGATGGGGCTGAGGGAAGGCTGGGGCAATGCTCTGAAATTACATGACGTTATGTTACAGCAAGCAGGAGGGGGATATTAGGGACAGAGGACCCTTAGATAAGGATGTTGATGCTAAGGGGAAAACGTACAGGGTAAACATTCCAAAAATAAAAATAAAGAGAGTAGAGTGGGAAGAGTCAGGAGGGGCTGTTGTGGGGAAGCCTAGAAGAGCACACAGTGAGAAGGGAGGGGCTGTTGTGGGGAAGCCTAAAAGAGCAGACTGTGGGAAGGGAGCTCCTAAGGAGAACAGGGCAAGAGGGGAGGAAGAGGGGCAGTTTAGAGGGGCAGTCAGGGAAACTCAGGTTACTTGATGGAGGCTGGCATAGAGTGTTACAATAAATTTGAGCTACTAAGCAACTTAGAGGGGAGGAAGGGGTTGGTGGAAATGAGGAAACTGATACAGAGGCGGGGAGTTGGATACCCATAGGGCATCACAGACTGGCAATGGAAAGGATAGAAATAGTCCCAGAGGGAGACGGGGAAAATAAATGTTAAGCAGATGGGGGAGATGCAACATATTGCAGACATGAGGAAGGAGAGCATGACTGGAGAGAAACTGGGAGACAAGGAGGCAGGGGAGTGGCCCTCCTTCAGCAGGGGGGTTTGTACCAAGGGGCCCTAGGTAAAGGGGACCCACAGAGGGCCTCTGGAGGTAAGGGTACTATTACAAGAGGGGGAGGATGGCAGTGTGGGGGAAGGGGAAACTATCAGGGCCAGGATAAATGGTTTGGATAAGAGAGGGTTAAAGGGGACACCTATTCAGGGGGGGTCTGAGTTTCTGAGTTAAGTGGGCAAAATAACAAGGGAGGCAGAAAGAGGAGGGTGACAAGGGGGTCTATAATAAGGCAGGAAGACTCCCATGGAATTGAGATCACGAATAAAGGGGGAATGGGGGGGCTGAGAGCATATAGTGGAGGTAACCATAAGGATGATGGCGGTGTTAAGGTTCTTTTATTGGGAGACTCGATGATTAGGGGTATCCAGTGGGAGTGACAGGGTTGTGGATGCCATAGCCAGGTGAAGGTAGTGAGTATCTCTGGGCTGACAGTGCACAGAGCAAAGTTCATGGCGTACAAACTGGTTAGGGATTGTGGAGGGAAACCGGACTTCCTGGTGCATTTGGGAACTAAGAATGTAGAGGGAAATAGCATTTTGGAAATCCAAGCAAGGTTCCAAGAACTTGCCAGAGTCTGTCAGGATAATGGATGCAACATGTCCTTTTTGGAGATATTGCCAGTACCAAAGGCCTCAGTGGAGAAAAAAATGAAGATCACAGAGGTTAATGACTGGCTCAGGAAGTGGGGTGAAGAGAGTGGGTTGGGGGTGTTAGGGAACTGGAAAGGAGTTTGGGAGGATAAGGGACTGTATGCCAAGGCAGGCTTCATCTTGCCCCATTAGGGAAGGAAGTCCTTAAACAGGGGGTGGCTGACTACATTCAAGAAAGGTGGGGTTTACACTTGTGGGGGTAAGGGAGGGCTGACCAGAAGCCCACCCTCCAGATGAGGGAGTAGCTTCAACCCAATGGGGAGGGGGAAACAGACTTGGGGAGGAGGTTTCAGGAGGAGCAGAGGGAGGATGGAAGTATAAGGAACCTGGGTGGGGTTCGACAAAGGGATCAGGGATAAGGGGTGGGGGTGGTGTTAGTAAATGCCAGGAGCTTGGGAAACAAGTTGCCAGAGTTCCAGGCCATGCTGTTCGGGGGATGTGGTGGCGTTCACGGAAACGTGGGCCAATAAAAACCATGACTGGGACCTAAACGTGCAGGGGTACACAATGCCTAGGAAGGATAGAAAGGAAGGCAGAGGGGGTGGAGTGGCTATGTTCATTACAGATGACATAGAAATTGCTAGGTAGAAGTGGCAGAGGAAGCGTGAGGCCTTATGGGTCACCTTCGAACCCCAGCAGGAGGTAAGGTCAAGCTGGGTGTAGTATATAAGCCCCCCGGGATGAGTGATGTTCTAGAGGATGGTTTGCCGGACAACATCATTGCCCAGTGTGGACCAAAAGGGGAAGGTGTGGTGTTGATGGGGGACCTTAATATGCCAGGTACAAACTGGGGAACCATGTCCTCTAAGGTGGCCAAGGAGCAGAGGCTGCTGGATGGCTTCCAGGATGTGTTCTTAAGACAGCATGTGATGAATCCCACAAGGGAGGGGCATGTCCTGGACGTGGTTCTGGCAGATGGGGATCTGGTAAGGGACCTGGTTGTACAGGATCCCCTGACTGGAAGTGACCACAATACTGTCTGGTTTCAAATAAGCATGGGGGAAGGGGGGATAGATCTAGGACACTGGCAGTGGACTTCAGTGGGGCAGACTTTGTGGGCATGGGAAATATTCTCAAGGATCACTTGAAGGGGATTACATCAATGACAAATGTGGAAAAGAGATGGGAGGTCATAAAACGGGGACTTCATGAGGCAGTCAGGATCTGCGCTAAGGTGAAACATAAGGAAACAAGGTCACATAAACCATGTTGGTGGTCCAGTGAGGTTCAGGTAGCGGTCAGAAAAAAGAAGGCAGCCTACAAAAAATATAAAACAACAAGAGGGGATAGGGAAAAGGAAATGTACCATCTTTCATCTAGAAAAGTGACTTGGATGGTGAGGGGGGCAAAGTCCAGTAAAGAGCAGCGGCTGGCACAGGGGCTACATGGAGGGGGAAAAAGGGTTCTTCTGGTACATTGGGGAGTGGAGAAAAACTAAGGGCCATCTCGGCAAATTGAGATCAGAAGGAGGGTGGGTGGAAGAGGTGAGGGACCAGGCAGAGGTATTAACCGAGTACTTCACTTCTGTGTTCACTAAGGAGGGGGATGGGATATCTACAAAGCAAGGCATGATGGGGATAGAAGTGGTAGTGAGTGGGATCAGGGGAGCAACAGAAATAGAGCAAGAGGGAGGGAAGGAGGTAGGGAGAGGTACCCCAGGGATGTCACATCAGGATAAGGACAAAAAGGCCAGTAAGGTGGAGGGGACGGATGATGCTATCTCCACCGAAAGGGTGTGGTTAGCCCTCAAGGCCCTAAAGAGAGATAAATCTCCTGGGCTGGATGGCATTCATCCAAGAGTACTATGGGAATTGGCGGACATACTGGCTGCACCCCTAGCGGAGCTCTTTAACAGGTCGCTTGAGACAGGGAGGGTACCTTAGGGATTGGCAGGGACGCACATTGGTGCCAATCCATAAAGGGGGTCGAGGAAGTACCAGGTAACTATAGATCCATCAGTTTGACCTCGGTGGTGGGAAAATTAATGGAGAGTATACTAAAGGAACGATTGGGGGTGTACTTGGAGGAGGTGGGAGGTCTAGATAGTCGGCAACATGGGTTTGTGCCAGGTAGGTCATGTCAAACCAATCTTGTGGAGTTCTACGAATGGGTAACATCAGAACTGGATAGGGGAAAGCCTATGGATGTATTATTTTTGGACTTCATCAAGGCGTTTGACTCTGTCCCCCACGATGGTCTGGTGGAGAAACTGATGGGGTTGAGAGTAGGCCCTTTGATGGTCAGATGGATTGAAAACTGGCTAGCTGGATACACCCAGAGAGTAGTGGTTTGTGGGGCTCTCGAACCTAGAGGTCGATGATGGAAGTACAAAGAGCTCCGATCCTGGGTCCGATCCTGTTTAATCGTACATAGTGGACATCAGGGAGAGTATAGGGTGTGAAATGAGTCTCTTGCTGATGACTCCAAGATGGGAGCAGTAGTTGAGGGGGAAGAGGGGAGGTTGGCCCTGGACACCTTGGAAAGCTGGGCTCACACATGAAAATTAAATATCAATATCACCAAGTGCAAGGTGTTACATCTTGGGCAGGGAAACCTTAAACACAGGTACACCCTGGGAGGGGAGACGCTGGAGGCCTCAACAGGGGAAAAAGACCTAGGGGTCATGGTGGATGCATGTATGAATAACTCTGAACAGTGCAGGAGAGTGGCTAGCAAGGCAAACAGGATGTCAGGGTGCATCGTAAGGGGGATCACCTCTAGGAGCAGGGAAGTGATTCTGTCACTGTACAATGGACTGGTTAGACCACACCTTGAGTACTGTGTACAGTACTGGAGACCACACTTGAAGAGGGACATACAGCTCCTGGAGAGGGTACAGAGGAGGGCAACTAAGACGATACGAGGACTAGGAGATTTGACCTATGAGGACAGACTTGAGGAGCTCTGCCTATTTTCATTGGAGAAGAGGAGAGGAGAGATGGGGGGACATGATTGAGGTCTTCAAGTACCTCAAGGGAATAAATAGGGTAAACATGGAGGGGATCTTTAGACTAAAGCAGGGAGGTTTGAAGTTGGAAGGTGGAAGGGTGAGGGGGAAAAGAGGAGGAGGTTTTTCACTGAGAGGGTGGTGGACCCTTGGAATGCGCTGCCTGGCGAGCTGGTTCAGAGATCCACAGTGGAGGGCTTCAAGAGAGGGTGGGACAGACACAGAAAGTGGACATATCAGATGATGGCCTGGCCCAGGGGGGTAGGGATGGATGATAGGGGTTTCTGTAACACAAGGGGGGGGGAGGGCCTCAGCACCCAACTAGGGATCTGAGGTTCGAGCAGACTCGATAGACCGTAAGGCCTAATCTGCTGGCAATTAGTATGTTAGTACATGATTGAAACATTTAAGTACATGAGGGTTTTAACACAACTCAGACAGACAATCTATTTCAACAGAACGCACAAGAGGGCATGATATCAGACTGGCAGGAGGAAGGTTCAAAAGCAACCTCAGGAAGTACTTCTTCACTGAGAGAGAGAGAGAGAGTGATAGACCCGTGGAACAGCCTGCCCCAGGAGGTAGAAGCATCAAAGACAATCAGGGAGTTCAAACTCACATGGGACAGACATAAAGGACAAGTCAGGACGAAGGCTGCATAAGGAGGGGGTCGTTTCTAGGGCAGATTAGATGAATCGCACGGCCCCCATCTGCCGACACTTTTTGGGAAGGCTATGCCTGTGGTTCAATGGGTGGACTAACAATGTCACTCCCCCATCAGGCCTTAAAAGGCCACTCCTCCTGGACTGTTCCAGGATTCATTTCTTCGTTGCAGCAGGAGGCTGTCCCTTCTCCTGCTCCTGCTTCTTGTTTTTTCCTTGTTCTACCCTTATTCCTCATATCACCTCCTGCTGCCCTCCTCTCCCCTCCAGCCTCTCTGCCTCTGCTTTCCCCACTTTTCCTTTGTTCCCCTGTCGCTCCATGGCTGCTTGGTCCTGTCCCTCGCTTCTGCCCTCCCCGTCTTCCCAGCGCTTCTTCGGCTCCTCAGAGCTCTGTGTTCCCCCACTCACTTTCCTTGCTTATTTTTCTCTTGCTGCCACCAGCGTCCCTGCATTTCAGCCTGCTCTGCCCCGGGGCCCTGTTGCTTTCTGCTTTAGCTGCTCACCCCCGTGCACATGTTGCCATCTCCTTTGTTCACCTGGCTTCTCTCTATCTGCCCTTGTACACTGCGCCTCCTGGCCCTGCGGGTTCCATGGTCAGACTTCCCATGGCTGCTGCTGCCTCTGATGCTGCCTTGCCTTCCCACCATCTGACACCTGAGGAACATCCATGTTTAATGTTCTCTGCCCCTGTCAACTCACTTCCTCTGGCACCCCCACCACCACCATGGCCCTCATGTTTTTTTTGTGTGGGCTGCCCTTCCACCTCCATTTTGCTTCTGCTGTCTGCCAGACCCCTCTGGGCTCCTCTCTGCTTGCCCTGACTCAGACTTGAAAGTGCCAACCTCCCATCCTCGGGCCAGTCACTTGTGCCATGGTTTTCCTTCTCATTCTTGCTCCGTGCATTCTAAGGCTTCCTCTGGTATCCATACCTTTTCTGCTGCATGCGTACCAACTGCAGGATGTACTGCGAACCCGGATAATCTATTTTTGGAACTACTCTGTGGACATTCTCAACGCACAATGACCGAATCCCTCCTGTTTTACATTCTCTCAGTGCTAGTTTCAGAGCCCTTCATTACCCATATTCCCTGGTTTTTCTTTATTTAAGTGCTCTTTAGCTTTCTGTCTGGTTCATCTGTCCCGGTGCTGCATATGCTCCAGTCAGGTCCTGAATACTCACTGGACTTTGCTGCTTCGTCTCCTTTCGGAGCACTCATTTGGGCGTGCTTCGGGGCACACTCGTTCTGCTCCCTCTCCCCAGCTACCATGGTCATCTTGCTCTGCCTCCATTTTTCGACAGGCTCTGATTTTGTCTTCCACTAACCTGACCTGTTAACTGTTGGCCCACTTGAGTGCTGTGCTCACCGTATGTCTTCTGACCCTGATTTGGCACCAGTGTTTCTTTTGGATCGTACTACGGTACTTTGAGCTGCTTTCTCCCTATTGACCCTTCCTGTGCCTGCTTTTTGGCTCTGTATTTCTTTTGGGTTCCTGCCCTATCGGCCGTTACTCATGATCCAGTCATCCATTCATGCTGGTCCTGCCTGAGACTCCTAGGCATTGGACATATTTGTACATTCGGTATCTCCTTCTCCACTTATTACTGAACTCCCATGGTTCCCAATCACAGGTAGCTTCCTCATGACATGAGTCTGGATCTCCTTTGCTCAGTCCGACCTCAGGGTCTACTCATTCAAATTGATTAATCAAGCATTCTTCTCACTGGGTCTTATGCTGCCTCATTGAACTGCTGCACTCCTGTGGTTATTATCACCATCAGTCTCATCATGACTGCATCTGGGTCTCCCTCGCTCATCTGACCTCTCTGTGGGTCTGTTCCTTCACATTGACTACTTGAGCATAACCCTCTCGGGTCCATGATACCTCACCTCGACCTGCTCTCCACTCAGGGACATGCCTTCTGTGTCTATTTCCCCTTGGTTTGGGGCTGGCTCCATTGGCTTCTCATCAGTGGGGCCCCTTTAGATGCCCAAACAGGTTCGGAGGCACTCTCTACATCATTCTCCATCTGACCACCTCTGGTTCACCTGGTCTAATTTGTAGGCTCACATAGGCCAGCAGAGTGCCTCAGCAGTCATAGCTCTCCTCTCTTGTTTTTGAGTGTCTAATTGCAGAGACATTGCTTGCAATCCTCAACAGCTGTCCCTTTAGAAGGACAGAGTGAGAGCTTCCTCTAAATTGGAATATTTTCCTCCTCCCTCGATCTTGACTCTAAATTGCAGTAGCTGAGCCATCCCTAATCAAAACATCCTTCAGCCTGGAGGGAAGGTGACCTAAGCCTTGGATCCCCAGAGGTTTCCTCCTCAGAGGGTTCTTTTCCTCTCCTCTGTGCTGATGGTCATAATCTTAGACAGGGTTAGTGGTTTTCATGGGTTCCGTAGTTAGGTTCTGCTGTTTATGGAGTCGGATGGTGGCCTCGGCTGTTCCCTCTCTCCTTAGGAAGTATGCCCTTCTGCATCTTGTCAGATTTCCTTTTGTTCATCATCCTTATCATATTTTGTTCTTCTCCTGTCTTTCCCTTCTCCATCTATTACCTTAATTTCTGGTCTTGATATATTCTGGTTTCTGGCCTCTTTGATGCTTGATACTCTTTTGGGTATTCTTTTTGGGCTTCTTCCTAAGATACTTTTAGCCAAGAGAATCATTCTCATGGCATTGCCGTTGTACCCCTGTAGGGTGGTATATCCGACGGATAGAGAGATGAACAACCACAATGCATCTAAGTCACACACGCATGCATCACATCAAGTTGCATGAGTACACTGAATGGGCAGGCTATGCCTGTGGTTCAATGGATGGAGTAACAACATCACTCCCCCATCAGGCCTTAAAAGGCCACTCCTCCTGGACTGTTCCAGGATTCATTTCTTCGTTGCCTCACCATCCTCCCCTCCTCCTCCAGCGGCATGTCTCTCTTTTCTGTGGGCTTCTTCCTAAGCTACCTTTAGCGAAGGAAATCATTCCCACGGCACCAATAGGGGAGGAACCCTCCTCTAGGGTTCCTCGTTGTTGTACTCCTGTAGAGTGGTATATCCCATAGATAGAGAGGTGAACAGCCACAATTTATCTAAGTCACACAAGCATACATGACATCAAGTTACATAAGCACATTGAACTTATGTTCTTATATTCTTATTTGCTTGGCATAGCAAAGCACGGGCACTTCAAACAGCATTAGAATTTGACCCAGCTCCTGGGATGCTTGCCTAGAAATGTGCACAGCATTCTTTTCTGGTGTTCATGGAATCATTTTATCAGCCCATTCCCCCAGGGGCTGGTAATATGAAGTTTTGAGCTGTCTTCCCTTTATTGTCTCTCATAAGGCAGTTATTATTAGGCTGGACATGAAATTAATAAACCCCAGTCAGCAGAAAATCTGCAGAAACTCATCCACCACATTTTCTGCTGCCATAGAAGACATGGCAGCTGTCCCATGATATACAGTGGAAAAATCTTCACCCACCAGAAGAAAACTTTTTCTTGCAGGCAGAGTTACTTAGTGGTCTCATGTCATCACCCACCCTACTAAATGGCTCATCAATGACTACCAAGGACTTAGGGGAACTCTGATCTTGCTACCTTTGTTCTTCTGTTATCTGGCAGGGCAAATAGGTTTGGCACTACTGGGCCACATCTGTGAAGATTGTGGGGCAAACAAACTACGCAGAACTTGAACTTGAGCAGGGCTAACTTTTACAAGATGTGGGCAATGATTTAGAATGAATGGACAGTTGAGAGGGAATTAAGGTTAAAAGGGAAAAGGGAGGGTTTGAGGATATTTAAGGAAGGTTAAAACTAAGACTAGAGAAGACACAGGCCTGTCAGTTCAGTGGTAGTACTACCGCTAGTGACATGGGAAACCCAAGTTTGGGAACACGTTCAGGCCACAGGAGGCCAGCCAGGGGAGTGGAGACTCAAGGATCCTAGAAGATGGTGTCCCACTCCAGGAAGGAAGGGCAGCCAGCCCTGCTGCTATACTGCTATCTGGGTGTCCACAGGTGGCAGTGCAGCTGGAATGGCTTGATGGTGGGAGGATGTGGACAGGCGCTGCACCAAGCACGCTCATGTGTGTGTGCGTGGCACATCATTGATGCTGGCACCCTGGGAAACTCAGGAGAAACACAGAAAAAATTCCAAGTGGCTTAATGAAGCTGACCTACTCGCAGGACCCACACCTGGCTACCTAGGTGCAGCCCCCAACACTGGATCCTTCTGCAGTGGGACATAGGCAGATCCTGCTGCTCCCGCCAGAGTGGGAAACGCTCTAGTGGAAAATGGGGAAGCTAAGGTAAGTCTTACAGGATGCCAGAGTGACAGGGCTGAGGTAGATCAAGCAGATAGAGGCCATCTGGAGAGCAGGGGGCATAAACAAATAAACTAAAAAAAACAAACAAATAACAGAGAAGGCAGTAGTGGAATGTGTCAGCAGAGAGATCAAAAGAACAAAACAGAAGAGAATGGTGTGGATAAGGCAGGCAGAGAGCTTGAAACTCAGGCTGTAAGTAAAGCAGTGAAGACGAAGAAGCCATGAAACTGCACCAGGAAGGAACACACGGTCAGACTGAGAGAGTGTAACAAGGTTATCAGAGAGGCAAAAAAGGAGTTTATAGCTTACCTCCTTACTTCAGTCTTGCTGGCAAAAGAAGGTAGCAGTTTACTCCCAATTCATGGATGCCCCTTCCCCGAGCTTCATCAAACCCACTCCTTCTCTGCCATGTGCTGTGGTTTAAATCCAGAAAAAAACTTATATGTTGCAGAAAGAAAGGAGGCCTGGGTCATTTCACCTGGATGGGCTGGGTTCGCTGTGAGGCCCAAGGATGTCTTGGGACCTGGACCAGTGGTTTTGAAGCCTCTGCTCCCAATTGATTTTTCTGCTGCTTAATGATGTTGTTAGATGACTGCAATTAGCTGTCTCCTCACCAACACTAATACCCTGGGACTGAGCAAAAAATAAAGAAAGAAGTGATTTTAACAGTATGTTTTTAACAAAATGCAGTGTGTACATCAAGAGCGCTTCACGAATACATCTGGATAGATCAATAGTAAGGCCCTGTATCTCCCACTAGCTCTTTACTGGAAGTTTGACAAACAACATTAGCAAGTAGTGGTCAGGGCTTAAAATTTAGTTTTGGGTCCAGGGTGGAATTCCCCGGTCTATCAAATAGCGAATCACAAACCTGGGAGGTGGACTGAGCTATTATTGGTTACAAATTGGCTGAGTAGCAGGGGTCAGAGTGGTGGTAGAAGGACAAACACTAGACTAGACTGTCAAACCAGTTGTAGCTGTCCCACCTTTTGCCCCTGAGCAATGCTCATTTGTTGGTGCTGGCACTGGAGATAAAGTTGTTTATTTTGGGAGGGGGGGGTTCCTCAGAGTGGCCCAGGAGAGACTGATGCCCTCAGCTGCATTTTATTCTCAAATCTCTGTACTGATTGTCTACCAGTGTTGTGCTGTGTTTTCCACCGTTAATGGGTTGTTCTTTGCTACTTGTCCTACTTTTCTACCTTGTAACCTCTTGGGTCATGCTTGAAAATAGGCATTTCTATGCCTAGTGCACTTACCCAGTAAACAAATACTAAATAAACAAATAAGTAATAAGACACAACGGGATGTACATTGAACAGATCTAACTGCATGCCCAGGGGGATATTGCCTTTAACCCCTGGAAGTACAGTTAGAGCTATTCGATGCATACCTCAAAGTGTTTTATTGCCCTTATAAAACAGGTCTATCCATTTTACATCTTTTGAAAAGTTAAAATTATGAGCTTCAATATTGAAAAAA
This sequence comes from Neoceratodus forsteri, assembly GCA_016271365.2. Taxonomy (NCBI): domain Eukaryota; kingdom Metazoa; phylum Chordata; order Ceratodontiformes; family Ceratodontidae; genus Neoceratodus; species Neoceratodus forsteri. The sequence goes on from CM057459.1 coordinate 1,411,684,210, forward strand.
GAATAAATTCGTTTCCTTACTCTAACCTAAAATAGTTCCTCCACCTGCAGGTGCGTAATACATTTATGGTTTCACTTAAGACATTTGTCCTACTGTGGCCTCTGTAGTTGTTGTTGTTTGTAATTCTAGATGTCTGTAGTTCTGAGCATCCCCACACAGCACACAACTATTTTTTTTAATTATTTGTGAGTGAAGTTTTCTCTTTTTTTGTTGTTGTTTCTTTTTATTTGTTTTACCAGGGAAAAGCTCCAGTGAGCAGTGTTCTTTTGAAGGTGGTCCTGGATAGAACAGGTGACAGTACAAAAATCAACAGTATTACATAACAAAGCAATGCAAAGTAGTACATGGAATTTACAAGCAACAGGCATGCTAGAGAACACTAGTGTTCTATAAAATAGAAACAATTATTCCAGTTCTGAAGCATAGTAATACAGGATAAAGCAACTGCAGTACTAAGGACAGGAGAACTTAATAACAAGTGCATTTAACAGTGCAGGAGTTTCTAGTAAGAATATGAGCATGAGGAGGCTAACCAAGGAATTTTATTTGAGTGTGAGGCTTGTAACTTATTCCAGCTAGTAGAGGCAAGCCATCGGAAGGTCATCTTACCATATTTGGATGTGTATCTGGGTACCTCTAAGAGAATGAGGTTACAAGTACTCAGGTTATAAAGGGCAGGTTAGAGGTCCTCTGGAAAAAGGCTGAGCTGTAAGGTGGTATATCATTAAGGAGAGCCTTGTAGGTCCGTATTTACAGATTGTTTAGCCTTCTGGTGGATAAGGATGTCCACCCAAGTGACATGTAGAGATTGCAGTGGTGGGTTCTAGATGGAAACTCAGCAATGAAATGCAATGCCCTGTGGTATGGGATGTCAAATGTTGCAAGGTGCGAGACAGCAGCACCTCTGTACACCAATTCACCATAGTCAAGGAGTAGCATAAAAGTGGCATTAACTAGCCTTTTAACTTGTGTAACCCCTTTGTTACCCGGGGTTACTAGAATCCCAGTAAGACCTAGTGGTAGGCAGGGAAGGCAGCTTGTGAAACTCCAGTTAAATGGGTTTCACCCTGTCTCACTCTGTCCTCAGTCACAGCTGAGACTAGAGGGATGACATCATAATAGAATTGTCACAGCTGCATGAGCCGCAATTTGGAATCTTCAGCTCAGAGTAAGTTAGAATCTTGGGAATTCAAAGTCAGTCTTCAGTTTGTCCTTAAGCAAACAAGAAGGACACCAGTAGTGTCTGTTTACCCCCCTCCCTCTGGGGGTGTGTGAAGAAAAGTTCTTTGTGGGTTCCAGGGGCAATCCCCTTCTCCCACCTTGGGAAGAAAGCTGCCTGTTTTAATTTAAGTTCAGTCTGTTCATGAATAACAGCAAAGGTTACATTTCTTTGCCTGTGGGCACCTACAATGAATGGGTGAGTGTTTGGCCTCATTGGAAGGGGCAAACAACTTCTTTTCTTCAGTTGGATTTCAAGTATTGGGGACTGCTATTTGGGAGAACTATGTCAACTAGGACAAACAAATAGAGCAGTCATCTGTTTAAAGTGTTAAAGTTCATTGTAGAGGGGGTGCTTCAGGTCATCCACCGTCAATCTACAGTTTTAAAGTCTAAAGTTCTGTGTGTCCAGAGAAATGGCCGGGTATGGGTTGTGGGAGCTGGAGGTGGCTAGATCCCCATCTTTAGTAGCCAGGTCCACCTCTACAGATTTCTTCTGTTTTTTGCTACTTGCCTCATGCGCTTGGCCAGTGATGGGGTGGGTACCCAGACGTGGGTCGCAACTTGAAAATCTCTCTATGAGTCGTAGACTCTAAGTGGTGTGGGGAGCCACAGGATGAGAACATTACTCCTTGTTTGATGGGAGTCTCCCTGTTTGATGGGAGTTTCGAATTGGAAGTATGAAAACAAAATCTCTCTAGGAGTCGCAGACTTCAAGTGGTGTGGGGAGCCACAGTTTGGGAGCCTCCTTGTTTGATGGGATGTCTTTCCAAGTAGAGTTTGGGTTCATTGCCAAGTGGACCGTCAGTCGAGTGGTCGGCAGGGGAGCCAGGCCAGTCGGGCTGTGTATCCAATGCGCATGCAAAGTCCGGGCTGAGTGCCTGGTGGGTCCAAAGCCAGACAACTGTTGTAGTGTTCATTCCTCAAATGGACCGCTGTGTTTAACCGCTGATCTGCATTAGAGTTACGTAGCCCTGTGGGGGACCATACAGAGCTTTGTTTATGTTCAGTGAGTTAATAAATAAAGCCACACTGAAAAATCCCAATTCTGGTTCTGGACATTACAGTTATTGCTTCCTGTAGTTGGATTTACTTGGGTGCCTCTGTGAAGAGTAGTCAAACCTAGGTCTCTTGTGCCAAGTAGCCTCATCCTTCCCCGAACCCGTAGATACCCCTATGTATATTTATGCTACAAATGTGGACGCATAGAAGTCTTACACTTGTATCAATATTATGGAACCATATCAGAAAAGCAATTGGCAGTGACAAGGGATGGGGCTCGGGATAAAGGAGTAGAAAATAAACATGTCTGTTTTACATGTAACCCCCCTTCAAATGGGGGTTCCAGAAAAGTCTTCCTTGAGCTTGTCTAAATGCTCACTGCCAGGCTGGTGTCCTGCGTTTTTGCAGTTTAAATGCGATTGCCAGAGAGTGCCTAGATAGCCTCTGTGTACTGTCTTTTTAAAAGCTGCTTGGATTACAGTCATAATTAATCTAAAAGGGAGCTCTGTTAGAAGATGTGCTTGTTTTCTGATCATTTGTTAGAGTAGTAATAATATTGCAGTTTGTTCTAACTTGCCTTCTTTGCAGCATGGACAGTTCTGTTTGTTTCCATCATCTTGGTCCTGGACTGCTGAAATGGGCCAATCAGTACATTTGGGACTCTAAAATGGAGCCTGCCTACAGGGGCTTGGTGGGATCAAAACTTGCAGGAATTGTAGTTTTTGCATTTTGGTGCCTAAAATGACCTGGAGCAGGAGCCCTTGTTGTGATTGACAGACAGATCAGCCAACCGAACCTTTTGGATTTTGGGGAAGTCCCAAACTGCTTGCAATTTCAATTAGATCTAAGTTGGGAAGTGAAGAAGTAACAGCTCAAGGTAGTTCAAGCAGCAATCCATAGTGGATTCACGTGGGAGAACTGTGGAAAGGCCTGAGTTTTGGCCTGCATGCCTGCCTGCTGTCCCTGAGAGGGAACTTGTGCCTTTTTCGGACTGAATCCAAACTTGGAGAGCAAAGTAAGCTACTGAATTGTGACCAGGCTCCTACCTGAAGAAGACTGAAGATTTGCTGAATGCGATCAGCCTGTTTGGACCTCCAGCCTCCTCTGAACTCTCTGATTGTGCAGAGTCTCTGTAATTGTGACCAGAGGGCCTTTTGCCTGGTACAGTGGAATTTCCTTACATGTGAATGTATTGTGTGCCTATAGTGGGTCGTGATTTGGTTCCCCACTGTGGTTTGAACTGTATTCTGCTTGCTGGAAGCTACATCCAGCCCCACAGACTGAATCCAAAATCATCTCCATTGGGCCTGGGCCTTGCCACACTGGCTCAGCCTGACTGCCTGCTGCACAGAGAAAGCCGTCGATGAGAAACCTGCCTGGGGATCAGCCCCCTGCTCAACACTTGAACATGAATTATGCCTTGGTGATTCATGTGGGCCCCGCTTCTCTGGGCACTCCAGCTCAACAACCTGCAGTCTTAATTTCATCCTGCCTGTGTCCAGTACTGGGTATCATGAGTAAATACCAGGGTAGCGCCCTGCAACAATAGCTAAATCTAAAGTGTTGTCATCTGATTGTCTGGTTGCTTTTTCTTTCACGAACTGAGCCCTCTGGCTCCTGATTACAAATAGTGTGTGTTGTGCATGTTGCTTTCTTCCATCACAGGGCTCCAACCAGCTGCAACATTCCTCGCTAGCCCATCGTCTCCCTACCTGGGTACCCAGATGTGTGACTGTGTGGGGACTTAAAGCGCATGCATAACTGTTTGATTAATATAACCTTTAAGCCAATCAACCTGATTACACCCCTTCCTTGTTCAAGTCCCCTGAATAAATCAGATCTGACTTTTTCTGTATTTAACCTGACTGTGGTTCCAGTTTGTGCCAAGAGTACTGTACTGTTGCTATTTGCTGTGCATAACCTTGTTTTACAGGGGGTTCCCATGGTCAAGCCAGAGGAACCAGCCCTGGTGGTAAATGCAAACAGTGTGGGTACTTGTATGGTGTACAAGGGGTACTGTAAAAGTGATTATCATATATTGCTCAGGCAACTAGAAGGGAAAGGGGGGGGTTACCATGTCCTGGAGGGCTGTGCCCAGGGTAGTTTGACCACTACCAACCCTGACCTCCGGGTGGAGGCACCCGTTGCAGAACCTCAGCCCCTTAACCTGCTACTAGCCAAGCAGGCGGGGGTAGTAGCCTGTGGGATAGTGCCACCTAGGGGTTACATAGAAACATAGAAACATAGAATTTGATGGCAGATAAGGACCGCTTGGCCCACCCAGTCTGCCCATTTCCCTACCTAATGGATAAGCTGCAGATCCTAGTTAACCAGCAGCCTACTTCTTCCTACCCCCCCCTAGAATTGCCTTATGACTGTCCCATGCATGCTTGAATTCCACCACTGTTTTTGACTCCACAACCTCCTCCAGAAGGCCGTTCCATGCATCCACAACCCTCTCTGTGAAAAAATACTTCCTTAAATTACCTCTGAGCCGCCCTCCTCTATCTTCAAATTGTGCCCCTTGTTCTTGCACACCTCTTTATTTGAAATATGCTACCCTCTTGGACTTTGTTGATTCTCTTAAGGTACTTGAAAGTTTCTATCATGTTCCCCCCTCTCCCTCCTTTCCTCGAGGCTATACATATTAAGCTCCTTAAGTCTCTCTTCATATGTCTTCCGGTGCAGACCCTGCACCATTTTAGTTGCCCTCCTCTGGACAGCTTCCATCCTGTCTATGTCTTTGTGGAGATTGGGTCTCCAGAACTGCACACAGTACTCCAGATGGGGTCTCACCAGCTGTCTGTACAGAGGGATAATAACTTCCTGTTTTCTACTGGTGATGCCTCTCTCTATGCATCCCAGTATCCCCCTAGCCCTCCTTGCTGCCCTCTCACATTGCTTGCCCACCTTTAGGTCAACTGATATGACTACCCCCAGGTCCCTTTCCATTTTTTGTTGTTGTTAGTATCTCTCCCCCCATTGTGTACTCTTCCCCTGGGTTTTTGTTTCCCATGTGCATTACCTTGCACTTCTTAGCACTGAATCTCAGCTGCCATACATTTGACCATTTCTCTAACCTTGCCAAGTCCCTTCTCATCCTTTCCACTCCACATTGTGCATCAACTCTGTTGCAGATCTTTGTGTCATCTGCAAAGAGACATACTTTTCCTTCCAGTCCCTCTGCAATGTCGCTTATAAAGACATTAAAGAGGACCGGTCCTAATACTGAACCCTGCGGTACCCCACTAGTAACCCCCCCTTTCTTCAGAGTGGACTCCATTTACTATTACTCTCTGTGTCCTATTCTCCAGCTAATTCTTCACCCAGGCTGTCATCTTGGGACCCACTCCCAGGCTGGCTAACTTGTATATTAATCTTTTGTGTGGGACTGTGTCAAATGCCTTGCTAAAGTCTAGGTAGGTCATGTCCACAGCCCCTCCCTGATCTACTACTTTGGTCACCCAATCAAAGAAATCTATCAGATTTGTCTGGCATGACCTTCCCGCTGTGAAGCCATGCTGCCTTGGGTCCTGTGCCCCTCTGGCCTCTAGATACTCGACAATTCTTTCCTTCAGAAGTAATTCCATCATTTTCTCTACCACTGAGGTTAAACTAACAGGTCTGTAGTTTCCTGCTTCTGCCTTGCTCCCACTTTTGTGAAGGAGAATCACATCTGCCCTCCTCCAGTCCGTGGGTACCACCCCATCCTCCCATGATTTGTTAAAGAGGGTAGTCAGTGGTGTCACTAGTTCTGCCCTTAGTTCTTTTAGAATTCTGGGACGAATCCCATCAGGTCTCATTGCTTTGTCCACCTTCAGTTTTAAGAGTTCTTTCAGAACCCTTTCTTCTGTAAATGGGCTGGTGTCAACTTCTGTATCCAGAGTGTTTCTACTGTTTGTTTTAGGTACCTCCCCCTCTTCCTTTGTAAATACTGAGCAAAAATATTTGTTTAGTATCTCTGCCTTTTCACAGTCACCCTCTGCCCACCTCCTCCCTTTATTAAGCCTCACTATCCCTCCCTTGGTCTTTCTTCGCTCCCTGATGTACCTATAAAAGGTTTTATCCCCCTTCTTAACTGAGTTGGTTACATCTTGGAGGCTCACCGCTGGGATTTTGTGCCTTCTAGTGGCCAAAAATTATGAATTATTGTTAAAGATTAATGGCTACCCCAGTAGAAATGGCTGTACACCAGTTGGTGGGGTGGTGTACTGGGCAGGAGATCTAACCCCAAAATGCTCTGCTTATACTGGATATTCCCCTGGGTACCAGTAAGGACACTGTAGAGGGAGTACTTTCCAAAGCTGAATGTTTAAAAAACCCTGTGGTAGTGGGTTGACAGGCTGATTTGATCTCTCAAACTTTCATAGCCTTGGTAGAGTGTAGTGACCTCATGGACAGCTCTAAAGTGCCACAGACTATTGCCTCAGAAGGGGTCCCAGCCCCCCAGTGAGTGATAAAAGACAGTAAAGACCCTGGGGAGGATGAGCTCCCAACATTATCTGAGACTTTTGAGGAGAAATTTGCTAAGTTGTTGATGGAGGAAGGGAAAACCATAGAGGACTTTAAGAAACTGTTCCAACTTCCGGTGATGTCGCCACGCGATGCAGCCACATTGAAACGCAGCTCCATATCCCCATGACTGAATATAGAATTTAACTTCTCAGAAGTGTTACCAGTTAGCCTGAAATCCGCTCTGGGTGACCTTAGAAATATGGCCGGTCGAGTAAAAGCAAAACCGGGATCGCAAAGCAATTTGAAACAACAGAAAATTGATCTGCAAGCTAGTGGTGCACAAAAGGTACCACCACCAACTAGGCCTCCAGAAGCAGCAGTGCTAGAGTCAGAGGGAAGCTCCTCAGAAGAAGAGGAGGAGGATGTGATTATTATCTCGAGGCAGCTATGCAAGGAGCTGAGGCGGCTCACCTGTTCTGTGGATGTTTTCAGGGGAGAAGTGGCAGCAAACCAAGCAAAGCTCTTGCAGCATGACCAACAGCTCCAGGCAGTCGAGAAAGCCCTCTTAAGCCCATCGGTAAACCTGCATAATGGCACGATCATACAGTTACATGATCGCTCCCAGTTTCTCCTCGGCAGAGTGGAGGATTTGGAAAACCGCTCGAAAAGGGCAAATTTACAGATCCATGGCTTGCCGGAACACACAGAATCAGGAAATATGCCAGATTTTATTGAAAGCCTACTCAAGGAGATTTTGAATCTTGATAAGGATCTACCTTTAAACATTATTCATGCCCACTGTGCTTTAGCGGCCCCACTGAAAGATCCAAAAGCAAGGCCGCGATCGGTGGTCATGACGTTTTTAGATTATCGCATGATCAAAATGATACTGTGTAAAGCTTGGTGCAAAAAGAGATCATCTTCGGTGACAAAGGGCTTTACATCTAACCTGATTATGCCCCCACAACCATGGTGAGATGCAAGCTGTGGTTTCCAGTCGTGAAAGAACTTCAAGCAAAAGGCCTGAGGGCTTGGGTAGACTTTCCGGCAAGGCTCAACATCTTCTCTGATAGTGGAACCAAAATGTCCGACTCACCAGCTGAAATGAAGAATTATTTGGCCTCGATGGGAATAGCGGTGGATGAGATCATTCACCCGATGCTGATCAAAGAGATCAATCGTAGGCAGTGGCTCCCGGTTAATAAAGCATCCTCTCTGGCACCTACAGAGGCCAGCCAGAAAGTATGGCCCAGACTCCGTGCTGAGACTACGATGAAAAAGCGGTCTAGAGAAGACAACCAGGTGACAGAGGGCAGAGAAGCCAACACTGATCCTTAGAGGATCTAACTCCTCGATTCAAGGGACACCTGGTACTTTTATTAGGACTGTTAGTCCGACTTACTGTTGAAGACCCGGTTAGAGGGGGAAGGGAGGATCTGAGGGTCTTTCATCCATTTGGCTTATACTGAGCCATGTGTCTTGCAGTTCATTCGGGCTGCAGGAGATGCCTGTCCCTATCCTTGCCCCTTATAATTCGTAAGATGTAATAATACTTGGGAAGTGCAGTGGTCCAAGGGGATGGGGTTTAGAGATGTGAACTTGGTTTAGGTTTCACCACCACCTTTTACATTTTTTTCTATGTTCGTTTGTTTCAGCAAGGTAGCATTTTTCCTACCCTGCCCCTGGGACTTGAATACAGCCCATACTCATGGGGATAATTTTGGAGCTTGGACCATGGTGTTTAGGCGACCACGGCAGTTGCTCTTAGACCCCGCCGGAGGGATGGAGCGACATGGTGCTGGAGTTACTCCAACACCCCCCACCGCCACCTTACAGCTACTGACTGGGGGGACCTGCGTGACACTCTTGAAGCAAACATTTGTTTTTTTAAGTTTGCTTTCAACTAGTTGGATCCGTTTGATCTGGGATGTTTTTGAATTGTTTCAATGGTAAAGTAGCTTATTGTGTTCTCGTATATTTAGGCTGCGTGTCTCATCCTGCTCACTCTCTCCAATAGTAACACATGGGGGGAGGGAGGGGATCCTGTCCATTGCTTTTATAGACCCCTTTTAGATATTCAACATGGGGGACTTAGTCATTGCCATCTATAATGTCAGGGACCTAAAGAGCCCCATTAAAAGATTGAGAGTGTTTGGAGAACTGAGCAGGATGGGAACCCACAGTGCATTACTTCAGGAGACCCACCCGACTGAAAATGAACACCAGAAGCTACACCGTAGATGGGTAAGACAGGTCTATGCCTCCACGTACCTAGCCCACCCCCATCGCAGAGGTGCTGCCATCCTCGTGTAATCCCCTTTAAAATGGGGGTTCCCAGAAGTCTTCCAGGAGCATGCTTGAATGCTCCAAGCCTGAATGGTGTTTGCCGCTTAAGCCGTTTATCTGTAAGTGCTTTTAGAGCCTCTGATACTGTCTCTTTAAGAGCTGTCTGCCTGCAGACATAATTAATTGAGGAGGGGGGACTGTGTGTTCCAATGCCCGAATCCCGCCCGGGCTGCTGCTAATTCGCTTCATTTTTGCAGTTGCTAAGAGTGCAAAGGGAGCCCATCTGAAAGCTGTAACTGTTTGCCTGTAATCTTTTAGCAGCATTTGTGAGATTGCAGTTTATCTAACCTGTTTTATTGCAGCTGGGACTCTGTATGTGTTTCCTCTCTATGTTGGAATTGTACTGCTGAACTGGACCAGTCAGCGTGGGAGACCTTTCAAATGGAGCCTGCTGCTGGCAAATCAGAACTGGGACTCTTAAGTTAAGCCAGCCACAATGGGACTGTATGGCAGATGCCTCTGGGAATTGTAGATTGGACTTCGGCGCCTTTTTGCACCAACAGGGGGAGTCTGATTGTGAGTGACAGCCAAACCAGCCAACTGAACTGGGAGGAACTCAAAGGAAATGTCCGGCTCTGTCTACTGGAAAGATCAGATGAGTTGAGACAGTGAAGAGAGAAGGAGCTGTGAGCTTCTGCGCTGTATAGTATCACGTGGGAAGCGCATGTAAGGCCCTGACTTTCAGTCTGCAGCCTGTGCAAGCACCCGTTTGGACTGAATCTGACCTGTAGGAGAAGAAAGGAGATCTGAAGAGTAGAAACCAGTGTCCCCCTGTAGAAGACTGGGGAAACTGCTGAATTGCGCTCGGTGTGTCAGGAACTGAAGCTGCTGTGTGTTCTCCCAGGTATCGCGCAGTAATTGCGGTCGGGATCGAGAAGCAGCCTGCCACGTATAGTACTTTCCTTTTTCATATAAATGTGTAGTGCTTGTGGGGGATCGCATTTCAAATCCCCTGTACATTGAATTGAGTGCATGAAGCTGAAAATAAACCCAGCTTAATCTGGACTATATTCTATTTGCTATAAACTGCAGTGGGGTCCAGTCACAAGGTCCTTATCCTCATGTTCTGCTCCTCCTGGCAATCCAGGACAATCTGCCTTCCATCTAGTTCTCAGCATTGAGTTTTTATGAGCACAAGCAGGGTAGCTTCCTGCCATCTGTTTATCAAATTGCAAGTGTGTCATCTATTTGTTGTTCTTCAATTCTTCACGAACTGAGCCATCCGGCTCCGGATTACAATTGGGTACTGTGCAAGTGTTTTTTCCATCACAGGGCCCCAACCAGCTGCACCAGTCCTGGCTAGCCGCCCCCCCCATCCTGAGTACCCAGTGAAAGTGAAAATTTGGGACTCTGAATATGCGCACAGTACTGATTATTAATGTGTTTAACCTAATTAACCCGATTCCCCCTTCCTTGTTACAGCTCCTTAAATAAATCAGATCTGTTTGTTTCAGCAAAGTTACACTGTCTGAGGTATTCGTTTATGTTAAAGTATTGTACTGTGGCTTTTGCACTGTATCATCTTGTTTTACAGGGGGTCCCCATCGTCCAGTCGACAAAGCCAGTCCTGGGGGTAAGTGTACATTGTATAGATATTCCTGATGCATTGTGTGGGCCACTAGTGGGAAGAAAGGGGGGTTACAGTGTCCCAGAGGGCTGTGACCAAGTTAGTTTAACTACTGCAAACCCTGACCTCTGGGTGGAGGCACTCGTCATTGGACCTAGGCCCCTCAACCTGTTAGCAGTTACGCAGGCAGGGGTAGTAGCCCTTGGAATAGCGCCACCTGGGGGTTACGTCTTGGAGGCACTGCTGGGATTAGTGTGCTCTAGTGGCCACATTTACGAATTACTGTTAAAAATAAATGGATACTGCAACAGAAGTGGCTGTAAAAACACCAGTTGGTGAAGTGGTGTACTGGGCAGGAGATCGACCCCCAAAATGCTATACTTGTCTTGGATATCCCACTGGGTACCAGTATGGACACTGCAGAGGGAATACTTTCCAAGGTCGAATGTTTACAAAACCCTGTGGTGTTGGGGCGGCTGGCTGATCTGCTCACCCAAACTTTCATGGCTCTAATAGAGTGTAAGGACCCTATAGACAGTTCTAAGGTGCCACAGACCATTACCCCAGAAGAAGCCCTCACTGCCTGGAAAATGATAACTAAAGACAGTAAAGACCCCGGGGAGAGTGAGCCCCCTCCACTATCTGAAACTTTTGAGGAGAAATTTGCTAAATTGTTGCTGGAGGAAGGGAAAACTGTGGAGGATTTAAAGAAACTATTATTGCCACCTGATAACGTTCCTCCACCAACATCCTTTCCCCCTCCAGCACCAGTTATTGCCCCTCTTTCTGTGCCAGTGCAAGCCCCTATGTCTGTACCTGCCAATAATCATGACTCTTACCGCAGGTTGAAAATGTTCTCCGGCACCTTCCCCACCCCACAAGGGGAGGATGACTGGGAGACTGGATAGACTATGTTGCCCCTCAAGTGCTAGAATGGCAATGCTCAGAAGCAGAAAAGTGAAAGAGGGTAAGTGAGAGCCTCTGAGGTCCTGCCCTGGCTATCATCTGTGCCAAACAGGCCAGTAACCCTGAAGCGACTGCATAGGACTATCTTGAGGCCTTGGAGAATGTGTATGGGAGCCCAGATTCTGATGAGGACATGTGGTGGAGAGTAAGAAATGCACAACAGTACCAAGGAGAGTTGTTGCCTGTGTATGGATCTTGGCTGGAAAAATTGTTGCAAGAATGCCTCAGAAAGGGTAGTTTGCCAGTGAGTGAATTGGACCGAACCAGGCTGGACAGGATCCTTAAGTCTGCCCCCTTCTTAGAACTGCTGTTGCTTCAGTTATACCTGGCCAATGGACTGGAATCCCCACCCTCCTATGATGAACTAATGAGAGAAATTCGAGGAGTTGAGAAAAGGCGACCCCGGGAGGGACTTGCACCAATAGCTGCTGCTATGACCCGAGTGACTGAGGGTGACCCGTCAAGTGAAGTTTAGGGGCAAGGGTTGGCAGTTAATGAGTGCTCTGAGAAGGAAAAGTGAGTGCCACCATCGGGTGAACTGCTGTGGGAGATTAGGAAAGCAACAGACAGTCTCATCATGAAGGCCGCTCCAACGAGTACTGGCACTGATGCTTGCCTGACTGCTTCTGCTATGGGGTTGGGGGGGCCCACCCAGGCACCTCATGTTGACAACAGTTCGAAATTTGATGCCTTGACCATGGAAGTGAGGGAACTGAAGAGACATCTCCAAATGTCCTCTCCACCCCCGGCTGAGGTGGCACCAAGGTTTTCTATTGATAGAACATAGAAACATAGAATTTGATGGCAGATAAGGACCACTTGGCCCACCTAGTCTGCCCATGTTCCTACCTAACAGATAAGCTGCAGATCCTAGTTAACCAACAGGTTACTTCCTCCTACCCACCCACTAGGACTGCCTTATGTCTGTCCCATGCATTCTTGAATTCTCCCACTGTTCTTGACTCCCACAACCTCCTCAGGGAGGCTGTTCCATGCATCCACAACCCTCTCCGTGAAAAAATACTTCCTCACATTACCTCTGAGCTGTCCACCCTCTGTCTTCAAATTGTGCCCCCTTGTTCTTGCACATCTCTTTTTCTGAAAGATGCTACCCTCTTGGACTTTGTTGATTCCCTTGAGGTACTTGAAAGTTTCTATCATGTCCTCTCTCTCCCTTCTTTCCTCAAGGGTATACATATTAGAACCAATGCCGCAGCCCCCAATGTGATGCTTCAGTCACCCCAAACTTCAGCTGACATATTTTGCCATAATTGTGGGAAGGCTGGGCACATGAAGAGGGAATACCAGTTTCGGAAAGACTTAGAGAGAGTGGTGAGCCGGCTACAAGGAGAGCTTTGGAGCACAAAACAGTGGTCAAGAGGTACACGAAATGACCACAGTGAAGGTCCCAAAAATGTTAATTCACGTCCCTTTGTGGCAAGGTCAGTTGCCTAGGCCCCCGCTACCGCCTCTCCAGACTGGTCCAGGATAGTGGGTCCCTCCATGGAGACCACTGTTAAGATGAATGGAGTGTCTACAAGCGCTGTATTAGACAGTGGCTCCCAAGTGACAATTATGTTCCAAGACTGGTATCAGAAGCATTTGTCTGATGTACCCATACAACCATTGGAGGGGCTATATGTCTGGGGGTAAAGTGAGAAGGTCTACCCCTACTTGGGATATATCCGAATTTGGCTGTCTTTTCCCACCTCCATGGCTGGGGTGGCAGAACAAGTAGAGACCCTGGCTTTAGTGTGTCCCCCTACTGGACTGTATGATGGGGTTCCTTTACTAATTTGGACTAATGCACATATGTTTGGATGGCTGGCACAGTTGTGTTATGAAAAACAGGGGTTAAGGACTAGTACAGCTTTAAGAATTCCAGCCTTGATCAAGAAGGCCTATGAGGCACAGAGAAATGCTGACAAAGTGGAACCAGAGGAACCGGTTGGAGTTGTCTGGAAAAAGGATCCTGAGTCTCTGATCCTGGTGCCAAATGCCCAGTGTATCTAACAGGGAGAGGTCCGTATCAGAAAGGATGTCAAGAATAAAGTATTAATGTTGGATGCACCAGGCGATGGAAAATTGCCGGAGGGACAGCTGGTCAAGCCTAGTATTTTGCCTGCTAGAGCCCATGCTTATGCCAGAAGGGCAATGGCTTAAGTTTATAATGTGTCTGACAGAGAGATTCAAGTAAATAGAGGTTGCACCCTGGCTAATGTGCATTGTGCAGACACTGCAGTGCTACCCAGTAGCAAGAGTTCAGGGAAGAATGATAGAGTAACGCCTGACTTGTTTGATTTCGGTGACTCCCCGTTGCCAGCTGAATGGAAAGTGAGGATCAGTGAGAAGCTTGCCCAGAGAGACCAGGTGTTTTCTTTAAAGGAATGGGACGTAGGATGCGTGCAAGGAGCTGAGCACCATATCCAGCTGCATGATGAAAGGCCATTTCGTGAGAGGCCTCGACGCCTGGCACCTGCTGACATAGATGATGTGAGATGGCATCTGCAAGAGATGCTAGCTGCTGGTGTAATACAAGAATCCAGAAGCCCCTATGCTTCCCTCATTGTGGTAGTGAGAAAAAAGAATGGGACAGTAAGGATGTGTGTGGATTATCGCACTGTAAACCGGTGGACTATCCCTGATCAGTACACAATGCCCTGCATTCAGGATGCTTTGGACTGCCTAACCGGAAACAAATGGTTCTCTGTGCTGGATCTCCGCAGTGGGTACTACCAGATCCCGATGGCCCCAGAGGACCGTGAGAAGACAGCCTTTATCTGTCCACTTGGCTTCCATGAATTCATGAGGATGCCGCAAGGGATTTCAGGCGCCCCAGCCACTTTTCAACGATTGATGGAGCATGCAATGGGGGACATGAACTTACTAGAGTGCCTGGTATACCTAGATGATGTTATTGTGTTTGGCAGCTCACTGGAGGAACATGAAAGCAGATTATTCAAGGTGTTGGACTGACTGGAAGACTTTTGCCTTAAACTGTCTATTGATAAGTGTCAATTCTTTCAAACATCAGTAAAGTATGTGGGACACATAGTATCCACCGAGAGAATAGAGACTGACGCAAGTAAAGTTGAGGCCTTGACCACCTGGCCACAGCCCAAAAATCTAAAAGAACTGCAGAGATTCCTGGGATTCTGTGGTTATTATCGGTGTTTCACTAAGGACTATTCAAGAGTGATCCGCCCTTTACTTAACCTTACTCAAGGGTATCCCCCAACCCACAAAAGATACAAAAAGTCAACGTCCCTCGAGACTGAAAGAGTGTATTTTCGTCCAAGTGAAGTATTTGGGGCCCGCTAGACTCCTGATTGTGAGACTGCTTTTCATGAGATCATTTATCAACTAACCCATGCTCCAGTGTTGGCCTATGCTGATCCAACAAAACCTTATGTCCTGCACACTGATGCTAGCTTGCAAGGGTTGGGGGCTGTGTTGTACCAAGAGCACGAGAATGGCTTGAGACCAGTGGCCTTTGCCAGTAGAAGCCTGACCCCATCCGAAAATAACTATCCTGTACATAAGTTAGAGTTCCTAGCTTTGAAGTGGGCTATTGTTGACCAATTCCACGAGTACTTGTATGGGGCTAAGATACTAGTAAAGACTGACAATAATCCTTTGACCTATGTGCAGACTTCAGCTAAGTTGGATGTCACTGGCCATAGGTGGCTTTCTGCATTATCTACATATGACTATGCTACTGAATGCAGAGCAGGCCTGAACCACATTGATGCTGATGCTCTCTCCCAGAGGCCTGTTCCCCAGAATGACTGGGTCAGACTGTCAGAACCTGATATTCGAGCACTCTGCCAGAAGTTTGACAGGGAGGAACAAATGTCCACGGATGAAGTGGACTGTATGGTGGATTGTTTGGGACCCTCTGAGAATTGCATACCTGCTGCTTATTGCCACTTTTCTGCAATAGACATTGGTGCACTGCCTCAGCTGGACAATGACAGTATTCATCGGGCTCAATCCCGTGATCCCATGATCAAATCAGCTTTAGAAGCCCTCTATGCAGGGAAAGATGTGTCCAAATTACGTTCCACTGATCTGAGAACTGCATTGTTATACAAAGAAGGTCCTAAGTTGAAACTGATCAATGGACTGTTATACAGAGAAACAGTAGACAAAGGGGGACAAGTAGACAAACAACAACTAGTGCTGCCCACTGCCTTTCAAGACTCAGTACTGAGGTCCTTACACAACCACATGGGGCACCTTGGCATAGACAGAACACCTAACTTGGTGAGATCCAGATTCTATTGGCCTAAGATGGGGGCTGATGTGGAGCAACACATTCGAACTTGTAGTCGCTGCTTACAGAGGAAAGCTTTGCCCCAGAGGGCTGTCCCCCCTTGTTAACATCACCACCAGTGCACCCATGGAGCTGGTCTATATTGATTTTCTGAGTTTGGAGTCAGATCAAAGAAATATCAGTAATGTGCTGGTGGTCGCTGACCATTGTACGAGATATGCCCAAGCTTTCCCCACCAAGGATCAGAAGGCATCCACTGTGGCAAAAGTACTTGTAGAAAACTTTTTTGTTCACTATGGGGCTCCACAAAGAATCCATTCTGATCAAGGGACAGACTTTGAGAGTCGTCTGCTCAAAGAGATGCTTTCTCTGAGGGGAGTGCGAAAGTCCAGAACCACCCCTTACCACCCCAAGGGGGACCCACAGCCTGAACGTTTCAACCGCACCTTGCTAGATATGCTAGGCACCCTCCACCCAAAGGACAAGCCTAGATGGAGCCAACAAATTAGCACTCTGCTACATGCCTACAACTGCACCAAAAGTGATGCCACTGGGTTCTCCCCCTACCGCCTGATGTTTGGAAGAGAAGCTCGACTGCCGGTAGATGTGTGTTTTGGGGTGTCTCCTGATGGTGTTCAAGCTGACAACTATTTACAGTGTGCGCAAAAGTTAAAGGCCCAGCTAAATCATGCGTACCAACTGGCTCAAACCATGGCTGCCAAAAGAAATCTGGCCAACAAAGACAGGTATGATAAAAAGGTGAAAGCACAGGAACTTCAAGAGGGAGACCGGGTGTTGCTAAGAAATCTGGGACTGCATGGCAAACATAAGATTGCTGACAGATGGCAACATCTTCCTCACATTGTAGTGGGCAGACTAGATGATCTGCCTGTGTACAAAGTAAGGCCCGAGAATAATTCAAAAAATGTTAAAACAATGCATAGAAATCATTTACTGCCCACTGGACAAATCTTGATTGAGTCTGAGCCCCCAGAAAATGCTGGACCAGTGACTAGAGCTGCTGCTAAGAAGAAATCAAGAAAGTCTGCACCTACAGAAGCTGAGATAAAGTGTTCCCCTCCACAAGTCCCAGTTGAGCATGACTGTCACTCCATATCAGAGGAAAGTGAGTGTGACTTTGAATACCACCCTTCTTACGAACTGAGTCAGTTGTTTTGGGGCAATCCCCTAGTCAATACTGGAGATGAAGCTGGGCCTTCTGGACTGTCTAAGCCCCCAGCTTTGTCCCTGGAGCCAATGCTCCCAGAAAGTGAAGTGCAAAGCATCAAGCCAGATGATATAGAATCATTGTGTATGGTTGAATTGTTTGAGCTTTCAGAGGAGGAAATGATGGACTGGAACAGACTGGTGACATACCAGAACAAGAAGGGTGTGTTGAGTGCCCTGATAATTCACTGTCAGTGTCAGAAAGCTCTCCATGTGAGCCAAGTGTTGTGGACTCAGAGATTGTAACTCCTGGAGCAGAAAGTGCCCCAAGTTCTAGCCTCTCTACCCCAATGGAGACTCCCATGACAAGTGAGGACGATGCTGAAAATGAGGCTCAGAGTGCAGAGACTGTAACAGTTCCCCCCTAGAAAGACTGGTCGAGCTATAAAACCTGTGGTGCACCTCAGTTATGATTCCCCTGGGAGGCCTGTGGACTTGCCTTTCAATGTTGTCCATAAAGGGAGTGTATGTGTCCCCAAGCTCATTGCCCAAACTGAACATCAGTGCTAACTCCAAGTTACTTGTGTTGCCCTCTAGGTATGGTGCCCCTGCCCCATCCAGCCCCAAGGTAGCTGATAGGGAAGGCCCCCCCTCCCTTCAGGTTTCATGTACAAGAGGTAATAACCTGAGTTATGGTACAATGTGTGTGTAATACTGTGTAAAGAGTGACGCACTGCAAAGTTTCAGAAATGTATTTCTGGCAAAGTGATATATTGACTGATGATTACATGTACGAGCCTAATGTGATACTGAAGTAGATGTATATGGTTGTGTGGAAACTCATGGGGGTATTTGCTTGATGTGGACACCAAGCTTTCCCAGGCCGGGAAGGGTGTAACCTCCCTGCAAATGGGGGTTCCCAGAAGTCTTCCAGGAGCTTGCTTGAATGCTCCAAGCCTGAATGGTGTTTGGCGTTTAAGCTGTTTATCTGTGAGTGCTTTTAGAACCTCTGGTACTGTCTCTTTCAGAGCTGTCTGCCTGCAGACATAATTAATTGCGGAGGGGGGACTGTGTGTTCTAATGCCCGAATCCCGCCCTGGCTGCTGCTAATTCACTCCGTTTTTGCAGTTTCTAAGAATGCAAAGGGAGCCCATCTGAAAGCTGTAACTGTTTGCCTGTAATCATTTAGCAGCATTTGTGAGATTGCAGTTTATCTAACCTGTTTTATTGCAGCTGGGACTCTGTATGTGTTTCCTTTCTATGTTGGAATTGTACTGCTGAACTGGACCAATCAACGTGGGGGACCTTTCAAATGGAGTCTGCTGCTGGCAGATCAGAATTGGGACTCTAAGTTGAGCCAGCCACAATGGGACTATATGGCAGATGCCTCTGGGAATTGTAGTTTGGACTTCGGCGCCTTTTTGCACCAACAGGGGGAGTCTGATTGTGAGTGACAGCCAAACCAGTTAACTGAACTGGGAGGAACTCAAAGGAAATGTCCGGCTCTGTCTAGTTGAAAGATCAGATGAGTTGAGACAGTGAAGAGAGAAGGAGCTGTGAGCTTCTGCGCTGTATAGTATCACGTGGGAAGTGCATGTAAGGCCCTGAGTTTCGGTCTGCAGCCTGTGCAAGCACCCGTTCGGACTGAATCAGACCTGTAGGAGAAGAAAGGAGATCTGAAGAGAAGAAACCAGGCTCACCCTGTAGAAGACTGAAGAAATTGCTGAATCGCGCTCGGTCTGTCAGGAACTGAAGCTGCTGTATGTTCTCCCAGGTACCATGCAGTAATTGTGGTCGGGATCAAGAAGCAGCCTGCCTGGTATAGTACTTTCCTTTTACATATAAATGTGTGTAGTGCTTGTGGGGGATCGCGTTTCAAATCCCCTGTACATTGAATTGAGTGCATGAAGCTGAAAATAAACCCAGCTTAATCTGGACTATATTCCATTTGCTATAAACTGCAGTGAGGTCCAGTCACAAGGGCCTTATCCTCATGTTCTGCTCCTCCTGGCAATCCAGGACAATCTGCCTTCCATCTAGTTCTCAGCATTGAGTTTGTGAGCACAAGCAGGGTAGCTCCCTGCCATCTGTTTATCGAATTGCAAGTGTGTCATCTAATTGTTTTTCATTTCTTCACGAACTGAGCCATCCAGCTCCGGATTACAATTGGGTACTGTGCAAGTGTTTTTTCCATCACAGGGCCCCAACCAGCTGCACCAGTCCTGGCTAGCCGCCCCCCCCATCCTGAGTACCCAGTGAAAGTGACAATTTGGGACTCTGAATATGCGCACAGTACTGATTATTAATGTGTTTAACCTAATTAACCTGGTTTCCCCCTTCCTTGTTACAGCTCCTTAAAT
The DNA here is from genome assembly GCA_016271365.2 of Neoceratodus forsteri. Taxonomy (NCBI): domain Eukaryota; kingdom Metazoa; phylum Chordata; order Ceratodontiformes; family Ceratodontidae; genus Neoceratodus; species Neoceratodus forsteri. The sequence continues at coordinate 1,411,703,567 of CM057459.1, forward strand.
AAATCAGATCTGTTTGTTTCAGCAAAGTTACACTGTCTGAGGTATTCGTTTATGTTAAAGTATTGTACTGTGGCTTTTGCACTGTATCATCTTGTTTTACAGGGGGTCCCCAGCGTCCAGTCGACATAGCCAGTCCTGGGGGTAAGTGTACATTGTGTAGATATTCCTGATGCATTGTGTGGGCCACTAGTGGGAAGAAAGGGGGTTACAGTGTCCCAGAGGGCTATGGCCAAGTTAGTTTAACTACTGCAAACCCTGACCTCTGGGTGGAGGCACTCGCCATTGGACCTAGGCCCCTCAACCTGTTAGAAGTTACACAGGCAGAGGTAGTAACCCTTGGGATAGCGCCATCTAAGGGTTGCACTCATCCACAAGTCATGCCCCCTTCAAGTTATTACCACACAAACTGACCCGGAGGGGCGATATGTAATAGTGTGGGGTATGCTGATGAACACCCCCTGCACGGTTGCATGTCTTTATGCGCCCAATGAGGACAGAGAGGCAGGCTCCTTCTTTAAAGAATTCTTTTCAAACACCCTCCAAATTAATGATCATTTTTGTCTGGTGGGGGTGATTTCAACACTATCCTTTCCACAACCCTAGATAAGCAGGGGGATCTTTGAGAGTTAAACTGGGATCAGCAGGGCACACTTTGCTTATCACAAAATCAGGGCCTAGCAGATGTTTGGAGAAGACTGAATGGTAAATCACTAGACTTCTCTCATGTTTCAGAGAGGCACAATTTTTATACTAGAATAGATCTGCTCTTCCTGCCAGAGGAGTGGATGTACCCAGTCTCATCCTGCCAAATAAGGACTCAAACCCTTTTTGACCATACTCCAGTCAGAGTAACTCTGAAACTGTTAGAACAAATCCGTAATTCTCACTGGAGGCTCAATGCGGGCCTTCTTAACAACCAGGAGTTCAGGGACCTAGTGACCTCCACTATTAAATCCTTTGATTGAGAAAACTCAGCAGAGGCAACATCCCATGCAGTCAGATGGGACACCTTAAAGGCGGTCCTCCGTGGGGTGATCATAGGGTTCTCGTCAGCAGACAAATGGTGTAAGGCACAAAAGAGGATAGATTTGGAAAGAGAACTAGCAGATTTAGAATTTCAACATAAGATCTCTCTGAACCAACAGACTCAGAAGCTTCTTGCTGAGAAACGCCTTGCCCTGGAAAAACTGTTTACCACATATATTGAAGCATCTTATAGAAGAGCTCATCAGACATATTATGAAGGGGGTGACAGGGCCAGGAAAGTTTTAGCAGCCACCCTTAGGCAACAGCAGTTAAATAGGTTAATTCCCAAACTCAGGGACCATTTGGACCCTGGAAAAACAATTAGTCACCCAGAGGAAATAACCACTAGATTTGCTGATTTCTATAAGAATCTTTACTTCCAGGAACATGTCCCCAACTTTGAGGGGAAGGCCGCTGTCTTCTTTGAGGGTCTGGTGTTGCGTAATCTCCCCCAGCCAGCATGTCAGTTCTTGGATGGGGCCATCTCCCAGTCTGAACTCCTTTCTCAAATCAAAAACCTAAAAAATGGTAAAGCACGGGGCCGGATGGTTTCCCTCTGAATTTTTCAAATCCTTCAGGGATTTCTATCCTTTTGTTGCCGGGTCTGCCGGGAGGTCATGATAGGAAGCAGTCCCTGACTCGTGGTACCTGGCACACATCTCGGTAATCCATAAGGAGGGCAAAGATCCATTGGAATGCAGCTCACACAGGCCCATTTCCTTCCTAAATGTGGATTTGAAACTATTTACAGGCCTGTTGGTGAAGAGGCTTCAGTCCCAGGTGGCTACATTGGTGCACGAGGACCAGACAGGCTTTATCACGGGTAGGTACCTATATGATAATATTTGGAGGCTCCTTAATATTATCTATTCACAGGCTAATCAGAAGCAGTTTCAGATAGCCATATGCATGGATGCAGAAAAAGCATTTGATAGGGTTAATTGGAACTTTTTAAAAGCATCCATGGAAAAAATGAGATTTGGCCCCAAATTTTTGCATACCACTTCCCAACTGTATTTCAAACCAAAGGCATTGGTCAGAGTAAATGGAGTGAGCTCTCCCTTTTTCCCTCTGACAAGGGGCACCCGACAGGGATGCCCTCTTTCTCCGCTCCTCTTCGCCCTCTGCCTGGAGCCTCTTGCAGCAAAGGTTCTGCAGAGTTTGGAGATTTCGGGGGTTATGGGAGGGGATCTGGAGCAATAACTCACTTTATATGCCGATGACTCCATCTTCTTTTTGTCCTCCCCAGAAAAATCAACCCCTGCCCTCTGTGAAACCTTGTGAAGTTTCGGAGAAATTTCAGGCCACAAAATACATTTTTCTAAATCGGAAGCTTTGATCCTCAGTGGCACGGCCCCACGCGGATTCAAGGCTGAGTTCCCCTTCCAATGGGCCCCTAAAGGCCAAATTCGATACCTAGGTATTCATGTGTCCATGGATCTTACAAAACTCTTTGCCCTCAACTACAGAATGCTTTGGGACCAGGTTTGCAGAGATTTGGCCAGGTGGCACCTCATCCCCCTATCTTTAGTAGGTTGAGTTTCGGTGTTGAAAATGAACATTCTCCCTTGATTACTGTTTTTGTTTCAATGCCTTCCCCTGAAGCTGCCATCCTTCTTTTGGAGTGAGCTGATGAGGGAGACGTAGAGATTTCTTTGGCAACATAAAAGGCCTCGGGTGGCCAGACGTTACCTCTTCCTTCCCAGGGAGAGGGGAGGTTTGGCCTTTCTAATTTTTACTTTTACTATCTAGCAGCCCAGATAATCCCGGTGTTATCTTGGGCCAAACAATGTATCACGTTCAGATGGTATGAGATGGAGAGAAGATTACTAGAGGGAGACCCTATACATTCTGACACTAGCCCCACCTTCCTTGGAGAATGCCGGACTCATCACAAATCGATGGGTGAAACATGGCATATATATATTGCAGAGGGTCAGGATATTGACAGACACTCCCAATGGGGTGGGTCCGCTGTCCCTAATTTGACATGAGCCGAACTTTTTTCCTCCCATGCTAGATTTGGGTTATGCCGGATAGGATAGACGAGGAGTCACAAGATTCACTCAGCCGATTGAAGGGGATCATTGTATTTTTTTCCAGAGAGCGAAGGACAAATCTGGTTGGGGTAATAGAGAATTCCTTAGATATATGCAGGTTAGACACTTTATTAATTCCCCAACTCACTTACTGAAGCTAACTAGACCATACTCGAGCTGGGAACAATTTCTATATGGGGTGGTGACCATATCTGCTAAGGTTAAACCGGTGTCAGGTTTGTGCAAACTTTTATCAGGGGGAGGGGGAGTCTCTTTGGACAAGCACATGGCACATTGGGAAAGGGAGGCTAGGATCACAATCAGAGAGTCTGATTGGAACTGTAGACTGAGTCTGGGCTGGAAGGTGACCTCCTCACCAGTGTGGCGTGAGTTTTATTGGAAAACTTTCATTCGATACTTTAAAGTACCTTTGATCACACAGCATTATAATGGGGGGGATGTCTGGTGCTGGAGGAAATGTGGAGGGGAGGGCAGTCACTGGCACATTCTATGGGACTGTCCGAAACTGGCCAATGTTTGGAGAGACCTGGGTGTAGCAGTAGGGCACATTCTAGGTGTGGTGATCCCCCACACATTTGAGGATTGGGTGTTGGGGACCCCCACAGCAGTGGCTTTAAAGGGAGACACTAGAAAAATAGCACTCATACTCCTAGAAGTAGGATTAAAATGTATTACTTACAGATGGTTAAACCAGCACCCCCCCCACCCTTGCGGACTGGATCACTAGGGTTCGAGGGGTGGTGTTGATGGAGTCGTTAACAGCAAAGCTTCGCTTACAACATGACAGTCACCTGGAGCGATGGCAGCAATGGGAATCCTAGTTACTACAGCAGGAAGGATGGACTTAGAGATCCTCCCTTTTTTTCTGGTGGGGCTGCAGTCATTCTCCATATGATATACTATTTTCAGGCTAGGCAGTTTCATGGGAACCCCATGGAATGAAGGGAGATTTTTGGTGGCGCACAGCCTATTTATTGAGGCCTAGGTTGAGGCCACAAATGTTTTCTTTTAATATGGTTACTTTTCTTAATGCCAGATTACACATTATTGCTTTGTATCCTGGGGTTACATTTGTGAATAACCTCAAAATGTCTAGATTGATTTATAACCCCAATATAAATTGCCACAGCTCTGATGAACAATATATAAACTTCATGTATAACCTGTATGTCATTTACTCATGCTGTTTTACCTTGTACGATCGGCCCTTTTTGGGTCCTCACTGTATAACTGTGTCTACTAAGCTGTTAATAAAGCTGAGTTAAAAAAAAAAAAAGAAACTGTTCCTGCCACCTGGGGGTGTTCTTTCCCCAACACCCCCTCCCACTCCAGCACCTGTTACTGCCCAGTCTTCAGTGTCTGTGCCAGTGCTGGCCCCTCTATCTGTACCCGCCATTAGTCACGACTCCTACCGAAGGCTAAGAATCTTCTTGGGCACCCTCCCAACCCCCCAAGGGGAGGATGACTGAGAGACCTGGATCGACTATGTTGCCCCCTTGGTACCCGCTTGGCAGTGTGCGGAGGCCGAGAAGCGGAAAAGAATCATAGAAAGTTTGAGGGCCCCACCCTTGTAGCTATTAAATTTTTGAGGTCCATGAACCCTGAGGCATCTGCTCAGAAGTACTTATCTGTACTTGAAGGCAATTTTGGGAGTACTGAGTCAGGGGAGATTTTGATGTGGAAATTCCAAGGTACCAAACAATGGAAGGGGGAAGTTTGTCTGCGTATGTTACTCACCTAGAAAGAGCTCTGCAGAAAGCTTACCAGAAAGGAGGGGTAGCCGCTAGTGATTTGAACCATGTGAGATTGGGGCACATACTACAACATGCCAAGCATTCTAAACTGCAGATCATCCAGTTAAGGCTCCAGGATAGGAGAGGTAACCCACCTGACTACTGTGACTTGATAAAAGAACTCAGGGATGTAGAATGTGAAGAAGGAGATTGTAATTATGGGGTGAGTGCAGCCCAAGTGACCATGGCACCGGAATGCCCTTCCGAAATGGAGACCACTATGAGTTTCCCACCATGGGCTAAACGGTGGGGGGAGGAGTTGCTGAAGGAAGTCAGAAAAGTACAACTGGGTGCATTCACTGAGGTATTCCCTGCTGACTGAGACCCTGGCCCCTGTCAGGACGTGACTGTTATGGGGGTGAGGGTGCACCCTCAGGCATCCTCTACTGAGGGTGGCTTCTCGGCTGAGCTCAAGGAATTGACTGCCACCCTAAAGGAACTTTTGAGACATGGTACACTACCCACAGAAGTCAGATCACAATCTCCCTTCGATGCTCCAGCATCCCCTGCTATGTTTTCCCCAAGGATGTCCTGAGAGCGCGTCATTTGTCACAGTTCCGGCAAGGATGGCCATATGAAGAGGGAATGCCAGTCTCAGAAGGACTTAGAGAAAGTGGTAAACCAGCTTCTTGGAGAGCTTCGAAAATGAGTCAGTGGTCAAGGGGTGCACGAAATGACCACAGTAAAGCCTTTGGCCATCCAAACTCAAACCCCACTGTGGCTAAATCACCTATCCAGGCCCCTGCTGTTGTCCCTCCAGACTGGTCCAAGATAGTGGGCCCTTCAATGGAGACTAATGTGGCTGTGAATAGTATTCCTACTCGAGCTGTGCTTGACAGTGGGTCGCAAGTGACCACTGTGTTTCAGGACTGGTATAACAAACACTTATCTGATGTGCCCTTACAGTCCCTGGAAGGCCTTCATGTGTGGGGGCTGAGCGACAAGTCTTATCCATATCTAGGATATGCCCACCTCTGGTTGTCTTTTTCTGCAACTGTCACTGGCGTAGAGGAGCAAGTAGTGACACTGGACCTAGTGTGTCCCCCCACCGGACTGTATGATGGGGTTCCACTGTTAATTGGAACAAACGCCCACATGTTTGGGAGATTAGCACAACTCTGCCATGAGAAACGAGGGCAGCTGACTGGATGGGCCCTAAGAATTCCAGCCTTAGTAAAAAGGGCTTATGACTGGCAACAGAAACCCAATGAAGTGGACCCAGATGAGCCAGTGGGGATAGTGTGGAAAAAGGAACCTGCAGGTCCGGGGTTCACGCATAATGCAGTATGCTATTAAGCGTACAACATTATGACCCTGTACGGGCCCCCAACACCCAGTGCACAATCCATGGAGAAGTCTGCCTAAAGAGAAATGTAAAGAAAAAAATATTAATGTTGGATGCGCCAGTAAATGGAAAGTTGCCAGAGGGATTATTGGTCAAACCCAGCATCTTGCCTGCTTGAGCCCACACCTATGCACGACTAGTGATGGTCCAGATTCAGAATATGTCAGATCAGGAGATTCGCGTAAACAGTGGGTGCACCCTAGCTACAGTACACTGCGCCGACACTGCCGTATTGCCCAGCAAAAAGTGCTCTGGCGAGAATGAGTGAGTGACCCAGATTTATTTGACTTTGGTGACTCTCCATTGCCAGCTGAATGGAAGGCTAGAATTAGCAAGAAACTCGCTCAGAGGGACCAAGTGTTTTCATTAAAAGAATGGGACGTGGGGTGTGTCCAGGGCTCAGAGCATCACATACGCCTGCATGATGACCAGCCATTTCGAGAGAGATCCTGACGTCTCGCCCCAGCAGACACAGATGATGTGAGGAGACACCTGCAGGAAATGCTCACTGCTGGTGTGATACAAGAATCAAGAAGCCCATATGCCTCTCCCATTGTGGTTGTGCATAAGAAGAATGGGTTGGTAAGAATGTGTGTTGATTATCGAACCCTGAACTGGCGGACCATCCCCGATCAATACACCATGCCCTGAATTGTTTGAATGGGAGCAAATGGTTTTTGGTATTGGATCTTTGCAGCGGATACTACCAGATCCCGATGGCCCCAAAGGACTGTGAGAAAACAGCCTTCATCTGTCCTATGGGGTTCTACAAATTTCTGAGAATGCCACAGGGGATTTCATGTGCCCCAGCCACTTTCAGCGACTGATGGAACGTGCGGTTGGAGATATGAACTTGCTGGAATGTCTAGTGTACCTAGACGATGTCATTGTGTTTGGACGCACATTAGAGGAGCATGAGACCTGACTGTTTAAAGTCCTAGACTGATTGGAAGGCTTCGGCCTCAAGCTGTCCATTGACAAATGCCATTTTTTTCAAACCTCCTTAAAGTATGTAGGGCACATAGTATTTGCAGAAGGGATAGAGACTGATCCTAGTAAGGTTGAATCACTGACTACTTGGCCCCAGCCGCATAATTTGAAAGAACTACAACATTTTCTGGGGTTCTGTGGCTACTACCACAGGTTCATAAAAGACTATTCAAAGGTGATTCGCCCGCTCTTGAATCTTACCCAGGGTTACCCTCCTACCAAGCATAAATATAAAAAAGCGTCCATCAAAGAACCAGAGAAAGTGTACTTCTGCACAGGTGAACTTTTTGGGCCCCGCTGGACACCCAAATGTGAAGCAGCCTTTCACAAAGCCATATACCAGCTCGCCCATGCCCCCATCCTTGCCTATGCTGACCCACCAAGCCCTATGTGCTGCATACAGACGCCAGTCTGCAGGGTCTAGGAGCAGTGCTGTGTCAAGCCTATGAGAATGGTTTGAGACCAGTGGCCATTGCCAGTAGGAGCTTGACCCCGTCGGAGCGAAACTACCCTGTGCACAAGCTGGAGTTCCTTGTGCTAAAATGGGCCATCGTCAACCAGTTTTTTGAATACCTCAATGGGGCAAAGATATTGGTGAAGACCGACAATAACCCGTTAACCTATATACAGACTTCAGCTAAGTTAGATGCCACTGGGCACCGGTGGCTTTCCGCCTTATCAACCTATGATTATGCTGTTGAATACAGGCCAGGACTGAACCATATTGATGCTGATGCCTTGTCACAAAGGCCAGTTTCCAAGAGTAATTAGGTCAGGCTGTCTGAACTGACATCCGAGCCTTGTGCCAAAAATTTGACCAAGATGAACAGATGTCTGCGGACACAGTGGACTGTTTAGTAGATTGCTTGGGCCCTCCTGATACCTGCATACCAGCTGCCTATTGCCACTTTTCTGCTCTAGACATTAGTGCACTATCACAATTTGACAATAACAGCATTCAGTGGGCTCAATCCCAAGATCCAATGATTCAGCTCGCACTTCATGCCCTGCATGCGGGGAAAGATGTGTCCAAGTTGCGTTCCCCTGACTTGCAAACTGCTGTATTGTTTAAAGAAGGCCCCAGGTTGAAGCTACTCAATCAGTTGTTGTACAGAGAGACAGTGGATCATGGCGGTCAAGTAGACAGGCAGTAATTGGTCCTGCCCATGGCCTTTAAAGATTTGGTACTGAGGTCCCTCCACAATCACATGGGGCACCTTGGAATTGACAGAACTCTTGACTTGGTACGATCTTGATTCTACTGCCCCAAGATTGGGGTCTATATGGAGCACCATGTAAAGACCTGCAGTCATTGCCTACAAAGGAAAGTCCTGCCTCAGAGAGCTGCCCCCCCTTGTCAATATTACTACTAGCACCCCCATGGAACTGGTCTGCATAGACTTTTTGTATTTAGAATCTGGTCAGCGGAATATTGGCAATGTGTTAGTGGTTTCGGATCATTTCACACGGTATGTGCAAGCTTTTCCAACTAAAGATCAAAAGGCCTCTACCGTGGCCAAGGTGCTAGTGGAAAATTTCTTCATCTACTATGGTGCCCCTCAACGGATCCTCTCTGACCAAGGCAGAGATTTTGAAAGTCAGCTAATCAAAGAAATGCTCTCCCTATGGGGGGGTGCGGAAGTCAAGAACCACCCCTTATCACCCACAGGAGGACCCTCAACCAGAACGTTTTAACTGCATCCTTCTAGACATGCTGGGCACCCTCCATTCCAAAGACAAGCCTAAGCGGAGCCAGCAGATTAGCACCTTGGTCCACGCATACAAGTGCACAAAAAATGATGCTACTGGGTTCTCCCCCTACCACCTCATGTTCGGAAGGGAGGCCCGACTGCCCATTGATATCTGTTTTGAGGTCTCTCCAGATGGGGTCTGAGCCGAAAATTACCTACAGTATGTACAGAAACTGAAAGCTCAGTTGAACCATGCCTATCAACTGGCCCAGACAATGGCCACCAAAAGAAATCTCGCCAACAAAAAGAGGCATGATAAAAAAGTAAAGGCTCAAGAGCTCCGGCCTGGACACCATGTGTTGTTATGCAATTTGGGACTGCATAGCAAACACAAAATTGCTGATGGGTGGCACCATCTTCCCCATGTAGTAGTTGGAAAGTTGAATGATTTACCAGTGTACAAGGTGTGCCCAGAGAATAACTCAAAAGCTGTCAAGACCATGCACCATAATCACCTGCTACCTATCGGCCAAGTCATAATTGAGGTTGAATCATCAGAGATTGATTCCCCTGGGCTGGTGAATCATGCTGCTGCAAAAAAGAGATATAGTCAACCTACCCCAGTAGTTAGAGATTTAAGGTTTCCCCCGCGGCAGGCCCAGAATGATAGTGAATTTCAGTCCACCTCTGACGAAAGTGAGTGTGACAATGCCTATTACCCCTCCTATGAATTGAGTCAGCTGTTTCAAGGTAACCCTATGACTAACTGTGGGGATGAAGCTGGGCCTTCAGGACTGCCTAACCCCCCAGCTTTGTCCTTGGAGCCAATGGTCCCTGAAAGTGAAGTGCAAAGTATAACGTCTGAGGCTGCGGACTCTGTGTTTTGTGAAACTGTGTGAATTGCCCGAAGAAGGGGCTGATGGTCTGATTCTCTCTGGTGACACACCAGAACTTGAAGAACAATGTGAGAGTGTTGACAGCCCCCCTTCAGTGCTGCAAAGCCTAATTGTGCCAGAGCCTCCTCAAAATGAGCAACCTGGGCCTCCATCAGAAGATAATGAGCAAAGTGTTGTGGAAACAGAGCAAGGAACTGACAGTGCTCCAAGTTTGGACATTCCCATCCATGCAGAGGCACCCCTCACAAGTGACAAAAGCTCAAAAGTTAGTGCTTAAAGTACAGAGACTGTGGCCGCTCCCCCCAGAAAGTCTGTTCGAGCTGTCAAGCCAGTGCTACGCTTTAGTTATGATTCCCCTGGGAGGCCAGTGGATTTGTCTCTCAATGTGGTTCACAAAGTGGTTTATGTTTCACCAAGCTCACTGCCCAAATTCAGCTTGACGGCCAACTCCAGGTTACTTGTTCTCCTCTCTCACCATGGTGCCCCTGCCCCATCCTGCCCCAAGTTAGCTGATAGGGAAGGGCCCCCTCCTACATTGTTTTATGTACAAGAAGTTATTAAATGAATCAGTATTACTTGTATGAAACATGCATAAGTATTGTCAATATGGATGTAGTAATGTGAAGTATATTGAAATGTATAGTAATGTAACAAGCTAATGATAGATACGTCTCAATTATATTGCATTTTTGATATTGTGATGGTACAGACTTGACGAGGACGCCAAGTTTTCTCCAGGCAGGGAAGGGCGTAACCCCTCTACAAATGGGAGTTCCCAAAAAGTCTTCCTTGAGCTTGCGTAAATGCTCACTGCCAGGCTGGTGTTCTGTGTTTTAGCAGTTTAAATGTATTGCCAGAGAGTGCCTGTATAGCCTCTGTGTACTGTCTCTTTAAGAGCTGCCTGGATTGCAGTTATAATTAATCTGGGAGGGGGCTGAGTGTTTCTGTGCTCAAGCCCCACCCGGGCTGCCAGATAATTGCTCCGTTCTGCCATCGCTATTTGCGCAAAGGGAGCTCTGTTATAAGATGTGCTTATTTGCTGAATATCTACTAGAGTGATAATAATATTGCAGTTTGTTCTAACCTATTTTTTTTGCAGCAAGGACTGTTCTGTTTATCTCCACCAACTTGGCCCGGGACTGTCAGAATGGGCCAATCAGTACTGTTGGGACTCTAAAATGGAGCCTGCCTATAGGGGCTTAATGGGGTCAAAACTTGTAGGAATTGTAGTTTTTGCATTCTGGTACCTAAGTGAACCTGAAGGGGGAGCCCTTGATGTGACTGACAGACAGATCAGCCAACTGAATCTTTTGGATCTTGGGGAAATTCCCAGACAGCTTGCAGTTTTTAGTTAGTTCTGAGTTGGGAAGTGAAATGAGTAACAGCTCAAGTGATTTGAACAGCAGCTCTGTGTAGTTTTGCGTGGGAGGACTGTGAAAGGGCTAAGTTTTAGCCTGCCTGTCTGCCTGCTGTCCCTGAGAGGGAAAATAGAGTTTATTCAGACTGAATCCGAGTTGTGAGGACTATTTAAGCCACTGGACTGTGACCAGGCTTTAACCTGAAGAAGACTGAAGATTTGCTGAATGCGATCGGCCTGTCAGGATTTCTAGCCACCTCTAAACTCTCGGTTTGTGCAGAGACTCTGTAATTGCATCTGGATAGCAATCTGCCTGCTATAGTGGAATTTCTTACATGTAAATGTGCTGTGTGCTGTTAGTGGGTCGTGATTTGGTTCTCCACTGTGTGTTGAACTGTGTTCTGCTCGCTGCCGGCATGATAGATAGCGATCTGCCTGGTATAGTGGACTTTCTTACATGTAAATGTGCTGTGTGCTGTTAGTGGGTCATGATTTGGTTCCCCACTGTGTGTTGAACTGTGTTCTGCTTGCTGGAGGCTGCATCCAGCTCCAACAGACTGAACCTGAATTCATTGCCATTTTGCCTGGGCCTTGCCACACTGGCCCAGCTGGACTACCATTGCACAGAGAAAGCCATTGACGAGAGACATGCCTGGGGATCAGCCCCCTGTTCAATGCTTGAACAGAAACGATGCCTCAGTGATTTGTGTGGGCCCTGCTTCTCCTGGCACTCCAGCTCAATAACCTGCAGTCTCAATTTCTTCCTGCCTGCGTCCTGTATTGGGTTTCATGAGTAAACATCAGGATAGCTCCCTGCAATGACAGCTAAATCTAAAGTGTTGCCTTCCGATTGTCTGGTTGCTTTTTCTTTCACGAACTGAGCCCTCCGGCTCTGGATTACAAGTAGTGTGTGTTGTGCATGTTGCTTTCTTCCATCACAGGGCCCCAACCAGCTGCGACGTTCCCTAGCCCACCATTTTCCTACCTGGGTACCCAGAATGTGTGACTGTGTGGGGACTTAAAGAGCATGCATAACTGTTTGATTAATATAGCCTTTAAGCCAATCAACCTCATTACACCCCTTCCTTGTTCAAGTCCCCTGAATAAATCAGATCTGACTTTTTTTTGCTGCATTTAACCTGACTGTGGTTCCAGTTTGTGCCAAGGGTACTGTACTGTTGCTATTTACTGTGCATCACCTTATTTTACAGGGGATCCCCAGGGTCGAGCCAGAGGAACCAGCCCTGGTGGTAAGTGCAAACAGTGTAGGTACTGGTATGGTGTACAGGGGTACTGTGAAAGTGATTATCGTATATTGCTCAGGCCACTAAAAGAGAAAGAGGGGGGTTACAGTGTCCTGGAGAGCTGTGCCCAGGTTAGTTTGACCACTGTCAGCCCTGACATCTGGGTGGAGGCACCCGTTTCAGAACTCAGGCACCTTAACCTGCTACTAGCCGCACAGGCAGGGGTAGTAGCCCTTGGGATAGTGCCACCTAGGGGTTACAAGCAGCATGTGTTCAAATAAATACAGGTCAGGGAACTGGTCTTACAGTAGGCAACTGCAGTAGGCCACCAAGTAGTTGTGATGATTATAATCAACAAATGATGCAGACAATTGAATATACAGACAATTGAACATATAGCTAACAAAGGAAACACAGCCCTGACCTGCTCACCTCCACTGGGTAAGCAGGAGAGGGAGAGTCCCTAGATTAACTGAAAAGATGGTGCAGGACAGTCCACACAGCTTAGTTAGATATATATATATCATCCTGGGAGCCCCAGTGGCTGAATTGGGGGAGTGCAGTAATCCCTAACCCTCCACAGCATACCTCCATTAGTCACCCAAATACTAACCACAGTCAAAGGTGGAAGACTTGACAAGTACACAACAGTATCCTAAGGAGCTGCTGTGTGTGTAATAATTGTTTATGCATTAAGTTGTGATACACTGTACTCTGTCAACCATCGTCAATTGCCGACATGGATGGCCAGAGAATGTTTAAATAAACAGAGAGTTAAAAACAAACAAAGGAAACACACTGTTAGTTGGAGACCTGAATCTTCTGGAAGCAGACAATTAATGACAACAAGTACCGCAAAAGAAAAAATAGTTCATACACTTATTCATTATCCACGGAATGACAGAAGCTAGTTAAAACTTCCATCAGAGGAAACAACATCTTAGATGTCATTGCCGATGTACGGAACCTGCTGCAAATTCGTAACACCAGGGAAAATCTGGGGTCACGATGGTACAGTTTGAACTAGCGATGAATATACATAAGAATACAGGCATAACCATACCCAAAAACTATAGAAAAGGAGACTTCAAGAAAATAAAGAAAATTCTTAGAAAATGGCAATGGGAGCAGAAGTTTAAGGACTTAAATATTGAAGATTGTTGGAGAATTCTAAAAAAACTAAAATAGTAGAACTAGAAAGGAAATACATCCCAGAAAAAAAATTGTATAATAAAAAGGTAAAGAAACCTTTATGGTAAACTAATATGGTCCTAAAACAAATAACAAATAAAAAGGAATACAGCAGAATGAAGAAAGATGATTCACTTTATAATATCAAATCTTACAGGAAAGAGCTTAAAAAATCAAAGACAATAATTAAAAAAGAGAGGGCAAAGATTGAGTTTAAGATAGAACACATTAAGGACAATTATAAAACTGTACTCGTACATAAATTACAACAAAGGGAATGAACAATTATCAGGACCAATCATAGAAAACAATTTACCAGTGAATGATCCAAAGGGACCTCAGAACTGTTCAGTAGCTATTTTTGTTCAGTCAGGTGTATACCAATAAGGACAGAACAAGACATGAAGGAGACAAGCCAGTATTAAACACAAGTCTAAATATATTCAGTGTACCAAAGAAAGAAAAAACACTTAAGGACTTAAAGGGTAACACATTGGCAGGGCCAGACAATCTCCACCCCAGAATCCTAAAAGAAACAACAGAACTCATAGTAGCACCCTTAACTTGTATTTACAACAGATCATATACAATGGGAGAAGTACTGAGCGACTGGGCAAAGGCCTCAGTGGTTCCTATTTTTGAGAAAGGAAATAGATCTAGTATTAAAAATGACAGACCCATGACTCCTACATCCGTACCAGGAGAAACACTTGAAAAATTCTAAAACAAATATTGGAAAATAATATTAAGCGACTTGGGTTGGATGACATCACACAGCATGATTTCAAAAAGAACAGGTCATATACAACCAATGTACTGACATTCTATGAAATGGCGAATTCTAACATAAACGACGACATATCAGTAGAGCTAATATATTTGGATTTCCAAAAGGCCTTCGATACGATGCCTCATGACATTCTGATTACCCAAATAGAAAATAAAAACGTTGACAGGAAAATAATAAACTAGGCAAATAGTTGGTTGACCAATAGGAAACAACAAGTGATAATAAAAATGGTGATATCAGAGGAGGGAAGGGTTAGTAGTGGGGTCACCCAGCGCTCAGTGTTGGGACAGGTGGTGTAATCCTTTTCATGTTGGCTTGCATGTGCGCAAGCAACATCCTGTGGTAGTAGCACTTTCAGAGGTGTGTCAGTGTTGTGGCCAATGCAGGGGACGCTTTAGTGGGTGCGTCCCTCATCTACCAATCAGTGAGCATGCTGGTGATGACAACAGTTTCAAACAGAGCCATGGAGTTGAAAAAAATCTGCTGCTCCAATGAGGTGCAGTTTCCTCATTGGCACGTCGGATGACAAGGCTCTGTTACATGCCTTTCCTGGTGAAACATTCCAGTAAATCTGGCGGCTCCTGCAACCCACCACATAATCCCCACAAAGCTGACATCGGGGATGCCCAGTCCACATGTCGGCATGTCCCCCCCACCAGTTCAGTTTGTTTGCTGATGGGGGTGCCCAATCTCCATTGGCATCACACCCCTCCACACACTTTCTTTGCCGATGGGGGTGTCCAATCCCTGTCAGCATCATGTCCCCCCAAACTCATGGCACACTGGGAGTCCACCCTAGTGTGCCCCAAATCATTTTTTCTACCTGTAAATAAGGAAAACCTGCCCCCAAAGTCTGTTTTTTTTATCTGTAAAAATTAAGGTCCCTCATCGTCCCGCCAAGCCACCTTCCCAACCTGCACCCACCCTCAGCACACCCCACCTCCCCGCAACCCCCTCACCCCATACTTACATCCGGAGGGCTGGCGCTGCAATCTTCTGTGGAGCGGGAACACATCTGAACTCTTCAAAAGCCGACCGGGAATTAAACAAAATGCAGTAAGCTTTATAATGGCAGGCAATGGGGGGTTTCAACTTAGGTGGATATATTAGCCATTTTGGGGAATTTTGGTACCAGATTTTCAACATGGGGTTCTTGAGACCCCACCTCATAAACACATGCACTGTCACCTCTGGACATACAGAGCTATCATTAACAAACTTCCTCATTATATTTTGGACTACCTGCCTTTGTGTTACGGGTTGTTACCCCTTGAGAAACTACTCCTGCCGGCCCGGTGGTGCAGAGGGCTGAGGCGCTGGTGCCTTACCTCAGACCACACCGGTGACCCGGGTTCGGGAACAGACTTGGGTCGCTGGGGGTCGGCGGGGGTGGGAGAGGATTGAGCATTTGAAAGACTGCTCTCCTCTCCTGGGGTGGGTTAGGGTGATGACTCGCTCTGTAGTGGCCCCTGGTGGAGACCGGGAGCACTACAAGATGCAGCACAACATCAGGGGTGCCAGAAAAATTGAAAAACTGTCCTGATTGGCCAGGATGATGGCAAATGATCTGCCAACACCACCGAAGAACTCTTGAGGAGCCTGACCGCCTTGGCAGTGCCCTGGGGCTGAGAGAAAGAGTGTGCTGGCTACCCTACCGGTGCCCTCCCCCTCGGAGGTGGAGGACCCACTCGGTAAAGGGTTACACCGAGCTACCCCAGGGTCGGCTGCGATCTGAGGAAGGGGTTCCAAGGGAGGACAGTAAGTGGATGTCGGGGATCGTGGCTGTCTGAAGAAAATGGCAGATCGGGGCACGTAGGAGGGGATAAAGAAATAATGCAAAAAAAGAGAGAAACTACTCCTGTATTTCACTTATCGTACCTACTATCAGAACTCACTATGGTAAATCTGCAATGAGCCACACCCTTCATGTTCTCTGGAACAATATACAAAAAACTTTGAAACTTGCTATCCCTGTGAAGCTTTCCTTCTTCAAAATCCTATTTGGACGCACCTTCAAAGAGACATGTAATTGCCGCTGCTGATGACTCTCTGTCTGGGCATACCTTTTCTGCCTTCACCCTTTTTTTGCAGCACCGTTCATGGCTTATAAAGTCCCTGTCCTTATCCATCCCCCACTGGCTAATATACTCTATTGCTACTCCTTCCTACCCTAGTTCGTTAGCCCCTCACCCTATTTTATCCACATTGTACATATGTACATGGTTATAGATACATACATAGATACATAGACAGTGTCGGCAGATAAGGGCCTATGGCCCACCCAGTCTGCCCATTTGAGCGTGTAAGTTCAGTTTCTGTTTTCCTAGAAGTCTGTTGCCCCTTACCCCTGACCTCCAGAATTCCTTTATGTCTATCCCATGCATTCTTAAATCCCGTGATTGTTTCAGCCCCCACCAATTCCTCTGGCAGGTATTCCACTTGTCCACCACCTGTTCTGTGAAGAAATTCTTCCTCCGTTTCCTCTGAATCATCCTCCTCCAACTTCATCCCATGCCCTCTAGTCCTGGAACATCTTTTTCGCTTAAAAATAGTGTTTTCCTGCACCCTGTTCCTCCCTGTAAGATACTTGTATGTCTCTATCATATCCCCTCTCTCCCTCCTCTCCTCCAGGGAGTACATATTCAGTTCCTTCAACTTGTCTTCATAGGACTTGTGATGCAATCCATGTAACATCTTTGTTGCCCTCCTCTGAACCTTCTCTACCCTGTCTATGTCCTTACGTAGGTAAGGTCTCCAGAACTGTACACTGTACTCCAGGTGGGGCCTCACTAGTGTCTTGTATAGTTGAATTATGACCTCCTTTTTCCTGCTGGTGATGCCCCTGCCTATACATCCCAGCATCCTATTTGCTTACCTGCTGCCTTGTCACACTGTTTCCCTACCTTGAGGTCATCAGAGATGATAACCCCAAGATCCCTTTCCTGCTTGGTGCATGCTATATCCTCACCCCCAACTGATATATTGTGCCAGGGTTTTTGTGCCCCATCTGCATTATCTTGCACTTTTTGCATTGAATTTCAACTGCCAAACCCCTGACCATTCTTCAAGTTTCTACAGGTCCCTTCTCATTCTGTCTACACCCTCTGGTGTGTCTACTCTGTTATAGAGCCTTGTGCCATCAGCGAACAGTGAAATTCTGCCTTCTAGGTCCTGCGCAATGTCATTGATGAAGATGTTGAATAGGACCGGTCCCAGCACTGATCCCTGTGGTACCCCACTGGTCACTCGTCCCTCTGTGCAGTGACAGCCATTTACCACCACCCTCTGTGTCCTGCCGCCCAGCGGGTTACCTACCCACCACACTACTGTCCTGCCCACACCCTTATTCCCCAGTTTGTGTAATAGTCTTCTATGTGGCACAGTGTCAAAGGCCTTGCTGAAGTCCAGATAGGCCATGTCCACTGCCCTCCCCTGATCCACCTCCCTAGTCACCCAGTCAAAAAATCCAACGAGGTTGGTCTGACATGACCACCCCCTGGTGAAACCATGCTGCCTTGGGTCCTGTAGTCCATTGACAACCAGATGTTCCACCAGTCTCTCCTTCAGTAGTGTTTCCATGATCTTCCCCACTACCGAGGTGAGGCTGACTGGTCTGTAGTTCCCTGCTTCCTCTTTGTTCCCACTTTTGTATAAGGGGACTACATCTGCTGTCCTCCAGTCTTTGGGTACCTCCCCTGTTTCCAGTGATCGGCTAAACAGGATAGCCAGAGGTTCAGCCACCACCTCTCTTAGTTCTTTAAGAACCCTGGGGTGCACCCCATCTGGCCCCATTGCTTTATCAACTCTTATTACTTCCAGTTCCTTCAGGACCCTTTCTCGTGTAAAGGGACTTGTGTCCATTTCTGCACCATTCTCACCCCTTGTACTCCCTTCAGACCCATTACCCTCCTCTTCCTCAGTAAAGACTGAGCAGAAATACTTGTTCAGTATGTCAGCTTTACTGTTGTCATCCTCCACGCGGCCCCCATCCTCCCCCTTCAATCTCACTATCCCTCCCTTTGCCTTTATTTTTTCACTTATGTACCTGTGTAACCCCTCACCCCTGCCTTTTTGCCAAAATGACAGGTGGCATGCTGTTGAAGCTGACAGTAATACCTGGTGGGGACCTGGGTTCGGGGAGGATGAGGTTACTCGGCACAGGGGACCTAGTTTTGGCTACTCTGGACAGGGGTACCCAAGTAAATCCGAACACAGGAAGCAATAACTGTAATGTCCAGAACCAGGAATGGGATTCTTCGGTGTGGCTTTTATTCACAAACTAGCTGAACACAACAAAGCATAGACGGACCCCCATGGGGCTACATTTACTGGTAATGCAGATTAGAGACTACAACGTGGTCCATTGGAAGAATGAACCAATTATACTGTTTTCAGGCTCTAGACCCACCAGGCACACAGCCCGGACTTGCACGTGCTTTGGGTACACAGCCCGACTGGCCCAGCTCCCCCGCTGGCCACTTGATCCACGGTCCATTGGAAGAACGAACCAATTATCCTGCCGTGGCTCCCCACACTCCTAGAGAGATTTCCTACCCGGCCATTTCCCTGGGAAAACTGAACTTCTGAATGTAGATTAAATGGTAGATGAACTGTCGCACCTCCTCTACATATTACTTGAAATCACACAGCACTCTAGCATTTGACACTACTCCACTTGTTTGGCCTAGTCCTATAGGCTTCCCAAAATGTAGCTCAATTCCTAGATTCCCACACATGTCCCAGGGTGAAGAAAACATTTTGCCCTTTTTGTCAGAGCAGACACTCACCCTTTAGTTGCAGGTGCCCCACAGGCGAATCACAAATCTTTCAACTTTCCAAAACAAAGGCTGAACAGGCAGCTTGTCTTCCTCTTGGTGATGTCATCCCTCAGTCTCAGCTGAGACTGAGAACAGAGTGAGACAGTGTGAAACCCATTTAACTGGAGTTTCACAAGCTGCCTTCCCTGCCTACCACTAGGTCTTACTGGGATTCTAGTAACCCCAGGTAACAAGGGGTTATACTCGCCCTTGACCAGGAAAATGACTGTCCGCAGTCATTATTTACCCGGCCTTAGGCCATCCCACCCTGTGTGCTACTTGCGGAGGGGGGGGTGATCAGACCCCCTCCTACCATGTGCAAGCACAGGCAGGTAACACTAAGAGCCTACAGGCCTGTAGCTGACATGTCAGCCTCTACACTATCCACTTACTATGGACACCCAGTGGCTCTGGTAGAACTATCCAGAGCATAGCCCTGATAGATCAGCACTGCAGTCCCAATGGCCATTCAGGACCACAGCCTGTCTATCCCCCCTAACCCTCTAGGGAAAACCTATCTGCCTCTAACATAATATCCCAAAACAAAAACAAAAACAACCCGGGGACCTCCCCGACCTTGGGCAACCTGCAACCACACACCATTAAAATACCAATTACTGCCTCCTCCCTACCCCCACAACCACACCTGTGGAAGGAAAAGGTTAATACAGCAATAACCATAACAATAATACCGCAATACTTTAAATTTCTACACAATACAGCACTGACGAGGAACTCCGATGAGCCCCTCCTCCTCTTCTTGTCTTCTCTTCTGTCTTCCCAGGAACACCTGTAAGAAAAAGAAAGACAAAACACACTCCTAATCTGCATACATAGTCTATCTAAACCCCTACCATCAAAACACTGCAGAATCCCAAAAAGCTTTTTTTAGAAAAAGAGGTAGAAAAACAGTATTTACATTAGAAAACAACAACATTATTTACAATACACATTTGGGGGGATGGAGTGCCCTAAAAGTCCCAACTAATGACCACAAGGCCCGAAGGCTAGTCCAATAAAGAGTCTCTCCTGGGCCGGAGCCCGGTGAAGCACAGTTTTGACAGGCCAAAGTCCAGAGAGAGTCTTTCGGACAGTTCACATTTGAAGTCTGTAGTGTGGGTGTGTACTACAATGTCATAAAGATAGAAAAGTTCGGACTTACCAGCCACTTGTGAGTACAAGACTACCAACCTGCACCTCTGGCAAGACTCTCCTGGTAGCATTTCTTCTGATACAGCTGGGCGGACATCTTCTGGGAACCACAGGAGGGCACATCTGGGAACAGCTGGGCTGATGTCATCTCTGGAGACGGACCCTTAGAACAGGAACAAAAAGAAAACAGCTGGTCCGACGTCATCCGATTACCAGGTGATGAACAGGAAACAGCTGGGCTGGTGTCCTCTCTGGATCTGAAGTCATCTGGTGGGCCAGTCGATGGTTGCTGGGAAGGACAGTACACTGTAGACTGATGAATGTGGGGCACCTGAGTCCTGGATATTCATATTGGCGGATCAATAAAGGCACTTCACAGTCTGGTGTGGCAGTATTGACTACCACTGCTCGGCTCTCCATTTTGTAGGCATGGGCTTATTTGCTGGGAGGTCCTTGCACTGAGACCAATAGCATCAGGGGTCAGGGGCTTGAATTATTACCCCATCTGGGTGCACATAATTCACACTGTGGGAGATTTCACGTCCCTCTCCGTCCACTATTCTCACTCTGTCCATAAACAGTGTCCTGCCTCTCTTCCACTGGGTATACTTTTCGTGGAACAGTCTATTCTTTACATGCTGATTGGCCCCAGGATGCACACTTTTCATTGCTTCATCCCAGATCCAGGATTTCCTGCAGTTCTCAATCTCTTCCCAGACTTTTCGAGGAAAGGTAGGAAAGGTCATACCATAGATCTCATTTGCCTTCCTACGAACCAGTCTCTCCTCTTTGCTTGCTTTGGTCAATCTGGACCGCTGGCCTGGCTTGGGGTGGCCAGTCCTGGTTCTGCCAACCCATCCTTAAGGAAATTAGAAACGGATCCCTGACTTCTTCCTCCTGTAAAGCCAGGGCAGTGGCATCACCACTTTCTTCCATACATTCCTCCAAGGCAAGATCTTGAGGCTGTATACCCGTTCCTTTTTCACAAGGCCACATAGGTTCCCCCTCATCTTCCTCTTCACTGAGGATCTGAGCCCAGGAGTGAGCAGTCGTTCTCACCCCCGAGACTATCCACTCATCACTAGGCGCGGAGGTCGACACCTCCCATTCAAAGGCCTCCCGCATCTCATCTTCACCTAAAAGACTCGGGCTAGGCCCCCACCCCCACCCAGGGGTCTATTGATGCTTTATCCGAACTTTCTTTCTGAGATCCAGCATCCGAAACTTCAACTTCAGGTTCTGTCTCTAACTCTGCACCCTCTAGCTTTGTGCCACACTCCCCCGAGGGGCCTTGCTCCACAGGCTCCGCCTGGTGCTGTGTGCTGCCAACTGCAGATTCCTGAATTTTTGTCCATGTGGGGGCCAAACGAATTGGAGGTGCTTTATACAAGCCATATTTTTGTAGGCATCCAGCACAGTGAGGAATCATGAAGACGTCCCTTACAGCACTCAAGCATATTTGGCATACACACACACTGGATAATTAGGAATCGCCACATCAAGAGGCAGTTGCCCTCCATAGCACCACTTTTCAATATCTCTCAGTCTATTTACTGCTGCTGTTACTGCAACCCGGGCATGATCCGAGTAACGAGCCGGTCCTGAGGCCATAACTGCAGAAAAATAAACTAAAGTTCACTGTAACTTTAAGTCCTACTCTATTGAACACACTTTTTAGCTGTAAAATGGCTCCTCTGCTGCTGTGTTTACTTTACTACCCCACCCTGTAATGGCGGCGGCGGCACTTCTGTGCATCAACATTTGGAATCTGGGTCAAGCCACTGCGCACCCGATTTACACAAGCTACTGATAACTTTTACTCAAACTGCACAACTTGCTCTGATCTGGCTCCAAATACATTTACAGGATTTTTCTTGGACTTTTTACATGCTGGTATCATTTCTTTTTATTACAGTCCCTTAAAGCTTCAGGTTTTTAGCACAGGATTGCCTGCTTTTACTAGTGTTGCATTTTACTACAACCCACAGTCTCTCTCTGGCTGCAAACTTTAAACAGGCTAATTCCATTACTATGCACACAGTCAATGGCTTAACAGGCTTGCACTTGCTGGCAGGATATTACACAGTCGTTACTTGCAAAGCGACTACACTGCTGCACACACATTTTATATGGCATAGGCAGAAAATCACTGTTTGAGCAGCTTCATGAATGTTTACTTACTGTTATCAGTAGTAATTTGCTGCGATGGGGAAAAACTGCCTGCAGCCAGTTCTTGAAGGCCTCAGTATACAAACGGGCGGGCAGTCCTAGCGATCGTCATTTTAAACACCAAACTTTCAATTTTGACGATCGATTAGCGGGTTGAGCCCGATTTTAAGCAAGAAAGTCTATTTTTGAACTGTTTACAATGCTTTGAACTCTCCACGACGCTTCTCCACTGCCAGTACACGCACTGCACTCTCACTCCCTCTGAAATGCTGGGGCAGTCTCTGTAGAGCTGGCTGAGGGCCGGGACTGAATGCAACCTGACCAACCACACGACGCCATGCAAATGAGCCTCTTCTTCCTCGCGAGGGCTCTTCTCCTCACGGCGATCGTCGAGCAGGCAAATTTAAACTGCAGAATGCAACTTTTTTTCTTTTCCAACTGACTCCACGGCGGGAGCCCATTTCAGCCATATAACATAGCCATTTACTCTGCAGTCTCTCAGTTCACTCAGAAAGCATTTTCAACGTCCAGGGCGTAATTTTCTTTTGCTACGCCTAGTCTTACACACTTTTCTTCACAACAGTTCATTTTAAAAGCAGTTCAAACGTCCAGGGCACAATTTTCCTGTTGCTACCCCAGTCTTCCACACTTTTCTTCACAACAGTTCATTTTAAAAGCATTTCAAACGTCCAGGGCACAATTTTCCTGTTGCTACCCCTAGTCTTCCACACTTTTATTTACCACAGTTCATTTTAAAAGCAGGCAAAAACGCTGTAAACAATTTTGATGCAGGACAAGGGCACACTTTTTGGCTTTACAGCTCATTGGTAAACAGTTGGCATTTTTAAACAGCAACACAAGATTCACAGCACACAGCAACATGCACTAAGGAAATTGCTTCAGTTTTATGGGCTACCCACTGCCAGATAGCCAAAACGCTAGCCCCCTTGCCCAAGCACCTTCCTCCCTGAACAAAATCCAAAACGGTGCCTCCATTTTTGTAACCCCTCACCCCTGCCTTTTTGCCAAAATGACAGGTGGCATGCTGTTGATGCTGACAGCAATACCTGGTGGGGACCTGGGTTCGGGGAGGATGAGGTTACTCGGCACAGGGGACCTAGGTTTGGCTACTCTGGACAGGGGTGCCCAAGTGGATCCAAACACAACCAGTACAAGCAATAACTGTAATGTCCAGAACCAGAAATGGGATTCTTCAGTGTGGCTTTTATTCACAAACTAGCTGAACACAACAAAGCATAGACGGACCCCCATGGGGCTACATTTACTGGTAATGCAGATTAGAGACTACAACACGGTCCACTTGAAGAATGAACCAATTATACTGCTTTCAGGCTCTGGACCCACCAGGCACACAGCCTGGACTTGCACGTGCTTTGGGTACACAGCCCGACTGGCCCGGCTCCCCTGCCAGCCACTTGATCCATGGTCCATTGAAAGAACGAACCAATTATCCTGTCGTGGCTCCCCACACCACTTAGAGTCTGCGACTCCTAGAGAGATTTCCTCCTTACTTGTTATGACTCCCCATCTCACAAAGAGAATTCTTCTTTACACTTGTTGTGGCTCCCCACACCACTTAGAGTCTGCGACTCCTAGAGAGATTTTCCCTTTTGCAACCCCACGTCTGGGTACTTTCCCCATCACTGGCCAAGTGCATGAGGCAAAGTAGCAACCACAGCAGAAATCTGTAGAGGTGGACCTGGTTACCAGAGATGGGGGGTTTGCCCACCTCCAGCTCCCACAGCCCATGCCCGGCCATTTCCCCGGGAAAACTGAACTTCTGAATGTAGATTAAATGGTAGATGAACTGTCGCACCTCCTCTACATATTATTTGAAATCACACAGCACTCTAGCATTTGACACTACTCCACTTGTTGGGCCTAGTCCTATAGGCGTCCCAAAATGTAGCTCAATTCCTAGATTCCCACACATGTCCCAGGGTGAAGAAAACATTTTGCCCTTTTTGTCAGAGCAGACACTCACCCTTTAGTTGCAGGTGCCCCACAAGCGAATCACAAATCTTTCAACTTTCCAAAACAAAGGCTGAACTGAACAGGCAGCTTGTCTTCCTCTTGGCAGAACTAAGGGGATTGCCCCCGGAATCTGCATGGGGATCTTTACATCCCCCCCCCGGAGGGAGGGGCACTGAGACCCGAACAGCGGTCTCCACCACTTGAGCACACCTTCACTCTTCAAACCAAACTGCAGACTCACTCTTTGAAAACTCCCAACGTTCTATCTAACTCCCTCTGCTGCAGATTCCAATGTGGCTTATGCAGCTGCGAAAGTTCTATTGGTGATGTCATCCCTCAGTCTCAGCTGAGACTGAGAACAGAGTGAGACAGTGTGAAACCCATTTAACTGGAGTTTCACAAGCTGTCTTCCCTGCCTACCACTAGGTCTTACTGGGATTCTAGTAACCCTGGGTAACAAGGGGTTACACCTATAAAAGGTTTTGTCCCCTCTACCCACTGATTTTGCAATATGTTCTTCTGTCTGAGCTTTGGCTTCCCTTACTGACCTCCCTGCCTCCCTTTGCTTCTCCTGGTACTTCTCCCTATCCCCTTCTGCCTGTGTCTTTTTGTATTGCCTGAATGCAGTCTTTTTGGCTTTCACTTTCTTCACTATCTCTTTGGAAAACCATAATGGTATCCTCTTCCTTATCCTCTTGCTAACCTGCTTAATGCATAATTCTGTTGCTCTTGTAATCCCCATTTTAAATGCTGCCCACTGTTCCTCATCCCCTGATTCCTGCCCCATTCCCCTTAATTCCTCTTTCAAGTATCTCCCCATTTTCCCAAAGTCTGCCCCCCTAAAATCCAGGATACGTGTTTTTGTGTGGTTTGGTTCTGCTCTTTCTGTGATTTCAAACCACAGTGACTGGTGGTCACTATTCCCCAGGTGCTCCCCCACTGTAACCCCCATCACATGATATATGATATATATTCAGAGTATTGTATTGTTGATATTATGTTGCATTTTTCTTTTTTGTTCTGTATTGATGAAACTCTGTCACTATAAAACAAAGTTGTATTCTTGACCTGCCCAGGTCCACCTTGTAAATGAGTTCTCTCAATGGTGTTCTACCTGGTAAAATAAAGATTGATTGACTGATTGATTGATCTTGTTATTCTGTCAAGAAAGGTCATTTTGCGGTCACTGCACGGAATCACCTCTTGGGACGGATTAACAAAATGACAGTGACACTGTTCATGAGGTGGGGTCCTAAAAAAACCATGTTGCTAATTTGGTGAAAAAATTCCAAAACATGACTGCGTTACGAGCGTGCATTGTGCAGTTTCCATGCACGTGCATAACTTCAACAGTTTTTCACTCCAGATTTTCAACATTGTCATTTTTTCACACCTCCTTATGAACAGTACAACTGTCATTTTTAACATCCTGCCCAAATGTGTTTTTACACGTGTGGCGCACAATGGTGTGGTCACTGTGGTGAATTAGCTTTTGGGACAGATTCACAAAATCACAGTGCCACTGTTCATGATGGGATGTTCCAAATTGCATATGTTGAAAATGCGGTTAAACAAATCCCCCAAATAACTGCATTACGAGTGTAGTGTGCATGGCGCAGTTTCTAAGCACGCTGGTGAATTCACCAATTTTTCATATTTTCACTCCTGATTTTCATCATTGCAATATTTTTAAACCTCCTCATGAACAGAACAGTTGTTATTTTTCACATCCCGCCTGAAATGTGTCTTCGCACCTGTGATCTCAAATGGCGCAGTCACTGTGCAAAATCACCTTTCAGCTAACGAACTGATAGTGCCACTGTTCATGAAGTGGGGTCTCAAAAAGCCCATGTTGAAAATTTTGAGTGAAAATACCAACAAATGCCCAGGGCATTAGGGTTTTCAGCAGTAACACCCTACCCTATAGAGACTAACAGGCATCAGTGTGACTTGGGATCGTCGGCTGTAATGCCCACACCATTCCACCCCCACCCTGTAGCAAGTGACAGGCATCGAGGTGTGCCTTGGAGTCTTTGGCCCGAAAGTTCATCCTATTCTCCTATACTGCACCCATCTTGGTGTATTTCCTTATGGAATCGGGTGAGCGTAAGGCCCAAAGACCCTCAAGGCTCACCGCGACACTTGTCAGTGTCTACAGGGTAGGGTGAGGTGAAATGGCATGAGTGTCATAGCCAGACAACCCAAAGGCACACCCCAACACCTGTCAGTCTCTGCAGGGTGAGGGTGGGGTTGGTGTGAGTTCAATACTTCACTGCTTCACTGCCATTCCTATTAAGCATCTCTCTAACTCCTGCACTACCAATGCCAAAGCAATGAAGCAAGACAACATTTGTCATTGATAAATACTTGTTTATAAGGGATATAGCAAGGATGTCAAGGGGATGATACATAGGTTTGCAGATGACATGAAGCTTGGAGTAGCCAAGTTTGCAGATGACATGAAGCTTAGAGTAGCCAAATTTGCAGATGACAAGAAGCTTGGAGTAGCCAAGTTTGCAGATGACATGAAGCTCGAAGTAGCCACGTTTGCAGATGACATGAAGCTTGGAGTAGCCAAGTTTGCAGATGACATGAAGTTTGGAGTACCCAAATTTGCAGATGACATGAAGCTTGGAGTAGCCAAGTTTGCAGATGACATGAAGCTTGAAGTAGCCAAGTTTGTAGATAACATGAAGCTTGGAGTAGCCAAGTTTGCAGATGTCATGAAGCTTGGAGTAGCCAAATTTGCAGATGACATGAAGCTTGAAGTATCCAAGTTGTAGATGACATGAAGCTTGGAGTAGCCAAGTTTGCAGATGACATGAAGCTTGGAGTAGCCAAATTTGCAGATGACATGAAGCTTGGAGTAGCCAAGTTTGCAGAAGACATGAAGCTTGAAGTAGCCAAGTTTGTAGATAACATGAAGCTTGAAGTAGCCAAGTTTGCAGATGACATGAAGCTTGGAGTAACCAAGTTTGTAGATGTCATGAAGCATGGAGCAGCCAAGTTTGCAGATGACATGAAGCTCGGAGTACCCAAGTTTGCAGATGACCTTAAGTTTGTAGGGGGAGCTGATCCAGTAGAAAATAGAAAATGAATTAGTACGGATCTGGAGGAAATAGAAAAATGGAGCATAAAAAAATAAAATGCAGTTAAAATGCAGCTCAGTATTGACAAATGTCCAGTTATTCATATGGGAAAATTGAATATGCAACACAAATAAATGTTAGATGGAAAGAAAATCAAAAAGGCTGACTCTGAAAGAGAGTTGGGAATTATAATTCATAAGGACTTAAAAATATACCTGACATTTTAACAAAAAATGAACATCAACAAATAGACTTCTTAAAAGCATAAAGAGAACATATAAGAAAGAACAGTGTATTATTACGGCCTATAAAGCCTATGTCAGAGCCACTTAGATTACTGTTCACAACTATGGGTAGAAAGAGTAAGAGGAGGGCAATGAAAATGGTCCTAAGGCCTTGTTTAAAATCTTTTCCTCATTTGGCATGTTAGCTGAGGTCAAGGACTTAGTCTTAATTGTGTTTTCTGTTATTTTTCATTTTAACTGGAGGACCCAGGTCTAGTCTGAACTCTTTGTTTTATGTTTCTCCTTTTTTAGCCAGAGTACCTGGCCCTGGTGGAGCTAAGCCAGGACTTTGCTGTTGAGCTGCTGGGAATGTGCCGTAATCAGAGTGAGGTTACTGCTGTGCTGAATGATGCTGGAGATGAAAGCGAGGAAGATGAAATGGATAATCAGGCCTTTGAGGAAGGCATCCCCAATCTCGCAACTGTACGGATAGCGGTGAACTACAATCAGAAAAGGGTGAGGTTCCCTGTATTGGAAACTGGATAGACTACTGGTGCACTTGTCAATCTCACAGTGCTTAGTAAGAGATGTTACAAAGGTTACCATGCAGACTATATTTCACTGTTTCCGTCTTGGGACTAGGATGTTACAATTCTGGTTGGCTGAGGCAGAGAGGGCATCTGTCTTCTAGGCTTCTTGCCTGGAGAGAGAGAGAGAGAGAGAGGCTTCTACTGGTGCATGCCGGCCTTCTGGTGATCCACACAGAGTCGGCTTGTGCAGTTGGGAATATGTGTCCCTGGGGCTGGCAGTAAAGCCTAGAGATTAGAGTAATAATCTGTGAAAGAGCTTTGTACATCCAGCAGACAGACCTAGGGTTGATTCCCACAACCTCCACTTGTATATTGTGTGACTCTGAGCAAGTCGCTTAACCTCCCCAGTGCTTCCAGGCTGCCCATGAAAACAGGCACCTGTGCCTCGTGGGCCTTACCCGGTTACCAAACAATAAAATTAAAAAATAAATAAATAAAAATAAAGTTTTTGAAGGGTGGCCACATAAGGGGAAATATTAGGAAGTTTTTCTTCACGGAAAGGGTGTTGGATGCATGGAATAGCCTGCCCTAGGAGGTGGTGGCAGCCCGTACAGTGGTGGGTTTTAAACATGCATGGGACTGAAACAAAGGAATAATAGAGATAGGAAGAAAAAGCTAAGCCAATGAGCAATAAGGGTCACTGGTTGCTTTGTGAGCTAGCGTAAATGGGCAGATGGGATGGGCCTGGCGGTCCTTATCTGCTGACAAAATCTATGAATCTCTATGACTGTATGCATCTATAAGATTTACCTTAGCACCAGCACGAATATGTATGCTTGATGTATGCCTAAATTTGTTCTGTCTGTCCTCAATGTGACGAGGTACCTTTGGAAATGAGCCTCTGGCTCAAAGGTTGTAAACCAATTTTTACAAATAAATAAATAAAAAAAACCACTTATGTGGAGGTGTTGGCATCTGAGTGTATGAACTGGTGCAGTAATGTTTGGTTCAAGGGAGGAGCAGAGGGCTCCAGACTGCCGGACGATCCAATAGACCATCACAGGGTACAAGCCTGAAGGAGGAGGGTGATGGGGAGAAAATGAGAGGGCCCAGAGACAAGAGGTATAGCCTCCCCACCTCCCTTCCATCCAGTCACACATGCCAGTGTTCTGTACCATGTTTATTTTTACATTTTGCAACCACATTCTAAAATTCTGCACACTATTTTCTAAAATTCTTATTTTCAGGTTAAATCTACATTTTTTTTTCATACCACCTATTTTGTTTTTAGCTCAGAAATGTATATGACGGTAAAAGGATGATGTGAAACAAATTGGTAAATTGGGTTAGAAACTGGTTGAAGGACAGGAGACAGAGGAGGGTGGTTAACGGCATTCATTCTAAGGAGGGGAGTGTAACCAGTAGGGTACCAGAGGGCTCGGTACTGGGACTAGTTCTCTTCAGTATCTTCATGGGAAACATTGCAGAGGAGCTGGAAGGGAAGGTATGCCATTTTGCAGATGATACCAAATTATGCAATAGGGTGGACGCTCGGGGGGGGGGAATGCACGGGGATCTTGGAGAAACTTGAGGAATGGTCAAAAAACATGACAGTTGGGGTTCAGTGCCAGAAAGTTCCAAATCATGCACCTGGGGTAAAGAAACCCCATTGCTGAGTATAGGATGGGGGGAGGTACTAACAGTCACTACGTGGGAAAGGGACCTTGGGGTTATCATATCTGTGGACCGCAAGGTGACAGGGTAGTGTGACAAGGCGGCGGGCAATAGGGATTTTGTATGAGATGCTCTATGAGGAGAGACTGAGGGATCTCAACATGTACACACGGGGGGAGGGGAGAGAGAGAGAGATGACATGACATGACAGAGACCTACAAGTACCTCAATGGGGTAAACAAGGTACAGGTGGGAGTCTCTTTCAAGTCAGAACAAGCACCAGGGACTGGGGGCATGCAGTGAAACTGGAGGAGGGAAATTCAAGAGTAATGTCAGGAAATATTTCTTCACTGAAAGGGTAGTAGATGCCTGGAATAGACTGCCAGCAGACATATTTTTTTTTTGTATTTTAGTCTTTGGTAACCAGGTAAGGCCCACTAGGCACAAGTGCCTGTTTTCAGGGGTGACTTGGGAGCACTGAGCGGTAAAGAGATTTGCTCAGAGTCACATAGTATACAAGTGGAGGTTGTGAGAATCAAACCAAGGTCTGGTCTGCTGGATGTACCAAGCTTGTTCACGGCTCGTTACTCTAACCTCTAGGCTATACTGCCACATGGTGGTGCCTAGAACAGTGGGGGGCTTCAAGCATGCATGGAATAAACATAGGGGTACATTGGATGGGTGGCGGGAGGTGGGAGGGTCAACAGAGACCAGACAGAGTCTGTGGAGACAGAATTGGTAGGGAATATCTGAGCAGACTAGGTGAGGCAAGTGGTCCTTTTCTACTGTCACGTTTTATGCTTCTATGAAAAAGTGTTGGAATAACTAAACAACATGAGAGCTTTCCTAACACCTCACTTAATTACGTTCTGTGCTTTTTCCTTGCTTTCTCTGACTTCCTGGTCACTTTTTCACTATTTTAGCACCTAAATGTTTATTTTTGGTCAAGTCTACAGTAAAGTGAACCCCTGGAAAAAAATGTATCTTCTGCACTTTTTCTGTGCCACACAGATAAACAGAAAACTGGCATGGGTGTCCAATGAGGGTCAACCAGAGCTCTCTCTCAGCACACTGGGTCCTCTCAGGGTGCCACCTAGCATATACTGTAGAATGTGTTTTCCTATGATGCTCGTCCTGGGCAAGTTATACGTGACCATGGGCAGTGCCCTGGTGGAGCAGAGCAAAGATGGAAGGTAAATAATATACAGTGCCTTCAGAAAGTATTCGCGCCCTCCCCCTTGGATTTTGTCACATTTTGTGATGTTGCAAACTCAAATTAAAATACATTTATATGGGATTTTTTTGTCACGTATCTACACAAATTACTCTATAATGTCAAAGTGGAATGAAACTTCTGGAATTTTTTGTACATGTAATTTAAAATAAAAACCTGAAATGTCTTGATTTGATAAGTATTCACCCCCTTTGCTATGACACTCCAAATTGAGCTCAGGTGCATCCAATTTCCTTTGGAGATCACTCTAAAACTTGAATGGAGTCCACCTGTGGTCAGTTCAAATGGTTGACATGATTTCAGAGGAAATACACCTGTCTATATAAGGTCCCACTGTTGACAGTGCATGTCAGAGCAGAAACTCTACCATGAAGACCAAGGAGCTGTCCGTAGAACTCCGTGATACAATTGTGAGGAGGCATAGATCTGGGGAGGGGTATAAAAAACGTTTCTAGGGTGTTGAAAGTTCCCAGGAGCACAGTCAAGTCCATCATTAGGAAAGGGAAAGATTACGGAACCACCCAGACTCTTCGTAGAGCAGGCCGTCCTCCCAAACTGAGCAACCAGGCAAGAAGGACCTTGGTCAGGGAAGTGACCAAGAACCCAATGACCACCCTGACAGAACTACAGAGTTCCATGGCTGAGATGGGAGAACAATCTCTGCAGCACTTCACAGATGTAGCCTCTATGGGAGAGTGGCTAGACAGAAGCCACTCCTGAGAAAAGGCCACATAATAGCATGCCTGGAGTTTGCAAGAAGGCACATGGCAGACTCTGAGACCATGTGGCAAAAGATTCTCTGGTCTGATGAAACAAAAATTGAACTCTTTGGCCTGAATGCAAAGCGCTATGCCTGGCGCAAACCGAACACAGCTCATCACCCATGTAACACCATCCCTACCATGAAGCATGGTGGTGGCAGCATCATGTTATGGGGATGCTTTTCAGCGGCAGGGACTGGGGCACTTGTCAGGATAGAGGGAACAATGAATGGAGCCAAATACAGGCACATCCTTGAGGAGAACCTGCATCAGTCTGCAATAGACCTTGGACTGGGGTGAAGATTTACGTTCCAACAGGACAACCCCAAGCATACAGCCAAAGCAACACTGGAGTGGCTTCAGAACAAGAAGGTGAATGTCCTTGAGTGGCCCAGTCAAAGCCCAGACTTGAATCCCATTGAGAATCTGTGGAAAGACTTAAAGATTGTGGTTCACTGATGCTCCCCATCCAACTTGACAGAGCTTGAGCAAATCTGCAAGGAAGAATGGGCAAAAATCCCCAAATCCAGATGTGCAAAGCTGATACAGACATACCCAAGAAGACTCAAAGCTGTAATTGCTGTCAAAGGCGCTTCTACAAAATATTGACTTGGGGGGGTGAATACTTAAGTAAACAAAATATTTCAGTTTTTAATGTTTCATAAAGTTTTGTTACACAATATAAATATTTTTGCCCCTTTAAATTGTTGAGTATGCTGTGTGAATCAAGGGGAATCATTTCAATGCATTAAAAATTCTGGTATTAACACAACAAAATGTGACAAAATCCAGGGGGGTGAATACTTTCTGAAGGCACTGTAGGTATGTTGGCTTGTGCAAAAATATTAAAGTAAGAAGGCCTTTGCTGCATTGAGTTGTTTTCCCTACCAACAGTGGTGGATCTAGGGATTAAGGATGACCACGACACAGGCACGGTACAGAGGGCATATGTTTGGGCATGCAGGGGACTTTAAATCCAGACTATGTTGCCAGCTGTGTATCATTGCTGGGGCATAACTGGGGCTAAACAGATTTGTACTAGAGCATGTGCCCTGTCTGGAGCTGTCCATACCCTTGAACATAGTTGGTTCCTCCGAAGGGAGCAAAGTATGAAGGGAAAAAGGCTCCTGGCCTGGCCCTAGGGGGAAACACTTGATTATATGTGTTACATTTTTTATGTACACTGCATCACAAAACACAATGAGTGAGACTAGTACTGCAGTGACTGTTAATGTGTAGTTGCAACAATTCCACTTATCAATATCTGCACACGGCCATGAACAAGTATTTTTTTTTTATTCTTTGGTAACCGGATGAGGCCCAGCAGGCAAGAGCGCCTGTCTTCGGGGTGACCTGGGAGCACGGGGGAGGTTAAATGACTTGCTCAGAGTTACAGTATACGAGTAGAGGTTGTGGGAATTAAACCCAGGTCTGCTGGATGTACCAAGCTCATTCACAACTTGTTACTCTAACCTCACATTATTTTTTGGGATGGGGGTCTGGAATGTAGTCCTGGATACCAAGGAAGATCCTCTAATCTTGCAGAAAGTGCCGTGGATTCAACTGCCACCTGGACACCCACTAGAACAGCACTAGAAATGAGTAGACGAGATCTCAGTTCAATGTCTCATTCACCATAGCACCTCCCCTCTCAAGTCTTGCACTGCAGTGCTGGTGAGTGGGATACAAGCTCAGGTATTTAGGTAGAAGCCAAGTTTGGTAGTGCCACCAGCAGAGCGTGTTTATAAGGACAAAGAACATCAGCACAAAAACGCGGGTTACCCGAAAAAGGCATTGGAAATACAGCTTGGTTTAAAAAAATACAAAATCATACATACCCCCATAATGCAAGGCCTTCTCGTACAAATTCCATAATATATGGAACTCCCCCCCCCGATATACGCACTGCCCAATCTCACCATACCCTTGCTTTCCTCCTTCGCAGATACACCATTCACTGCTGCAACTGCAATTAATCTCTTGCAATCCTCATCACCCCAGCCCACCTGCTATTCCCCTGCATACTGTTCTTTACTGCAACTGCAATTAATCCCCTGTATTCTCCCCCTACTCCCCCCATAGCCCACCTTGCCTATCGACTCCCCTCTGCCCACCTTTACCCATCATCCCCCCCTTTAGGCCTTACTGCTCTGAGCCTCATCAGCCCACCTCTACCTACCTACCCCCCTGTTGTCCTCCCAACTCTGCCCATGCCTCCACCTTCCATCTCACCCTTGTTACTTCACCCCTCACCATCTTTCTCTCCAATAACTTGCTGGCTCTAGACCCCTCACAGGGTTCTCGGCATCCTGGTAGGGAATAGGGTTTGACTTGTCTTCCATTCTCCAGCTTCCACCTTCTCTCCCACACTTTCTACCTCCCTCCCCTCACTTTCTTTCTCTTCATTTACTTGCCATCTCCAAGCCCCCTTGCACGGTTCTCAGCATCCTGGTGGGGAGTAGGTTTTGGCCATCTTCTCTCTCACCCTCCACTCATCCTCCACCACACCTCCACCTCCCCTACCCTACTGGTTCTACCGCCCACCTCCTATCTCCCTTACTACTTCTCCCTCACAATCTCTTTAAACTTGCCAGCTCCCTGACCCCTCACAGGGTTCTCAGCATCCTGGTGGGGAGCTGGTTTTGGCTGCCCTTTCTCCCATTCTCCACCTCCTGTCTCACTCTTGCTACTTTCCTACCCACTCTCTTCCTCTCCAATACCTTGCCAGCTCGTAGTTCCCTCACAGAGCTCTCAGCATCCTTGTGGGGAGCAGGTCCTGGATGCCTTTTCCCCCTTATTCCACACATCCCCAACCCCCCTTTCTCCCATCACTGCTGGTTTTTCCATCTTGTTACCTCTCGATACAGCACTTATTTCCATTCTCTCCATCTTTCCCTCATTCCTTTAGTCTCATTTAGCACTTACAATGGTTCTATGTGATAAAGGCAAGTCTGAAAGACCACCTATCACATAGAGCGAACAAACTAGAGCCCATAGTAAAAAGGGCGATGGATATTGCACCGACCATCGCTATTTCTTTCCTTACCAAATCCACCAGAAATTATTTTTTTATGTGGGGAGCTGTGCCCCTCGCACCCCCCAAACTTAAATAATCAACTCTGAGGGGGGTGCGGACCATGGGGCAAGTTACTGGATTAAAAAAAAGGATTCTGCCTATAGCCGGACCTGAACGTGGGTCTGCTTGTATTACAAGCAGTGGTGTACACCACTACGCTATGCAAGCAGCTCAATGGGAATTGGTCACAAAGGATGCTATATTCTGTAATAGTGAGTATAGCTCCTTGCTATACTCTCTATACAGGATATAGTGACGTATTGCACCACTCACTCTCTTGTAGAGCGCTATTATTGAGTCGCCCAAAAGTGCAGTGCTCAGTAATCAACGCTCTACATGAGTGGCTACCACTTAGGTTGCATATACCATTTACCTGGGTAACTGTCTACACTTCATATTCTTAGATTACTGTTCTGGTGAGTCTTGCACTGTATTTGATGGCACACAATGTACTATGTTGATGTTTTGCCTATATGTTCACATCATCATATTCCTAACATCATATTTGTACCGGCTTGTTTCTGCACTGTATTTGATTTTGCATTCTATGTTTTCTTTGTTGATTTTTTTCTACACTCCCCCTTATGTAACCCCTTCCCCCCAGGACGCTTCTGGAAATGAGCTGTTTACAGTTCATGTTGTTGTATAGCGCAGTGGGTTAAGACTCTGAGTTGCAGATCTGGAGACCTGGGTTTGAATCCCACAGCTGCCTAGGTGCATACTATGTGATCCTGAGCAAGTCACTTAACTTCTGTGTGCTCCCAAGTCGCATCTGGAAACAAGCTTTGGCTTAGTGTGTTACTCTTGGTTAAACAATTTCCACTTTCTTTCTGGGTGAAACTTTTCTAAATAAATAAAATAAATAAAAATCATGGGATGTATATACAAATCACTATAAACACAGATGAGGGACACTGATGAATCCTGAGTAAGACGAAACACATGTCTGTGTCTTCTGTTCTCAGTCTTTGCAGATTGCGAGCAAGAGGCCCTTTCACACCAAGCATTCCTGCTTAAAGCAGAACCAGCCTATATTTTCATGGTGATTTGCATATACATCCCATGATGCCTTGCATTATGGGGTATTTGAGATTTTGTATTTATTTGCATTTATATCTCCATGCCATTGCTGTTATTTTATTTAGACCTTTTCTCAAGGTCTGGGGGTATGGCCAAGTGTGTTAGATTTTTTTGGGGAGGTCCAGTCCCCCCTCCCTGAAAGATCTCAGCCCTGCCCACTTGCTACCCCCCCATGCCCAGGTTTACCCCTGGGCGGGGACGCCAGGTGGGCACCCTCTGCCCATGGTCCTTCATAATGTGCCCTGGCTTACCCCCAGGGTGGGGTCATGGGAGAGGTTCCCCCCGGACACTATTTGCAGCGGGGATGGTGGCCGAACAGGGCATCATGCTTGGGGGCTGGAATTGTTTTGTGACTTGCGGCAGTACCTGTGGGCGGGGATGTGCAATGACGTCCTGTGCCCACCCCCCCAGGTGATGGTGCCGGCACAATGGATCCCCTCCCAACCTCCACCAAAGGTCCGTGGTGTGCCTTCCCCCGAGAAGGAGCGCAGTCTCTGGAATGTTCAGTCCTTCTTCTTCTGGCTGGCCCTCCAATGTCCCAAGTCTGTTTCCAAACCTGGGTCATCGGCGTCTTAGACGGATGCCCTGCCTCTGCGCTGACGGGTCAAGTGTGTCAGTCTTAGTTAACCCAATTGTGATATGCAGTACATTGAGCAACCAATCTCTCATCACATGAATCCTTGCTGTGCAAACTTTCTGTCCCCCACCTCTCTCCTGGTTTTTGTAACTGCCCTGGTACCAAACCAGAGTCTCTCCTTGATCTCTCTACTTCCTCTCAGCTGCTGAGGAGCTACTTGTTCCTAGAGATCTGCATGTTGGTTGCCCCCTTCTAGAAAAAAAACCCTTGCCCTCCAAGTTTAGTCCCTCAATCTCACACAACATATCTTAGAACCAAATCCATAAACCATTCTTCCTCAAACTAGTCCCTGAGTGACTGGGTCCTCTTATCCTACCTCATCCAGACTGTGGATACTTTCATTCTCTTTGACACTCTGCATCACCACAGGATGGTCTATTTTGTCTGAAAGATCCACTGACCTGAACCCCCACTTAAATACGTCTGGAGCATGTAATTTGGTTCCCTCAACCAGTGTGCCATATTCCATGATGTCTGCAGCACTGATCGGTTTCACATCATTTTCTCAACCAACATTACTGATGCCCTCTCCCTGTTCCATACCAAATTCATGTCCATCTGGGATGAGCACAAGCACTTACAGAGATAACATGTGAGATGCTCCCACGTTCCCTGGATTTCAGCAGACCCGATCACTTCCTGAAAGCCCAGAACTCTGCCTGATGCTGGTATAAAGCCTCAGGCTCCACTGAGGACCTACTGCAGTACCACCAACTTTGGAATGCTAGCAATGAGCCTACTAGGGTAGGCAAAGTCAATTGCTTCTTTAAACTCTAGAGCAATCTTAAGCACCTTGTTAACTTCTGCAAGGTAATCAGCTCCATTTTTGGTCCATCCCCAGTCTATCACCCTGATCTTCAAGTTGGACAGCTCATCTATCTGCACAAATGGAAGGGGGGAAGGGGGAACACCACCTTCCCTGGGAACTACCACCCTATTCCCTCATCCTTGCTTTTACTAAATTGAAGGAGAAAATGATCCTTTCCCTGGTCTCCTGCGTTTCTTGTTCCTCTTCCTTTCTCTGCCCTTTCCAGTCTGGCTTCCTCAAGTCTTACTCCGCCATCGCGTCCCTTTTCCGGCTTCTAATTCTATTCTGAGGGGGTTATATAAGGGCCAGTTTACCCCCGCCATCTCTGTCAACCTGGGAAAGGCTTTTAGCACACTGGGCCACCCTCTCCTACTTGAGAAACATACAGATGCAGGTCTTTCTCTGAAAGTCAATTGGTTCCACTCATACCTGTCTGACAGACTCCAGTCTGCATAAGTTGGTGATGTCCACTTGCATCTCATCTGTTTGGGTGTCCCCCAGGACTCTAACATTGGGTCCAGTCCCATTGTAGTTTGTACCTTATCCCAGGTTCACCTCGAAAATGAGTTCTGCTCAATGGTGCCCGCCTGGTTAAATAAAGATTTTGACTGATTGATTTTGATTGATTGATTCTCAGCAGTATGATTCACATGAAACTTTCATCAATTACTCTCTTTAGGAATTCTCTGTGAGTTGCACAAGTGTTACTGGGTCCAGCACAAAGCCATACAAGAACTGCTGCCGAAGTGTTATAACTCAGTTTGGCATTGCACTGTGACCAAAATTAATGCATCCCAGCTGAGTTGCAAAAACATTTGATAAAAGATGCTCTTGAACTGGTTAAAGCAGCAGTGTTTGTTAGTGACCGTATTGTTTTTTTCAGTGATGTTTGTCTGGCAGCAGTATTAAGATTCTATTTGTTTTCATTCTTTCTTGAATCAAGATGTGAGATTTTTAAGTTTTTAAAAGTTCCGGTTTCCCATGCCGTGCCTGCCAGGAAAAAAATTAAATTTCTTGGCACAGGGTTGTGCTGTTTGCCACCAGAAACATGAAGTAACACCATCCTAATATCTCCACATTTAGAATCTAGCATGTACATTCAACAAATATCTTTAAAGGTAGAGATTTAAAAAAAACCGTGAGTGGCGGCCATCTTTATCAATGTGAGCTATTACTTACAAAATTATCTGTAAAAGCTGTTTGAACAATATCTGAACACAATAAAAAAAATAAGCTGAGCATGAATCTAAGGATGTCTGAAATGCAATATGTTGCCAAAAGCATGTGAAATTTTATGCCGACTAACACATACTGCTGCGTTACGTGTAGCGAAACAACCCAATGTGAGTTGTCAATACACTGCCTGCTATAAAAAACAAGGTAACCAATTTATTGGTGTGACAGTTTAAGGCGGACTATACTGTATCTTTTCAAATGACCACCTGTCAATCTGTGTGTCACAGATACACAGATGATATGGGACAGAAAAAGACTAGACGTCCAACAAGTCTGCCCTGTTATTCCTACCTAGAATTTCTTATTCCTTTCTGAGCTCCTAGAACCCCTAGTCCTTCCTTTTGCTTTTAATTACCCCATTTACAAATGGAATTGGGTTTCAGATTTGAGCATTAATAATATTACTGGGTAGATTGTTGCACCTCACTATCACCCTCTCGTCTTGAAGTTTTCACTCGCTAGTCTGTGTTTGTGGACCAAGGTGGTTGTCTTACTCCTTAATTTAAATAAATCATAGTAGTCCTACTTGGTGGCTCCCTGCATGTATTTGTAGGTTTCTATCATCTCTTCTCCCCTCTCTCCTGTTCTCTAGTGAGTGCACGTTTCCTCCCATGTTCATATGTGCAGATGGGCAGTACTTTTTGCCTCTGGTGCATCCATCCCTAAGCTGGATGTTTCACTGCAGTATGGCTTTGATAATGTATGTTAATACCGCCTCTGATACAAAAAAAACACCTGCTGCAAATGTGCCTATTTCCAGGGCAGTCGCATGCAAGACACTCTTCACAGAGTAAGAGTGTCTCATGAGCAGAGTAAAGGAGCTCTCTGATTGGTCGGGAGTTCTCCCTCGATCTATAATGTCCAGTGCTGGTTACACTTGAACCACCTCTTGCTGAATGCCAATAAATCTACAGTGTCTATATGAATTTTCGCAGAAAACTTAGACTCACCAGGCTCCACAAAACCCTGGTCATTATAATTCTGTATGACTCCCCCCTTGCAGAAGCCCCCAACTTCAAATACCCCTCATTCCCCTGATTTCTCCACTTACATAAACGCCATCCACAAAAGATCTTCCTAAGCTTGATGGGATTTGTCACAATAAGTCATGCCTTCTTCCTCCTGTCTGCAATAAGACTGTCCTTTAGAAGATCCTCCCAGTGTTTTGGAAGGGAAGGGGAAATTGTTTAACCAGGAAAGGCACACTAAGCCGAAGCTTGTTTCCAGGTGCGACCTGGGAGCACGAGGAAGTTAAGTGACTTGCTCAGGGTCACACAGTATGCAAGTGAGGGCTGTGGGGATTCAAACCCAGGTCTCCAGCTCAGAACCTTAAACCACTGCGCTATACTGCCTCCAATGAGTTCTGGTTTATAATTTTAAGTTGGTATCATTTATTAAACATTCTTTATATAAATTTTCATTATGCATTCTAATGTATTCACTTTATAGGTTCAGACTTCCTGAGGAAGCCTTAAAGGCAAAACGCTGGTTAAAGAGCTTGTGTCAAAAATTAATAAAAGAACATTACACTGAAGAGTTTTTTGACTGTGCAGCTAGTGAACATATTTGTTTCTTGGGCTCAAAGGTGCCCATGCAGGAGCATGCTGATATGCACCGGAACCTGGCTACGTCCTCACTCCCACTTTTGCCAGGTCTGGCTGCACCACCACTGTGATTACCCAGGTGGCAGTAGCATAGTGGGAACTGTGTCCCTCCATCTCCAGAGGAGAGCATCCTCTGGGATGTTTGATCCTTCCCCTGTGTGGGCCTTATGCAGGCTTGGGCTTGTTCCCGAACCCAAGTTGCTGTTGTCATGAACAGCAATGTTTCTGCTGCACTGACGGGCCAGTCGTTATATTTCTGCCTGACTGTAGGAAGGGACCTTATGAAATTGAGATACTGTATCTCATGGGGCCATTTTTTTATTTGGTTTTTGCTCTGCTGACGACTGACCTCCCCCCACCCCCTTCAGCCCTGCCACAACTGCTCAGCCCTGTCATCCATTCCTGGAACTTACCTCCTCCCATGTTCCCCCATGGATACCCCCCCCACGGGAAGGGCCCTCCAAAGGCCAACCCCCCACAAGCCTCCAAGCAGAGTTATAGTGTTGGTCAGAGAGAGGTAGTCCATGTGGTGGTGCAGGACCTGCAATGGAATAACAGGCAGCATTCTGTGCGGTTGTGGTATTTTTCCCCGGTTCTCTCTCCTGGGAGGAGCAGCATGCCATGATGTAATGACATATATGTCTATGTCTGCCCCGCCTCCCCGAACTACCAAGCTGTGGCTGCCTGATCCCTTGCCTCCACAAGGGGCCAGTCAAGCACCGGTTGCTATCCCACCATTCCCCCCTCCCCCAAGAAGGGGAACAGTCCTTGTGATACTCTATCCTCCTCTACCTAGCTGGCCCTCTGATACCCTGGGTTCACTTCCAAACCGAGGTTGTTGGTATCGCTAGTGGTAGCTTTACTGCTCAGCTGTCAATGCACCATGGGGCCATTCTGCAGGCAGGAGAGAGAGAGAGAGAGAGAGAGAGAGAGAGAGAGAGAACGAGCTCACTTGGTTTTGGGTATGCTGAGGTTTACACTGCTGGCACATTCCCCTTCCATGGTGCCAGCATCCATACAATGTACAGTACTAGCACCACTTCTCATCAACCAGTGGCTACAACTATTTCTCATGGCTTGGAAGGAATACTGCAGCTGCCTTGAGGGTAGGAGACAAAAACACAATGGACACATGCTCTTTTTTTTGTCAAGCACTTCGTTAATGACACAGGACTGGCTGCTGCAGATACTGGGACCTCCTGCATCATTTTGTTTATGGCTGCCTCCAAAGATTTGATCCATCTGTTTCTGGACGACTGCTGGAATTGTTTGACTCTGTTTTTTTTTTATTCCTAGTTTGTAGCTCACCCCATTTGTCAGCAAGTGCTCTCGTCAATCTGGTGCCGGAACCTGTCTGGATGGAGAGGCAGCAACACCATATTGAAGCTGTTGATCTCTGTTGCAATCTTCCTCACAATGCCCCTTCTGTGTCTGATTTATTGGATAGCTCCAAAGTCAAAGGTAGGTACAGAAGGCTTTGCACATGCGTGCGTGTGTGCACATGCACACACACACACACACGAACATCGAATGGTGCATTTTACGAGATGTAAATATGGAAGCCAAGGCATTGCTACACTCTTCAAGAGCATCACCTCTGACATCCTCTAGGTGGAGGAGATAATTGCTTCTCGCACCCTAAATACCTTAAAGAGCTCCTGACAGCATTAGTAAAACACTGAAAAAAGTATGTTTTATATTCAACTTCATCCATTTTCCTTTACTACATCGTATATTTTCAGTAAATATTTTCCCATTTTGTTTATTACTGAAAACAGTTGCATGAAAACAAAATCCCTATGCCCTAGACTGTATCTATTCTGGCTGCTTCTCTACTCATGATATCACAATCCCTTGTTTATTACATCATAATTATCTCCACAGCAACATATTAAATGTAATATTTATTAAGTTAAGTTTCATATACATATTGACAAGCAATCAATGCAATGTAAAATCTACAATATATCCGACTATAACTGTTGGAAAACATCATCATAATACCAAAATTCACAGAGTTCAAGTGTTGATATAAGCTGATTCCCTATAATTTAAGAGCTAGAATTGAAGTAGTAGAAAACCCCCCACAGGACCATCAACAGTCCTGGCTAAAACAGAATCTGCATTACAGCAGTGGCCCAAGGTGTAACTCGGAGTCTATAGTCCTCTCCATGACTGGAAGGGCGCCACCACAGCCCCACTAAGGGACAAACTCTGGATCAATCATTCCAAAAGTGTGGGTATGGTAGTAGACATCCATCTACGTGTGATCGCTTCTTTGCTGCTAAAAGATATAAGAACAACAGAGTTTTGTGCCATGGGAGACGATGTTCCAGGTAAATTGATAATAATACAATTTTGGCAGTCAATTTTACCTGATCCGCCAAGCAGTCTCTCAATTCCTTCTGTAGTGAACAACAAAAGGGAATCAACATGGGGCACAGCCATAAGATATGTCCCAAGTCAGCCAGGGGACACTTCTATCCCCTCCAACATACGTACATATGAACATACGAAGAAACCAGCAGAAGAAGGCCATTTGGTCTATCAAGTCTGCTCATATTGCAGGGTCTACAGCTTGAGCTAATGTCCCTGCCCTCCCTCCACACTCCTCCCATCCTCCCTACCCATTATTCTTACCTTCCCCCAATGCCTATCCCAGTCTCTCTTAAAGCTGCCCACTGTCTTTAATGAGATGACCTCTTCTGGCAGCGCATTCTAAGTTTCCACCACCCTGTCTGTGAAGAAGTGCTTCCTGACTTCCCTCCTAAACCTCCCACCCTCCAGCTTAAGACTGTGCCCCCTCATGTTATGGTTGCCACTCAGCTTAAAGAGACTCTCCTTATCAACTTTATTTATCCCTTTCAAGTACTTGAATGTCCCAATCATGCCCCCTCTCTCTCTCTCCTGTCTTCCAGGAAGTACATGTTCAGTGCCCTCAACCTCTCCTCATATGCCTTACTCTGCTGACCAGCTATCATCTTTGTAGCCCTCCTCTGGACCTTATCCAGCAGGTTAATGTCATTTTTGAGGTGTGGGCACCAGTACTGAACTCCATACTCTAGATGCGGCCTTACCAGTGACCTGTACAAAGACAGTATAACCTCCTCTCTCCTACTACTGATCCCCCTAGATATGCATCCCAGCATCTTGTTTGCCTTTGCTGCTGCTTTCTTGCACTGTGTGGAGTGCTTCAGGTCACTAGTAATCATCACCCCCAGGTCCTTCTCCTCCTGTGATGCAGATACTCGAACTCCACCCAGGTAGTATTCTGTCCTGAGATTCCTGGCTCCAATATGCATAACTTTGCATTTCTTGGCATTGAAGCCAAGCTGCCTGATCCTGGACCACCTCCCTAGCTTTTCCAGATCTTCCTGTAGGTCCTGTATCCCTTCAGCTGTGTCCACTCTCGAACAGAGCTTTTCGTCATCCGCAAATAGGCACATTTTGCCCTTAAAGGGGAAATGTCATCAACAGAAATCTGTACTGACATGAACACAGCCAGGGTTTAGAAATCCTGATATGGGGCCCCAGTATCTGTTGGCACCACAGAGCCAGCCTTGAGATGTGTCATTTTTGATGAT
Source organism: Neoceratodus forsteri (assembly GCA_016271365.2). NCBI lineage: Eukaryota > Metazoa > Chordata > Ceratodontiformes > Ceratodontidae > Neoceratodus > Neoceratodus forsteri. Next base: position 1,411,747,620 of record CM057459.1, read on the forward strand.
CAGCTGACACTGGCAGTATAGCCTTGAGATTAAAGCAATTCTGAAGATAGATTATTTTTACTAACAGTTTGAAATGCAAAGGTGATACTCACTAGTTTTAATGCACATACAAATAGAATAATATATAGGTTCTGGTGTATTACAAGGCAGTAATTCCATCAAGAGGTTTTGGGGACACAAAAAACCTTGAGAGCAAAGCTCGAGAGGTTTCTTGTGTCCCCAGAACCTCGAGATAGAATTTCTGCCTTGAAACACCAGAAACCATGAGTTATTATTTGTAATATATGGATGCGAGGAATTTTCAGGTTCTTACTTGGTCTGCTGCGGTCTGCAGAGTTCGTCAGACTCCGAGTGTTGTTCCTCGCTCCTCATTTCCACCCCCTAGCTCCCGGTCCATTCCCACTTCTTTCTCTGACAGAAAAAAAAAAACAACAGACGGTTCATACAGTAGTCGCATCCAGTAATCCCAACGATAGTATTACAGGGACTGGAAGTATAGTATTATTGGTCCGGAAGTATAGTATTACAAGGGCCGGAAGTATACTATTACGGGACTAACTAATATATTACAAGGATTTTTTTATATGCTTTTAAGGGGTATTATTTTAAGAATCTATAAATTACAAAACAATTATTATAGATGTAGGAAGTGTTGTAATAACACCTTAAAACACACTTAATAAAACAGTATTTCCTGTTGGATTAAATACAGTCAAAGGAGGACCTAGACCCTCTGTGACATCATTTCCTGTCAGGAGTCCAAAACATATGGCTGCCACCAGCCCTTAATTACAGGGTGATTTACATATAAATAACTCTGGACTGCAAAGATTCACAGATTAACACAATAGCTCAATCAAATTAGCTTTCTATGGGCTTTCAGACATTAAGAAATCCTGTTGATGACAATTCCCCATTAATGCTATCTCCATTGTCATTGATGAAGACATTGAACAACACCGGACCCAGCACCGAGCCCTGTGGGACCCCACTGGTTACCTCTCTGGTGCCAGATAACTCTCCCCCCCACAAACACCCTCTGAATTCTGTCCCCCAGCCAGTTTTCCACCGATCTGGCCATCTTTTCCCCAACCCCTCCAAACTCCATAGGAGGGTGGAAGGTATTTTGCAAGAACTGCCGGGGATCGGAAAAATCTGTATCGACATTTTCAGGTGAATTCTCACCAAATATTAGAAGACATTATTTGTATAGCTATTAGGGTCGTTTTCATCCAAGAGACACCAGATATCAAAAGGCCCAAAGCCCCCAGATATTCTCTCAGTATTTTATATAGGAGACCTATTGAGTGACCCCAAGGATGACCTGCCACCGAGTCCCATATTAAGTTGGGGGGGGTAAAATTGAAGCTAGCTGCACAACCTCTATGTGTCACAGCAGCATATTTTGATGTTGTAAACAGAACTATGATGTCAGGTGTAGGCAGGCAGCCAGCGCTAAAAATTTAGAGGTACTGTATGCATGCAAATACCCCTAGTAATAAGAAAATAAGGATGAGAATTACAGAATAAAATATGAAATGTAAGTTACATTTCTGCCTGAAGGTTACATTTTTTTCAAAATTGTGCCAACTGTGTCAGGAGCTCTTTAAGCAAAGAGGGAAAATCTGCCTATTTGCAGATAGGTTCATAGGTTCATAGGCTGTATTCAGATCTATAAGCCATAAAGGCCGTATAAGGACAAGTTACTAGCTAATTAACATAATTCCATCTTTTATGATATGAATATCTGTGGCAGAGCTGACACTGAAGAAGGAATTTGAGTAGCTGGGTTACAGTGCCAAAAAGTACAAGGTCACGCACATGGAAAGCAAGAATCATGGAGCAGAATACAGGTTAGGGGGATGACAGTTACTGGCACAAAGGAGGAAAGGGACATGGGATTGGTGATATATAACAGCCTCAAATTGTCAGCACGGTTTGATGACGCAATAGGGAAGTTGATCAGAAGGCTGGGATGCATAGGCAGAAGGTTGTGCGGCAGAAAGAAAGAGCCATTTTCCCCCTGAACAGGATCCTAGTCAGACTGTACCTGGAGTACCGTGAACAATGCTGGAACCCTCACCTAAAAAAGGATGTTACTAGGCTGGAGACAGTGCAGAGGCGGGAGGCCAAAATGATCCAGGATCAACAGGGGAGGACATACGAGCAAAGACTGGAGAGCCTTGACATGCACTCACTGGAGGCCAGAAGGGTGAGGGGGACATGACTGAAACATTTAAATAAATGCAGGGTATTAACAACGTGGACTCCAGAGGGCTGTACACAGCTGGTAGCAATATAAAAATACCAGAGAAGAATAGTAAGAAACTGGTGAGGGGAGGATCAAATAGGATGTGAGGAAGTACTGCTTCACAGGGAGGATGGAAATACGGTGGAACAAGCTACCTGAAAAAGTACTCAGTGCAAAAATGGTGGGAAGCATTAAGAGGGAGTGGGATAGGGACAAAGAGTTGGTCAAAGGATCCGGGGTTGGGGGTGGGGGGTTGGTCATGATCCCCTAGGGGGTATGTGCAATGTCCTGGCCAAAATGGATAGACAGCAAGACTGTCTGCTGTCAGTTTTTTTTTTAAGTTTCTATTTTTCTATACACAAGAGGCTTCAGTTTAGAGTGTGGACACACTTTAGTGTGTGCATTAATAATGAAAGAAAAAAAGTGTGCACTCACTCACTCACGTAAAAGATAAGATTGCGTTAGACACAAGTAGGTATTGTGTCCAGAGTTTATTCCAAGATATAAACCAGCAAGAGGTGTTTACTGTACTTGCTTTTAACTTTTCTTTGCTGACTTATAGCTTCGAATAAACTCTGGACACAATATCTACTTGTGTCTAGCGGGATCTCTTTTACATTAGTGAGTGCAGCTTTTTTTTTGGTAATTACAGTGTTTTTACCACCAGCACTATGTTTAGAATGAGAGGCTTTGAATGTTTGACTGTGTGCATTAATATTTCACTCTCATTTATAAAGTATGTGTGAATGCACAGTCTTTGTTCTAATCCCAGGAATTCTTCGGTATGATTAAATCTTGCAGTCAGCCTCCTGTATTGAACTGCCCCAGAGAAATGCAACTTATGCAAATGATGGAACATCCACTGGCTCGTGCCACCATTCAAACTGCTGCCCTTACCAACTGCTGGGTTCCATAACGCCCAGATTCAATTATCCACCTGCCTAAGTAAGACGCCTCAGAGATCACTCCTCAGCTTGACTGAATTTTGATTTATTTTCGTGGAAAAAGTACACAGTTTTATTTCTACTTTATATGTTGCCCTTATTTTAAGTTTATATAGTTTAGCACTAATTTTAATTCAATTTTACTTCAGTTTGCGGTTCCTTGGTGGTTCCGCGTAACCATTGAGGAACCAGTGATTTCTTTTACAATTTGGTGTATCTTGTTAAGTCCGGATCCGCTTCCTCTTTTCTGTTGGTTTCTGTAAAAATTCCTGTCAGATTGCGGTTTCTTTCCTACTAGGAACCAAACATTTCACTCTTGTGGACTGACAGCTACCGACTTTGTTTACTTAAGAAATAAACAAATTTTGATTCAGGAAACAAACCTAAGCTCACCTATTTAGATTTAGAGTGGGGTTGGCCAGAAAAGAGAACAGGGCCTACTGGGTTTAAACATTTTCTGAAGTGTGGAGAGGTTTTTGCTAAAGCAAACAAGCATGATTTGTACTTATTTTGTCTAGGTGCTTCTCACTTTCAGGCAGACTGTGAAATTTGCAAAACCTTCCCTGCTAAAACAGTTGAAAAAAGATTGGAATGGTAACGGTTTAAAAAGGAAATGATCACTCCTTCAGTTCCTGGGGATCAGACTGCAAATGAACCGAGCCCTTCTTCTTCCTAAAAAGGAGAAATCCAAGGAATCAGAACCGCTCGCTATGGACGAAGGTGAGTCCTCTAAGGCTAAGGATTCTTAGGAAACTGGCTGGTGACTCGGTTCCGGCAAAGAAAAAACATAAGCAAAAACACACTGCACCTCCTGCTGAAAAAGTAAGGGAACTCTCGGTGAACAAACCGGCCATGCCATCAGCTGAAGCAGTTGCTCAGGTTCTGCAGGTGCTACAAGCCTTGCAAACTGCTGCTTCACAGGGTCTTGTCCTGGTTCCAGTGCAACCTGTTGATCCACTGGTTCCAGTATCAGGTCCATTAACGGTTCCTTTATAAATCCTTGTTCTGTTTCATACACCCAGTAGTAGTAAAGTGGTAGTAAATCATTTTTTTGCATCAGAATAAAGTTCCACATTATACAATACACCAAACACACATTATACACAATTAGAAACCCACATAATAAAAAAGCATAACAATACAAATACATAATAAAATAAAAACAATCATTCACAAACAGTACATAGATACATACATAGATACATAGACAGTGTCGGCAGATAAGGGCCTATGGCCCACCCAGTCTGCCCATTTAAGTTTGTAAGTTCAGTTTATGTTTTCCAGGAAGTCTGTTGCCCCTTACCCCTGACCTCCAGAATTCCTTTATGTCTATCCATGCATTCTTAAATCCCGTGATTGTTTCAGCCCCCCCCACTTCCTCTGGCAGGGTGTTCCACTTGTCCACCACCCGTTCTGTGAAGAAATTCTTCCTCACGTTTCCTCTGAATCGTCCTCCCTCCAACTTCATCCCATGCCCTCTAGTCCTGGAACATCTTTTTCGCTTAAAAATAGTGTTTTCCTGCACCCTGTTCCTCCCTGTAAGATACTTGTATGACTCTATCATATCCCCTCTCTCCCTCCTCTCCTCCAGGGAGTACAAACTCTTAAAGTGCTAACAGTTGTTACAAATTGTAATATTGTTTAAACCAGATGTACACCATTTCATTAATTCTATTTTATGTCTAATTCTATTGCTTCTCAAGTCTGAAGGAGATTTATTCCATAAATTAATTCCTCTAGCAGGGACTGATGATCTTCCTATATTCAAGTTACATCTAATTAGAGCAAATTGGGTTCCAACAGAGGCCCTCAAACTTTCCTTTACTTACCTAACTTCAAAAAGGTCAGTAATATAATTAGGGACTTCCCCATACCAAACTTTAATCATGAACTGTAACAAATGTAGATTTCTTCTCACTGAGGGTCTAAACCAATTTAGTTCCCTGAATAATATACACCTATGAGTTCTATAGGGAACATCCAATACAAAACGGGCCAATCTGCAAAAAACCAAATCCACTCTACCTATATGCCTTTCAATGGCCCCTCCATAAAGCAAATCACCATAGTCAGTCACTGGAAATAAAAGAGAGTTAACCACACTCAATCAAACCTCTTTAGTCATAAATCTTTTATATCTGTATAAAACACCTAACTTCCTATTTATACTTTTATATGAGAATCCCAGCCCAAACATGAATCTAACCAAACACCGAGATACTTATACGAATCAACCTGCTTTATGCCGATGCCATCTATGGTGTTAATTTCCAAATGAAGATCCCGTTTTTTATTGTTTTTATTTTTAAACAAAAGTGACTGTGTTTAATTAGCATTTAAAGTATGATAATGCATCTTAAAAAAATCTTATAGTTCGTCAAAGGCCAATTGCAGCATCATGTTAATTAGCTCTAAAGTATCTCCCTCAATATACAATATGGTGTCATCTGCATACATATGACACCGAGCAACCGTTGATACAATTTTAAGTTCATTTATATAGATATTAAATAACAAAGGCCCTAACATCAAACCTTGCATTACATCATTTTTCATTTCCAGTACACCAGACTTATAGGAGCCCACTTCCACAAATTGGCTACGACCCATCCAATAAGAAGAAAACCATTTAACCGATCAGGGGACAAGCCGATCTCACTGAGTTTGGATAGGAGCACTCGATGATTAAGGGTGTCAAATGCCTTTGAAAGATCAAAGAACAAGGCTCCTATCATTGACTTCCTGTCCAGACTCAGCTGAAGATGGCTTACAACCCTTGTCAAAGCTGTTTGGGTGCTATGAAGCACCCTAAAACCTGATTGAGAAAGTGATAATTTATTATTATTTTAGATGAATCCTTTCAATTGACAAGATACAATTTTTTCAAATATTTTAGAAATCTGAGACAAGAGCAAGATGGGCCGATAATTGCCCAACTTGCTGTTATTACCAGTTTTAAATATAGGTCTCACCTTTGCAATCTTCCATCCATCTGGAAATTCCCCACTTTCTATAGACAAATTAAAAATATAAGCCAGAGGGTATGCTACACAAGGTGCTGCATATTTCAGCAATCTGAGTTGAATCTCATCAGATCCTTTCACTTTAAAAATATTTAACTTCAAAAGTTCAGTACGTACCTCCTCCGGGGTGATATAAACAAAATCATACCCCCCTGTTTCTCTATCAGCTGTACTAGTTTCCACAGAATTAAGCTCCAATGCCTTATCATAGTCTAAATAGCCCCCATCCAAGGAGCCTGACAAACCCACCTTAGAGAAATAATCATTAAAAGCATCAACCATTCCTTTTCCCAGAGGCATCACAATGCCATCCTTCTCTGTTTTATTTACATAAATCTGTTTATTTTTCCCCATTAAATCTGAAATAATTCCCCCAAACCTCCTTGGATTCTTTTTATGGTTGACCTCCAGTTTGGAGAGAACAAACTGTTGTTTAGTAGCCCCAACTTTAGTAGTATATAAATTTCGAGCCTGCCTATAAGAGACCCAATCCTGATTTAACATAGTTTTTTTTGCTTTCTTCCATTTTTTATTTCTGCTTTTCCTAATTTTATATAACTCTGGAGAAAACCAAACATTACCTTTATTTTTTGACATTCTTGATTTGAAGGGTACATGTTTATTGCAAATTTAGATAAACTCACTTAGAACAAATTCCCAGGCAGCTGATGATGTGGCAATCAATTCCAGTCTATTCCAATTGATATTTTCAATGTCAGTCATGAAATTAATATAATCAAATTGTTTAAAGCATCTCCAAAATATTTTTGATTCAGTGGCAGATTTAACTATATTATTTCTAACCAAATAAATAACCTGATGGTCTGAGAAGGATTCTGGAAAAAACCCTGCCCTAGAATAAAACTGAGGAAAATTTGTGAACATCATATCCAAAATTGTAGATCTCTCAGGGTCTTTATGATTAATTCTGGTTGGTTCCAAAATTAACTGAGTCAGTCCCAATCCAATCTGGAAATCAACCAGCTCATGATTCACATCAACAGTCAACCAGTCGACATTAAGGTCTCCGGTTATAAACAGTTCATGGGAATCTCAAAAACCAAACAAAAACTCCTGCAGGTCCCCCAAAACTTCTATCATAACCTTAGGGGGTTTGTATAACCATATTAACAATAGGGGTTTTCGGAAAGGTACCTCTATCTCTAATACCAACATTTCTAATGCACTGCTAGAAAAAGAGTAATCTACCTCATGTACAGTTAAATTGCAGTCAACATAAACAGCAATTCCTCCCTGCTTCTTTGTCCTATCCCTTCTAAACAGTTGGAGATTTTTCAGGTCAATGGAAGTATTCTGAACTTTACCGTCCAGCCAGGTTTCTGTTAATACTAGAACCCCCGGTTTAACATCTTTTACCCAATCCCTCACTTCATCAAACTTGTTTCTCAAACTTCTAACATTAAAATGAGTAATAATCATAGATCCCTGTTTCATATTACTTCCTTCTTCATCATTTAGCATATTAAGAGGGCCTGGATTTGGGTGCATATCACCACAAATTAACAAATGATACACAGCAAGTTTAATAAAAACACCCCTCAGGTTCAATTCTTGTGTTCTTTTATAAGTCAAGCCTTTACAAGGCTTATTTCTCAAAAAAAAAAAAAAAGAGAAGCTGTGGAACAATTTTTGTAGGGTACACCCTAAGAAATGCATTAATGCATACATTAGATAAAATTTCAGGTGAGATATAAATAACCTGAAAATAATTCAATGATCCCAATTCAGTGGGAGAATGGGGCTGAAGATCAGTTAATGTTACTGTATAGCTACAGTATGTGCAAACTGAAATGTGGTAAGCATATTAAATACAAACAAACACATTAAAATATGAAATACAACCATTTTACAGGAATCCTCCATTGGTATTTTATTACTTAACTTCACAAACAGCCAGGGCATGCAGCGACCAGAAATGCAATCAGTAATCTAAAGTAAATATCAGCAGCAGAAACACTTACAAATTTTCCAGGAAGCTGCGATGCAGGGGTCGAGAAGCAAAGCAAAAAAAAAACCCTTCTAAGTTAAATCTCACCTAATAATAACACACAAATCAGGCTTTTTATCCCAAGTACAAACTATGACCCCCTCTGTCTGTGTTTTCTCAACTGAGTGGCACTCGCGCCACTCACACTCACACTTGTAGGCGCCACATGGATTTAAATCTGGCACAAACCCCTCCTGTTTGCTGACCTGCAGCTGCTGGCCCGCCTCCGAGCCCCCACACCAGCTGATCAGATAACACACAGATTACGGCACAGGCAGGAGAATGGAGTTATCAGTGCAAATAAAGGCAGTCAGGAAACAGCACACGCAGGGCAATGAGGTTTGCAATGCAAATAAAGGCAGTCAATAAATGTAAACTGTAGCAGGTACTTAAGTTCAGCTGCTGGTACATGCTGTGAAAAGACCCCGACCGTCTGCACCGTTCCTCTGCTTGATGTTGGAAAGTCAGCTTGTGCTTGTAAGCATTACACAGATTTAAATCTGGCACAAACCCCTCCCATTTGCTGACGTGCAGCTGCTGGCCCACCTCCGAGCCCCCACACCAGCTGATCAGATAACACACAAATTACGGCACAGGCAGGAGAATGGAGTTATCAGTGCACATAAAGGCAGTCAGTAAACAGCACATGCAGGGCAATGGGGTTTGCAGTGCAAATAAAGGCAGTCAATAAATGTAAACTGTAGCAGGTACTTAAGTTCAGCTGCTGGTACACGTTGTGAAAAGACCCCGACCATCTGCACCGTTGCTCTGCTTGATGTTGGAAAGTCAGCTCATGCTTGTAGGCACCACATGGATTTAAATCTGGCACAAACCCCTCCCGTTTGCTGACGTGCAGCTGTTGACCCAGGACCCCTCCTACAAAGAATACGAGGAAGAGGAGGAGGAAGACACCAGGGAACTGTGTCATTGAGGCACTGGTCAGGAAGCATAGGAAAACCAGTAGCAATTGTAAAATTCACAACAAGTGATTTGTTATTAATAACAGTAAAATAAAAAGACTAAACTTGTTCAGTATAACTATTTACAAAGGCATTATAAACAGAAAAAGTCCACCTAGGTTTCTTCTCAATTTCCAATCTCAGTCTCTCTCAGTCTCTGTGTCTCTCTTCTGCAAAGCATTGCAGCTCCTTTTTTATAAGTCTGTGCAGCAGCTCGTTAAGAAAATAGCATGCTTCTTACAGTGTTCTTGTAAATTTCCAATGTCCTTGTCAGTTTCAGGAGGTACAGCAAAAAGAACATTGTGACCCAGAACTGGCCTCTTGTTTATATCTTCTGCAAAAGGCTTAACATTTGCATCTCATGTTAACCTCTTGAGTTCCAAATAGCTTTGCAATCATTTCAACAGTATAACTATATACATTTCAACAGTAAAGCTATATACATTTCTAAACAAAGGGATCCCAGTATCAGTTACATTTCCACATAATGATCCACATATATTTTTATACCAGCAGATATGCAAGGGGGAAGAAATTATAGAACAGCAAGTGAGGGTAGAGAGATAGTGAGAGGCAGAGAATTGCAAGACCGTTGAGGTGATCAAGTCCTAGGTCTCACAAGAAAATTTGGTTGTGCAACCAGATAGAGAAGAGACAGAAAAGGAGAGAATAGAACAGATATTTGCATTTAAACTCCTTCTCCAAAACAACTGGGGCAGGGCCGTATTTAACCCTGTCACAAACTGATAGAAATGGAGGTTTCTCCAGATCAAGAGTTTGATTCCCCTTCCAGGTTACCGGAGGATTATTCCTCACATCAAAAAACCAACAGAGAAGAGTCGCTCACAGATTGTGGTGCTCACTGTATCAAATAACAATACTTGAAACACTGTAAACCATAGCACACACTCACGCAAGGTGAAAATAGCACCAGCACAGATTAAATTATCTCTTGACAAAGCGCAGTGCACCTGCGCGAAATATTAAGAAGTTTGCTGGAGTGGTGAGGCGGAGGCGTTGGTGCTGCTGACTTCACAAACAAAGGATTTAAGCCCTTTAATCTGTATTGGTGCTATTTTCTCCTTGCTTGATTATTCCTCACACTATATTTTTATAAAAGAAATGGTAGGGACTGCCCAGTGGTACTGAGGGTTGAGGTGCTGTACGCCACACCTCACGCCATGCTGGTGACCTGGGTTTGGACATGAATTTAGGAATTTAGGTGAGGAAGGATTGAGCACCCATCCTCAGGGTGGGGGGGCTAGTGTGGCGTGTTGTTTGACTGACACCCAGTGGCGGCATATGCGTCACCAGAACAGGGAAGGCCCCATGTCCAGGACACAAGGCTGCCCCCTTTGAGGCAGAGCCCAGCCACTCCACCCATTGCACGCGCATGGGGTCTGGGGGGAAAAATGTGATAAAATTGAGCTGGCATGCTCCATGATGGTCTTGGCACCTGAGACCAGAGAATGAGCCTCAATAGAAGGGCCGGTGCCGCCTGCCCACCCCAGGGGAAAAAAATAGAAAAAGAAATGTAAAAAAAAAAAATGGGTAGAAGTCCTTGACCTCTCTACCCACAAAACCATGGAAAATGGAGAGGAGGCAGAATTTTCAGACATCATGGGTTTAGCATCCACCAAAAGACTACTGCTCCCCATAAATAAATCTTTTAGGAATCAAGTCATTAAGATTTTAGAAACTATGAATTCTGTCTTGCCTATAGATAAGAAGGCTGATAAAAAAAACACCAGCTGGACAGATCAGGGGCAGAGTTTCTCTTCTCTCACATTAATCATGAAGGGGTAGTCCAAGCTGCAGCTGGTGACAGGGCTAGGGTACCACTGGCATCTCATCCACCCAAGGAAGACTCCAGGAAAATAGACAGCATGGCAAAGAAAGGATATTTGGCAGCCTCTCTAGCCATTAGGCAGGCATATTATATGGCCTGTGCTGCTCAATATCAAAAGACACTGTGAAACTCAGTAATGGCAATGGTGGATAAAGCACTACCAGGACTAGCTGCTGACCAGGCAGAAAAGGCCAAATGTGGACTGGAGGCCACAATGTGCCAGTTTCACATGGCAGTGGATGCCAATGATACTGCTCCAGATGTATGACATTGAGAAGGTTTACTTGGGTTAGAGCCACAAACCTTTCTCAGGACACTCAAACCAAAGCCATGGATTTTTCATGTGAAAACAATTCTCTGTTGGGTGATGAAACAGAAGCTTACATGAAAAAGATGGATGAGTATAAAACTACCTACAAAAGTAATGCCAAAAAGGAGAAACCCTCCACCTCTTATAGGCCACAAGGAAGGGGAGGCAGAGGTAGGTCAGCCTATAGCAGACCATTTTTCCAGGCTCAGTCTGCTCCCGAATATCCACAACAGAGAGGATATTTCAGGGACAGTGGCAGAGGGGCTCTAGGCATGGGGATCAGGCCTCTCAGGCTAAATCCCAGCTCAAGTGGAACTCCTGATGTGTTTGCCAGGGTCGCTTCCCCACTGCCAGTAGGGGGCAGGCTGACTCACTACTTCCAGGCTTGGGAAAACATCACCACAGACAAGTGGGTCTTGGAAGTGATAGTCAGGGCCTGGCTCTCAGCTTCAAATCATTCCCCAAACTATGGTGAAAACTCTTCAGACCAGCTTCCCCTACTGAAAGGGCACTTCTGGAAGCAGAAGTGTCTAGTCTTCTGCAGTCAAATACAGTGGAACCAGTTCCATGACTCCAAAGAGGAAAACGGTTCTACTCAAGGTACTTCTTGACCTTAAAGAAAAATGAAGAGTGGTGACCCATTTTAGACCTAAGAGCTCTGAACAAGCACTTGGTGAAGCCAAGATTCAGAATGATGACCTTAGCAATGCTCCTTCCCATGCTTCAGCAAGGAGACTGGTTGGCATCACTGGATCTGAAAAATGCTTACTTTCACATTCCCATCAGTGAATCCCACAGAAAGTACCTAAGGTTCAGACTACCTTCAGGTCACTACCAGTTTTCAGCTCTGCCATTCAGCCTAACCTCCGCTTCCAGGGCATTCACAAAGTGCTTGGCAGTGGTGGTGGCATACCTGAGATGGCAGGGCATCACAATGTTCCCCTACCTAGACAACTACCTAGTCATGGGCCAATCACCACAGCAAGTAAAGGATGATCTCAAGTCCACTCAGGACACCTTAGGGTCCCTGGGGTTCCTGGTCAATGTCCAAAAGTCCGTAGTTCAGCCTGTTCAAGTACTGAATTTCATAGGGGCAGAGTTGGATACTCTAAAGGGGACAGCCTTCCTCCCCCAAGACAGGGTAAACAGCATTTTGCAGCTCTCAGGGACATTCTGTCTCAACTCACCAAGGCCAGCAAGGCATTTCCTACAGTTACTGACAACATGGATACAGCCACAGGAACAGTTCTAGGTTCCAGATTTCAAATTAGGGACATTCAGTTTCACCTCAGGACACACTGGTGCCAGAGGAGGGATCCTCTCATGAAGCTGGTACCAGTGAGAAGGACTCTGTTGCAGACCCTGCAATGGTGGCAGGACAGGGACAACCTCAGAGAAGGTGTTCCATTCCAGCAGGAGTTCCCCACATCAATACTTACAACAGATACTTCCCTCCTAGGTTGGGGGGCACATCTGGAAAAGCATTGAAGAGTCACTCTTGCACATAAATCTGCTAGAGCTCAGGGCAGTGTTTCTAGCACTGCAGGCTGTCACATCCCTGGTGCAAGGCAAGGTGGTACAAGTCAGGACAGACAGCACCACCACTATGTAGTACATCAACAAGCAAGGAGGGAAAAGGTTTGCTGTGCACAGAGGCAATGAAGGTAAGGAGTCTGACTTATTCTCTACAGGTGTCCTTGCTAGCCATTCATCTGCCAGGAAAGGACAACACCTTGGCAGATGCATTCAGCAGAATCAACCAAAACCACCACAAGTGGTCTCTTAACAGACAGTTGCTAAAGGTGGTGTTCAGGAGGTGAGGCACTCCAGAGATAGATCTCTTTGCCTCACAGGAAAATCATCAGTTGCCCCAATTCTGCTGCAGACCACCAGCAAGGGGCACAATACTTATGGATGCCTTGGTGGTAGACTGGTCAGGGAGGAATCTACATGTGTTTCCCCCTCTACTGCTCAGGGTCCTGATAAAGCTCAGGTCCCAGCCAACCACAATGATTCTGATAGCTCCAGATTGGTCCAGACAGCCATCGTATTTACTGCTGCACTCCCTGCCAGTAGCTCAACCCATACACCTCACTCAGAGGCACAACCTCTGAACCTCCTCACAAGGGAGGATCCTGTATCCGAACCTCAGGTTTCTTAGACTCTGAGCATGACTCATGAGGACCTAGAGTATGCTGATTTACACCTCTCTGAAGGTGTTCTCAGGGCGCTTGCAAGACATTTTTCAAGGGGTTGGCTTATTTGCACCTTCTTCACAGGGAATCGGTGCCAGCATGGGACCTCAATGACTGTACAGTATTGCCAAGGTCATGGAACCCCCATTCGAGCCCATGGCTACAGCACATTTGAAATTCGTAACTTGGAAAACTGTCTTCCTGATAGCTATCACCTCAGCCAAGTGGATTAGTGAGCTACAGGCCCTGTGTATTGAATTAAACTACATCTCCTTCCACAGAGATAAAGTGGTTCTCAGGACTAATAGGAGATTCCTCCTGAAAGTAGTATCTGGTTTCCACTTGAACCAGTCAGTTTCCTTGCCAATCTTCTTCACTGAACACTCCAGTTCGTGTGAGCCCAGGCAGCTTAGCCTGGATGTCAGGAGAGCTCTGAGCTGCTATATTGACCACACCAAGGCCCACAGGCAGGGCAGACAGCAGCTGTTCTTGACCTATGGGAACATAGGAAAAGGAAAACCAGCTTCCAAAAGGACCATTTCATGCTGGATAGTGGCATGCATCCAGTTTTGCTACAGTAAAGCTGGTAAAGAGCCCCCAGTAGGCCTGAGGGCACATTCCACAAGGGGCACAGCTGCTACAATAGCAGCATCCAGAGACATTTCCCTGCTGGAAATCTGTAAAGCAAGTTACATGAAGAACAGTACATACTTTTACAAAGCAATACTGTTTGCACACTCAGTCCAAAAGTGATGACAGATTTGGCACAGCAGTGCTGCAGAGCCTGTTCCCCACATAGGTTCTATACCCTCCTCCAAAGGTATTGATTCATAGTCTGCAAGAGTTAATCATATTCAATAATTCTTGGGGTTAAAAGAAAAAATTACTAACCACAGTAATCTTGTTTCTTCCAAGGTGTTCTTTAATATTAACTCTCCCACCCTACCTCACCTTCCAGAACCAGTTGGCCTCTGCATTACAGCTGGAATTCTATGTTAAGGTGGGTTTCTACTCAGGTTGTGCTGCAAAACATTTTGAACCCAGTTGGGTGTTGTTCCCTCTTGTTGGCCCTATCTGGCTTAATATGGGACATATAATACCTGGAGTACTGTGTGCAATGCTAGAGACCACAAATGCATAAGGACATAGACAGGGTGGAGACTATCCAGAAAAGAGCAACAAAGATGGTGCATGACTTGCATCACAAAACATATGAGGAGAGACGAAGAGTCACAATATGTACTCACTGGAGGAGAGGTGAGAAAGGGGGGACATGACAGAAACTTTAAAGTACCTGAAGGGCATAAACAATGTGCAGGTGAGGGATCTTTTCTAATGTAGAAAATATATCATAACGAGGGGACACAATATGAAATTGGAGGAGGGCAGATTAAGAGGTAATGTGAGGAAGTGTTTCTACATAGACAGGGTGGTGGATGCTTGGAACAGTCTGCCACAAGAAGTGGTGGGGGCAAGCACAGTGGAGGGGTTTAAACATGCCTGGGACAGGCATAAGGGAACATTGGGTGGGAAGGGAGTAATGAAAAGCCATTGATCACTTAGGGTCAGTGACCGCATACAAGTTTAGGGCTTATGGGCAGACTAGATGGGCCTAGCAGTCCTTATCTGCTGACAATTTCTATATATCTATGTTTCTATATTATGAGGGATTTGTCATTTAGGTATTAGTATTATTAGGATAGCTTAGTTAGGGGGTCTTACCCCAAAGGCTGTCATGAATCTGAGCTTTATGTGATGCAGCAGTTGGTAAGGGCTGCAGTTTGAATGGTGGAATGAGCCAATAGATGTTCCATCATTTGCATAAGTTCCATTTCTCCAGGCAGTTCAACACAGGAGGCTGACTTAAAGAGTTAATCATATTGAAGAATACCTTGGAAGAAACAAGATTACTGTGGTGAGTCATTGTTTTTTTCATGTGCATACATGTTTGTGCGGGTGTACAGACAGAGAATATGAATGTGATTTTTGAACAGCTTGTCAAATCCCATCCATAGAGATCAAATAATTGGGAAGAATAGAGGGGATAGGATGCTGATCCTTGTGCCCTCATTCTCAGCATCTGCCAGATTTGGGTGTCCAAACAAGGGGTTGAACGGTATACCGTTAGTACAGCGACCCCCCACAATGAAGCCATTACATTGACAACAACCCATTCGACATCCACAATGTTGAACAGGTTGTTGCAGGGATGTAATGGTACAGCGACTTGCTGATAGCCACTCTCCCCAGTAATCTACCCCCCCCTCGGGAGTTGATTATATTTAAGCCGGGGGTATGAGAGGCTCTAGTCATTTGTTTTTGTTTTTTTAACTTTTTATTTTTTTCCATTTCTCTTTCAGCACACATTGGGAAATTACACTGAGACACGTATCTTGAGGAATCTTAATTGCAAAGATCTATAAATTATACATCAAGATCTTATATTACATACAGGTGCAGGAACCTATATCCAGTTGTGACACATCATATTACTTTTCAGCATGACAGTCTGAGAATCTTATAAAAGTACACTTATCATCTAAAGTAGAATAAAATGTGTGTGTGGTGGGGGAGGGACCAAGAGGCCCATATCAGATGCTTGGCAGGCAATCCATATAGTCCACTGGTAGGTAATACTTATATCTTTGTCTGCCACTATCACGGGACTACGTCTGGTCTCGACTGAGCAATGTTTAAGAACCAAGGGACCAGTATGTCAACTCCTGGGTTTTGTTTTGCAACCTAGCTGTTAGGCTTTCCATGTTATAACTATCATAGATGGTGTTTTCCCAGGAAAGTATACTTGGGGCATCTGAGTTGAGCCAGAGTCTGGTTACGCACTTCTTAGCTGCACTCAGGAGAACGTTGAGAAGATATGTTTGTTGTTGTTTAAACTGCCTCGGATAATGTAAAAGCAGGACCAATTCCAGTGTGAGGGTCCCTACATTAGGGAACACTTCTCTGATCCTGCTGTTTACTCTCTCCCAGAAGGTACCCAACACTGGGCAAAACCAAAACACGTGCAAGTGTGTCACAACTTCACAGCCGCTTAACCTCCAACAGGCAGAATTGCCTGTTTTGAGTATTTAGCCATGATCTGAGGGGTACAGAATAATCTAATAGCTACTTTCCACAAAAATTCTCTTCATGAATATGAGTTAGATGTCCTATGTTGTCATCTCCAGATACGGAGCCAGTCTTCTGAGGTCAGCCCTATCATTAGCTTGGCCTCCCAATGGAATTGAACTAGTTCCATATTTTGGGATACCGTCCCCTGTAGGACTCGGTAGACCCGAAAGATTAAATGACTCTGGTCTCCGCTCTCTTTAAGTTAGGTCAGGAGCACATGTAATGGCGGAACTGATATTTGACATATGTCCAGACCTAGTTTTTTATCTAGACACTGTCTGATCTGGAGGTATCTGAAGAAATCGTGTTGGGGTACTGCAAATTCACTTTGTAGTTGTTTGAAGGTCTTAAAAATACCCTTTTCATAGAATTGGTGTGTATTTGACAAACCTAATCTGTCCCATTTTCTAAAAGTGTGGTCCAACAGGGCAGGTAGGAAGTCTTGGTCCTGTACCGTGGTGCCCATCCAATCCGTCGAGAAGGTATTTTCTGGGAGTGCGAGATATCTAGTCCGGCTCTCCAATATTACCTTTGTAAAAAATGAACAGTCATCTGTTTGCTTTAACTGAAAGGGTTGAAAAATTATACGTTGAGTCTAGAGGAAGGGGGGTCATTGCTTTTTCAAGGTATACCCATGCTGGAACTCGTGCTTCAGGCAAAATCCAAGCTGCCACATGGGTTAATAATGCGGCTATACAATATTTATATATATTGGAGCGTGCCAGCCCCCTCCATTCTTTAGGGAGTTTTAGTTTATCCAGGGCTACACATGGCCTGCCTCCTGCCCATATATAATTTTTTGATGGACTTGTCCCAACTACTCAGATCTCACCGGTTGGGAGGGATCAGGATATTTTGCATAAGATACAGAATTTTGGGTAGCGTGTTCATTTGTATTGATTGGACTCTAGAGATTAGTGATGGAGGCAGGGGAAGCCATCTATCTAAGTCTAGCTGTATTTGCATAGATAGGGCCTTGTAATTCAGTTTATATAGGTCTCTAAATTTTAAGGGGATTTTGATACCTAGGTAAGTTATAGAAGCTTTATTCCCTTTGTAGTTATGCTTCTCTGACAATGTCCTGGGGGGGTGAACCTTGGATAATCAGTGCGTCAGATTTCCCCTGGTTAATGGTGTTTCTGGATACTTTTTCTATTTTCAATAGGAGGTGAGTCAGTGTTTCCAACGATTCTTCGGGATTTGTTATATATAAAAACAAGTTGTCTGCAATAGTAAGCTACTTTATGTTGTGTCTCTTGAATTTTGTATCAGTGTAAACAGTCTGTTTGTCTTAGTAATTGGGCATTGGGCTCTACAAAAATGGCAAAGAGATTGGGGGAAGGAGGGCATCCCTGCCTGGTTCCCCGGAAAAGTCTAAAGCGATGAGAATGTGAACCATTTACTTTCACTACTGCCTCAGGGGCTGTGTACATTCCTTTAATTGTATCTAAAAAGGATTGGGGGAAGGCGAATTTTGACAATGTAGCTTGTGAAAAATCCCAAGATACCATATCAAATGCCTTTTGGGCATCTACACTTAACGGAATCAGTGGGTAAGTAGTGGATTAGTAGCATGATTTATGAGGTATAGGGTACATTTAATATTGTCAGTGGTCTGTCTGGTTTTAATAAATCCAGATTGATCAGGGTGGATTATAATGGGTAGGGTGTCATCCAATCTATTAGCTAATATACTGGTATAAATTTTGTAGTCCTGATTTAATGCTGAACAGGGTGATAGGAATCACATAACTGGGGTGTTTTTTGTGGTTTTAAAATTACTGAGATTGAGGCCTGTCTCCAGGGACTGGGAAATTAGTTGTGTTGTGACTTTTTTGCATTGCCTGTAATAAAGGTTCGTGGATCAATTCCCATGTACCTTTATAGAATAAGAATTCCAGTCCAAAACCATCAGGGCTGGGGCTCTTCCCATTTTTAAGATTCTTTATTGCCGAGTGCAATTCGGACTTTGTGATTGGGGAAGTAATCTTATTTTGTTGAGTGGTAGAGAGGGAAAGTAATTTAATTTGAGATAAAAAGTCACTAATTAAGCCGGAATCTGTCTCTGCTGGGTAGGAGTACAGCTTTTGGTAGTATGATTTGAATGCTGTTAGGATGCTCTCTGTGGAGTAATGTTTCTATCCTGAATCAGAGTCTTTTATTTTGGAAATGGTGTTCAGCTGGATTTGTCTGCGAAGGCAATGAGCTAAGATTTTTGAAGCGTGAGCACCCCCTTCATAATATCTCTGTCTAAGCCACATCAGCGTTTGTTCAGTCTTGGCTGTTAAAAGCTTTTGTATAGATGCCTGTATCTGGGATAGTAAGGAGAGCACCTCATTGTCTCCCTACATTTGCACTTCCTGCAGGAACTTCAATTTGTCCTGGAGGTTTTCTAATCAGGCATCTTGTTGTCTTTTCTTTTGTGTGGCGTATGAGATAATTTAGCCACAGAGGACTGCTTTTATAGTATCCCATAGTAGCTGGGGTGAAACTTGTGGGGACTGATTATCTCTAATTATTTCTGGGATCTTTTTTTTTCAAGAAGGTCTCAGAATTCTTTATCTCTGAGAAGGGAGGGATTGACTCTCCACATGGTTAGTCTTTTTTCCTTGCAATGGTAAGTTCCAAAGATATGGGGGCATGGTCTGAGAGACCAATGTTCATTATTTCTGCATTGTGGAGCAGGTCAATGTACTCTTTACTAAGACAGAAATAATCTAGTCTTAAAGTATTATATGTTAAAAAAATAAATAATCTAGTCTGGTGTAGTGCTTATGAGCGTGGGAATAAAAGGTAAACTTCCTGTGTTTGGGGGGGAGCTGCCGCCATGTGTCTATTAGCCCTAAATCTTTAATAAGACGCCTAAGATGTTTCTGTCCGGAAGTCTGGGATAAAGGCCGAGTTGCCGAGGTAGCTAATGAGGGGTTGAGTTGACAGTTTAGGTCCCTGCCTATGACAAGGATCCCTTTCTGTCGTGCCACTATGATGTCCATTAAGCGTTGTATAGAAGAGGCATCCATATTAGGGGGGATATAGATGCTACAAATTGTCATTGTTTGGTTCCTAAAGGTGCCCACTGCCAGTGCCAGTCTACCCTCCCTGTCCGAGTACTGCTCAGTGAGTCTGAACTGGGAGTTTTTGGGGAATAAGATAATCGCTCCCCTCCTCTTGCCATTTTGATATGATGATTCTCTTAGCTGGGAAAAGCCAAATCTAAGTAACTTTTGATGTTCTGCTGAGGAGAGATGGGTCTCCTGAAGCAGCACATCCGGTTTCTGGTTTTTCAATGCTTGGAAGGTACGATATCTTTTTATGGGGACGGCCAGGCCATTTACATTGTAAGACACAATTTTAAATGGGGAAACCATGTTGAAACTTTCTAAAGATTTCTTTCTTCCACTTCCCCCTCCCCTGACCCCCCCATCACTGTGGTCCCTTTTATCAAAGTACTTTCCTCGAAAATGAATATTACACACAATTGTTTCCTCTAGGCCTGAGTTGTCCATTTGTGGAATAATAGCGAAGGGAGAAACAAATATAATTTGAGCCCGAACTGGCCAACTGGGCCTTGGTCCATAAATCTGAACTATATATTGTATGCTTGAACAGCTATCACATACTGTATGACTTCCAACACCTCTGACCCTGTGTAGGGTGTAGGTGTGGGCAGAACTTCTAACTGCCATTTGGAGGGTTCGTTCCTCTGAGAGAGGAACAGGGTCTTGGGAAAATGGGACGTTAGTTAAATTTAGGGTATATGAGATAAAGGTGCAATGTTCCAGCATTCTGAGAATTCCCTTTGGACTTGCCCACCACTTCAGGTTCAGTTTCCAGTGCAGGGAGGAGTCATGAATACTTTGGTTGGTGTCACGGGGGTGGGGGGCAGCAGACCAAAAGAAAAATGTATACCTGTATGCATCAGGTGGTATGGCGTGAATCAGCCCCTGAACCCCCCCCCATGCAGGCCCACCTTGCAATGGAGACGCTTCAGAGGGGAACAATGCGGGTGGAGAAGGGGAGGAAAGGCGCGAGGAGGCATCCTCCCCCACCACCCCCCCAAGCACATTTCCAGGTGTGATTTAAAATAGCGAGTCTCTACAACCAACATCAGGACCACTAGTTGTCTCAGCATGGCCCACAGGAGCCAGTAGAAGGGGAAGAGGGTAAGCCTGCATGTCCCTCATGGCCAGAACTTCATCAATGTTTAGTCCATTGTTGGTTTCAGTAGCTCCAATCCTCAGCCCCCCCAGCAAGTCAGGAGCGTTTAGGGAGGTTCATCCCCACCCGCATAAGGAAGCCCTCTGGCAGTCCCCAGGAG
Source organism: Neoceratodus forsteri (assembly GCA_016271365.2). Classification (NCBI taxonomy): domain Eukaryota; kingdom Metazoa; phylum Chordata; order Ceratodontiformes; family Ceratodontidae; genus Neoceratodus; species Neoceratodus forsteri. The sequence goes on from CM057459.1 coordinate 1,411,768,606, forward strand.
CCCCCCCCCAAGGAAAGGAAGGAAGCACCGGGGAGCCAAGGAGGGCCGGGGAACAGACCCAGTGGCCAGACCTGGGTCATCACTCGGTTTGATTTCTATTCCGTTATTCTCCCAAGGCCTAGCCCAAAGGCACATCCTCACCGGAGTGGGCACTGTCCACAGCATGGGATGCCAGGTCAGCCCTACCCAGCACAGATGAACAGGCCCCACCCACCCGCCAGGGCCGCACCACCCAGCTAAGGACCCACAGAGGCAATAGGCAGCCAAATCTAAAACCCACATCACCTCCTATTTAACGGAGTCATATGTGCACAATAGGCCTGGGGTAAAGCCCATCATTTGTTCGAGAATACCAAAAGTGCAAACTACTGGGTCTCGTGTCCCAGCCACTTCTGCAACACTGCCCCAGCATCCGCAACTCCGCTTAGTCGTCTCTATCTAACGAGACTCCAGCTTATTTTATAGACTTTCTCTCCTTCTTATCTCAATTCAGCCCTCTTGATGGTATGCCCCCGAATCATTGTCTAGCAAATTGTTTCAGTAGGTGTTTTATGCCTTCTAACATGGCCTGCTGATTTTGTTTTCCTAGGGAGGCTGCTTGGGAAATGTCCATGTTTCTCTGCGATTCCCGAGTGAAAGAGGGATGGTTGGGGAGGAGAGAGTGCAGCTCCTCTGGATTTTAGGTCCTGTAGTGTGTCTACTGCTGTTTCGTATGTCTGCTTTCCAGTGGGGAACTGCAGTACTAGTTTATGGGAATAGGAGGTTCTAAATTTTAGCTTCTGTTGCCTCAGGAGTGGGAAAATTGGGATGTAGGCCCTTCGCCGCTGCATGGTCGTTGGGGCATAGTCGTTGTCGATGAAAATTCCTTCTTGGCCATAGAATACCTTTCCCTGTGACCATGCTAGCTTTAATATTAACTCCTTTGTTTGGTACCTGAGGAACCTCACAATGATGGAGTGAGGTCTAGCGTTAGGATGAGAGAGTTTCAGACCCAGTACACGATGTACCCTCTCGAATTCCATGGGGCGTTCCCAGTCTAGGGAGAGGGCAGTGCGCAGAGTTGTTTCCACAAATTCTTGGATGCAGGACCCCTCGCTCTTCTCAGGTATGCCATAAATACTCAGATTTTTTCTTCTGTGCCGATTTTCGCCATCGTCCTGTCTCTCCATTGTTAAATGGCATAGTTCAGTGATCTGAGTCATCGCTTCTTGTAGTTGTTGAGCTATGTCCGTTTGTTCCTGTGAGGCCTGTTCCAGATTAGAAACCCTAAGGCACAAACTGTCCAGGTCTTTTTGCATTTTTTCCTGGGTTTGTTTAAAAGTGGAGAATTAGGATTTAAACTCCCTGATCTCTCACAGATTACAAACCAGCTTCTGGTTCATCTTTGTGGATTTGCTTTGCTTCTCTTTTGATTTTTCACTGGATGAGGTATGTGAGAGCGGCTGGGATTTCAGAGGCCTCTGAATCTGAGTGTTCCGTCTCCAAGTTCTCAGCAGTTGGGGCCAGTGGCTGGTATCAGTTATATCCTCCCTTATTTTTGCTTGTAGCCATCTCTTTTGCTTATTTATTGATTTTTAGTGTACTTAGTGCTTTGCTGAGGGTGGCTATTTTATCAAGTATGAAGCAATAGGGCAGAGCTCTATGTTTATGCTGCCATCCGCTGTGGGAGCTGCACCGGAAGTCTGGCTCTAGTCATTTGCATCCCATCACCATGGTGCTTGTCGACACATTTGCTGGGCCATGTGATCTCCGTCGGCAAAATGTTGTCACTGTGAAGTCCTAAGTAAAACTGGGTTGAACCCCCTCTCCCCCCACATGCACACATGCTCACATTTCCTAAACAGAATGGGATGGCATGACCCTAAGTTCAAAGCACACAGGACAAAGAGCTGCCCAGTGGTTTCCATGCAGTGCTACCACTTTTCATGCAGGAGAAATGGGTTCCCATTCCAAACCCCGAATTGCCATCATAGACCTGTAGGAGGTGAGAGAAACACCCAAAAGGGTGCTGTTCTCCTACTCTGGGGTAGGGATGGAGTTAAATCTGTATGCCGTTGCCACCTGGAAATCCAGGGAACAATATGAGGAGCAAGGTCCCAGCCATTACTTATTTAGAATTTTGCACACTGGGATAGCCACATTTAGGCTGACCAGATACACCCGAAAAAGAGCATGCACACAAGAATGGCTAGGACCCATTTTAAATATTTATTTAAAGAGCATTTTAGTGCGATCGGGTGCTATCTGCTACAACATGCTGTGCTCTGTATGTGCATTCGGAGCCTGCGTGCTCCTTCATCAGGGGGTGTTTGTGGCAGATACTCCTGATAAAGGAGTACGCAGGCTCTGAAAGTGCATGGGGAGCACAGCCTCTTGTAGCAGGTAGCACTTTATCACACTAAAATGCACTTTAAATATATAGAATAATGTGTGAACAACCATACACAACAAGGCTGTGTTTCCACTGAGGGGTTGCCAGAATGACCTCGAGAGGTCCCTGCTATCATGGCAACTCCGAGTTTGAAACACAGACTTGAAGTGTACGGTTGCCCAAACCTTATTCTGTATAGTATATGGGCAACCATAAAAGCAGCAAAGAACTTACTATTTCTGTCTGTCTTTCCTCTCCATGGCTCATCCCATCGCCTTCCCCACAGTGTGTCCTCCCTCCTGCCGCACTCTCGACCATTGGCATCTCTCTCACCACTCACTGCATTGTGACTAGGGGTGTGCAAGTAATGAATTCTAAATCCTGAATACCACAAATAATGCACTATTCAGTATTCGGGAACCGAATACCGAAAAGCTGCGCTATTTGCCGAGATTCGATATTCGGGGTTCTGCAGCATTTTAAGATCTTGCAGGACTTGCTGGCCAATCGTTGAGTATTTGCCAAGCCAGATCACATGACACTTCAACATTGCTGCATAGTGGAGAGATCGTAGTGGAGACTGGAGAGAGCTCTGACTCAGGAGAGATTAGCAGTTGAAATAAACTAATACAGTCAGACCTGGTTAATCTGTGCCTTGTTAATCCATATGTCTGACTATCCGAATGAAAAACACTACATACGGATTTTTTGTTGGGCTATTGACCTCTTTATTATCACTGTCTGGTTACTACGTAGATTTGTATTACGTAACAAAATTGGCAAACACAAATGTGCATGGATTAACCAGGTCTGACTGTATTTTCATCACAAAATCTTTGTTTTTTGGTTTTTGATACTATGTTTTAGTGCCTAGTACTAGTGGGAGCACTGGGAGGGTTTCTTTTTTATAGAGAAATTGTCTGATTTCATGACTTTTTTGCCAGGAGCTTCATTTCAGGGGGCCTCTGTGCTGTGCTCTGGAAGCGAAGGAGTACTGTGTTTCTTTTCTGAGCACCTGCCTGGTAGTGGTGCGAGGCTTTTTGTTTTTTTTCCTCAGAGAAACTGTCTGATCTAGTAATTTATTTTGCCAGGAGGAACTGCAGAGAGAGACTTAAGTTGCAGTTTACCTCCTTGCTTTCACAAGCCTCTGTGGTTGGAGGTGAAGGAGAAGAAGACAGTGTTACTGACTGACACTATTTAATATCTAGTATTAATTACAGTAGTTCTAACTTCTACCTTGACTGCTGTTGTGTACTGATTTTAAAAAAAGTCTTTAATTTGGTGGTGTAAATAACAAGTATTTCTTGGGGGGGGGGGGCTCAGGTTTCACAAAGCTCAGTAGTAGCCTAGCCAGAAATCTCGGAGGGCATTCGTCTGATTGCACTCCCACCACCCACAGTTTAGGGCCAGGTAGTGTGTGCACACCCTTGCTTGCCCTGTATGCATGCTGCTTGCAAGAATTTTTCTGTGCTAAAATAAAGCAGTATTGCTGCTTGCAAGATTTTGTTGCACTAAAATACAGCAGAACTTTTGTGCATTTTGGTTGACTGCACTCCACCCCCCATGGTTTAGGGCTAGGTAGTGATGGGGCAGTGCTCGCACTCTTGCCAGCCCTGTATGCATACTGCTTGCAATAATTTTTCTGTGTTAAAATTAAGCAGTACTGCTGCTTGCAATAATTATTTTGTACTAAAATACAGCAGAACTTTTGTGCATTTTGGCTGACTGCACTCCCAGCCCCCATGGTTTAGGGCTAGGTAGTGATGCATGCAGTGTGCTCACACCCTTGCCAGCCCTGCATGCATGCTGCTTGCAATAATTTTTCTGTGTTAAAATTAAGCAGTACTGCTGCTTGCAATAATTATTTTGTACTAAAATACAGCAGAACTTTTCTGCATTTACAAATAAAAAAAATAATTTCAGTAGTTCTGCTGTAGAAATCTCTGTGCAAAAAGTAATTGTGGTGTAATCTGAGGTTGGGTTTGGGTTTCAGGAAAGTCAGTAGCCACCAGCAGTACCGGAGAGCAGTTGGCTGACTGCATTCCTTAGCACATGATGTTCGCGACGGCGATTGAGTGACCCCCTAAAGGGCGACTCAATTGTGGTGTATGGCACAGGGGCTACCGGTCAGCTACAGTGACCAGATTGGAGGGGTAGGTGACTGTAGCGACAGGAAGTTGCTTCAGTTACTCAAACGGGGGTGTGTGAGTGAGCACGCTCGGTGAGGGGTGGGAGGGGATTTGAGTGGTGGCACCATGGTAGGCTGCCAAACTGGCCTCGTGGTGTAGCAGGTCAGCTCGTGGCTTTGGTGGATGGGTTGCTGGGGTTGGGTGTGGGCGAAGGTTAGTTTTTGTTGTGCCCGGCCCGAATGTTATTTGTTTTACGTTCCACCCCCGACATGCACCCCCCCTGAGGTTGAGAATCCTTAAGTAGGAATTGGTCTTGGGGGGGGGGCTGGCCCCCATAAGCTATAAAATCGCCCTTCAGCAGTTGCTATGACATGGAACCTGCACTTCGGTTTAGGGCTAGGTAGTGATTCTTGCTATGTGCACACACACCCTTGCCTGCCTTGTGTGCACTCTGTTTGCAAGAAATTTTCTGTGCTAAAATAAAGCAGTACTGCTGCTTGCAAGAATTTTTTTGTACTAACATACAGCAGAACATTTGTGCATTTACAACAAAAAAAAAATAATTGCAGTAGTTCTGCTGTAGAAATCTGTGTGTAAAAATATTTGTGATGTAATCTGAGGTTGGGCTTGGGTTTCAGGAAAGTCAGTAGCTGCCAGCAGTCTTGGACGGCTTGCAAGAATTTTTTGATGCTAAAATAAAGCAGAACATGTGTACATTTACAACGTATTAAGTACTTGAGAGTTTTTAGAACTTGTTGGCATAGACAAAGACAATGGCAGGTAGAGGTAGAAAAAAACGTACTTGGTCCAGCCCATGCAAATCTACAATGGAGGAACAGGTTGGTGATGCTGAACCTGAATGTGAGCGACAGTCAGCCCATGTTCGATGCCCAAAATTATTCTTTACCCCTTCCAAGCCTATGTCTTCCAGCAACAATTGAAAGGCTTTGCCTGTAGTTCGATGACCAAGCAGCCCGCCACTCCCACTTCCTGAGCTATATAAGCAGTTCCTTTCAGCCTCACTGTGAAGCATTTTGTCTTTGCAGCCAGAGGCTATGTTGGTTTGTCCTCTGAGCTGGCTGGGGCCTACCTCCCCCCAAGCCTGCTGTTTCTGTGTGTCTCTGCTGGACTACAGTGTTTGTTTTCCTGCTTCTGCTTTGTATCTTTCCTCCGGCTGTGTGCTTCCCTGTGTTTTGTTTCTTGTTTTTTTTGGGCCTTTCCCTGTTTTCTGTTTTGGTTTGGTTTCCTCTTTTGGGGGGCTTTTATTTTTAAAACTCCTAGCATACTGCTACTACAGAGCTCATTCTACTTGCTTTCAATTACAGCTCTCAATTTACTGCACAGCAACTGCAAACCTACTTGGAGCTCATGCTACTGCTTTCAGTTACCTACAACTTCAGCCACTCCTGCTGACTGTTTACTTTAATTACTATTGTACCCAGTGCCTGTGTTTTAATACTGTACTCATTTAACTACTGCTGTACAGGCCCACTTGCTTCCTGCTGCTGCACTGTTTACACCCATTCCTATTCTACCTTGTTTACTCTGAGGTTAGCTGAAGCTCCTGCTGAGGCTATTAAACTAGATTTTATATCTGCATGTGTTTTTCAGCCTTTCGTCACTTCCTTGTTTGTCCTACGGCGGGGACTGGGAGGTGTTTCTGGAGTCGTGGCCTATGTGGTTAATTAATTTTGTTCTAAATCCTGTCTTTGCTGCCGAAAATCCTCAGAGTTTGTCACGTTGATTTGGCTATTCATGTCTGGCTGGCTTGCTCCTAACTCAGTGCTGTTTACTTGCTATACAGTTGTTATGCAGGTCCACCTATTACTACTACTACTGCTTACTGACCTATCAGGTCCCCACTTGCTTATGCAACCGTTGCTCCTTGCTTACGCAAACCATTGCTTTCTGCCTAGTGCCATCCCCTCTGCTTCACCTGGGATTCTACTGCTCTCAATCTGCATCCGATCTTGCAACGTCTCAGCACTCAATGCTCATTATGATCTCAGCACGCCGTGCTCATTCAACTCACCAGCTTTACAGCTCTCAATCAATTCTGGGGCATGCCAGCCATTCTAATCTGGCGCAGGTTCCTGCAGCTGACAGTCTCGCTCTGCATTTAGTCCGCATCATCGAGCGTGTCCAACTTGGGGCGGGATCCTTCTCACCTGGCCCATAGCTGGGAATGTCCTCGCCCTGGGCTTGTCTTTAGCTGCCTGCTACATGACAGCAGCTCCTGGTGTAGAATTTAAGACCAGCGGTGAAGGGTGGTTACGACGACCTCCTTTGGCTCTAGTGTTCCACTATAATGGTTGGCCATTGACTTTAGTGGTTTCCCTAACAAGGCACCTTCACCGCATTCTCCCCACAACTGCCTCTGGTTCACCTGATTTGATTTAGGGTGGGTAGGCCAGGTGAGTGCCTCAGCAGTTGTTGCTGTCCTTCTGCGCCTTGTATGCTCGTACTGTTGCAGAGTTTTCTCACAACCTTCCACGACGTTCCCGCTAGAAGGTTTGAGTGAGAGCCTTCCTCCAAATTGGAATATTTTCCACCTCCCTTTAATTGGGTTTTCCAAATTGCAGTTGCAGAGACGTCACTAAATACATTTTCCCAAGCCTGGAGGGAAGGCGACTTAGGCCTTTGATCCCCAGAGATTTCCTCCTCATAGGGTTTTTTTTCTCTCCTCCGTTGCCTCAGGTCATAACACTTAGTTAACATAGTTGTTTTCTTAGGTAGGTTCCGTTGTTGGATGGGGGTGGAGGATGTCCTGCCATTCCCTCTCTCCTTAGGGGATTCCCTTCTCTCATACAAGCCATCACTATTCTTCTCTACTACTATGTTGCAGTTACTGCTTGCTCATACGCATCATGTTGCTTCCTTTTGGGGATGATACTACATTTCTTTTGGGGATTCCTAAGGTACATTTAGCCACGGGAACCGTCCCGTGGCACCTCTAGGGGTGGAACCCTCTCCGAGAATTCCTTGCTTTCGTACCCCTACAGGGTGGCAATTCCTCTGGAATAGAGAGTGCAAACGGCCACAACCAAACTAATACAGTTACATACGTAAGCATAACACTATACTGGCTGTGTAGGTCAGCGAATTGAAAGGCTTTGCCTGTAGTTTGGTGACCAAGCAGCCAGCCACTCCCACTTCCTGAGCTATATAAGCAGTTCCTCTCAGCCTCACTGTGAAGCATTTTGTCTTTGCCCCACCATCCTCCCCTCCTCCTCCAGTGGCAGTGCTCTCTCCTTATAGGGATTCCTAAGGTACCTTTAGCCACGGGAACCATCCCGTGGCACCTCTAGGGGTGGAACCCTCTCCAAGAGTTCCTTGCTTTCGTACCCCTACAGGGTGGTAATTCCTCTGGAATAGACAGTGCGAACGGCTACAACCAAACTAATACAGTTACATAAGCATAACACTATACTGGCTGCGTAGGTCAGTGAATAGTACTGTGGCTGGCACAGGAGAAAGTGATTCAAGAAGCACAAGCCAAAGGACACTGTTCTCGACTCTCACCACAACCACCAATGTATCCCCATCTCTCACCAGTACCATCACATCTGTTGTTACCACCACCACCACCACCACAATAGAGACCCTGTCTTCCTCTTCCACAATGGGTAGCATGACTACGACAGCCAGTCCTGCAACTGTGACTGTCACTCCAGCCACTACTGACACTATGAACCTTGCTACTACTGCCACTACTGTAACACTATCACCACAGTCTGGTATCCCTGCCGCAGTGCATATTACTAGTACGACCACTACAGCTGATACAGTTCTGCCTCCTGCTTCTCAGCTTCTCGGTACTCCTGAAAACGTTGTAGAGGATGACCAGTCATCTGGTTCTGAGTATTCCCCTCCACGTGATTAATTGCCCAGTGATATGTCATCTTCTTTATCAGAGGCACATGTGAGTGACTTTGAAGATGAGGCAGGGTATGCTATGTGCCTTGAGAGCAGAAAGAAAAGGTGGCTGGCAAAATATGCTCTAGGTGTAGCATTAGTAGCAAGGGTAGTAGAAGTAGCAGTAGGGGTCAGGATCCCCCTCGCTCTAAGAAGACCAAACAAGCAACACTAACTTTTCTTCGGCAGGCTCCGTCACAGCCTGAAGGACAGCCAAGTGATGGCAGCACTGGCATGGTACCATAGGGGCAGTGGTCACAGGGCAAGAACATCAGGACAAGACAGGCACATCTGTTGAAAAACAACTGGGGGATGTGGTGCTAGTAGAATCACTGATAACTAAAGTGTTAAAAGTGCTGTGAGGCTGCATTTCACTGTGTTAAAGGAGGACACAAGGAAGGCAGTCTGTTCTTTTTGCAACACCACTATAAGCCAAATGAGAACACTCTCTAACTTAACCATGACATCATTACAGAACCACTTGAAGCTTAAGCACCCTCAAGTGTATTGATGCTCATCTGGGTCTGGATCCAGACCCTTGGTTTCAGCAAGACCAAACCCCGCCAGTGGACAGGCATGCACTATTGGCAGTGGTGGTGGTACAGAAAGATCTGATTTCGAGCAACCCAGTCATCACAGCACTCCTTCCCCCTCATCAACACAGAGTCCAACCTCTACTCTGGTGGTCTTTTCTGACTCCAGTGATACTACAAGGTAGAGACAGTCATCATCACTTTGCACACCACCATTGCTGAAGCAGTCCACATCGATGTCTCACGTGGCAGTTCCAATAATGGATGCTCTGCATGTACACAGTATCATGCCTCACAGCCAGCAGCACAGCAAATCACACAGCTGATTGCTGAGATGATGGTGTTGGATCTCCAGCCAATGTCAGTTGTGGAAGATACTGGCTTCTGATGGCTTCTCGGCTATTTGCACCCACGTTATCAGATCCCATCTGGTACTACATTTTCTCAAAGTGTATTACCAAGACTGTATGATGGCGTGTGGTCTGCTGTTGCTGCTCTGCTTGCAGAGGCTGTTGGTGGTGTTTTTCACTGCACATCAGATATCTGGACTAGCGATAACTCCTTGCATGCCTATCTCTCCTTAACTGCTCAATGATGTGTGCAACACCCTGCTGCTGCTGTTTCTGATGCATCACCTTGTGGCTTACCCTTGGCCCCCCCACAATCTAGTAGTCTCATTAGGTCAGCTTTGCTGAACATCGGACTGATGGAGGAAGACCCCTGAGCACATAATATTCCTATGTTCCTGCAAGACATGCTGCGGTCTTGGACTAGTGTTAACAGCAATTTAAAAGTTGGGTTTTTTGTTACTGACAATGGCACAGACATGGTGAAAGCCATCAATGATGGACATTTTGTAAGTATTCATTGCTTTGCACACACACTAAATTTAGTGGTGACTCATGCACTGCATTTCAGTACTAGGACCAACAACTCTGCGGTCATTTCCATCACTCTGTAAAAGCCACTAACAAATTACGAGAAGTTCAGGAACGTCTTGGTCTGCCCCAACACTGTGTAATACAAGATGTTAGCACTCGGTGGAATTCTTCATACCTGATGCTCTCACGACTCTTGGAGCAAAAACAGGCACTACATGAAATGTCTATGGAGGCAGACAATGGAGGGGTCCTAGGACATCATGACCGGTTAGTTCTTGAGGGCATGATGAAGAGTCTCATGCCATTTGAGAGGAGTACACGTGATCTAATGCTACCACAGCCTTACTTAGTCAGGTTATCCCAGCTGTGCATATTCTCAAGAGATTGTTACAATGGTGTTTGGCTGACAATACAATCAGTACACAAGAGGTCACTGAGCTTATTGTTTATTTCGATGCAGAACATGATGTCAGGTTTGCCACAGTCATGGATACCTGTTATCACGTGTTTGCTACCACGTTGGACCCTAGGTTCAAATGCAAGATCCTTCATATAGCCATGGACAACGACAGGGTGACTCATTTTAGGCAACAGCTGAGTGAAGTGTTAAACAGTGCCAGGCAGGCAGTGAGACACTCGGAAGGGGAAGAAGATGCTCCAGTTCAAGTTTCTGAGTGAGAGAGAGAGAGAGAGAGACAGGCATGTGGTGGTTTGGAACTGGATGATACTGGTAGCTATTGGGAAAGACGGCACTGTGGCAGTGTAAAGGAGAATGACTGAGCATTACTCAGCACATCATTGCGTCAACAGCAACACAAACGCTCAATGACTAGGTGTGCTGGCATAAAGCACCTAGCTTCACCTGAGCTCTTTTCTTCTAGGGTTTGCTTGAAAGGACAGAGCAAGGAGCAGCGATAACAGAGCAAGGAGAAACATTAAGGCTTCTTTTGGCTAAGCAGTGTTACTGTTGTGTTACTATTTTGTTTTGTGCTTACAGGTTGTGCTTACAGGCTTTATTACTGTTTTGTGCTTACAGGTTGTACAGTTTACTGCTTTATTTTTTTTTGATTAAAACATTTTTTGCAGGGTATATTTTCTTTTAAATTGTTGTGCAGATTGTCTTGCTGAAAGGAAGGAAAACACTCACTGGAGTGGTGGGTCAGAGTTGTAGCTGATTGTTTCTGAAGGTCACAGGCTTGGCCTGCCCACACTGCCCCTCACCCCCACCCACTCCAAGTGCACCATTTCCTTTATACCAGGGGTTCTGATATCACTCCCCCAAAAAGGCAAAGGATATACACCAGTCATAACTTGAACAGCCCAGCACGCTGCATGGGGTAGACAAAGGCACATGCTCACACACTAACAAAAAGGAAAAAAAATAAACAGGAAGGGAGAGAGATATGTGGGGAGTGGCGCAATGTACTGGCTGTGGAGTGGCAGTCTTTCGGGAGATGTTCTGGAGGCTGCGATGGTGCCCTGTTTGCAGGCACCTCTCTGGTCTGAGGGAGGAGGTTGCCCATCTCCAGGGCGACCTGGTGAGGATTTGTCAAACCTCCTCCCCCACCCAGGGACCACCAGAGCCACTGCCGCTGCCTCAGAGTTTACCAAGAAAGAGGAGTGGTTGGACCACAGTGGGATCAGGGAGGTTGAGGGTGGTGGATCAGAGACGCATTCCTCCAGTTGTACCTCTCCACAATTCATACGCTGTTCTGGTGGAGCTTGATTTCTCTATGGAGGCACCCATAGTGAAGACTAAGGAGGATGCTGGGAACCTCCACAAAGGAGACCTAGAGGAGGGTGGCACGAGTCCCCACAGGGGAAGGAAACAACTCCTGGTGGGTATACCAATCTATGTTTTTACTGTATAACTTACAAAATGTGGACATGTCATTGTAATGTAAAGTCTTGTAATGTTTCTTTCTGTGATTAATCCCGGGTCTCCCCTGAAAAAGGGACTTTCATGGTCTCAGTGGGTTTGCCCAGTTATCAAAATTTAATAAATAAATTAATTAAGAGGGTAGAACTGGGGTGGCAGGGGAGAGGGAGGTAATGTGCCTGCAGTGCCCAGTGGTATGGCTGGGAAGACAGGATGCGAATTATTAGGATCGCGGGTGCAGCAGCACAGGAGAGGGAGTTGGACGTCATTGTCCACCTAGGAACAAATGACCTGGCTGGGAATGGGATCAGAGCAGTGCAGGAAGAGTTTATAGAGTTGGGGAGGGGCCTTAGACAAGTAGCATGCATGGTAACCTCCTCAGAGGCGCTGTCTGTCTATGACATGGGTGAGGCTAGGGTTCTCTGCACCATGGGATTCAATGAATGGTTGAAAAACTGGTGCTGAGCTCAGGATTTTGGCTTCATTGGGGACTGGTGTTTCACCTGGAGAGATGCAAGCCTATACTGGCGTGACGGTCTTCATTGGCAAGCATTTAAAGTATCCTGGGGAGAGGAGGCAATGAAAAGAAGCATGGAAATCCCAGCCCCACCCCCCCACACAAACACAAAACAGAGTAATTAGTGAGGTAAACATTAAGGTAGAGAAGTCAATAGGGAGCAGGACAGGGGTCAATAGAGAAAAAGACAAAGACAGTAAGGACAGGGATGGGGCTAAAAGGGGTAATGCTACCAAAAAATGGAGGGTGATGAGTAGCAATGCACGTAGTGTGGATAACAAGCTCCCTGAACTAGTGGTCTTGGATGGAAGAGGGACACCTGGATATTGTGGCAGTCACAGAAACATGGTACACAGAGAACTATGACTGGGATGTCAACATACCAGGGTTCACAATCTACAGGAGGGACAGAGAGGGTAAAAGAGGAGGAGGAGGAGTTCTCTACATGTAACCCTGGCACCGTTACACCAAGGGCAACTACCCCTGCCTGCTTCCCTGACTGCAAGTTGAGGGGCCTCGGTTCGCTATCAAGGGTCACCGTGGTGTCACTACCGACAGTAAAATTACAATTATGATGCCTCCACCCAAAGTAATGATTTAGTGGGTTAGAACCTGAATTGATACAGCCCTCTGGGAAGCTATACCTAATCACAGCCCCACCTAGTAGCCCCACAATTGAAGTTTCTCAAAATACCCCACTTGACATTCAATTTACAATTAATAGCAAGTGCTATAATATGCTTGCAGAGACCACACTTACCAACAGGGTCTGGAACACTTGCATGCACCCTGTGCACCTGTAAGAAAATGGCTACCAGCAATAACTCAGTACTTTTTAGCTATTTGAATTAAACCAGCACTCAGTAATGATATGCCCATGGATCCATTTAACATTAGAACAACAGAGTTATTTAGGGGTTTAAACAAGGGGAAAGGGACGCAAATTAAAGTCAGCTTGTTTTGTGTTTTTGATCTTAGCGATATTTTGGCTTGGTATAACATTTAAACAACATGCATTAACCCCTCTGGACTGACCAGTTAACCTCACTGAGCACCCAGGATTTGCTGCATTGCAGGCCTGAAGCATTGCCGCGGGTTGGCCAGCATCACAGCTGGTTGGGGCCCCTAAATAAAGGAATGATTAAGGCTTTAATTTGTACTTGGCTGTAGAAATCATAAAACACTTTTTGAAACCCAGAAATTGTAATCCCCAGGCCCGATGGCCTGCAAAACAGTCTAAACCACAATATGTATTTAAAAGGCAACTCAGCTGGTAAAGGATTTTTAATAGGTGTCAGTGTGGCTCAGTTGGTAGCACATCCGCCTCTGGACCAGAAGGTCATGGGTTCTCATCCCACTTTGGGATTGGACTTGTACCTAAAAATCGCTGGCATCTGATTGCAGTATTGGGGGGTACTGTACTGCTGGGGTGTGTTGTCCTTCGGATGAGACTTTAAACCGAGGTCCCTTCTGCCCATCCTGGTGTTGTCCTGGTGGGTGTCCAGGTGGAAGTAAACTAACCCAGGGCATTTGTTGCAAAGAGCAGGGAACATTCCCGGTGTCCTGGCCAACATTCCCCTTCCCATAAACCGGTTCATGCAATTATCCAGGCTGTGTGTGGGTGATGATGTGCGATATGGCCGCCACCACACATTCAGTCACTTCACTACCAGTCTAGCATTGCTTGTAAAGCACTTTGGGATACTGTGTATGAAAAGCGCTATATAAATGCTGATTCTTCTCCTTCTTCTTCTGGTGTTGCAGGGTAAGACCCTGGGGTACTCACTGAACATTGGACCTCGGGATCTGAGATGATTGTCCAGGATGGTTCCTCTTGAGGCAGGACTCGGCCCTCTGGCATGTAGCTGCAGGCTGCAGGACTTTGTCCTTTCTGGCAAGGACCAGGATACAGGGAATGGGGCTATCATGACTCACCCCCGTGTCAAGGCATCCCTCCCAAGGGTGGCCGCAACTTGTGATGATCTTCTTTGCAGGAGCTGGCTCCCTTCTCTGGTCATCTGGCAGCTTGGATTTTACATGCAGCAACAGTCTCTCAAGCACATCACTTGGCATCACAGGCTCAGCTTGGATACAGTTTGGTAATAGACCGTACAGCTTACCCGCTTGCAAATTGCAGTCCTGGAAATGTAAGCTAGCATACAGCAGTTCAGGTCTCCCTCTGGCAAATTGTCTGGAGACAATGTTGGTGACCTCAGGCATTAAATTTAGATTCAGTCTCGGTGGCAAAAACAGTTTCTCAGCAGAACGCAGTTCCAAGTGTAACCCCTAGGTGGCACTATCCCAAGGGCTACGTCCCCTGCCTGTTTGACTGCGGACAGGTTGAGGGGCCTAGGTCCTATGGCGGGTGCCTACACCCAGAGGCCATGGTTTGTAGTGGTTAGACTAGCTTGGTCACAGCCCTCTGGGACACTGAGACCCCCTTTTATTCCCTTTAGTTGCTCACACAGTACATGGAGTTACAGCCCCAATATCCCATGTATACACACTGTTCACTCATATAGATACCACTTACCCTCGAGACTGATTCTGCAGCACATCTCTGAGGACCCCCTGTAAAGTAAGGTTAAACAACATACACAGCAAAACACAATACTGTTTCTATAAGTACCAACATCACAGACAGTATATAGTATAACAGCAACAAATCTGATTTATTTAGGGGACAGTAACACGGAAGGGGGAAATCAGGTTAATTAGTGGCATTAAATCACAGTACTGTGCACACATACAGGGTCTGAAAAGTCACACTCTGGGTACCCAGGTTGGTAGGGGGGCTAGCCAGGTCTGTTGCCCGGGTTTGGCCGGCAGGTGCAGATGGATAGGGCCCTGTAGAAGAAAATATATGCACAACACCCAATTGTAATCTGGAGCCGGAGGGCTCAGTCCAAGAAACAGTGAAACAACAAGAATTAGATGACACACTTGTGATTGAAAAACAAGCTGCAGGGGAATAGCCTGATTTGTACTCACAACACCCAAGCTGAGGATCAGATGGAGAATGTTCCTCTGGATTGCCAGAAGAGCAGGGCATGAGGGCAAGGTCCTTGTGACTGGACCCCACTGCAGTTGATAGCAAACGGATGTAGTCCGAATTAAGCTGGGGTTTACTTCCAGCTTCAGCACACAATTCACTGTACAGGGGATTTGAAATAGCGATTCCGCACAAGCACTATGCACATTTATATGTAAAAGGAAAGTACTATACCAGGCAGGCTGCTCCTTGATCCCGATCGTAATTACTGCAGAATACCCGGAGCACACACAACAGCTTCAGTTCCTGACAGACTGAGTGCAATTCCTCCAGTCTTCTACAGGATGAGCCTAGTTTCCACACTTCTAGTGCTTCTTTCTCCTCACAACTCGGATTCAGTCCAAACTGGCACTCACAAAGGCTGCAGACCGAAACTCAGGGCCTTACACACGCTTTCCGCGCGAAACTATACACCGCAGAAGCACACAGCTCCTTCTCTCTTCACTGCCACAACTGATCTGATCTTTCCAGTCACAGAGCAGGGCATTTCCTCTAGCTTCACACTATTCTGTTGGCTGATTCAGCTGTCACTCACAATAAGACTCCCTCTGTTGGTAGAAAAAGGCGCCAAGGTCAAAACTACATTTCCCACAGTCACTGCCCATACAATCCCCTTGTGGCTGACTCAAATTAAGAGTCCAAGTTCTAATTCGTCCACAGGCTCCATTTTAGGGCTCCCTTAACCCAATTGGCCCAGCACAGCAGTTTAGGTCCAAAGTGGAGAGGTAACACACACAGAGTCCCAGCTGCAATAAAGGCAGGTTAGACAAACTACAATTTTGCTAATGCTTTAAATGATTACATGCAAACAGTTACAGCTTTCAGATGGGCTCCCTTTGCACCTTCAGCGACCACAAAATGGAGCAATTACCCCACAGCTTGGGTGGGATTCGAGCATTAAATACACAGTCCCCCCATACAAACTAATTAAGTCTGCAAGCAGACAGCTCTTAAAGAGACAGTACATGCAGGCTCAAATAGCATTCACTTGCAACCACAGTTAAGCAGCTCAGACGCCGAACACCACCCAGGCTTGGAGCATTCAGACAAGCTCCTGGAAGACTTTTGGGAACTCCAATTTGCAGGGGGGTTACATAAGGTCCTTTGGCAAACTGACCCCACTTCAGTCTGAAAATTCACTTTGAGAAAATTCACCTCTTTTCTCCCTTTTGTGGAGAATTTCAGTTTGTTCTGCAGACTTGGCAGTCCCAATCAATTAGCAATAGTTTCCGGCTGAGAAGAGGCAAAGCAGGCTTCTCCCCAATTTTCCCCAAGCTGCAGGGAGCCTCCGCACAGTCCCAAGGCTTGATCCAGACTGACTAATTCAAACTGTCCCTCTCAAACTGAAAGGCAGAATTCTGTAATCTGATTGGCTGTCCAGGCTGATAATCACAATCCCAGTCCCTTAACTGGACAGCATTTTGGCGCCTGGATTAGTACCTCCTTTTTCTCCAAATAATCCATTTGCACAGTCCCAAGAGTCCCTTTGTTAAATATTGGCTTCCGATTGGCTGCTGACTGCAGAGATGGAGTCTGTATATACAGTTCTTTAACAGTTCAAAGAGTCCCCCAAAAATAAAGTCCTGGTGCAGCCAGAATACATATTTTTTATTTATCAAACCCCTATGATTAGTTAGCCCCAACAGTGCCCTACTGAAAACATTTATATTTAAGGATTTATTTACGCTACTTTAGCAGTCGCTGCCGCTGCAATACCATACCCCCAGGCAGCCGGTAGCATCTCATTAATATTCATGCAGGTTTACTTAATATTCATGAACCCTGCTTTGTGCCCCTTTTAAAACTTAGTTTTTAAACCTTACTGAGGCTTTTCTCTTACCTCATTCAGGTCACCGGTCCCCACTTAGGTGGAAAGGGGCACCGGGACCAAGAATCACCCTCCAGGATGATCACAATACCGGCAGTCGGTATTTCAAAGCACACCAATGCACATGCATGATTGCTCACTGTTAAGTAGTGCAGTAGAATGTAGCGGGCTGATTGTGATGATGTTTTTAGCCCAAATTGGGCAGAGAACAAGTACTTGGGCTGTTTGGGGGGACCGGGGTAAACAATGGACTCGGGCCAGCAAGAAAAGTGGCTGGGGGAAAGATCGGGACGCCAACGGCAGGCAGGAGAACCTGGGAAGCAGCATTTTAAGGTAAGCCACATATGGGGGAGGCGGCATTACATATGTAAGGGAAGGCAGCAAAGCAACAGAACTAAAGGATAAACAGAGAGGAGAGGAGAGGAGGTACTATGGGCCACCCTGGAGACAGGAAATGGCACCACAATCTGTATGGGGTTTGTATACAGACCCCCATCTCAGGGGAAGGAAATGGACAAGAAAAATATAGAAGACATCCTTAGAATGGCAGAAAAGGGGGAGATGTTGATGATGGGGGCCCTGAATATGCCAGATGTTAACTGGAGCACCTTTGTTGCAGCCACATCCAAGAGCAGGGTAATTCTTGATGCCCTATAGGGGGCATGCCTCAGGCAGCTAGTGTTGAAACACACTCGAGAGGGAACAATCTTAGATGTGGTACCCTCAAATGGGAATGGAGAGAGGATCTTGGATTTAGAGGTGGGTAGCCATCTGGGAACAAGCGACCACCAAACAGTGTGGTTCATGATAAACACAGCTGTAGAGTTAAATCACACTTAGGTGAGTGTATTGGACTTTAGGAGGGCTGACTTTGGCAAAATAGGGAAGTGCCTCAGAAAAGCACTAGCAAACGAGCAAGAAGGTGGGGTGGAGGAACAATGGGGAAAAATCAAAGCTGCCATCACAAAGGCAACAAGCCTTTATGTGAAGCAAATAAAACAAAACGAAGGAAAACACACTTCAGTTCTCAAAAGAGGTGGTGGAGAAGGTTAGGGAGAAAAAGATAGCATTCAGGAAGTATAAGGAAACACAGAAGGAGCAGGACAGAGAACTGTACCAGTTAAAGCAGAAGGAAGTGGGGAAGGCAATCAGAATAGCAAAGGTCCAAACCGAGGAAAAGATAGACATCTCAGTTAGGAAGGGGGATAAAACCTTTTATAGGTACATTAGGGAGCAAAGAAATACCAGGGGAGGGATAGTGAGGCTTAAAGGAAGGAAGGGGTGGGCAGAGGTGACAGTGACAAAGCAGAGATACTGAAACGAATACTTCTGCTCAGTATTCACAAAAAAGAGGAGGGGCAGTACCTAAACAAAATAATAGAAGAACACTGACGGGGGGGGGGCTGATACCAGTTCATTCACAGAAGTAAGGGTCTTGAAAGAACCCCTAAAACTGAAGGTGGACAAAGCAATGGGGCCTGATGGGATTCACCCCAGAATTCTAAAAGAACTGCGGGGAGAACTAGTGGCACCACTGATTACCCTTTTTAACAAATCAAGGGAGGAGGGTGTGGTACCTGAGAAATGAAGGAGGGCGAATGTGATTCCCCTTCACAAAAGTGGGCGCAGGGCAGAGGCAGAAAACAGACCTGTTAGTTTGACCTCAGTGGTAGGGAAAATGATGGAATCACTTCTGAAAGAAAGAGCTGTTGAGTACCTAGAAGACAGTGGGGCACAGGACCCAAGGCAGCATGGATTCACGATGGGAAGGTCATGACAGATGAATCTAATAGATTTCTTTGACTGGGTGACCAAAGTAATAGACCAGGGAGGGGCTGTGGACGTGGCCTACCTAGACTTTAGCAAAGCGTTTGACACAATTCCATACAAAAGATTAATAAACAAGTTAGCCAGCCTGGGAGTGGGTCGAAGGGTGGTAACATGGGTAAAACACTGGCTGGACAACAGGACACAGAGGGTAGTAGCAAACAGAGTCCACTCCGAAGAAAGGAGGGTTACTAGTGGAGTACCACAGGGTTCCTCACTGGGACTGGTCCTCTTTAATGTCTTTATAGGTGACATTGCGGAGGGACTGGAAGGAAAAGTATGCCTCTTTGCAGACAGCACAAAGATCTGCAACAGGGTTGATACACAAGGGGGTGGAAAAGATGAGAAGGGACTTGGCAAGGTTGGAGGAATGGTTAAAAATATGGCAGCTTAGATTCAGTGCAAAGAAGTGCAAAGTAATGCACCTGGGAAACAAAACCCCAAGGGAAGAGTACACAATGGGGAGGGGGGTATTAATGACAACAAAAATAGAAAGAGACCTGGGGGTAGTCATATCAGATGACCTTAAGGTAGTCAAGCAATGTGGGAAGGCAGTAAGGAGGGCTGGGGGATACTGGGGTGCATAGGGAGAGGCACCACCAGTAGAAAACAGGAAGTTGTTATCCCTCTATACAGACAGTTGGTGAGACCCCATCTGGAGTACTGCGGGCAGTTCTGGAGACCCCATCTCTGCAAGGACATAGACAGCATGGAGGCAGTCCAGAGGAGGGCAACTAAAATGGTGCAGGGTCTGCACCAGAAGCCATATGAAGAGAGACTAAAAGAGCTTAATATGTATACCCTCGAGGAAAGGAGGGAGAGGGGGACATGATAGAAACTTTCAAGTACGTCAAGGGATTCATCAAAGTCCAAGAGTGTAGCTTCTTTCAAAAAAAGAGGTGTGCAAGAACAAGGGAGCACAATTTGAAGATAGATGAGGGGATGACTTAGGGGCAATGTGAGGAAGTATTTTTTCATGGAGAGGGTGGTGGATGCATGGAATGGCCTTCCTGAGGAGGTCATGGAAAAACAGTGGGGGAGTTGAAGAATGCATGGGACAGACATGAGACATTTAGGGAGAAGGGCAGGGGTAAATGGAGAAAAAGACAAAGGCAGTAAGGACAGGGATGGGGCAAAAAGAAATACAGCCATAAAAAAATAGAGGGTAATGAGTACCAATGCCCATAGTCTAGGTGAAAAGCTCCCCGAAATGGTGGCCTTGATGGAAGAGGATAGCCTGGATATCGTGGCAGTCACAGAAACATGGTACACAGAGAACCATGACTGGGATGTCAACATACCAGGGTTCACAATCTACAGGAGGGACAGGGAGGGAAGAAGAGGAGAAGGAGTAGCTCTCTATGAAAGGGAAGGGATCAAAGCAACAGAACTAAAGGGTAAACAGGGAGGGGAGGAGAGGAGGCACTGTGGGTCACCCTGGAGACTGGAAATGTCTCCACAGTCGGCACAGGGGTTGTATACAGACCCCCATCTCAGGGGGAGGAAATAGAAAAGGAAATGATAGAAGGCATCCTCGGGATGGCAGAGAAAGGGGAGGTATTGCTG
Organism: Neoceratodus forsteri; assembly: GCA_016271365.2. Lineage (NCBI taxonomy): Eukaryota > Metazoa > Chordata > Ceratodontiformes > Ceratodontidae > Neoceratodus > Neoceratodus forsteri. Next base: position 1,411,789,104 of record CM057459.1, read on the forward strand.
ATGGGGGACCTGAATATACCAGATGTTAACTGGAGCACCTTTGCTGCAGCCACATCCAAGAGCAGGGCCATTCTCTATGCCCTACAGGGGGGCATGCCTCAGACAGCTAGTTTTGGAACCCACTCAGGAGGGAGCAATCTTAGACCTGGTACTCTCAAATGGGGATGGAGAGAGGATCTCTGATCTTGAAGTGGGTAGCCATCTGGGAACAAGTGACCAACAAACAGTGTGGTTCATGATAGCCTTAGCTGTAGAGTCAAGCCACACAAAAGTGAAGGTACTGGTCTTCAGGAGGGCTGATTTTGTCAAAATGGGAGAGTGCCTCAGAAAAGCAACAGCAAACAGGCAAGAAGGTGGGGTGGAGCAACAATGGGGAAACATTAAAACCACCATCACAGAGGCAACAAGCCTTTGTGTGAAGCAAATAAACAAATCAAAATGAAAGAAAAAAACTCTATGGTTCTCAAAAGAAGTAGTAGTGGGGAAGGTAAGGAAGAAAGAGATAGCATTCAGGAAGTATAAGGAAACACAGAAGAAGCAGGACAGAGAACTGTACCAGTTAAAGCAGAAGGAAGTGGAGAAGGCAGTCAGAATAGCAAAGGCCCAAACCGAGGAAAAGATAGCCAACTCAGTTCAGAAGGGGGATAAAACCTTTTATAGGTACATTAGGATGCAAAGAAAGACTAAGGCAGGGATACTGAGGCTGAATAAAGGGGAAGGTGGTTGGGCAGAGAGCGATAGTGAAAAAGCAGGTATACTGAACCAATCATCTGCTCAGTATTCACAATGGAAAAGCAGGTGGAGATACCTAATTCAGTCAACAGAAGCTCTGGATAGGGGCCTTGATATTAGTCCTTTCACAGAAGAAACGGTTCTGAAAGAACTCTTAAAACTAAAGGTGGATAAAGCAATGGGGCATGATGGGATTCACCCCAGAATTCTAAAAGAAATAAGGGGAGAACTATTAACACCACTGACTACCATTTTTAATAAATCATGGGAGGATGGTGTGGTACCAGAGGACTGGAGGAGGGCGGATGTGATTCCCCTTCAGAAAAGTGGGAGCAAGACAGAGGCAGACAACTACAGACCTGTCAGTTTGACCACAGTGGTAGGGAAAATGATGGAATCACTTCTGAAGGAAAAAATTGTTGAGTACCTAGAGGCCAGTGGGGCACAGGACCCAAGGCAGCATGGATTCACAGCAGGAAGGTCATGTCAGATAAATACAATTGATTTCTTTGACTGGGTGACCAAAGTAGTAGACCAGGGAGGGGCTGTGGACATGGCCTATATAGACTTTAGCAAGGCATTTGACACAGTCCCACACAAAAGATTAATAAACAAATTAGCCAGCCTGGGAGTGGGTCCCAGGGTGGTAGCCTGGGTAAAACACTGGCTGGACAACAGGACACAGCGGGTAATAGTAAATGGAGTCCACAGTGAAGAAAGGAGGGTTACTAGTGGGGTACTGCAGGGTTCAGTACTGGGGCCGGTCCTTTTTAATGTCTTTATAAGTGACATTACAGAGGGACTAGAAGGGAAAATATGCCTCTTTGCAGATGACACAAAGATCTGCAACAAGGTTGATATACAAGGTGGGGTGGAAAGGATGAAAAGAGACTTGGCAAGGTTGGAGGAATGGTCAAATGTATGGCAGCTTAGATTCAACACAAAGAAGTGCAAAGTAATGCACCTGGGAAACAAAAACCCAGGAGAAAAGTACACAATGGGGGGTGAGATACTGACAACAACAAAAATGGAAAGGGACCTGGGGGTAGTCATATCAGATGACCTAAAGATGGGCCAGCAGTGTGAGAAGGCAGTAAGGAGGGCTGGGGGGATACTGTGATGCATAGGGAGAGGCATCACCAGTAGAAAACAGGAAGTAGTTGTCCCTCTGTACAGACAGTTGGTAAGACCACATCTGGAGTACTGTGTACAGTTCTGGAGACCCCATCTCCGCAAAGACATAGACAGGGTGGAAGCTGTCCAGAGGAGGGCAACCAAAATGGTGCAGGGTCTGCACCAGAAGATATATGAAGTAAGACTAAAGGAGCTTAAGATGTATAGCCTCGAGGAAAGGGGGGAGAGGAGGGATATGATAGAAACTTTCAAATACCTCAAGGGAATCAACAAAGTCCAAGAGGGTAGCATCTTTCAGAAAAAGAGATGTGCAAGAACATGGGGGCACAATTTGAAGATAGAAGGAGGACGGCTCAGAGGTAATGTGAGGAAGTATTTCATCACAGAGAGGGTTGTAGATGTATGGAACAGCCTTCCTGAGGAGGTCGTACAGTCAAAAACAGTGGGGGAATTCAAGAATGCATGGGACAGAAATAAGGCAATTCTAGTGGGGGGTAGGAGGAAGTAGGCTGTTGGTTAACTAGGATCTGCAGCTTATCCGTTAGGTAGGGAAATGGGCAGGCTAGGTGGTCCATGTATCCTTATCTGCCATCAAATTCTATGTTTCTATGTTTCTGTGAGGCAGTTCTAGTGGGAGACAGGAGTAAGTCGGCTGTTGATAAAACTAGGATCTGCAGCTTATCTGATAGGTAGGGAAATGGGCAGACTGGGTGGGCCAAGTGGTCCTTATCTGCTGTCAAAGTCTGTGTTTCCATGTTTCTACAGTCTCACACTCTCTCTGCAGAAAATGCACTTAATGGCTACTTTGCAGAATCAATTAAGCCATTTGATGTTCATCTACTGGGCTACTGGGTTCAGAAAATGAACTCCTCTCCTCACCTGGCACAACTTGCTTTAAAATACCTAAGCTGACACATCTCCTGAAGCTAACGGATGCCCAGAAACACAGCCTTAGAAGCCCCAATAGAAAGAGAGGAAGTTTTGAAGCAGATCAAAGCTAAAAGTGCACAAAAATGTCCAGGACGTAGCTGAATGGCACAAAAGGTTTTCTAAGTTACTTCTCCCTAACATGCTCTTAGCCTATAGAACAGTAGCAAAGGGTGACTCTCCTCCCACCTCTTGGGTCTACGCAATTCTGGCAGCCCTCCCCAAACCAGATGAGGATATCACAGAAACGGTGTCTTGTCGCCCAATTTCAGTTTTACATAGAAACATAGAATTTGACAGCAGAGAAGGACCGCTTGGCCCACCCAGTCTGCCCATTTCCCTACCTAATGGATAAGCTGCAGATCCTAGCTAACCAGCAGCCTACTTCTTTCTAATCCCACCCCCTAGAATTGCCTTATGACTGTCCCATGCATGCTTGAATTCAACCATTGTTTTTGACTCCACGACCTCCTCCGGAAGGCCGTTCCATGCATCCACAGCCCTCTCTGTGAAAAAATACTTCCTTACATTACCTCTGAGCCGTCCACCCTCTGTCTTCAAATTGTGCCCCCTTGTTCCTGCACACCTCTTTTTTTGAAAGATGCTACCCTCTTGGACTTTGTTGATTCCCTTGAGGTACTTGAAAGTTTCTATCATGTCCCCCCTCTCCCTCCTTTCCTCGAGGCTATACATATTAAGCTCCTTTAGTCTCTCTCCATATGTCTTCTGGAGCAGACCCTGCACCATTTTAGTTGCCCTCTTCTGGACAGCATCCATCTTGTCTATGTCCTTGCAGAGATTGGGTCTCCAGAACTGTACACAGTACTCCAGATGGGGTCTCACCAGCTGTCTGTACAGAGGGATAACAACTTCCTGTTTTCTACTGGTGATACCTCTCCCTATGCATCCCAGTATCCCCCCAGCCCTCCTTACTGCTCTCTCACTTTGCTTGCCCACCTTTAAGTCATCTGATATGACTACCCCCGGGTCCCTTTCCATTTTTGTTGTTGTTAGTATCTCACCCCCATTGTGTACTCTTCCCCTGGGTTTTTGTTTCCCAGGTGCATTACCTTGCACTTCTTAGCACTGAATCTAAGCTGCCACATTTGACCATTTCTCTAACCTTGCCAAGTCCTTTTCATCCTTTCCACCCCACCTTGTGCATCAACTCTGTTGCAGATCTTTGTGTCATCTGCAAAGAGACATACTTTTCCTTCCAGTCCCTCTGCAATGTTCTTACAAAGACATTGAAGAGGGCCGGTCTAATACTGAACCCTCATGGTACCCCACTAGTAACCCCTTTCTTCAGAGTGGACTCCATTTACTATTACCCTGTGTCCTATTCTCAGCCAATTTTTACCCAGGCTATCATCTTGGGACCCACTCCCAGGCTGGCTAACTTATATTAATCTTTTGTGTGTGGTACTGTGTCAAATGCCTTGCTAAAGTCTAGGTAAGCCATGTCCACAGCCCTCCTGATCTACTACTTTGGTCACCCAGTCAAAGAAATCTATTAGATTTGTCTGGCATGACCTTCCTGCTGTGAATTCATACTGCCTTGGGTCTTGTGCCTCTCTGGCCTCTAGGTACTTAACAATTTTTTCCTTCAGAAGTGATTCCATCATTTTCCCTATCACTGAGGTTAAACTAACAGGTCTGTAGTTTCCTGCTTCTGCCCTGCTCCCACTTTTGTGAAGGGGAATCACATCTGCCCTCCTCCAGTCCTCAAGTACCACCCCATCCTCCCATGATTTGTTAAAGAGGGTAGTCAGTGGTGCCACTAGTACTACCCTTAGTTCTTTTAGAATTCTGGGATGAATCCCATCAGGCCCCATTGCTTTGTCCACCTTCAGTTTTAAGAGTTCTTTCAGAACCCTGTAAATGGGCTGGTATCAACTTCTGTATCCAGAGTGTTTCTATTGTTTGTTTTAGGTACCTCCCCCTCTTCATTTGTAAATACTGAGCAAAAATATTTGTTTAGTGTCTCTGCCTTTTCACCGTCACCCTCTGCTTACCCCCCTCCCCTTTATTAAGCCTCACTATCCCTCCCTTAGTCTTCCTTCGCTCCCTGATGTACCTAAAAAAGGTTTTATCCCCCTTCTTAACTGAGTTGGCTATCTTTTCCTCGGTTCGGGCCTTTGCTGTTCTGACTGCCTTCCCAGCTTCCTTTTGTTTTAACTGATACAATTCTGTGTCTTGCTCCTTCTGTGATTCCTTGTACTTTCTGAATGCTTTCTTTTTCTCTTGAACCTTCACTGCTACCTCCTTTGAGAACCATAGTGGTTTCTTACATCATTTTGTTTTGTTTATTTGCTTCACACAAAGGCTTGTTACCTCTGTGATGGCAGTTTTTATTATTCTCCATTGTTCTTCCACCCCTCCTTCCTGCCCATTTGCTAGTGCATTCCTTAGGCACTCACCCATTTTGGCAAAGTCAGCCCTCCTGAAGTCCAGTACTTTTGTCTTTGTATGGCTTGACTCTATTGCTGTGTTTATTGTGAACCATACTGTTCGATCGTCGCTAGTTCCCAGATGGCTACCCACGTCTACATCTGTGATCCTCTCTCCATCTCCATTTGAGAGAACCAGGTCTAAGATTGCTCCCTCTCGAGTGGGTTCCAATACTAGTTGTCTAAGGCATGCCCCCTGTAGGGCATCTAGAATAACCCCACTCTTCGAAGTGGCTGCTGCAACTGCACTCCAGTTAACATGTGGCATATTCAGATCACCCATCAGCAGTATCTCCCTTCATCTGCCATTCTAAGTATACTTTCTATCATTCCTTTTCCATTTCCTCCCCTGAAGAGAGTCTTGTCTAACCCAGTGCGGATTGTGGTGCCATTGCCTGCCTCCAAATTGACCCACAGTGCTTCTTCTCCTCCCTGTTTACCCTTTTGTTCTGTTGCTTTGATTTCTTCCCTTATGTAGAGAGCTACTGCTCCTCCTCTTTTACCCTCCCTGTCCCTCCTGTAGATAGTGTTTCCTGGTATGTTTACGTCCCAGTCATGGTTCTGTGTGTACCATGTTTCTGTGACTGCCACGATATCCAGATGTTCCTCCTCCATCAAGGCCACTAATTCAGGAAGCTTGTTACCCAGACTGTGGGCATTGGTACTCATTGCTCTCCATTTTTTGATGGCTTTACTTTCTGTAGCAGCATCCCCCACTGACCTTTCTACCTTGGTCTTTTTTTCATTTAGTACCCTGTTTTGTAGGGGGAGGCTGGGATTTTCCTGCTGCTTATCAGTGCCTCCCCCCTTGACTAGTTTAAAAGCTTGCCAGTGAAGCATTTAAACCAATTGCCCAAAAGACTTGTTCCCTTCCTAGACAGATGCAGACCATCCTGCCAGTATAGGCTGGTGTCCTTCCAGGTGGAACCCCAGTCTCCAATGAAGCCAAACCCCTGTGCTCCACACCATTTTTTTAACCATTCATTAAACTGTATGGTGCAAAGTACCCTCGCCTCACCCATGCCACTAACAGGCAGCACCTCTGAGAAGGATACTGTGTGTGTTACTTGTCTTAGGCCCCTCCCCAACTCTACAAAGTCCTTCTGCACTGCTCTAATCTCATGATGAGCCAAGTCATTTGTTCCTGGGTGGACAATGACGTCCAGCTCAGACTCCCGTGCAACTGTTCTCATGATCCTAAGGATGCGCTTCCTGTCCCTTCAAGCCATGGCACCAGGCAGGCACCTTACTTCAGTTTTCCCTGCTCCCCCTAGTTCTATCCCCCTAATAATTGAGTCCCCCACCAGGAGTTGCTTCCTTTCCCTTTGGTGCCCTCTGCCTCTTTCCTGAGGGCCTCTCTTGTGACAGTTGTCTGCAACCTCTTTAGTCTCCTCTGCGGGTGCATCCATAGGGGAACTATGCTCCCCCAGAATGGTGTATGGATTGTGGAGTGGAATAACTGACTGGGTGTGCCTTTGTTCCGCCACCCTTACCCTCTCTGAGCCCACTGTGGTCCAACTGCTGTATTTTCTTTGCAACCTCTGAGGTAGTGGTGGTGGCTCTGGTGCTCCCTGGATGGGGGAGGTTCCCTTACTACTGCCCAGTGCGGCCTGAAGATGTGCAACTTCCTCCCTCAGGGCAGAGAGTTGTCTGCAAACAGGGTAGCATCTCAGCCTCCAGAAAGACACCCGGAAGACTGCTGCCCCACAGCCATTACATTGCACTACTCCTCGCATGTCTGACTACTTTAGTTTTTTTTGTGTGTGTGTGTGTGTGTGTGTGTGTGTGTGTGTGTGTGTGTGTGTGACTGGTTTGTTATATATAAATATGTATATTATATAATGTGTATGCTTATTTTGTCAGTGCAGTGTGCTAGAGAGGATATGACAGTGATATGCACCTTGCCCTCTTGAGGAAATGATGTCGAACCCCAGGTGTAAAGGAACTATTTCCAGGGGTGGGTGGGGTTTGGGCCTAAACTGTGCTCTCACAAAACAATCAGCTAAAAGCTCTGACCTACCACTGCGATGAGTGCCTTCCTGTCAGCAAGATGCCCTACATGACAATTTGACAGAGGAAATACCCTACTAATCAAACTGAGAAAGATCCAAACATCCAAGTCAGACACAGGTAAACCTCCCCAGCCCCAAAACAGCCTGGTGACTTGTGCTCTGAAAGCAGTCAGCCCCAAAACACGTCAGCTGTGCACAAGGACAGACACAGTAAACAGTATTGAGTCACTGTGGGTTTAAACTCTTTCTGCACTGAAAATCTTAACAATTGTAACAAAAGTAAAGTAAGCTCCACCTCTCTCTGTTGATTGAAAGACTGCCTTTTCTGATAATTCTAAGTTCCTTATTTCACCCTTCAGTTAGAAGTATCCTTCACCTGAGGAATATTAACTTTCCTAAGGAATCTGCTTCAAACCAAAGACAAATGTAAATTGTAAGGTTCACCTCCCTCTGTTGTGAGCACAACTCACTTTCTTGCAAATCCTGTCTACTGTTGCAGCTTCCAGCCAGAGGTAGCTTCACCTGAAGAATCTTTTAAATGTTGATCATAAAATTTAAATGGTGACTTGGGTGACTCCAATGGCACTTCTTCTGTCCTTACTTATACATCCAGACCAGGTCAGATTAATAAAACACAGAAATACGATGGATAATATCTGGCACACTCTATTATTAATAGAAGATATTCAGACCAGGCAAATCCCAGCTGCCCTTTTTAGTTTGGATGCCGAGAAGGCATTTGAAAAGGTGTCCTGGAATTTCCTTTGGGACACCCTGTCAACTTTTCGTTTCCCAGATTCCTTTTTAAAATTGATCAAAAATATCTATCACTGTCCCCAAGCTTACATCCACATCAGTGGTGCTCTCACTCTCCCCTCCTATACCCTTGCGGTGTGTTACACACTGGGGGGTGCCCCCTTTCCTCACTCCTAGTGTTTGCTCTTTACATGGAGCCTCTCATGATGGTTTTGAGGAATGAGGAAGGGGTGGAGGAAATCCCCATGGGGCAACAAGAATACAAGGTCTCCTTGTTCACTGACAATGTCCTTTTATCTGTTCTGTCCCCGCGAAATGTTGATATCAGCAATATGAAATATATTACATACATTTGAAATGATTGCTGATTTAGAGCTTAATATTTCCAAAACTGAAGATCTTACTTCGAGAGGTCTCTAGCAGTAGGTAATTACAAATAGGACTGAAGCTGGCAGGCATCAGGACCCCACGAAAAATTTCTAGCTAGCAGTCTCTGTTGGGGGACCGCCCCCACGTCAGGTGACCGACATCAGACGACATCAGTATAAAGGGGTGGTCCCCCATACCTACCTTTCAGTTCTTTCCCGCCATTAGCTCGTGCAGCTCCTCACAGTTAAGTTCATTGCTTCGCAGTCAATCGTCGGTAGTTTTACCACCTATTTTCACTATTTTTTCACGATTTTCATCAGCCTTATGTTCAGCTGCTGTGTATGTCGTCCCCGACTTCCTCTGAGCACAAAAACAAGTGTGACTCTTGTGACATCCAGCTCCCTCATAAGGATGGACATTCCCAGTACCTTTTTTGTCTAGGCCCCGATCATCCCATCGAGAAGTGCCAGCTCTGCCAGCAGTTTAACGCGGCCACCCAAAAGTGAAGGCAGCACTCCCTGGAGGCCCATGTTCTTAAGCAAAAAATGACCTCCATGGAAAAGGAACTGAAAAAACTTTGGCAGGCTTCAACTTCTCCGGAGGGCCACCACAAGAAGAAACACCGGGACTGGGACTCCTCATCGGTCGATGCAACCTCAGCTGGGGTCGCTGTGCTTTAGGTGACGCCTCCCCCAGGAGGCAACTCCGTGGTGGCCATCTTGGAGGTTTCCAAGGCAGCGTCAACCCTCCCATCGGGCTCGCGCTCAGGCACCTCAGGAGCCTCTGGGTCTAAGGAGGCAGCCGCTCCTAGTAAGGTCACTGCCATGTGGCCTTTTGGCTCGAGTGGACCTGGTAAGTCAGACATCGGCTCCTCCGATGCCTGCCCGGGTAAGGCCGTTAAGACGCCTGACCTCCGGGGCAGCGCACGGCCTCCAAAGTGCCCACCAAGGCTGCCCCTCCTTCATGGCCTTCGTCGAATGTTGGGTCCGATAAGTCGGACGCCGACTCCTCTGACATCCACCCGGATCTCGCTGATGAGACGGACATCGGCTCCCCCGATGTCTGCTCGGCATTAGAGCCAACGCTGGACCCTTCGGCCTTATCCATCATCCCAAGCTTGCTGCAACGCTTGTTGCACTCCGAGGCACCAGCGTCTCCTCTGCTGGATCCTGGGGATGGTAACCTTTCTTCCCTGGGTGACACGGAGGAGGCAGGGAAACAAAGCCCAACTGCATCCAAAGCCATGCTTTCACGGAGGAGGATGTCTTGGAAGGACCCATCACACCATGTCTGCATGTAGAGGTAAGAGGGAGTCCACTCTCCTTTTCTTGGGGCAACAGCCTCCTGGAGTGATTCCCCACCTCAAGCTGTCTATATCTTGTTCAGTTTGCTCTTCACTTGTGTCTGGCACTTGGATACCAAGCTCCTCCAGCACGGGGGTTGCTTGTAGTAGATTCTCAAACACACACATACCCCTTCTCTATCCTGCAGCCACAGCCTTGCTGGATATCTAAGAAAGGCTTTCAGCCTCTTTTCTGGCAAAGCCTTCACCACTTGCAGAACTTCTTCCCATTTTGCCATCATGCCAGAAGGATACTCTTGGTCAAAATAAACTTTCTGGCTATCTAGATTCAAATCTTTCTTGTGCCAGGCTAGGTGCAGAATTTTCTCCTTAGTGGGAATTTAAGGAATTTGATCAGGATGGACCGTGGGGTGCCCCTGGCTTTGGTTTAGGGGCGACTGCCCTGTGTGCCCGTTCTAGCTTGAATTTAAAGTCCTCCGGGAGCGAGAGCTCTTGCTGCAGCCAAGACTCCAGGTAGGCAGTTATGTTGTGCTGCTCAATGCCTTCGGGGATCCTGAAAATTCTGACATTGTTCCTGCTGGCCCTAGCTTCTGCACCCTCAGCTCGAAGAGTTAACTCTTGCTCCCTCTGGTGCAGGAAGGCCAAGGAGCATCCAAACGCCATATGCTCGTTTTGCAGAGAGTCCAGATGAGTTCTGCAGTCATGGTTCTGTGTGTACCATGTTTCTGTGACTGCTACGATATCCAGATGTTCCTCCTCCATCAAAATTAAGGCTGCAGGAGCATGCCCCATTCAGTTCTATGGGGCTGGTATTTTCTAATATATTTAAACCCTTTAGTGTTGGGATTTTTTTCATATCAAAGCGATCGATCGACTAATAGGGTTCCTTTTAGTCGACTGATCGCTTTGATATGAAAAAATCTCAACACTAATTTAAATATATTAAAGTATACCAGCCCCATAGAATTGAATGGGGTGCACTCCCGCAGCCTTCATTTTGTGACATCACAAAACAGTGCTGCGTGGGCCGATGTGGGGGCATGTTTGTCTAACTGGGAAGTCAGTCTTTTTTCGGCAGCATCATGATTGCCAAAATTACGAGGGATATAACTTTGCGAATTTATCGAGTTTTTATGCCAAACGTCAGTAGCTCAATTCCAGTCAGGTAAGAAATCGAACAGGCTAGGGACAGTAGCACTGCTGAAAGTAGGAACCTACTCTTTAAATCTGATTGAACGTTTTGGGCCCTATGTTATGTTCTGGACTCTGGAAATCTAATGGATAAATATGTGTATCAGACATTGTCATTACAGTTACTAGGTTCCGGTTATGGACTTTGATTATTGTATGTTGCAGCTTTTTACACTATGTCATGTTTGAATTGGTGTCCCACCATTTAGATGTGGAACTGATGGTGAATATTCACCCAACCTTCTGCCCGTTGTTTGCAGTGGGGATCTTAGTGGGCTCTGTTGTTCGCGCCGGGGGGGTGTTGTTCGCCTGTTTACAGGCTTGGTTTCATATAGATGGGTTAGACTCAAAGTAGATTTGGATTGGTGGGGTTGTTATATAGGCAAATTGTTGGGGGGTGAGGGGGAGGCGGTCAGAGGACTGGTGGACTGCGTTGGTGATGTGGAGCGGATGGCTCTGAAGGCTAGCCTGTGGTGCCTTTTACTGCTGACTCAGGCACCCTTGATGGGCTGATTTTTGGCGCCATCTGGTTTGCTCATGCAGTCTGCTGTAGGGGGAGTTGGGTTATCTGGAAGTTGTTACAATGGGGGCAATGTTGGGGGGAGGGATGGGGATGATCGGGTTGGTTACACACGTTTTTTGGGGGAAAAATGGTTCTAGATGTGCAGTTCTTTCTTTCTGTTGTCACTGGATGTGTTTTCGAAGTAAAAAAACATGGGGATGACATCAAATGTGTGACCTGGAATATTAATGGCCTTAAATCCATTTGAAAATGCAGAAAAGTCCTGGTGGAGGTCCGTAGGATGAAAGGGCAAATATTATTCTTGCAGGAGACTCATTTCTCTGCCCCCAAAGCTCAGAAAACTGCCAGCTTCATGGGAGGGACTTGGATGTCATCCACCTTCTCCTCGAAGGCGAGGCGAGGCAAGGCAAAATTGATTTAAAAACGCCCAATCCCAGAGGCTCTGGGCGCTGTACAAATAAATAGACACATCTTCAAGAAAATAACACACAGATGCATGACAGATTTAAAAAATACCAAATAATAACACATCATATAAGCATCATATACAATCAATCAATCAAATTAGTAATTCAATCCTGAAATTTTTGGGCAAATAGGAGGGCCTTAAGGCGGGCCTTGAATACCTCCAAGGTAGAGACCCCCTTAACCAAAGGGGGCAGCAAATTCCAAAGGACAGGGGTGGTGATACTAAAAGATCTGTCGCCAGCCGATCTCAACCTCATCCTAGGAATTGCCAGGGGGCCTCCACAGGAGGAACGAAGGGGGCAGACAGAGAGGGCAGGTACAAGATGGTCTGACAGATAACCAGGGCCCTGCCCTTGTAGGGCCTTATAGGTGAGAAGATCCACCTTAAAAAGGATCCTCCACCTGACTGGCAGCCAGTGCAGCTCACACAACACTGGTGTAATATGGCAACATTTTAGCTGCCCAGTAAGTAACTGGGCAGCTGCGTTCTGCACTAGCTGTAGTCTACGGAGACTGAGTTAGAGCGCATTACAGTAGTCAAGCCTTGATGTAACTAAGGCATGTATCAAGGTGGGGAGGTCCAGAGGTGGAACAAGGGGCTTTATCCTGGCGACATTTCTGAGATGGAAAAAACAGAAGTGGACCATGGAGGATATCTGTGCCTCCAGAGTCAAATTCCTATCCAGAATGACACCAAGATTACGCACCCAAGAGGAGGTCTTCAATGAAACAGATCCCAGAACAAGTCCAGTCTCTGATTCAGAGGCCATCCTATCACGCACTCTGTTTGACTCCACCACCAATACCTCCATCTTATCGGGGTTCAGACGCAACCAGCTAGAGGTCATCCAGTCATTAATCTCAGAAAGGAAGGACTCAAACCAGGGGATGACAGTACCGGTGAGTCCACAGAGTTCCCTAAGGCAGTCAAGCAACACAGAATGGTCCACAGTGTCAAATGCCGAAGAAAGATCCAGGAGAACAAGAATTGTCTTATCCCCTCGATCTCTTGCCCTGAGGACATCATTCAGCACCTGAACAAGTGTGGTTTCTGTGCTATGCCTAGCCCGAAACCCCAACTGGAAAGGTCCGTACAACTCATGAGTCATGAGGTACTCTTCCAACTGAAGCGCCACTACCTTCTCCACTACCTTTGCCAAAAGAGGAAGATTAGAGATAGGTTGGTAATTTGCCCTGATCTCTGGGTCCAATTATGGTTTCTTTAAGAGTGGTCTCTCATCAATGCTTCTTCAAGGTAACAGGGAAGACCCCCTCGGATAAGGAACATCGGACAATCAGAGCAAACACCGGGCTGACGGTGTCAATGCATCTCATCAAGAAACGCGTCGGCACCAGGTCCAGTTCACAAAAGGTGTGCTTCAGATTGGTTGCCACCCCAATGACCGCACTTACCTTCACTGGTCTAAACTCCTCCAAACCAGGCAGAGTGCACTCAGAACACTTCAGGTGACCACTGTCAGCTATGACATTGCTAACTGAAGAAACCACCTGCCAGATACCAGACACTCTGTCCGAGAAAAAACGAGCAAACTCTTTGCATTCAGCATTAGTAAAAGCCTTCTTTGGCTGTAGACAAGCAGGATGAAGTAGCCTGTCCACAGTCCAAAAAAGTATAGCTGGTCGGGTCTTCCCAGCAGCAATCTCCCTGGACAGGAACAGTGCCTTCTTATGTTTGATTGACCCCTGATATTCATTATAATATACACGCAGGGCCAGTTTGTCCCCCTCCAGGCCGGACCTTCTCCAGCAGTGCTCTAACCTCTGACCCTTTCTCTTCATCTCCCTGAGAGCCCCATCATACCACGGGGACCTGAAGTAGGAAGATTTGGGTCGTACACGGACAGCTGCGAGGGAGTCAGTGGTATCGGATAGCACCTTATTATAGGTGTCAACCCCAGCACCAATGCCTCCGGTGCATGCATCACCCACACTAGATAGATCAGCTACTGCCAGAAAACCCTCAGGGGTCAATCCCCACAAAGGGCGGCAGCTCATCATCTCAGTAGGGAGAGGGCATTCGGTAGGAACCCCGAACGTGAACTGCGCCGTGCAGTGATCGGACCAAGCCACCCGATCAATCTTGAGATTATCTATTTCAAACCCCAGTGAGGACACCAAGTCTAACATGTGGCCGCCCTGATGTGTCACAGCAGAAACAACTTGTGACTGGCCCAGAGATAACATAATCTGGAGGAGGTTATGACCAAGCTGCGAAGATTCGTCATCAGCCCAAACATTGAAGTCACCCAGAAAAATACATCTGGGGGATTCCAGTCTTTCTCTGACAATGAATTCAGCAACCTCCTGCAGGAAATTCTCCACTGTCCCAGAAGGGCGGTAAATAAAGAGAATCCTGCAGCCTGCACCCGGACCCCCACGGACAGCCACACATTCAAAAGAACCTGGAGTTCCCACTGGGTGCACGGTAAAGACCAGGTTGGATCTAAAACAGATGGCTACCCCACCTCCCTTACGTTCCTTTCTGGGGCAGTGCATCATGGTATACCCAAGTGGGACAGCAGCCTCAAAAACTGGGCCTGCATCGTCCCCAGCCCAAGTCTCTGTAATGCAAGCCAGATTGACTGAGGAAATCAAGTCCTCAATAATTGCGATCTTGTTCCTGATCGATCTGGCATTGCATAGCACTGCCCTTAGGGGACTGGCAGGTGATGCAGTCTGTAGTCCCATTGGTTACCTGACCACTCGGTCTGGCGGATTCCCTGGGGACAGGCACCAATTACGTCTGGCCTCTCCCTTGTGCCCGTCATAACCCAAGGCGCCTTCTAGATCTGACAACCCCTATCCTACCACCCTCTGCTGTGCACGGGGCTCCCCACTGCCCAAGATCACCCCGGCCCCTCCAAATCCCCACCTCCCAGCAATGTCTAACTGTAGTATCAGAAACCGGGAGGGAGGTGAAGGGCCGTAAATTGTACAGAAGGGATGCCCCATACACTATCCTGGCCCTCCCAGGCCCCCCCAAATAACCCCGGCACATCACTAAATTTAAAACCTTTAATTACTAAACAGTAAGTAGACAGTCCAGAATAATTAAACATTCTAGACAATCCACCCTTGACACAAATATAAAACAAAAAACAAGCACTTTGAATTACTGAAAAGAACAAATTAAATAAATCTAAAAACATTCCTAGCCTAATCACACTTAAATAAAATAATTAACTATATCCAAATAATACTATAACTCTCTACATAAAATGGATATAGCAATTAACAGAATAAACAATTCCCACTTAAGCTGCTGATTACACACAGTAAACTAATATGCTGGAGCTAAACCATATCCTATTTCAATGCTCATAAGGCCCAGTTTCCCCTGAAAGGGAGTACAAACTCAGACAATAAGCCTGAAGCAGATATAACTCCCCAGAGTCTCTTATTACCTAACCCAACCTAATATTAGATATAGCTATGCTAAGCTCGGGGTGCATCGATATGGTTTCCCCATGGACTACAGGTCGACATACTAGGGAAACTGGTGGACCTCGCAGGCAGATATGCCCTTGCAAGAGTGGCCATACTGGGAAGGGGAACATTTTTGACTGGATCAATCTACGTTCCGAATGTGGAGGACCGTACTTTTCCCAGAAATTAGCTTTGGACGTGTCAATTTGGGAGGGTCCCTGGATTCTGGGCGGGGACTTTAACTGTGTCCTAGACATGGTTTTAGATCATTCCAATGTACTCCCAGTACCCTTATCACATAATGCCAGGGCCCTGGAGGAGTTACAGTCTGATAGATGCATGGAGGAATGCCAATCCATCTGGGAGGGACTACAGCTTCTTTTCTCACGCACACCACTCGTTCGCCAGAATCAACAGAATTCTGGTATCACAATCACTGTTCATGGGGGTGGGAGAGGCGACCTATCTCCCAATCTTGGTATCGGACCATGCCCTACGTTGTATTAGCTTAAAGGCTTCCGGTGCACTCAGACTGCCTAGGCAGTGGAGACTTGACCTGCTCCTCCTAAAAGATCAGGGGTATATAACTTTCATGAATGGGTGTATACAGGAATATCTCTCATTTAATGATAGGGAGGACACATCACTCAGGACTAGGTGGGAGGCCTTGAAGGCCTTTGTTAGAGGCCAAACTATTTTTAATGTGTCCCCTCTGAAAGAGGAATGAGGGGAAGGAATTATCTTTTATGAGAGTTAAAATAGAGACGTGAAAATGCTTATAAGTCAAACTCATCTAGAGCCCTGTATAATAATATTCAGAAATTGAAGTGGAAATATAACACTTTAAACAGCTCTCAAATGGAAAGGTCCATTTTGTTAGCAAATGCTGGGGCATACTTTGATGGAGACTGTGCAGGGAAGCTCTTAGCATGACAGATAAACAGAAGGGAAGCAGAGAGAACAGTGGGACAGGTCTGTAACAGTTGCGGGGACCTACAGCAGGGAACGGCGGAGATAGGAAAGGCATTTGCGGAATTTTATAATGCCCTTTACACCTCTGAATGTTGACCGGAGCAAAGTGATTACAATTCCTTTTTCTCAGGTATCCCCCTTCAAAAACTGAGTGAGGAGGTGGGGGAACAATTGGACGCCCCCTAACCAGGCAGGAGATATTGTCTGCACTCAAGTCTCTTAGGGAAGGGGAGGCACCTGGCCCAGATGGTCTCCCCATTGACTTTTTTAAAACCTTTAATGTCTCCTCTTGGAGCCATTATTTGACATGTTAACTGAGAGTTTGGAAACTGGTAAGCTACCCTCCCTCCACATGGTCTGCAATAATTACAGTACAACCAAAACCGGGCAAAGACCCGACAAAGTGCTCTTCCTACAGGCCCATTTCTCTTTTAACTGCTGATTACAAGATTTTGGCCAAAGCCCTTGCTTCTCAACTAAACTCCCTTCTGCCAAACTTGATACACCAAGACCAATCGGGCTTTCTGCAGGGGAGGATGGGGAAACATAGCATAAGGTGCACATTAAACATTATATTTCGATGGAGGCGGACTAAACATAGACATGGTGTGGCCGTGGTAGCGTTACATGCTGAAAAAAGTTTGACTGTGTGGAGTGGGGGTATCTATTTGAAACTCTTGGTAGACTAGGACTGGGTCCAGCCTTCTGTAACTGGGTTTGTACATTATACAGATTGGCACTGACCCAAGTGACGGTTAATGGCACTCTGTCCCGACCCTTCACTTTGGGATGTGGCACCCGCCAGGGATGCCCACTATCCCCATTACTGTATGTTCTCTCCCTGGAACCCTTGGCTGCAGCTCTCAGAGCCCATGAGGGAATTAGGGGGATTGTGGGGGGTGGGAGGGAGCATAAAATTGCCATGTACGTTGGCTTCCAGCTCTTTTATCTACAAAACCCTGCTCAGGATCTGCTGGCTGTCCACCAACTGATGAAATCCTTCGGGGATATTTCTGGCCATAAGGTTAATTGGTCCAAAAGTAAACTGCTACCAGTGGGCCTTTTTGATAGGGTGCAACTAATAGCAGATCTGGGGGGTTACAAATGGTAACCCATTACCTGTTTTCCAATATCCCTTTGATACTTCCCTCTAGTTTCCTTACCAAAATAGACAAAATTATCGGCAGCTTCATTTGGGAGGCAAAATACCTAGATTTAGTCGTAATAAACTTAGAGCCCATTGGTCAAAAGGTGGCTTTGGCCTTCCTTGGTTCCAAGCCTACTTATGGGCTTTCCGTACATCTCAAACAATTAAATGGTTTAACAAACCCAACATCCAGTCTCCTTTATGGGTCAATGTGGAAACATCCTTATGTCCTGGTAATGTGGCGACTTCTTTCATTTATAACACCCTTACCTCTTCTTTAAAGTCTCACCCTACCACAGCTGCTTCTATATTCTATTGGAAAATCATTCACAGCATTAAATCTAACTCAAACCCTTAGCTTACACCCCATCTGGGGTAACCACCTATATCTCTTGATAATCACCCCATTTTTTGTCGTACCTGGAAAAATAAGGGTATTCTCTTTTTGAAGGATATACTTGAACCCAAGTCATTAAAGTTAAAATCTTACACCGACCTACAAGGCATATGGAGTCTTCCCCACCAGGATTTTTGGAAATATCTACAGCTTCGTACCGCATGCAACTCTTACCTCACACCCTTTTCTATCAATTCTCTGTATTTATTTATTTATTTATTTATTTAGACAGCAGTTTGGAAAACCTTTGAGCCATAGGCTCATTTACAAAGGTACCTTGTCACAGTAAGACAAACGAAAATACACAGTTAACACAGTATAACAGTAACTTAAGACATAGATACAAACAAGCTGGTACAGGTAGGATTGATGCAAACAATACCAGAGTTATATTGTCCTTAGCAGCTTAGTAGTAAGCTTTGTCATAAGTATTGAAATACGGCTTTGACTAGTGGCAATTACAGCTTCGGGTGTTAACAAGGTGGTTCCGTAAGGATGTTCTGTAGCACGATATAGTTGGAGCTTTGGAGATGGAGGGGGGCAGTGTGTTGAACCAGGAGGGGGCCCTAAAGCTGAAGGCTCTTTGGCCGTGAGAGGTATGTATGATGTATGATAAGCACATCTCTAAATGGATAAAAACAACATCCAATTTAAATAGCACTGTTTACAAAGATATTTGTGATATCCTTCCTGACTACTCTGTCAATGCTAAAAACAGATGGAGTACTTTGCTACAATATAATATCATCAATGCACAATGGTTCAGATGTTGGCTCTCCTGTCACAAATCTTTTAATGATAAACACAGTTCTCTAATTCAAACCAAGATCCTTCAATTGTGGTACAGAACTCCTGTTGTATTACAAAAAATGGGTTTATTGAACAATAACAATTGCTGGCGCGCTGCAATTCCCCCAACGGGCATTTATTGCATATCTTATGGCACTGTCCCCTCATACAATAGATTTGGCACTGTACTCACAGATTTGCAATGAAAGTGGTAGGTCAACCTTTTATACTGGACCCTAAACATTGCATTCTTGGTATTTTTAATCACCGTTCTTATAAAATTTCTTATTCACAGAGCAGATGGTTAAATATACTCTTCCTTCAAGTTAAACGCACAATCCTCATGCACTGGAGATCCAACATAATCCCTACCCTTCCCGGTATCATTAACCAACTATTGCAATACACCTCTCTGGACTGTATGACATATATCTTGTCTGACCGACTCATGTTATATAACAATTGTTGGCAGGGCTTTTTTAATTTTTTGGAATCAACTAAATCTTCCAGCACCAATGTAGGGACTCAATATATATGGATTTTACCCTTTTACTGATACATCATTGTAGTCTCGCTTTTTCCCCCCTTTTTTATAGTTTCCCTCTCTCTCTTCTTAACTTCTTATATATCTTTTCTTTCCTATACTCTGTTCTCAATCGTTCTTTATTACTCCACAATCCTTTTACGTATGTACTGTTTTCCCTTTTGCAGCATCATATATAATTATGTAACATTTTAATATAAACCATATCTAATCATACTATCCGCTTTAAGTTCACTACAAATGTCAAGTATATGCTAATTACATGACCTGTATTGTTTACTATATTTTAAACCAAAAGCTCCTTGTATTAGTGTAGCAATGTTCTTATTATATGCTGCCTCAATTTCTTAAAAAAAAAAAAATCCTCACATTGTACTGTACTGTAAGAGGTCTGTCTGTATATCTTATGAAAAATTAATAAAAAAGTTTAACTGTAAAAACAAATGGTAACCCAACTGAAATATCTGGGTGTGCAGTTGTCAGCATCCATCAGATCTTTACATGCTCTAAATTGCAAACCCCTCCTCCCTAAGATAGCAGAAGACTGCGACAGATGGCCAGCTTTACCACTATCCGTGCTGGGTAGAGTCAGTGTGGTTAAGATGACAATATTATTGAAGTGTCTCTGTCTATATTAGTCACTCCTTATTAAAGTTCCCAAACCCATTTTAAACTTCTTGACTCTATAATCCACAGGTTTTATGAAGGCGGGGGGGGGTGCAGGGCAGTGCCAGAATTAGGAGAGCAACTTTACAACTGCCACCTAAAGAGGGGGGTTCGGGGCTGCTGAATTTCAGGGCCTACTACTGGGCCACACAGTTGGCCTTCCTGCCTTCTGGCCTGTATCCAACGGGGTGTTCTTGGCTGGGCCTGGAGGAGGATTTGTTACATGGCAGTCTTAGGAATGATACCCTGGTGGGAGCCTTAGTGGCCCATGGAGGGGAGAAATTGCTCAATCCTTTCACAGATACCTCCCTAGGAGTCTGGATCCAGGCACACCAATCTATAAGGCAGAACTGTAATATATCACCATACTCCAGTCTGTTGGTAGCACTGCGCAGTAGGGGTGCTTGTACACTCACTGTAATCCAGCACCTCTGGGGCTGGAGGAGAAAGGGACTCATATCTGTAGAGTGGTTATATGAGGGAGGTACATTGAAAAGCTTCCAAATGATCTGTAGGGAGTGAGGGATCCATCCTGGTGACTTCTTTGTATACCTGCGGGTCTGTCAAAGTTGTGGTAGCATGCTCTCTGCTGCTTATGGTTGGTCGGCTTCCTCCCCATTTGAGGAGGAACCAGGAATGCCAACTTTCAGGAATCTTTGCGGGTGCTCATTGCCAGTAGGTAGTGATTTGCCTGTGACCAGGTTCCCTTGTAATCTTTTTTTGCAGGCTGCCCTTGAAAGATTGAGGGTGCTTATGTCAACTTTGTGGGTGCTTAAGCACCCAAGCACCCATGGAGTCGGCTCCTATGGGAGGAACTTTACAGACCCCAACTGGGGCAGAAGTCCCTCTCAGTTTTTTATCAAATTATTCAGGGGCACCAACAGAGCTCTCAGGACTCCAGTAGGCACACTTGGAGTAAAGACTTGCTCCTTCCTATAGATCGCCACACCTGGAAACTAGCCTGCTCCCATTACTTAAATTGTTCACATAGCAATAAGTTGCGTCAGATCCAACTGAACTTTTTACATAAGGCTTATATAACCCCTATTAGACCCCATGCCTTAGATAGTTCAAAATCTGAGCTCTCTCCTAAATGAGGAATAGAGGCTGCTGACTTTATGCATTTAGCTTTGACATGTCCCAGGGTCGCTCCTTTTTGGCATTCCTTTCATAATATAATGAGTTGGGTGGTCAGCTATGCTCCCTCAAAGTCCCCTCCTGAGTTATTACTAGGGGAAGACCCAGTCCACCCCAAGCGGGAGACTAATAACCCCCTCTGGTCACTGGCACTTGTCAATGCTAGGAGGACTTCATTTTTTCCACATCTATTACCCAATAAATTATTTTTGAAAAAAAAAAAAAAAAAAATTGCTACTGTTTGACATTTGATGTGTTGCTGTTGACCTGCCAGTTTATTTTCTACTGCATCACTCTCTTTCACCCTTTCCTTCCTCATGCATTTTTTTCCTCAGTCTGCTCCTACTTACTTAAACTGCCCTCTCCCTTCCCTCCCTCTCCTTGTACCCGGCATTGACCTGCCCTACCCGCAGTCTCTTCTTTTCATTCGATCCTGGCGCAATACCTCTTTGACCTTCTAGAGTTCCCCACTGCTCCCTGTGTTGCAACACTCGATTAAGTGCCTCCTATTGTCTTCTCTGGCTGGCACCGACACCCCACTGCTATGCGGTCACCAGTTTGAGCTCTTCCCACCCCCTATTTAACTTCTTTTCTACTGTCTGCCCCCACCCTCTACCATACCCACTTAACTAACTGCACTCTTCTCCTCTTCCCACAGCTAACCAGCCCTAGATCGGGCACCTTCTCATCGGTGGCATAGCTACCTAATCTGCCACCCACCGAACATGCTGCATGGCTGAAAGACATCCCCAGCCAGGTATGGACCAGATACCGAGCCATTATTTTCATATTCCGGCACTCTCAAGCTGCTTACCTCTGATTGGCTGCCTTCTCACTCCTGTGTTCTTCGATCGGTGCGCCTACAAGCCCTGGACTCTGAGTGCTGAACAGCCATTTTCTTGCTTGCTAACCTAAGACTTCTCTAGCTTACTGTTTTGTCCCCCCCAACCCTACCTGGCCCGACCTCTATTAAAAGCACACAAGCTCCACCTGTACCAGTCCACCCTCTTCCCTATTGGCTACTTATGCCTCAAGCCAGCCTAAAGCTGTAACCCTTTCACTCACTTCTCTCACCCTCCTGCACTCCTTGATCTTCCTCAAGCTCTTTGAATTATAAACACAGCCCTGACTACTCAGTCTGCTGTTATTATCACTTCCTGTAACAATGCTCTCTGTCCATGCCACTCCCTTGTCCCTCTTCACTCTATCTCTTATCCTCCTCTCCATCCCCTCACCTGCCCAACAACTCCATGCCCCACTCACCCCCTGCTTACCCCACTGCTTCTCTTACCCCCTGCTACATCCTAGCGATAACTCCTACACCCTATTACCTCAATTGGACCCACTGCTCCTCCCGGCCTTCTGCCCCACTCCTACCTCTGTGCTACTCACACACTCTTTTGTGTCTCTTCAAATTCCAACTCACCATTTTCTACTACCGACCCAGCTCTCTCAAAATGTCTAGTCAATCTTGGTTTAGGAGTACCAAGCTCCACTTCATCATTATCTCTCTCCTTCTGCTCTGCGCAGGCGTCATAAATCCTAACCCTGGCCCCTCACTCATTAAAACTCCTCCCCTCCATCCCCTTCCCCGCTTTCCTCCCCAAGCTCTACCACCCTCCCCCGAGGTCTAAAGATCTTCCACCTTAACATTTGGAGTCTTCTCCCCAAACTAGATCTGCTGTAGTCTCTTGTTGCTTCCGCTCATCCTGATATATTATTAGTTACTGAGACCTGGCTAACAAATAAGGTCCCAGACTCATCCATCACAATCCCTAGTTATATCGTCACCTGTCAGGACCATGCTAGCAGGGCAGGGATGTCCCTATCTACTCCTCTGCCTCCCCTCCAAATCTCAACTATTCTAGTGACCACAGTCCCTAAGACCTACGAAGCCCTCATTTTAAGATTATCTCTACCTTTCTCAGTGCCTATTTTCATCGCAGGAGTGTATTGCCACCCTGACCTACACTACACTGTTACCACTGAGCTAATCACCACCATTGGGTTCCTCACCTCCTTTGGTGAGCTCTACCTCCTAGGTGACCTTAACCTTGACTGGTTGTCTCCCTCCCTAGGTAAAACCTGCACAGACATAACTGCTCTCACCCTGTCCCAGCTAATCAAGGAACTACTCGCCTTAATCACAAATCCCAAAACCACACTTTCCTAGATTAGGCCCTTACCTCACACCCACACAGGGTAATCCAGTCCGGTCTGCTGCCTGATGCTCTTAGTGATCATCATATGATCTACTTAGTCAGGAAAGTTCACAGACCTAAGGCCCCTCCCAAACTTCTAACCACCCGCTCCTACAAAACCCTTAACCTTGCCTCCTTACTTCAGGACCTAACCCTTGTAGATTGAGCCCCTATAGCTTCTGCTAAAACTATTGATCTTGCTCTTGGTTACTTCAATGACAATCTTCTCTCTGTCTGGAACAAACACGCTCCCCTGAAGCAAATCAGAGTGCGTGGTAACTACCATCTTTGGATCACCCCCGAGCTCCTGGCCATTCAGCAAGCACATGACTTAGCTTGAAAAACACACAAATCCACCAGACTTCCTCATTACCTCTTAAACTACTGATCTCTCAGAAATGCCTGCACAAAAGCCATCCGGCAGGCCAAATCTGAGTATTTTCGATCCACCTTTAACACGAACATAAATAACCCGTCAAAGTTCTGGAAAGTAGTCCACTCACTTTTTGCACCCCAAGCTAAACCTCCACCTCCTTTGCTTATTATTAACAACCAGCTCACAGCCGACCATCCCTTGGTAGCTGCGGAATTCAATTCATCCTTTACTTCCTACGCTTCCACCCTGCTAGCCCCCCCAACCCTTCCTTCTTCTTCGTCCCCCATCCATCTCCCCCCACTACCAAGATTTATCTAAAAGCTTTACCTTTTCACGAATCTCTCCAAGTGACACCTTAAAAGTTCTCCTCTCTCTCAATCCCACAAAGGGTAGCTCCCCCGATGGCCTCGACTCTAAGTTGCTCTACGTATCTGCTCATGCTGTTTCCCACCCGCTAGCTGACCTGCTCAACATGTCTTTCCGCACTGCAACTATTCCTGCTGCTTGGCAACATGCAACTGTCCTCCCCCTTCCAAAGGGCGGCAGTCTCTCTTCTCCAGGGAACTATCGCCCAATCTCACTTCTACCCACCCTGGCAAAACTCCAGGAACACCTTGTTTTCTCTCTCAGCTCTCTTCCTTTCTTGATGACTCCTCCTTCTTCACTCCCTTCCAGTCTGGTCTCCAGAAGAACCACTCCACAACCACCTCCTTACTCAGACTCATGGACTCTATCCATTCTGCCATGGATAACAGACACATTACGTTTGCCATCTTTGTCGACCTTGCTAAGGCTTTCAACACTGTCCCCCATGCTTCCTCCTTGATACACTCTCAACTGCTGGCCTGTCTCAGCCTGCCTGTGATTGGTTCAGTTCCTACCTAGTAGGAAGAACTCAATCTGTCAGAACAGCTGACTCTACATCCCCGTCTCTTCAAATCTCGACTGGTGTGCCTCAAGGCTCTGTACTTGGCTCACTTGTATTCTCAATTTTCCTAAATGGCCTTCCATCTGCATGCTCCTCATCCCTTATCCATATGTATGCAGATGACACTGTCTTGTTCACCTCCGGCCCCTCTCCCTCTGATGCGACCACCAGACTACAGCTTGACTTCAACAATGTTCAACGCTGGCTAAACTCTCATCAACTCTTTCTCAATGCCAAGAAGACAGTCTCCATGACCTTTGGCCCTGGGCAGAGACTCTCCCGGCTGCCCTCTCTCGCCTCCTTCCACACCCTTGATGGGACTACATTAGAAGACTCTACCCCTTTTAAATACCTAGGTGTCTGGCTTGACCACCACCTTAACTTTTCTGAACATATTGATGCTATCCTGAAAAAACTGCGCCCCAAGCTCGGAGCCCTTTACAGAAACCACAGTGCATTACCACTACCAGTTAGGCATGATATTGTACAGAAAATGATTCTCCTCATCTTTGACTATCGCAACATAGTCTACAGTGCTGCTCCCAAGTCTTCCCTTGCCAGACTGGATTCCCTCTATGGTGCTTTCTGTCATTTTGCCTTCGACTCCCCCTCTCGCACTCACCATTGCACCCTATATCACTCTCTTGCTCTACCTTCCCTGGAGTGCAGGCACTTCTCTCACTGCGCTAAGTTCACTTCCAAATTCTGGTTTGGGTCCCTGCCCTCCTACCTCCCCTCCTTGCTCTCTGCTCCCTCTCCCAACTCCCACCCTCTTAGATCCTTGGACTCTCGCACTCTCGCTATCCTTTGTCGCCACCCCTCCATTCGCCAGGAAGCTTTTACCTATCGCTTCCCTAAACTCTGGAACTCGCTTCTTCCACCTGTTCGACTTTCTTCATCCCCTTTATCCCTCTTCCTAGTCCTACGCAATTTCTGTTCCCCTAACTGCACCTGCTTCTAGCCCCACTCCTCCCTCCCCTTGCTCCCTCTCTCTAACTCCATAAACCTCGATATCCATTTTCTGACTTTCCTCATCCCCTTCATCCCTCTCCCAAGCCCTATGCTCCTTGTTCCCCCTAAATTGCACTGTCTTCTCGCCCACCCCATCCATCCTCCCCCTACACCCTACACCCTCTAACCCATTACATTTTTTACTCCTAGCCTACCCCCTCTACCCTCCCCATGCATCCTACCCCCTCTAACTCCTGCACCCTATCCCCAACCCCCTAAACATTGTTATCCATTCATCCATTCCCCACTCCCTCTGCCCACCTCTAACCCACCCCTACTTCTGCATCTCTTCCCTGGTCCCCTTTCCTTTCTCCCCTCTTACCCTCCAATCAGCGCCGCAGCCCTTGGCTGGGTGCTGATCTACTTGCCTCCAGCCCTCACAAACTTTACTCTGTCCTCTGTTGCCTAGCAGTAAATCTCCACAATAGTTTTACTTGCCTACTGTGCCAATTTCTCAGCCCCCCTTTTTCCCGTCCAGCTTCACATGCTCCCTTACTACTAGTCACCTACCCCTGTCTCCCTCCTCCTTCCTCCTCCCACCCCCTCTCTTTCTCTCTCCTCCAATTTTCCCATCTGATCCTGCCCTCCTTGCAGGTTTCTTTGCATTCTGAAGGTGGTTCCGTGGACCTGGCTCTCTATCTTCCCTCCCCTCCTCTCCCCCTTCCCCCCACTCTTTCCTAAGGTTTCACTAGCACTTACTAAAGTCATGCTTCCAACTCTCTCGGAACTTCTATGTCTTTCTCGCACCCATTGGTCTCCTGGTCTTCGGTCTTGGGTGGTACCTTGTAAGTTCTACCTGGAGGTTTACTCACCTCGGCCCTAGGCATATGTATATAGTACTGTAGTCTACTACTCTATTGTGAAAAATGTTTGTTCCTGTATTGTTTTATGTAAGCAATAATACCCAACAGGGTGGGCGGTATTGGGCAATACTGGAATACCCAGGGGCGTTATGAGACCCAACACCACAGGCGGAGGACCTTATAGCCCCTGGGTGGTCCAATATTGTCCATACCTCCCACCCTGGAGGGTATTACATGCTTAGAAAATGGGCAACTTTATTTTAATGTTTTAAAAAATATATTTGTATGTAAAAATGTTAAGTTTATTTACTATTTCATTTGTTTTGTAAATAAAATAGTTCCTCCACCTGCATTGCTGTGTTTTTTTTTTTTCTTTTTTAACCTAGGGACTTTTGTCCTATTAGGGCTTCTATAGCTGATGGTTTGGTATTTGGTTTACCCCACCCCAACACACACACACATTTACACCACTTTGTTTTACCATTTGTATGTGTGAATTCCTAAATGTAATGTATTTGTTTAGGTTTGCTGCCTGGATTACTGTGCTAGAGGCGATGCACCCATACCTCGCATGTGGCCAGAATATTGGAAACCAGAAGTATAATACTGCGCAATGGGAAAGCGCGGCAGACCACTGTATTTCTTTTTTATTTGGCATTACTGTTGAGGTTTGCCTTTGTTTTATTTATTTATTTGTTGGGTGCTGTGTTTGAGTGGGACTAAGGGCGAGGCGCGGGTCATACACAGCAACGCCGATCGGGATATGATCGGCAGCGGTGACGATCAGCTTCTGAGCCGAAAAGTAAGCCTGTGGTTTGTGTGTGTAACAGTTGATTACTGTGAGGTGCTTGCTAGTGGTCAGATTTTGGGAGAGGACAGGAGCAGGAGGTTTAAATGAGTCTTGGGATGGAGTTACACTGCCCGGTACTGGTAACTGTGAGAGCAGGCAGACGATCAGAGGTCAGGAGTAATGGAGGTGCCAGTCGGTTTTGGAAAAAAAAAACAACGTTTGTAACAGAAGGTCAACCGACTTGGGACAGGAGGGAAACTAAGCCTGCAGAAAGCAGGTACATTTGTGAGGTTTTCGTGGTGGTTGTGTTTTGGGAAAACTGACTGAGGATCCGTGATAGGACAGGAGTTGGGGGGGGGTAGAGTTTTCTGGCACCCTCGATCAGTCCTTTACTCAGCTGGGGGAAGAGTATATTACAGCAAAAGAAAAAGAGCTTATTTTATTTCTTTTTATACTGCTGCTGTGCATTTTTCCTTTTTTACATTACTGGGTGGGTAAAGGATTGAATGGGGGGTCTTGGCAGCTCTCTCACTAAGCGAGGGGATAAAATGGAGGCACATTTGAAATGAAAATGCTGAGTTTAGCCAATTAGGAAGCAGAGTGGGTGCTAGGATAGTTTAGTGGGTGAAGGGCCACTGTAGCCTGGTACTTTTATTTCCTGGGCATCTATTGAAAGTTAATGTACCCCCCTGGCAAGGGTACTAGCCAATCAGATGCCAGGAAATAAAAAGCCCATTTTCTAATTTGTAATAATGTTTATATTATCTTTAATTGCTCTCCCAACCTTTGTACCCACCTCCCTCAAGGACGCTTCTGGAAATGAGCTGTTCCTCAGCTCATGTTGTCTTTCCTGGTGAAACATTTTGTAAAAAAATAAATAAAAAATATAGTCTTGGACAGCTGGAACAGGGATTTGGACCTCTTGATATCCTGTGTCTCTTGGATGAAAACTACCCTAACAGCTATTAAGATCACATCCTCCAATATGTGAAGATAATTTGCATGGAAATGCAGGTATAGATTCTTCCGCTCCCCAGCAGTCCTTGCAAAATACATCCCAGCCTCCTATGGAGCTTATTGGAGGGGGTGCAAATGTCGACTGGCAGATTTGGGCCATATTTTCTGGCCATGCCCCATGTTAATGCCCTTTTGGTGTTCATTGCAGGAGGAGTTGCAGGACTGCTTGGGTGACCAGGTGGAACTCACGGCAGAAATGGTATTGCTCTCAATTTTCCTGCAACATCGTCCCTCGTGGCACAAAACTTTGCTGCCCATATATCTTTTGGCTGCTAAGAAAGCAATTATACGCAAATGGATGTCCACCGCCATACCCAGACTTTCGGATTGGAGGCAGATTGTCATGGACATATATCGGCTTGAAAATCTGACAGCAGGAATCCATGACAAACTCACCCCCTTTAGGGTTAAATGGCAGAGATGGACATGGTATATGGTGCAAATTGATGCTGATTTTATACCCTAGTCCAGAGGGGTGACAGGGGCTTTTGGGGTGCCGCCTTCTCCGTGGAGGAATATATATGTTCATAGCTGCATTTTCATTATCTGATGTAATGCTAAATGTTTTTCTTTTTAATTCTCGATTATTTATGCTTCTTTGGGAATGTTTCCAGAATCTGGGATTTAACTCTCTATATTTTGGGGGTACAGCTATTTACAGTTTTAGGATTCTGTGACCACAAGGAAATATGGTTATAATGTCAAATTTGCTTTATACTACAGTTACTGTAGTGTCAACTTTATTCTATATTGAATTTTTATGGCTCTATGCAAGTGGAGCTTCGTTCAATAAAAATCCTATTTAAAAAAAAAATACCTAAGCTGCCCTTCTACAAGTGTGCCATCCAAGAGGATGTTTAGCACTGCTTCACTATTCCAAGCTGGACCTTTAACACGTTGAACAGTTAGTGTTCCTTAAGTGAAACGTACCAGTAATTGGCTACAAATATGATCTTCCCACCTAAAACTGGTGCTACAGTACAGCTCTCAATCTGCCTAATGTTACGAAAGTGTAATGTTACGTTTTTTTTTGGCGCACCTTTTCTTTTCTATCACATTAAATATTTAATTAAAAGGGTAACCGAGTCTCCACACCCTGGCGTAGAACTGCAAGACCACCATGAGGCTCTTGTTAAACTAGAAACATTTAAATAATGTATCATGTTTTAGTGACCTTACTATTGTGTACTTTAGGTTACTAATTATCTGTTGGAAAAGGACCACTTGACTCACATGGTCAGCCCAGATTGCCCATCCCTGCCTTATCGGTCTCATCTGCAGACCCTAAAGCAACCCTGCTGCCTCCAAATACACCCTAGCCCTATGCCTATCTCACACATGCTTAAAGCCCCACACTGTTGTCGCTGCCATCACTTATGACTGCAGCCTCTGTCAGTCATCTACCATGCCTTCCATGAATATTTCTTCACATTAGTGTTGCTTGGATAGTGCTTTTGTGGATCTGACTATCCTCCATTGGATAGTGCTGGTATCCGACCTAGGCTCCGGCAAATGGATCCGGTGGTCGAATCCATTGTATCCAACCTCGGACAGTTGGATCTGATGGCTGGATCCATTGGGTCCCTGGTCAGATCCATTAGATACCTCAGATACTTACCGTGGATCTTAAGAGGTCGGATCCTTAGTCAGATGTCTATGCCATCCGAGGCTATCCGATATCCGACCAAAATGAAGGTATCTGAATTTGTAGGAAAATATCCAAGCAACACTACTTCACATCTGTCTTGAACTCCCCCTACAGCTTCATCACATGCCCCCATTGCCCCTGGTACTTGTGCTCTTTCTCATTTGAAAGAGACTCCCCATATGTGCCCTGTCTTCACCCCATGAGGTACATATATAGGTCTTTATCATGGTACATCTTGCTGTCCTGTCTTCCAGGGTGGACATACAATGCACTTACACCAGTGCTATTTTAGTTGCCCTAGACAAGATACAAGACGTCACCTCATCTGCAGCCTTTGCTCAATCTATGATGACCATGTGTCACCTGACCACTGACCAGTGCAGTAGTTTGTTGCCTTTTGGGTACCTGAAAGGCTGTTGGGGAGTGTTCATGGCAGAATTACCTACTGTACTTAAAAAGGGAAGGATGTGGTGGAGTTTAACAGTGTTACAATGTCTTTTTTTTAAAATACACTTATCTGGGGTCGAGTAACAAATATCTGGCGCCCCGAATATGAATATTCATCTGAATATTCAAATAAAGGTATTCACACACCCCTTACTGTGACGTAACTACTGTAGTAGAATGAAAAGTCATTCTGCTGCAGTAGTTACATCACTACTTTAGCCGAAACACTTTTTCCAGTGTATGGCTTTCCATACACAACGAACCCTACCCAAACACTATACATATTTAAAATGGGTTGTAGGCATTCTTGTGTGCATGCTGTTTTTTGGTTGTATCCAGTCTGGATGTAGCATTGTACCTTCAGAACCATGGTACCTGGGCTTTTTTTCATTTCTTTCTACGTTTAGGCTGATACCCAGTATTCAAGAGGGTCCTTTGATGGAACAGTTACAGCAGCAGAGGTTTCTAACAGTCTCAATTAGGGTGGTATGGTATTTCAAGAAATAGTATACAATTAGTAGAAAAGGGACTTGGTAAAATTCATCACACCGGAATGGTCAGAACCAGTAAAAACTTCTGCTCCAGTTAGAACAAGTGCAAATTGCACTATTTTCTCTGTTCTGGCTGAAGCAGCCATTCTGGATTTTACCTGTTCAGACAGTTCCGGTTCTTGTGTTCCATATTTTTTCAAATCCCAGGAGGCTTCTCTGTACACCCTCTTCCCCCATACTCAAGGTAAAATCCAGAAAGCTAGAACTGGTAAAATCTGGAAAGGCTATTCCAGCTGGAATGGACAAAACAGCAGAATGTGTAGCAGTACTTTCTGATCTTTACCAGTTCCCGACAGTATGGTTCTGTCATTCTGGATTGTGGACAGTGTATCCAGTAAAAGACAAGCAAATAAATGAATTATAATAATAGCAATATATAATATATATAAAATGTTACAGTTTTGTGTGTCGTATTTACAGTTTTGATTGGTATACAAAGGAGGAGGATAGAGGCCAAGGCTAGGAAGCTAGGTGGCTGGTGGGCCAGGTGAATGGTGGAGAAGACACTGGGCATTGGGATATTGAGATGGGTGAACACAACATGTTTGAATGTAGCTACAGGATGCTGGTAGCTGCCTTTTGCTGCTGGGGAGGATGTTCCAGGTGGTTGCGATGGCTACTGTAAAGGCTCTGGGTGCATGCAAGAGTTTTCTAGCTTATGTCCTGAGTGGGTAGGGCTAAGCAGATGTACTGTATGTCGGATGTTGCCTGTGAACGCACCTGTACTGTATATTGTGGCTGACCACTTGAGGTCCTGTCTCTTCACTGGTGATAAGAGGCCAAGATGTTGTAAAGCAGGCAAGTATGGATTATTTTTACACAATCAAGAGCTAATCTGCATATAGTAAATGCAGTTTTGATTTTGTGCGGTTACAAGGCGGGGCTATGCTGTATGTTTTACTGCCATACTCCAGGGCCAACAGCAACAATTTCTTAAGTATTAATTTATTAGTGGGTAGAGAAAAGCAGTTCTGAACTTGGTAGAGTGTATTAAGTGTTTGGTGGGTCCTCTGGGTGATTTGAGTAATATGTTCTGCAGTTAGTGTGGCAGGCAGCTGTCTTGGTCTTCACCGGTGACTCATCCTACTCGGACGGTGTTATGCAATGCCAGATCCATTAAAAACAAGACTACTATAATAGCTGAACTTGTTGGGTCATCGGATCTGGCGTGCATCGCCGAGACCTGGCTGGATGATGATGCTGGTCCTGTTTTGGCTTCAGCTATACCAGCCGGGTACTCAGTGATACACCATCCGAGGTTGGATCGTAGGGGCAGGGGAGTGGCGATCTGTTTTGGAACGGAACTGAACCTGATGGAGGTACCAGTGGGAATTACCAACTCCTTTGAATGTATTGTGGGTGAGGGTGTGGGGTGCAGGATTCTTCTCATTTACCGTCCACCAGGTAATGGTAAATTTTCCTGCGGGAAGTTGCGGACTTCATTGTCGACATGACATTGGGATCCTCCAGATGGCTGATCCTGGGGGATTTCAATACCTGGGTCAACGATGAACTCTCGCAATTTGGTCAGGACTTCCTCCAGCTGATGAATTCGCTGGGCTTCACACAGGTTATTTCCTCCTCGACCCATATAGACGGTCATTCTTTGGACTTGGTATTCCTCCTTGGGATGGAGATATCTGACTTGGTGGTGGAACCAGTCGAGTGGTCTGACCATCACACCATTGGGTTCAGTTTCTTGGCCCCCCATTGTAGGCTGGCCCCTATGGAGATGGTCCGGTACCGCCCTTTGAGGGGTGTTACCCCAGAGGGTCTGATGGCGGTGCTGGACCTATCGAGTTTGCCGAGTGAATGCATGGATCCTGGGGACCTGGTTCTTGCCTATAATAAGGCAGTAGTAGGGGCCCTGGATTCCATTGCTCCTGCTCGAGTTCGTCCCCTCACTCATCGCCCCAGGTCTCCTTGGTTTGATGATACCTTGAGGGAATTGAGGAGGGTGGGAAGC
Source organism: Neoceratodus forsteri (assembly GCA_016271365.2). Taxonomy (NCBI): domain Eukaryota; kingdom Metazoa; phylum Chordata; order Ceratodontiformes; family Ceratodontidae; genus Neoceratodus; species Neoceratodus forsteri. The sequence continues at coordinate 1,411,821,806 of CM057459.1, forward strand.
AGGCTTGAGAGGTGTTGGCGGAAGTCGGGTCTGGAGTGTGACAGGCTTAGTTTGATGGACCATTATCGGGTCTATCAATCAGCAATTACCTGTAAGAAGGCAGAATTCCTGTCAAGGGAAATTGCTGCTGCGCTGACTCGACCAGCCCAACTCTTTTGGACTGTGGACAGATTGTGCAATCCAATCTGTCTTCAGCCCGAAAGTGCTTTTTCACAGGAACGGTGTGAAGAGTTTGCTCGATTCTTCGCAGATAAGTTTGCTACAATCAGGTCCGACCTCTTCCTACTCTCTCAAATAGGAGTTGTGGTGGTCGGCAGAAGATGTCAGACACCCAGTTTGTGTGGTTTGACTTTGACCTACCCACAATCAATGACATAGTAATGATTGTCCAGTCATTGCGACCGACCAACTGTAGTTTGGATCCGGGCCCCACACGCCTTTTAGTAGGTTGTGTGGATAAAATCGGCCCTGTCCTTGCCAAGATAGTCTGGTTGTCTTTGGAGAAGGGGATCTTTCCTGATCCCTTGAAGGAAACCGTGATTCGGCCCCTTTTTAAGAAACCTTCCTTGGACCCGGACTGTCTGGAAAACTGCAGGTCTGTCTCTAACCTGCCTTTTGTGGGTAAGGTTATTGAGAAGGCAGTCGCGTCGCAGCTGGATGTTCATTTGACCAGCCACAATGTCTATGATTCTCTCCAGTCCAGATTTAGGAGGAGACATAGTACCGAGACAGCCCTTGTTCATGTACTAAATGACCTCCTAATAGTGAAAGATCGAAAGACCCATTCCATCTTGGTCCTTCTTGATCTCTCTGCAGCATTTGATACTGTTGACCATGGAGTACTATTGGAGCGCCTGTGGTTTATCTGTGGACTGTCTGGTTCTGTCCTCAGCTGGTTTCGATCATTCCTTGAGGGTAGGACTCAGAGGGTAGTGTCTGGGATTTTTTCCTTGGCATCACTCCCCCTATCCTCTGGGGTGCCGCAGGGCTCCATTTTGGCGCCCATGTTGTTTGCGGTATATATGTTGCTGTTGGGAGCGATTATAAGGTGGTACAGCTTGAGTTTTCACTGCTATGCAGATGATACTCAGCTATACATGTCCTTTGTACTCGGACAGGATGATGCTGTCTCTGTCTTTAACAACTGTCTCGCCGAGATCCAGGGCTGGATGACTGTGAGTTGGTTGTGGTTAAACCCTGAAAAAACTGAGGTGTTAGTTGTGGACCCAGGTCATCAGGAGGTGGGTTTGCTGACAGGATCACCTTTGGGTCTTTGGCTTGGGGGGTGGTCCAGTTAGCTACCTCAGATGGGGTGCGGAACCTGGGCGTTATATTTGATGACTGTCTGACCTTTAAACATCAGGTGTCGGCTGTTGTCAAAACTTCCTTTTACCGTCTGAGGAATATAGCCCTGGTGAAGCACCTGGTTCCTGCTGACGATCTTTCAGTGTTGGTCCATGCCTTCATTACCTCCTGCCTGGACTACTACAACGCCCTTTACCTAGGGCTAACGGGGGTAGATATCCACCACCTGCAGCTAGTGCAGAACGCGGTGGCCAGGCTTTTGACTGGTACTTTTAGGACCAGTCATATAACACCTGTCCTCCATGGACTGCACTGACTGTCAGTATTGTGACGGATCACCCTTCAAGGTCGGTTTGCTGACCTATAAGGCCTTCCCATGACCAGGGACCCTAGTTACCTGCAAGAGCTTCTTCATCTACTGTCCCCCCGCCCTCTCTGATCCACCATGAGGATTGCTAGAGATTCCCAGTGTCCGTTTGAAGACATCTGGAGCCAGATCATTTAGTTTTATGGCCCGACCCTGTGGAATTCTCTACCGCATCGGGTGCGAGATTGCCTGACCGTCCAAAGTTTTAAATCGGCATTGAAAACTTACCTATTTAGCCTAGCTTACCTCGATTTTTAAGAATGTTTTAATGATTGATTTTATTACATTGTTTTAATTTTATGTTTTTGATCTATTTATTGTAAAAGCTCCTTGGCTTTGGTAAGGCGCTTTTCAAAAATAAAGTTGGATTGGGTTGGATAGTTCCAGGTCAAGCCAAACACCAAAGTACCAGAGGGTTTGCACAATTTCAGGTAGGCAGCCTTGGAGGGGTAGGATTTGTAAGGGGTAGATGGGCAGGATTTTACGGTGGAAGTTCAAGACTTTGGTTTAGCTGTTATTTAGATTTGTTTTGGTCCATCCATGTCTGCGTTTTGTTGAAAGACGTAGGTTGTTGTTGAGATCATTACAGACACACAAGGGCCAAACCCACAGGTCGCACAACAGGTGCTGACCAAAAGAAATGCATCTGCAGAGAAAAGAGTACTCCGATCCAAAAACAAAACCAGGCAGATGCCAGATTGTTGCAACAGTAGCAGGTAGTTTACTGAACAAAAATCCATGCTGAAGGAGTAGCACTAAGATCCGCGGCGCTTTGCATCACTGACGTGATTCTTTGTCAGGGGGAGGAGCCTCAGAGAAAAAGCCTCCTTATTTAAATGAGATATTTAAAGCTATACATACAAATTTAAGCAAATGCTAATTTAAGGAAGGCACAGAATACAGTTTCAGCTATTGCTATTTGGACTAACAATACAACATAAACAACACATCAGAAATAATCCCACTAATGGCTAGAAAACACCTGACAGCGACAGGTAAAAGATGTGAAAGGTGAAAAGATGGGGAAGGGTGGATTAATGCAAAACCAGACTAGCAGCAGTAAGGAAGACTAACTAATGGCAATAGAGGTAGTGGGTGAGCAAACAAGAAATCAAAAGCATAACCAGAGAAACTTTAATCAGTAATACATGCTAAGATATTTACAAACAAAAGAAAAGGGTGTAAAGGGATGGTGGGGCTACAGAATTGGAAAAGAGTAGCAGTACAGTAAAAGCAAAAAAGCTCAAAAATGTATAGACCAATAGTGGAAATAGAAGCTCCAGGGCACATTAAACTGAGACTGCTAAATCAGTTATCAGCAGACATTGTTACCCTTTATACAGTATCTCAAGGAATGACCTAGGCGTGGAAGCATTATGTTACCATCGCAGAAACTCTGCTACTGCTTTTCACTTTCCATCTGATTTTTTACTTCAGGCTACTGAGATACATTTGAATATTGCTTTCTTTTTATTTGACAGTAAATTTTACCTACAGACCTGTGGAACTGTGGGGCTGACCCGCTGGTGCAGCAGTAGCAGTACTGCTTGTGATGCCAATGACCTAGGTTCAAGAATGAGGACCAGCGGAGGGGGAGAGGATCTTGCATTCCAGTAGACGCTCTCAGTCTCGCATTCTAGTGGACATTCTAACCCTGGGGGGGGGGGAATCACTGATCTCGTCCCACCATTCCCATTATATCTTAGCCCCATGTATCTGCCCACCACCTCTTCAAGACTGCCACAGTCTCCATCACCACTGCCTCCCTAGGAAAACCGCTCCACTTGTCCACCCCCTCTCTATGAAGAAATACTTCCTCAGATAATTCCAGATCATACCTCCTGTCAGCTTATACCTGTGCTTCCATGTGGTACACCCCTCACGATGCTTGGAAAGTTGCTATCAACTCTATTTATTCCCCTAAGAAACTTGAAAGTTTCTCTCATGTCACCCTGCGCTTTCCTAGTCTTCAGTGAGTACATATTCATGCTATCCAAATGTTCTTTGTAGGATCTCCACTCTGCCACTGAATTTTTTTAATATATTTTGTGTTTATGCCCCCTACACTCCATTGCCCAATCTCCTTTTGGAATCCCTTAGGTATCTGGCTTCGCTGTACCCGATCCCTCCATCAGCTGCCTACCTCCATCCTACCTCGGTTGTGCCCCCTGGGTGGTAGAGGGGATGTAATCCTCAGCCTGCATTGCCATTGTCAGATGGCTGGCTTGCGGGGTCCAGGAGTAGTCCTCTATAGTTCACTGGGGTCCATCGTCCTTCCAGCAATGGGGCCATTTTTCAATTATTTCCTCCCCTCTTCATGGGCACAGGCACACCAGGGAGGCTCTAGGTACATGTGCATACCAAGCGTGCTCCCACCCAGAACCTCCAGCCTGCGTCTGTCCCGCTGTCTGATGCCCTCCACTGTACTGCTGCCTGTGGTCACCTAGGTGACCATAGTGCAGCGAGGATGGATGGATGGTGACCCATCCTCCCCAGAGGAGGAGAGCATCCTCTGGGGTCTTCCATCCTCTTCCCCCGGCCAGCCCCTAATGGCCCGGGCTGGTTCCCAAAACGTGGGTTGCCGGTGTCGCAAGCAGTAGTGCTGCCCCTGCATCATCTTCATCATTCTACTCTGCAGCGACTCAAGTATAACTCTGTTCTTCTTCAGATCAAGGTTCCAGAACTTAACACAGTACTTCCATGTTTGGTCACACCACTGATCTAAACAGAGGCACACTACTCTCTCACTCCTGGTGAAGAACCCTTTCTCTATGCATCCAAGCATTATGTTAGGTTTACTACAGTATATGCCTTATTTACTGTGCCATGACTTTTAAACTGTCTGCTATAATCACTCCCAGGTCTTGTTTGGTGCAACAACTGCGCCAAAAGTCATATGAGGAAAGACCAGAGGACCTCAATATGTATTCCCTGGAGAAGAGCAGAGAAAAGGGGGGATATGATAGAGACATTCAGGTACATCAGGTATCCTGTGATAATTGCGAGTAAATAATAGCAAGTACATAATCCTAAGTAAAGTATAGCGAAACCAGTTATAATGAGTGGCAGAGAGAAGCCCCTGCCATAATAGCAATTCCTGGTATGTATTTGCTAAACAAAAACCGCCAAGGTATATAATAACGATGTAGTAGGAGATCCAATATTTATTTATTATTTATTTAGTTTTTGTTGACCGGGTAAGTGCACTAGACAAATCCTGCCTATTTTCTGTCACGACCTGGGGAAGGGGGATACAGACGAATGCCAACTGACCTTGAACCAGATGAAACTGTTGGTGGTATTTTTAGTGAATGAGGAGAATTTGGCTAGGACACCGGGGACATTCCCCTACTCTTTTCGATAAGTGCCATGGGATCTTTAACATCTGCCTGAACTACCACCAATCCAGGCAGATGGGACCTCGGTTTAATGTCTCACCCGAAAGACGGCACCTCAGAAGTGCAGCACCCCTCTCATGCTACACTACAGTGTCAGTACTGGGATATTAACCCAAGTGCCAGATGTGGGAACTGAACCCACAGCCCTCTGATCTCCCGGCTTTAGAGGTGAGTGTGCTACCTACTGAGCCACGGACACTGCTGTAACTGCAGTAACTTACTTACTTTTTGGAAAAAGGCTAAAAATATTAATAAGAACCCACAGAGGTCAGGTAAACCAATATACTGCCTCAGAAGCTGAAACCAGTAATAGCGTTAAAAACAGTAAAAAAGATCTTGCTGTTTGCCGCTGTTGAGTAACAGGAAAAGCTGACCAGAAGAGGTTACTGTGAAATCTGTAGGAATCATCAGGTTCTCCACTGTACTCAGAGTTGCTGGACACCCCCTCTCTACCTGCCTAATGCACTGAACTTTCCTCTTGATCAGTTTCACTCCAGATAAGTTATTTTGGGCACAGTGTCGCAAAGTAGTGTCGTGATTTGCGAAAGCTTTTGCAAAAAATTTGCGACACTTTCGTGAGTTCGACACTACTTTGTGAAAGTACTTTTTTCAGAAATCTGAAAAACATATTTCTGGGGTGTTTTACCCCAAAATAAAGACATGGCTAGCATCCTCAGGGCCCGACTAGGTGAATACAAAAGAATTAGGTTGCTAGAGGGTCTCAATTTTAAATGCCAAGCATTTTCTGATCACTAACTGAAAACAAAATGGCAGATTTGCGACAGTAACAGGGCCATTTCGACAGTAAAAAGTGCATTTGCGACACTGTCGAACTTTTGTTAACTTTTCCCATTGACTTATAATGGAAATTGTTTTGAATAACTTTTGAACCGTTTAATATTTTTCACGAAATCTATGAAGGCACATCGGGGCCCGAGCTGCATGTTCCCTGAAGATTTGGGCGGATCAAGCAAACCGTGTGACCTGTAAGGCCGACTGTAGAATTCCAGAAAAGCGAACGCGACAGAGATCACGCTTTAATAACTCAAGAGTCAGATATCCCAATCGGGTACAAAACTTGGCAGATCCCAAAGCCTAAGGTTCTTGATCATGTATTCCAAATTTCAGGTAAATCTGTCAAACGGTTGCAAAGTTATTAAGGTGCAAAATTTTGGGTTTAACATGTAAATGGCTCTTCAACCTTAACTATGGTAGCACTGCCGTGCTACCATAATATATATATATATATATAGAGAGAGAGAGGCGAGAGAGAGATATGTCTCTATTTGCAATAAATTTGTTTACAGGCATTACTAGTATCTTTTGAAAGATTGTCTGACTTGTGATTATTAATTTTGAGTATAGTTCATGAAATAATGAGCTTGATATTTGTTATTTCATATAGTCCCTCATTATGGCTTATGCATAGCATATAAATCCAATTCATTCCAAGGCCATCGTGACATATAATATTAATACTGAGCAGCAAATCAGAGCTCTTTTCCTAATAAAAGGCTGCTGATATAATAAAGAACAAAGTCATAAATAAAGAATCAGTGGTTTATGGAAAAAAATACAGGGATTTGATTCTGCCTTTGTGGGGAAAACACAGGGAAAATGAGGGCTTCTTACAGAGTAATGGTTATTTGGATCTGGGAGCACTGAATATTTCTTATCCTATATTTTGTATCCAAGATAGGGCAGGGGAGATGCTACATCTCATTGTCACAGGGATGTTCATTTACACATTTTTGCACTGTATTTACTCAGGCTGTCCCAGATTAGATGCAATATCTTGTTTTCAGTGGGGTCATGATTTTACCATTTTTATAATGTATTTATTTAGGCTACCTAGTCCAGAGCCCCCATATTCAAAGGAGATATGCAGTGCATCCCAGTGGAAAAGGGAGATGTGCCGCACAACTTCAACAATGCACAACAGCATCATATTCAAAAGTGCGGGATGCGCTGGTCACAAGGGAATGGGCCAGAGCACACACAAATGGTATGCTGTTCAAGTTGAGGGGGCAATCCCATGCATATACCACGCTGCAGCATATTCAGTGGGAATGTGCCCCTCACGGTCCAGAGCACCGCAGCTCACAGTTAGGCCATGAATAGCTGGCCTAACCCAGCCAGCGACCTACAGGCAGGCTGCAGATGTGCAGATGAGGTAGACTACAGGTACCCCCTTTCCATTCTGAGTCTAGCCAACTCCATCCCTCAAGAGCTCCATAGTGTAGGGCCCCCTGGACCCAGTTGCACCAGTGGAAACCATGGTCCATATCCATAGTCTAGAGGACTCCCATCCACCACCCCTGTACACAGACACCCTCACTCCCCTTCCCACCCAACCTGTTGCAAAGACTGGCACTGCCCTCCACACCCTGCCACAGCCAGCCATTGACTGCACTGAACTCAGGCTGGGGACCTGCACTATGGAATGACCCAACTGTCTGTACCATGCATTGGGGCACCATGCCAGCTGCAGATCCACCAGTGTATGCAGCTGTGTGTACGTCCCTGGCAAACTGAAGAGGGAATTTACATACCTCCAATGCATGCCTTGTCAATGCTGTATCTTTCTGCTGTCATATACTGCTACAATTCCACACTCTCACCTGTTCCCCTGTGTAACATGCCACCTCTGGACTTCTGAAGTATCCCGCGTGCCATGGGGTGGGGTATCCTGCAATGCCATTTGCAGTGTATGCTTCAGGCTATAGACAGTTCATCCACAGTTCCCCAGTTGTACAAATGAATGGGAGATTGGCTGTAACATGCCTGTTTTGGGACCTGTGTGAGTGGGTACAGCATCGGCAGTCACACACACTGAGAAGTGCAATGGCACCGGGATAATGGATCTGTATGCGAGGGCCCGAGGACTATGGCCACCGGGTGTTATCACCCACACACAGCTTGTGCCTACCTATAACACATTCCAGCATCCAACTGCGAGTGCTCTGCCACCCTCCGATAGAGTGGCACAATCCCATTACAGAGCCAGTTGTCGCAATGGGATGGGCTGGGGGGACAGGGAGGGGGCTGTCTGTGCACTGTTGAGGGAAGGGGGGCCACTACACTGTGGACATGGACTGTGGGTGTATTCAGATGCAATTTGTGATGGCATTGGGGTCCCTACAATATGGAACCGATAGAACCTGGACTCCGGTACGATCGGGGCTGGTGGAATGGGTGGGGGGTGCCACTATACCACCAGAGACTTCAGGGCCTGTCCCTCATGGGAGCGATTGGGGCCAGGACTTGGGGACAAGAGCTGCTCCGGTGCATTCATCCCCATGCCAACATGCAAATGGGCTAGTAATAAGCATGCATAAGGCCGCTTTGCACTTTGCATGCTCAATTAGTTCATTTGCATTCCTGGACTGAATATCGCTACATATTCCCCCTGGAAGGTATTCAGTTGTGGTCACCCTGGATGCACCTGACTTGGCGGCTGCCTGCTCTGCGACTCCCATCCAGGGTAAAATTTTGAACAGGAACGATGAAGCTCACCAGGATGAAGTGCAGTGTCACAGGTTTACTGCACAACAAAAGGGATTAACTCCCTTTGAAATTGCATTGTTTGCTGCAGTAACTCTACCGCAGAATTCTGCAGTGCTGCGCTTCACTCTGGTGGGCTTCACTGTATGCACACCCTATACTGGTGGTGCATTCTCTTTGAATATTGTATCAGTGCCGACCAGCTCACCCTCTTTGTGCAATGCATCTTTCTGCTCATGCATCGATACGGCACTTAATATATCCCCCCAGATATAAAATATTGTTTTTAGTGCATTATGATTTTACACAATGCAGCATAATTTATTTTTATGTATTTATTAGATCATTGGTTTACAGACCTTTGAGTCATAGACTCATTTACAAAGGCACTTTGTCAAGAGAGCAATACATCACAGCAAACAAACAGTACAGTACATAACGCTTAGATTAAAAAAGCAACCAGTGTTACAGGCATTCATTGAAGGTACACGCTTGGTAATAGGTAGATCATAGTAGTCATAATATAGGTACACAAGTACCACGTTAGGTAGCAACCAGAGATATTTTATTACAATAGTCTGCAGATGTCGCATGAGAACCCAGGTATATACAGCAAAAGTAGACAGGGCAGACCCAGCCTAGGGGTGAAGGTAAGGGGCAGGTGGGGGATTATGCGCAGTTGCAGCAGCGAGTGCATGTCAGATGGCTTCTGAGAGAGACCTTGAAGGGACCAAGCTTAGTGGAGTCAGCTATATTGGCTGGGAGGGAATTGAACCAGGAGGGAGCCCGATAGCAAAAGGATCTGTGGGCCATAGAGGTCCTTACCCTGGGGACAATAAGGGAGGTTTTGACAGTGCTGTGGGTGGAGACTGAGGGGGAGGCATGCTGCAGGCAGGTGGTGACCCCGGGGGTGGGGAGAGCCCTAGCAGGGTCTTTTTTACAAGAAGACAGGTTTGGAAGCAAAGCATTTCTTCAAGGTTGAGCAAGTTGGTGGTGGAGTACAGCAGGCATGTATGGGTGCACCTAGGGGCTACCAGCATTAGCCTGCAGGCCTTGTTTATAGAGAGCTGGATTCTTGCAGGCACAGTGTTGTCAGCTGCAGCATAGATGGGCAGCCCATAGTCGATTAGCGACAGGACAGAGGAGGTGATTGCCAATCTAAGGCCCTCTTGTGGTAGGCAGTCCCTATGGCAGTATAACAGTCCAGTCCTGACATTGGTGGCAGCAGAAAGGGCATCGATATGGGAATGGAAGGAGAGTGCCGAATCAAAGGTAATGCCCAGATACTTGTAGGAGGAAACCTGCTCAGTGGGGTTTAGTGTGCTAGGCAGTATCACAAGAGGGGCACCACTGGCTTTGCTTTGGCAGTGCGAGAAGAGCATAGCTTTGGTCTTTTTTAGGTTCAGAACTAGCCTTCGTGATGTGAACCAATGCTCAGCTCTATCAAAAGCTTGTTGGAGGGTGGCCTTGAGTGTGATGGGTTGGGGTCAGCGGTGAAGAGCACAGTGTCATCCACGTAGAGGAGGATCTTACTTGGGATGGGCAAGGGCAGGGAGTTGAGGTAGAGACTGAAGAGGAGAGGGCCTAAAATGGAGCCCTGGGGAACCCCAGAGCAGACAGGTTGTGTGTAAGATAAGGTGCTATTGATTTTTACACACTGAGTTCTGGAAGAGAGGGCTGGTGAACCATGCAAGGGACCCAGGGAAGAAACTAAGGCATCTGAGGGAGTCAAGCAGGAGAGGATGGAAAACTGTGTCAAAGGCCTTGGAGAGGTCAATGAACACGGCACCCCGCAGGACTTCCGGCATCAAGAGCAAAGTGCAGGAAGTTGGAGAATTCAAGTAGCGCGATTGTGGTGCTGTGACCTGCACAAAAGCCATGCTGTTCAGGGCACAGGATATTGTGCATGGCCAGGTATTCGGCAAGCTGGTTGGCAACTACTTTTTCAAGGGCCTTAGAGAGTGGGGGGGAGGATGGAGATAGGTCGATAGTTACCCGGGGTCGCTCGATTGCTGCTGTTTAGGATGGGAGTGATGATGGCGGTTTTCCATGTGCTGGGGAACTGCCCAAGGCACAGGGAGTGGTTGAGCAGCTCAGTAAGTGGGACCAGGATAGCATCCAACATCAGACGAAGTAGCCTAGTGTCCAGTAGGTTGGTGCCAGGGTTGTTACTGCTAACGGCTTTTTGCAGAAGGGGTCTAGCCTCCAGTGGGGAGATGGTGCATAGGTAGAAAGGAGGTCTCTGGAGAGTGGGCAGGGGTGCTACTGGGATGGGGTCAAAGAAATTACTGGGCAGGATTGAACTCAGATCTGAGAAAGTGTGGTTTAGGCAGTCTGCAATGCCAAGGGGGTCAGAGCAGACAGTTCCATTAAAGGAGAGTTGAGATGGGGGTGGGGAGCAGGATTTCCCCATTCAGCTCCTTTACATTATCCCAAATATTTCTAGCTGACCCCCAGGAGGAGACAAGAGCGGATTGGTAGTACTGGGCTTTGGCCTGTCGAATGGCCCAAGTACACTTATTGTGCCTGAAGCACGCTTGCCTATCAGCTGACTTGCCAGATTCCATGGCAATGTGCCATAGGTTGTCTCTCATTTTAAGTTTGTGAAGGAGGGAGGGGGTAACCCAGGGCATGTTTTGCTTTTTGGTGCGATTTCTAGTGAAGGAGGCATAGAGGTCACAGACAGTGTTAAAAGTGCTAGTGAAAAAATCCAATGCCTCGTCTATGGATGGTGCAAGCCTGATTGGGGACTATTCTAGTTGTGAGAGGTACAGTTTAAGACGATGCAGGCTGCCTGGGAGTAGGCGACGTCGCTGGGTGGTTTGTGGTGCAGGTTTGCTGTTGGCAGCAGACCAAGAGAATAAGACCGGGGAGTGGTCACTAAGTGAATTGGGAAGTACACTGATATCAAGCACCCTCTAGGGGCTGTGGGTAATGGTGATATCCAGGAGGGTGCTGGAGCCAGTAGAGGGGTTGAATCTAGTTGGGGTGGTGACAAGCTGGGACATGTCAAGGGAGGCAAATATATCTCTGGTTTGGGAGGCCATGGTAGACAGCCAGTTGATATTCAGGTCACCAACAATTATCTGGGCCATTTTGGGTGGTAAGCCAGAGAGGTAGTCAGCAAGTGCCTGAATGGCGAGGTCTTGCTTTCTGGGGGGAATATAGGCAACGGTGAGAAAGAGTGGACCCTTACCAGGGTTGGGGAAGATTTTTAGTGTGAGGGCTTGCACCCTTTATCAAGCTTGGGTGGTGGAAGTGCATGTGCATGTCCAAGGAGGGAGTCATGCATATAGACAGCACAACCACCTCCACACTTACCTACCCGATCTTCCCTGAAAAGGGTGTAACCAGGGAGGGAGACGAAGGAGTCAGGGGTGGATTTGGATAACCAGATTTTGACAAGGGCGACAATGTCTGGTTGGTGCTGAGTAACCCAGCATTGGAATGCAGCAGCCTTCTTAAGGAGGCTGCAAATATTCATAGAAGCTATGCAGAGTCCTTGAGCCTGGGCAGGCTTGTTCATAAGGTTGGGCACGGGGCCAGGGTTTGGATGAATGTTACCTGATAGAAGCAACAGGAGGGTGATTAGGCACACCAAAGCATTGTAGTGATAGTGGCAACTCCCCTTGGGACTGGACACAGGGTCAGGTGCTGGGGTGCAAGGGATGGGTAGAGTACAAAGGGTGGGATAGGCATTGAGGAGACGAGACCAAGGCATGAGTGGGAAGTAAGAGGAAGCAGGGGTGGAAGTGTGGGGGGGTACCGATGGGTGGAGGTGATCGAGTGTTGGGGAAGTCTGCTAGAGGTGTTGCAGACAAGGGGCGGTACTATGCATAGAGGGTGATGGTCCTAAATAAGGTGGGACTGGTGTAGGAGGTAGGAGGAGGACCATAGTCAGTGTCAATGCACTTGATCCCAGATGCATTGAGGACAATAAGTTATTTGAGCACGAGAGAGGATGACCCCTTTAAGAAGTTACAGAAAGGAGGGCCCCTTTAAGGAGTTGCTGTAATTGACTGGTGTGAGGCCTCAGGGGGCGGGGATCACTGGGAAAGTGTACTTAATAAAGGAGGGAGGAGGGGGTGGGCAAAAAAATTATCCAACGAGTAGTACAGCAAGGCAGTGGCCGAGCTTGGTTTTGAAAAAGGTGCCTTGTATGCTTTCTTTCTCAATGGGGATCTGCAGCATCCAATCGGGAAGCAACCACAGTCCCCAGGAGCCAGTCAAGTTATGGGGATTGAAGCCTGACAGCTCCAAGCTAGGAGCTGACCAAACGTACCTGCTTTCCTTGGTCAGGGGGTGGCGGGCTAGATGCAGAGGTCCAGCTGCCAGCAGATAACAGCACCAGGGCCACTTGACTGAAGTGGAGAGCCTGGTTTGGGCTTATGGCTGCTTTTCTTGGTCAGGGGGTGTCAGGCTGGATGCAGAAGTGCGGCTGACAGCAGGTAGCAGTGCTAGGGCCACTTGGCTGAAGTGGGGAGCCTGGTTTGGGCTTGTGGATGCTTTCCTTGGTCAGGGGTGGCGGGCTGGATGTAGAGGTCCAGCCACCAGCAGGTAGCAGCGCCAGGGCCACTCAGCTAATATTGTGTAGATTAAGAGCCCCACTGAAAATAAGATGCCATTTCTTCTGTGAACTATCCAGGCTAGAAATATAGCAATCAGCAGGCATATTCTTGGAAAATACATTGTAAAAATGTGTAAAAGGAAGACCACATTGAAACTGCCTCTCCACAGATCTGCATTGTGCAAATTCATTAGAAATAATGGGTAAAGCATCCCAAAAGCTCTCCATAGCCATATCGGCTCTGCCCCGAACTTGTCTAGGTCTGCTGTCAGTAGCAGCCCTCCAGGTGTGCTCCATGCACTACAGTGTGACCTTGCATTGTTCTTGCAGATATGCATACCTTTGCGTTTTCTGGCATTGAACTTCAGCTGCCAATCCCTGACCACTGCACTAGCTTAGCAAGGTCTCTCTTTTTTTTTATACTTTATTTTTATTTCTTAAGAGAAAAAATAATAACAAACATATATCCATCGATCAGAAAATATTAAGAGAGATTGTTACAAAAAAGTTAAACCTAATAATGAACAAAAATGATTTTTTTATTTTGTGTCAGATTAAGAAGGAAAACAACAAAACGTGTATCTATTTCTTAGAGCTTATTTATATGTAGAGTCTGTTTTTATAATAAACTTTGAATGTGCTCCAAGCTTTTACTTCCCAGTCTTAAATCAATTCAGAATCATAGAAATAACAGCCTTTAAATCCAATCACCCTTTCCTCCTATACTGAGTCCAGTACATAGCCAGTCACAGAAAAAGAAAAATCCATTCATGCATTCCTTACAGGGCTACAGAATCAGAAGCAGTGAAAAGAAATATTCCCTGGATGATATTCTGTAAGTTCTGTATCATCCTCTTCAAGATTAGAGTCAATGTCCTCTGAAAGTTTAACATTTGTTTCATATAATGCTCTTGCAGAATCAGTATCATCAAAAAAGTGCATTTTACCCTGGAACTGTACCCTCAAACGTGCTCAGACGTGCTGGTACTAGCAAATTAGCAGCTAGTCCAGCTTTTTTGAATTCTGACATATTTGGTAGAAAGCACTTACGTCTGCGTTGAATTTGCAAGCAAAAGTCAGGATATAACTTAAAACGATGTCCCTCAGAAATGCAATGCTTTGTTTTTTGGGCCATCTGGAGGAGTTTATTATGCTCTGTCAAGATATTAAGATATAAGTTAGTATAATAAATCTTGCCTTCTGAGATTCTGTATCATGTAGGTCCTACCCAGGAAAATCACCAATGAAGTTCAAAAAGTGTTCTAGTTTATTTGGTGGAGCTTGCCAGTGGTTCAGTATCAGCAAAATCCAAAATTGAGGGTTCTGGTTTGCTCGAACAAAAAAATGCTTCTACACACTCAGAGATTATAAATTCAATTATTCTTTTATTTATGAGTCCCAACGTTTCGCCTAATATCAGGCTTCTTCTGGGGAACTGTGAACATTTTTTCCAAAAAACAAAAGTCAATGTATTGTATGCACATAGGTTTACAATTAGAACTTACAAGTTCAAAATATCTCTCAAAATCTACCTTGCCAATCAGATATACTGTATGTGCTATAGTTTAACATCTTCTTCTAAGAAAAGCACAAAAACAATCAATTCAAAATTATATCTCCAACATAACCAATGCTTAATTAAATAATTATTGCCTTACCTTTTAACAAAGCCAGCTAGGGCTTGACGTCTGCCATGCCTTCTTGAGCATTCCTTCAATGTGTAATCACTTAAAAGATTTTAAATAAATCAAACATGTAAATCAGTAGTCTTAATCAAAAAACCTTTATAAGAAAACAAAATCTATATTCAAATGCCAAAAAGCTTTTAAATAGTTCACCTTGATGCACATTCAGTCACTCACGCTGATCTGTAGCTCTGTCTCTCATTAGCAACTGCTAAACCAAAACACAAACAAAAACATATTTTATTACATCAGGAAATGTTCCACACTAGATATAAAAAGTGCTGATCATTATCATTCACAAAGTAAGGTGTAAAGCTTCTCCTGATGTTACAACATCAAAATTTATACTGCAGTCCTGAAATCATATCTCATTCAGTAAAAAAATGTTAGATTAGTTTTTTTATATCATCACTGGCACAACTTTAAATTCAAATGATTTAGGGGCTGCAACACATTACTCTCTGTAATGCCATGTGTAGTTGACGTCTGACGCAGTATACTTTACAGCTTACTAAAAGGAGGTCTCCTACTCAAATGTGAATGCTTTACAAATTAAATAACAACAGGCAACCCTAAATCAAGTATCTTCTATGCATAACCGGCTTGTGTTCAGAAGTTTGTGAATATATATCTTGGGTGTTTTCTGTTGTAAAAACAAACTAGGCAAAAGTTCTTATTATATAAAGGTGACTACATCACTAAGCAAAATGTAAAATTCATAGCTACTCTGCGTAAATCCATCACACATTTGTTGAAAAACAGCAATGCTTAGAATCCATAATTGAAAGAGTATAACTCACTCATGCATGGTGCTATCCTGGAGGCAAACTGGCAGCACCGAGCACACCGCCGGCTCAGCCTCTTATGTCAGGGAGAAGAGTCATGTGACCACATGAAGATGTAATCACACCTTGCTGAAGCAAAGCGGTCACCTAGGTGACCAATGACTCTTCCCCCTGACATATTTCAGCCTCATAGAGACTGCTGTCCATTTCACAGTCATTCGCAAAGTACATTCATGAAAAGGAGAGTTTGAAACTGATTTATAATGTCCGTAGACGACTCTGAAGCACACTGCCTGCTACAGCTCCTGTATATGTTATTATTTTTATTTTATTTTAGTCTTTTGGTAACCGGGTAAGGCCCACTAGGCACAAGTGCCTGTTTTCAGGGGCGACCTAGGAGCACTGGGTGGTTAATTGACTTGTTCAGAGTCACACAGTATGCAAGTAGAGGTTGTGAGAATCAAACTCAGGTTTGGTGTGCTGGATGTACCAAGCTTGTTCACACCTTGTTCCTCTAACCTCTAGGCTAAACTGCCAGCCCTTTGCTTTGTGGTCACATAACAGCCTAAGACAGATGAAATATAAGAAGCTTTCTCTTGCTTATTAAGCATGACTGAAATACTCGCTCACATATTTGCTTTAAACATATTCATTGTTATCATTTGATGTCAGCTTTAAACACTCATGATACGGGCAGTTCTTTATTGCCAGTTAACCATAATTGAGATATTCAGAAAGAATTTTTTGCTCACTCACATAATAGCTTTAAACATATATGCTATGAGAAGCACACTTTTACCTGTGTGTTCTTTAACAGAGTGTTAAAAAAGGACTTCAGTTCACCTGTTCCAAGAATTCTCTGTATAGTTATTGATAGTTATTAATGCTCACATGTTAAAGTGTTTACATAGGCTGACATCAAATGCACATACTCTGAGCAACATTGTGTTTACCTATTTATAGTATACGCTGTATCTAATCGCAATACATTGTAAACCTCACTAAATTATATGTTCATTATCAATCATGATTTTTTTCAATAATGTTTTGTTTTTTTTGAATTTTTTGTTGTTACACATACAATCTGTTGCAGTGTGCTATCAGAATGGTCACAAAAGTGCTGGTTACAAATCAGTGCTGCACCCTCAATCTGCTTCTGGTAGAGAAATTAAAGAATGCATGCTCTCCTATGCTAGTCTCTTCAGCACACCTGCCAATTAACATCTTCATTCAAACCCCATTTTTCATAGATGAGACCCATTTCGTACATCCAGTACATTTCTCTCTTTTCTACCAGATCATTATAATTACCTCCTCTGGCTGGTTCTATGACTTGCTCAAGTCCCCAAAATATAATTTGTATGGGGGTATGTCCCCTCTCATTAAAGTGCCTACTCAGAGGTGAATTTTCATCCTTATTGTGGATCTGACTTTTATGTTCTGAGATGTGGGTCCTAAGCTCTCTAAGTGTTTTACCAATGTATAGTTGATCACAGGGACATTGAATCAAAATATAACCCTTGTAGTAGCACATATAAGGTGTGATTTGATGATATACTCTCACCCTGTGTGGGGATGTTTGTAGACTGTTTTTCGTGAGGTGTTTCCACATGCTGCACATTTACCACAGGGGTACATTCCATTCTTTAATGGACCCAAAAGCAATTGGGTCCCTTTGTGAGTTTCCGTCCAGTGCTGTGTGTGCACCAATCTATCCCTAATCATGGGTGGCTTTTTAGAGACTACATACGGTTTGTGTTGAAAGATCCCAGATGCTCTGGGATTCCTTTGCAAAATACTCCAATTGTTCAGTATAATTCTTTTAAGCTGCGGCATAATAGAATTATGTACAGTACTGATTTTTCCTTTCTATCCCTGCTCCAGTAGGCCTCATAGGTGTCAGCAATTCCTGTCTGGACTTCATTGCTACTTTTGCCTGTGCTTGTTCAAGATGGTTTTTGTCATAGTGTCTTTCTCTAAATCTTTCCTCTATAATTTTCTGTACTTGCATATAGTCTTTATTAGTGCTACAGTTGTGTCTTGGTCTGAAAAATTGTGAGTAGGGAATGCTTTCAATAAGTTTATTTGGATGGAAACTCCTCCTATGTAATGCTGTGTTCCTGTCAGTGGCTTTCCTAAATAACTTGGTTTCTAATCTATTCTCATGTTTATAGATAGTAATATCCAGAAAATCTATTTGATACCTATTAAAGGTGAAAGTGAAAAACGGATTCAGATCTCTGGTATTAATATATTATTGAAATTCCATGAGAGTGTCAACACTTTCAATCCAAATTAACAGTACATCGTCAATAAATCTCTTCCAAAAAGGGATTTTATCCTTGAAAGAATTCCCTGCTCTTGTTGTTCCAAATATAAATGTAATTTCAAAATCATGCATAAAAGCATTAGCGTAACTGGGGGCCATAGTACTCCCCATGGCTGTGCCTCTAAACTGTCCATAGAATTGATCTTCAAATTTAGAGTAATTTTTGTGCAACACTATCTCCGCCAAGTCCTGTAGAACACATGTCTTAGGCTTCTGGTCATGCGGTCTAGTCTCTAGTAACTTTCCCACACTTTCTATACCTTTCTTATGTGGTATAGACATATACAGATCCTTCACATCTATCATTACAAGTATGCTGTTGTCTGGAATCCCTACTGCATTAAGATCCTGTATCAACTGCAACACGTGGGTGGTGTCTTTAATACAAGTTGGAATTGTTTCCACTAGCGGTGGTAGATAATAGCTAACAAATTTAGATAAAGGCTCTAAAACAGAGCCAATGCCAAAGACAATAGGCCTGCCCGGAGGTTGTCCCAGATTTTTATGGATTTTGGGAAGGGCATAGAACAAAGGTACCCTTGGGTACCTATTTTCCATTGTTTCTGCTTCCCACCTTCTAAGCCATCCCATCGTTTCCATTTCAAAAAGTGTGTCTTTTATTAATTCATTTATAGCATTAAGAGGGTCACTATCCAATTTTACATAGTTGGCTGAAACTTCTAAAAGATCTATACACATTTGTCTATAGTCTTCTCGGTTCTGAATGACTATAGCCCCACCTTTGTCTGTGGGTTTGACTACATTATAGAGGTGTAATTTTCTAATGCCAATAAGACCTTTTTCTTTCTTGGAAAGATTTGGATGATGATGGGTTCTATTGGTTTTCAAAATTTGTCTAACTTCTTTATTCACAATTTCAATGTAGTTCTCAACCGCGTGAAGCTGTCCAATGCCTGGCATATAATTAGACTTAATGCCCATGGCCCTTTTTAATTTTGTTTGCTCTGGGTTCTTATCCATCATGTCACTAAATCGAGACTGCAGCCTCAGCTTACAGTAAAATTTCTGCATATCAGCTTCTATTTGGAATTTATCTGCTTCTTTACTGACAGAGAATGATAAGCCTAAAGATACACCCTCATTTCCTCTATTGTCAACAGCCACTGGCTCAAATTAAACACTACAGTCTCCCCCCTTTGATTTTTTGGGGGCCCCTGCCTCTTCCTCCTCCACTTTGCTCTTCTTTTTCTCTTACTTCTACATTCTGTTCTTTCCTTCTGAGGTTGTAGTCTGTCCGATGTCCCTTGTCCTGGATCTTGACTGTGCATGTCTGCCTGCACTTATTCCTGTGTGGTTTGTAATTGTGTCATATCCCTCTCTAGAAAAGGACCTTTTTGTTTCTGTATTTCTGGTTTGTTACTGCTACCTGTGTAGCTTCCAGAACTGTCCGATCTAGAGTCGTTCAATTAAAAAAGTTTTTTATAGGCTCTTTCATAAGTATATACCCTATTATTTATCTGCTGTATGTCTATAAAATGTTCTAATCTTGGTTTCTCTTAGAGTATTTTCATATTCCTTAAGCTTAGTATTAATTTCCTCTAACCACTTCATTCAATTCATCTATCTTCATTTGTGTCTGTAAAGTATTCTGATATTCCTGAATATCTTCTTCTAATTTGCTGCATGTTGTCAAAACCACCTCAATTAATGCATACATGAAGTCAACACTGCACTGTGTCCTAATTCCATCCCATTTATTTACCAATATCTCATCATTTATACCCAAATTGGGTTCTATTGCAACTCTCAATCCTCTTGGGATACGCTTAAATTCCAAATACTTAGCTATTTCTCTTACTTCTATATTCTGTTCTTTCCTTCTGAGGTCGTATCTGTCAGATGTCCTTTGTCCTGGATCTTGACTGTGCACTTTTCCCTGCACTGATTCCTGTGTGGTTTGTAATTGTGTCATATCCCTCTCTAAAAAAGGACCTTTTTGTTTTTGTATTTCTGGTTTGTTACTGCTACGTGTGTAGCTTTCAGAACTGTCTGAACTAGAGTCCTTCATGTAAGAAAGCTTTTTATAGGCTCTTTTATAAGTATATACCCCATTATTTTTATAATCTGCTGTATGTCTATAAAATGTTCTAATCTTTGATTCTCTTAGAGTCTTTTCATATTCCTTAAGCTTAGTGTTCATTTCCTCTAACCACTTCATTCAATTCATCTGTCTTGATTTGTGTCTGTAAAGTATTCTCATATTCCTGAATATCTTCTGCTAATTTGCTGCATGTTGTCAAACCTGCCTCAATTAATGCAAACATGAAGTTGACTCTGCACCGTGTCCTGATTCCATCCCATTTATTTACCAATATCTCATCATTTATACCCAAATTAGGTTCTATTGCAACTCTCAATCCTCTTGGGATACACTTAAATTCCAAATACTTAGCCAGTGCAAGACCATGCAGGTCCAGTCTCAGATCTTTATTTTAAAATTTTCTGTCCTATTTTTTAGGGGTTTGGAGCTGTCTATGTTCATTTGAGCCAAATCTCTATCACCTTTCATTTGATTAAAAAAGGACTCCCGTTCACTATCAGAAAAGGTGCAGAAGGTAAAGTTACCTTCCACACTACCTCCTGCTAAATTGAGTGCTTCCATTGTGAAACAGACAGTCTTCACTTGATAGGAGAAAGGTAAAAACTATAAATTGACCTGAATCTATTGAAAATTCCAAAATACACACATAAATTATGCAATACCAAAATTGCGGAAGTAAAAAATAAAATAAAAAGAATATTAAGTTAAATAGATGAAGAAAAATATATAAATATACAATGTACTGATTAAGGTACCAGTCTTTGAGAAATATCCTTTTTCAAAGTCAGTATGGGGTGGAACACCTACTGTTCTTCTTTTGTAGGCAAATGTCCTTTGGGCTATCAAAACTGACCACTGAAAAGGTCAGAACAATACCAGTATCATATAAGTCCTGCCCAGGGAAATCACCAATGAAGTTCAAAAAGTGTTCTAGTTTATTTGGTGGAGCTTGCCAGTGGTTCGGTATGAGCAAAATCCAAAATTGAGGGTTCTGGTTTGCTCGAGCAAAAAAATGCTTCTACATACCCAGAGATCATAAATTCAATTATTCTTTTATTTATGAGCCCCAACGTTTCACCTAATATTAGGCTTCTTCTGGGGAACTGTAAAAACCTTTTTTTTTTAAACAAAACTCAATGTATTGTATGCACATAGGTTTACAATTAGAACTTACAAGTTCAAAATATCTCTCAAAATCGACTGTGCCAAGCATATATACTGTATGTGCTATAGTTTAACATCTTTTTCTAAGTAATGCACAAAAAGCAATCAATTCAAAATTATATCTCCAACATAACAAATAAAACTCTAATAAATTCAAAATCAAATTCAGAGTTTCTCCCATCTTAGGCCACCAAAATAAGTGCTTAATTAAATAATTACTGCCTTACTTTTTAACAAAGCCAGCTAGGACTCGACGTCTGCCATGCCTTCTTGAGCATTCCTTCAATGCAAAATCACTTAAAAGATTTTAAATAAATCAAACATGTAAATCAGTAGTCTTAAAAAACCTTTATAAGAAAACAAAATCTATATTCAAATGCCAAAAGGCTTTTAAATAGTTCACCTTGATGTACATTCAGTCACTCATGCTGATCAATTCTATGGATAGATTAGAGGCACAGCCATGGGGAGTACTATGGCCCCCAGTTACGCTAATGCTTTTATGCATGATTTTGAAAACACATTTATATTTGGAATAACAGGAGCAGGGAATTCTTTCAAGGATAAAATCCTTTTTTGGAAGAGGTTTATTGATGATATACTATTAATTTGGATTGGAAGTGTTGACACTCTCATGGAATTTCAATAATATGTTAATACCAGAGTTCTGAATCTGTTTTTCACTTTCACCTTTAATAGGTATCAAATAGATTTTCTGGATATTACTATCTATAAACATGAGAATAGATTAGAAACCAAGTTATTTAAGAAAGCCACTGATCAGAACACAACATTACATAGGAGGCTATTTAAAAGACAAAAAACCTCTGTGTGCAAACACTTAGGCAAAGGTTACCCCAAAGGGCATTTGGCTGGGAAGCCAAGTTTCAAGAAAATACAAAATCACACATGCCCACACAATGCATAATTACATAGGAGGAGTTTCCATCCCAATAAACTTACTGAAAGCATTCCCTACTCACAATTTTTGAGAGCACGACACAACTGTAGCACTAATAAAGACTATATACAAGAACAGAAAATTATAGAGGAAAGATTCAGAGAAAGACAATATGGCAAAAAGCATCTTGATCAAGCACAGGCAAAAGTAGCAATGAAGTCCAGACAGGAATTGCTGACACCTATGAGGCCTACTAGAGCAGGGATAGAAAGGAAAAATCAGTACTGTACATAATTCTATTATGCTGCAGCTTAAAAGAATTATACTGAACAGTTGGAGTATTTTGCAGAGGAATCCCACAGCATCTGGGATCTTTCAACACAAATCGTATGTAGTCTCTAAAAAGGCACCCACAATTAGGGATAGATTGGTGCACACACAGCACTGGACGGAAACTCCCAAAGGGATCCAACTGCTTTTGGGTCCCTTAAAGAATGGAATGTACCCCTGTGGTAAATGTGCAGCATGTGGAAACACCTCACGAAAAACAGCCTACAAACATCCCCACACAGGGTGAGAGTATATAATCAAATCACATATTATCTGTGCTACTGCAGGGGTTATATATTTGATTAACTGGCTGCACCCCTGGTGGAGCTCTTCAACCGGTCACTTGAGACAGGGAGGGTACCTAGGGATTGGCGAGAGGCACATGTGGTGCCAATCCATAAAGGGGGGTCGAGGGAAGTACCAGGTAACTATAGACCCATCAGTTTGACCTCGGTGGTGGGAAAATTAATGGAGAGTATACTAAAGAAACGACTGGGGTGTACTTGGAGGAGGTGGAGGTCTGGATAGTCGGCAACATGGGTTTGTGCCAGGTAGATCATGTCAAACCAGTCTTGTGGAGTTCTACGAATGGGTAACATCAGAACTGGACAGGGAAAGCCTGTGGATGTATTATTCTTGGACTTCAGCAAGGCGTTTGACTCTATCCCCAATGGTCTGGTGGGCCTTTGATGGTCAGATGGATTGAAAACTGGATAGCTGGGCGCACCTAGAGAGTAGTGGTCTGTGGGGAGCTCTCGAACCCTAGAGAGGTTAGTAGTGGGTACGCAGGGCTCGTCCTGGGTCCGATCCTGTTTTATGCATACATATCGGACATCAGGGAGGGTATAGGGTGTGAAATGAGTCTCTTCGCTGATGACACCAAGATGGGAACAGTAGTTGAGGGAGAAGAGGGGAGGTTGGCCCTGCAAGGGGACCTGGACACCCTGGAAAGCTGTGCTCACACATGGAAATTAAATTTCAATATCACCAAGTGCAAGGTGTTACATCTTGGGCGGAAACCCTAAACACAGGTACACCCTGGGAGGGAAGGCGCTGGAGGCCTCAATAGGGGAAAAAGACCTAGGGGTCATGGTGGATGCATGTATGAATAACTCTGAGCAGTGCAGGACAGTGGCTAGCAAGGCAAACAGGATGTTGGGATGCATCGTAAGGGGGATCACCTCTAGGAGCAAGGAAGAGATTCTGCTGCTGTACAATGGACTGGTTAGACCAAACCTTCAGTACTATGTACAGTACTGGAGACCACACTTGAAGAGGGACATACAGCTCCTGGAGAGGGTACAGAGAAGGGCAACTAAGATGATACGAGGGCTAGGGGATTTGACGTATGAGGACAGACTTGAGGAGCTCTGCCTGTTTTCATTGGAGGAGAGGAGAGACGGGGGGACATGATTGAGGTCTTCAAGTACCTCAAGGGAATAAATAGGGTAAACATGGAGGATCTTTAGACTAAAGCAGGAGGTATCACCAGAGGGCATGGTTTGAAGTTGGAAGGTGGAAGGGTGAGGGGGGAAAAGAGGAGGAGGTTTTTCACTAAGAGGGTGGTGGACCCTTGGAATGCACTGCCTGGTGAGCTGGTTAATAGATCCACAGTAGAGGGCTTCAAGAGAGGGTGGGACAGACACAGAAAGTGGATGTATCAGATGATGGCCTGTCCCAGTGGGGTGGGGATGGATGATAGGGGTTTCTGGAACACAAGGGGGGGGAGGGCCTCAGCACCCAACTAGGGATCTGAGGTTTGAGCAGACTCGATAGACCGTAAGGCCTAATCTGCTGGCAAATAGTATGTTAGTATTAAATGTCTCTGTGATCAACTACAGGTAAAACACTTAGAGAGCTTAGGACCCGCATCTCAGAACATAAAAGTCTGATCCGTAATAAGGACGAAAATTCACCTCTGGCTAGACACTTTAATGAGAGGGGACACACCCCCATACAAATTATATTTTGGGGACTTGAGCAAGTCATAGAACCAGCCAGAGGAGGTAATTATAATGATCTGGTAGAAAAGAGAGAAATGTACTGGATGTATGAAAGGGTCTCATCTATGAAAAATGGGGGTTGAATGAAGATGTTAATTGGCAGGTGTGCTGGAGAGACTAGCATAGGAGAACACGAGTTCTTTAATTTCTCTACCAGTAGCAGATTGAGGGTGCAGCACTGATTTGTAACCAGCACTTTTGTGTCCATTCTGCTAGCACACTGCAACAGATTATATGTGTAACAACAAAAAATAAAAAAAATAAAAAATTATTGAAACAAATCAATTGATAATGAATATAGAATTTAATGAGGGTTCCAATGTATTGCAATTAGATACAGCGTATGCTTTAAAAAGGTAAACACAATGTTGCTCAGAGTATGTGCGTTTGATGTCAGCCTATGTAAACACTTTAACATGTGAGCATTAATAACTATATAGAGAATTCTTGGAACAGGTGCATTGAAGTCCTTTATTAACACTCTATTAAGGAACACACAGGTAAAAGTGTGCTTCTCATAGCATATATGTTTAAAGCTATTATGTGAGCAAGCAAAAAATTATTTCTGGATATCTCAGTTATGGTAAAACGGGAAATAAAAGGCTGCCCGTATCATGAGTGTTTAAAGCTGACATCAAATGTTCACAGTGAATATGTTTAAAGCAAATATGTGAGTGAGCAAAAGTTTTTTGAATATTTTAGTTATGCTTAACAAGCAAGAGAAAGCTGCTTATATTTCGTCTGTCTTAGGCTGTTATGTGACCACAAAGCAGACGTATAGTAACTATATACAGGAGCTGTAGCAGGCAGTGTGCTTCAGAGTTGTCTATGGACATTATAAATCAGTTTCAAACTCTCCTTTTCATGAACGTACTTTGCGAATGAATGTGAAATGGATAGCAGTCTCTACGAGGCTGAAATATGCCAGGGGGAAGAGTCATTGGTCACCTAGGTGACCGCTTTGCTTCGGCAAGGTGTGATTACATCTTCACGTGGTCACATGACTCTTCTCCCTGACATAAGAGGCTGAGCCAGCGGTGTGCTCGGTGCTGCCAGTTTGCCTCCAGGATAGCACCATGCATGAGTGAGTTATACTCTTTCAATTATGGAATCTAAGCATTGCTGTTTTTCAACAAATGTGTGATGGATTTACACAGAGTAGCTATGAATTTTACATTTTGCTTAGCGATATAGTCACCTTTGTATAATAAGAACTTTTGCCTAGTTTGCTTTTACAACAGAAAATGCCCGAGATGTATATTCACAAACTTCTAAACACAAGATGGTTATGCACAGCAGATATTTGATTTAGGGTTGCCTGTTGTTATTTAATATGTAAAGCGTTCACATTTGAGCAGGAGACCTCCTTTCAGTAAGCTATAAAGGATACTGCGCCAGACGCCAACTACACATGGCGCTACAGAGAGTAATGTGTTGCAACCTCTAGATCATTTGAATTTAAAGTTGTGCTGGTGATGATATAAAAAACAAATTTAACATTTTTTTACTGAATGAGATATGATTTCAGGAATGCAATATAAATTTTGATGTTGTAACATCGGGAGAACCTTTACACCTTACTTTGTGAATGATAATGATCAGCGCTTTTTATATCTAGTGTGGGACATTTCCTGATGTCAATAAAACATTTTTTTTTGGTTTTTTGGTTTAGCAGTTACTAATGAGAGACAGAGCTACAGATCAGCATGAGTAACTGAATGTGCATCAGTGTGAACTATTTAAAAGCTTTTTGGCATTTGAATATAGGTTTTGTTTTCTTATAAAGGTTTTTCGATTAAGAGTACTGATTTACATGTTTGATTTATTTAAAATCTTTTAAGTGATTACACATTGAAGAAATGCTTAAGAAGGCATGGCAGACGTTGAGCTCTAGCTGGCTTTATTAAAAAGTAAGGCACTAATTATTTAATTAAGCATTTATTTTGGAGGCCTAAGACGGGAGAAGCTCTGAATTTGATTTTGAATTTATTAGAGTTTTATTTGTTATGTTGGAGATATCATTTTGAATTGATTGTTTTTTGTGCTTTACTTAGAAAAAGATGTTAAACTATAGCACATACAGTATATTTGATTGGCAAGGTCGATGATTTTGAGAGATATTTTGAACTTGTAAGTTCTAATTGTAAACCTATGTGCATACAATACATTGACTTGTTTTTTGAAAACATTTTTTACAGTTCCCCAGAAGAAGCCTAATACTAGGTGAAACGTTGGGAATCATAAATAAAAGAATAATTGGATTTATGATCTCTGAGTGTGTAGAAGCATTTTTTTGCTTGAGCAAGCCAGAACCCTCAATTTTGGATTCTGAGATTCTGTGGCAGGTTCCTTCATAAAATGAGTAGGAGGTCTATAAACCTTTTCCAGTGTAAGCGAGGGTTCTAAAGAGAATACTATAGTGAGTGCTTTTTCCACTGTTGCTTTCAACTCAGAAATGGGAATAGTTCCAGGGCTGCCAATGAGTCTAAGATTTCTTCTGAGAGCATTGTTCTCTAAACACTCCAATCCTGATGCCTGAGCCAGCTGTTCGTGGAGCGCGGCGTTAACCTCACCCTCTAAGGTATGG
This sequence comes from Neoceratodus forsteri, assembly GCA_016271365.2. Taxonomy (NCBI): domain Eukaryota; kingdom Metazoa; phylum Chordata; order Ceratodontiformes; family Ceratodontidae; genus Neoceratodus; species Neoceratodus forsteri. Next base: position 1,411,848,793 of record CM057459.1, read on the forward strand.
GTTCTTCCTGATACCGCTTTGAGTTCATTTTCGTTGTTTTTAATTGCTTGCTCTGTATTCTCCACCCTTATTTCAATAGTGCACAGAGAGGAGATTTCAACGAGTGAAATTTCATTCCTGGCAGTCGATTGACGGACTTCTAATTGGAATTCAGCCAGGAAGGATTGGATGGATGCCAAAGTCAGTTTTTCCTGCAGTTTAGGCTTAGCTCTCAGGTCAGAGTGCGTCTGCATACCGGGAGGGGTTCCTGCTCCAGCCATAGCAAAAGAGCCCTTGGGTCCTCACGCCAGAGCGCCTCTCCCAAAGGTTTTGGGGGAAACACATTTATCCATTGTGTACTACTAATAAACTCATCAGTATCATAAGTAATTTCCACTTAGGGATGTTCAATGCAAAGTGTTTTGATTCGAGTTTTTAGTTGCAAATCATGGAGCTCCAAACAAACGTATGCTTCTCTCTGAAAGCTCAACAGCACCCCAGTAAGGTCTTTCTTTATATTTCCAACACCCTCTTTGGCGTCTACCCCCTGCAAAGCTTTGTGTTGGGTGCAAACTGGCTGATCATGCCCAGTATCCCTTTACCTGTGTTACAGATGAACATGTTACATAAGACTAGCCTCAAGAGTCATCCCTGAGGCACTCCATTGGTGACAGCCCTCTCTGCTGAGTGTGTCCCATCTACCACCACTCCCTGGGTCCTCCCCCCAGCCAGTTCTGAATCCAGCTGCTTACACCTTCCCCCAGCTCCAGGTCTCTAAATATTTTCATCAATCTAAAATTCCAGCTAGAGGTTGTCAACAGCCTATCCCAAATCCACTGCCTGCTGTCATTACATTCAAGAAGTCAGTGAGGTTTGTCTGTTAGGATATCCCCTTCACAAAGTTATGTTGCCTCGAGTCCTGCAGGCCACTATCTGTTCTTTCATAATGGTCTCAAGCAGTTTGCCCATAGCAGAGGTGAGGCTCACCAGTCTGTAGTTCCCCAGGTCCCCCATGCTTCCCACCCGTATGGAACAGTATTATATCTGTCTTTCTCCTGTTCCCAGATACTATTCCTGTCTCTAACAAACAATCAAAGACATCTTCTATGGGGCAGAAAGCACCCTCCTCAATTCTTTCAGCATCCTGGGATGTAATCCTCCTCCTACCCGAAGTAGGCTGCTGGTTAACTAGGATCTGCAACTTATCCAATAGTTAGGGAAATGGGCAGACTAGGTGGGCCAAGCGGTCCTTATTTGCTATCAAAGTCTATGTTTCTATGTTTAATCAATCTGGACCTGGTGATTGCTGGGTTTTAATACCTGAAATCCTTTGCAAACCCCGTCTGGAGACACCTGCTCAATCTCTAGGTTCTGCCCTCATCCCAGAGTGCCAGCTACATCATGATCTGGCAGTGGACTGACATTTTTCATTGGGAAAACTGAGCAGAAGTAGTCATTCAGGACATTTGGTTTCCCACGGTCATCCTCTAGCCAATACGACCCACTTGCCAGCTTTTTAATGCCCTCCTTTGTTTTTCTTTTCTTGCTGATATACCTGAACAGGATTGACTTTTAGTCCCTTTGCTTTCCTGATTTCAGTCTACACCTTGGCCTACCTTACCACTGCACTGACCTCCCTGAGTCTCCCTCAGACTCTCTGTACATAATGATGTCATCATAGTCACATGTGTATGTTGGTAATGTGATCAACCTATAATGATGGAAGGTCATTCAAAAAGAAGCTGCAGTAACAGGCTGAGGTGCAGCTTTCTTACATCCACCATATGTCAGGTGGTTCTGAAGGTCTTAAAAGCAGCCAACTCCCAAAGTGGGATACAGCTACAAATTCTTTAACTTGGATATTGTGAAACAGACCTCATAATAGGAATCTGCGAGTTCATCTGCAAAAGGGCTGTTATAACAAATACGGGGGTTTAGTAGTCACTAGACACATACAAACTAAAATGCACACCAAAACACAGGCAGGCACCACTAGGGGGGGAGTAGTTAGAGTTCAGAAACTGTGGGGCCATAGTGACCCAGATGGTGCACTGGATCTATGACCATTGTCTCAACTGTAGGAGGATACAGCAGTTGGGAGCTGAACTTGAGGCTGCTAGGGCAGAAATCTGCTTTATAATAGCCAGGGTTAGTGAGTATCAGCTCATACTAGAGGTACCACTGCTGCAGAGGGCCCAAAGGATGAACTGAGGCAAGCCAACTGTAGTCAGTAGGGAGGGAAGAATGTGACGAGAGGGCGTACCAGCAACATGGTCTGTACATACTTTTAACAGGTTTTAACCATAGGAGGAGGTCTCCGTCGACTCCCACCGGCAAAAGGCAGGAATCAGCACTCCTGATATGGGGGCTCCAGCCACCATGCACAAGCCATGGAAGGGTAAGAACCCCAAAGGGTACACTTAGTAAAAGGGTCATGATAATAGGGGATTTGTCAGGGACACAGGTGGGATAGTGCATTCCACACCTGACACTGTTTGGTAGGTCTACCATTTCCCAAGGGTAGCAGTGGACACACAAACACATTCTCAGACAGTATATCTTGGAGAACAGAGCAGGTGCCATGTCACCTTTATCGCAATAAAAATGAAAAAGAGTGCACACCCAAACAATGTGGAGAACATCCATTTTGCACGTGCTGGAGTAAAATAAATTTTCAACAACACCGTTTGTGTGCGCTTATTGTTCTGTTTTTATTACAGCAGTGGACATCCCCTAGAAGAAGGTGCTGGGATTGACCAGGACAGATGGGGAGACCAGAATAATAGTGCATGTAGGAACAAATTATCTGGTCAGAAGAGGTGTGGAGAAAAGGAAGGGAAGCTTCTACATCTGAGGTAGGATACATAGGAACAAGGCAGGTGTGGTGACCTTCTCTGAATAAAGCCTTCCACTCCATACCTCATCGAAGGGTGATAAAGAAACTGGACAGTTTGGTTATCAGGGAAGGATAACTAGGTGGGTAACAAAACTGGCTGAGGGTGAGGACTCGGAGGGTAGTCCTGAATGGAGAGGCATCAGGGATTAGGGAAGTAACAAGTAGGGTACACCAGGGATCAGTCTTGGGACTGGTTATCTGCATGATATTCATTTGTGATATAGGGGAGGTAGTCCAAGGGAAGACATGCCTGTTTGCAGATGGCACCAAGATCTGCAGTACAGTGGAGTGAGTAAGAGCCATGAAGCAGCACCTAGAGAAGCTGGAGGGGATGGTCTAAAGTACGACAGCTGAAATTCAATGTCAAAATTGCGAAGTTATGCACATAGAAGCCAAAAACCTGAACTCAGAATACAGGATGGGTGAGGTGGTGCTGGATGATACTGTGGAAGAAAAAGACCTGGGGTTGTGATCATGGATGTTTTGAAGGCATCGGCACAATGCAGATATTGATTTTGGGCTCTGATTCTGGTAATTAGATTTATTGTTTACTTGTTGTTTGTTCTGTTTATCTCAGGCTGTTCCAGAAAATAGGCACTTACCTGGCTACCAAAAACTAAATAAATTAATAAATGCAAGAGAGCAGTGGAAAAGGCAAACTGGATGCTGGGATGCATAATTAAGAGGATCACTAGCAAAAGGAAGGAGGTGATAATGCCCCAGTATAGATCATTGGTCTGACCTCATCTGGAGTACTGTGTACCATTTTAGAATCTGCACTTAAAGAAGGATATTATCAACTATTGCCCCCCCAACCTAAATAGACTGTCCGGATACCCTGGACTAGGGTTGGAATCCTATCCACACTCTCCCAAGTATCCAACACATGTAGTTATGCTGGTTCTTGCTACTGCCTGCTAACACCTCACCTGCTAGCCCTCTGTTGCTCCGTATTGCTTTCTAGACTTACGTATTGCATCCAAGTGAGGTAGCATTTCTGAAGCACTGTATGTACTGCTGGGCCTTTGTATTATACCCTACTTAAATCTTTACTGTGTTGTACAGTTTATTCTAAATACCCATATCTTGTTCCTTCAGTTTCATTATAAGTGCCATCTTTATGGCCTGGTTTGGGCCTGAAAACGGTCCCTGGGATCAGTATACCTACACGGTAAACAAATGCATAAATAAAAAAATAAACTACTGAATCAGAATATAGTTCATGTGCGTGAGCGTCCAGGAAGATAGCATCAAGACTATCCAGAGGCTGCATTTTTTCTTTCTTTTCTTCTTTTTTTTCACATCGGTTCTTCTCTCTCTCTCTTGGTTTGGCTTAAGTCAGTGGTCTTCTTCATTGTACCGGGTTAGTCCCTGCCACTAAATAAAAGTACCCATCCTTTATTTCTTTCTCTGGTTGTAACCACTTTCCTCCCCTCTTCTAAGGCTATCCCTGTGTTTTCTGTATGGAGGCAGGCCACCTCCTTACACAGTCCCCCAAATCTATTACCCTCTTCATGCTTTATTTCTCTTTTTCCTTGGGTACTCTTTTATATCATGATATGGATATAACAGATTAACTGCCTTAAGTAATGGGTAAATACAGATTCCATTTCCCTGGAATATTTGTTTGATTCCAGCATTGTGTTCTGGTTCTGTCCAAGATAAGGAAAGACTAATATTTGTTTACAGTCTGCCTAATTAGTATGGGACTCGTGTTATAAATTATCATTTGGGAGTCCTGGAAGCAAGAGAGTTTTCTGTACAGGGCTTCCAGTTGTAAGCACTCTCCTTGCTGCAAGTGTTTTCCCTGCTGTAAGCATTAACCCTGCAGTACTGAATGCTGTTTTGTTCTAGTTCTGCTGCGCTGAGACTTGTTCCTTCTGTTTATAAGCTGCTAGGTATCTGGGTTTTGTCTACTAAATACAGTTCTGGGTATTTCTAGATAAAATAAAATGTATACCTTATAGAATGTAGTTTACAACACTCTAAAAGCTAACTTGTTTCCAACAGTAAACAGGGGAGACTCACAGAAGTTCCTTTTATGGTTCAGTGTAGTTGGAGCAGAGCCCTTGTTTAGAAGTAGGAAGTCTGTTCATTGAGAAAGCCTGCTGCATTCTGACTGTTCCTTTAAGGGATCAGCGGCCCCTAGTGGCCCACATTCATAACAGGAACCTTCAATCATCGTCTGGAGAACATTCTATGGAATGGTAAAGTTTTACCAAAGAATACTTTTACGAGATAAACCTTAAAACAGGTTGTTTGTATCAAGCAATACACTAAGGAATATGTATAAAATTATTTTGGAAGCTATTAAAAGATATTTTTATTTTGATGATGCTGTGTCAACTGATTCAGGTAGGTGGGTATATAAATCCTACCTGAACAGGTACCTGTTAGATAGGGTCAGTGTCTGCTGACCAGTGGAGAGAGAAGGTTCCTGCTGTAAGGATTATACTTGTGTTAGTTTGCTTGAACACAGTTTTTTTTTCTTTTTGATGTTATTTTCATTTGACTTTTCTGTTATTTGGATGGTGCAAAAAGAAATTGTTTATGAAGATTAATAAACAACCCACAAGCCAATGTGGGTTGCACCTTATCTGTTGACTCCTGTGTCCATCTGTGGAACCCACACCATAACAAGTGGTGTGAGAAGTGGGATTCTACTGCCTGCTTCATCTTGCCAAGGAAGGGAGACGTTTCGTCGGGTATTACCTGATACCCGAGGTGGACATGGCAGTGGGTGGCCAGGCACAAGGCACCCTTACAAGAAGTATGGCAGCCAAGATGGGGGCACAATTGCTGGCTGGTTTGCCTGATGTCCACCCAAAAATCAAAAGGCAACCATCGGAGAGGGCTGAGGAAGAGCACAGTGAGCCTGGAGATGAGTTGCCCTTGGAGCAACCCCTGGAGACCGAAGACCTGGAGAAGGAGGTGGACGCTTCCTACATGGAACAAGCTCCTATGGAAGATATAGGGCAGCTATTAAAATGGCTATGTGTCCGGCAGGTTCAGCTGGATAAAGAACGAGAGACTGACGGGGTGTTACAGGCCATACGAACTGAACACGTGGAAAGACCACAAGGCCCAAGCGACATTAAGTTGGCCCTCTTACAAGACTCTGATGATATTGAGGCATACCTTATGATGTTTGAGAGGGTAGCTCAAACATGTGGGTGGCCCAAAGAACAGTGGGTAGTACGCCTTGCCCCTCAACTAACCAGAAGAGCCCAAGTGGTGTATAGCCGTCTGGCCATACAAGATGCAAATGACTATGAACTGGTGAAAAAGAAGATCTTACGAAGGTACGGCATCAATACAGAGACCTACAGGCAACGTTTTAGGCTCCTGAAAATGCAGTCCACAGATGCCCGGAAGGGAGGTTTACGCTCGTCTGAAAGATCTGAGTGATAAATGGTTACAGCCGGGTACTAAAATAGTTCAACAAATAATGGAAGCCATCACAATTGAACAGTTCATTAAAATACTGCCACAAGATGTCCAATTGTGGGTTTGAGAGCACAAGCCTGAGGGGGCAGAGAAAACGATCGCCCTGGCAGAGGATTTCCTGGCTGCAAGACCTGCCAGAGGGAGAAATACTGGAGGGCCTGCATCCTCTCCTTCCACGAATCTGGTAAGAACTACCTTTTCTAATAATAATATTTAGATCAAATCCAGAAGCAAGAAGAAAAGGAGGGAAAGGGTACCCTTATCTGAGATAGTGTGCCATGGATGCCAGAAAAAGGGTCACCTGATAAGAAACTGTCCGGCAGTAAAAAGAGACTTTGGATATTTGACCTTAGCAAACTGGGCACCCTACATTATTACTGTTAAAATGGGTCCCCATAAGGTACTTGGTCTTATAGACTCTGGAAGCCGATAGACCCTGGTGCGAGCCGACTTGGTGGAAGGTGTAAAAAAAAATCAAGAGGAGTGACCATGGTTACATGCATACACGGGGACACACATTTTTATTCAACTACGTCAGTGGAGTTAACGATAAATGGAAGTACTCAAGAGTTGTCTGTTGGGATTGTTCCACATCTGCCTGTTCCAGTAATTATTGGACAGGATCACCCTGACTTTTCCACCCTGATGGTAAATAATGAGATGTCACCTGTTGTGGCTATAACAACCCAGTCACAAGCCAGATTTATAGATGAATTGCTGGCTAAGGTCTTTCCCTTTACCGAGGAACTGATTGAAGCACCAGGTAAAGCTAGGAAAGGGAAGGCAGTGAAAAGGAAAGAAAAGAAAAACATGATGGGACCTGTAAATATTAAGCCAGAGACTATAGCTCATGACCAGAAACAAGATGTATCACTAACTAGTTCTTTTTCTCAGGTTGAAAAACATGTTGATGATGGATCTCCTAGATATCTGTTGGTAAATGATATACTATATAGAGAGTGTACCAATCCCAGAAACAGAAATACAGTAATGCAGTTAATTGTCCCCCAGAAGTATCAAAAGGACATCATTCGTTTGGCTCATGATATTCCTCTGGCAGGGCATTCTGGGAGGGACACCACTCTGAATAGAATTTTGAGTAAATTCTATTGGCCGGGTATTCATGAGCGAGTGGCTGAATATATCCAGAGCTGCCCAGAATGCCAGAAGGTAGCCCGGATAGGGAAGAAGGATATGGTGCCCCTCCAGAGTATACCCTTAGTTAGCCAGGCTTTTGATTGGATTGCCATGGATGTGGTAGGACCCCTACAAACTAGTTCTAAGGATAATAGATTTATTCTAGTAATTTGTGACTGTGCTACTAGGTATCCAGAGGCAATTCCCATGAGAAGAGTAACAGCCGAAGGGTTGCAGAAGAGCTGGCTAAGGTATTTAGCAGAATGGGCATCCCAAGGGTAATCTTAACAGACAGGGGTACCAATTTTACTTCGGTGATGCTCACAGAACTATATAGGTTGCTGGGAATACAAGCTGTGAGAACCTCCCCATACCATCCTCAAACGGATGGGTTGGTGGAAAGGTTCAACCAAACGCTCAAAAAAATGCTGCAGAAGTTTGTTAATGAGGCGGGAAAAAATTGGGATGTATTTCTGCCCTACCTCTTGTTTTTCTACAGAGAAGTACCCCAAGCTTCAACTGTTTTTTCTCCCTTTTCCCTCTTGTATGGCTGAAACCCCAGCGGGCCATTAGATGTTATCAAAGAACATTGGGAGGAAAATTCTCAAATAGGAAAACAGGGAGTGTTACAGTATATGACAGCATTAAGGCAGCACTTTAAGAAATATGTCACAATGGCCCATCATACATTATTAGACAAGCAAGTCCAACAGAAGGCAGAGTATGACAAAGGGGTAGGACATAAACAATTCTCCATAGGAGATCAGGTATTACTCCTTCTACCTGCCAGTGAGAACAAGATATTGATGAAATGGCAAGGCTCTTACAAAATTATTAGACAGGTAGGACCTGTCACGTATGAGGTCCACCTGCCTAATAGGAGGTGCAGTAAGCAGATATACCATGCCAATCTGCTAAAATTATGGCATGAGAGACCAGAATCCCCTAGGCTGAGCTTTTACGTCCAGACAGAACCTCAAGAACCTGAACTAGAGGTAACCTATAGGAGATTAGAATGCCCTGGTCAGACACAGGAAGTCAAAATTAACCCTGCCTTAACACCCCACCAACACACTCAACTGAAGCAGTTGCTAACTACCTTTTCTGATACCTTTACCAATGTACCCAGTCGAGCTGTTGGTATAGAGCATGACATCAGAATGACACAGAGTGCACCTATACATCAAAAACCCTATCGTCTACCCATACATGTAAGGGATGAGGTTGTAAAGGAAGTGAGATCTGTGGCACAGTTGGGAATCATTCAGCCTTCCCATAGCACCTGGTCATCACCTTTAGTAATTGTTAATATAAAGGAAGGCGGCATCCGCCTGTGCCTAGATGTCCGGAGGGTAAATGCCATCTCCCTTCTAGACAGATATCCTATGCCAAGGATAGATGACATTATTGACAGATTGGGTAATGCCAAGTACATCTCTATGCTAGATCTCACAAAGGATACTGGCAGATACCTCTTACCCCTCAGTCTAGAGAGAAAACAGCATTCAGTACCACTGTAGGGTTGTTTGAATTCATTACAATGCTCCTTGGTCTCCATGGAGCGATGGCTACCTTCCAGTGTTTCATGAACCAAATGCTTCAACCCTATACAGATTTCTGTGCTGCATATTTGGATGATGTGGTGATGTTTAGCCCCAATTGGGAGACCCATTTACATCATCTAGAGAAAATTCTGGGGACGATCCAAAAAGCAGAAGTTTCCACCAACCCCACAAAAGGTTGTATGGGGCAGACTGAGACTAAATACCTTGGCTTTATTATAGGGAATGTGGTTATACGCCCAGAAATAAGCAAGGTAGAAGCAGTCTCTACCTGTGATGTACCATGGACCAAGAAACAGGTCCATGCCTTCTTGGGGTTAGCGGGGTACTATAGTCACTTTATCCCCAGATTCTTGGCAGTAGCAGGCCCTCTAACAGAATTAACTAAAAAGAGGTATCCTAATAAACTAGAGTGGACTGAGGAATGTGATTAATCTTTCAGACAGATAAAGGCCTCCCTATGTGCATATCCAGTGTTAAGAAGCCCAGACTTCACTAAACCCTTCATTGTACAGACTGATGCATCAGGGGTAGGTCTGGGGGCTGTCCTGACGCAGGTCATAGATAATGAAGAACATCCCATTATCTATATGAACAGGAAACTGCATGAAAGGGAGCGTAGGTATGCAACCATCGAGAAAGAGTGTCTGGCACTTAAATGGGCAATTGAAGCCTTTAAGTATTACCTTTGGGGGGCAGAATTTACAGTTATCACAGACCACAACCCCCTTTGTTGGTTGCATCAGATGCGGGAGAAAAAACCCTGCATAATGAGATGGTATTTGGCCTTGCAGCCATACCGGTTCACAGTGTTACATAAAAAGGGAAGTGAACATGCTAATGCTGATTTCCTGTCTCGATATGGGGCAGGAATTGAAAATTCATCTGTTAATGTTGAGAAATAGTTGCTGATCGTTAAGTAAATGGTTATCTGACCTCAACTAGAATGTTCAGAGTTGAGAAAGGTCACTTGATAAAGATCCCAGGGTAATGTAGTAATGAAATATTATTTTAGTGGTGTTGGCACTTTGGTGCTAATGTATTTGGGACCCTGGGATGGAGCTTCACGGAGTGGGTGGGCCGGAGCTCCTCCAACCCTCGTATGGTAAGGGGGTTGGACTTTAGATATATGATCATGGCACTCGGGACAAACAAGCAACACAAGCAGCTCACCTGAGGAGCTGAGGAAGCCGAATCTCCAGCCTGATAACTTTCAAGGCAGCCCCCAAGCTAGGCACTCGGGACAAACAAGCAACACAAGCAGCTCACCTGAGGAGCTGAGGAAGCCAAATCTCCAGCTCGATAACTTCGAGGCACCCCCAAGCTAGGCACTCGGGACAAACAAGCAACACAAGCAGCTCACCTGAGGAGCTGAGGAAGTCAATCTCAGCCTGATAACTTTTGAGGCAGCCCCAAGCTAGGCACTGGACAAACAAGCAACACAAGCAGCTCACCTGAGGAGCTGAGGAAGCCAAATCTCCAGCCTGATAACTTTCGAGGTAAAGAGAGCCTCTTCTCTTCGTCTGGACGCCTGCAGGAGGCTGCTACCTGATGAACACTTATATTTTATGAACTTTGTTCCCTGTTCACCACTGGGTGGGCTTGTTATTTGCTTCTCTTTGTGCTACTAATGCTGAAGTGTAAAGCTAGGGACTCACTGGGTACCCTAGTGTTGCCTTGCTGATTATACCTTAAAGCCAGATATACCAAGCAGGTAATATAGAGCTGACTTTTTAATATTGTGGTATTGGATCTAATTGCTGATTATACCTTAAAGCCAGATATACTAAGCAGCTAATATAGAGCAGACTTGTTTAATATGGTGGTGTATCTAATTGCTGATTATACCTTAAAGCCAGATATACCAAGCAGCTAATATAGAGCTGACTTGCTTAATATTGCGGTATTGGATCTAATTGCTGATTATACCTTAAAGCCAGATATACTAAGCAGCTAATATTGAGCAGACTTGTTGAATACTGTGGTATTGGATCTAATTGTGCTTGTAACTGAAGGTATTAGGATAGCTGGGTCCTAGTGTGACCTCATTTTGGAATAGCCCTGTTTGCTTAGAGTGGAGCTCCTTTGTGAAAGTCACAACATATTCTCCCGCTGCATAGTAATGAGAGGCTTTGTTTTCTCCACTACATAGGCAGCCCCCCCCCCAAGCTAGGCACTCAGGACAAACAAGCAACACAAGCAGCTCACCTGAGGGAGCTGAGGAAGCCGAATCTCCAGCCTGATAACTTTGAGAATAAAGGCCTCTTCTCTTCGTCTGGACGCCTGCAGGAGGGTGCTAGCCCGCCGGCGCTTCGTGCTGTCTGCCCCGCCCGCCTAACCACCCACCCACCCAGGGGCGGCTGTCAATTTAAGGAACCACCCGTGACATCACATCCGGTGACATCACACCGGTGACATCACGCCCTGTTGCCCAGAACCTATCTCCCCACTTTCCCATTTGCAGGTTATACCTGCTGGCCACTAGAGGACCTATGCTCCTCAGTTCTCTACTCCTACCTGTACAGTACTACTTCCTTGGATCTTGCTCACCACAATGTATTGGCTCCTGCCTCACGCTCTGCCTGTGCCTATCCCCACTAGCAGTGCACTTGCCCACTTACCCATCTGCTACTCCGCACTGTGCCCTGGCACCCCTCCCTCCCCTTGCTCCTGAACCTGCTCTCCTGCCCCTTGGGACCTCTGTGTGTCTCGGTCCTCCCTGCCCTCCTCCTCCTAGCTTCCTCCTCACCTCAGGCACATCTGGGTGTCTTCTTATTCTTGCCTTCCCTTCCTGTACCACCCTGCCCACCCCCTGCTCCCTTAGCCTCCCCTCCCCCCCCATGTCAATCGTAGAAAGACCTCTCACCATCTCCCAGCCAGGGTGTTAGTCATGCTACTACTCCTGTCAGGAACATTCATCCAAACCCTGGCCCGGTTCCCAGGAGCTCCCCGACTAGCACCACAGGCCTCTGCATGGTCTCCATGAATATCTGTAGCCTCCTAAAAAAGTTTGACTCACTACAATGCCTGGTCACATCAATTAACCCTGATGTCATCACCCTGGTTGAGACTTGGCTGTCAAAATCCTCCCCTGACTCCCTAGTCTCCCTTCCTGGTTTCACCTTCTTCCGGTCTGACCGTGTTGGGAGACAGGGCGGTGGCTGCGCTATTTATGTCAAGGAATCTCTCCCCGTACTAGCCCTGCCTGCTCCCATCCTTGACTCCAGGGCCCAGGCGCCTACGCTGAAACTAACCCCTGACCCTTTAAAGGGACCCCTATATCTGACTACTGCATACTTGCCCCCAGGGACCAAACGCAGGCCATTGCCTCTCTTACAGAATACCTTTCCTCACTACCTCCTTCCGCTGATCAAATTCTGGTGGGTGACTTAAATGTCAACTGGCTCAGCCCCTCCTCCTCCTCTACCCGAGACTCCTTTTCTGCAATAGACCTAACGCAACTAGTTACCCACCCTACCAGGACTAACCCCAAGAGAGGCTCCAGTACCCTGCTTGATGTGGTACTCACCAACCGCCCTAATTGGATCCCCAATGTACAAGTCCTTCCAGACTCTCTCAGTGATCACTCCCCATTCTATTCCACTGGTCATCCTCAGTACCCAAACCCATAACACAGTCCACATGTCGTGCCTAATACCTGGTGGACTGATAAAACTAAGAACTTCTGTCCCAAATTGACTGGTCTCCTATACAGGCAACTCCTGACATCGACACAGCTCTCTCCTTCTTTACCCGAACTTTTAATAATGCCTGTGATATCTTTGCCCCAATGTTGACCTGCCGTTCTAAAGGCAGAATGCCCTAGGTAGCCTCCAGCTTTGATCCACCAACTCAAACATAGGGACAACCTATGGCACCGTGCCATTGAGACTAGCGGCCCAGTGACAGGCAGTTATATGCTGCCGCCTCGAAACAAGTGCACTCGGGCCATCAGAAAGGCCAAGTCTGAGCACTATCGGTCCTCACTCACTGCCTCATGGGGAACCCAGAACCTTCTGGGATAATATTAAACAGTTAAATGGAGTGCACACTCCCCCACCCACCCAGATCAACATTAATGGCGTGATCTCCTCAGACCCAGCCCTCATAGCCAACCACCTCAACACCTCATTCACTGACCTTAGCCCTATCCTCCCTACAAATATTTTTGACCCTCCTCCCCCAGCACCTGCCGTAAATCTTTCTCGCCCTTATTTTCTCCTCCGCCGTGTTTCTGCCCAAGAACTTAGGCCGCACCTTGTCAGTGCCCTCAAGAGTAATAGTACAGGCAGTGACACCCTGGATCCGTGTATCCTACGGCTGGTCTTAGACACAGTCCTTACCCCGATCACGTGCCTCATCAACCACTCTCTTTGCCTGGGGAAGGTTCCAACTGCCTGGAAAGTCGCCACTGTCACCCCTATCTTTAAAGGTGGTGATAGGACTGTGGCTGGAAACTATCGGCCAATCTCCATTCTCTCTCCTGTCTCCAAGGCCTTGGAAAAAGTGGTGGTCTCTCAAATCTCTGACTACCTCTCCACCTACAATGTCCTATGTCCTGAGCAGCGTGGCTTCTGAGCGGGCCACAGTACTAACACAGCCCTTCTAGAGTTCTCCAACTTTCTCCACTCCTCCTTAGACACTGGTTCTCTGGCTGGTGCGGTCTTCATTGACCTCTCTAAAGCCTTCGACACTGTCTCCCACCCCCTCCTTCTTGATGCCCTTAGTCTCTCTGATTTTGCTGCTGGGCCTATCTCCTGGTGCACCAGTTATCTGTCTGACCGCTCACAGCATGTAAAAATTAATGGGACCTACTCAGACATCTGTCCCATCTTTTCTGGGGTTCCCCAGGGCTCCATTCTGGGCCCTTCCTATTCTCCCTTTACCTTAACACCTTCCACGCTCTTGCTCTCGGGGAACATTCTATGTACTGATGATGCAGTCATCTTTGCCTCAAGTCATAACCCTATTGCCCTCCAGGACTCGCTGCAGAAGTCCTTGCTGAAGCCGAGGCTGGTTCAAGGAACATAGATTGGTGATAAATCTTAAAAAACAAAACCATGTTCTTCACTCATCCTCAAAACAAGTCCTGCAACTTCAAACTCCTCATTCACTCTGGGTCCTCTTTCCCACTCGAACAAGTTTGCTCCTATAAATACCTAGGGATCCATTTTGACCCTTCCCTCTCTTTCCATGGACACATCGCTGCCCTAGCCACTGCCACTAATATCCGATTGGGCATCTTACATCGGTATAAACACTGCCTGCCCCCGGAGGCTCTTCGACTCGCAGTCACCTCTTCTATCCTGTCCCTGGTGGACTATGGACTGCCGGTGTATGGTGCTGCTGATCAGACCGCACTCCATAAAATTCGCACTACTCTGAATAAGGCCTGCAGGTTAATTACTGGGGCACCTAGGCTAACACACACCTGTCTACTGTACGCTAAAGCTGGTACTTGATCTTGACGAGCGCCTCAAATATCTGACCTGTACCCTTACAAAAAGACCCTCCTTAGGCTATCCCGCCAGGATTGACCACCACCATACGCGTCTGTCCCACTAGTTCATACCTGGACCTCTGGGAAAATCTCTTGTTATCCTAGAGCTAGGACCTCTCACGCCAAAGAGCCTTCAGCTTTAGGGCCCCTCCTGGTTCAACACCTGCCCCTCCATCTCCGAAGCTCCAACTATATCGTGCTTCAAAACCTCTCACGTAACCACCTTATTAACACGAAGCTGTAATTGCCACTAGTCAAAGCCGTACTCAATACTTATGACAAAGCTTACTACTAAGCTGCTAAGGACAACATAACTCTGGTATTGTTTGCATCAATCCTACCTGTACCAGCTTGTTTGTATCTATGTCTTAAGTTACTGTTATACTGTGTATTTTCGTTTGTCTTACTGTGACAAGGTACCTTTGTAAATGAGCCTATGGCTCAAAGGTTTTCCAAACTGCTGTTTAAATAAATAAATAAATAAATAAATGTAAGCCGGACGTTTTGTCCCTAATACTGCTGGTTGTACTCTATGTGTTGTCCCAAATTATGTTAAATATCCCAGGGTATGTTTGTTACTGATATGCTTTATGTCAGTGTGTTTTGTTGTGGGACCCTGGGATGGAACTCCTGAGAGTGGGTGGGCGGGAGTTCCAACCCCTCCGGGGTAGCTGTAGGGGGAATCTGTTGTAACGTCTTTCCTCTTTTCAAGGTGGGGGGGTGGTAAATGTGACTGGATTAGTCCCTGCCACTAAATAAAAGTACCCATCCTTTATTTCTTTCTCTGGTTGCAACCACTTTCCTCCCCTCTTCTAAGGCTATCCCTGTGTTTCCTGTATGGAGGCAGGCCACCTCCTTACACAGCCCCCCCATCTCTATTACCCTCTTCACGCTTTATTTCTCTTTTTCCTTGGGTACTCTTTTATATCATGATATGGATATAACAGATTAACTGCCTGAAGTAATGGGTAAATACAGACTCCATTTCCCTGGAATATTTGTTTGATTCCAGCATTGTGTTCTGGTTCTGTCCAAGAAAAGGAAATACTAATATTTGTTTACAGTCTGCCAAATTAGTATGGGACTCGCGTTATAAATTATCATATGGGAGTCCTGGAAGCAAGAGAGAGTTTTCTGTACAGGGCTTCCAGCTGTAAGCACTCTCCTTGCTGCAAGTGTTTTCCCTGCTGTAAGCACTCTCCCTGCTGCAAGCATTAACCCTGCAGTACAGACAGACCCTCAAACATTTCATTAGTCAAAATAGGTACACTTCTGTGTTTCAGGGAGTGAAGGGCATACTAAAGCCAGGGGTCTGGAGGCTGCTAGGCCCCCAGAAACTATGGGGGTTTAGATGCTCTGTAATGAGTTTTGGGGCTTTTATTGAAGATGAAACACACTTTTGATACATCTTTCCCATCCCTGACTGGAGGGAACCAATTATTTTTCCTCCTCAAATCAGGGGTGTCTCTGCAGGAGACTCAGTGGCCTTAGAGCAGCTGGCTTGCCAACAATGATATCCACCCACCTTATGCATTATTGTAATGTACTGTGAAAGATTCTTATGTTAAGGTAGGGGTCTGAGTCCAGGTCCCCAGAAGCTCTAGGTTTTAGTCTGATCTGTGGTGAGTTTTACGGCTTTTTTTTTTTTTTGAAGATACAAGATGCTATTTTTACGTGTTCACTACTCATGACTCCAGGGGGAAAAATATTTTTTTCCACTGGAGTTAGGGATGTTGGTGTCTCTCTGGCTAACCTTGGCTTAGAGTCTTTAGCTGCAACTAGGTGGGCGGGTGGGCAGCTGGCTAACCAACAATGTCAACCCTCCACCTCATGACCTTTTTGCAATGTCCTGTGATGACTTTTCTTCCCCATTCCTATGCCCTCCCTCTCCTCCTCCTCTTTCTTCTTCTTCTTCTTCTTCTTCTCAAAAACAAGGTCAACAATATGCCCCCCCCCGCTATATGTAAATAAACTTGAACACATTTGTTTTGAAGCACTACAATAATAAACAATGTTGTCATAATTATGTACAGTACTTGGGTTGCTTTACACATGGTGAAATTCCTATAGAAAAAAAGTCACAGTACAGTACCTGGCACTGCACCACCTCTCGAGCAGACTATACAGTTGGAATGGCCCGTATCTGTTGGCAATTTTGTATGTTCATAAGCTCATTTCTAAATCCATTTTGTGCAATAAGCAACCCATCCTTTTTTATGTTGCTTGCACGCATGTGCAAGAAACATAGTGCCATCATCCGAGTTTTCGGAGGTGTGGCACCCATCTTCCACTTCAGTCAGTGTGTTTGCAGACGCGGCCCCAGTTCCCCAATCACTGCTGCAGCTGTCTATGACAGCAGTTGAAAATGCAGTGGTAGTACAGTTGAAAGGGAGAGCTCCGCTTCAGTGAGCAGAGCTCCCCCCTCCACACACACACACACCACGCACCTGCGTGCTCATGCACCTTCCCCTCCCCCACGCACACACTGTATGGCGGCCAGGGCTGCCCAATCCCAGTTGGCTCCGCCCCAAAGCATCCAGGTGCCACGCTGAGGCCCACCCCAGCATGGCAAAATATGTTATGGCGTGAGGTGCCCAATCCCGTCGCTCACGCCCCCCAAAGCATCCAGGTGCCACGCTGAGCCTACCCCAGCGTGGCAAAAATGTGTTATGGCCGACGGGGTGCTCAATCCCCTGTCCACTCCACCCCCAAACAGTTCCTTCCAGGTGCCATGCTGGGAGCCCACCCCAGCGTGGCAAACGCCCTCGTCGCCTTATTAAAAAAAAAAAAAACTGTAAATACAAAACTGTCCTCCGGCTCTTCTCCTGCCCCTCCCACAACCCGCACCCACCCACTGCACGCCCTGCCTCCCCACACCCTACTTACCTCCGGATCTGCGCGATGATCTTCGTGGACCGGGAACATGTCTGCACTCTTCAGCCGACCACAAACTGAGGAAATGCCGGTAAGCTGTATAATGGGATAGATAGGGTTTTTTCAACTTTGCTGCATATCTCAGGCATTTTTTGGAATTTTGGCACCAAATTTTCAACATGGGGTTTTTGGGACCCCTCCTCATAAATTCTGTCACTGTCATGGTGTTAATCGGGCCCGAAGGGTGATTTCGAGGTCACTGCATGAAATCACCTTTCAGGACCGATTAACAAAATGACAGTGCCAGTGTTCATAAGGTGGGCTCTCAAAAAGCCTATGTTGCAAATTTGGTGAAAAAATTCCTAAAAAGGACTGTTTTACGAGCGTGCATTGCGCAGTTCCTACGCACGCTCGTAAGTTCATGAATTTTTAATATTTTCACTCCAGATTTTCAACATTGCCATTTTACCACACCTCCTTATGAGCAGTACAGCTGTCATTTTTCACATCTCACCCAAAATGCGTTTCCGCACATGTAGCTTACAATGGCACAGTGGTGTGCAAAATCATTGTTCGGGACAGATTAAGAAAATCACAGTCACACTGTTCATGAGCAGAAGTGTCAAAATGGCTATGTGAAAAATTTGGTTAAAAAATTCCCCAAAATGACTGTTTTTCGAGCATTTGTTGCGCTGATCCTACGCACGCTCGTAAGTTTGTGAATTTTCAATATTTTCAATCCAGATTTTCAACATTGCCATTTTACCACACCTCCTTATGAGCAGTACAGCTGTCATTTTCACATCTACTTAAACATGTTTCCGCCCATGTAGTACAATGGCGCAGTCGATGTCTTGAATCAGTGTATGGGACACATTAAGAAAATCACAGTGACACTGTTCATGAGCAGAGGTCTTAAAATGGCTTATTTTGAAAATTTGGTGAAAAATTTCCTAAAATGACTGTTTACGGTGTCGTTGCGCAGTTCCCTCACGCTTGCGCTTCGTGGTTAAGTAAATTTTAATATTTGTACTCCAGATTTTCAACATTGCCATTTTACCACACCTCCTTATGAGCAGTACTGCTGTCATTTTTCACATCTCGCCCAAAATGTGTTTCCGTGCATGTAGTGCACAATGGCACATTCGGTGTACGCAATCAATGTTTGAGACAGATTAAGAAAATCACAGTGACACTGTTCATGAGCAGAGGTCTTAAAATGGCTATGTTGAAAATTTGGTGAACAAATTCCCTTCAGACGCTCTTCAATGTTACTAATGAAGACATTGAACAGGACTGGCCCCAGGACCGGTCCCTGCAGCACCCCACTGGTCACCCCCTCTCCCTAGACTGCACACTATTTACCACCACTCCCTGCCTCCTGTCTGTTAGCCAGTTTTTAACCCAGTTTACCACCCTTTCCCCCATGCTCAGCCCACCCAGCTAGTTTATCAGCCTCCTAAGTGGGATGGTGTCAAAGGCTTTGCTGAAATCAAGGTAAGCGTTGCCCACTGCCCCACCCTGATTCACTTCCTTTGTCACCCAGTCAAAGAAATCAACCAGATTTGTCTGACATGATGTCCCCACTGTGAATCCATGTTGTCTGTGGTCCTGGGCTCCAATGGCTTCTAGATGCCCCACTATCCTTTCTTTAAGCAATGTCTCCACGATCTTCCCCACTACTGAGGTGAGGCTGAACAGCCTATTGTTTCCTGCCTCCTCCCTGCTGCCAGACTTGTGTAGAGGGACCACATGTGCCCTCCTCTAATTCACTCATGTTGAATGACTCAGTGAACATGGCTGCCAGAGGTACTGCTATCTCCCTTTGCAGTTCTCTTAATATCCTTGGGCGTATGCCATCTGGTTCTATCGCTTTGTCCACCTTCAATTTAGTGAGCTCCTGCAGGACTCTTTTGCCTTTGAATGGACTATCGTCCACCTCTTCACCCCCTTGGCAACTGCTGTACTGATGTGGCCCTTGCCCCTCCCACTCTTCTGTGAATACTGAACAGGAAGACACAGTGCATGTCTTGGGAGGAAGGCATGGAACTATCACTTCCAAATACCTAAACAGCACATACAAGCAAACCAACATTCGGCATTGAGAAATGCTTGTTTTATATACACTGTGTAATAAAGGTGCTACATCACCTTATATTATATAGTGTAGTGTTGTTCTTTACAGAATTCCATCCCTTTCAAAATGCTGTCCTACCACAGTTAAAAGCTCATGGAACGTGATTCTACCCTACTGTGGCAGAACAGCATTGTAGAACATCTAGAGTCTGCAGGAGTTGGTTTCATTTTGAAATCGAGAACTCACAAGCATACATTTCACACACTATGTATTATGGCAGACAACAACAGATACTAAAGAATTGGCTGTTTTTTTAGCAAATACTGCAAAATTTTAGGTCATAAAGGAAAAATGTTTTTTAAATGACTGTGGGCAATATGGTATAAGAGGTGGTAACATATCACTTAAAAGGCTAAAACACTGACTGATATGCATATCTGCGTATACCCTTTATTTTACATGACTGTTCTGTCCTCGACCTCTAATTGCTGCATCACATAATGGCTAGGAAAAATACATAGATACATAGATACATAGACAGTGTCGGCAGATAAGGGCCTATGGCCCACCCAGTCTGCCCATTTGAGCTTGTAAGTTCAGTTTATGTTTTCCTAGAAGTCTGTTGCCCCTTACCCCTGACCTCCAGAATTCCTTTATGTCTATCCATGCATTCTTAAATCCTGTGATTGTTTCAGCCCCCACCACTTCCTCTGGCAGGGTGTTCCACTTGTCCACCACCCGTTCTGTGAAGAAATTCTTCCTCATGTTTCCTCTGAATCGTCCTCCCTCCAACTTCATCCATGCCCCCTAGTCCTGGAACATCTTTTTCGCTTAAAAATAGTGTATTCCTGCACCCTGTTCCTCCCTGTAAGATACTTGTATGTCTCTATCATATCCCTCTCCCTCCTCTCCTCCAGGGAGTCATGTTCAGTTCCTTCAACCTGTCTTCATAGGACTTGTGATGCAATCCATGCACCATCTTTGTTGCCCTCCTCTGAACCTTCTCTACCCTGTCTATGTCCTTACGTGAGGTATGGTCTCCAGAACTGTACACTGTACTCCAGGTGGGGCCTCACTAGTGTCTTGTATAGCGGAATTATGACCTCCCTTTTCCTGCTGGTGATGCCCTGCCTATACATCCCAGCATCCTATTTGCTTTACCTGCTGTCTTGTCACACTGTTTCCTACCTTAGGTCATCAGAGATGATAACCCCAAGATCCCTTTCCTGCTTGTGCATGCTATATCCTCACCCCCAACCGATATATTGTGCCAGGATTTTTGTGCCCGATGCATTATCTTGCACTCTTTGCATTGAATTTCAACTGCCAAACCCTGACCATTCTTCAAGTTTCTGCAGGTCCCTTCTCATTCTGTCTACACCCTCTGGTGTGTCTACTGTGTTACAGAGCTTTGTGTCATCAGCGAACAGTGAAATTCTGCTTTCTAGGTCCTGTGCAATGTCACTGATGAAGATGTTGAATAGGACTGGTCCCAGTACTGATCCCTGTGGTACCCCACTGGTCACTCTTCCCTCTGTGGAGTGACAGCCATTTACCACCACCCTCTGTGTCCTGCCACCCAGCCAGTTACCTACCCACCACACTACTGTCCTGCCCACATCCATATTCCCCAGTTTGTGTAATAGTCTTCTATGTGGTACAGTGTCAAAGGCCTTGCTGAAGTCCAGATAGACCATGTCCACTGCCCTCCCCTGATCCACCTCCCTAGTCACCCAGTCAAAAAAATTCAACGAGGTTGGTCTGACATGACCTCCCCCTGGTGAAACCATGCTGCCTTGGGTCCTGTAGTCCATTGACAACCAGATGTTCCACCAATCTCTCCTTCAGCAGTGCTTCCGTGATCTTTCCCACAAAAGATAGACAAACATTAGGGGCTGATGACAGAGCAGTCATGTAACCAATGCCTTTACAGAGACCCGCCAGCCCCTTTTATACCACAATTATTTACAGTTGTTTAAAAAAACATTATATATATTTCCAGTGATGGCATGGAATGAGATCACTGACCACCGCCCACCCACTGCACGCCAAGTGAAGAGAACCATGATCCTGTTTGGTTAATCTGAGCCTTAGTAACTGCCTGGCTGCCTGGCAGTGAGAAAGTAACACTTGGTCTGTTGCAGGAGGGGCTGTTTCCGGCTGCCATCCCCACAGCAGCCATGGCTGGCATCTTGGCAGAACCACCCTCCAATCACACTGCTGTGTGCACAAACTAACCCTGCACCTTTTTCTCTCTCCTCACTTTCTTCACTCATTTATTATTTTGTAGTCCTTAGTACTATTATTAAATCAGTTTAAGATAAATACAGAAATATAAAACCTGCAGCAGGCAGTAACAGGGGGTATCAGTTGGCTCCCAAGGGGTCATAGTACTACAGCTGATGTTAAAGTACAAAGGAGGTAATTTTATAAGGGGGGGGGATACACATGGGCCAGGAAGTCACATACATCATTCTGCAGGAGGGGGTGCCTGTCCTGGCCTGCCCCCACCTCCCCCCACCTGCAAGCAGCACTAGCCCCATTCAGCATTCTGTTGGAGGAGTGCCTGTCCTGACTGCCCCCACCACTTGCAAGCAACAGTGACCAGCAGTGCTGTGACCATCTAGTCGCCCCCCCCAAAAAAAAAAATGTGGTGTGCTGTGATGAGTCAGGGTGCACAGGTTCAGATTTACTATTATTTCCTTATTAGAGGAGTAGACTGTACTTACTTAGTTCTATCACACATCAGTTTTCCAGTCCTGAGACAAGTCCTCTCTCTCTCCCTCAGAGCACAGTTGTGGCCTCTAGTGAGATGACAGATGAGCTGCTGCTTTAAAATGCTTTCTGTCCTCACCCCACTAATCCTGACTGAATTAAACAGTCAGCTGGTGATGCTCCACTCTTGCCGCTCAATGACAGCTGAGATCGCGCTGACAGACCCACTCCTGTTTATGACAACTGATCCGGCTCACGATGTTCTGGAGCTGGGCCGACTGACTCCACAAATTAAGTAGTGGTAGCCCACTCAGTGCGGTCACTCACCACACGGCCGTTCTTTAATTTCTTGCACTGACTAGCTGCCCAGACTTGGGGGGGGGGCCGCAGGACCAGTCACTAGCACGACACACTACCAGCACCACAACAAGAAGGAGACTGACTGGACGGAGCGACGAGCAAAGGACAGACAACATGGACAGATAATTAATCAAAAGTTGAAAGACTCCAGTGCTGCGTCTCAAACACACACCAGCCTGACAAAACTTTCTTTTCCCGACCAGAATCTGTGGACTTGTCTGCGCGCTGATCAGATCTGCCACACTGTAGTCACTGACCTCAGCTGCTTCACGCAAGTTAACTTGGCTGCTCTGAGTTCTCCCGCTGGCGCCAGTGTCAGCACTAAGCAGTGGTCAGCAGCAGCTGACAAGGAGAACACAACTCCAGCAGCAGCAGACTTGGTCCCGGTCTAGGGAAACACCTGAGGTGCTCGAACTGTGCTGGGGAGTGTAAGGCACCCTCTGCCGGGTACACTCTAGTAACGCACCAGCAAAATCATGGTTACCATGGGGACGAGCGAGGAGGACGCGGCGCTCCATGAGTGGCACTGTGCTGCTGGCTACTAGCTGCAGCGGGTCAATGTTAGGCATAAAGTCAAGTGACTAAGGGGGAACTTGGAGGCTTTTGCTGCAAATCCGGTACATAGTACCGATGAGTCAGAATACGGTACCATTGTTTAAAAAACGGTATTGTACTGGCAAAACCGGTACAGTTGGAGGGTCTGTACAGAATGTTGTTTTGTTCTAGTTCTGCTGCACTGAGACTTGTTCCTTCCGTTTATAAGCTGCAAGATATCTTGTTTTTTGTCTACTAAATACAGTTCTGGGCATTTCTAGATAAAATAAAATGTATACCTTATAGAATGCACTTTACAACACTCTTAAAGCTAACTTGTGTCAAACAGTAAACAGGAGAGACTCACAGAAGACGTTCCTTTTATTGTTCTGTGTAGTTGGAGCAGAGCCCTTGTTTAGAAGTAGGAGGTCTGTTCACTGAGAAAGCCTGCAGCATTCTGACTGTTCCTTTAGGGGATCAGCGGCCTCTAGTGGCCCACATTTATAACAGGAACCTGTCAATCATTGTCTAGAGAACATTCTGTGGAATAGTAAAGTTTTACCAAAGAATACTTTTAAGAGATAAACCTTAAAACAGGTTGTTTGTATCAAGTAATACACTAAGGAATATGTATAAAAATTATTTTGGAAGCTATTAAAAGATATTTTTATTTTGATGATGCTGTGTCACCTGATTCAGGTAGGCTGTATATAAATCTTACCTGAACAGGTACCTGTTAGATAGGGTCAGTATCTGCTGACCAGTGGAGAGAGAAGGTTTCTGCTGTAAGGATTATACTTGTGTTACTTTGCTTGGACACAGTTGTTTTTTTTTTTCTTTTTGATGTTATTTTCATTTGACTTTTCTGTTATTTGGATGGTGCAAAAAGAAATTGTTTATGAAGATTAATAAACATCCCACAAGCCAACATGGGTTGCACCTTATCTGTTGACTCCTGTGTTCATCTGTAGAACCCACACCGTAACATTCATATTTTTTTCTTCATGGTGGATGATGGCAGGGGACTTTAGATAATTCTGGAGGCACTCCCATCTAAACATCCTCCATCTCTGTTTTACTCTCATCTCTCAGTAGTCCTGCTTCCTTTCTTTTTCCATTTCTTAAGAATTGATGAGTCCAAACTACATGACATGGAATGTGAAAGGAGCCCGCAACAGAACAAAGATGAGAAAAATAATCCACCTTGTCCAGGACACCCAAATAAACTGTCTCATGTTGCAAGAGACCTATTTCTCTTAAAAGGATCTTACTTACATATCCAATCTGTTTCAGGTGACAGGAGTCCATGCCCCCTATAGTACCAGTGCCAGTGCCAGGGGTGTAGCAATAATCATCAAGAACTCCCTAGAGTGATACAGACAACACAGTAATTGGCAGATATGGTAGATTTTTTTAATTATATAAAAATCAGACTATATTCAGTCTCATGCTCCAAATGAGGAAGACATAGAAGGTTTTGTAAATTTATTTCTAAAGAGCATTCATTTTCTAGCCCTTTGCATGCTAGGTGGTGATTTCAACCTAACTCTGGAAGGCCAAGACTGCTCAATGGGTATTGAAGGAAAGATTAGAGCTGTCACTCTAACTAAAGGCCTTATGAATGAATAATGTTCTGTGTGGAACAAAAAATTGAAGAATGCCATGGGGGGGAGGGGTACCAGTTACATTGCTATTGCTGTCAGTATTCATGATTCAGTTCCACTGAAACTTATTTTATTTTGTTTTTGTCGACTGGGAAAAGAGGACTGGACAATTCTGCCTATTTTCAGCCTCGTCCTGGGGAAGGGGGATGCAGTTGGATGCCAGCTGACATTGAACCAGATTAAGCTGTTGGTGGTATTTTTAGTGAATGGGGGAAATGTGGCCGGGACACCAGGCAAATTCCACCACTGTTTTCGAGAAGTGCATGGGATCTTTTACATCCACCTGAACTACCACCAGAACAAGCAGATGGGACCTTGGTTTAATGTCTCATCCAAAAGACAGCACCTCAGGAGTCTAGCACCCCCCATGCTGCACCACAGTGTCAGTATTGGGATTCAATTCAAGTGTCTGGTGTGGGGATAGAACCCACAGCCTTGTGATCTTCCAGCCTCAGAAGCAAGTGTGCAACCTATTGAGCCACTGGCACTGGCTCTTTTTGTCTTATCAAACTCCTGTAGCAGTTTTTGAGTTTTAGCACATCTCTTTGGTTGATCTCTGCAAGGTTGAAGGCTGGGGTATATTGTTTTGCTAGGTGGTAGGCAATTCTGGAGTGATGCTGCCAGGATAAAGGGTGACGATGTGGCAGGGAGGGAGAGGTTGAGGCCTCTGAAATGCTGGTTTTGGCGTTTGTAATGTTCACACTGCCTGCAATCAGGGTGCCATTGAGAATTATGTGTGATGTAGACTGGGATTAGTTCAGGGAAGGGGATGAGGATTCTCTGCATTCCTAAATATTGACTCAGATTGTGATCTCCTGCCTTTTGCTTTTCCTAGTTTGGCAAGATGCTGAAAGCCCCAGTGATCAAGTTCCTGCTCCATGCTGCTTCATATGTCTGGTTCCTCATCTTCCTCTTGATGGAGTCCTTGCTCCTGGAGTACCGGCAGAACATTTATTCGAGCAGGAAACCTACATTATGGGAGAACTCATTCCATATGATCTGGGTCATTGGTAGGTCCCTTGCCAGCAGTCTCCAATTTGTGTTAATTAAATGCTATAGACACCAGGCAGATGTCATCAGACATCCCATGTGCTGCATGTTCTTTTGCTGAAAAGGAATGGCACTGGGAGAACTGATATGGATACGATAACAAGCACAGAGCATACTGAGAAATGATATTTAAGCAGTAAGGCATGACAGAGGGTGTATTATGGTGAGATAGCAGCCCGCCTCGGGTGGGTTAAAGCATGAGGCAAAGCCTAGTGTTTCTACCACCCAAGAAGGGTCATTAGCCCACCATAATGCACCCCATGGAGTGCCTTATTGCAGTTATGAAATGGACCCTTTTTAGTAAAGTGGATTTTTTTGAAAACATATTTTTGTTTGAGCTACTTTCAGCTGGGCTGCTGTGCTGGGATAATGGCCAGCTAAAAGTACCTCTTGGCCAGTCAGGAGCCAGGATTCTTTCTACCCATTTTGGAATTAATATTATAGCTTGTTTGGACTTCCTTTGAGACCTGCTGCATCTTCCACTGCTCACCTTTCACCACAAATTCTGTCTTGATAAGCTTCCTAGCTACCTCCCAGACCTTCTGTTCCCAGTTCAAAAGTCCATCTACTACTTCAGATCCCACAACGTCAGGTGCCTACAGATGCCTCAGTGTTCCAGACCTATGGGTCAGTTGTCCCTTACTTACAGTACCAGCTCCCAAAGCTATGGAACAACCCTCAGAATAAAAGCTTCTGGGTCTGTCATTGCCCTAAAAAACTGCTGAAATCCCACTATGCCCATAGCTGCACTTGTTTGCCATACCAGCAGTGACATTTCATTCTTACCTGGATTTTTCCTTGAGTTTATCAACCCAGCTGGATCTCCCCAGATGGTTATGAGTTCTTAGTTCTAGAAACACACTGATCTTCCATGAATCCATCTTCACCATTGATTCATACTTATGGGTCTAGGTCTGGGGACAATAGGACCATGCAGGAGCTTGTTCTTCTAGGGAGGGAGCTGACTTCAGCTACCAACGCTGGTTGGATGCAGCACGTACACACATGGTGCCATGCACTGGTAAATAACCATTGTTGATCCCCTCATGCACCTCAGTTCTGTTCTACTCTGCATGACTGCACACTGTGTGAGTAACAGCACCTCAGTTCAACTGTCATCAAAATTGTTATTTTGTCCATGATGTCATGATGTCATAATCTGAGAAAAAGAAAAGGGGCCAAAAAGTGCCCCCATCATGCTCCTCGCCGAGGCATCAGAGGCTCTGGGGGTGGGTCTGGTGGACATCCGGTTCCTTCTGGGTGGCCAGCTGAGCACCTCCCAATCTGTCTGCCCTGGGCAGCAGATGTCCACAGTGGTGAGGCTGAAGCTATATGCTCAGTCTACACTGGAGGACACCTCATTGTCGCAGCCTGGTGCTGCACCAGCTCCTGACATTATCTGTGGTGTCAGTGAATGGGGTGGTGCCAGCCGTAATGTTGGGTCCCCCAGGTGCCATTTGCAATACCAGGAAAGGGACCAGTACTGGGGCTAGGTGGTAACTAGTTGCTGAGGGCCCTTGTGGGTCCAAAGAGGAGGCTGACGCTGAACCTGGCGACAGACACAGCACTGGTTCTGCTGTCTGTTTTGGACCTGAAACTGGGTGTGGTGTCAGCGATGGTGCCACCTTTAGGTTTGTCCCCAGTTCTGTTGTCACTTGCAACACCAGATCATCCTCTGACACAGCCAGCAGTGTTGGTGGTGGGGCTCTACTTGAGGTAGTCCTCGGCACCGAATCTGGTACCAAAGATGATGCCAGCTGTGGGGCCAGGGAGAGTCTGGTTACTAGGTCATTCCCTGACCTTGAGTTTGGTGCCAGAGGAGGCACCAGCTTGGGGTCATGGGTCAGCTGGCTTGTGGAATTCTACCCTAGCCCTATGGCTGAACCCATCTCAGGTGAAGAATGGAGCTGCCCCGAGAAGACTGAATGGCCCCGTTTTCCTTGTCTAAGGATTCTCCTTCATGGGCACCAAGAAGGTCATTCTTTTTCTGTAGGTAGACCCTGTTCAGACAGGTTTGCCGTGGCCTCCCCTATGGTGCGGTCCACTGAGCATTCCTTCAACCCAGGGATAGACCCATGAGTCTCGAGCTCTTCTCTCCCTCCTGGGTCTATGTGGCCACTTCCTGAATTTCCAGGGATCATGGGTCCTCTTGGGCCCTCATCTGGAGTCAGCATGGAAGCACGTCTGGTATGCTGTTTCAATACCATACAAGTTCTGACCATATTTATCATATTTTGGGTTACCAAAACTGAAATAAATAAATAAAGTGTACAGTTGCTGCATGGTTCCCAGCTGCCACTGACTTTTAGGTCCAGCACCTCCTCTCCATCCATGTCCTCCTCAGGGTGCAGAATCTTCCCAGCACCTGTCCTTGGCCTTTGAGTACTCTCTGTACCAGAGATTACTGATGGACATGTAGGTGCTGGACATTAGCACCATAGCCCCGGGCAATACCCTGTCCACAGAGCTGGGACTCCTAGGAGCTTTTAGCAATGACCAGTGTGTCATCCTTCCCTGGTCTATGGCCTTTGAGGAATGCTCCAGGGAAGTTTAGAGATGTCCCTTTTCTCTCTGTCGGCAGCCTGCAGGAACTTCTACTAGAGGTATTGCATACCCACGGATTCTGCAGGCACAACATCTCACCCTACTTTGGGGCTTCAGGTCTTGCAGACTCCAGACAGGCCTCATTACCCAGTGTGTGACTGACTTCTAGATGCTGACTCTGTGCAGACAGATGCTTTAGGTAGGAAGGTTTTCATCTCAGCTCACACCATGATGTGCATTGTGGCACATCAGGCACACTTGGCAGCTTACAACAAGTGCCTGTGGGTGCTGCTAGGTCAGCCCCTAGCTGCCTTGCCACCCTCAGAGTTAGTCAGACAAGCCATCTGCCTTTCTGCCAAGGTCCTGGAGGTGGTGAGGCACTGGACAAGGGCATCATATAATGCCAATAAGGTGGCCTCAAGGCTGGTGGGAACCGGAGTCTGCATTTGGTGGACAATGTGACTTTGCCTCTCTACATTGGCACCTCTACCCCAGTGATGGGTGCTAAACTCCCACTTACAGAGGACTCACTTTTCTTCCCATATAGTCAGATGGGAACTTGGGGGTGCTTTTGCCATTTGTCTGACTCTGAAAGTTCTCAGGTTGACATACCCTTAGAATTATAAATTGGAATAAACAACACAGACTTCCTTGGATAAATGTAAAACTTCTTAAGAAAATTAGGGTGAAAAACAGAATCTGGAAGAAAGCATTAAGTACTAAATCTGTTGCAGACTGGGCATCCTTTAAAACTAAATGGAATGAATGTGAAAAATTGATAAAAAGGGCATAAATAGGGTACTATAGGCATAAAATAGCTTGCAATACAGATCCTAAAAAATTCTGGCATACAATTAATCAGCTAACAAATTCTAGTGGGAGGACATCACAGAATAATATAAAATTAAAGGTAGGAGAAAATTGATCGAAGAACTGGGGGAAGTTTCTGATATACGAGACCATTTTTTTACAGACCTTTCTGGACATGGAAACTTGGCCGATCAGGCTGGAAGCACAGAAATAAGGGATACAGTAATAGTGCCAGAACAACTGCCACCCTTTCAATTCAAGAACATTTCAGTACAGGAGGTTACTATGGAGTTAGCAAAAATAAACATGTATAAATCAACATAGAAACATAGAAGTTGACGGCAGATAATGACTGCAAGGCCCATCCAGTCTGCCCATTTCTTTTTCTACCTTATAAATATGCCATCGGCCTTTGCTCTGTCAGTGGCCTATCTATTCATACTCATTTGTATTGCTCCCTTATGCCTATCCCATGCCTGTTTGAAGCCCTGCACTGTATTCATAGCCACCACTTCTTGAGGTAGGCCATTCCATGCATCCACCACCCTTTCTGTGAAAAGAATTTCCTCACATTCCCCTTATTCGGCCCCTCTAATCTCATGCTGTGTCCTCTTGTCCTGCTATTTTCTTATATTTAAACATGTTAGACTCTTTCACCTTTGTTAATGCCCTTAAGGTGTTTGAATGCCCTCGATCATATCACCTTTTCTCCCTCCTTTGCTCAAGGGTATACATATTGAGCTCTGTTAATCTGTCCTCATATGTCTTCTGATGCAGTCCCTGCACCATTTTGGTTGCCCTTCTCTGGACTGCCTCAATTTGGTTAATGTCCTTGTGAAGGTGTGGCCTCCAATACTGCACGCAGTACTCCAGATGGGGCCTAACCAGTGTCTTGTAAAGAGGGATTATTACCTCCCTCTTACGGCTTGTGATACCCCTACTAATACACCCTAACACCCCCCTAGCCTTACCTACTGCTTTAGAGGTCTGCTTGGATGATTTCAGGTCATCAGTGATGATGATGCCCAAGTCTCTTTCTTCCTTTGTGACTGCTAGCAACTCCCCTCCCAGCCTATAGGTGGCTTCAGGGTTTCTCTTCCTATGTGCATGATCTTGCACTTCTTTGCATTAAATCCCAGTTGCCACTCTTCTGACCATTTTGCTAGTTTATCCAGATCTCTTCTCATTCTGCCCACCCCATCTGGATCATCTACTCTGTTGCAGATCTTGGTGTCATCTGCAAACAGACAAGCCTTACCCTCTAGTCCATCTGCAAGGTCATTAATGAAGATGTTGAAGAGGACTGGCCCCAGGACTGATCCCTGAGGTACCCCACTTGTGACTTGCATCTCTTCTGACTGTATACCATTTACTACCACTCTGTTTTCTGCCCGTCAACCAGTTTGCCACCCAGTTGACCAACTTCTGACCCACCCGAGCCTACCCAGCTTATTTATCAATCTTCTATGTGGAACAGTGTCAAAAGCTTTGCTGAAGTCAAGGTAGGCGACATCAACTGCTCTCCCTTGGTCCACCACTCTGGTTACCCAGTCAAAGAAATCTATGAGATTAGTTTGACAGGACCTTCCTTTTGTAAACCCATGCTGTCTTGGATCCTGTGCCCCTATGGATTCCAGGTGTTGCACTATCCTTTCCTTAAGGAGTGCCTCCATAATCTTGCCCACTACTGAGGTGAGACTGACTGGTCTGTAGTTCCCTGCCTCCTCCCTGCTACCACTCTTGTGGAGCGGGATCACATGAGCCCTTCTCCAGTCTTCTGGGACCTCTCCTGTGCTCAGAGACTCACTAAACAGTTCTGCTAATGGCTCTGCTAGTTCCACCCTTAGCTTCTTGAGTACCCTGGGATGTATGCCATCAGGTCCCATTGCCTTATCCACGCTGAGCGTAGCAAGTTCTTTTGTGAAGGGAGTAGTGCTCATCTCCTTCCCCCCTGTGTCCATGGTGCTGAGCTGTGGGCCCTGCCCTACCTTCTCTTCAGTAAATACTGAGCAAAAGTATCTATTTAGGATAGATGCTTTTACAGGGTCCTCCTCCTTACATGCTCCCTTTTCTCCATTAAGCTTAGCAATACCCCCTCTGGACTTTCTCCTTTCACTGATGTATCTATAGAAAGTCTTGTCACCTTCTTTTACTGTTCATGCTAGTGTTTCCTCAGTTTGGCACTTTGCCTGCCTTACTGCCTTCCCTGCTTCCCTTAGGGTAATTTGGTATGCCTCCCTATCTTCATCCCGCTGTGTTCCCTTATATTTCCTGAAGGCCAGCCTTTTGGCTCTGACCTTTTCTGCTACTGTATTTGAGAACCAAAGTGGTTTCCTTCTTCTTTTGCACTTCCTTTTCTGTCTAACACAATGGGATGTTGCATCAAGTATTGCATCCTTAATGCTTGCCCACTTTGCCTGTACCCCCTCACCTGTGTTTCTTTTTGCCAGGGCTAGCTTAACTCTGTTGGCCATCTTATCAAAGTCAGCTCCTCTGAAGTCCCATATTTTTGCCTTGGAATGGGATGATTTAGATGTAGTAGCCAAATTGAACCATACCATGTGATGGTCACTGGCCCCCAGGTGACCTTCTACCTGGAGATCTGTGATCCCTTCCCTGTTAGTCAGTAATAGATCTAGGATAGCCCTGTCTCTTGTGGGTTGTTGTACCAGTTGTTTGAGGCCCTCCCCCTGCAGGGACTCCACTATGTGTCTAGTTCTGGCAGATGTTCCTGCTGGTATTGACCAATCTGTATCTGGCACGTTGAAGTTTCCCATTATCAGAACCTCTCCTTTAGCTGTCATGTTTTGTATATCTTCTAACAGTAATGTGTCTATGTCCTCCCCCTGGTCTGGGGGCCTGTAGACAACCCCAGTTCTTATGGCTGTCCCATTTCCTGTTTCCAGGGTGACCCACAGTTCTTCTGGTTCCTTATGTGTATTCTGAATTTCTGTAGCTTTGATATTTTCATTGACATACAGGGCCACTCCTCCCCTTTGCACCTCGGTCTCTTCTGAACAATACATAGCCAGGTACTGAAGTCTCCCAAGTGTGGTTACTGGTAAACCACATCTCACTAATTGCTACTATGTCCAGTTTAGCCTCTGACATTATTGCCTGCAGGTCTGGGATCTTATTTCCCAGGCTGTGAGCATTTGTGTACATGATTTTCCATTGGCCAGATTTCGGTGTGTTAGTTGTTGGGTGAGGTTTGGCATTGCCCCTGTGCGTCGTATGGGGAGACAAACCTTTTTTCTTACCTAGTGATGAAAATGAACTGCAAACATGCTGAATCCCTGTTTGACCACTAGCTGAGGGGGGAGGGGTGTTCTTCCCATTCGACGTATGGGGTGCTGCACCCCTCTCCCCATTTGCTAGTTTAAATATTCTGCAAAGACGCCAAACTTCTGCCCCAATGCACTGACTCCTCCTTAGTCAGATGCAGTCCATCAAATTTAAAGAACTTTCGCCCCAGAACTGTTGCCAGTTCCTACAAATCTGTGTCCTTTTCCTGGCACCAGCCCTTGAGCCACGTGTTTAGCTCCCTATCTCCCTTCTCTGACCTTCCGTCCATCTGCCCCCCTCTCCCAGACTGGCAGGATCTCAGAGAAGGAGATGCCGGATGAAATGGATGATAGTTTGTCACCCAGCCTGGTCAGGTGTTCCTTGGTCTCTGCAACTGACCAGTTGGCGAGATCATTAGTCCCTTTGTGTACCAGGACGTCAATGTTTTCTCCTGATTTGTGAACAATTTTAGCAATGCGGTCAGTGTCTCTCCATGCTGATGTACCTGGGAGACATCTGACCATTACCCCTGGCTGGAGATGGGTATCAACTCCCCGAATCATGGAGTCTCCTATGATCAGAAGTTTTTTGGATTTCCTTTTTGCTTTTTTTGTTTTGGTTCCTGATTTGGGTGAGTTTTGTTGTGCTAGCTCCTGTGCCGCAGTGTCCTGCTCTGCAGTGCCTTCTGCCTCTTTGTTTGATTTCAGAGATAGAGGCAGATACCTGTTTGTAGTGTTTATATGGTTTTTGAGGTAATATGTTGGAGAGCAGAGAGTGATGGGGCACCTAATTTGCCCCTCCTAACCACCTGCCAACCTCCTGGACCAACTACCCTCTGCGGTCGAGGTTTTTCTGTTGGATGCTGGGGAAATGGCAGGTGGTTCTTATAATGTATTTCCTCTTGAATATGAAATTTGAGGCATGCAATCTCTGCCCATGCTGCCCGGAGCTGAGCCCTAAGATCTCCAATGGCTCAGCATGTAGGACAGTGTCCTAAATCCTGTAAGACTGTCCTTCTGAAAATTGTTCCACAGTACCTGCAGTTAATGATATCCATTCCAGATAAGTTGCTGGGTTTATAACCTAGTCAGAGTAATTAGAAGGAAGAAAATGCAAGTAATGGTTTGATTGTGTTTTGTTTTTGTTTAACTTGTTATAACAAGTTAAATTACTAGTGCGCCTGTAAATGAGCTCACCTTGTGGATGCCCCACTGATCCGCCCCTTCCTGCTCTGCCACAGGAAATGTCACAACTGTGGTACCCTGTAAAAGGAGTGTAGTGTGGGGTGGTTGGGGATGGGTTGGGTGGCTGGGCCCTTCCCCTGCCGAAAAAGAAGAACCACAGACGAAAGAACAAGGATGTAAGAGCAGAAACAATCAGTCAACAACAAATGCAGTAACCCTGAAAGCTTATCCTAATGCTAGATAAAACTGTAAAACCTGTAAAACACTACCTGTAATAATTTCAGAGAAGATATACGCTGTAAGAAACACTTTGCTACAGAGAAAAATAAAGCAATGAAATGTTAGCAACAAACAGTAGTAATCCCTGTGAGTTAAAAATAAAAACAACACCACACAGTAAATCTGCTTAGCCAAAAGAAGTCTTAATCCTTTTCCCTTGCTCTGGTAAGGTTCTCTAATCTGCCTTTCAAGCAGTCTTAGAAGGAAAGAGCTCAGGTGAAGCTAGGTGCCTTGGCCAGCAAACCAAGTCTTCTTCAGATCTTGATAGGTTGGAGGGTAGATTTCTGAAGTTATCAGCTCAATATTTCCCCGGTGTCCTGGCCAAATTTCCCTCATTCACTAAAAATACCACCAACAGCTTAATCTGGTTCAAGGTCAGTTAGTATTCATCTATATTCCCCTCCCCCGGGTCGTGCCTGAAAATAGGCAGGATTTGTCTAGTGCACTTACCCGGTCAACAAAAACTAAATAAAAATAAAAATAAATCAGCTCAATGTATAGCCCTAGTGATTACTTATATTTTTAACTGGAGCTTTATTTATTTATTTATTCATTCAATTTTGATAGCCAGGTAGGCCCACTGGGTTCAACAGGTGGTCCCCTTTTCAGGGCTGACCTGGAATTAATTACAGGTAGTACAAAAATAGCATAGTAACAGAATAGCATGGTAGTACACGAAAAGTAAATGCCAAAGGTACATTACAATATTTTGTTAGCACACTTTATACCAATAAGTGGTTCCGGTGGTACAGGAAATGTGACAATTTGTGGTTCTTGTGGTCATGCAGATAAGTTAGCTAAGGGCAAGCTCTTGCAAAGTCAGCGGTAGCAGGTGCATTGATTAAGCTCCAGTAGGTAGGCCTTAAGTCCCCTTTTGAACCCTCCTAGGGACTTGCATTCCTGGAGGGAGTTTGGGAGGGTATTCCAGAGGGGAGGGAGGAATGAAGGCATAGAATGCCCTAGCCCCCAGCATGGATTTTGCTTTAGGTACCGTTAATAGCTGTCTGCTGGAGGACCTTAGTGACCTGCAATTCTGTTTAGTAGTTAGCATTTCAGCAAGACTTGGTGGTGCACTGCCCTGCCTGAGCTTTTATGCTAGGCAAAGAGCAGGGTATTGCATCCTTCCTTCTAGGATTGGCCAGAAGAGGGTATTAAGGGTCCTACAATGATATTCTCTGGAGGGGGCATCAGCTGCAAACCTAGAGATTCTGTGGTAAAAGGATTTGAACTTATGCATCTCAGTGTGCTTAACAGAACATAGTACAGGGGCACCATATAGGAGGTAGGTAGAAGGGTACCTTGCACAATCTTGTGATGGGAGTCCGGAGTTAGATGGGGGCTGAGGCAGTATAGAAGTCTGAGCTTCTGGTTTAGTGTCTTGGTAACTTGGTTTGCGTGAGACTTAAAGTTACAGCCTGTGACAGGGTTGACTAGGACCTTGTCCCAGTTGTTGTGGAGAGTGTGAATGCAGGGATCTGTTCTGTTCTTTCCTTTCCTGTCTCTTGTCTGTCTGCACAACCAAATTTTCCTGTGAGACCTAGGATCTGATCACCCCAACAATCTTGCAATTCTTTGTCTCTCACTATCTCTCAGTCTTCCCTTGCTGTTTCTGTCTTTTCCTCCCATGCATATCTGCTGGTATAAAAATGTATGCAAATCATTATGTGGAAATGTAACTGATATCGGGATCCCTTTGTTTAGAAATAATATAGTGTTACTGTTGAAATGTATATAATTATATTTTGAGATGATTGCAAAGCTGTTGAGAACTCAAGGGGTTAACCTGAGAGCAGTTTTTAAGCCCTTTTTCAGAAGCTGTGGAGAAGGGGGTTCAGTTCTAGAACATT
Organism: Neoceratodus forsteri; assembly: GCA_016271365.2. Lineage (NCBI taxonomy): Eukaryota > Metazoa > Chordata > Ceratodontiformes > Ceratodontidae > Neoceratodus > Neoceratodus forsteri. Next base: position 1,411,884,537 of record CM057459.1, read on the forward strand.
GTGTTCTGGCTGCACCTGCCTGAAATTTACAAAAACATTTTAGAAAAAAATCAGGATGCTTTTTAAGGAGGGGGATTACAAAGACTTAATAAGAGAGAGAGATGCAATGTTTTGGGAGACACAGAGATTGAAGGAAAACTCAGATGGATCTTCTCTGTTTATTCTGCCTTTGTAAATAGTTATTTTGAACAAGTTTATTTTTTTATGTTACTGCTAGTGCTAATAAACAGTTTTTGCTAATTCTACAACTGCTCCTGTTTTTTCCTATGCTTCCTGACCTGTGCCTTGACGACAGATGGTGTCAGCCTATGTGGGATTTGCTCCATGCATACTCTAAGCCATGAGTTTTGTGTGTGGGTACTAGACCTTTTACCAGGGAAGCAAAAAGAAATGTATGGATTCTGCAGCAGGAAGTCCAGGAGTGGTTACCAGGAGAATGGTAGCCAAACTAGCAGAGACAGAAGTCCAAGCTGAGATTGTACAGCCAGCACAAGTTATGGACAAAGACCAGGGGGTGACAGAACCTAAAAGCCTGATGGACTTTTTCAAATGGTGGGCTATATTTTATTTATTTTTTTTATTTTAGTCTTTGGTAACCAGGTAAGGCCCACTAAGCGCAAGTGCCTGTTTTCAGGGGTGACCTGGGAGCACTGGCCGGTTAAGTGACTTGCTCAGAGTCGCACAGTATGCAAGTGGAGGTTGTGAGAATCAAACCCAGGTCTGGTCTGCTGGATGTACCAAGCTCGTTCACAGCTCGTTACTCTAGCCTCTAGGCTGTACTGCCAGCCCAACCTATACAACAGAACCTACACAACAAAAAGAGATGGAGTAGCAGAGGAGAGAAGAGATGCAGCAACAAGAACAGCAGAGGAGAGAAGAGAAGAGAAGCAGCAGATGAGAGAAGAGATGTAGTGACAGGAGCAGTGATGGCTGGATGCCTTGCAAGCTATCAAAGGCAGAGGATCTGGCACAGATCCAGAAGAGCAACAAAACACAAACAACTTAAAAGCCATTAAGCTTACAAAGTTGTGTCCCACGGATGATATCGAGGCATACCTGACAACTTTTGAAAGAGTTGCCACAGCCTGCCAATGGCCAAAGGCTGGTACCCTACCTGACAGGGAAAGCCCAACTTGCCTACAGCAATATGGACACTGCACAGTCAGAAAACTATGACCTGGTGAAAAGCAAAATCCTGAAAAGGTATGACATCTCAGGAGAGACCTACATTCAGAGATTTTGATTTCTGAAGTACAACTGAGTGGACAATCCTTGAGAAGCCTTCACCCAACTCAAAGAACTCCTGATAAAATAGCTCCAATTAGAGGACAAAACAGTCCCAAAGATCATCTACACATTTGCAATGGAGCAATTCATCAACATCCTGCCTACAGATGTGCAGCTTTGGGTCAAAGAACACCGACCCGAAAGTGGCAAAAAGGCTGTTTCTTTGGCTGAAGACTACCAAATGGCCAGACAGATGCCATAGCAGTGTGGTAACAGCCAAGCACTGGTGAGACATTCTTTTTCCCATTTAAACTCCAGGTCTGCTAAGAACTCTACGCCCAAATACTTTATTTGCTATAACTGTAATAAGCCAGGTCATATTGCAAGAATCTGCCTTAGTAAGATGAGAGACACTGGAGCAGATTTGTTCTTAGCAAATTGGGGCAAGTACTTAACAGATGTGAAGGTGGGAGATAAGACTATGAAGAGACTTATAGATTCAGGAAGCAGACAGACCCTAGTGCATATTGAAGTGCTGGGAAAACAATGTCCAAAAGGACCAGGTACTGGTGTCATCTGCATCCATGGGGACACTCAATACTATTCCACTACCCAAGTGACTCTGACCATTAAGGGTGTGTCGCACCAAATGAAAGTGGAAGTAGTACCTAAGTTACCTGTACCTGTGATTATTGGAAATGACTTTCCAGGATTTGCTGAGTTAATCAAAGAGGGAGAAAACCCTGATGTTTCAGCAGCCATGGTGACAAGAACATAGGCAAACAAAATTTCAGATGGTGGGGACTCTTTTCGTTTTGCAGATTTTGATTGGGACTTGTTTGAGCACAGCTCCAAGATCCGGAAATCCAGGAAAGAAAGATGATGCCTGGCAACAAATGACTGATGGACATAAGGGGTTAACATATGAAAATGCTGAAACTAAACTAACAGCTGATTGTGATTTTGTTTCAGAGCAAACTAACAATGTTTCTCTCCAGGGTTATTTTAAGCAGTTGGGGTGAAACCAAAACAGGGTGAACCTATGTTTGAAAAATGTAATGGGTTACTGTACAGAATATGGGTTACACTTCAGACACAGGACCAGACAGAACAACTGGTTATACCACAGAAGTATAGAACAGAGTTGTTACAGATAGCACATGATAGTCCTATGGCTGGTCACTCAGGGAGGCATCACACCCTTGCCAGATTGCTGTATAGATTTTACTGGCCTGGAATTCATGAAGATGTTGCTACCTATTGTAACTCCTGTGCTGAGTGTGTCAGAAAGCAGCCCCAATCACTAGAAAAGACAAGGTGCCCCTGGTGCCCCTTCCCTTGATAGATCCTTTTGAGAGAATTGCAATGGATGTGGTTGGTCCTTTAGACAAAAGTAAAAGGGTAATGGATTTATCCTGGTAGTATGCGACTATTCTACTCAATACCCAGAAGCAGTTCCAATGCATACTGTCACAGCTTCAAAAGTGGCAGCAAAGCTTGCAAAAATTTTAAGCAGAGTGGGCATACCTAAATAAATTATTACTGATCAGGGTATTAATTTTGTTGCTGTATTGCTTAAGGAGCTGTACCGACAACTAGATATCATTTCCATAAGAACTTCCTCTTATCACCCTCAGACAGACAGTCTTGTTGAGCGTTTTAATCAAACCCTAAAATGCATGTTAAAAAAGTTTGTAAAGGGAGAAGGGAAAGACTGGGACCAATACTTGCCTTACCTACTTTTTGCTTACAGAGAAGTGCCACAGGTATCAACAGGGTTTGCACCATTTGAAATGATGTATGCTAAGCAGCCAAGAGGGCCACTGTATGAGATAAAAGAAACATGGGATGATAAACCCACTCAGAAACAATCTATAGCGTCTTATATGTGTACCCGAAGAAAGAAGCTGGCAGAATATGTTGAAACTGCCCATAGTAATCAGGAAGAGGCCCAAAACCAACAGAAGGTATATTATGACCCTGGGGTAAAATAAAAGGTTTTTGAGCCAGGTGAAAAGGTTTTGGTACTGTTACCCACAACAGAAAATAAACTGTTAATGAAGTGGCAAGGGCCTTATAGAGTGCTTAGACGTACTGGCACCTTTAACTATGAGAATGAGACCCCTGACAGGAAAAATCCTATTAAGATATACCATGCTAACCTTCTCAAGAAATGGGTTGAAAAAATGTCAAAAGCTGCTTTGCTAGTTTTACCAGAAACTGATAAAGATGTTGATGTAGCTTATGATAGATCAGAACAAACTGTAACTGCTGATGTTGTAAAGGTGAATGTTTCCTTAGCCTCAGAACAAATTGCAGAAATTCATAATGTGCTAAAGACATTTAACAGTACTTTTACCACAGTACCAGGCCGAGCAAAAGGGGTTGAGCACGTAATAGTGACAAGAAATGCTCACTGTATTAGGCAAAAGACATATAGGTTACCAGAGCGGTTAACAGCTGACCTGGTTAACGAAATACAAAAAAAAAAATGAAAGAACTGGGTATCATAGAAGAGTGCTTTGTCATCTCCAATGGTAATTGTAAACAAAAAAGAAGGGGGTGTTAGAATCTGCCTTGATTTTAGCAAACTTAATCAAGTGTCAGAATTTGACAGTTATCCTATGCCCAGAATAGATGATTTGGTGGACAGACCGGGGAGTGTAAAGTATATCAGTACCCTCAGTCTCACTAAGGGTTACTGGCAAATCCCTTTGGCTAAAGCATCCAGAGACAAAGCTGCATTTGCCACCCCTATAGGATTCTATCAGTTCATCACCATGCCATTTGGTTTACATGGTACACCAGCTACATTCCAATGGTACATGGATATCATTTTATCCACTCACACTGGTTATTGAGCTGTGTACCTGGATGTTGTTGTAGTGTACAGTCCAGACTGGAAAAAAACACCTGAAACACCTACGAGCAGTTATCCAAGCTATCAAAAATGCAGGTCTGTCTATTAATCCTACCAAATGTGCATTGGGCATGCAGGAAACCAGATATTTGGGCTATCTGTTGGGAAATGGAGGAGTTAAGCCAGAAATTTCTAAAATAGAAGCTGTAGCTAACAGCCCTGTCCTTAAAACAAAGAAACATGTCAGGTCATTTTTAGGGCTGGCTGGTTATTATCAGAGATTTGTTCCCAACTTTGCTGAGTAAGTTACTCCCCTCACTGAACTCATAAAAAAACGGTTCCCAAATAATGTGAAATGGACCCCAGAGTGTGATGAAGCTTTTCAAGTCATTAAGGCTGCATTATGTTTAGCCCCTGTTTTAAGAAGCCCAGACTTTGAGAAACCATTTTTGTTACAAACAGATGCATCAGAGGTAGGCCTAGGTGCAGTCCTGAGTCAAAATATAGATGGGAAGGAACATCCTGTTCTGTACATAAGTAGGAAATTGCATGACAGAGACAAAAGGTGCTCCATCATTGAAAAGGAATGTTTAGCAGCAGAGTGACCCATGGAGTCCCTTAAGTTTTATTTGCTAGGAACTGATTTTGTACTTATAACAGATCACAATTCTCTCTGTTGGCTTAACCAAATGAAAGATAAAATTTCCAGAATCACAAGGTGGTACCTGGCACTACAGCCATTTAAATTCATTGTGATACACAAATCTGGTAAAAAGAATAGCAATGCTGATTTTTCTGTCACGATATGGATCAGGAATTGAGGGTTCTGAAGGCTGAAAAACAAATGTATGAGTTTAAACTTTACTGTTTGCTCTACTGGTATAGAAAAAGGGATACTGCACATGTGCTTAATTTCTGAAAGTCAGAAGCTAATATCAGAAAATTAAGCGAAAGTTTTGGAAACCTGTTTGATAAAACAGGTTCCCTCTTCAGGAGGGGGATGTGTGTGACAGGGTTGAATACGACCCTGCCTCAGTTGTTATGGAGAGTTTGAATGCAGGGATATGTTCTGTTCTTTCCTTTCCTGTCTCATGTCTGTCTGCACAACCAAATATTCCTGTGAGACCTGGGATTTGATCACCCCGACAGTCTCGCATTTCTTTGCCTCTCACTGTCTCTCAGTCTTCCCTTGCTGTTTCTGTCTTTTCCTCCCTTGCATATCTGCTGGTATAAAAAGTATGCAAATAATTATGTGGAAATGTAACTGATACTGGGATCCCTATGTTTAGAAATTGTATAGTGTTAATGTTGAAATGTATACAATTACAGTTTGAGATGATTGCAAAGCTATTGGGAACTCAAGGGGTTAACCTGAGAGCAGTTTTTAAGCCCTTTTTCAGAAGCTGTGGAGAAAGGGCCTCCGTTCTGGGACCTTGTGTTCTGGCTGCACCTGCCTGAAATTTACAAGAACATTTTAGAAAAAAAACAAGATGCTTGTGGGGGGGGGTTGCAAAGACTTAATAAGCGGGACAGCTGCAATGTTTTGGGAGACACAAAGATTGATGGAAAACTCAAATGGATCTTCTCTGTTTAGTCTACCTTTGTAAATAGTTATTCTGAACAAGTTTATTTTTTTACGTTACTGCTAGTACTAATAAACACTTTTTGGGAATTCTACAACTGCTCCTAGTTTTTCCTATGCTTCCTGATCTGTGCCTTGATGAAACAGCCCTGGTCGATGGTGATTCCTAGGTACTTTATGGATTTGACTACTTTGATTCTTCCACCACTAGATAGAGATAGAGACCGCTTGTTAGCCCTTGTCCTTGGACCAAATAGTACAGCCTTTGTTTTTTTACCATTTAGGACCAATTTATTTCTGTCCAGCCATCCCTGCCTCAGGTGGAGGTCCTTTGATGGTAATTCATTCAGGGTAACAGTATTACTATTGGACCTATATAATACTGTGTCGTCTACATAAGGTGTGGTCTTTGCTTCCCCACAGTGTTTTGGTATATCATCGATGAATAACAAGAACAGCAGGGGCCCAAGGATAGATTCCTAGGGGACCCTGTCCCATACTGGGCATTTATCTGAGACAGCATCCAGCCATTTGACCATTTGGGACCATCCCTGGAGGTAGTTTGCGAACCAACTTACTGATAGGCTATCAAAGCAGACTAATTTCAGTTTAGCAAGGAGTAGTTGATGGTCCACCAGATTGAATGCTTTGGTGAAGTCAATGAAAACCACACCAGTGTACTGCCCCTCATCCAGAGCCATGAATATATCAGAGGTGAAACTCACCAGGGCCATGCTAGTTCCATGATTCTTTCGGAATCCATGTTGTTGGGCCGTGAAGATGTTGTGGCTCTTGATGTAGTCTACAACTTGGTTGCACACTACCCTCTCCAGTACTTTACTGAGGATGGAGAGTAGGGATATAGGATGGTAATTTTCCACCTGTTCTGAAGACCATCCTTTGTGGATTGGTGATACCAGGACCACTTTCCAGAGGGAGGGAACTTTCCCTTCAAGGAGGGATTGGTTGAATAGCCAGGTGACAGGTGTGGCAATGACTGGTGCACCAGTTTGTAGTAGCCTTGGTTCAAGCTTATCATACCCAGCTGACTCATGTGTGCTGATCCCTTTGAGTAATTTTAGGACTTCTTGCCTGGTTGTTAGCTTGAAGTGGACCTCGGTGATGCTTGGGTTATTATTGGTATTGTTATGGGTGGGGGGTAGGGAGGGTCCCACATGGTGTGTCTTATACTTTTCCAGGTCTGTAAAGTACTTATTTAATGCCTTTGAGGCGTCTTCCAGGTTCTTGTAGAAAGTTCCATTAACAACTATGTCTCCTCCTTCCTGCTTATTATGGCCCTTTAGCATTGCATTAATTTGCACCCAGAATTTTTTGGGATTGCAAAACTTGCAGCTAGGTTATTTCCCCTTATCCTGGAGAAAGAGCAAAATCATACCTATCCATAAAAGAGGAGATACTGCAGATGTAAACAACTATAGACCAATTGCATTGCTCCCGATTCTATCTAAATGCTTAGAAAAATTAGTAAATATCCAGATTAATGTGTACCTGGATAGGTATAAATTGCTGACTCCCCATTAATCAGGCTTTTGGAAGGGCTGTTCTACAACTACAGCCCTGCTGGAGTTTAGCGACCTGGATAGCAGGTCACTGAACTATGGCATGGAAACAGCTGCAGTGTTTGTGGACATATCAAAAGCCTTTGGCCTTGTGGACCACTCCCTATTGTGTGATAGGTTAAAGACACCCCAAAATGAAAGCCTGACCACTGAAGTGCTTGGGTCATTTGTGTGGCCATGTTTGCCATCAATAAGTTTGCACATGCAGTGATTTCATTTTTGTTAGCATTGAATTTATCTGGCATGCTGGTCTTTTAGACTTTATATGTATTGTTTGGGGCTTGCAGCTCTCTGCCAGCACCCATCCCCAGTGTTAGCGCAGCGTACTTTTGGACTTGTGATAGGTTAAAGAGCCTGGGCTTCTCTGATGTTCTCCTGAATTGATTAACATCATACTTAAATGGGCTTCTCTGATGTTCTCCTGAATTGATTAACATCATACTTAACTGTACATATTCAGATGGTGGAGGTCCAGGGGAGTCTGTCCAGGTCTCGAAAGGTAATTAGGGGGGTACCCCAGGGGCCCATATTGAGGCCCCTGTTATTTTTGATTTTTAATAATGATCTGCCAAAAGTGGAACAGCACGCAGCCATAAGGCTGTATGCTGATGACACAGTTATGGTGGCCACAGGGGTAAACCAAATGGACCTTCAGACTAAATTACAGTCAGACTTCACAAGTATAGAGGAGTGGGTCACCAGGTCACGGCTTACTATGAATGCTAAGAAAACCAAACTGATGCATTTTGCACCAAAAAAAAAACCAAGTATCTCAAAATTACAGATATTTACAGGCAGCAGAGTTTGTATATCGAATCTGCTGGTAATTATTACTGTTTGGGAGTAGGTTTTGAGTCCTATTTGACTTTCAATACTCACATAACTGCGATTTCTGGGAAAGTAAATAAGAAGTTGAGTGCCCCAAGGAGAACAACTAAATGTTTAAAACTCAGTGATGGGAAAACAGTGGCCGAGCAGCTCATTCTACCTAGTCTGAAATATGGGGAATTCATTTATCGGACTGCAAACAAACAATTGCTAGACCGCTTAGCTAAACTACAATAGAAAATTGCAAGATATGTCAGCTGTTGAGCAGATTAGGATGGCAGCCACTTGAAATTGGAAATACTACCGAGTGGTTAATCCTAATTCACAAACTTAAAGTATTGTATCCTGAGCATAGTATATGCCAGCTACTGTACTATAAACAAATAAAGGGGGATCATTTAGAACAGTAAATTTACATAGACTTCACCAAGATAAAAGAAGAAATAAATATTGGGATAGAACATTGAATTATAGGGCAGCTGTATTATGGAATAAACGTCCTTCAACTGTTCATGCACTTCAAAAGCCCCGAGCCTTTATCCACGCAGTCAAATCATTTTTCATTTTAACTTGTCAATGTACATAACATGGTCAATGATTCCTCCTGATAATTGTGAAGAATAATTGTACATACTGTATGTATTTTCTGGGTGTCGATCTGTCTATTGTCCATGTATGTTTTAGCCATATTTGTAACTTTTAGTTTAAAATACCAGGGCTGTCTTGTAAACTGGACCGTAAAGTCTAAATGACATGTATATTCTGTACAAAAATAAAGTTTCATCTACCTACATACCTAGCCAGGCCCATGAGGAGTCTCTGCCCTCAGGTGTTGTCCCCTATGCAGAGGGTGACCATTACCCTCGCTGTGAGCCAGCTCCTCTCTGATTAGGAAGCTTAGTACTCGGATCCATACGTGTGAATCAATGGTGAAGAATGATTCCTGGAAGATATGAAAATGATGTACTCAGTGTAACTGTTGATCTTCCAGAATATCTTTACCATTGATTCAGACACCCACCCACCATCCCCCACTCAGCTGAGAGCCAGGGCCACTGGCATCTCACCCGTGTGGATGCTGGTGGAACTTGCTGCTCTATCTCCTCTGCCGTGGCCCATTTATAGTGGTGGTGGTTTTGTTAAAAAAAGAGGGGGTTGGGTCCCGAATTGGACTTCCCCTTTTGTTTCTTCTGCCAGAACCACCTGATCTAGGCTGCTGCCCAATCTTTTTACAAATCACTATCCACACTCTGTCTGATTAGTGGTAAGAGGTTCTGGCTCCTTTTGAAACCCACTGCCCTTGTGCCACCTTGCAGGCCTCCTCCTCAGTCTCCAAGTTGGAAGTTGGGTTCCAGCTGGTTGTCTATTTTATATCTTATATCCTTTTACTATCCTGTTGGGCTAGACAGTATCTAGTCCTCTCTTATTTTATATCCACTGTTTCTCTCCTGGTAAACAGAACTGGGGTGCATGAGGGAGCCGATGATGGTTACTGGCCAGCATGCAGCACCATGCGAGTATGCCCTGGCCTGGTGGTACTGAGGGTTGAGGCATTGGATGCCACGCCTCGCACCACGCTGGCGACTTGGGTTCAGGAGTGAACTCGGGTTGCCGTGGGTTGGCTGGGGAGGAAAGGATTGAGTATCTGAAAGACAGCTCTCCTCTCCTGGGGAGTGTGGGCTTGTGATCCCACCACAGCAGCAACTCCCAGTGGAAACTGGGAGCATCAAAGCCGGGATCACACACGTATGGGGAGGAGGTGACAGTGGATGCTTGCGAGCGGGGTGCAGAAACATTAGCAACTTGTGCTGAGACATCATTACTGCGTCCATGCTGTGGTCACATCATGAAAAACAGGAAAAACCCGGACCCTGGGCAGACGACAGCACACCAGGCCCATGCCCGTTGCTAGATCCCACCTACCCAAGTCCCTATATATAACTTTGTGGCTGACACTAAGTTGTGAATGAATGCTTACAGTACTCACTGCAAGTCGACCAATGCTTTTGCAGAGTGTACTGTAAGCTATCATTCAGTGACAGTGCAGTTGGCAGGCAGCCGTGGTGGTGTGCGGGTTGGGTTTGCTGCCCATCGCCTGCCATGCCTATGCTGGGATGGGGGGAGCAGGGTGGGGTTTGGTTGCCTCAGTGGGTTAGGGGGGTCCATTGGACTACCAGGGTGATCCTGAGTGTGGGATTTGCTGTGATTGGGGCTGGAAGGGGGGTATCACTAGACTACCAGGGATGGACTGTATTTTTCTATCTGTGCATCGGGTATTGGGGATGGGAGAGAGTACCACTAGACTACCAGGGTTAGGATGGCAGTAATATTGCATTTGCAGTTGGGGTACAGGGACAGGGGGGTCCACTAGACTACCAGGGACTATGGCCTGCCATCCACTGTCAGGGCACCCTGTGCATCCAGCCAGGCGCATCCTTACACAGGACATGCAAATGGAGCCTTAATGACGTGCAAATGGCCCCACTTGCACCTTGCATAGCTAATGGTCCCATTTGCATGTTTCGGTCTGAATATCTGTAATGTGAGCTCAGCGCATCTGCAAGATGCGCTGCGCATTCCCGTTCCAGGTATTTAGACCTGGCAGGGGGATGTGCCGGCAGATCGTTGTTGGCCCCATTTACACCGCACACATATCCTACTATATTCAGATGCACCTCATTTAAATATGTCTGTGCTCCAGCGCATCTCAGTTGCGCAGAGCAGCCACTAGCGCCTTTTCAAGGTGCAGTTTGAAAATCCTGCCCAGTATATTCATATTCTTCAGTTAAATGCATTTGGTCTTGTAAAGTTACTAAATTACCTCCTACTATCTAAAAGTTCAGATATTACCAAAATGGAATCAGGTCAAAACCACATGGAACAAAACAGTGACACTAAGAGTTCAACTGGCCTTCGTAACACAATTTCTGTAAAAACTTGTAATGTTTAATATTGAATTTATTTCTGGAGTATTTTCCTTAACACATTTTGTATTAAACATTAGAAAATTCTCCACCATAGAGTTTTGTTTGTTAATTTATCCGTCCCCCTCTTTCCATTCCCCCACCAGACCCAGACATATACAGTAGTGGTAAAAATCAGGCAAGCAGTAAATGGTATACATATCATGGAAGGGTGCAAGAGTATTAAGGTAACACAGTAGACATGTCATGAAATGGATACAGGAACAATTTGGGCAGGACATGGTGCATGAGTCTATGCTTAAGAGCAAGTACTTCAGTGCCAGGGGGAGAAAAAAAGGGGGAAGGGCGATCTTTCATAGGTTAGAAAGTTAGGGGTCCGATGGACAGGAAGATGGGTAGAGTACACTGTGGTAGTAGTATAAGAGATACCATGGAGTTTAGGGACAGTTACAGGCAGTGGCGGATTTCAGGTGCGACCACAGGGAGTTCTTAAACAGGCGATGGGAGGGAATGCATCTAGTGGATGCGGGAAGGGAGTTCCGGGGGGGGGGCGCAGATAGCAAAGGCGCGATCACCTGACAAGGTACAAATTTTGGGGACAAGGAGGGACAGCGTGTCAGTAGACCTGAGTTGGTATTATGGTTGTGCAGGCATGAGTAGCTGAGACAGGGCAGGAGGGGAGGCATTGCGGACAATTTTGTCTATGAAGCAGCCCAGAACAAACGAATGATAGTTACTTGGGGACAACCAGTGAAGCTTCTCATGTAGCTCACAGTGATGGGCGAGTCGAGGGGCAATGAGAGCAAAGCGGCAAATATTGTTGTATGCCACATCACATTTTGCAAGGCTAGTCTTAGTGGTGAGGGGAAAGTTTGTCAGCCCATAGCTAAGTGAGGGAAGAAATACTCCTTTGGCAAGGGCAAGACACGCAGTTAACTCATTAGCTCCCGGTGGCCATTTTGGGTCGGATCTAGCAATGGATGGTTCCGACTCCATATGGCGTCTATGGGAACAAATGTGCTAATGTGAGGGATCCACGAGCCCTTGAAAATTGAACAGAAAGCGATGTTTGATCTGCAGGACACAGGGACATGTCCTAAAGCTCAGAGATGGTACACTCAGGGGTTCCATTAGGAGGAGGCTCCTTTTCTTTCAGGCGGTGACCTATGGAACAGTCTATCAGTGGAGACAGTGGGTATGAAGACAGTACAAGCCTTCAAGATACGCCTTGACAAATTTCTATTTTCCAAGGGAATCAACAGGTACACTGTATAATACAGGGGGTAAGGAATCTCGGTTCCATGTTGCTGCAGCAACAGGAAATTTGCCGACCGTCATTACAGCAATGGTACAATATCAACAAATGGCATTGTGCCGTCACTGTATTAAGGTTTTTTTACAGGGGGCTTTTCCCCCTGCACCCCCCCATGTGGGGGGACTCTGTCCCCCGCACTCCCCGCACTATAGATCACCAGCTCTGAGTTGGAGTTGGTTCGGGGAGTGGCAAACTCCCCAGAGACAACAGCACCAGGAAACCAGCAGACCATCACAGTGAACAGCCAATTCTGTTGCTGTGATGGTCTTCACTGTTTTCCCATCATGGTGGCAATGGTATACGGGGAATCCCTAGGGATTAGTACATGTTTGCACAGAATCCTTTCTGTTTTCATCCGTTTCTTGAAGCATGAGGGACAGAGATGGCGAACGTTTACTGTGGTGCTGTGGTAAAGAGCTAGTAATGCCAAAGAATTAGCAGGCAGAACATTTTGGTACTTTTTAAAAGTAGTTCCCCAGCTAGTTTTCATTTCTGGTGTGTTTTCTTTTTCCATGTGCTCATTAGATGGCTTTCTACTTAATAGAGTTGGGTGTGATGTGAAAAGCAATACTTTACCTGGAAGCAGACTGTATTTCCCAGTTCTGAAGCCGCGGCTTCTATTACTTTTTTTTTTTCATTTTCAGCCAAGGCTTCAAAATGGAGTGTCTTGTAAATGGTGATAGCTTCAAAACGGAGGTCTGCTTGTAAACGGTGGTGGCTTAAATTAATAAACTGTGTTTTGAGCAGTATTTAGAGTATCTGTCTGGCATTCCTGCATCCATCCCTCAGCAGCTCTCAGCTACCACATTACTCCCTCTCTTACCCCCTTGAGGCGGTGGAGGGCTCAGTGCCACTCTGTTTTTAACTCCAGATACATTGTTTTGATGATTAATTTACTTACTGCAATGTCCTCTCCATGTAATATAAATATTTGGTCCCTATTACTGGTTTCCGTTTCACCCAATTCACTATTTTGAAGCTGCGCTTTGAAAATACAGCTATAATATGAGGAGAGCTTTTATTAGTAACATTTTTCCATCTGTGGCTTCAGTTCGGGGGGGGGGGGTCTGCAAAACAAGGGATGCTTCAAAATGGGGAAATTCGATGTATCTAGTTCTATTTCTCCCATTACCTCATCAGCATGTGACCTCACTCGTTACATCACAAGCCTTAATTGCCTGATTGGTAGCATCTGTCACAAGTTACTAATCAAGCAGCAGGAGATTGGTCCTTCTTGATTACTAGTGATGTCACAGTTGATGAGGCTGCAGTGCTTCTGATGTATAAGGAGGGGTTGAACTGACTACACCAGCCTCCAGGTAGACTGCTGCTCCACACATCACACCTTGTACTACCAGGTAGAAAAAATCTTTGAATTAACAAAGCAGAAAAGAGAAAAAAAACATGTCGGGCGTGCAGTAAGAAGCGAACACAGACTGCTTCTGAAGGTTCCTATGAATTCCAGGCAATGCAATACCTCTTTAAAAGAACCAGGTGGAGTCTCTCCCCAGCTGCATATTCTGTAGACAAGTTGCTTTGTACTGCCATAGCCTGTGCAGCACTTGTTTTGCTGCAGAAGCATCAGAGGAGCAGGTGCTCCCTCTCCACCCCCTCATGGGATATAGAAAGATAATAGGATATCTAATTAGCAAGGATCTGCCAGGAGCACGTCTTGCTCCCTCTCAGGGAACAGGTAAAGTGAATCAGAGCGGCTGATCTCCTCCTGCCCAATGGATATGTGTCAAATGTCATTTTGCCTTTACCAGCTTAAGTGAAAAGGTCTCCTAACAGCACAGGTCTGACAGGGAAGAGCAGATGAGAGAATTTGATTATTTATGGTGCCTTTCTGAGGCACTACTGTATGTCTTAATGTGCTTTAAGGAGCAAAGGAAAGGACACTGAATACAGTGACCAAAGTATAAAATGACTTGACAAATGGAGTGATCTTATTGGCAACTAGGTGTTCCTGAAGTTATTTCTGACTGAATGTTTTGAACTAGAACCATATTGTTTTATGTGTTTTTTTTTTTATCATGTGGCCATTTCACAAGTAACACACTCCAAGCTTTGTGGTTGCTGGGAAATATACAGTACATACTTCTCAGGTGAGCTCAGAGGCCTTTGGCTGTACCTCGTACCTAAGAACACGTGGTTGTATATTGCCCAGCGACCACACACCCTGTCGACAAAATGTGTTTTTGCTTATGTGGCCTACAGCAAGTCTTGTAGAGCAGCAGTCCTGTTTTATCGAGAGAAGGACTACTGGATTGGGCTTTTGGGTATGTCTGTCTGTTTTGTAAAGGGAGCTCTAAGGTTCACTTGTACAGCAGCAGAGATGGGTGGAGGGGACCATGCCCTAAGGAGGGCTGCCAGTCACCAGCAGTTCTGATTATGCCAATTCTCTCTTTTTTGCTGGTGGCCTTTGTCCCCCTTTAATGTCTCATCTGAAGGATGGTACCTCAACAGTACAATCCCCTAGTACTGCATGACACTGCAGTGCTGCACTAGGTCCTGAGAACTTCTGTTAGGTGTTGTCTTTCTTCTACCCCCATTTTTGCCCCTTCCCCCCCATCCGCCACCCTGGTGACTGGGGTCACCATCGCTGTACCCTTTCTCTGGCTCGGGTGGCAGGTGTGTGGCTTTGTTCTCAGCCAGCCCAGCCCTACTTCATATTCAACAGCAGGAGGTGCACAAATAATGGCCAGTCCATGCCCGCCTCCCAGTATGTGTCACCTTTATAACCAGACAGCCTCACTTTGAGTATCTGGCATGCACATGTGAACCCTGGTTTCTCAGGTGCCAATAAGAAGATATTCTCTAATCAGTAAAATAGGTGATTCTTTTGGACAAAATGTCGGGGATCGAATATATTTTCTTTTTTTCCATATATGTGTTTATCTCCTTGTTGTCCCAAGCTGGCCCCCTTCAGACTGACCCCTCCCCAGCCCCGTCACCAGTACATACCTCCACAGAGTACTTCCTGGTCTCCTGGTGCAGACCCTTTGGATGGTTGGTTGTCACCCGCAGACAGGAATTTTTTTCCTCCATTTTGTCCTCCCATTCCCGTTACTGGGGTGCACACACCAGATGTGTGCACATCCGCAGACATCCCACAGCACCCTTCATTCCTTGGTGCCCACAGACCCACACTACCCTCAGGCCTCCAAACAGGGGCAGTCGTTCGGCAGGAGCACCAATTCTCCCTCCCCAGGAGAGGAGAGGAGAGGAGAGCAGTACTTTGGACACTCGATCCTCTCCCTCCCCAGCCGACCCCCGGCAGCCCGCTTTCACTGTGAACATGAGTCGCCGGTATGGCAGGAGCTTAAGGCACGTATGCCTCAGCTCTCCACGCCATTGGACTGGCTGAGTAAATTTTCTTAATTATTCAATAAATAAAAAATATGGAACGAAAGAGTAAATCTTATGATAGAACCTGAAAAACATGCAAAGGTTACTGCTGCATGCATTTAGCCTGAAAGGAGTACAGAACCCTGATTGTGCACTGGAGCATTCCAAACACAAAAATAGCTTTGGGACACATTTACTTATTTATTGTTTCATTCATTTGGTAACCGGATTGGTGTACTGATCTGAAGACCTTTTTCAGGCATGGCTGGGCCAGGGACTGGCACATACAATGGTAAAAATACAGTCAGAACAAACCCTAGGATACAAGGATCATAACCGGGAATCCAGTGCATGTCAGGCAAACATACAGTGGCGGTGTAAATAAATACAGGTAAACAACACCAAATACATCTGACAAAGTGAGCATCAATTAGATTATATAACATACATGTAAACAGGGCAAGGTAACTACATCATCTAACAATAGGATCGATGACATCAGCTGAGCCAGCAACAGCAGTTGATACACAGAGTCCAGGAGGAATACATTACAGTTAGAAACTCAGCCAGTATTTAGGATAGAAAAGATGACTGAGTCAGTATTAGGAGCAGGAGAGGAGAGCACTAGTGGGAGGAGGAGGTAGGGGGGCTGCATATGAAGCACAGCAGTGCTAGTGGCCTGTGGACAGATGCAGGCTGAGAAGGATGGGAAGTGGGTTCTTATAAGGTA
The DNA here is from genome assembly GCA_016271365.2 of Neoceratodus forsteri. Taxonomy (NCBI): domain Eukaryota; kingdom Metazoa; phylum Chordata; order Ceratodontiformes; family Ceratodontidae; genus Neoceratodus; species Neoceratodus forsteri. The sequence goes on from CM057459.1 coordinate 1,411,900,931, forward strand.
TTTAGATTAAGAAGGGGTTGGGGAAATGTGTGTGGGGGGGGGGTCCTTCCAGAGTAAGGGTCCAGCCTTGGAGAACCCTCTTTGTCCCATCAGGGTGGTTATGTTAGGACAGTCAAATTGGAGGTAGGATGTCTGACGTAGATTATGACTGAAGGTTCTGGGCCAGAACAGAAGAGATAGTGAAGAGTATCAGGGATTGTGTAAGGCATCTGTGACTGTCTGGGCCAGCAGGTAGGAGCGTCATGCTTGAGGGGGGAGCCAGTTAAGGGACTGGTAGAGAGAGCAGCGATGGCTGAAAAGAGGGTCACGAAGGGCAAAACAGCATATCCAATTATAGGTAGTGTCCAGCCAGTTCAGGTTGGCAGTGCAGGTAAGGGAGTACACTGAGCACTCATAATCAAGGAGGAGAAGGTTACCATGGGCAACAGTTAGGCAGGCTTCAGGTGTGAGGTGGTCGATTAGGTGATAGCAAAGCCCAATCTTCTGATTAATGCACCTGATCAGTGAGGCAGTGTGGTCGAAGAAGGTAAGGGATGGGTCCAGGATTACCCCCAGATACTTGAAGGTGGGAACAGTGTCAAGGCGCGAACCATCAGGGGATAGGACAATAAGAAGCCAGCCTGAGTGGGCAAGGGAGGACAGTTTTGGTTTGGAGCTGAACAGCATGGTCTTCATTTTGGAAGCATTGACCAATAGTTTGTTGGAAGAGAACCAATGATGAGCCTTGCAATAATCAGCGGTAAGGGTGTAGGACAGAGAGGAGGGGGATGGGTCACTTTGGAATAGTATTAGATCAGCAGCGTAGAGGAGTGATTTACAGGAGAGGCCCTCCAATGCTAGAGAGTTAATGAGAGGGAAAGAGAAGGGTGGCCAAGTACAGAACCCTGGGGGACACTTACTGAGACAGGCTAAAGGGAGGAGATGGCACCACCAAGGCAGACCATTTGGGTTCTACCAGAAAGGTAATTAGTGAGCCAGGCAGTGGAAGCAGGGGAGAAACCAAGGCCATCGAGTTTTGTTTTTAGGATATTATGGTTGACAAAGTCGAATACATTGGACAAATCAACAAACACTGCATCAGTTAGCTTTCCTTCATTTATATTCCTTAGTACATGATCGATGAAGAAGGCAAGGGCCATGGTTGTGCTGTGCCCCTTCCTGAAGCCATGCTGCTGAGGGCAGAGGAGATTGCCTTTTGAGATATGTTCAGTGATTTGGTAGTTTATTGCCTTCTCTAGGAGCTTTCCAAGATGGGGTAGTATCGAGAAGGGGCGGTAGTTGTCCATGAGATTAGGGTCACCTGATTTATGAATGAGGGCAATTTTGACCTGCTTCTTGGCAGTGAGGACAGAAGCCATAGTAAGGGAGAGGTTAAAGATGTAGGTGAGAGAACAGACAATGTCCTGGCCTACTAGTTTTAAGAAGTGGTACCAACACTCCCTCTAGATGGTAGGCTGAGGAGGAGCTTAAGTGTCTCAAGAGGGAAATGGTCTTAAAATAAAAGGGGGGCTGCTGGAAGTGGAAGGTAGGGGTGACAGCAAGGTGGTGGTGGTGGGGAGTTTAGCCAGGTTGCTGCTAAGGTTAGAGAAATGATTGTGCATTGAGTGCATTCACCATGTAAGTAGGGTCAGTCAGGGAGCCTTGCTGTGTGTTTAGGGGGTAAGAGAACTGCTGAGTAGAGGGGGAGAGCAAGGAAGTAATGGAGAACTAGAAATGCTTGGGATTTCCTAGATGTTTGAATTGCAGTGATTGGAAGTAGGCCGATTTCCTGGAATGTATGCAGCGCTTGCAGAGATTACGCAGGTGACAATAGTCATTCCAGAGGGTAGGGAATGGGGCAGTTTTATAGGCGGCCCACTTGGGGTCCCACTCTCATTAGCTTGAGGAGGTATGATGACAGCCACTGAGTGTGAGGTAGCCAGACTCAGACTGGAAATAAACTGGGTCAGGAGTGCCTTTGCCCCCTATCCAGAGACCACCCAGTCCAACGCTGCTGCCTCAAAGGATGCTAAGAACGAGGAGCACTTGGATGATGATGGGCTCGGGAAGGGTTAGGGCGGTCAGGCAGAGGCACATCCCAAATCTATTCCACTCCAGAACTCATATGCCACACAGGCAATTGGGGACAACCAAACAGAGGTACCCAGAGAAGTGGAAGGGAAGGATGTGGAGGTCAACCAAGGAGGTGATCTCAGTGGAGAGAGGTTAGCCAAGGAGGTGACCTCAGCGGGGAGAGCAGTGGACCCCAGAGGAGGAGGAGGAAATGAATCCTGGTGGGTGACTCTATCATAAGAGGGATCCAGCTAGCAACACAGGAGGGGAGGACGGGGAGTGCCATGGCATGGAGGGATGGGAGGAAAATCCTGGGGATCACTGGGAAGGCAAGACAGGAGGGTAAGCTGGATGTCATTATCCACCTATGTACTAATAACCTGGCAAACGGGCAACTTAAGGAAGTTCAGGAAGAGTTTAGGAATTTGGGGAGGGGTCTCAAGCAAGTAGCTACTTCTGTCACCTTGGAAGTACTACCTGTGAGAGGCATGGGAGAACGTAGGGATGCACGCATCAGGAACTTTAACTCATGGTTGAAGGACTGGTGCTGTGAGGAAGGGTTTGGATTCACTGGTGACTGGGAAACCACCTTGCGTGATGGGAGACTATTCAAGTTTGACGGCCTGCATCTGTTCTGGAGGGGAAACCAAGCACTCAATGATAAGTTTAAATGTTACATGGACAAGCATTTAAACTAGCCAAGGGGGTTGGCAGGCCAGCAAGAAGGGTACCTAATTACCCACCCCCCACAACTAGTCGTGGAACCAGTGAACATCTCTACAAAGCAGTGTGCAAAAGATGGAGATAAGCACCCAAGGGGTGGATAGGCAGAAAGGGAGCAAAATTCAACAGAAGGGCAGACAGCAGGGAGAACCAGGGATAAAGGACAACCAGGGAAGGGGGCTGGAGTAGAACAGCTAAACAGTCCAGGGAGTTCACATCATGGAAAGCTGTGTGTGCCAATGCCAGGAGACTTAGCAACAAGATGGAGGATCTGGAGGCTGCCATGGTGCGGTCAGACCTGGACATTATGGCCATCACAGAGACTTGGTACAATGATAACCATGACTGGGAGATGGCCATAGCCGGATACAACATATTCAGAAGAGACAGGGTAGACAGGAAGGGGGAGTGGGAGGAGTGGCACTTTATGTGAAAGATGGCATAAAGGCCACAGAGATCTAGGAGGAACAAAATAGAGGAGAGATACTGTGGGTTAAGCTGGAAAGGAAAATGGGGTAAGTTATCCGCACGGGGTGGTTTACAGACCACCAGCCCAGGAGGAAGAAACAGATAGGGAGCTGATGCTAGCCATCCAAAGGATGGCAGACATGGGTGAGGTGGTGCTGGCTGGAGACTTCAATATTTCAGACGTTCACTGGAGTCGCCCAGCAGCAGCATCAACCAGCAGTAGATTTATCCTGGACTCCCTTCAAGGTGCCTTCTTCAAGCAGCTGGTCATGGAACCAACTTGGCAGAAGGCAATATGGGACCTCATGTTCACAAATGGGGACAGTGTGATGGGGATAACAGTGGGGGAGCACCTAGGGAACAGTGACCACCGGTCACTGTGGTTTCAAAAATCACAGAAGGAGCAGAACCAAATCACACAAAAAACATATTCTGGGTTTTAGGAGGACAGACTTTGAGAAAATGGGGAGATGCTTGAAAGAGGTATTAATGGGAATGGGGCGGGAATCAGGGGTTGAGGAACAGTGGGCAAAATTTAAAACTGGCACTACTTCATTTAGGAAACAAGATATCCATAGAGACGATATCAAAGGGGATATTCTTTTAGCTCAGACATTTTCAGCTTATTTAGAAATATATTTTGATATTTGCAAAAAAACTGTTTTGAGGTTACTATGCTTGTCCACTGTACTAATTACTTAATATATATTTATTCATCTGCATATTTAACAGTAGCACTTTGCTAATAATTGTTAATGCTTACAAAGTCATTGTTATTTGAGCAAAATAGAAGTATTCAAGAAGAATCTATTAAGATTTTAACATGAAATTTTCGTTATGAGCACATGTTGGGAAAGCCTATTGTTATTTTAATATTTTCCTATTTCTGTATATATGTACTGATGGGTTAGCAAGGGGAAAAGGTAGAGGATGCCATTATGGTTTTCCAAGGAGGAAGCGGAGAAAGCAAAAGCCAAAAAAGATCGCATTCAGGCAATACAAAATGCGCAGGCAGAAGGAGATAGGGAGAAGTACCAGGAGATGCAAAGTGAAGCAGAGAGGTTAGTAAGGGAAACCAAAACTCAGACAGAAGAGCACATTGCAAAATCAGTGGGTAGGGGGGACAAAACCTTTTACAGATACATAAGTGAAAAAAGAAGGGCAAAGGAAGGGATAGTGAGACTGAAGGGGGAGGATGGGGGCCGCGTGGAGGATGACAACAGTAAAGCTGACATACTGAACAGATATTTCTGCTCAGTCTTTACTGAGAAAGAGGAGGATAATAGGCCTGAAGGGAGTATAAGGGGTGGGAATGGCACATAAATGGACACAAATCCCTTTACACAGGAAAGGGTCCTGAAGGAACTGGAAGGAATAAGAGTTGATAAAGCAATGGGGCCAGATGGGGTGCACCCCAGAGTCCTAAAGGAACTAAAAGAGATGGTGGCTGAACTTCTGGCAACCCTGTTTAACTGATCACTGGAAACAGGGGAAGTACCCAAAGACCGGAGGACAGTAGATGTAGTCCGCTTATACAAAAGTGGGAACAAAGAGGAAGCGGGGAACTACAGACCAGTCAGCCTCACCTCAGTAGTGGGGAAGATCATGGAAGCACTACTGAAGGAGAGACTGGTGGAACATCTGGTTGCCAACATTGAATTTTTCAACTGGGTGACAGAGGAGGTGGATCAGGGTAGGGCAGTGGACATGGCCTATCTGGACTTCAGCAAGGCATTTGACACTGTGCCACATAGAAGGCTACTAAACAAGCTAGGGAATATGGGAGTGGGCAGGACAGTAGTGTGGTGGGTAGGTAATTGGCTGGGCAACAGGACACAGAGGGTAGTGGTAAATGGCTGTCACTCCACAGAGGGAAGAGTGACCAGTGGGGTACCACAGAGATCATTGCTGGGACCGGTCTTATTCAACATCTTCATCAGTGACGTTGTGTAGGACTTAGAAGGCAGACTTTCCCTGTTTGCTGATGACATGAAGCTCTGTAACAGAGTGGACATGCCAGAGGGTGTAGACAGAATGAGGAGGGACCTGCAGAAGCTTGAAGAATGGTCAAGGATTTGGCAGTTGAAATTCAATGCAAATAAGTGTAAGATAATGCATATGGGGCACAGAAACCCTGGAACAACATATCAATTGGGGTGAGGAGTGGGGATATAGCATGCACCAAGCAAGAAAGGGACCATGGGGTTATCTCTGATGGTCTCAAGGCAGGGAAACAGTGTGACAAGGCAGCAGGCAAATCAAATAGAATGTTGGAAAGCATAGGCAGGGGCATCACCCGCAGGAAAAGGAAAGTCATAATTCCACTATTCAAGACACTAGTGAGGCCCCATCTGGAGTACAGTGTACAGTTCTGGAGACCATACCTACATAAGGACATTGACAGGGTAGAGAAGGTTCAGAGGAGGGCAACAAAGATAGTACTGGAATTGCATCACAGGTCTTATGACGACAGGCTGAAGGACTTAAATATGTGCTCCCTGGAGGAGAGGAGAGAGAGCGGGGATATGATAAAGACATACAAGTACCTCACAGGGAGGAAAATGGTGCAGGAATACACTATTTTCCAGCTAAAAATTTTTGCCAGGACTAGAAGGCATGGGATGAATTTGGAGGGAGGGCGAGTCAGAGGAAACATGAGGAAGAATTTCTTCACAGAAAAGGTGGTGGACAAGTGGAACACCCTGCCAGAGGAAGTGGTGGAGGCTGAAACAATCACGGGATTTAAGAATTCATGGGATAGACATAAGGGAATTCTGGAGGTCAGGGGTAAGGGGCAACAGACTTCTAGAAAAACATAAAGTGAACTTACAAGCTCAAATTGACAGACTGAGTGGGACATAGGCCCTTATCTGCCAACAGTGTCTATGCACTCTGTAGAGTATTGAGTGGGAAATGCTTGTCTTCGATGAGTGAGAGGGCTGAGACAAAGGTGTCTAGTGACAGGTCAGCATTGGTGGCATAAAATGGGTAGCACAGTCAAGCCTGAGCATGTCATACTTAGAGAAATTGCGGAAGGTCAGATAGGTGGGTGGGGGCAGGGGGGTTGGAACTCCAGACACAGTAGATGGGAGAGTGGTCACTAATGGTGTCAGACAGCATGCCAGCAAGGGCAACTTTGTCAGCTGAAGTCACCAGGATTCAGTCAAGGGTTTTGAGTTTGTTGGTCTGATTGTTGAGGCATGTATGGGAGGTAATTAGTTTGGTAAGATTATGTTGTTGTATAATGGAGTTGCAGTCAGAGAGGTGGTTGGTGTCCCAGTAGATGTTAAAGTTACCCACTAGAATGGTGTCTCTAGAGAGAGAGAGAGAGAGAGAGAGAGAGAGAGAGAGACAGAAAGAGAGAGTGGAGTGCAACAAGCCCAGGGGAACACCAGTCCTTGGAGGGTTATAGCAGCACCCAACAAGCAGCTTCTTATTGGTGGCAACTGTTAGTTCAACTGCAAGCAACTCAGTAGGGAGGCCACTGGAAGACTGGCTAAGAAGTGTGGCAGTATAGGAGCTGTGGTAGTACAGGAGTACACCACCACTACCAAGGTGAGAGGTTGAATGATCACGGTGAAGGAAAGAGTAACCGAGTAGGGAGCAACTGCTGTCAGGGGTGGGGCTTTTTATCCAGGTCTCAGATATGCCCAGTATGTCAGGTTTGTACAGAGACCCAGGCTTCCAGCTCTAACGTTTTCGAAAGAAGGCTCCTCACATTCAGGTATGCAATTTTTAGGCTGTGCTTAATGTTCCATAGTGGATGACTGTGGGATAGAAGAGTGTTTGGGGGGATGGGGTAGCAGGAACAGGGTTACTTTCAATGTTCCCAGAGAATAGGAGGCAGGCAGTGTGGAAGTTGGATAGGAGGAGGATGGAGAGAGATGAGGTGTAGGAAGAGATGGTGCCAGTCACAGGAGCCGATGAAGGCCAGGGTGGCAGATGGGCAGTAGAGGAGCAGGCCACAGTCTGAACTAGGCAGTATATAAGCAAGGCAGGAGGTTGGTTTGGCATGCTCCAGAGCGATCTGTTCTAAGGCTAGGGACGATGCACCAAAATCAAAGGCTAGACAGAAGCCAAGAAGTGTACAGAGAGAGAGCCACTGAACTGTAGCGGAGGACATCATGGGTAGGGGTGGAGGGAATGGAGGTGAGAATGAGTACTATTGAAGGTGCAGAGAGGTTTTGGGGTATTGGAAATTGAGCATGGACTAGGGAAGATAGCCAGTGTAGGGTGCGGAGCACCACCTGGTCGGTAGGACTTAATAGGGAAGAACTATGCCAGGAGCAGGTGAAGAGAGAGTAGAGCAGAGCAATGGGAGGAACCAAGAGATGCAGGGGGGGGAGGGTAGCTGAAAACTAGTAGATCAAAGAGGCAGAGACAATTACTACTTGTGAGATAGCTTAGTGGTGAGAGCTGCCGTCTGCGGAATGGGTTAGGCAACAGCAACCAGAAGTTCAAATCCTGAGGTACAGGAAAGAGGAAATGAGGTAAGAGGAAGGGTGGAGAAAGGCTGGTCACAGACAAAGTAGGGAGGAGCAGGAAGAAGGGGGAGCAGGAAGAAGGGTTGAACACATAAGAATACAGTAATTATATTAGGAGATGGGAGGGTAAGTAGGAGGACAGCAGGGGCCTATAGTTGCCTAACAGTATAACTATCTAATGGAGTTTAGGGGAGTTAGAAAACACACAGTGGGTCACGAGACAGCCACATGACTCACGACACCCAATAAAGGAAACGACAACCCAGGGAGTGGGTGGGGCTGCTGCCATGGTAGTGGTGGGATAAACAGTGCCTCTGACTGTTCTTTCAAAGCAGCAACCTGTATCTGTGGGGGGGTGGTGTGGGTGAGTGGAGGGTCCGATGAGTCAGTGAGTGGTGGGGAGCCTGCTCCTCTTAGCTGTAATGGCAACTTCTATGGGGGTGGAGGGTCCAATGAGCCAGCAGCTGGTGGTGGTGGGGGCCTCTCTGGCCCTAATGGTGACTGCTGTGGGGGTGGAGGTTCCAATGACCCGCAGCTGGTGGGGGAGGGAGAGCATGCTCCTCTTTGCTCTAATGGTGACTGTGGGGTGGAGTGGAGGGTCCAATGAACCAGTGGCTGGTGGGGGGAGGTGACCCTGCTTCTCTTGGTGACTGCTGCAGGGGTAGAGGGTCTGATGAGCAGGGCCACTGGAAAATTGCACCCGCAATTTATTTGCAGAATGTTCACCATTCTCCGCAAAAACTGACATGTTCTGCAATTTCTTGCAATTTTTGAGTTTTTACATTGAACTATGTAAAAAGTATTAACATTTTTAATAAAATACTCTTAATTTTGCATGCAGACTTAGGTTTGGCTGAAACGATGCAGTGCAAGGTAGGACAAGGGTTTTATGTGACACCGCTTTCTTTTGAATCCTTGTCTTGTTTGGTTTTAAAATCCACTGGCCAAACATAAGTACACTTAGACACTTGACATTTGTTTTGTGTTGAAGCAGTCTATCAGAAAACTTTTGTTGCCGCGCAGGCTGAAACAAAAGATTGGAGAATAGGTGCAAATGATCCCATTCACCTAAATAGGGTGCTAACTACAGTATGAAGCCTTTTTGCAAGTGGTAGGACAGTTTTTTCCTTGTGAGTATACTTTCTTTCAAGCCCTGTTTACACTGCTGACTTTGCAGCACATCAACCCATGCTCATGGGTTAATACGCTGCAAAGTTGGCAGTGTAAACACTCTCCAGCGCGCCTTAAGCACCCTTCAGATCCTTTTTTTGATTTGACTCAGTTGGGGGATCGGCAGCGGAGTGAGCTCTTTACGCGGTGGTGTGAATGCTTTGCTGCGCTTGCTCCATTGCAAGGGCTATCTTTCCTTCATCCTCTGGTGACTTCACGGCCCCTCCTTGAAGCAACCTGCAGCGCTGTGAGGGCGGGCTGTGTAAATGTGAAATTACCAGAGGAGCAGGGAGTACAGCCTTAAGGGAGCGGCGCAGATGTTGGGGCACTGTGGCCATGTAAACACGGCTTCAGACTAGTTTTGATTCAATCAGCTAAGGATTTTTTTGGATGGCCCTGCTGATTTTAAACTTGAATAAGCTAGTTGCTAACAGTGATCTTGCTCTTAGCAATCTACTACATAGATGCTCACATGCAAAGGCTACAATAAAAACCTGACTAAAGTCTAAAAACAAGCTTATAAAACACATAAAATGCATCTGAACATTTATCTTTAACAAAATCATTGCAGCCAGAGTAAAACTAAAGTAAATTACAGGGTACTCTGACTACTGTGTGATGTAGTAAAAACATATTGGTATTTTTTTTTATATTTTGTGGTAACTGGGTAAGGCCCACTATGCACAAGTGCTTGTTTTCAGGGGCAACCCAGGAGCACTAAGGAGGTTAAGTGACTTGCTCAGAGTCGCACAGTATGCAAGTGGAGATTGTGGGACTCAAACCCAGGTCTGCTAGATGTCCCCAGCTCATTCACAGTTTGTTACTCTAACCTCTAGTCTATACTACCAGCCTCAATAACCCCTAGATATGTAATTTCAAAAATAGTGTGCAGTACCTACAGTGCATATGATGAACATTAAACACTTTAACAACATTTTACTAAACTCAATTATTCACCACTCTATCTGCTTATTTTTTTCTTGTACCAAAGCGGGTGAATAGCTGGCAGTGCGCTGTAAACAGCTGTGGATTAGGCTTCATTATTCTACAGCCAGAAACAGAAACATTTATTTGTTTTCGATTTATTTAATATTGATTTGCTGTGCCTCACTTTATAGAATCTATTTAGCACTGTATGAGGCAGATGCTTTTACATTTTGGAAGATAGGCAATGCTTACGATAGCTTATCAGTTTAGTATTTATTCCTGAATCATAAACTTTTCTTTATGTTTTAAACATATTCAATTGGCAGTGTATTCATTTAGCAGTTTATACTGACTAATTCATGCTGCAGAAAACATTGGAAGATTTATTGTGAAGCACTCAGGGTCTATAGCAGAACTCCTGCAATTTCCCCACAATTTTTGCAAAAAGCTCCGCAATTTTGGGTAACTTTTTCCGCAGTTTTCCAGTGGCCCTGCCAATGAGCTGGCAGCTGGTGGGAGGGGAGCCTGGTTATCTTGGCTCTAATGGCCACTGCTGCAAGGGGGGGTCCGATGAGCCTGCGGTGCTGGGGAGAAGGAGAGCCTGCTCCTCTTGGCTCAAATGGCAACTGCTGCAGGGGGTGGAGGGTGCAATAAGCCAGTGGTGGGTGCACTATAATCAAATTTCCTGTAGTCGATCCCCATTAGGTATGCCAGCCATAGGGGATTTGGGGTTGCTGCGTGAGCATTGTTTACATTATGGCAGGGATGGGGTCACAGAATCACCAGATTAAAAAATGCAAGTTATTCCTAGTTTACTCCACAGCTGCAGCACTCCTAGCATTTACAGTGACCATCAGACAGCCCACCCCACACACACATTAGGTGTGCGGCCATGGAGATGAACATTCCCCTTTAAGGTTGGCAGCATAGCTACTGTACATTAATGTTTTTTGTTTTATTTTTATTTAGAAATCAGAAACTGGGAAAGCCAGACTGAGCCAAATTTCCTTTCCAGGTGCATCCAGAGGAGGGTTACAGAAAGTACTGTAGAGCAGTCACAAATGGGCAAAAGGCATGCAAAACAGTAAATACAGGGGGAAATATATACAAATATGACTTACGATGTAATAAAACACAAATATATACAGAATATGCAACGTGTTCAGAATACATAAAATAAAATACACAAAATATACAAAATATGCAAAATACAGAAAATATATAAATACACAAAATACTTAAAATAGAGAATATATAAAATACATTAAATATGCATGTGCTTCCATGTTTCTGCACAAAATATATAAAATAATTAAATATCCAAAACACACAAAACATGTGAAATACACAAAATATTCAAACTAAACAAAATATATAAATTACATTAAATATCGAAAACACACAAAATATGTAGAATACACAGACTATACAGTATATGAATATACAAACTATTCAGATTACTCAGAATATATAAACTATAAATATACAAAATATACTAAATAAAATACTCAAAATATATAAAATACATTAAATATACAAAATACAAAAATATGTAACATACACAAACTATTCAAGATACAGAGAACATTATACCATATAATAACTATGCAAAATATATCAAATACATAAATTACACAAAATGCATAAAACCTCTTCAGTAACAGAGGGAGGAGGAATGAGTTTAAACACAGTTGGAACAAGGCAAGGCAAGGGGACTCATAGTCCGGGGGGGGAGAAGCAAGAGTCTGAGAGATGGAGTTGGGGGGAGGGATAGAGTCCACCAGGGCAGTAAGTTGGTGGGGTGAGATAATGTAGTAAGAGCAGACTCGATGGACCTCTGGTCTCCTCAGCCATGAAATTCTATGTGTCTGTGAGTGAGCAGACCAAATAGTTGAAAACTCAGATCTGGCTACAAAAAGCACACAAAACAGAAACTGTGGGATAGGAAAGATGGAGGGGAACTTAGAGGATGCAGCAGGACAGAAAAGCTGGGGCAGAGGAATTAGGACATGGACTTATGTAACCAAATTTAGGAAGTTCCAGGCTATTAAGAAAGTGGGCTAGATGCTGTCAGATGTATTTCAATGCTGACTAATATAAAATACTGTTGTTGGGGATAAAGACTCACATTTGGGAATACATGTTAAAATGGAACAACCTTGCAGAAAACCACCCATGTGGGGTTATAGAGCAAAGAACACTGGCACCTGAAGCCCATAAAATACTGGCATTTGGGCTACTTAGGTTGTATTAGTGGGGTGGGGCTCTAATATAAATCAACAGAGGAGATATCATGTAAGGAATAAGACACAACAAGCTGTGGTTTATGGGCTGATAAGAGCACTCCCCAGCTGCATAATGAGGCATGAGGTGCTTGTGCTGAGTGCCTTTTGCTCCTGGAAAGTGCTCTTATCCACCCATAAACCACACCTTGGAGTGTCTTATTCCACTTTTAAAATGGGTCCCAGAAGTTAAAATCAATTTGTAACAAACTCTAGTCAGAGCCAGTATGGCTGCAAAATTAAATTAGTGAATGTTCATGATATCAGGAATTAGTACTGTGTTTTGTTGTTAAAGGTTCTATTTAAAATGTGTCATATTACATATAATATGGCATGTAGTGTCTTGTATGGAAAAGACATTAGCAGTCTGTTACTAATGTGACTCATCCTCAGGATACGAGGAGGCTCATAAAGTTACAGTTGGCAATAAAGGTAATGAAAAGTGTAACATCAGACCTGCTATTAACTACCCACAAGGCAGAATTTCAATAGTAGGTTAGTAGATGTAAATATTTAACAAAAAAAAAAGCTTTACATGTAAACCACAAAATCAGAAAATATACATTTATATACAAGTCCATTTTACACATGTTGGGGTGAAGCACTGAGGATATAAAATGTTCAGGCGTTCATCCATCTATATTCTTTCTCTTGAGAGACATTTTCTCTAGCACTGTGGATCCAATGAACTCTGCAATACGAAATACAAATGTTAGGCAAAATATCTAAAAAACAATAAAAAGCAGGACATTATTATATCAGATGCTCATTTAGCCATACTCATAATACAATAAAAACACTTCTATTGCAAAGTCTGCCATCTTTATATACCGGAAATAGATTGTCTATAGAAATCTTACAGAAAGTGCACAAGTTCAAAGCAATCATTCATACCTGAGCTATAGCCCCCCCCCAAGCTATAAAGGATTGTGTATGATCGCTCATACACAACAAGGGTATTTTTCACTTGAGAGGTTTCCATGGTAACTGGAGACCTCGAGAGCACAGCTCGAGAGGTCTGATTACCATGGAAACCTTGAGAGTTGAAAAATATCCTTGTTGTGTATGAGCGATCATACACAGTCTTTTATAATGCGTGGTGGCTCATACAAAGACTGCACTTACTTTTATCCACATTTGTGTGCAGTTTTTGCTTCTTCTGGCCTGTTTCATCACCATGGCCATTCTTGACTCATCGACGGTCGCCCGATCGCGCATGCGTGCTCAGCTTCCATGCATGCGCACCCACCTTCTAGGTGTTATGCTGTACTAGCTACGTAGCTAGTACAACACAACAGCTACGATGACGTAGCTAGTGCAGCATAACAATGCTGTTGGGAGCATGGATTTCCATACTCAACAGCATTCTACCATACACTATGTAAATCCATTATGGCTGAGCAGCTGATATAATAATGGCCGCTTTTTGTGTTTTTTTTTTTTTTTTTAGAATAGATTTCTGACATTTGGAATCATTGTACTGCAGAGTTCATTGGTTCCATAGTCCTAAAGAAAATGTCCCTCAAGAGAAGGGATATATAAATGAATACCTGTACATTTTATATCCTCTTTGCCTCACTCCAACATCCACAAAATGAATTTCTATATCGTTTATATTTCCTGATATTGAAGTTTATATGTAAAACTTTTTTTCTAATTACATGCACTAACAAACTGTGAAAATATGCCTCGTGGGTAGTTTATGCCAGGTTTGATATTATACTTTTCATTTTTTTAATTGCCGGTTGTAATTTTATAAGTACCTTCTCGTATCCTGAGGATGCGTCACATTCGCTGTTTTAAATTTTTAATTTGTACACATCATTGGTGGTGGCTAATGTGGGAACCAGTTACAATAGCACTACAAATATAGTGCAAGGAAAATGGTGATGTCCGAATGGTGTATCATGGAGAGTGACAGGGATTAAACAGCGCCGTGCAGTAAGTGCTACCCAGGTCACTGCCCATGGTACTAGGAAGAAGACAGTGGCTGAGGAATTGAGAAGGCTGGCTGGCTAAGCTGCTCCCATGGCAGAGAGGACTGAGACATGGAACAGCTCAGACACAATGGTGTTGGAGACCAGGGTTCTAATCCTGGTCTCTGAAATACAGTCAAAGCTGCTTATGACGGGTACATCTGTGTAAGCAGATTGTGCCCGTTATAAGGAGTGGTCGCAGTAACCAAAGACATGTTTTTTTTTTTTTTTATACAACATGATGATTACTGTACTGTACTGGAAAACTGCTTTAAAGACACAGTTAGCATGGACCTGTTGCTACCTACTGCCAGAAACTCTGCTCCCACTGCACCAGTGCTTGGCTATTCCATATAAGAATACAGTATAGGATCCCTCAAGCGATTGTGCTCTGGCACACCTACCCTGTCACCATACAGAGACAGATCCTATCTTCAGCTTGCAAAAAAAAAAAAAAAAATCCCTCATGCGATCGTGCTCTGCCACACTCCTTTTCTCCTTTTAAGTGCTTGTGCAGTCAAAACCTTACAATTTGCGGTGACTACGGGAAACAAAAACGTCATAAGGAGACAGGTCTTCCTCTCTTCCTTTAACTGCTATCAGCTTGCAAAAAATAGACGCCTATGCTGTCACCATACAGTGACGGATCCTTTACTCCCGCTTTCAAAAAATACATTAAATACATGAAAATCTCAGTTGTGATAGTACTGCTGAGACAGATTAGCAGCTAGTTAGTGCTCTATGCTGCTTTATGTTTGGCTGTTAATGTCATTCACTGTTTTTGCCCCATAATCCAACTCTGACTCAGAGCTGATTAGTTTAGTTGGGGAAGGTGCAGGGAGCAGAGCCTTCAGGTAAAATAAGTATTTGGACTGGTAGTGATTGTCATTGTGCTTTGCGACCGCTACCAGTGGTTTTGCCTTTACCTGTGGCATCTGTTCCTGCTGCTGTTCTGCATAACGTTGTATGGATAGCACTGTTATTTATTTAGCTTTTGTTGACCGGGTAAGTGCACTAGACAAATCCTGCCTATTTTCAGGCACGACCCGGGGGAGGGGGATACAGATGAATGCCAACTGACCTTGAACCAGATTAAGCTGTTGGTGGTATTTTTAGTGAATGAGGGAAATTTGGCCAGGACACCGGGGAAATTCCCCTACTCTTTTCGATAAGTGCCATGGGATCTTTAACATCCACCTGAACTACCACCAATCCAGAAAGATGGGACCTCGGTTTAACATCTCATCCGAAAGACGGCACCTCAGAAATGCAGCACCCTTCTCATGCTGCATTACAGTGTCAGTACTGGGATATTAACCCAAGTGCCAGATGTGGGAACTGAACCCACAGCCCTCTGATCTCCCGGCCTCAGAGGCGAGTGTGCTACCTACTGAGCCACTGACACTGCTGTTACTGTCATTGCTGTTCCTACATGTGCTATTCAGACCTAGGGCTGGATAATATAAGGGCATTCCTACATTAAGTGACTAATTCTGATGAAGCTCTGCTTCTGGAGTGAAATTTTTGTTGTTTTTTCCCCAATCTGGTATATCATTGCTCCCTGCTGTTCATTGCACTACTGTACTTTTGTTGATTTTGGTGTTCATCCAATGAATTTGCATATGCTTTTTTTATGAAGCTGGTTAAAGTTTTAGTATTAACTGTGATACTTGGCCAGCTGGTTATGATTTTTGTATGATATTTGTAATGTAAAAATATAGTATGTGATTGTCTCACATAAGACAGCCTGTGCTTCCATGGGTGACCCCCCTCCCCCAGGTTTCAGTGAAGCTACAGGACATGAAAACTGACCAGGACCCATTTAATTAACTGACTTCCTTCAGAATGGCATTTTATTACCGTTTATGACATGCCTAGGCTTTTTGAAGTGCAAACCAAATGTGACTTTATGACTTCAGAAACAGGACGTCATTAGGCTGATTCCTGTTAGCTTTTTAACACATTGGTGCCAGTGTGGGATTGTTAAGTTTAAAGGAAACATGTGTAATTAAGGAGTTATATATGGGAGATGTATTTTTCCTTTTGATGGCACCTTTTTTAAAATACCTCCTGATAAGAAATCATTTTTTGTAATTTTATATTCTAAAAGGAGGAGCTTGATGACTCACAGAAAGGGTGTGGAGACACAGAGTTTAAATTGATACTTGAGTCTGAAATGTAGGATATATCATCTTGGGACTCTAGGGAGACACAGCTCTCTGATCTAACTTTAAAACACACTTCCAGAGGTAATACCTTAGATAGCAAAGATCTAAATGTTTTGTGGTCGGAGTTTAGTGCTGTAGTTTTCCTTGTTTTTCTTTTTTGTGATTGTAATGCTCTTTGATATTTGTTCTGTATATTATCTTACTGTTTTTATCCATTTTTAGTAAACATATTCTTTAAGATTCTACCTAGGCCTCCTCCATCATTTTTGCATTTAGAGTGCATGTATTTTTAAGTCTGACAACTGTTCAAGGGCTTGATGGTGTTACTAAGCTTGGTAAAAGGTAAGAATATACCTAAGGTCTCTTACAGAGTTTTAAGGGTTCATTATGGATACCCGGTTAGGTGCTCTAAGGTGAAAGATATATTGCGTCCCTCAAAGAAAATATTATCTGAGCCTGTACATTTGGGTACACTAGCATAAGGTTCACAGTTTGAATCTCCCCAGAACTTGAGACTAAAGGTGATTCAGAGTCAAAAGCAGACAGGAGGGTTACCCTGCCTGTTACCTGTTCACACCATTGCGCTCTGAGGTTGGCACTGTGGAAGCAGAGGGCCTAATCTGTTGAGAGCGTTTTTGACAGATTTGGTCGGCAGCAGTGAGATAAATTTGGTAACACCAGCTTTAACTGTTCAGTGTGTCAGCTTAATGCTGTACAGCTCACTTGCAAAATAAGGCAGTGATTTATTTTTACAAAGGAAACAGAACTATATCATTTTGCTTACAGTCATTCCTACATGTTTTATTTCTTTTTCTAAAGTGCAAGTTAGAGTAGCCATAGTTAGGGAAGAAGATGGCTTCCAACTACAGTGGGTACACTGCAGACTACTTGAGGCAGTTGTGCCATGACAGAGGAGTCCAATATGAGAGGAAAGCCAACAAGCACAACCTCATAGATGCCCTGATGGCAGCAGATGCCCAGAGCATCGAGTCACAGACTATGACTGTAAAGGACCAAACCTTGGGCATGGAGGGGCCAGTGGCCAGTGCAGTGACCAGATCCAGTGAGGAGGACAGCAGGGCCAGTGGAAGCCAAGGGCCACAGCAGCAGGGGAAGGTCACCAGCATTCTGGAGCCAGAAGCAATCAGGCTGCAGATTGAGTTGCACAGAATGGAGCTAGAGTTCCAGAGGGAGGCTGAACAAGAATGGCGAGAGGCAGAGCAAGAACAGCAAGAAGCAGAGCGAGAGAAACAAGCTACAGAGGAGAAGAGAGAGCAAGAACAGCTGGAAGCTGAATGAGAATGGTGGGAGACTGAGCGTGAACAGTGAGAAGCAAGCCGAGAGGAGTGTGAGCACCAGAGGCAACATGAACTGGAGAAGTTACAACTCCAACCACCAGCACCAGAGCAGTTAAGTGGTTTGGGTTTAATTGGAACTGCAAGACTGGGTTACAAATTAATTTCTAAATTGATAGCTGAATTTAAAGAGGGTGAGGATATGGATGCCTTTTTAAATTCCTTTGAAAAAGTTTGTATTCAGTCAAAAATTCCTAGAGGGTCCTGGATCTTCCAGCTATCCCCACTACTTACCTGGAAAGCTTGGGATGCATTGGGTCAAATGGACAATGAGGACAGTAATGATTACAGCAAACTTAAAGCTGCACTTTTAAAAAAAGTTTGATTTAACTGCAGAAGCATACAGAGCTAAATTCCATAAGCTCAGGAGAAGCCCTGACATGAGCTGTGAGGAGCCACCCATGAAACAACGTCAGTGTTTAAAACATTGGTGGGAAGGAATTGAAGCAAATTCTATAGATAAAATTGAAAATGCTATGTTGTTAGAACAGTTTTTTGGGGGCATACTCGGCACAGCTGAAAACCTGGATGGAGGACCAAGATCCCAAAACAGTGCAAGAGGCTGCTGAACTCTCGGACCGCTATGCCAAGAGCTAACCTCCTATGAGAGCAAATGGGGCTGGTGTAGCAGTACAGAAAGGGAAAAACACATCTTCAGGGCAGCTAAAACCCTCACTGCCTCCACTGAAACCAGTTAGCACCAGGTTTCAAAGATAAGATTTCTCTGAGAAAAGAAACGAATGTTGGGTTTGCAAAGAAATTGGGCATATTGCCAGACAGTGTCCCAAAAGGATGAGCAATATGCAAAATGGGGCTAGAAAAGAAGTGGGTTGTTTGTGTGTCCTTGGAGGCATGCCTGTGAACATGAGGGAACACATGCACCCAGTCACTGTGAATGGTGTACAGACACAAGGGTTAAGAGACACAGGGACATCCCTGACATTGGTAAAAGGGGATCTGGTAGAGTCTGGTCAGCTTATACACAATAGATTTGTAACTGTACAATGGTTCACTGGGGAGGAAACAACATTGCCACTTGCTAGTGGTCTTCTAGACTGGGGTGAAACAGGGGGATCTGTGCAACAGGTGACTGTACCCAAAACATTAGCAGTTGACATCATCCTTGGCAACAATCTCAAACAAGGGATGGTGTGTGCAGTTACCCATAGCCAAGCGGGAAGGGGAAATTGTAGTTCCCCAGACCCCATAGAAGCCACTGTGTATTAACCACTGGGAGGCTGGTTTCCCAGCCTGTGTCCCCTGATATGGAGACTAATGAAAGGGGGGTATTAATTTCCCCAGTAGCAGTTAACCAAACAGCTACAGAGGGTTACTCTGAAGAAGGAGGGATGACCCATTGTCAGAGGGTTAGGGATGACAGTGATCTGGAGTGCCTCAATGCTAGAGATAGGGACCTTAGTTTAGAGACTGAAGGGGACCTGTCCCATGCCTTGGGAATGTGTAAGGAGTTTGCAGCTGCTCAGAAAAGTGACCCTAGTCTAGAGAAGCTGAGGGTCTGGACAGACTCTGATGGAGCACAGGGAGGTGATGGAAAACATAAAGTTTATTGGGAAAATGGACTGATGTATACTCAGTATGCTAAGACAGAGGGAGGGGTGATAGGCAGGCAGCTTGTCATTCCCCAGGGGTATTGTGAGCAGTCACTCAAGATTGTACATAATATTCCCCTTGTCTGGTTATTTTAGAATCGTGTGCACTATGCAGCGGTTGGCCCAGAATTTTTATTGGCCCAACTTCACCCAGCAGATGAAGGAGTATTGCAGGTCTTGTTGCTGGTACCAAGAAATAGGGAAGGTGGGTAAGAAAACCGAAGCTGGCCTAATTCCATTGCAGATGGTGGGAATGGATATTGTGGGGCCTTTAAATACCCCCAGCTCCTCCGGGAAGGAATTCATCCTGATTGTGGTGGATTATGCCACCCAGCATCCAGAGGCAGTCGCCCTATCCTCATTGAGGACAGACAAAGTGGCAGATGCCTTACTTGGGATTTTTCTCCCGTGTTGAGTTTCTGCGGGAGGTTATCGCTGATTGAAGGTGTTCCTTCATGTTGGACCTGATGATATGTTTGTGGGAGAAGTGTGTGATGGTGCAGAGGCACACGACACCTTATCATCCACAGGCCAATGGGCTTGTGGAAATATTTAATGGTACCCTGAAGTCAATGATCCAAGCATTTGCTGAATAGCGTGGGAGGGACTGGGAGAAGTACCTTCCCCATCTGTTGTTTGCATACAGGAAGGTGCCCCAAGAGTCGACAGGATTTTTCCCCTTCAAGCTCTTACATGGACACCAGGTACATGGGTCCGTATACTTAATGCAGGAGGACTGGGAAGGCAAGCACGCCACCAAGGGAACTCCCTTAGTGGATTACATCCTCAGGTTTAAGGAAAGGCTGAAGGAGCTTACAGAGACAGCCCATAGCAACCTGGCAGCTTCCCAGCAGAAACAAAATGTGTGGTACGACCACAGAGCCAGAGCTCGCTCATACACGGTGGGTCAGGAAGTCATGGTCCTTATCCCGGTCCAGAAAGACAAGCTGCAGGCTGAGTGGGCAGGACCATACAAAGTAGTTAGAAAGATAAATTATGTGAACTATATCATAGAGTTACCTGATAGAAGACATACAGAAAGAATGTAACATTTATTTATTTATTTAAATAGCAGTTTGGAAAACCTCTGTGCCATAGGCTCATTTACAAAGGTACCTTGTCACAGTAAGACAAACGAAAATACACAGTATAACAATACAACACAGTATAACAGTAACTTAAGACATAGATACAAACAAGCTGGTACAGGTAGGATTGATGCAAACAATACCAGAGTTATGTTGTCCTTAGCAGCTTACTAGTAAGCTTTGTCATAAGTATTGAGTACGGCTTTGACTAGTGGCAATTACAGCATCGGGTGTTAATAAGGTGGTTCACGTAAGGAAGTTTTGAAACTGCGATATAGTTGGAGCTCGGAGATGGAGGGGGCAGTGTGTTGAACCAGGAGGGGCCTTAAAACTGAAGGCTCTTTGGCCGTGAGAGGTCCTAGCTCTAGGGATAACAAGAGAGGTTTTCCCAGAGGTCCGAGTATGAACTAGTGGGACAGAGCGGCGTATGGTGGTGGTCAATCCTGGCGGGGATAGCCCAAGGAGGGTCTTTTTTGTAAGGGTACAGGTCAGATATTTGAGGCGTTCGTCAAGATCAAGTACCAGCACTTTAGCGTACAGTAGACAGGTGTGTGTTAGCCTAGGTGCCCCAGTAATTAACCTGCAGGGCTTATTCAGAGTAGTGTGAATTTTTATATAGATGCGGTCTGATCAACAGCACCATACCGGCAGTCCATAGTCCACTAGGGACAGGATAGAGGAGGTGACTGTGAGTCGAAGAGCCTCCGGGGAGGCAGTGTTTATACCGATGTAAGATGTCCAATCTGATATTAGTGGCAGTGGCTGGGCAGCGATGTGTCCATGGAAGGAGAGGAGGGTCAAAATGGATCCTATGTATTTATAGGAACAAACTTGTTCGAGTGGGAAAGAGGACCCAGAGTGAATGAGGAGTTTGAAGTTGCAGGACTTGTTTTGAGGATGAATGAAGAACATGGTTTTGTTTTTAAGATTTATCACCAATCTATGTTCCTTGAACCAGCCCTCGGCTTCGAAGGACTTCTGCAGCGAGTCCTGGAGGGCAATAGGGTTCTGACTTGAGGCAAAGATGACTGCATCATCAGCGTACAATAGAATGTTCCCGAGCAAGAGCATGGAAGGGTGTTAAGGTAAAGGGAGAATAGTAAGGGGCCCAGAATGGAGCCCTGGGGAACCCAGAAAAGATGGGACAGATGTCTGAGTAGGTCTCATTAATTTTACACGCTGTGAGCAGTCAGACAGATAACTGGTGCACCTGGAGATAGGCCCAGCAGCAAAACCAGAGAGACTAAGGGCATCAAGAAGGAGGGTGGGAGACAGTGAAAGCTTTAGAAGGTCAATGAAGACCTCACCAGCCAGAGAACCAGTGTCTAAGGAGGGTGGAGAAAGTTGGAGAACTCTAGGAGGGCTGTGTTGGTACTGTGGCCGCTCGAAGCCATGCTGCTCAGGACATAGGACATTGTAGGTGGAGAGGTAGTCAGAGATTTGAGAGGCCACCACTTTTCCAAGGCCTTGGAGAGGAGGGAGAGAATGGAGATTGGTCGATGGTTTCAGCCCACAGTCTCTCACACCTTTAAAGATAGGGGTGACAGTGGTGACTTTCCAGGCAGTTGGAACCTTCCCCAGGCAAAGAGAGTGGTTGATGAGGCACGTGATCGGGGTAAGGACTGTGTCTAAGACCAGCCGTAGGATACACGGATCCAGGGTGTCACTGCCTGTACTATTACTCTTGAGAGCAGTGACAAGGTGTGGCTTAAGTTCTTGGGCAGAAACACGGCGGAGGAGAAAATAAGGGTGAGAAAGATTTATGGCAGGTGCTGGGGGAGGAGGGTCAAAAAAATTTGTAGGGAGGATAGGGCTAAGGTCAATGAATGAGGTGTTGAGGTGGTTGGCTATGAGGGCTGGGTCTGAGGAGATCAAGCCATTAATGTTGATCTGGGTGGGTGGGAAGTGTGCACTCCCATTTAACTGTTTAATGTTATCCCAGAAGGTTCTGGGGTTCCCCCATGAGGCAGTGAGTGAGGACCGATAGTGCTCAGACTTGGCCTTTCCGATGGCAGAGTGCACTTGTTTGAACAGCAACATATAACTACCTGTCATTGGGCTGGCCAGTCTCAATGGCACAGTGCCATAAGTTGTCCTATGTTTGAGTTGGTGGATCAAAGCTGGGGTTGCAGGGGCATTCTGCCTTTAGAACGAGCGGGTCAACATTGGGGCAAAGATATCACAGGCATTATTAAAGTTCGGGTAAAGAAGGAGAGCTGTGTCGATGTCAGGAGTTGCCTGTATAGGAGACCAGTCAATTTGGGACAGAAGTTCCTTAAGTTTTATCAGTCCACCCAGGTATTAGACGCTCCCGGCATGTGGACTGTGCTACGGGTTTGGGGACTGAGGATAACCAGTGGAATAGAATGGGGGAGTGATCACTGAGAGAGTCTGGGAGGACTTGTACATTGGGGATCCGATTAGGGCGGTTGGTGAGTACCACATCAAGCAGGGTACTGGAGCCTCTCTTGGGGTTAGTCCTGGTAGGGTGGGTAACTAGTTGCGTTAGGTCTATTGCAGAAAAGAAGTCCTGGGTAGAGGAGGAGGAGGGGCTGAGCCAGTTGACATTTAAGTCACCCACCATAATTTGATCAGCGGAAGGAGGTAGTGAGGTGGGTATTCTGTAAGAGGCAATGGCCTGCGTTTGGTCCTAGAGGCATATGCAGTAATCAGATAAAGGGTCCCTTTAAAGGTCAGGGTTAGCTTCAGCGTGGCGTCTGGGTCCTGGGTCAGGATGAGAGCAGGCAGGGCTAGCACTGGGAGATTCCTTGACATAAATAAGCGCAGCCGCCGCCCGTCTCCCAACCACAGGTCAGACCGGAAGAGGGTGAAACCAGGAAGGAGTCAGGGGAGGTTTTGACAGCCAAGTCTCAACCAGGCGATGACATCAGGGTTAATTGATGTGACCAGGCATTGTAGTGAATCAAACTTTTTGGGAGGCTACAGATATTCATGGAGACCATGCATAGGCCTGTGTGGGTGGTGAGCGCTCTGGGAACCGGGTCGGGGTTTGGATGAATGTTCCTGACAGGAGTAGTAGCATGACTAACACCCTGGCTGGGAGATGGTGAGAGGTTTTCCATGATTGACATGGAGGGGAGGCTAAGGGGCAGGGGATGGGCAGGGTGGTACAGGAAGGGAAGGCAAGAATAGAAGACACCCAGATGTGCCTGAGGTGAGGAGAAAGCTAGGGGAAGGGCAGGGAGGACCGAGACACACAGATGTACCAAGGGGCAGGAGAGCAGGTTCAGGAGCAAGGGGAGGGAGGGGTGCCAGGGCACAGTGCGGAGTAGCAGATGGGTAAGTGGGTAAGTGTGCTGCTAGTGGGGATAGGCACAGACAGAGTGTGAGGCAGGGCCAATACATTGTGGTGAGCAAGATCCCAGGGAAGTAGTACTGTACAGGTAGGAGTAGGAAGTAGCGAGGGAGCATAGGTCCCTCTAGTGGCCAGCAGGTATAACTTGCAAATGGAAAAGTAGGGAGATAGGTTCTAGGCAACAGGACGTGATGTCACCGGATGTGATGTCACGGGTGGATCATAAATTGACAACCGCCCCTGGGTGGGTGGGTGGGTGGTTGGGGTGGGCAGGGCGAGACAATGCGAAGTGCCGATGGGCTGGCAGCCCCTGCAGGCGTCCAGGCGAGAGAAGAGGCTCTCTATCTCGAAAGTTATCAGGCTGGAAATTAGGCTTCCTCAGCTCTTCAGGTGAGCTGCTTGTGTTGCTTGTTTGTCCCGAGTGCCTAGCTTGGGGGGGAGCTGCCTATGTAGTGGAGAAAACAAAGCCTCTCATTACTATGCAGCGGGAGAATATGTTGTGACTTTCACAAAGGAGCTCCACTCTAAGCAAACAGGGCTATTCCAAAATGAGGTCACACTAGGACCCAGCTATCCTAATACCTTCAGTTACAAGCACAATTAGATCCAATACCACAATATTAAACAAGTCTGCTCTATATTAGCTGCTTAGTATATCTGGCTTTAAGGTATAATCAGCAATTAGCTCCAATACCACCACATTAAACAAGTCTGCTCTATATTAGCTGCTTGGTATATCTGGCTTTAGAAACATAGAAACATAGACTTTGACGGCAGATAAGGACCGCTAGGCTCATCTAGTCTGCCCATTTCCCTACCTACAGGATAGGCCGCAGATCCTAGTTAACCAACAGCCTATTTTTTCCAACCCCCCACAAGAATTGCCTTATGTCTGTCCCATGCATTCTTGAATTCTCCCACAGTTTTAGACCCCATAACCTCCTCAGGAAGGCTGTTCCATGCATCCACTACCCTCTCTGAAATAATACTTCCTCACATTGCCCCTGAACACCCTCCTTCTATCTTTAAATTGTGTCCCCTTGTTCTTGCAAGTCTCTTTTTCTGAAAGATGCTACCCTCTTGGACTTTGTTGATTCCACTGAGGTACTTAAAAGTTTCTATCATGTCCCCCCTCTCCCTTCTTTCCTCAAGGGTATACATATTAAGCTCCTTTAGTCTCTCCTCATACGGCTTCTCTTGCAGACCCTGCACCATTTTAGTTGCCCTCCTCTGGACTGCCTCTATCCTGTCTATGTCCTTGCGGAAATGGGGTCTCCAGAACTGGACACAGTACTCAGATAGGGTCTCACCAACTGTCTGTACAGAGGGATAACAACTTCCCGTTTTCTGCTGATGATGCCTCTCCCTATACATCCCAGTATACCCCCAGCCCTCCGTACTGCCTTCTCACATTGCTTGTTAACCTTAAGGTCATCTGGTATGATTACCCCCAGGGCCCTTTCCTTTTTTGTTGTTGTTACTACCTCCCCACCCATTGTGTATTCTTCCCCTGGGTTCTTGTTTCCAAGGTGCATTATTTTGCACTTCTTTGCATTGAATCCTAGCTGCCATACTTCTGACCATTCCTCCAACCTTGCCTAGTCCCTTTTCATCCTTTCCACGCCTCCTTGTGTATCAACCCTGTTGCAGATCTTTGTGTCATCTGCAAAAAGTCATATTTTTCCTTCCAGTCCCTCTGCAATGTCACTGATGAAGACATTAAAAGGACTGGACCAATACTGAACCCTGGGTACCCACTAGTAACCTCCCTTTCTTCAGGTGGACTCCATTTACAATTACCTTCTGTGTCCTGTTGTCCAGCCAATGTTTTACCCAGGCTACCACCCTGGGTCCCACTCCCAGGCTGGTTAATTTGACTATTAATCTTTGTGTGGGACTGTGTCAAATGCCTTGCTAAAGTCTAGGTAGACCATTTCACACACCCCTCCCTGGTCTACTACTTTGGTCACCCAGTCAAAGAAATCTATTAGATTCATCTGACATGACCTTCCCGCTGTGAACCCATGCTGCCTTGGGTCCTGTGCTCCACTGGCCTCTAGGTACTCGACTATTCTTTCCTTCAGAAGTGACTCCATCACTTTCCCTACCACAGAGGTCAGACTGACAGGTCGGTGGTTTTCTGCCTCTGTCTTGGTCCCACTTTTGTGAAGGGGAATCACATCCACCTTCCTCCAGTCCTCGGGTACCACACCATCCTCCCATGATTTATCAAAAAGAGTAGCCAGTGGTTTTACTAGTTCCTCCCTTAATTCTTTTAGAATTCTGGGGTGAATTCCATCAGGACCCATTGCTTTGTCCACCTTCAGTTTTAGGAGTTCTTGCAGAACCCTTTCTTCTGTGAAAGGACTGGGATCGACCCCCCTATCAAGAGTGCTTCTGTTAATTGGATTAGGCACTTCCCCCTCCTCTTTTGTGAATACTGAGCAGAAATATTCGTTCAGAATTCCTGCTTTTTCACTGTCCCCCTCTGCCCACCCACCATACATTCTATTCAGCCTCACTATCCCTCCCTTTGTCTTTCTACGCTCGCTGATGTACCTATAAAAGGTTTTATCCCCCTTCTTAACTGAGTTGGCTATCTTTTCCTCCTTTAAGGTGTAATCAGCAAGGCAACTCTAGGGCAGCCAGTGAGTCCCTAGCTTTAAACTTCAGCATTAGTAGCACAAAGAGAAGCAAATAACAAGCCCACCCAGCGGTGAACAGGGAACAAAGTTCATAAAATATAAGTGTTCATCAGGTAGCACCCCCCTGCAAGCATCCAGATGAAGAGAAGAGGCTCTCTTTACCTCGAAAGTTATCAGGCTGGAAATTCAGCTTCCTCAGCTCCTCACGTGAGCTGCTTGTGTTGCTTGTTTGTCCTGAGTGCCTAGCTTGGGGGGGGAGCTGCCTCAAAAGTTATCAGGCTGGAAATTCGGCTTCCTCAGCTCCTCAGGTGAGCTGCTTGTGTTGCTTGTTGGTCCCAAGTGCCTAGCTTGGGGGGGGGAGCTGCCTCGAAAGTTATCAGGCTGGACATTTGGCTTCCTCAGCTCCTCAGGTGAGCTGCTTGTGTTGCTTGTTTGTCCCGAGTGCATCAACATGATGAAGCCATATGCTAATAGGGCTGAGATGGTGTTTGCAGTATGTAGTCCTGGGGAGGGGATGGATGAAGGAGACCCCCTTCTGGACTTGCTAGAAAAAAGCAAGCAGGAATCCTCTGTGGAGGCAGTTAAATTGTCACCCCAGCTGACCTTGGACAAGATCCAAGAAGTAAGGGGGTTTTAGCAGACGTTGCCCCACTGTTTAGCACCAAGTCTGGACTAATCCCCTTAGCAGTGCATGATGTGGAGACAGGGACACAGATGCCCATACAGCAGACAGCATATCGGGTGTCAGAGGCTCTCCAAAAGGACATTAGGAGGAAGGTGGAGGAAATATTGGATTTGGGGGTAATCCAGAGATCCCACAGCCCCCGCGGCCTCACCCGTAGTCCTTGTGCCCAAGCCAGATGGCTCTACTTGTTTCTGTGTGGACTATCATGGACTGAATGCAGTCACGAAGTTAGACGCTCACCCAGTCTCTGGACAGATGAACTCCTGGACAAGTTGAGAGGGGTGACATACCTTACGACTATTGACCTGACAAAGGGGTATTGGCAGGTAGAGTTAACTGACAGAGCTAGGGAGAGGTCAGCTTTCATCACTCTGTTAGGCTTATTTGAATTTAAAGTGATGCCTTTCGGAATGAAGAATGCCCCGGCCACTTTCCAAAGGTTGGTGAACCAGGTGTTAAATGGTGCTGAGGAGTATGCAATGGCGTACCTGGATGGCATTTCCATTTTTACTGCCAGCTGGGAGGAACACCTGTCCCACCTTAGAGAAGTACTGGGAAGGATACAGAGGGCTGAGCTCACTGTCAAAGCTGGAAATGCCAGGTGGCCAAGGCTGAGGTGACATACCTTGGGCATGTTGTAAGCCAGGGACAGCTCCATCCTAACCAAGTAAAAATAGAGGTGATCAAGGCATGGCCCAGACCAGAAATGCAGAAGCATGTCAGGAGTTTTCTAGGGACAGCAGGGTACTATAGGAAATTTGTAGCCAATTACAGTGCCCTGGCTGCTTCCCATCTGACCTAGTAAAGAAAAAGATACCTAAGAAAATTACTTGGGAACTAGCCTGTGAAAAAGCCTTTACCAGACTGAAGGAGGCACTTTTGCAGTGCTCCTGTATTGACAAGTCCTGACTATAGCAGACCCTTTATAGTCCAGACTGATGCCTCAGATGTGGGTATTGAGGCAGTACTGAGTCAGACATCCAACCAAGGGAACGATCACCCTGTAGTGTACCTGAGTAAAAAGTTACTTCCCAGGGAGCAGGCTTACTCTACTGTGGAAAAAGAGTGTCTTGCCATAGTGTGGGCCCTAAAGAAGTTAGAGCCATACTTATGTGGGCAGCATTTTGAGGTACAAACTGACCACAACCCCCTTCTTTGGCTGATACAAATGGGAAAACTAATGGTAGACTATTAAGATGGAGTCTTGCCTTGAAAGGGTATGACATGATTTTACATAGGGCTGGAACAACCACTTAGAACACAGATGGCTTATCACGTCTATATGAGGAGTGAACTGACTTGGTAAGTCATCCCATGCAGGGGATAGAGCCCCCAAATTCAGTCTAGGTGGAGAGGATTGTGACACTTGGCCGGCTAGTTATGATTTTTGTATGATATTTGTAATATAAAAATATAGTATGTGATTGTCTCACATAAGACAGCCTGTGCTTTCATCGGTGAACCCCCCCTTGCAGGTTTCAGTGAAGCTACAGGATATGAAAACTGACCAGGACCTATTTAATTAACTGACTTTCTTCAGAATGGCATTTTATTACCATTAATGACATGCCTAGGCTTTTTGAAGTGCAAACCAAGTGTGACTTTATAACTTCAGAAACAGGACGTCATTAGGCTGATTCCTGTTAGCTTTGTAACACATTGGTGTCAGTGTGGGATTGCTAAGTTCAAATAAAACATGTGTAATTAAGGAGTTATATATGAGAAATGTCTTTTTTCTTCTGATGGCACCTTATTTAAAATACCTCCTGATAGGAAATCATTTTTTGGAATTTTATATTCCAAAAGGAGGAGGAGCTAGATGACTCACAGAAGGGGTGTGGAGGTGCAGGGTTTAAACTGATACTTGTCTCTGAAATGTAGGATATATCATCTTGGGACTCTAGGGAGACACAGCTCTCTGGTCTAACTTTAAAGCGCACTTCCAGAGGTAATACCTTAGATAGCAAAGATCTAAATGTTTTGTGGTAGGAGTTTTGTGCTGTAGTTTTAACATACTAATTGCCAGCAGATTAGGCCTTATGGTCTATCGAGTCTGCTCGAATCTCAGATCCCTAGTTGGGTGCCGAGGCCCTCCCCCCCTTGAGTTCAAGAAACCCCTATCATCCATCCCCACCCCACCCAGGACAGGCCATCATCTGATACATCCACTTTCTGTGTCTGTCCCACCCTCTCTTGAAGCCCTCCACTGTGGATCTCTGAACCAGCTCGCGAGGCAGTGCATTCCAAGAGTCCACCACCCTCTCAGTGAAAAACCTCTTCCTCTTTCCCCCCTCACCCTTCCACCTTCCAACTTCAAACCATGCCCTCTGGTGATACCTCCTTGCTTTAGTCTAAAGATCCCCTCCATGTTTACCCTATTTATTCCCTTGAGGTACTTGAAGACCTCAATCATGTCCCCACGTCTCTCCTCTCCTCCAATGAAAACAGGCAGAGCTCCTCAAGTTTGTCCTCATACGTCAAATCCTCTAGTCCTCATATCATCTTAGTTGCCCTCCTCTGTACTCTCTCCAGGAGCTGTATGTCCCTCTTCAAGTATGGTCTCCAGTACTGTACACAGTACTCAAAGTATGGTCTAACCAGTCCACTGTACAGTGGCAGAATCACTTCATTGCTCCTAGAGGTGATCCCCTTACAATGCATCCCAACATCCTGTTTGCCTTGCTAGCCACTCTCCTACACTGCTCAGAGTTATTCATACATACATGCATCCACCATGACCCCTAGGTCTTTTTCCCCTATTGAGGCCTTCAGCACCTCCCCTTCCAGGGTGTACCTATGTTTAGGGTTTCCCTGCCCAAGATGTAACACCTTGCGCTTGGTGATATTGAAATTTAATTTCTATGTGTGAGCCCAGCTTTCAAGGGTGTCCAGGTCCCCTTTTCCTTGTTTTTCTTTTATGTGATTGTGATGCTCTTTGATATTTGTTCTGTATATTATCTTACTATTTTTATCTATTTTTAGTAAACATATTCTTTAAGATTCCACCTAGGTCTCCTCCATCATTTTTGCATGTGGAGTGGCTGTATTTTTAAGTCTGACAACTGTTCAAGGGCTTGATGGTGTTACTAAGCTTGGTAAAAGGTAAGAATATACCTAAGGTCTCTTACAGAGTTTTAAGGGTTCATTGTTTGTTTGTTTGAAACTGTACCTCAGTAAGAGCATTCTAAGCTGACAAACTTGTTTCTAGATGTGTCCTGGGGGAAGGGGTGCAGTGGAGGAGAACATGGATATGCAGTGTTTATCAGAACAATGCCACAGCAGTACAAAATCCAATAAAATGGTAAAATATTGGGGAGTGCAAACGCTGAATAATAATTCCTAAATATTATGGATAGGGTACTTGAATTCAGATCTGAGTACCAAGTATTTTCTCCTGTGCACAGAAACAGAAAACATAACGGCCTATGAAGATTTGTATCTATCCAGGTATTTGAGGAAACATGCTCAGGGCTCTTGAAAGTAATTTTTTTTTAATTACACTTTATGCACCCCCGGTCCCTGACCCCTATCAGATACACTCTCTCTGTCTTGACATTCAGCCAGACTTCCTGTTACCTTCTTTTTTCCTCTCACTGTAAGGTCATCAGGGGAGGTAACACAGCCTCTTCGGAGACCAACAGCCAGCATCAGAGAGAGAGAGAGAGAGAGACTGTTTGGTAGTGCAGGGACTGCAGTAAGCTAGCATCATCCCGTTGGGCTGATTTTCCTTCCCCTGTTTTTCTTCTTCACCTCTTTAAAAACTGATGTTAAACTGTGATGCACGCATACATGTAGTGGGTGTGTGCATCACCTCAGCTGACTGTTCAGTCATTCCCACTGTTATCCCCAAACTGCCTGCAACACCCCGGGGAGCTCTGAGGTTAAATGGCTTCCTCAGGGTGACACAGTATGCAAGTCGCAGTGGTGGGTTTCAAATCCAGGTCTGTTTGGTTTTCTAGTTCACAGCTTGGCAGCTAAGATTGAATGCAAAGAAGTGCAAAGTAATGCACCTGGGAAACAAAAACCCAGGGCAAGAGTACACAATGAGGGGTAAGATACTGATAACAGCAAAAATGGAAAGGGTCCTGAGGGTAGTCATATCAGATGACCTGAAGGTGGGCCAGCAATGTGAGAAGGCAGTAAGGAGGGCTGGGGGACACTGGGATGCGTAGGAAGAGACATCACCAGTAGAAAACAGGAAGTTGTTGGCCCTCTATACAGACAGTTGCTAAGACCACATCTGGAGTACTGTGTACAGTTCTGGAGATCCCATCTCTGCAAAGACATAGACAGGATGGAGGCTGTCCAGAGGAGGGCAACCAAACTGGTGCAGGGTTTGTACCAGAAGACATATGAAGAAAGACTAAAGGAGCTTAAGATGTATAGCCTTGAGGAAAAGAGGAAGAGGGGGAACATGATAGAAGCTTTCAAATAGCTCAAGGAAATCAACAAAGTCCAAGAGGATAGCATCTTTCAGAAAAAGAGATGTGCAAGAACAAGGGAGCACAATTTGCAGATGGGGGGAAAACTCAGAGGTAATGTGAGGAAGTATTTCTTCAAAGAGAGGGTTGTAAATGCATGGAACAGCCTTCCTGAGGAGGTCGTAGAGTCAAAAATAGTGGAGGAATTCAAGAATGCATGGGACAGGCATAAGGCTATTCTAGTGGGGGGTAGGAGGAAGTAGGCTGTTGGTTAACTAGGATCTGCAGCTTATCCGTTAGGTAGGGGAAATGGGCAGACTAGGTGTGCCAGGAGGTCCTTATCTGCTGTCAAATTCTATGTTTCTATATTGGCAGTCTATATAAATATCCATGACTTTATCATCTTCATTGGAACAGGTGATACATTGGTGGGTATATTCAAGTACTGTATCTGGGCCTATGGAGAGATGGTGCGCTATAGTATTACTTGCTAAACAAATTGAAATCCTATGCGAAAATTGACACTGGAGGCCTCATTTTTAAAGGGCAATGCAGAGCTTGCATCTAGGTTAGTGCAAGTGACATTCTTACAATTACTGGATTATGGTATTGCCACTGTACAGCTCACTGGTGAGAACCTACCTGGAGTACCGTGTCCAGTTCTGGGGACCATATCTCAGGAAGGACATGGACTGGATGGAGGTTATCCAGAGGAGGGCAACTAAAATGGTGCAGGGTCTGCATCAGAAGCCCTATGAGGAGAGACTGAAGGACCTCAATATGTACAACCATCAGAAGCCCTATGAGGAAAGACTGAAGAACCTCAATATGTACAACCATCAGAAGCCCTATGAGGAGAGACTGATGGACCTCAATATGTACAACCATCAGAAGCCATATGAAGAGAGACTAAAGGACCACAATATGTACAACCATCAGAAGCCCTATGACAAAAGACTGAAGGACCTCAATATGTACAACTATCAGAAGCCCTATGAGGAGAGACTGAAGGACCTCAAGATGTACAACCATCAGAAGCTCCTATGAGGAGAGACTGAAGGAGCTCAATATGTACAACCATCAGAAGCCTTACAAATAGAGACTGAAGGACCTCAATATGTATAACCATCAGGAGCCCTACGAATAGAGACTGAAGGACCTTAATATGTACTCACTGGAAGAGAGGAGGAAGAGGGGAGACATGATAGAGACCTATAAATACCTCACAGGGTAGGTAACTAAGGTACAGGAGGGGGAGCATTTCTCAAATGAAAAGATGCACAAGAACAAGGGGATATGCAATGAAACTGGTAGGGGGTAAATTCAGGAGAGATATGAGGAAGTGCTTCTTCTTTGAAAGAGTGGTGGATGCCTGGAACAGTCTTTCAGTAGAGGTGGGGGGGGTAAAAACAGTGGTGGGTTTCAAGAATGCATAGGATAGGCATAAGAGAATGTTAGGGAAAAGCAAGGGGGAAGGGAGCTGGATATCAAGTTAGGTCTACAGTGACAGCAAAGACAGGGAATACAGTGGGTGGAGGGGGGCAAATGATCTTTATCTGCCATCATATTATGTGTTTCTAAGTTGTTTCTATGTTATTTTATGTACAATTGGGCCTCATTTAGTAATGGGACTACCCACACCCCGGGAGTGTAGGTAGCCAGACCTGAACCCTGACTTGGGTTTCATACTCTATACATTTTCTACTGCTCTTCAACTAATGTCCATTTACATTGTAGGTTTTGGTTGATTGCCTATTTTTGTGTGTGTTTTACAAAATGTATGACACTCTTGTTCTGAGTCCTATTATGTGAATCCTGTACTAGAATTCATGAAATGCATTGATTCTAGAAATGTTTCCTAAGAGATCTTATGATTATATGTACTGTATATATTGTTCATATATTTGTGTTTATTTATATCTCCTTGTAAAAGCCTTATGGCTGAACAAATAAAAAAAATGAAAATGAAACTAATTTTGGTAAAAGAGCATTTCAAATTGTGGGCATATAGTAATTTGTAATCATTATTCCATAGCAGTTACGTACCTTTAGGACTGTCAAACCCCTGGTTTGTTTTTGTTTTTTTATTTGTCAATTCTATTTTTGCTTCTCTGGTTGGTACCTTGGGACTGTACCCAAGTCAGACTGTCAGCTGGGTCCTTCCAGCCCTATCACCCTACCACCTGGTCTGACTGGGAGACTGTGACTTACCCTGCATGGTGGGGCCTCCACCATCTGAGATGAGATGGAATACCAGGAGGAATGAGGGATGGAGATACTAATCCATTTGGTTTCAGCAGTGCAGGGCCTGCATTGCAAAGGCCTGAGTCTTCATCCTGCGGCAGCTGGAGGGGTTTTACCCCTTAATTATTCCGCACACATTGGCTGGAGCTATGAGTGGTTGCTATGGGGTCATGCACGTTGAGTGTGCATACCGTCTCAACCTAGCTACAGTCCCAAACCCTCCTGCTTATGTAGGCACCTCCAGCTTTCACCATCATCTGTGGTCACCCAAGTGGCGATATTGCAGCAGTGTTGCCCTCTCCCCCCAGAGGAGGAGAGCATCCACTGGGAGGCTCGATCCTCTCTCTTTCTCCTGCTGGCCCCCTATGATCAGGGATCGCATCTGAACCCTGGTCACCAGTGTCGCAAGCTGTGGTGCTACCTCTGCGTTGACCTAAAGCCCTGTGTTTAATTTCTCTTAGGTTACACCTATGGTCAGGGTAATCCAAAGTAATTTGACAAAAGGGAGGATGCAATTGTGACTGATCCAAGGGACCCTTTGATACTCCTTTGATCCATGTCTTAGTGGACCTATAGCTTGGAGTAGTAGTTTTCAGGATATTAGGTTGTCCATTCCACAGATGAGGGAGTCTATAGCTCATGGAAGCTTAGCCAACACTGTTCTTATAGAGTGGGGTTATTAGCCTTGTGCCCTTCTCAGATCGGAGAGAATAGGTTGTGCTGGAAATTGGGGGTAAGCATTATTTTTAAGGTAGTCAGGTTTTTTTCCAGACCAGAATCTGGCACCCACAACGACAATGTGCAGAGAGTGCCTTATCTTGGGAGAAGCTCAGCCCACTTGCTTGTACATTGTACAGTGGGACGTGCAATGGAAGCGGCCAACACAAACCTGCAGAAGGCATCGAAGAATGTAGAGTTTTGATTTGATTTGTCTGATAACCTGGTAAGTCCTTAAGATGGAAAGCCCATTTTCAAGGATAACCAATTTGGATATGGTAGAGTTGGAAGCAGCAGAGGAAGCCACATCTTCATAATCCATAGTGGAGAAAATTATCTGCTCAACAGTGCACTTTCTAGTGCCGTGGAGGAGGCAGCTATTCACTCTGTACAACACACCTAGTTGGCAAAACACTTGAAAACAGTTCCGTTAATATGGACTATGTAGTCCAGATGTTGGTCAAGCTTCAGACTAAGATAGTTATACTGTAGCATGTTATAATTTCAAGACTGGCACCTGACAGGGAGTGGATGTTCAGAGAGGAGGGGATCTTGCTTATCGTTGTTTGGTACCAAACAACATTGTGAAAGGTTTCTTTTGATTTTCAGCTAGCAAGCTGGTTTGTGGGGGAAAAATGTTTGTACATTGATGTTATCAACACCACTGGACACCCAAACTCAGTACTGCAGCACAATGTGATTTTACCTTGATTTGCAAAATGCAGTAGCGACAAGAGGTACCATAAGGTACTGTATACTGAGCCTCAATCATTGAAAGGCTAGCCAGGGAAGGATGGCTCAGTGTCCCAGCAGGTCCTCACTTCCTCAGGTGAGACAGAGTTACTGGTTTCTGCCACAGTACCACCACCTCAAGTGACCACAGATGGCAGTGCACTTTGGAGCCAGTGGTAAGGGAGGGGGCATCATCACTCTGATACATCCTACATCAGATGCATCAACTCCACAACATTGCAGCATGTGGAGAAAAAGTAGAAAAACCCTGTCTGTGTGGAATGCCATCTGCTGCAGGTCCTGCACCACCAACTGGGCTTTCACACCAGTACTGAACCTTCAATCTGCCCGAGGGTAAGGGGTAGCCCTAGGCAGCCTGTTCTACAGGGGGTTATCCATGGGGAAACAAGAGGCAAAAGGTAAATCCCAGGGATGATGGGTGATGGAACTGGATGGAGCAGAGTGGTGGACTTACGTGACAGCACATCAAGAGACGAGGAGTAAGCACATTGAATAAAAAAAAGATGGTACTGTACACTGCAGCAAAGAGAAACTTTTGTAGAGCCGCCACTGTTCTTTTTCCTCCTAATCCTCACCTTATCAGCTCTGGATTACCTCCAGACCCATCAGTGTCCTTCACCATCTATCCCCTTGGCTTGCACCCCTAGATGGAATTGAAGGGGAGGTGAGACATACTGCTCTGGGGATCCTTATGTGTAGTGAGGGGTGCAGTAGGTTGCAGAAGCCCCAGATGTACCAGGCATTACCCTGCAGACTAGGGAATTTTTCCTGTTTTTTCTCCCACTCTGAGGACTCCACTTGCTAGGTTCCAGTGTGTCCACATTCAATTGCATGGCACTGTGTGTAGCCAGACGACATCTTGCCATACATTGCAGCTCTACCTACACTTTCTCTGTGATCACCCAAGGGGCAGTGCTGTTGCAGAACTAGGCAGCAGCCCTACCCAGAGGAGGAGGAGGAGAGCGAGAGCCTGCTCTGGGATGCTTCATCTTTCTCCCCTGCCCAACACCCCAGGCTTGTTCCTGAAACCAGATCACGAGACGCATCCCTGTTGCTGCACCAATGGGCCAGCTCTCCAACCACTTGCTCATCGACTTGGAACGCTCTTCCTATCTTCCAGCGCAACTTTGCTGTGCCCTATAGAGTGCAAAAGACTGAAGTGCTGTGTTGTTTTACAGAAACACCAAAATCCAAAAACAAAATTGCTGGACCCAGTTACAAATTTTAAGGTATATTCCACATTTCTACTAGGCTACCTCTCTCCCAGACAGCCCCAGTGCTTCAACCCACCTAAGCCATTGTCGGTGGGGGGGGGGAGGTACTGGGAATAATGTCCTAGTTCAAAGACTCATTGGCACAGATATTCAAAAGGGTTGCTCCACGCGCAACAGGGTTGCGCATGCGCAAGTCCTACATTGCGCCATTCTGCGATATTCAGCAGGAGGCAGTTGCACCACTGAAAACAGGCTGAGCAACAGCGCAATGCAAATGAATGCATGCTCAACATGAGGGGGAGGAACCATGCATAAACTGCACAACCCGATATTCAGTCGGGCTGTGCAGAGTTGTCTGCAAACCCCAACCTCGCCTGCAAACTTTGAGCCAAAAAAAGGATCAAGTTGAGGGCCACCCACAGGGTGAGCTGCTGTATTGCAGGCGCAACACAGCAGCTACCACCCTAGCTGGCCCCCAAGCTTCGGTCCCTATGCTTCCCCGTGGTCGGGCATAAAGTAACTTATGACCCCACACATCTCCCGAAGCCGGTCAGCGGGCATAAAGTAACATAGAACCCCCATCACACATCTCCCGAAGCCCAATGCGGGCATACAGTAACATGCCCCCTGCCACACATCTCCCACAGCCGATTGCGGGCAATAAAAGTAACATGAACCCCCGCCCACATCTCCGAAGCCCGATCCACGGGCAGAACATATCAACCCCAGTCCCGATCGCGGGCCAGGATGTAAACCCCAACCCGAATATCTCCCTGGTGGTCCAGTGGACGTAATGCCCATTGCGGGCAGAATGTCAGAATTAACCCCCAAACATCTCCCTGGTCAGTACCCAATGCCTCAATATCCGACACCGGCCTTCCCGCTGTCTGGTTATGGATACTTTTACGGATATCCTCTGTATCCATATCCCCCTCCTACGCCGCCCATGCCTTAGCCACCAGCGGACTTGAAGGAGACTTTGGCCTCATGGTGGACTGAGGCCAAGGCTCAACTCACCAGAGAGGTAGTCGTCTACTGACGTCAGGCCCTTTACAGGATCCCCTATGTCGGAGACAGGAGACTCCCTCCCCCTTACCCGACACCAGAGGAGAACCCTCTGGTGCCCAGGGTGGGGAGGACATCGTCCCAGGGAGCTCCCCCGCATAGGGATGAGCCTTCCTGTTCTTCGTTGGATACATCTGACTCAGAGGGACGCTGTGATCGTGATGATGAGCCATGTACTCCAGACCACCCCAGGCCAAGGACCGCTCCGAAGTCTCCTCCGGAGGATCTCTCAATTTCTGGAGTTACTGAGGGGAAAATCCAGGAAGTCCATCAGTGGCAGTCACTGGAGCCAGACCCACAGCGTAATAAGCTTGCTGCTCACTTGATCTGCCAGAGACTGCTCCTACACTGATTTCACCCTGGATAGAGCCTCACGTGGACCTTGTTTCCACTATTTGGAAACAACCTTCCGCATTAGCCCCCCTTCCAAGGAAGGCAGACCAGCTATATCAGGCTTCCAGGGGTATCGATTTTTTGAACCTACACCCCAAGGCAGATTCGGTCATTATTGGCACCACTCACGGCCGTTCCGCTAATCCAAACACCTCAGCTCATCCCACCTGAGAAGGAGTCACGGCTTCTGGACCGATATGGGAAGAAGGTTTATTCCTCTCCTACCCCGGGTATTGGGACCCTGAACTGTGTGGCACTAGACGATCCTTAGTCAGGTGGAATCAAAACTGGACTGCCTTCATGAGTCTCGGACTAAGCAGGAAGTGTCAGATCTTGTCCATTCTGCTTGTTCAGCCAATAGGCACATGCTTCGTGCCACTTTATGACGAGTGGACTTTGACCGGAAGGAGCTTTGGCTACTGCAGGGGCTTACAGCGCCATGCCTGGCTCCATGTGTCAGGATTGGTCCCTGAAGTGCAATCCGCTATCCAGGATGCTCCT
Organism: Neoceratodus forsteri; assembly: GCA_016271365.2. Classification (NCBI taxonomy): domain Eukaryota; kingdom Metazoa; phylum Chordata; order Ceratodontiformes; family Ceratodontidae; genus Neoceratodus; species Neoceratodus forsteri. The sequence goes on from CM057459.1 coordinate 1,411,939,188, forward strand.
TCAGGGGTTCGGTGTTGTTTGGGGTGATGTCAAGGACATCATTACCGACCTGCAAGAGAAGGCGCTGCATTCAGGTCTGTAGATTTTGTGTACAGGCCCCTCAAGGGCAGCGGGCCCTTTAAGATGAAACCATCCAAAACCACAGGGCAAGCTGCCCAACAAGTGTCTGGCTCCTCCAGCAACCAAGCCTCCCCCTAGCAAAAAGGCCGCGGGCACCTCGGCTGCTGTGCTACCCCACACCCCCTGATTTCCCGCCTGTCCCACTGCCTCTGGAGGCTCTAGAGGAACCAGTAGGAGGGGAGATTCTCCTTCCATCTGCCGGGCTGGGAGAGGATAACGTCAGATGCTTGGGTGCTCCAGTTGATATCAGCAGGACACTCGATCGAGTTTCTTCAGAAAGCATCCCGAAGACCCCCCCCCCGGTCATCTTACTCCCTGCAACATCTTCCTCTGGTACTAGACGAAATCACCTCCTTTCTGTCGAAGGTGGCAATGGAACCAGTCCCCAACCATCTTCAGGGGGACATGTTACTACTCTTATTTCTTCCTGGTTCCAAAGAAAACAGGAGATGTGAGGCCTGTTCTAGACCTCGGCTCCCTGAACATGTTTATGGAGTACAGACACTTCAGAATGTTCTCTTTACAGAGCCTTCTACCACTCCTTTGGCAGGGACAGTGGCTGTGCACTTTGAACTTGCAGGATGCCTACCTGCATATCCCCATATGTTCTTCCCACCGCAAATTCTTCTGTTTTTGCTTTTAGGGAAACCACTACCAGTTCAAGGCCCTCCCATTTGGTCTTTCCTCGGCTCCCCAAGTTTTTACCAAATGCCTGTCTGTGGTAGCGGCCCACCTGCATACCCAGGGAGTACAGGTACTCCCGTACCTGGACGATTTGGCTCCTGGCGGCCCCATCCAGGGAGGAACTCCTGCACTCTTTCCCTTACCCTGCAGGTTTTCACCAGCCTGGGTATCGTCATCAACCAGTCGAAGTCCCATTTGTTCCCTTGCCAATGCCTCCAGTTGATTGGGGCAATTCTGGACATGACCATCGGCAAAGTCTTTTTGCCTCTGGACAGGGTGGACACCCTCCAGACTCTGGCCTGTCTTCTGTCCGGTTGTAGGAAGGTTGGCGCCAGGTCAGTCCTTCACCTTCTCAAGCTCATGGCGGCTGCCATTCCAACAGTTCCACACGCTCGGCTCCATATGAGAATCTCTCAATGGATGCTTCAAACAACATGAAGTCTTGCTATATTATGACATATGCAGTGAGTCCCAACCTTCGAACTGCTCCGGAGGTGAAAGAGTTAACTTTCCATGCCAGGCATGGAACGCTGAGCTCGAGCTCGGTTGAAACTGTCTGTTGTTCTTCAAACTCAAACTGTCAGATTCTTTACTCCGCCTCACTGAACAGTCGCTCGAGATTTCTCCTTATCGCACGTTCATTTTGTCGGTTAAAGTATTGTTTTCTCAGTTTTAGGCGAAATTAAACCGCAACCGGTCGGTTCAGACTCTGTCTGTGGTATTTGTGAGTACTAGATGGGTTTTATATTGATTTCTTTCTGTGTGGAACTTGTAAACGGTTATCGGTTCGGTTTGAACCGATCAAGTTGTTTAAAATATATTAATCTGTCATTTAGAGTGTGGTTACTGGTTCTAAAAAAAACAAACGGATTTTATTACATTTTTTTCCACGACCCATGACACGGTTGGGAACCGATAAGGGGTCTTACCTGGCGGATTGCCATAAACGGGTAAGTTTGGTTAGGACTGGCACTGTGTCTGAGAAACCCAAAAGAAAAACCGGGCCCACTGGGTTTCAACACTGCAGTGTCTGTGGGGAAGTCTTTGCCAAGGCTGACCCCCACACCACCTGTGTTTATTGTCTGGGGTTTGACCACCTCAATGCAGACTGCCAGATTTGCAAAAATTTTCCTGCAGCTACCCTGGAAAAGAGAGTTGGTAGGCTCAGGGAAAGGGAGGCCAAAAAGTCAACTGAACCGGATGGCCAGCCCGGTTCGGTTCCAACCGAACCGGAGGGAGTGCCCTCTGACCAGGGCGAGACTTCCTCGGCCAAAAGGAGATCCGACTCTGAGGAGTCGGTTCCAGCAAAAAGGACTAGGAAATCAGCTGGTGTGGAGCCAAAACTTTCCTCTCCAACCGCTGAAGAAATAGCCAAAGCGATTAAAATTGTTCAGTCACTTTCCCTGGTTCCGACCGAACCGGCACCATCAGGTAAGCGCCTGGTTCGGCCGGTTCCACCGGTTCAAGAGTATGATGTAGAGGAATATTATGAACCGGAGGAGGGGGAGGAGTATGAGGAGAGGTGAATTTTGATTTGAAAGTCTGGATGTGCCCATTGACCCGGACATCTCCCGAGACAGACCTTCAGAGTATCTCCTCCCAGGCTTTGAGTCCCCTTCTCATTTTATGCTTTATAAGAAAGTGGCTGAAACCCTCCAGCTCCCTACGGAGGAAGCTGTGGATGATCAAGAGGAGCCTGACTATGTGGAAATGATGGATATCCCAGAGTCAAGGAGGCTGTCTATTCCTTTGCATAAATCATTTTGGAAACGCAGTAAAAATTTAAACTCCTCACACTATACCTCCTGTCAGTAAGAGAATGGACAAGAAGTACACATTGTTAGGCTCTGATACGGAGTTCCTTACACAACAATGCAGCCATGTTGGGGTAGTGCAGACTGCAGCCTGTGACAAGGCAAAAATTCCCTTGGCGTCACCCCCCCAATAAGGACTCCAGGAGGATTGATGCCATGGCAAAGAAACAGTACATGGCAGCATCCTTGGGACTCAGACAGGCAAATTATATGGCTTATGTTGCTAGATATCAGAAATCCAGATGGGATACTGTTATGGCTCTAGCAAAACAGGTCCCTGGCCAGCTTGCCAAGGAGCTGGAGCAGGTGGCTGCTGATGGTATTAAGGCATTCAAGGTGCAATTCCATGCTGCAGTGGACACTAATGATGTGTCATCAGGAGTCATGGCTACATCTGTGGCACTTCGCAGAATGGCTTGGCTCAGATGTACTAGCCTGTCACAGGATACCCAGACTAAGGCCATGGATTTTCCTGTTGTGGGTAATTCTCTGTTTGGGGGAGCAGACAGAGAATTGCATGAAGAAAATGGATGAGTATAGGACCACCTATAGGAGTGCACAGGCCAAGGAAAGGCAGGCCACTCCTCAAAGGCAGCTTTCCAGGGGCAGGCCTTTTCACAGGCCTTTTTACCAAGCCCAGGCCTCCTCTTCTGCTTATGCCCAGATGGAGGTTCTTTAGAGGGAGAGGCAGACCGGGTACAAGCAGGCCTGCTTCCACCCTTCAGCCCAAAGCCCCCTGCCAAGCAGGCACCCTGATGGGGTTGCCAGGGCCGATTCTCTGTTACCTGTAGGGGGCAGGCTGGCTTACTTTGTCCATGACTGGAAGTCTCTGACATCAGATAAGTGGGTCCTGGAAGTAGTAAGCCAGGGACTGGTTCTCGGCTTCAAAAAATTTCCAAAGATGAGAACCAGATCCTTTCCACCTGCAAATCCACCAGAGGCACTTGCCGCAGAGGTCTCCTCCCTCCTGGCTCTCAGAGCTATGGAAAGGGTTCCACCCCTACACCAGGGCAAAGGATTGTACTCCAGGTACTTCCTTACCCCAAAAAAGACAGGAGAATGGCAGCCCATCCTGGATCTCAGATACTTAAACAAGCACCTTTTAAAACCAAAATTCAAAATGGTGACTCTGGGAATTATTCTACCCTCTCTAAGGCCAGGGGACTGGCTAGCGTCCCTGGACCTCAAGGATGCCTACTTCCATATTTTCATCAGACGCTCCCATCAAAAGTACCTCAGGTTCGAGCTGCCCTCAGGCCATTACCAGTTCAGAGCAATGCCCTTTGGCCTCCCCTCTGCTCCAAGGGTATTCAAAAAATGCCTGGCAGTAGCAGTTGCTTCCCTAAGAAGGCAAAAAATTGCCATCTTCTCTTATCTGGACGACTGGCTCATAGTAGGCCAGTCTTCAGACCAAGTCAAGTTACATCTACAGATAACTCAGCAACTGCTCACCTCTCTAGGTTTCCTTCTGAATCTTTCAAAGTCCGTTCTAGAGCCTGTCCAGCTCCTCACTTTCATAGGCGCAGAGCTGAACACAGGGAAAGCCAGAGCCTTCCTTCCTTTGGACAGGGCAAGGACTCTGGTCTCTGGCCTCCTCTTCACCCTGCAGGTCTCTCGAGCAGCAAGGCACTTTCTACAGCTCCTGGGGCACATGGCTGCTTCTACAGCAGTAGTGCAGGCAGCAAGATTTCAGATGAGGGACATCCAGTTCCATTTGAGAGCCTTTTGGTCTCAAAGGAAAGACTCTTTAACCAAATTGATCCCAGTGACTCGAACCCTGATCCAGGCCCTTCAGTGGTGGCAGGATCAGAGCAATCTGAGACAAGGGGTTCCTTTGTCACTCAGTCTCACTCCTTAATCCTTACTACAGATGCATCCCTCTTGGGGTGGGGAGCTCACATGGGCGACCTCACTACCCAGGGATTGTGGTCCCCTCAGGAATCTCTGCTCCACATCAATCTGCTGGAACTCAGAGCAGTTTTTCTAGCACTTCAAGTTTTTTCCAAATCTGTTCAGAAGAAAGTTGTACAGGTCAGAACAGACAACACCACCACAATGTGGTACATCAGCAAGCAAGGGGGCACTCGGTCTACGGCCTTGTGCACCGAAGCAATAAAGTTGTGGTCTCTGGCTTACTCCCTGAACACCTCCCTTACGGCATTTCGCCTCACAGGCAAGGACAATGTCCTGGCAGATGCTCTCAGCAGGATTTCCCAGGGCCATCACGAATGGTCACTGGACCCCCTGGTCCTGGAGGTGATATTTGCCAGATGGGGCACCCCGCAGATAGATCTTTTTGCAGCCCAATACAATCACCAACTTCCCCTTTTTTGCTGCAGGCCCCCAGTGTTGGGCTCAGTCCCTCTGGATGCCTTAGTTCTCAATTGGGAAGGGAAGTTTCTCTATGCCCCCCCTCCTGTTCAAAGTGTTAGTCAAAATCAGATCCCAATCCTGCAAGATGATCCTGATTGCTCCAGATTGGGCCAGACAACCCTGGTATCCACTCCTACTGTCCTTAGCAGTCCATCTTCCCTGTGTCTTCCCAGGAATCACAACCTGTTAACCTGTGCTCAGGGAGGGTTTGGCACCAGACCTCAAATCTCTTAATCTCAAGGCCTGGCTCTTGCAGAGTTAGTTTGCTGATCTACACCTCTCCCAAGGTGTAATGGATATACTCAAGGCTTCTATGAAACCTTCCACCAGGGCTACCTATAATTCCAAATGGAAGAGGTTTTCCATATGGTGCTCTGGGAAGCATATTTCCCCAGAATCTGCTGATTTACCCACAGTCCTGGATTATATGGTCCATTTAAATACCTTGGGGCTGAGACCAGCTACCCTAAAAGTACATTTGGCAGCTGTGTCTGCTTTTATTTCAGCAGGTAAACCCTCTTCTCTTTCAGCTCATCCTGTATTTTCCAAGTTTTTAAGGGATTGCTTCACCAACCTCCATTCAGGGACCCTGCCCCTGCCTGGGATCTTAATGTTTGCATTGCTCAGCTTATGCAACCCCCTTGAGCCTCTGTCTTCAGCAGAGCTTAAGTACTTGACTTGAAGGCTGTGTTTCTGGTAGCCATCACTTCTGCCAGATGCATAAGTGAATTACAAGCTTTGTCAGTGGAGCCTGATTTTATCTCCTTTCATAGAGATAAGGTGGTCCTCAGGACTAATAGGAAGTTCTTGCCTAAGGTGGTTTCAGATTTCCACCTTAGTCAATCTGTATCTCTTCCAGTGTACTTCACTGACCATTCCTCCTCTGGCGAGAGGAGGCTGCACAGCTTAGATGTGAAGAGAACCCTTAGTTACTACATAGAGCGTACCAAGGGTCACAGGTTTGACTCCTCCAACTGTTCCTCACTTATGGTAAGGTTGGAAGGGAACCTGCCACTAAAAGATCCATTGCCAGGTGGATTGTCTCTTGTATCCAATTCTGTTATGAAAAGCTGGGTAAGGTTTCTCCTCAGGCCTGAGGGCTCACTCTACCAGAGGTACAGCTGCTTCCCTGGCTGCTGCCAGGGACATCCCTATTCTAGAGATATGTCAAGCAGCTACCTGGAAACATAGATACATAGATACATAGACAGTGTCGGCAGATAAGGGCCTATGGCCCACCCAGTCTGCCCATTTGAGCTTGTAAGTTCAGTTTGTTTTGCTAGAAGTCTGTTTCCTTACCCTGACCTCTAGAATTCCTTTATGTCTATCCCATGCATTCTTAAATCCATGATTGTTTCAGCCCCACCACTTCCTCTGGCAGGGTGTTCCACTTGTCCACCACCCGTTCTGTGAAGAAATTCTTTCTCATGTTTCCTCTGAATCGTCCTCCCTCCAACTTCATCCCATGCCCTCTAGTCCTGGAACATCTTTTTCGCTTAAAAATAGTGTTTTCCTGCACTCTGTTTCTCCCTGTAAGATACTTGTATGCCTCTATCATATCCCTTCTCTCCCTCCTCTCCTCCAGGGAGTACATGTTCAGTTCCTTCAACCTGTCTTCATAGGACTTGTGATGCAATCCATGCACCATCTTTGTTGCCCTCCTCTGAACCTTCTCTACCCTGTCTATGTCCTTACGTAGGTATGGTCTCCAGAACTGTACACTGTACTCCAGGTGGGGCCTCACTAGTGTCTTGTATAGCAGAATTATGACCTCCCTTTTCCTGCTGGTGATGCCCCTGCCTATACATCCCAGCATCCTATTTGCTTTACCTGATGCCTTGTCACACTGTTTCCCTACCTTGAGGTCATCAGAGATGACAACCCCAAGATCCCTTTCCTGCTTGTGCATGCTGTACCTCACCCCTCAACTGATATATATTGTGCCAGGGTTTTGTGCCCCATATGCATTATCTTGCACTTCTTTGCATTGAATTTCAATTGCCAAACCCTTGACCATTCTTCAAGTTTCTGCAGGTCCTTCTCATTCTGTCTACACCCTCTGGTGTGTCTACTCTGTTACAGAGCTTTGTGTCATCAGCGAACAGTGAAATTCTGCCTTCTAGATCCCGCGCAATGTCACTGATGAAGATGTTGAATAGGACCGGTCCCAGCACTGATCCCTGTGGTACCCCACTGGTCACTCTTCCCTCTGTGGAGTGACAGCCATTTACCACCACCCTCTGTGTCCTGCCACCCAGCCAGTTACCTACCCACCACACTACTGTCCTGCCCACACCCATATTCCCAGTTTGTGTAATAGTCTTCTATGTGGCACAGTGTCAAGGCCTTGCTGAAGTCCAGATAGCCATGTCCACTGCCCTCCCTGATCCACCTCCTAGTCACCCAGTCAAAATTCCAATGAGATTGGTCTGACATGACCTCCCCTGGTGAAACCGTGTTGCCTTGGGTCCTGTGGTCCATTGACAACCAGATGTTCCCACCAATCTCTCCTTCAGAAGTGCTTCCATGATCTTTCCCACTACCGAAGTGAGGCTGACTGGTCTGTAGTTCCCTGCTCTCTCTTTGTTCCTGCTTTTGTATAAGGGGACTACATCTGCTGTCCTCCAGTCTTTGGGTACCTCCTGTTTCCAGTGATTGGCTAAACAGGATAGCCAGAGGTTCAGCCACCACCTCTTAGTTCTTTAAGGACCCTGGGTGCACCCCATCTGGCCCCATTGCTTGTCAACTCTTATTACTTCCAGTTCCTTCAGGACCCTTTCTCGTAAAGGGACTTGTGTCCATTTCTGCACCATTCTCACCCTTTGTACTCCCTTCAGACCTATTATCTCTCTTGCTCAGTAAAGACTGAGCAGAAATACCTGTTCAGTATGTCAGCTTTACTGTTGTCATCCTCCACTGACTCCCATCCTCCCCTTCAGTCTCACTATCCCTCCCTTTGTCTTTCTTTTTCACTTATGTACCTGTAAAAGGTTTGTCCCCTTTAACCACTGATTTTGCAGTGTGTTCTTCTGTCTGACTTTGGCTTCCCTTACTGACTTCCCTGCCTCCCTTTGTTTCTCCTGGTACTTCTCTCTCCCTTCTGCCTGTGTCTTTTGTATTGCCTGAATGCTATCTTTTGGCTTTCACTTTCTTTGCTACCTCTTTGGAAAACCATAATGGTCTCCTCTTCCTTTTCCTCTTGCTAACCTGCTTAATGCATAATTCTGTTGTTCTTATAATCCCCATTTTAAATACTGCCCACTGTTCCCAACCCCTGATTCCTGTCCCATTCCCTTAATGCCTCTTTCAAGTATTTCCCATTTTCCCAAAGTCTGCCTCCTAAAATCCAGGATCGTGTTTTGTGTGGTTTGGTTCTGCTCTTTCTGTGATTTCAAACCACAATGACTGGTGGTCACTGTTACCCAGGTGCTCCCCACTGTTACCCCATCACACTGTCCCTGTTTGTGAGCAGAAGGTCCAGTATTGCCTTCTGCCGAGTTGGTTCCATGACCAGTTGCTTGAGGAAGGCACCCTGAAGGAGTCCAGGATAAATCTGCTCCTAGTTGATGCTGCTGCTGGGATGCTCCAGTCCACGTCTGGAATATTGAAGTCTCCAACCAGTACTACCTCACTCTTTGTTGCCATCCTTTGGATGGCTAGCATCAGCTCCTATCTGTTTCTTCCTCCTGGGCTGGTGGTCTATAGACCACACCTGTGCGGATGGCTGGCCCCATTTTCCTTTCTAGCTTAACCCACAGTATCTCTCCCCCATTTTGTTCCTCCTGATCTCTGTGGCCCTTATGTCATTTTCACATACAGTGCCACCTCCTCCCTTCCTGCCTGCTCTGTCTCTTCTGAATATGTTGTAGCCAGGTATGGCCATCTCCCAGTCATGGTTATCATTACACCAGGTTTCAGTGATGGCCACAATGTCCAGGTCTGACTGTACCATGACAGCCTCCAGATCTTCCATCTTGTTGCTAAGGCTCCTGGCATTTGCACACATGGCTTTCCATGATTTGACCTCCCTAGTCTGCTTCACTGTTCTACTCCAGCCCCTTCCTTGGTTGTCATTTATCCTGGTTCTCCTTGCTGTCTGCCCTTCTGCTGAATTTTGCCCCTTTCTGCTTATCCACCTTTTGGACACTAATCTCCATCTTTTGCACACGCTTTGCAGAGATAGCCACTCCTCTGGTTCACTGGTTCCACTGCTAGCTGTGGGGGCGAACAAGTAGGTACCCTCCCTTGCTGGCCTGCCACCCCTTTGCTAGTTTAAATGCTTGTCAATGTAGCATTTAACTTATCATTGAGTACTTGATTCCCTCCAGGATGGATGCAGGCCGTCAGGCTTGAACAAACCTCCATCCCTCCAGGTGGGTCCCCAGTCACCAATGAATCCAAACCCTTCCTCACAGCACCAGTTCTTCAACCATGAGTTAAAGTTACTGGTGCATGCACTCCTATGCTCTCCCTTGCCTCTGACAGGTAGTACTTCTGAGAAAAGGACAGAAGTAGCTACTTGCTTGAGACCCCTCCCCAGTTTTCTAAACTCCTCCTGAACTTCCTTTGGCTCCCCATTTGCCAAGTCATTAGTACCTAGGTGGATAATGACATCCAGCTCACCCTCCCATCTTGCCTTCCCAGTGATCCCCAGTATCTTCCTTCCATCCCTCCATGCCGTGGCACCTGGTAGGCACCTCACCTCCCTGTCCTCTCCGTCCTGTGTTCCTAGCTGGATCCCTCTTACGATGGAGTCCCCCACTAGGATTCTCTTCCTCCTCCTCCTCCTCCTCTGGGGTCCACTGCTTTCCCCACTGAGGTCACCTCCTTGGCTAACCTCCACATCCTTTCCTTCCACTTCTCTGGGTACCTTTATTTGGTTGTCCTCATTTGCCAGTGTGGCATATGAGTTCTTGAGAGGAATAGGATCTGGGATGTGCCTCTGCCTGACTGCTCTAACCCTCCCTGAGCCCACTGTCATCCAAGTGCTCCTCGATTCGGCATCCTTTGAGGCAGCTGCATTGGACTGGGTAGTCCCTGGATAGGGGTGATGGTACTTCTGACCCAGTTTACTTCCGCCTGGAGTCTGGTTACCTCATCCCGCAGTCCAGAGAGATGCAGATAGGCAGCACCTCAGTGTCCAGAAGGTCTGCCTGAATATGCTGCACCACAGCCACTGCATTGCACCACTCCCCTACATTATACTGCAATTCCACAACTTGTCTGCTACTGAAACTCTCTTAGTTCTCGCTTTATTAAAATTTACAGTACTAAAAATCCTGTAACTAATCCTCAGATATTTTTTTTTTTAAGGAAAAAGAAACCAATAAATAAATAAGCAGTCAAACACTTGTCGTGTTGAGGGTGGGCTTCTTCCTTAGGCCCTCCTACTTCACACCTCTTACTATACCCTGTGTTTAGCTCCTGTCAATCAGAGCATATAATTAAGAGTTGGGGGAAGGAGGGAGGGGAGTTGGGGAAGGGGAGGAGGGGCGAAATTTGCAGCACAGAATTACACCACCACTATGTTTTAAATTTTCAACAGCCCAAAACAATTATAAGTAAAGACAACAAAGAAAGAAAGTATAGTGTCACTACAAGCCCACAATCTAAGTTTAAAAGAAAATACCAATTACCAGTTACTCTAAAGCACTGAATTCAATATGTTTCCTTCCTTCTCCTTCTGGCTTCTTCACACTTTTACCAAGCATTACTCCCTGGACATCCAGGCTAGGAGTGATGCTTGGTTTAACACTTAGCTTCAGAGCCTATTTCCTAAATAGGTTCTGTCCCTCCTCCATGGAGGTACTGCGTGTAGTCTGCATATGTCATAATATAGCAAGACTTCATGTTGTTTGAAGAAAAAATTACTCACCTTAGTAATGTTGTTTCTTGTAATGGAGTCTTGCTATATTATGACCTCCCCCCACTGCCTGCCCCTCTCAGAACCTCTGTTTTTGGGTTGTGGGTGGGCAGTGCAGTGTTGGCACTTAGTAGATGCTCACCTTGTTGTTTTCACCCCTCCTTTTTTGGGGTGATTTGGTGTTGTGTTTTTCATTTTTTGGGTCTCCTGACTTGAGTCTTTGTTTTGGGACCAAAAAATGTGTTCTTATGTTTACTAGCCAGTTGGCTAGTGTAGGTTTACAGCTTCCACACAGGACCTCAGTGAGTTTAGCTTGTAAAGATCTGATGGTTTGAGTTTGAAGAACAACAGACAGTTTCAACCGAGCTCGAGCTCAGCGTTCCATGCCTGGCATGGAAAGTTAACTCATTCACCTCCAGAGCAGTTCGAAGGTTGGGACTCACTGCATATGTCATAATATAGCAAGACTCCATTAGAAGAAACAACATTACTAAGGTGAGTAATTTTTTCTTCGATCTCAATGGGACCAAACTCTGGACCATCTAGACCAAGAGGTACTAGTTTCCGATCCCATGACCAGAGCTTACAATGGTGGATGGTGCAGGATTACTTATGCCTGGGAGTTCACTTCAACATCGAACCCCTCCCAGACGTTGATGACAGATGCATCAGGTGAAGGCTGGGGAGCCATCTTGGGTCTCACAGGACTCTGGGCAGCTGGTCCAGGTTTTAACAAAATCTACACATAAATGTGCTCAAACTGAGAGCAGTCCTTTATGCCCTTCAGGCTCTGTACTCAGTTATCCTTCCCGGTCATCTCCTCATACAAGCAGACATGTGCATAGTCTGGTATCTCAACAAGCAGGGAGGAACGCGTTTCTACCCTGTGTGTGGGAGGCGATGAGTCTGGATTTGGACAACCCAGCATCACCTTCACTTGACTGAAACTCGCATTCCGGGAGTGAAAAACACGCTGCCAGACCAACTCAGTCAGTCCTCAGCCAGGGACCACGAATGGGAACTAGATCAAAAAGTTGTAGACGACATCTTTCTGTGATGGGGAACACCTCATATAGACCTCTTCGCATCTCCCTTAAAATGCAGAACTTCCTGCCTTCTGCTCGCTCGCTCCAGGGCAAGACATTTTTTGGCAGGATGCTCTCTCTCTCTCACTTGGAGGGACAGATTCATTTATGCCTTCCCTCCTGTTCCCTTAATTCCGAGGGTCCTGAACAAACTCTGATCGGAGGGGGCCTGAATGATCCTCATCGCTCCCTTCTGGCCCAGGTAAGTTTAGTTCTCTCTTCTGCAACAGTTTTCAGAAGAACCTCCACTTCCTCTTCCTCTGTTGCAACAGTTACTGACCCAGGATCAGGGGACCCTTGTTCATCAGTGTCTCAACTCCCTTCATTTCCATGCGGCATCCTGCAGACATAGCAAAGCCCGCTTTGGAGTTTCTCCGCTAGTAGCGGACATCTTGGTAGAGGCCAGAAAGCCTTCCACCAGGTCCACCTATGCTGTGAAATGGAAACTGTTTTCAATTTGGGCCACTTCAAAGGACTTTGAACCTTTCTCATGTCCAGCCAGTAAAGTCATGGATTATGTGCCATCTCTTCAATCTGGATCTCTGCCATTCCTCGTTAAAGGTACACATGGCGGCGATTTCAGCCTACCACGTTCTCTTCGAGGACAGGACTTTTTCTGAATTGGAAGTCTCCACGACCTTCCTCAGAGGGGTTCTCCATTTGAGACCCCCCATACGCGTTCCTGCCCCTCCTCCTTGGGACTTGAATTTCATTCTGGAGAAGCTTACCTTGCCTCCCTTCAAGCCGGCAGCTACAGCAGATTTAAAGTTCCTTTCTTGGAAGACGCTCATCCTCGTGGCCATTACTTCTGCTCTGCACGTTTCTGAGCTTCAGGCCTTGATGTGCAAAATCCCATACTTGATTTTCCACAAGGAACATGTGACAGTATGCACCAACCCTAATTTTCCCCTAAGTTGGTGGCTGAATCTACACTGAATCAATCCATTGAGCTACCTGCTTTCTTTACACAACACTCCAATCAAGGGGAGTACCTCTTGCATACTTTAGATGTTCATAGAATACTGAGATACTACACCACTCGGACTAAGTATCTCAGGAAAACTGATCAGCTTTTTGTCTCGCTTGCTCACAAAAGAGAAGGCAATGCTGTTTCTAGACAATGCCTATCAAAATGGTTGGCTCGTTGTATCACTTTCTGTTACAACCAGTACAAGACCCTGCCAGGTCAAGTCGGAGGTCACTCCACCAGAAGAGTAGCTGCCTCTGTGGCTTGTTTCAAGAATGTGTCAGCGGCAGACATCTGTGCAGCCGCAACTTGGACTTCTTCTGTCCATACCTTTACGAAACGCTACAGTTTGGGCATTGTCTCTCGCTGTAGAGCAGGCTTCGGGTTGGTGGTGCTTCAAGGTCTTCTTTCATAAGACCTGTTCAGCCGGAGGTTCCATGTTATGGATAGTCATCCCCAGAGTGCTTTTCCTTGTTCCAGACTGCTTGGGACTCAGTCCAGTATGTGAATACCTACTGCAAGAGCCCTCTGGAAGTAAGATAGTACAGTTACGTAAGAACTTACTGTAACAGAAGATCTTCGAGAGAGGCTGTTGCAGTAGGTATTGCCTTCCTCCCCTCCATCCCCTTAAGCTTCTTTGGCTCCATTTCCATGGGGGGAAATATCCTCTTCTCTCTCATCTTGCCTCTTTTGGCCCTTGGCGGGAAAGAACTGGAAGGCGGGTGTGGGGGGACCACACCTTTTATACTGACGTCTCATGATGCTGGTCACATGACGTGGGGGCAGTCCCCTGCCAGAGAATGCTAGCTAGAAATTTTTCTGTGGGGTCCTGATGCCTGGCGGGGGTCAGTCCTGTATGTGGAATACCTACTGCAAAAGCCTCTCTTGAAGATCTATGGTAAGTTCTTGCGTAACTGTACTTTCCTGACCCATTGTCCAGTCAGGCATTTGCGTCCAGGTACTGCCTGATTCCCCATACAGGATTTGTACGATCTGAACCAATTAATTTTGAAGCACATGCTCCAGATGGTCACTTTGAATCAGACCATACCATCTCTGTCTCTGGAGAAGAGCATGTGGTTCTGCTCCCTGGACCTCCAGGACACATTCTTCCATATCCCGGTCTGTTTCATTGCCACTACTTAATTTATTTATTGATTGATTCTAGGATTATACAACCTTTGAGTTAAAAGATCATTTACAAAGGTTCTATGTCAGAGTAAACAGGGTAAACAATAAAACACACAATTACAATAATTACATAAAATGACAGTAAGATACTAAACAATTAGAGAGCATTACATTACATACAAGGCAGTTGCTCTTGGTTACAGAACATACACTGTATACAACAGTGAGCTAAAGTTATCAACAGCACAGGCCCTCCAGGAATCATTATAGTTTTGGAGGTAAGAGCAGAGGTAGTAGTGGTGAGTAAGATCAAGGGGGAGACAGACAAGTAAGGCTATATGTAGCTGAGCTAGGTCCTTGTCGGCGTGTGCGGGTAGGGGAGAAGGAGCAGCTAGAGGTAAGCCTTGTCTAGGATTAAGGTGGGTAGATCAGTGACCGCAGTCACACTTGGCAGGTTGCTCACCAGGAGGGCCTTCAGGTGGGTCCTAAATTGGCCAAGCTAGGAGCAGGCTACCTTTGGTTCCTCGCAGGAGGGATGCGGCACCAGTTCCAGGTCATGCCCATCTGTTTCTTGTCTGTGCCCAGAGTCTTCGCTAATGCATGGCAGCTGTAGCCTTCCTGCAGTGCATGAGCATCAGGTATATCCCTACCTGGGTGACTGACTCTTAGCCGGGCCATCCGGGGGGCTGTAGAGAGATCCAGAAATCTGGCTTTCCAGACCCGTCAGGAACTGAACCTTCCAGTCAACCCAGCCAAGTCAGAGCTGGTCCCCTCACTGGTTGTCAAGTCCATCGGGGCAGACCTAGACTTGGTGCCTGCCAAGGCTCGCCTCCTGGCAGACTGGGCAATCAGATTTTACCTTCTTTGCCTGATCATTTCAGATTGGGTACACGCACTCTACCTGGGTCTTCCCTACAGCTGCTTGGGTTGATGGTGGCTTCCACCAGCATGATCCATTGGGCCCACAGGAGGATGCATCCCCTGCTGGGGGAGTTGGGCTGGCACTGATCCCAGTGCCTAGGCCACCTTGGCCAGCCAGTCTTGATGACCCAGCCAGTGTGGGATGCCGTCCAGTGGTGGCTGTCTCTGCAACACCTGGAGGGAGGGAAACTCATTTGTCCACCCAGAACAGTCCATCCCATTCACAACGGACTTGTCTCTGGTAGAGTGGGAGCACACCTAAAGGCTACAGAGTCCTTCACCACTAGGAAAGGACAGCACTCTACCACCACTGATATTAACTGCAATATAATTTATTAAATAGCAGAACAAAGTGAAAAATTTACAAAGTGGCAGTGCCAGCCAGCTCAACAAATGGCCGCCTTGTTTTCATGCGTATGCGTTTCACCCGGAGGCCGAACACCATCACATTCATGATTTAAATACCTGTTGTAGGTTCCTAGTGGTAAGTGCTGTGTGCAAAAACATTTAAAATGACACATACACACAGGATAAAAACAGGACCACATAGTAAGGATTAGGAAGGAGGGGGCTGGGTGGAAAGGGTGTGATAAGGCAGAAGTACTAAATGAGTACTTCTGCTCAGTATTTACTAAAGAGAAGAGGGGGTGACACCCAAGGTGGGAGAAATGGCAGAAGCAGGGGGGAAGTGGTGACAGATGGGGAAATCATGGAGAGCAGAGTTCGAGAGGGTTTGAAGGCACTGAGGGTGGACAAGGCGCCAGGCCCAGATGGCATCCACCCCAGGGTACTGAAGGAGCTGGCAGAGGTCCTTGCAGGACCTTTGGCAGACCTATTTAATGCCTCACTACATTTGGGGTGTGTACCTCAGGACTGGAGGATGGCTCATGGTGCCCTCTACAAGAGTGGCCCCAAGGATGAACCGGAAACTACAGACCAGTGAGCCTCACATCCATTGTGGGTAAGCTAATGGAGACTATCCTGAAGGAGAGGCTGGTGGCCCTCCTAGAGGCCAAAGAGACTACAGGACAGCAGACAGCATGGCTTTCAGGGCAGATCCTGCCAAACCAACCTGGTCGTAGTTCTATGACTGGGTAACTAGGGCAACTGACAGGGGCTATGCAGTGGATGTCCTGTATCTGGACTTCAGTAAGGCATTCGACTCAGTGCCACATGGAAGGGTGGGAAGGAAATTAGTAGGCACAGGGCGGTCAAAGCTGGTGAGATGGGTAGGAAACTGGCTGCAGGGAAGGCAACAGAGGGTGGTGGTGGGTGGGAGCTCTCACACCCAAGGGTAGTGACGAGTGGTGTTCCACAGGGCTCAGTGTTGGGACCAGTGTTGTTTGGGATATTCATTGCAGACATATCATGGGACATCAAGAGCAAGATCAGTCTGTTTGCTGATGGTACCAAGGTAGGCGCGGTGGTGGATGACCTAGGGGGATGGCAGGGGTTGCAGATGATCTGGCAAAGCTTGAAACCTGGTCAGACACCTGGCAACTGGGCTTTAATGCCAAAAAGTGCAAGGTGCTGCATTTTGGGATGAAGAACCCAAGGAGGAGTTACCAGCTAGGGGGAGTGCAGCTAGCCCAGACAGAGGAGAAGGATCTGGGTGTCCTCATTACAGGGTCAGTGAACAACTCGGCACAATGTGGAAGGCAACTGCAAAGGCCAACAAAATGCTAGTTGTATTGCAAGGGGTATATCCTGAGGAGGAGGAGGTGATTCTGCCACTGTATGGGTCATTAGTTAGTAGACCACACCTGGAGTATCATGCAGTACTGGCGTCCGATTCGAAGAGGGACATTGTTACTGAGGGGGTGCATGCAGAGCGACAAAGATGATCAAGGGGCTGGGGACTTATCATATGAGAGGAGGTTGAAGGAGTTGAACATGTATTCACTGGAGGAGAGGAGAGACAGGGGTGACATGATTGAAACCTTTACATACATGAAAGGAATAAACAAGACTGGTACAGAGGGGTTGTTCAAAGTAAGGAAGGGGAGGGCCACCAGGGGCCATGATATGAGACTGGAGCGAGGAAGGTTCAGGAGGGAGATGAGGAGACATCTTTTTACAGAGAGGGTGGTGGCTTGGTGGAATGCGTTACCTGCTGAAGTGGTATGCAGTAGAACAGTGGACTGATTCAAGCGAGGATGGGACAGGACAAGGGGAGGGTAATGAAGGGAAGGGTGGAATGGAGGGCAGCTGCAGAATAAGGGGTGCTAGCTGCACATTCGAGCAGACTTGATAGACCTCTAGGCCTTTATCTGCTGGCAAATTTCGTATGTTCGTGTGAAAGAACAAGAAGCCTGTAGATTCAAACCTGGAATAAATTCTTGAATAAAATTCATAGCTTGTAAATACTAATGATAGCATGTTGATATAAGGTATTTCAATGATACCAGTGTAACCCCTAGATGGCGCTATCCCGGGGGCTACTACCCCTGCCTGATTTGCCACTAACAGGCCGAGGGGCCCGGATCCAATGGCGGGTGCCTCCACCCAGAGGTCAGGGCTTGCAATAGTCAAACTCACTTGGTCACAGCCCTCTGGGACACTGCAACCCCCCTTTCTTCCCACTAGTGGCCCACACAATATATCAGAATTACCTTCACAGTATACACTTACCCCAGGACTAGTTCCGGCACTGGGACCTCCTGTGAAATAAGATACAGTGCAACAATCACAGTACAGTACTTTAACATAGACAAATACCTCAGGCAGTATAACTTTGCTGAAATAAGCAGCTCTGATTTTATTTAGGGGATATAACAAGGACAGGGGAAATCAGGTTAATTAGCTTATCACTTTACTATCTACCTATGGCTCTGTGCATAGGCCTATCCCTACCAGTTACTGTCCCTGGGTACCCAAGCCCTAGTGGCTAGTCCAAACCGTGGCAGCTGGTAGGGCCCTTTCACACAGTGAAAAGAAGAATTAGTTTAAACAGTCAGCAGTACAGTGATTCCATTTGGATTTAATGTGGCAATTCAACAGGGAGCGACCTGAATTAGTACTCACGACCTCCAAACAAGATAGGGTCCTTCAACGCCAGCAGGGCTACTCTTGAGCTCCATGAGATTCTTCACATTTATATGGTAAAAAGAAAGTACTATACCAGGCAGGCTGCTTCTCTATCCCGATCGCAATTACTGCACAATACCCAGGAGAACACACAGCAGATTCAGTTCCTGACAGACCGAGTGCAATTCAACAATTTCTCCAGTCTTCTACAGGGTGAGCCTGGTTTCTACTCTTCAGAGATCCTTTGATTCTTTCACAGGACGGATTCAGTCCTAACAAGCAGTTACACAAGCTGCAGACCGAACTCTGGGCCTTACACACGTTTTTTGACTGAAACTGTGCACTGAAGGAGCACAGGGTTTCTTTCCCTTCACTGCCAGAGCTAAACTGAAACTCCAACAGACAAAACCGGCACTTCCTTTGAGTTCCTCCCAGTTCTTGACTGGATTGGCTGTCACCACAGACTGCTGCTGTTGGTCCAAAAGGCGCCAAAGTCTAAACTACATCTCCCAGAGTAACTGCCCATACAATCCTCTTGTGGCTGGCTCAGATTATGAGTCCAAGTTCTGATTCGTCCAAGGCACCATTTTAGAGCTAGCTTACCCCACACTGATTGGTCCAGTTCAGCAGTTCAAAACCAGAATGGGAACTAGGCAGACACAGTTCTGACTGCAAAGAAAGCAGGTTAGACAAACTGTAATTTCATTATTACTCCAAATGATTTCTGGCAAACAGTTACATCTTTCAGATAGGTTCCTTTGCACTTAGTGACTGCAAAATGGAGTGAATTGGCAGCAGCTCGAGTGGTACTCAAACAGAGAAGCACACAGTCCCCCATACAAACTAATTATGTCTGCAAGCAGACAGCTCTTAAAGAGACAGTACCAGAGGCTCTAAAACACTCACTGATAAATGGCTTAAACGCCAAACACCATTCAGGCTTGGAGCATTCAAGCAAGCTCCTGGAAGTCTTTGGGAACCCCCATTTGCAGGGGTTACACCCTTCCTGGTTTGGGAAAGCTTGACGTCCGCCAAGCAAGTACCCCTATAAGTTTTAACTGCAACCATATACATTTGCATTAGGCTCACACATGTAATCATCAGTCAATATATCATTTTACCAAGAACACATTTCGAAACATTGCAGTACGTCACTCTTTTACAGTATTACACATACATTGTACCATAACTCAAGTTATTACCTCTTGTACATGAAACCTGAAGAGAGGGGCCCTTCCTATCAGTTACCTTGGGGCTGGATGGGGCAAGGGCAATCCTATAGAGGGCAACACAAGTAACTTGGAGTTAGCACTGATGCTCAGTTTGGGCAATGAGCCTGGGACACATACACTCCTTTATGGACAACATTGAGAGGCAAGTCCACAGGCCTCCCAAGTGAATCATAACTGAGGTGCACCACAGGCTTTACAGCTCGACCAGTCTTTCTAGGGGAACTGCTAAAGTCTCTGCACTCTGAGCCTCATTTTCAGCATTGTCCTCACTTGTCAGGGGGTCTCCATGGGGGTAGAGAGGCTAGTACTTGGGGCACTTTCAGCTCCTGGAGTTACAGTTTCTGAGTCCACAACATTTGGCTCGCATGGAGAGCTTTGGACACTGGCAGTGGACTGTCAGGGCACTCAAAATACTCTTCTTGTTCGGTGTATCACCAGTCTGCCCAATCTATCATTTTCTCCCTGAAAGCTCAAACAGTTCAACCATGCACAATGATTCCATTTCATCTGATCTGATGCTTTGCACTTCACTTTCTGGGAGCATTGGCTCCAGGGATGAAGCTGGGGCTTAGACAGTCCAGAAGGCCCAGCTTTGTTTCCAGTATTGACTAGGGATTGCCCCAAACAATTGACTCAGTTCGGTAAGAAGGATAGTATTCAAAGTCACTCTCACTTTCTTCTGATATGGACTGACAGTCATGCTCAACTGGGACTTGTGCAGGGGAACCCTTTAACTCTGCTTCTGTAGGTGCAGACTTCCTTGATCTTTTCTTAGCAGCAGCTCTAGTCACTGGTCCAGAGGGGCATCTTCTGGGGCTCAGACTCAATCAGGATTTGTCCAATCGGCAGTAAATGATTTCTATGCATTGTTTTACATCTTTGAATTGTTCTCAGGCCTTACTTTGTACACTGGCAGATCATCTAGTTTGCCCACTACAATGTGAGGGAGATGGTGCCATCTGTCAGCAATCTTGTGTTTGCCATGCAGTCCCAGATTTCTTAGTAATACCCGATCTCCCTCCTGGAGTTCCTGTGCTTTCACCTTTTTATCATACCGTTCTTTGTTGGCCAGATTTCTTTTGGCAGCCATGGTTTGAGCCAGTTGGTACGCATGAGTTAGCTGGGCCTTTAACTTTTGCACATACTGTAAATAGTTGTCAACTTGAACCCCATCAGGAGAGACCCCAAAACACACATCTACTGGTAGTCGAGCTTCTCTTCCAAACATCAGGCGGTAGGGAGAACCCAGTGGCATCACTTTTGTGCAGTTATAAGCATGTACCAGGGTGCTAATTTGTTGGCTCCATCTAGGCTTGTCCTTTGGGTGCAGGGTGCCTAGCATATCTAGCAAAGTGCGGTTGAAACGCTCAGGCTGTGGGTCCCCTGGGGTGGTAAGGAGTGGTTCTGGACTTTCGCACTCCCACAGAGAAAGCATCTCTTTGATGAGACGACTCTCAAAGTCTCTCCCTTGATCAGAATGGATTCTTTTGGAGCCCATAGTGAACAAAAAGTTTTCTACAAGTACTTTGGCCACAGTGGATGCTTTCTGGTCTTTGGTGTGGAAAGCTTGGGCATATCTCGTGAAATGGTCAGTGACCACCAGCACATTACTGATATTTCTTTGATCTGACTCCAAACTCGAAAATCAATACAGACCAGCTCCATGGGTGCACTGGTGGTGATGTTAACAAGGGGCAGCCCTCTGGGGCAAAGCTTTCCTCTGTAAGCAGCGTATACAAGTCTGAATGTGTTGCTCCACATCAGCCCCCATCTTAGGCCAATAGAATCTGGATCTCACCAAGTCAAGTGTTCTGTCTATACCAAGGTGCCCCATGTGGTTGTGCAAGGACCTCAGTACTGAGTCTCGAAGGCAGTGGGCAGCACTAGTTGTTGTTTGTCTACTTGTCCTCTGTCTACTGTTTCTCTGTATAACAGTTTATTGATCAGTTTCAACTTAGGACCTTCTTTGTATAACAGTGCAGTTCTCAAATCAGTGGAGCGTAATTTGGACACATCTTTTCCTGCATAGAGGGCTTCTAAAGCTGCTTTGATCATGGGATCGCGGGATTGAGCCCGCCGAATACTGTCATTGTCCAGCTGAGGCAGTGCACCAATGTCTATTGCAGAAAAGTGGTAATAAGCAGCAGGTATGCAATTCTCAGAGGGTCCCAAGCAATCCACCATGCAGTCCACTGCGTCCGTGGACATTTGTTCCTCCCTGTCAAACTTCCGGCAGAGTGCCCGAATGTCAGGTTCTGCCAATCGGACCCAATCATTCTGGGGAACAGGCCTCCGGGAGAGAGCATCAGCATCTATGTGGTTCAGACCTGCTCGGTAATCGAGAGCATAGTCATATGTAGATAATGCAGAAAGCCACCTATGGTCAGTGGCATCCAACTTAGCTGAGGTCTGCACATAGGTCAAAGGATTATTGTCAGTTTTTACTAGTATTTTAGCCCCATACAAGTACTCATGGAATTGGTCAACAATAGCCCACTTCAAAGCTAGGAACTCTAACTTATGTACAGGATAGTTCTTTTCGGATGGGGTCAGGCTTCTACTGGCAAAGGCCACTGGTCTCAGGCCATTCTCATGCTCTTGGTACAACACAGCCCCCAACCCTTGCAAGCTAGCATCAGTGTGCAGGACGTAAGGTTTTCTTGGATCGGCATAGGCCAGCACTGGAGCATGGGTAGTTGATATATGATCTCATGAAAAGCAGTCTCACAATCAGGAGTCCAGCGGGCCCCAAATACTTCACTCGGATGAAAATACACTCTTTCAGTCTTGAGGGACGCTGACTTTTGGTATTTTTTGTGGGTTGGGGGATACCCTTGAGTAAGGTTAAGTAAAGGGCGGATCACTCTTGAATAGTCCTTGATGAAACGCCGATAATAACCACAGAATCCCAGGAATCTTTGCAGTTCTTTTAGATTTTTGGGCTGTGGCCAGGTGGTCAAGGCCTCAACTTTACTTGGGTCAGTCTCTATTCCCTCGGTGGATACTATGTGTCCCACATACTTTACTGATGTTTGAAAGAATTGACACTTATCAATGGACAGTTTAAGGCCAAAGTCCTCCAGTCGGTCCAATACCTTAAATAATCTGCTCTCATGTTCCTCCAGTGAGCTGCCAAACACAATAACATCATCTAGGTATACCAGGCACTCTAGTAAGTTCATGTCCCCACTGCACGCCTCCATCAATCGTTGAAAAGTGGCTGGGGCACCTGAAATCCCTTGAGGCATCCTCATGAATTCATAGAAGCCAAGCGGACAGATAAAGGCTGTCTTCTCACGGTCCTCTGGGGCCATCGGGATCTGGTAGTACCCATCGCGGAGATCCAACACAGAGAACCACTTGCTCCCGCTTAGGCAGTCCAAAGCATCCTGAATGCGGGGCATTGTGTACTGATCAGGGATAGTCCGCCGGTTTAAGGTGCGATAATCCACACACATCCTTACTGTCCCATTCTTTTCCTCACTACCACAATGGGGAAGCATAAGGGCTTCTGGATTCTTGTATTACACCAGCAGCTAACATCTCTTGCAGATGCCGTCTCACATAATCTATGTCAGCAGGTGCCAGGCGTCAAGACCTCTCACGAAATGGTCTTTCGTCATGCAGCCGGATATTGTGCTCAGCTCCTTGCATGCATCCCACGTCCCATTCCTTTAAAGAAAACACCTGGTCTCTGGGCAAGCTTCTCACTGATCCTCACTTTCCATTCACCTGGCAACGGGAGTCGCGAATCAAACAAGTCAGGTGTTACTCTGTCATTCTTCCTCGAACTCTTGCTGCTGGGTAGCACTGCAGTGTCTGCACAATGCACATTAGCCAGGATGCAACCTCTATTTACTCGAATGTCTCTTTCAGACACATTATGAACTTGGACCATTACCCTTCTGGCATAAGCATGGGCTCTAGCGGGCAAAATACTAGGCTTGACCAGCAGTCCTCTGGCAATTTTCCATCGCCTGGTGCATCCAACATTAATATTTTATTCTTAACATCCTTTCTGATATGGACTCTCCCTGTAAGGTACACTGGGCATTTGCGCCAGGATCAGAGACTCAGGATCCTTCTTCCATACAATTCGAGTTCCTCTGGTTCTATTTTTCAGCATCTCTCTGTGCCTCATAGGCCTTCTTAATTAAAGCTGGAACTCTTAAAGCTCTACTAGTTTTTGACCCCTGTTTTCATAACACAACTGTGCCAGCCTTCCGAACATATGAGCATTTGTTCCAATCAACAAAGGGACACCATCATACAGTCCAGTGGGGGACACACTAAGGCTAGAGTCTCTACTTGTTCGCCACTCCAGCCACGGAGGTGGGGAAAGACAGCCAAATTCGGATATACCCGGAATAGGGTAGGCCTTCTCACTTAACCCGCATACATGCAGTCCTTCTAATGGTTGTAAGGGTACGCCTGACAAATGCTTCTGATACCAATCCTGGAACATAATTGTCACTTGGGAGCCACTGTCTAATACAGCTCTTGTAGACACTCCATTCACCTTTACAGTGGTCTCCATGGAGGGACCCACTATTCTGGACCAGTCTGGAGAGGCGATAGTGGGGCCTGGGCAACTGACCTGCCACAAAAGGACGTGAGTTAGTATTTTTGGTGCCCTCACTGGGATCATTTGTGCACCTCTTAACCACTGATTTGTTCTCCAAGCTCTCTTGTAGCCTATATGCAACTTTGTCAGTGTCTTTTTGGGACCGCATTCCCTTTTCATGTGCCCATCCTTCCCACAATTATAGCAAAACATACTTTCTGGAGTTTGAGCTGGCCGAGGCGCCACACTGGGAGCCAGGGCGGAGGTATTACTAACTGGAAACCTTGGTGCCATCTCTGTCTGCGGCGTGATAAGCATTTGGAGACATCTCGACAGTTTCTCCACTTCCATGGTCAAGGAATTGAGTTTGGAGCTGTTATCAGCAGGAGATACATGGGTGGGTACCCCCACCCCTATAGCAGATGCAGTCAGGGCCCGTACTTGCAGGCGTGGCCTTCATAAAGGGACTGTTTTTGAATTCCCGGATCTCTCTCAACAGTTTGCCCCATTGTGGCATATCTTTTTCCTTGTCGGAGCACTCATTGACTGCCAACCTCTGCCCCTGAACTTCACTTGATGGGCCACCCTCAGTCACACGGGTCGTAGCCGCAGCTATTGGTGCAGGTCCCTCCCGAGGTCGCCTTTTCTCAACTCCTCGAATTTCTCTCATTAACTCATCATAGGAGGGTGGGTATTCCAGTCGATTTGCCAGGCGTAACTGAAGCAACAGCAGTTCTGAGAAGGGGGCAGACTTAAGGATCCTGTCCAGCCTGGTTCGGTCCAGTTCAATCGCTGGCAAACTACCCTTTCTGAAGCATTCTTGCAACAATTTTCCAGCCGAGATACATACACAGACAACAACTCCCTGGTACTGTTGTGCATTTCTTACTCTCCACCATAGATCCTCATCAGAATCTGGGCTCCCATACACATTCTCCAAGGCCTCAAGATAGGCCTGTGCAGTCACTTCAGGGTTACTGGCCCGTTTAGCACGGATGGTAGCCAGGGCAGGACCTCGGAGGCTCACTAACCCTCTTTCGCTTTTCGGCTTCCGAGCATTGCCATTCTAGCACTTGGGGGGCAACATAGTCGATCCAGGTCTCCCAGTCATCCTCCCCTTGGGGGGTGGGGAGGGTGCCAGAGAAGATCCTCAACCTTCGGTAAGAGTCATGACTAATGGCAGGTGCAGAAATAGGAGTCTGCATTGGTTCAGCCACCATTACGGGTACTGGAGAGGGTGTTGGGAGAGGAACACCCCCAGGTGGCAAGAATAGTTTCTTCAAGTCCTCCACAGTTTTCCCTTCCCCCAGCAACCATTTAGCAAATTTCTCCTCAAAAGTTTCAGACAGTGGTGGGGGCTCATTCCACCAGGTCTTTACTGTACTTAGTTATCACTCTCAGGCAGTGAGGACTCCTCTGGGGTAATGGTCTGTGGCACTTTGGAGCTATCTATGGGATCCTTAAACTCTACTAGGGCCAGGAAAGTGTGGGTGAGCAGATTAGCATGCCGACCCACCACCACAGGGTTTTGTAAACCTTCCACCTTGGAAAGTACTTCCTGTACAGTGTCCGTATTGATACCCAGGGGGATGTCCAGGATAAGCATAGCATTTTGGGGGTCAATCTCCTCCCCAGTACACCACTCCACCAGCCGGTGCACAGCCACAACTGTTGGGGTACCCATTTTTTTCTTAACAGTGGTTCGTAAATATGGCCACTAGAGGACACACAATCCCAGCAGTGAGCCTCCAAGATGTAACCCCTAGATGGCGCTATCCCAGGGGCTACTACCCCTGCCTGATTTGTCACTAACAGGCCGAGGGGCCCGGATCCAATGGCGGGTGCCTCCACCCAGAGGTCAGGGCTTGCAATAGTCAAACTCACTTGGTCACAGCCCTCTGGGACACTGCAACCCCCCTTTCTTCCCACTAGTGGCCCACACAATATATCAGAATTACCTTCACAGTATACACTTACCCCCAGGACTAGTTCCGGCACTGGGACCTCCTGTGAAATAAGATACAGTGCAACAATCACAGTACAGTACTTTAACATGAACCAAATACCTCAGGCAGTATAACTTTGCTGAAGCAAGCAGCTCTGATTTATTTAGGGGGATATAACAAGGACAGGGGGAAATCAGGTTAATTAGCTTATCACTTTACTATCTACCTATGGCTCTGTGCACAGGCCTATCCCTACCAGTTACTGTCCCTGGGTACCCAAGCCCTAGTGGCTAGTCCAAACCGTGGCAGTTGGTAGGGGCCCTTTCACACAGTGAAAAGAAGAATTAGTTTAAACAGTCAGCAGTACAGTGATTCCATTTGGATTTAATGTGGCAACTCATCAGGGAGCGACCCTGAATTAGTACTCACGACCTCCAAGCGAGATAGGGTCCTTCAACGTCCCAGGGGCTACTCTTGAGCTCCACAGATTCTTCACACATTTATATGGTAAAAAGAAAGTACTATACCAGGCAGGCTGCTTCTCTATCCCGATCGCAATTACTGCACAATACCGGGAGAATACACAGCAGATTCAGTTCCTGACAGACCGAGTGCACTTACAATTTCTCCAGTCTTCTACAGGTGAGCCTGGTTTCTACTCTTCAGAGATCCTTTGATTCTTTTCACAGGATGGATTCAGTCCTAACAAGCAGTTACACAAGCTGCAGACCGAACTCTGGGCCTTACACGTTTTTTGACTGAAACTGTGCACTGAAGGAGCACAGGGTTTCTTTCCCCTTCACTGCCAGAGCTAAACTGAAACTCCAACAGACAAAACCGGCACTTCCTTTGAGTTCCTCCCAGTTCTTGACTGGATTGGCTGTCACTCACAATAGACTGCTGCTGTTGGTCCAAAAAGGCGCTGAAGTCTAAACTACATCTCCCAGAGTCACTGCCCATACAATCCTCTTGTGGCTGGCTCAGATTATGAGTCCAAGTTCTGATTCGTGCCAAGGCACCATTTTAGAGCTAGCTTACCCCACACTGATTGGTCCCAGTTCAGCAGTTCAAAACCAGACTGGGGAACTAGGCAGACACAGTTCTGACTGCAAAAAAAGCAGGTTAGACAAACTGTAATTTCATTATTACTCCAAATGATTTCTGGCAAACAGTTACATCTTTCAGATAGGTTCCCTTTGCACTCCTAGTGACTGCAAAAATGGAGTGAATTGGCAGCAGCTCGAGTGGTACTCAAACAGAGAAGCACACAGTCCCCCCCATACAAACTAATTATGTCTGCAAGCAGACAGCTCTTAAAGAGACAGTACCAGAGGCTCTAAAAACACTCACTGATAAATGGCTTAAACTCCAAACACCATTCAGGCTTGGAGCATTCAAGCAAGCTCCTGGAAGTCTTTTGGGAACCCCCATTTGCAGGGGGGTTACACCAGTGTAACACTAGCATTACTAAAATACCAGGGCATATTAATTTGCAGTCTGTTATGCGAGCACTGTCACCAATAGCAAAACAATTTCATAACACAAATGTTAAGAGTAATAGCAGCAACACAGTGCTAAAGGGGAAGATAAAATGCATCATAGCCTGCCCTGCTCATAATGTCACAATTTTTTCACCAGGGTTGCTAAGGACATATCATCTTATGTAATACATAGCTGAAGGGAACTACATATGTGACCAGAGAAGTAAAACACAAAATAGATTAACAATGAGGAGGCAAGAAATGAAGGAGCGAAAAAGGGATGGTAAAGGTGTAAGGGGGGAAGAAAAAGGATAATTAGAAGGTGGAAGGGGGAAGGAAAAATTGTTGGGAGTGAATGGGTAAGTAACAACAAAGGATAATAGAAGAAATATAAAAAAAAAAAAATCAAGTAGTATACAGTCCATTACACAGCACAAGAAAGGGAAAACCACAAACTATCAGGTTTGGGCAGTTTTGAGGAAAGGTGCACCTCACTGGAAAATCCAGAATGCCAGCCTTTTTAGGATCTTAGTCAGTACCTGTAAAGCTAAAATTGTGTCCTACTTCGGTAGCGCAGTCTGTGGTATGTTTATAAAGGACATTTTCTGTAGCGCTTCACCTTGTCAATGGGTAGTAATTACAAAGGGGTATTGTGCACCCCTACTAGGGAAAATGGCACAACCCAAAGGTTTAGAATGTTCAGCATATGAGGATTCTGGACAGCAGCAACTGTCCAGTCTTTGCTGTGCCATCAAAGGTGAAACATCTTTCAGGCTGCTCTGAAGAAAAACTCAGCTTCTAGGCCTTGAGGTTACAATTTGCATAGCCGGTTGGAGCTATGTGGTAACAGAGAGCACCCATAAATTAGTCATGTCTGTTAAGCTGTGGCTTTCAAATTGGCTAACCTCTACCCATTTCCACTGCCTGTGCTTGGATTGAGGGCCGTGTTTGCCACGTGATTTTAGGGTGGTGTTTGTTTTTAGAAGGTCTCCGATTTAACAAAAAGACTATGGTGCCTCAGGTAAATACCTGTGCCTTCTTGCATGCTACAGCTTAGGGAAATTCAGGGGAGCACAGGACTCTGCAGTGGAGTATTTCCAACCAATGATGGGGCCTGTAACTTCGTCCAAACCTGATCAGTCATTGCAGCCACGGCCCAACAGAGCCCCTGCGACAGACATACAGGAGATTAAAGCCACACTCCAAAGCTTGTGTTCAGTCTTGAAGTCCTTAGAGAGCAAGTTTGTTGCATTCACTAATTGGCTGGTATTAATTGAACAGCCCATTTCGGGGTGGTCAGACAAGCTTGACAGGGCAACTAAGCATGCCGAGTCTGCCATGGCTGCTTTGTCTACTTTTATTAGAGAGCAAGCAGATAAAGCTGCATCTAGAAAATGTGGCAAACCATCTGAGAAAGAGTAATGTTTGGCTTATTGGCCTTCCAGAACAATATGAGGGCCCTGATCCTTTGAGTTTTTTCAAGAACTGGCTGCCGAAAGCATTGGCATGGAAGGATCCGCCACCTCTGGAGTTCACTGACGAGGCCTACAGAGTGACTCCCTGTCAGCCCTCAAACACCTCCTCCTACATCCTGAGGACAGTGCTTGTTGTATTTACTCCTTCGGGTATGGGACAGAGAGCTGTGGCTTGAGCCCAGATTTTGGCAGATGAAGCAGTTATTCATTTTACCTGGATCTTTCATGCGCTACTTGCCAGCGTCGTAGAGTTTGGTGTCAGATGTCATCTCCGGGCTTTGAATCTGCCGTTTACTTTGCCGTTTCATCCCAGCTTGAGTCCTGGTTGGATCAAGAGCTATATTTTCAGTAATCCACAGGATGCTGGTTAACTTGAAGCTGATTGGGGAAAAATTATCGGCGGTACCCGCCCCGAAACGGACTCTGAAAGTGGCCATGAGGCTACTTGGAATATTCAGATTGGGGAATGGCCTTAGTGGACGACTGGGGTGAGTGAGTTTGCTTTTACCACTCTGGAGGGAGGTACTTTGTGTGCCCTGCTCTCTGGAGGACTGCTTTTGAGCTTGGGGAAGATCCCAAACTTTACTGGGACATTACTTCTCTGCTCACACTTAGTTTGTTTCTATATATTGTAGTTATGTTTCATCAAGTGTTGCTCATTTCATTCCTTTTTATTATTGCTATAGTATACATATCACTATACTAACATACTATGAAGCCAGCAGATTAGGCCCTATAGTCTGTCAAGTCTGCTTGATAATTGGTGCCTTCCCAGGGCACCGTTATTTGCCCTATTTGCACTTAATGAGCCATCTTTCTGTGCGTGTGCTATTTTACTATCTATCTGGTTTATTGTGCATTTATGCAAAGTGTTATGGTACATTTTTTTAGTGTTGCTTTTCTCCATAGTGGGAGCCCTGAGTTCTGTACTTTGCTGGACTTTTTTAGGAATGCTATGCATGCCTCATGGCTAGTATGCCATGGTAGTATGGTACAGGACTAAATTTTTGTGGGATGTGTTTGATATTATAGGTCTGCTTCCTTGACAACAAGGGATATCTGTTAATATACTATTTTGCTTAATTCCCTAGTGCGTTACTTATGCGTACAGGTTACTTTGATCCTAGCTCTAGATAAGGATACAATTTTGTATAATTTTCTCAACGCTGTACGTGGAGATGTTTGTGGATTTGTTCTCTCATAAATTCAATAAACCGAAACTATAAAAAAAAAAAAAGACAGAGAGAATGCAGGGCTACTATCCTGTTATTCTATGGTAACCAGACAGGAGACTGAATAATGGGACAGTGGCTTTGTATTCTGATTGACTGCTGCATGGGTAGTTGGCCAGTCCGAGAGCAAGCCCAGTTTGCCCTCCCATTACAACATGCAGCAGCCAATTGAGCCATCTAGAAAGCTACAGTGCTTTTGTGAGAATCGTCCTGCTTTCTTGTTTCTGAGGCATGCTATGGGATTTGGTGGTTTAAATTTTAGTTTTTCAGTGTAATAGCGATAATACAACAGTGGTTTGGGGTTTCCTCTGTAATAACTGGACAAGGGTATTAATAAACACATTGACATTCAGCCTTGGTGTTTATTACCCTGGTCCAGTTACCTCGTAAACCAGATCAATATGGTGGTATTGCTATAATTTAACTGTCTTATGCATTTTTTCAGATGCAGAAGATTGAAACACTGTTGTCTTAGTAACACCACTACTTTATCTGCCATGGTAACATGGAAGCAGCCCTTCGGCTGTTCTGGAAGTCTAGTTCTAGGTAGTTTCTCCACTGGTTGGAGTGATTGCACTGGCATGTCAGAAATGTTCTGCCCTGTCCTAAACACCATGCGAGGGGGCAAATCCACTTGTTCCTCTAAGGGCTTGGTTAGAGTATGTGCCAGTGTGGCTTAAGTATGTCTCTGAGTGGGATTGTCTCCACTGTGTGTAGTTACAGAATTCATAATTCCATCTGTTCTTTCTCTTTCTCAACAATCCATCCTTGTCCATAGCTGAAACTTCTTCCCTGATACTACATAACAAGGACTGACCATCGCTCTGCTCTCTGAATATCACCTTCATTTCTGTAGCTTGTTGCTGATAATCGGTCTCAACTAGTTTTGTTTACTTGTTTACTTCTCCTAAACTGAGACTTGGGAATGTTCCTGATAGTGTGATGTGGATGACAGCTGGATGTATGAAGTCTGTCAATTTTCGGAATAGTTCTGTAGTGGCAGTACTGTCACTTTGTTTTTTAATTTTGAGATCCAGAATGCTTATTTATTTCCACTGGATCGGACTGTACAGTAAAACAAAGATTTGGTTTCAGAAAGTGTAAGCAAATTCCTCCAATTGTCCAGCTGTACCCTGCCACTCCATCAGGACATCATCAGTGTATCTGCGTCACAATTCCAATTTTTCTTAAAAAAAAAAAAAAAAAACAGAGGGGTTAACATTACATCATGTTGTGTCCCTTTCTCTTTGTCCCAGGTAAAGCTTTACATGATTGGGAGCAGATGTAGCCCTCTGGCTGTGCCGTTAAGCTGGTGATATTCCCATTGAAAAACAAAAGAACTGCACTTAAACAAATTTAGACAGCCCAACCAAAAGGGGGTATCTGGGGCTGAAGGGGCCTTTGTAACTGAGCTGCCGGAGGAAGGCTGTAGTTGCTGGGGCCTGAGTCTCTGAGCCTTGGAGAGTTGAATGCCTCCTACATATTTGAGCTGAGGGCCTACTGCCTGGCTGCTTAGGTACTATTAGAGCACTGAACTGTGGCTGTTGATCATTGGATTTGTGACACGTGGCGCTGATCTGGTGGGCGGCAGTATGGGTGGGGTGGACTCCTGGAGGGTGCTGGGGACATGCGGCTGGAGGGAGGGAGGCAGGATCCTGGCTAGCCATTGGGGTTCCAGGAGCGGAAACTATAGGGTCTTCTCCCCATGTCCCCTAGTTCTGGGGGGGCCTCCTGCTTTGCGCTGCTGTCACCAGGGGGCTTTCTGTAGGTTGAAGATTGATGGGGACTGTTTTGGCGAGGACCTCTGCTTTCTGACAGTTGTGATTAAGATCTGGCTGTTCTGGATTGATTTCCGCTGCCCTGTGTGATATTGCAGTCTAGCATCGAAATTGACTGTTATTCTGATTGGAGGTGGTGAGAGGATCTCCAAAACTGTTTAATTTGTAAAGCTGGTGGATTGCTGGGTGACAGTCCTGCATCACTGGACACTAAAACCATTAGCTGCGGAGGGTAGGGAGCCCGGCTGTATCCTCTAACTCTCAGTGACTCTCCGTGATGATATAGCTTTATACATCATCTCCAGACTGGACTGGGGTGGTTTTAGTGTTGAAATTTGGGTGGTAGGGGTGGGATTTGGTTGTATTAATTGGGATTTTAAGGTATTTGGGATTTTATTTTGGTCATTTAGTGCCGAGTTGGAATGTGTTGACAAGTGGCTCCTCTGGCCAGGCACTACTCCACCTCTGAGCTCCGGGCCTTCACCCTTTAGCTGTCCGCCACTGCCTGGTGAGGTCTACAGACACTGTCGTGTTCTGGGGATAGTGCGAGGAGGGGTGGAGGTGACAAGTTTGTTTGATTCTTTGCTGATAAAGTGGTCGACATCAGTCTGAGATCCGGCTGACTAGCTTTATTGGGGTGGCGGTGGTCGGAGAGAGGTTACAGTTCCTTGCTTTGACAGGTCCAACTTTGACCAGCTGAGATTGTAGATATTATGCAAATTATTCAAAGTACGCAACCGATCAGCTGTAGTTTGGACCTGGGCCCAACCTGCCTCTTTGTGGAGTGTGTTGAAGTCATCTGCCCGGTCCTTGTGGAGATTGTCCGGTGTTCGTTGGAGATGGGGGAGTTTCCGGACACCCTGGTGGAGGCAGTGGTGACACCCCTCCTTAAGAAAACTTCTTTCGACCTGGACTGTCCTGCTGACTACAGTCTGGTCTCTAACCTCCCTTTTGTGAGGAAGGTTATTGAGAAGGCAGTCGCGCAGCAGCTGGAAAACCATCTTACCATCTATGATCCTCTCCAGTCGGGTTTTTGGAAGAAGCATAGCACAGAGACTGCTCTTGTTCAAGTGCTTAGTGATCTCCTGATAGCGAGGGATTGGAAGAGCCGTATCATCTTGGTTCTTCTTGACCTCTCTGCGGCATTTCACCGTGGACCATGTGGTGTTGCTAGAGCATCTGTGGTGGATCTATGGCCTGTCTGGTACAGTCCTCAGATGGTTCCGGTCACTCGTCACTGGCACATCGAAGAGGGTGGTGTTGGGGATTTATTCCACTGACACATTCTCTCTGCCATGTGGGATCCTGCAGGGGTCTGTGCTATCACTCATGCTGTTTGCAGTGTATATGCTGCCGTTGGGAGACATTGTTAGGAGGTGTGGTTTGGGTTTTCACTGTTATGCAGATGATACCCAACTATACCTGTCCTTTGCGCCTGAGCAAGATAGTGCGGTCTGTGTGTTTAATTGCCTCGCTGAGTTCCATGACTGGATGAGTTCCAGCTGGTTGAGGTTGAACCCGGATAAGACCGAGGTTTTGGTGGTAGATACAGGTTGTCTGACAGAGCGGTTGGCGGCGGGTTCAGCCTCTGGGCTTTGGCTTGTGGGTAGCCAGCTGCTGTCCTCTGAATGGGTGCGGAATCTAGGCGTTATTCTTGACGATGGGTTGACGCTGCATTCTCAGATTTTGGCCGTTATCAAGTCCTCTTTTTACCATCTGAGGAATATTGCCTGGATTAAGCACCTTGTTCCACCAGATGACCTACCTACTTTGGTCCACGCCTTTGTGACCTCCCGCCTTGACTACTGTAACTCCCTGTACCTAGGGCTTCCTGGGGTTGATATCCACAGCCGGCAGCTGGTGCAGAACGTTGCAGCCAGGTTGTTGACAGGGCTGTCTCAATCTAGTCATGTCACACCGGTGCTGCACGGACTGCACTGGCTGCCTGTTCAGTGGTGGATCACCTTTAAATTTGGCTTGTTGACTTTAAAGCCCTACATGGATGGGGTCTGAGTTACCTGCTACAGCTCCTGCATCCCTACTGCCCCCTCTGACCATTCCACTATGAGGGATTGCTAGAGGTTCCCAGGGTTTGGTCGAGGACATCTGGGGCCCGTGGTTTTGCATTCGTGGCTCCCTACTCTGTGGAACTCTCTACCGTCAGATACATGAGTGCCTGATGTTGAAAAGCTTCAAATCAGCCATAAAAACGTATTTGTTTGATCTGGCATTTCCTGTTTATTGAGCTGTTGAGAGGTTGATGGGATTATGTGAATGGTTTTATAGTAAGTCTGACTTTATGGAATTTTATTGTACAAGCGCCATGATCAGCATGAATAGCACTTTTTATAAATAAAGATTAATTGAATACTGAAATCTGTGGAAGAGTCAGGCCATGCATGTAGTGCCCCCATCATGTGTGATGTTCATGTACAGTTGTTCAGTATCTATTGACTCTTTAAGAGCCTATGGTTTTCCAGCTGTACATCAGCCCCAGGACTTTGGTGGTGTCCCTTGTATAAGAGGGTAATGTGACCAGTGTCCTTAAAGGTGAACTGCGCTGAAACTATAAGTCTATTTTCCAAGTAAACGCTGCTTTTTAAATACCGGCTCAAATTCTGTTATTACTGTAGCTATTCAGGCTTTTTCATTATCTTAGTGAGTGTTTCTGATTTCACATGCTGCTGGTAAGAACCATTTTAGGAATGTATAATGTAGTTTGTCCCTGTTCTAGTCTTCTATTGTTGGCACAATACATCCATGTTCTACCATAGAACTGTGAAGTTGTCCGGGACATAAACTACATTGTACAGTTCTAAGATGGTACTTACCACCAGATTATAAAGCAGAAACACCTGCTGAGGTTACTGAAAGGCCAGTATAAATGGAACAATAACAGAAGTGGAACCAGTACTTAAAAAAAAAAAAAAAAAAAAAGTTTTTATTGGGAAGGAAAAATGACTTACAGGTTCAGCGCAGTTCTCCATTAACATATGTATCCACGTATTGGGATAAGTTCTGTAAGGGACATTATGCCTGTACCAGTAGGGCATCCTGGGGGATGTTCCAAGCTTTTATGCACTTTGGGCAGTGTGTACGTGGTTGCTCTAATAGGGCAACTCGCCTTAAGAATTCAGGGATGTTCTCAGAAATAATACCACTTTTGAAAGGATTTTGGAAGAAAATGTCCATATCTCTCTTACAGCGTTGAGTTGAGTCAGAGTCCAGGAGTTCATAGAAGACCACAGAGTCTACATATTCTGGTCACCCAAGAGTCCCAACACCACATCACCCTGCTGGAGCTCTGTGCAGTATATCTGGCTCTGATGGAATAGCTCCATTGATTTTAGGGTCAGGCCATTTTGTCCAGACAGCACAACCACCATGTTCTACCTGAATAGGCAGGGTGGGACGCACTCCTGTCCGCTATGTCAGGAAGCTCTCCACCTTGACACTCCCATGCAGCCTGGGTGCAGATCTCCCAGAGATCCATTTCGTGGGAGAAAACAATCAGCTGGTAGACACTCTAAGCTGGGTTGAAGAGGGTGTTGTATGAGTGGTCCCTGCATCAGTAAGTAGTAGATCACCTGTTCTTCCAGTGGGGCACCCCTCTGGTGGATCTGTTTGCCTCACGGGAGAACAGAAAGCTGAGGCTGTTCTGTGCTTACCCCAGCATTCTGGAACACTGTTGGGGATGTCTTCTAAAGGCCCTGTGCCTTCTATATGCCTTCTCTTCCCATTTGTTCACAGGAGTCATGATCAAGGCTCAGGAGGACAAGGTTCAGATGATCCTGATGGTACCAGAACTGCTTGGGCTAATCTGGAGCTAAGAACCCTCTGCCTCAGCAGCAGACCCCCGTGGAGGTTGCATTTCCACCTGACCTGCTGACCAGACAGCAGGGAAGGTCCTGCATCTGGAACTTCAATCCCTACATCTCTCAGCCTGGTTCCTACATGGTTAGAGTTCCAGGCTCTGAATCTTTCGGAAGACATCCTTCATGT
The DNA here is from genome assembly GCA_016271365.2 of Neoceratodus forsteri. NCBI lineage: Eukaryota > Metazoa > Chordata > Ceratodontiformes > Ceratodontidae > Neoceratodus > Neoceratodus forsteri. The sequence continues at coordinate 1,411,974,883 of CM057459.1, forward strand.
TGTGGAGGTGTCCTGTAAGGAGTTGACTCATAAATGCTATGCATTTTAAATGGAAGAGGTTTTCAGCCTTTTGTCTGGGTTATTAGCTTGATTACCTGCCTGATGGCGAGCATCCTAGACTACCTCTGGTCCATGTCTCAGGACTGCAGAGACGCCCCATAAGGTGCACCTGTCCTCCATCTCTGCATACCAGGCCTAGGCTGGTATGCTGACAGATGTCCTGAGGAAGGTGGTCAGACAATTTTAAAAGCCTGGATTACTTGTCCCCTATGGTATGCAAACCTCCACCTCTGTGGGACCTACTGCTGGTGTTGGCAGTGCTTATAGGCAAGCCATTTGAGCCTATGCGCCCAATATGAGATGTCGGTTTGTCGTGGAAGACCGCCTTCCTTGTGGCCATCATGTCAGTTAGGATCTTTGAGCTGCAGGTGCTCTTGTGGGTGTCCTTATCTGGTCTTCCACAAGGACAAGGTTGTCCTTTGCCCTCACCCAAAGTTCCTTCCAAAGGTCTTACTGGAGTTTCACCTCAACCATGTGATTAATCTTCTGGTGTATTTTACTAGCTTGACCTCAGAGGCCAATCACAGGCTTCATACTCTGGACCTGTGAAGGGTGATCTCTTACTACAAGGAGCGCACAGCTGGAGTTTGGGGTGAGGCTCGCCAGCTGTTTTTAACAGTGCTGAAACCATGCTTGGCAGAACAGCATCTAAGCAGCTGATCACCGGGTGGATTACATTCTGCATCAACTTCTGCTGTAAGTTGGCTGGTAGGGAGTTGTCCAAGTGGCTTAGAACTAAAACCACCAAATATACCCCTGCCTCAGTGACTGCTTCCAGGGATATCTGCATTTGCTGAGATATGCAGGACTGCATCCTGGAGTAAAATGCATCAACTCCCATTACAGCATTAACATAATGAGTCCCTGAGCTGCTGCTTTTGGGTCCTCAGTCCTCCGCTATTTGTTTGCCAGATAGGGGGTCCATGCCTTGCCCCCTCCTCCTGAAGGACTGCTAGTGTCAGTGTGTGGATAGTGAACTGTATCCACATTGTTAGAAACACAGGTTACAGACCTGTAACAGTAGTTCTACTAGTGCTATAACTTTCATATCCACACCACCTACCTGACCTCCCCTGGTGGTGTGGCACCCGGATCCCTGCTTGCAGCATACAAAGATCTGATATCATGGGGTGGAGTCAGAAGATATACCACCTGGGTAGTGGGAGGAGCTTAGCTTGAAGACATTCTGATGACTTGGCTGTCTTCAGGAAGATTGCCTATGTGGATGTGAATTGTAGGTTCGTAGGCATTTCAGGCAGAAAAGTAGGCCAAAGCCCTTCGAGTTTGTCTGTTCTCACATCCATTATTTCTGGATGGTATTATCCATATACTTATCCAGTCTGTTCTTGAAGGTCTCTGTATTATTACTGTCTACTACATTTGGTAAAACATTCCATTTCTAGGGACATGGATATGTTGTTCAATCCACACTTATTGGCAGGTTCCTTGTCGCTTTAAATCTTGCCGGAAGGTCTTCAGGCTGGCTCTCCCCACCCACCCAGGTGGTAAAACTCTCGCTCTGCCCCGTACTGCAGATCTTCCTTACGCTTGGAAGCTCAGGGTCCCTCCCTTAGCGCTCTGCGTTTAGACTGGATCTAACTCTTCGGTTTGTCCAAATTGGTTTGAAGTTTTTCTAAACTTGGTCTTCATCTTCCTCGCGGCTGCGATGGACAAATCTATTCCCGGCTTTCAGAGGTGCCCTTGTGAGCAGAAAATGTCCAGGACGGATCCACACTCCACGTGCGTCTACTGCCTAGGCCTAGATCACGACCCGCAAGCCTGCAAGTTGTGCGCTCTTTCTCGGCTAACGTCCTGGATGATCGCGCTGCCTGATTGAAGCTTCGGACACCCAGGAGCGCTACCTGCCCGGTAAATCAAAGAGGTTCGTTGGTGTCCTACTGTTGAACGCAACTCGAGCAGATGATCACCTTGAGGAGGCGGCCCGGGCCGCATCTTCCTCCTCCTCGGCCGCGGCATTTATCCCGCTCTCTCTGAGTTCCTCGTACACGGCTTCGTTCAAGGAGCTTTGTCAGTCCCTTTCCATGAAGGGAGAGGGCCATCGGGACATTCTTCTCGGCCCAAGAAGGAGGAGTCAAAGGTAAGTCCGCCGTCTGTGATTCAGTGGGAGCTGGAGGTCTCCTTCCTGGACCACCGACCATCGACTTGATCGAGTGCGGCTCAGGCCGCTGGCTTCTCGATGTCCCCGTCAGGCCAGCCTGCGAGACCCGTCAATGCAGTCGAGATTTTTCTCGAGCCGTTAAGCGGGCTGTCGACTGGTAGAACCGACAACCCATCTTCACGGTTCCCCGGTGGAGACCGAGATCTGCCTGCGTCTTCGGGGCCACAGTCCCCGGTTAAAGTGCCCGAGCTGAGGGAAGAGCGGGTGTCCCCCGCCCCTTCCCAGACCCGCCCTCGGTCTCCCCGAGGGTCTCTGTCTCAGACTTCATCTCGGTCAAGCCGTTCCTGCCGACATCGGCTGTCTCTGTCTCGATACTGAAGCAAGCGGCGACACCGTTCCTCCTCGTCCTCTTCCTCGGATAAGGGGAGGCTTCGGCGTAAATTACGTCGGCGCTACGAGGAGCTTATGTGGCAGCAGTTGCTGTTGTCCGAGTCTGAGCCGACTCCGTTCCAGACCCCGGCCATCAAGTGGCTGTCGCCCGAACTACCAAAGCAACCACTCGCCTCAGTCGAGTTGCCTGTTCCAGGGCCGGTTGCTCGGCCAAAACCAGCTGCTCCACCGATTGTGGTGGAACCTCCGCCTCCACAACCGAAGTCTGGGGCACCGACCAAGGATTCTCGGTCGGGTCACAGCCTGCCCCACAGGTTGTCGGTCACCCTCACTCCCGACCATCCTCGGCAGGTGGAGGGTGGCTCAGGGCCGAGGCAGTTCTTTGCAGACTCTTCGGAATCCGACGACGACTCCTCCCTGTTCTCCAGGCAGGTCGACCTGGAGTCCTCCGGGGGCCAGTCATTGGACGATAGCCCATCGTCCTTATTGGGTCTGCTTCAACTCATCTCAGAGTCCACCAGGATGCAGCTCAAGCCCGTGTCCAAACGGGCCAAGTATCCCCTGACTGAGATACTGAACCGAGGGGATTCCCCCATGGAGGCCTTTCCGGTGGCTGAGGCCATTGTCTGCCCAGCCTTGGAGCTTTGGCAGCGGCCTGCTTCCTGCCCTGTGCCCTCGGCCAGGATGACCAGGAAGTATGCGGTCCCTACCAGCTCTTTGCCTGGTTTCTGGGAGCACCCCTCTGCCAAGGGGTTAGTCACCGACAGTGTTTTCCAGCGTTCCGGTAACGCTCGGGATGTGGATAAGCCCCCTGACAAAGAGTCCAAAAAGTTGGACTTTGCTGGGCGCAAGGTGTACGCTGCATCCTCCCTCGGCCTCCAACAGGCCAGCTCGGCCATGCTGATGGCACACTTCTCCCACGCCCTCTTGGGCTCCCTGGATGAGGTTGTCCTCTTTCTCCAATCGACCTGCAGACCACGGTCTGCCAGGTGCGGACTAGGGCAGTGGCAAAGCAGCAGCTTCAGACTGCTCTGGACATAGGTGATTCTTGTGCCAGGTCAGTAGCGCGCGGCCATGGTGGCCAGCAGGGCGTGGTGAGGATATCCACCTTCACGGCGGATACCCAGCACAAGTTGGCGGATGTCACCTTCTTGGGACTGACCTCTTGGCCCTGGGTGGAGGGACACCTCCAGCAGATCGAAAAGTCCAATGCCACCCTGGACTCTGTCACCTCCACCCAGAGGGACAAAGGCCGCCTTCAGCAACAGCAGAAGTCCTTTAGCTCCTTGCCCTGATCTCAACCGCCCAGCAGCACCAGCAACAGGGCCAGCAGGCTCGCCCTTGGCGTCCCAAACCAAGCCGGAACTTCCTCCAACAGGAAGCAGGGAGGTAAAGGCCCAGGAGGTCCCTCGGCCGGTTCCTCCTCCAAGCCTGCCCAGTGACGGGCTGAGGGGTGCCGCCCCCAGCCTCATCACTCCCCCTGGGTTCCCCCCGTGGGGAGATGGCTCCGCCACTTCCTTTCCGCCTGGTCTGCTATCACCACGGACCGCTGGGTGTTGGAGGTGGTAGGAAAAGGCCTGCCTCAGGAGTTTGAGCAGGCTCCACCCTTTCGAGCCATCTCCCCTCGGGGGGCCACGGAGTCCGCAGCCTCGCTGTCAGCCCGCCGAGCCGATATTGCCCTGCTCCTCGAAAAAGAGGTGATCAGGAAGGTGGCGGATCCTCCTCCAGACCCGGGGTTTGTGTCCAGGTATTTCTTGGTCCCAAAATGGACGGGGGGGGCTGGCGCCCCATTCTCGACCTGCACGACCTGAACGGGTTCCGGTCTCGGACCTTCAGGATGGTCACTCTGGCTCAGATAATACCATCTTGGAGCAGGCATGTGGTTCTGTTCCCTGGACTTCCAGGATCGTTCTTTCACGTCCCAATCCGTCCGTCTCATCAAAGATTCCTCCGCTTCAGGCGAGGATCCCTTCTGAGTTCGGGCCATGCCCTTGGCCTCCCTAGCTCCGGGTCTTCACCAAATGCATGGCAGTGGTGACAGCATTCCTGTGGTGCCGAAGGGTCCAGGTGTACCCCTACCTGGACGACTGGCTGATTGCAGCCCTCTCCAGAGCGGAGGCGGAGCAGTCCAGAGATCTGGCCCTCCAGGTTTGCTCTCAGATTGGCCTCCTTAATGAGGCCAAGTCGGGACTCGTGCCGAAGCAGGTGATACTCTTCATCGGGGCAGAGCTCAACTCTCTTTGAGCCAGAGCTCGGCTCCCGGCAGACAGGGCCGAGGTTCTTTCCTCCTTTGCCCAGTCATTTCTGGTTGGGCAATCGCGCCCTGCCCGGGACTTCCTGCGCCTCCTGGGCCTCATGGTGGCCTGCACCAGCGTGGTCCATTGGGCCTGTTGTACATCGTCCCCTTCAATGGGGACTGGCCAGCCAGTGGTCTAGCGCCGCGATCCGCTGGACCAGCCCATGACAGTGACCCAGGAGATGTGGGAACGCCTCCAATGGTGGATCCTTCCGCACATCTGCAGGAGGGCATCCTGTTCGTCCGCCCGAGACAGCAGTCTCTTTATCGACGATGCATCTCTGATGGGTTGGGGTGCCCATCTGGGGAACACCGGCGCCACGGCCTCTGGTCCCCTCGGGAGTCTTGATGCCATATCAACCTGCTGGAGCTCCGAGCGGTCCGTCTAGCTCTCACCGCCTTCGCTCCGTTTCTACAGAGTCAAGTGGTTCAGGTCCAGATGGACAACACCACAACCATGTACTATCTGAACCGCCAGGGCGGGACACGCTCCATGCTGTTATGCAAGGAAGCTCTCCGCATATGGTCCCTCGTGCGCAGCCTGGAGGCGGATCTCCTAGCCATTCAGTGGCAGGAGCCTCCAACACCCTGGCTGATGCCCTAAGCCGGATAGGGCCTAGCTTCACGAGTGGTCTCTCCTGCCGGAGGTAGCACAAGATCTGTTCTCCCACTGGGGACACCTCAGGTGGACCTGTTTGCCTCAGGGAGAATGCAGGCTGACACTGTTTCATGCCTGCCCCCTCAGCAGGGGCTCGCTGCAGGGGATGCCTTCTCGGGCCGTGGACCCCGGGCCTCTTCTCCTTTCCCCATTTCCCTTGATCCACAAGGTGCTTCTCAAGGTGAGGAGGGACAAGGCGCCGGTGATTCTGGTAGCCCCAGACTGGCCCAGCCAGTTCTGGTATCCAGATCTCCTCAGCCTGAGCTCCAGGCTCCCGAGGCGGCTTCCAGCCCGCCCGGACCTGATCTCAGTCAACGAGGGGAAGGTATTCCATCCAGATCTTCAGTCCCTGCACCTGACGGCCTGGTTCCTGAGCGGCTAGAGTTCCAGGCCTTGGGTCTTTCCGACGAGGTCCTCAGCGTCGTTGAGGCATCCCGTAAGGAATAGACCAGGAAATGCTATGCCTTTAAGTGGAAGAGATTTTCCATTTGGTGTCAGGGGAAGGGCTTGGACCCTTCCGCCTACCCCTTGGCTAGCATTCTGGACTACCTATGGTCCCTTTCTCAGCAAGGGCTTCGGTCGACGACCCTTAAGGTGCACTTAGCAGCCATCTCTGCTTACCGGGCGCGGGCCAGGAAGCAGTCGGTGGCGCAGGAGAAGGTGGTCGGGCGCTTTTTCAAAGGCCTTGACCACATTTCCCCTCCGGTGCGAGAACCTCCACCTCCGTGGGATCTACTGCTGGTATTAGCCAAGCTCCTGGGCAAACCATTCGAACCGATGCACAGGTGCGATATTTCCCACCTGTCATGGAAGACCGCCTTCTTGGTGGCTATCACGTCAGCCAGAAGGATGGGAGCGCTCCAGGCGCTTTCCATCGAGTCTCCTTATCTGGTCTTCCACAGGGACAAGGTTGTCCTGCGCCCACACCTGAAATTCCTTCCGAAGGTGGTGTCGGAGTTTCACCTTAACCAGGTGTTGACTCTGCCAGTGTTCTACCCCAGTCGCACCTCAGAGGCTGAATATAGGCTCCATACTTTGGACCCTAGACGAGCGCTCGCTTATTATAAGGAGCGGACGGCTGAAGTTCGGGGAGAGGTTCGCCAGCTGTTTGTCACCTACACTGAAGCCGCACCTGGCAGACCTGCAGCCAAGCAGGCGATAAGCAGGTGGGTCACCTCCTGCATAGAGACTCTGCTATAGGTTGAGCTGGCATGGAGCCTCCCAGAGGGATAAGAGCTCATTCTACCCGCCATACCGCTGCTTCAGTAGTTAAGCTTCCAGGGATGTCCCTATCCAGGATATCTGCAGGGCTGCTACCTGGAAGTCGGCACATACCTTTATTACCCACTACCACATCGACCTTGAGTCACGCCGGGATGCTGGTTTTGGGGCCTCGGTTCTCCAGTCTCTATTTCCCAAGTAAGTATCGGGGGTGTGCGCCTTGCCTCCCTCCTCCCGGAGAACTAGGAGTCTGACAATAAGTAAGTGTGGATTGAACAACATATCCATGTCCCTAGAAATACAGGTTACTCACCTGTAACAGGAGTTCTAGGAATGGTATATGTTGTTCGTCCACACGACCCACCCGACCTCCCTGGCTTCGATGCACAATCTGGCTTCCAGCGGGCTAGATCTGGCGTCATGGGGTGGAGCCGAGAGTTTTACCACCCGGGTGGGTGGGAGAAGCCAGCTTGAAGACCTTCCAGCAAGATTTAAAGCGGCAAGGAACCTGCCAATAGTGTGGATGAACAACATATACCATTCCTAGAACTCCTGTTACAGGTGAGTAACCTGTATTTTTTCACCATTTTCTGAAAACCACTGATTCCTTCTTTCAGTCCTGAATTGTTCACCCTTGAACTGATGACTTTGCCCTCTCAGATTAAGACCCCTTGTTTTTGGACAGAGTGCTAGACAGTTTTGCAGTTCACTGCACCAAAATCGTATCACCCATCTCTCTCCCTCCTCCTGTAATGAATACAGTTCTAGCTCCCTGAGTCGTGAATCGATTTTTCCCTTGTAAACCCCACCTCATTTTTGTTGCCCTACGCTGAATTGCCTCCAGTCTAGCTTTATCAGTTCTGTACTATGAACTCCAGAACTGACCGCAGTACTCCAGATGGGGCTTGACAATGGATCAGTATAGTGGCATAATCACTGACCTCTCACTTCTAACAAAGATATTCCTTATACAGGCCAAAATTCTGTTGCTTTTCTTTATTGGTGTCACACTGATGCTTAAATAAATTTGATACCGAAATTCCCAGATCTTTTTTACATGTACTTTCCTGTAGTCTTATACCTTGAAGTACTCGGTCCTAGTATTACTGTTATCAAAATGCATTACAGTGCTTGTGTTTGAGATGAATTTATTTTTTGTCCTGTTTGCCCATTGACTTAAGAGTATCATGTTCATCCAGAAAGTTTTGTGTTCCTTCTGTTTTTTTCTTTGCAGCCTATTTGATGTCCATTGGCAAACTTTGCCATCCAACCACCCTTTGAGCCCTGCAGGTCATTTGCATAAACATTGAACGTTGTGGGTCCCAGCACCATCCCTTGGGCACCCCACTGGTCACAAACCCCACTCTGAATAGTAACCATTTATTTGAACTCTGTCGTCTCACAGACAACAAACTATTAATCCATCCAAATGTGCTGTTATGTACACACATGCTTTCCAACTTACAACTGTATACCACTCTTAGAACTACAGCATCCCCTTTAGGAATATGACCTCATACATTAGGCAGTGCTCCAGTAGGTCTCTTCAGCTGCATCTGCTGAGATTCTGCAGCCCATTGACTTGACCAGGGTCACCCTACCTCCAAAGATCAGGGCCTCACTAGTGCAGCAGGCATCCCTGCTGTTTGAATTGAGGTCACCCTATGGACCTAAGCCCAGTTATCGTCACAAGAGACACAAGTCTCTTCTGCTGGGGAGCAGTCATGGGCACAGTATCTGCACAGAGGGTCTAGAATCACCAGGAACACTTATCTTCCAGTCAGTATCCTGGAAGTGAGGGCTGTGTTTTGAGCCATATTAGTGTTCTGAGGCTCAGTTTTCCCAGGCTGGTCCAAATTTGCACAGACAGTGGCCTGTCGGAAGAAGCTAGGTGGCACCAAGAACTGCAGGATTACGGAAGTTTACAAGGTGCAGTCCTGAGTGGTACAACACCTTTTGTTGCTGTAGGCAGTATATCTAGCAGGACTGCTCGGCTAAAGGCAGACTGGTTAAGTTGCCAGTGACTGCACCAGAAAATGGGAACTACATCAGATCTTCAGAATTATACACTCCCAATCTTGGCCTGATTGCCTCCAGATCCAACACCTATGTGAAGAGATTCTTCAGCAGATTCAGTGCCAGAAGAAGGCTACTCTTAACAGGGTAGTGGAGATGCTGCTGCAAGCATGACAACTTTCAGTATTAAGAATACCATAGCATGTGGGAAAACTTTGGAATGTGGTGCGCTCATGAAGAATTAGGCCCTTACAACTACATTTTCCTACATTTGACTTCCTTCAGCAGGTTCGTGGTAAGAACTTATCAGTAAGCTCCATTCAAGCCCCAGTGGCAACTTTTTTGGCAGTGAGAGGAAAGACTGGGTCCTGTCCCATCAGCCAGCACCTGGATGTACTCCGTTTCTTCTGTGCCTGTGACAAGATGCACGCCATGACTGATCCACCAGTGCAGCAATAGTGCTACTGCTTGCGGTGCTGACTACTGCAGTTGGAAAGTGAGCCTGGAGCATCAGAGGGCCAGCTGGGGGGAGGTATGGTGAGTGTCTGCAAGACAGCTCCCATTCTCCAGAGTGTGGGGGTTGTGGAGCCCAGCACAAGAGTGGAGACTGGGAGTACATCAAGCAGGGACTGCATGATGCGTAGTGTTGGCAAACCGTGGCGTGCCATGTGTGGGAACACGCACAGCCATACCTCAGGGAAAACCAGTAAGGATAAATCCTTCCGACAATGGCAGAGAATGACACGGGACCACCTGGTTGCCTTGCCTCCAAACAAAGCCCAGTGTAAGTCTGGACTGGGGTCCCAGGGTGCTGATGGCCCCTCCTTGGGGAGCCCCTCAGTGAGGATTAGTCCCAGTCCTTCCAGGCTGGAGGCATGCTGGTGTGAGAGGACGGTTTGGGAGACGTGGGCAGATATGTGGTGCATCCTGCCCAAATGCCAGAAACATAGTTGAGGAGGAAAATAATACACCCCAGGGTGGTCCATGCTATCCCCCAATGATGCCTCCTTTGTGGTGCTGGAAGGCACTCATGAACCCTGTATTCAAAGAGTTGTTAGTGGTTTCCCTGTGGTAGAGCTCCCTGAAAGTGCTATTCCTGATCACCATTTAAAGCATGTAAAATTGGGGAGATTAAAGTCTCATCCCATCAGGAGCATTGTCTAGTTTTCTTAAGAATAAGATGGTGCTTATGGGGAGGGGACTCACTAGAGAGCCAACGAGACTAGTCATGGGTTACATCACCTCTGACTAGATCATTACATTTTAAGCAAATATAACTGCAATTTTACCAGTTTTGTTGAACTGTTGGATTGATATCAGCTTAGCAAGAGAATAAGCTTCCGAACGAACCTATACTCTACCATGGTGTGCCAGAAAGGAGCAACAGATGGGCAGAGCCAGAAACCTTCTCAGCCCAGGCCAAGTCAGTTAAACAGCGCAGGAGAGCCGCCACTTTGGGATCGGGTTTTGAAGGCTGTTAGCGACTTAGACAGAAAGGTAGAACATGTCGTAGGCGACTTAAGTGCACAAGATATTAGAATAGATGGTGTAGTAATGACGACGAAAGTTGCTGAGGAGTATTCAATCCATACTCTGGCGACAGTCGCAACGCCAACAACTGAAAACTCCATCTTCAAACACAACTGGAGGCATTTGAGACAAGGCCAGGGCCATGAATCTGCGACTCATCGGCTTAACAGAAGGCGAAGAGGGAAAAGATCTGGTGATATACATCAGAACTTGGCTTTCGGGAGCGATTCCAGACACAATGGGAGTTGAGGTACTAGGTATTAAAACCGCATACCGAGTGAACTTTCGAACCAGACAGCTCAACCGTGACTCCCCTCACACAGCCCTGCTTTGTTACTTCGGGGATAGAAGTGAGAGACCAGCTTCTCAATTGGGCCTGAATAAATCACCCCCTCTAACATGAAGGCATAGAGATCTGGCTGTTCCTTTGCAACCTGCACTCATCAAAAGCAGTTTGACCCTGCAAGGCAGCAACTATGAGCACTCGGAGTGGTTCACTCGCTCCTCGCGCCAGCCCGACTTCGAATTACTTATGGCGGTAAGACTTTTCAGTTCATGGATCCTAAAGAGGCCCAGAAGAGAGTGGACAAAATTGCTTCAGAATTTCGAGCTACAACTTCGGTAATGGCACTGGGCAATCCTGACTCTTGAGACAGAAATCTAAGATGTCTCAAATGTCTTGACTTTTTTGAAGGGCTGATTGATTTATTAGGACACACCAGAACGGGGGCTTGGGACTGATTCAAGTAATGAGGTTCTATGGTTTATAATGATCCTTTGCTCTGTGGACATCTCTATAGACTCCATTCTCGGGCATACACTTGTAAG